>JARYZH020000030.1:2994866-4492299 GCA_030021035.2 Notholithocarpus densiflorus
AATCAAAGGGATGCTCAAGTAGGAAAGAAAATGATGAAGAATTTGGTGAAGCAAAGTTTACATAAGAATATGGAAATGATAACACGGCGTGCCAATGCTAGTGAGGACAGTTCTAAGCTCAAGACCCTTGTGATCAGCACAAGTTCTAAGAGCTTGCCATACTAAAGATTTACTAACATACTTCAATATTCAGGCTTCCATCGGGAGATAGCATATGTTAGATTTGAGATTATACATGGGAAAGAGGGATGTTTTCCCACAGAGATGCATTCCTTGTGCAGTATGAATTGTGACATTTGTATATCATGGACAATAAAGATGAAAGGTTTCTTAAGATGGGAAAACAATGAATCTTCCCGGTAATACATTGGATTTGGTCACCCACAAGTTGTGGCTAAACTTGAATGTGTTACCAAGAGAAAAATTAACCAATTTCTTTTTTCAACAAATTGAATTTTTGGGACTAATAGTAATAATGTTCCCTAGGATCATAAATCACAATTAAAATCTTACTCATATTATTTTTTTGTTTTTGTTTTTTTGTTGTTGTTGTTGTTTTGAGTTTGGGTCCTGAATAATATTACCACCAATATTATCTATCCCAAATAGCAATCACACAAGAACACAAATATTTACGTGAAAAGTCATTTCTCCTTGAATATAAAAAAGACGAGACAAACTTCAAATCAGTTTAACTATTCTTAATTCAATTACAATATCTCTTGTGTATGTCTCACGGTTAAAAAAAAATAAGCTCTCACATACACTCTCTTTGTGTCCCACAGGTAAAGAAAAAAACCTCATTGTTTTTCTTTACTCTCACACACACTCTCTTTGTTTCACACTCTATATTCTCTCTCCCCATAGGAAGGACTTTTGTGCCAAACCTACCAAATTCTTTGTAGCATTGTCTATTTATAAGACTTTTCATATTCCCTCTTGGATTAGAGATACATTACTTCTTTAACAAGGAATAGACTTTTCTTTCACATCAATGAATAATTTTTCCTTCCAAACAAAAGAAACCTATATTAATTTTTCCTTCTTCAACTAAAAAACCTAATTGACTTAACAAGCCACAATTAGAATTTGAGGGAATTTTTCAACATTGAGGTGATACTAATGTTCTGTTATGCTCTACCCACTGGAACAAGTTTATTGAAATACTTTTTTATGGGCTTTTCCCTATCATTAGTGAAACTGAACATCTATAAAGGTTTGGCCTTTTGGGTCAAATTTTACAACCAAGAAAGTCAAAAGAGTCAGTATGACTGATTTTACAACCAAAAAAGTCAAAAGAGTCAGTATGACTGACTCTCTTTTCCCCTTGTCCATCCGAAAAAGAAGAAAGCCTTTTCTAAAGTGGCAGATCTCATCAGCTACAATATTAATAATATCAATTACCTATTCTAACAACCCCACTCTTATTTCAATCAAATATTATGATCAACTCCATTTTTGTTGTTGTTTCCCATCCGTACTTATTTAAGGGTAATGTAACTCGAGCATTGGACCCTATAGCTCCAAAACTTCCAGGTTCCAACAGGGGGCAAAAAGGAGTGATCCAGTATTGTTCTATCGTTTTATTTTATTTTATTTTATTTTTTGAGAAAATAGAGCTTTTGTAAGGAAAGGCATCAAGTTAAAAAGTCGGAACTTTGATCTTTTGTGCTCAAAGATTTTTTAAGAAAATAAAATTTACAAATCTAGATTGCTCATTCAAGTAAAATTTAGAAAAATGTTTAAGTAATAACTCAATGGTAATGGTGTTCTAAGTGGTGTTTAATGTCTGTGATTTGAACCTCTCTCTCCATTATTATCTACCAAGTAAAAAGTGTTTCTAAATTTATGCATTTTTATGCTATGATTTATATATGTAAAATTCAACATGCAAAAGTTAAACTAAGATTACCCCAAAATGTGTGGAACCCATATTATTAAAATCTCAAATAAAGAGATAAGCGAAAGCCAAAAGAGAGCAATGGTAGAAGGCTAGAAGGGCTTTTAGTGTGACTTTGAGATGTGGAAGTCACGATTTGCTATGAAGGCAACTTTGGGATGAAATTGTGATTTTGCTGTTTATTTCCATTAATTAAGTCAACTCAGTCCAGCTATTTGTCGTTGGCAAGAACCACTATGGTGGTTCACAGTGATGGGTAAGTTACTTGATCTCAGTGATGGTGGCAAGGGTTTGTTAATGGCTGCAGCAAGGACCACGGTGATTGCTTAAGAATTTAAGGTTTGGGTTATTGCATTGGAGTGACAGTAAAAGAAATCAAAGGCTTGGATTTATTGGCTCTGATATCACCTTGAGTGTGAGGAGCAATGAGAAAGATATTGTGGTTTATTTAATAGCTCAAGAGACTAGTATATTGTAGGTCCAACTAGGGTTATCCTAGTTGCTATATATACCATGCTTAAGGTTCATTGTAATACATAATTAAGTATAGTAAAAAACGTAGCAACTAAAGGCTTTGTGCTTTGGATGTATGTCGTTTGGCCAAACCACACATTCTTATTCTCTCACTTCTACTTCTCTACTTCTCTGCAACAATATATAGGAAATTGATTCTCAATTCTATGGAATGGTGAAGTTAAACATTTAATCAATATTCTAACACTCCCCCTTATTCTATGTGCCCAAACTCTCCCTTAATAAGTGGATCCTAACAATGAGATTTTTAACTTTTTAAATGGGAGGTAGGGTTGAGATAAGATTTGTACTAAGTATCACATGCTTTAATAGCATGTTAAAATCTCAAATAAAGAAAGAAGCAAAAGCAAAAGAGAACAAGAATTACGTGGTTTAACCTAACAGTCTACATCCATGGGAGAAAACCTAAATGGCTACTTCTTTAATATTCATAAATTGGGTTAAAAAAAAAAAAAAAAAAAAAAAAACCTAGTAGGGTATATATAGGAGCTACGTCAAACACTACATGGACTGAAAGTTTAATTAGTCCTCTTGAACCATATTATATTTAGCACAAACCACAATATCTTTTAACACATAATAAGTTTTCACATCTAATTGTTGGCGCATTGGAGATGTGAAGTCGGTTGCCCAGTTACCCATAAAACACCCAACTAGGGCCTCTTCCCCAGTTATTGAATCTATGGAGGAAGCTACGGTGGACTCCTTGATTGATGCTTCCACAAGACAATGGAACATGGACATGGTTGATGGCATTTTTGTACTTGGGGAGGTTGAAATTATTAAGAGAATTCCACTAGCTAGGTGTAGGGGTGGCAATTCGTGTTTACGGGTCAGGTTCGTGTAAAACCATGAGTATTCGGCTAAATGGGTTGAGCCGAACCCGACCTGTTTAGTAAACGTGTCAAGAATCCTCAACCCGAACACGACCTGTTTATTAAACAGGTCGACCCGACCCGACCCGACACGTTTAACTCGTTTAATTAACAAGTCATATTAAAGTCAATACAAATAACCCGTTTAATAATCTATTTGATTAATAGGTCATACCTAACCTATATAATTTTTATCAATTTCCATATATTTAAAATTAAAATACAATTACAACCATAAATATAATAATAAATATATAAAAACAACCATAAATTAAGCAATAATATAAAATAAATAAATAAATCAAAACTAATAACTTAATAAATCAAAACAAGTCAGACAGGTTAAACGGGTTCGTATGTTGAACACGAACCCGACCTGTTTATGAAACGGGTTAGCCGTGTCAATCCGAATATGACCCGAACCCATTTAGCCTCAACCCATGACCTATTTATAAACGGGTTGGTCGTGTCGGATTTGCAGGTCGTGTCAGATTTTGCCACCCCTAGCTAGGTGTGCTTCGGTGGATATAATTATTTGGCCCATGACTCTCAGGATGGGAAATATTTTTGTAAATCTAGATATATGTCTTTGAAGGAAGAGACTGATAGTGATATGTTTATTGAGACCCCAAATCCTAACAAAGAACTTTGGAAGGGTATTTGATCCTTAAGTGTGCCCAACTAAGTCAAGAATTTCATTTGGTGGGGCTTATAGGAATTCTAGGCCCACAAAAACTAATCTGGTATGCCAAGCTATTCTTGATTGCCTGCTCTGTGACCGATGCAGGGTAGCCCCCAAATCTACTCTACATGCTTTGTGGGTGTAGACATCGCATTTATACCCCTTACGACTCGGGCACCTATTCTTTAATGATGTTAGAATTCTAAAGCCCGATTAGATTGAAATTGACTTGAGAAAAGTATTTTTGAAAAATATAACTCTTTTGTGAATTAAATAAGTTATTTTTGGAAAATATAGACCACACATACATGAGCATGCGTACGTATGTTACGGTTCCAGAAACTATGAAAAACAAGTTTTCTACATTTAAGTTTGAGTTTTGGAATGAATCCCACATGGTCTGAGAGCCGTTCCAAACTCTCATTTTCAACTATAAAAATCCATACATGGTACCTTTTCAAAACACAAAGAAAATCCTAAGGGAAAATATAAGATTCGCTAGAAATAGTGAATCAAAGAGGGAGTTTTTCACAAAACATCTTCAAGTTAATATTTTTTTGATTAGGACCTATTCAGGTCTTGATCTTCGAATTTCAAGGTTTGTTAACTAATCTTATTTTGGTTGTGAATAGATTGACTGAGGGGAACAGTCAAAATCATGCAAAGAAGCCTTTTGTTTTAGAGGTAAAGGTTCCAGCTTTTCTTGCCTGCTTTTTCTTTATTTAATTATGTTTTTCTCTTGTTCTTTTGCTTTGTATATGTTTTAATATGTTTTTTTTAGTCTAGGTTTACATAGCTCTTCTGTTTTTAAGCATGCTAGGTTGCTAGATTTATAGTTTATGTTTGTTGTGTTCTAGTTTTCTAGGTTAAGGTTAGGGCATGTATGCGTACGCATGCTTTCTGTATACGTACGAATGCTTTCTGTATGTGCACGCATACTCGAAGTATGCGTACGCATACAACTGGGCTACGCACGTAGCCCTATGTATGCACAAGCATACTCATGCCCAAAAACCCTAATTTGAACTTTTTACTTCTGTTTCTTTACTTTATATGTTTAATATGCCTCTATCCTGGTTTGTTTTCATATGTATATGTCTCTGCTTCTATGTTTGTTTGCCTTGGTTGTTCTTTACATGCTAGATTAGGGTTTTATCTTCCAATTTTGTTGTTTTGCCATGAACATGCATGTAACATAATCTTGTATCGATGCATATGTGTTGTGATGTAGTAAGGTAAGTCATGCATTCATATGAACATGCATTTATTTGGAATATGCTTTCAATGATAAGTGTGAACATGCTTGGTTGAATGATGAGTTCTTGATGTTTAAATGCCTATAACCCATGTTTGATTGCTACCATGTCTATGTTTCTACCTTGGATATGACATAATGAGATGCATGATAGATGTATGCTAGGGTTTAGGATGAAAATGCCATATTGATTGCTTAGATGTATGTTAGTGTGTGTGTGAGTCTAGAATACAAGTTTTGAATATGCCTATAATAAGATTCAAACGTAAGACACAATTAGTGGAAGCCGACCCACAGGTTGGGTGTTTAACACCTTCCCATCTCCATACCTAAACTCTAGACACATGCTCTAGTAGTAGATCAGTCATTCCACGAATGACGCTATATTTATGGTTCCTAGACCTAATCTAGATGGCAACTCCATTTTTCCTTCTCCACCCCGGTCTACTCAATCGAGGCATACTCCCCCCCGTTATGCCCACAGTGGACATGCCCTTAGCTAGGTCTGGTATGGTCTACATCTGATGCCTAGGATTTCTCCCTTTCTACTCAGTTTTGGATTTTAAAGAGCTTATGTCTTGGATTTTGCAAAAGCACCAAAGCCTAGAGCTGTTTGCTATGATTGCTTGGTTGATTTGGACTTAACGAAATCAAGTTAGAATGAATCAACCCAGTTGCAATGTTGATCATATAGCTCAAGTTGCCAGAGATCGGTTTGAAGAATTTTCCTCAATTCAACCTCCCAAGCAACCCCGAGTTCCCAAGCCTCATAACTTATGGCAGCCCCCACCTCCTGATTTGTTTAAGGTTAATTTTGATGGAGTAGTTTTTAGCCATGAGAATAAATCCGACATTGGAGTAATTATTCACAACAACCAGGGCCTCGTCATTGCCTCTTTATCTCAGCAATTCCCTTAAGCTTTCCAAGGTGAGGAGATTGAAGCTCTAGTTGCTATTTGTGCACTTGAGCTTGGTTCTGATATAAGTATTGCATGCGATGTGTTAGAAGGAGATTCAATCCTTATCATGAAGGCTTAATTTGAAAGAGGGTAAGCAGTCTCTGACTTATTTTTCTCCTCTCATTCAAGATGCTGATTTTTTTTTATAGATTTTTTACTCAATTACTTTACTCTCATACTAGGACGGAAGATAATAATCTTCTCATAATCTGGCTAAATATTCGATTAATGTCCCAAAGTGTGTTGTGTGGATGAAGGATGTTTCACAACAAGTCTTTTTTCTAAACTTTAGGCTGATATAACCAGTTCTAAACTTTAGGCTGATATAACCAGTCTTCTCAAAAAAAAAATAAAAATAAAAATAAAATAAAATGACCATAATTGTACACATCCTTTCTTCATGTAGAGAATCTGGGTATCATAGTTTTACTATTTTCTAAAATTAAAATTAAAATAACAAAAAAAGACGTCAACCTAGACTTCTTCTTCTTTTCCTTGGTTTTGGATATGGCCAGACCCAGACTCCAAAGTCCAGAGTCGATCACAACAAAAATTCGAAATTTAACAATGAAATAAAATTAGCTCTTTATTGTAGCCCAACTAAGGGGGCCACTTTGATTTTGAAGTTGAGTCCATGATCAATTTTAGCCCACCATACTTTTCTAAAAGCAGCCTAGCTCCAAATAGGAGAAAGTAAATAAGTTTCTTTGTTATTGTTAGACCCAGCTTAAACCAAATTACTAATATGTGAACAAGTCTAGAAAATTACGGTATAGTTTGGGAGGATTTAGGATTTTCAAAAGTTTGTACCATATATTGTAAAGTTTTACTTATTTTAAAAGAAAATTTTAAATTACATACTGAAAAATACTTTAAAATCCTAAATGATTTTTAGAAAACAATAATTCAGGGATATAAAAAATTTATAAAACAACTATTAAGTATTAACATGAATTTATCCTTGGTGATAAAAGCAAATGGAAGTGGACATTGAATCAAAAAACAATCCTTGGTGATAAAATATTAAAAGCAAATGGAATTGACATTGAATCAAAAAACAACATATCATATCAAAAGAATTTCATCTTCTCAAAAAAAAAAAAAAAATCAAAATCTTATAATAAAAAAAACAAGAATTTCAAAATATTTTGAAAAATATTGTATATATATCTTATAGAGTAGTACACTACAAAATAAACAAAAATTGAAACATTTTGGATTAGATAGGTAACTTCAGCCTTTTGAAAACGTAACCTTTTTTTTTTCTCAAGAAACTTAAGAAGCCTATCAAAATATCAAGAGATTGATTTGGTTCCGTACGTCTGGGAAATAATACGAATTAATTTGGTTCCTCTACTTCCAATTGGATGTAGAACTCTATCAGGAGACTCCAAATTTTGGACTAATTGACCACCGGAAAGTATTAATCATATTTGCACTATATCCAAAAAAGAAGATTAATCAAGTTAGAATTAAGGCTAATGATATGCTATCATGGGACTTTTGCATAACATACATGTCCTCGATGTTATGAATCTTTTCCCTCCTCATTGTAATTAAATAATAATGGTTTCTTAAAAAAAGTGTGGTGGATTTTTTTTTTTTATTTATTTATTTAAAGGGCAAAATACAATTAATACTTAACATTTCTGTGATTTGGGTTAATACCAGTCAAGTGTAAAATTTTTCAAAACTGACTAACTTGATCCTTAAATCAAACTTAATTTTTAAACCCTTACTCATTTTAATCATCTTTTTCAATATAATTACTAACTAGGGATTAACTTGATAAGTTTTGAAAAGTCTTGAACTTAACTTACATTACACTTTTGAGTAAATTGAAGTTCCCTATATCAGAACAAAAAAAACAATTATAAAAAGTCAACTAGAGGAAGTTCTATTTTAGTAAGAAACGGAGTCAGTGTCACGAAGGCTTGTGCGTGTGACGATTAGTAATAAGAAGTAAAGAAGAACACCTTTTCCTTAAAGAAGTAGAAGTATGGAGCAAATGAAGTTTTACCAACTTCGTTCCTTTTTTTCCTACTCTGTCCTTCTTTCACTTTTTTGTTAATAATAGGATTCTTTTATTGCTACTTGCTACTTGCTACTTGCTAGACCTCTGCTTCTTTTATAACTCTTTATAAAGCTTCTCTCCTTTATCTTTTTTCTTTTCTTTTTCTTTTTCTTTTTCTCTGTTCTATTGAGCTTTGGTGAATTGGGTTTCCTTAGAATCTCAGAAGTTTCAAGGATTTTGCTTCTGGGTGTTCGACTCTTAGTACCTGTAAGTGGTGGTCAAACTCATCATAATTTGATGCTCTTTTTTTAATAAAAATTTTACGTACTCGATGTAGCTCTCTTGCTTTTTGTTTAACTTTTACAAGCTTTAATGATACCGTGACTTTATAACGCTTTTGCATGTTGATCTTTGTGGTTTACTAATGTTACATTGCGGTAGTTTATGGCTTTTAATCATCTGCGGTATTGGGTTCTTTTTCAATGTCAGTGTTTGCTACTCTCCAACGCCTCATTCTCGTTCAATTGCCTTGAAATTCTTGACCACTAGACCACAACAATGTTGTACGTCAGAGCCAAAGTATAAAGAAAAATAAGAGGGGATTCATGGTGTTTGTATGGTGCTCTTGCATGACAAAGTGACGCAAAAGGAAAACAATTTGAGTCCTAAATTCTAAGTTATTTTGATTTCTCTATATCTAATGTTGTTTTGGTTTCCAGTTATTGAATGAATTGTCTCATTAAGCTCGGATAAATTAAATGGACTCCAAATCTGACAATTAAAGTTATGTTAAAGCTGGATTTTATGTCTCATTTTTTTTTCAGTTTGGCAATAAAACCTCAGCTTTGGTGAAAGCATCTGTGTCTGAATAATTATCGGGGTTAGCATGAATAAGATTATGATGTTGGGATTGTTTTTGATTATGGAAAGTTAGAGCAACCATGATTGATACTTTTAGGGTCCACAGTGGCAATGTG
Source organism: Notholithocarpus densiflorus (assembly GCA_030021035.2). Taxonomy (NCBI): domain Eukaryota; kingdom Viridiplantae; phylum Streptophyta; class Magnoliopsida; order Fagales; family Fagaceae; genus Notholithocarpus; species Notholithocarpus densiflorus. The sequence continues at coordinate 3,004,063 of JARYZH020000030.1, forward strand.
ATGATTAGTCAAGTTCAGTTTGTTTTGGTAATGTATATAGCACTAGCATAGGGGTATTTGGATGCTCTTCTAAATGAAGAGTTTTGGCTTTAGATATTGGGAGAAGTAACCTTATTGATTTTTGGCCCCACTCTCTTTAAAAGTTTCAAGAATTACAATTTCAAAATTTGATATGAATCTTTTGTTTCAACGAGAGAGTTTGCAGCATGAACCCAAGATCAGTTTGTTCATGTGCAGATTTTTAACTATTTAGGATTATTAAGAACTATTATATAGGTTAAGTTCCAACATGTTCTGTTGTACTTTCTCCTGTGCTCCAAACCCGAATTTTAATGAATGAACACTGATAAGGTGTCTTGTCTTCTTTAGCAATACCTGAGCAAATTTGTTGTCAATGCTTGTCATACTTGATTGCTTTACACGGCATTATGTCAGCTTTGCCCGTGTTTATGTGTAAATGTTAGGCTTGATTTTAGCTGGTAGACCATATAGAGCAATATTCTTCAAAAATCGACAATTAGATGTTGCATTCACTGGATTCGATTGTTTTGCTTTTATGTTTATCATTTGTCCTGTTTCTTTGCTAATAGTCCAGCAATCTAATATATATATTGCTAATATGTCTTTTGAGCATCTTGAATACTCATTAATCAGAATAGTTGCAGTATAATCCTGTGAGTGGGAGGTGAAGAAATTGTGATTTTGTCCTGCATCTGAAAGGTGGATTATAGCTTAGTTGTTTGTGTTCAATATGGAGGACATGTTTAAAATCAATATGGAGGACATATCTAAAGTCATTCCATGGGTTGGGTGCATAGTCCAGAAGTTTGAAGATATGTGTTTGGAAATGGATGGGATCGTGAAGCAGGTATCCTTTTAAATTTCCTTTTGACCTTTTTATGCTGTTTTTGTTTTATGTGGTGGTTGAATTTTGGCATTCTATTCAATGTAAATGTTATGTTGATTGTGCCTTATCAGCATCTATATCTTGACAACCTCATGGGTGTAGTACTGTAAATATGTATTACTCAGCTGTCAATTTTAATTATGAGGATTTTATATTATTGTTCTTAGTTGATATATTGTTTGGTGAGTAATAGGCTGTTCTTTACTTTTTAAACTGTGCTTATGATACTCTTATTCTTAAAAGAGTCCTTTTAGTAAGTAATGCTCAAACATTTTAGCCATCTTTCAAATTGTTAAACTGTGTAATAATTTGGATGTGTGTTATGTTGCTTTGGTTGCTTGTATCTTGTTGTATTCTTGCACCATCCTTAATTGAATTCTTTTCACATTATGTCTCCATGCCACTATTTCTCTTATACTTGATTGCATTCTTGAACAGTATGAGGTTCAAAATGATGAAAGCCAGTTGGAGATGGAGAGTGGGAATGTTAGAGAATGTAGTTCAGAAGTCATGCAAGATGTGCTCCCTCCATCTTCTGTGGACATAGAGAAAGAAGAAGTTTCTGACTTGTCTATGGCAGGAAACACTGATGGAACCACCCATGAAAAGTCTGGAGAATGTATTGGTGAAAAACATTTTAAAGAGGGACCTTCCAAAGGAGATCATTTGCTAGATTCATCTTTTGTGGAACCTGTAGAGGGCATGGATATTGGTTTATCTTTTGAGGAAAATGTCAATACTGGTACGAATGTAAAGGTTGAATTTAGTATCAAGAAAAATCCTACTAAGGAGAAGCAAACCTCTAGAAAGAAGAATTCAAGCATGAAACGGTTATCCTATCAATTCCAAGCTGATAATGAGATGACATTAGATAGTAGAGCGGAAATGTTGCTACCATTTCTAGATGATGTCAAAGGGTCTAACTCTTTCAAGAAAATAGCAGAAGAGATAGATGCTGATGCTTGTGATGACATACTATCCCCTGACTCTGTTAGTTTGGTTGAGTCCAGTAAGAGTAAAGTCGTGGAAGTTGAACTTCACTGTGGTGATACCTCAACACAATCAATTGGTAAGTACCTTATTGTTCTTATTGTTCTGGATCTTCTGACCTCTCTCCATGGGTTAGGGGAGAAGGAGCTATTATATTATTTTTATGAATCAGAGGCTCTGTTTTGTGCAGAAAATGGTAGTCATTTTATCTTTCTCTTCGTATAGCATTTATTTGCTTGGAGATATTATTGATTTTCCTTCATTCTCTTGACCATACATATGGGTTGAGGATTGTATGGATATTCTTTTTTAGTAGTACTTATCCCAAAAAATAATTCTTTCTTTATTAGTAGTACATATTGTTTATTGCAATTATAAGATTTTAGATGTGAAGCTTATAAATGTATAGTTCATTTATGTGTGTTATGCACAGTTGTACAGTGTACTATGCTTCCCTACAGAAGTTTTTAATTAAAGCCTAAATAAAAAAGTTCTCATTTTTTGTGTGCTCTTTCTCCCTTGTTGCAATCAGGTGCTCATTATGAATTAACACAATAATTGTAGAGGAATGTTACTTTTGTTTTCTGCATTATTTCAGAGAGATGTTGTGGATCCGTTGATGAAGGATCTAGAGAGGATGATGTTACCAAGCAAGGCATACAAACTGTTCAACCATCTGATAAAGTGCAGCTTGATGAAAGTTCTGTTATGGTACCATATTGCAATGAACTTTATACCATCTCTTGTGAAGAATCAAAAGATAGTTCTTTCAAGGTACGACTTTCTTCCTTTCTCTTTCCTAATGCTTAAGCCGTTTGGAAACGATAAATCTAATCATTTAACCATAACTAGCGATGTGCGGTGCAACTTATTATTAGTTTTTTCCAATATTTTAATAAGATTATCAATAATCTTATATCTTAATTGGTTGGCACCTCAATTATCCTCCAACTATCGATGTATAAAAAAAATTAAATAAATTTCCTTGTAAGAAATTATAATATTTAGTTATTTTATAGACAAAATAGAAATCACTATATGTGTGTGTTCACAAATTGAAAATTACATGATATAGTGGTTAATATAGATATGCATGTTTCATGCCTACTAAAAAATGCTTATATCCTTCAATTATTATTTTTTACATTCTTAATTATGTGTTACTAATTTTTTTCCTTTCTGTTGGACATTGCTTCAATTGTTGCATAATATAGGGTTTCAATTGTTTCTCACATAAAAAAAAAAAAAAAAAAAATTTGTTTCTCATATAAATTTTAGAAAAATTATATTAAATTTCATTATGCTATAACAAAATAAATATATTTATTCTATTACACACACACATATATATTATATGACTGAAAAAGAGTTAGGAAATTTAAAGAATTAAGATTTAAGTTGTTGCGTCAATTGTTGTCAAAGCAACTAAACATGAGTAAGAATGTCATATTCTAAATTTTTTTTTTTATTATTATTCCAACTAAAAATTATCTTATATAGGGTTTATAAAAATAATCATATAAAAAAATTTATTTGATATAAATAATTAATGCTCAACTATAGATAATTAATATATGCATTTACTCTATTGGCTAATTTAATAAACTAATATTTTGATATAAATACAAACTTTGTTAATTTAGAACCCAGGAACTTCATGCGTCACATGTCATATATATATATATATATATATATATATATATATATATATATATATATATATATGATTCTAACAGATACTTTGAAACAAACATTCCAAGTAATAGTAATATACAAGTTAACAATATTTGAGTTAGAATAAGCTCTACCTAGCATTTTAGCTGTGTAGTGTTATAGTTTGAAACTAATTAATGCAATATCGCAATATGGATAATAACTTGTGTATTTCTCTTGTTTTCCTGGTTCTTTCAGAAAGACTCTAATGAAGCCTTTGCTTCAAAACTGGGGTTGAAGAAGAAGAAGAAGAAGAAGGAAGATGAGCAAAATGCAACCTATTATGATGATTTTAATGCAGAATTGGATCAACAAAGAGGAAAAGGTTCCAAATCATATCTTGCTGAAAACCCTGATACACCAGACCAAGAATCCTCTGAGTCTGACTGGGAGATTGTTTAGATCAATTACCATTATGTCTGCAGATGAGTGGGTAGTTCAACTGGTTTGGCGGCCTTGATTATGCTGATGAAAATGCGGATTAACAAAAGTTTCCTTTTATTTTATTTTATTTTATTTTTTTATTTTTTATTTTTTAAAACAAATGCTTTAAATTATTTGATATCTTCAATCAAATGAACACTGTTAGATACAGTGAGTCCTTAAGGCGGAAGATATCCATTTATTCACAGGTGGATTTTTGGTTTGGATATACATATTTCTTTAGGAAAAGATCCTCTCCCATTCAAATCATCAATTTTCTCCAATTCCTTGGAGTTTAATCCATTTTTATTTTTAATTTGCTTACTAGAGATTTCATATTTCCAAAGAAGGAAAAATTAAAAATATTGAGGGCTTCCCAATCTCTTTTTTTGGCTTATGTAAATAGGTCATTCTAAGGAAGAAAAATTTTTCTTTCGTTTAATTACACATTTATTTCTCAACCTTTGTCTCATGTTTCAAGATAATCTTAATCTTTAACCATATATATATAAATATATATATATATATGTGTGTGTGTGTGGTGACAAAAAGGTCATCACTGTCAGTCTGTCAATTGGTGAATGGAAATTGACAGTGATTGGAAAAATATGATGTAGCAAACAAAAATACTAAGATTAAGCCCATATGCTGACATGGAGCCCAGGTGGCGGTTGTTGATGGTAAGGATACTTCATGTCAGCCAGCAATGCTTTGATTTTAGTATTTTCTGTTTTCCATATTATACTTTCTCATTTATCAATTGACGGCATAGACATTTTTTATAACCATTTAAAAGGTTAATGAACTATTTTTTATAGTTATACAACCTGAAGGAAACTATCCTAAAAACGCGGCTATAGACACTAAAAACGCAGCTATATGTCATAGCCGCCCCTACGGGGTCTATAGCCGCATTTTTTTAAACGCGGCTACAGCTCCCCTATAGCTGGGTTTTTCCACCCCTATAGGCTGAGATTTATAGCCGCGTTTTTTACAAAACATAGCTATAGACCCGCTTTGGGCTGCATTTAAAATGCGGTTATAGCCTGGACCTATAGCTGCATTTTCTAAGATGCGGCTATAGGCTAAGACCTATAGCCGCATTTTAAAAAACACAGCTATAGAACATCTTTGGGCTGCGTTTAGAAACGCGGCTAAAGCCCCCTACATTGGGTTTTTCTATAGCCGCATTTTTAAAAACGCGGCTATAGGCGTTTTTTTTTTCTTGCTAAATCTGTATTTCCTGCCCAACCAATTGCAACACTCAACAGATGCAACCAATTGCAACCAACATATGCATTTAGATTTGCTTTAAATTCTAATTAATAGATACCATCTGTATAATACTAAGATATTGTTACAATATCCATCTAGACAAGTATATAAAAAGGCAAAATGAAAAGATTTAATACCCGATTTGCAAAGAGATTCTCTTTCTTCCTGTTCTTGAAAAGTGCCAACTGAAATTTAAGCGGGCATATTATCAAGTCAATGTCACATACTGATTTAAAATCTAAACAATCACATTTCCAAATATATATAGATGTGTACTAAACATAGAAATGGACAAGTATAACAATTGTCATCCCAACAAATATCATGCATATGTGTAACTTAGAAAATGAATAGGTTAAATGTGAGGCTATAAACCTAGGTAGAGAGAGAGAGAGAGAGAGAGAAAGAGAGAGAGAGAGAGAGTCTTATCAAAAATGTAATATTTGGAAGCAATATTATAAAAGCTAAGTTGTAATTTGAACAATGGTTAATATAATAGGTGGGACTATAAGCATGACAAAGTTGTAATTTGTGTACTTGATTTTGGAGATTTAAGCATTTGATAATGAAATTTTGTTGGATCTCAAGTTCAAAAGCTTAACCTGAGCTCGAGTTTGTGTTAGGAGTGTGGTGTGTGTGTGTGGTGCTGCATGTGTATGGTGCTAATGATGAGTGCATGTGGTGCCGATGAGACATGCGTGTGGTGCTGCATGTGTGTGCTGTTGATGAGGTGTGCGTGAGTTGCTGATAAAAGCAACTAAAAGCTACAACTTGAGCTAAAAGCAACTAAAAGTCAAGAATTGATACCTGAAACAGAATCAAATGGTAATGAAGAGAGGTCTGAGTGAGATTGAGAGAGAGACCTTTTTGTTCTGGAAAGAAAACTACAAAATATAAAAACCCCATGAAGCAAATCCCTAATAAAAAATCCAATTAAACCCAAAATCAAAACCCTAAACCAAAAATCAAAACAAAAAATTTTTAAAAACTTACTGTTAGGAGGCCTGGGCTTCGTCGGCAGCGGCACGGTGAAGAGGATCAAAAATATGTCATCGATCTTTTGACAGTAGCACAGATTTTGCAAGGATATCTATAACATGGGGAAGGAAAGTAAGTTCAAGGACAACAGTTTTAAGTGGGTGTATTTATTATTCCTAATTCTCTCTATTTTTCTTTTTCTTGGTTGTTTCTTCTATATGCAAATTCTTAGTGTCTTACCTCAATATGTTTGAAATGGTCTCAATAATATTAGATTTTATGGAGAACTAGAATACCCACAGGAACACACGGGTAGTATGTGATAGGCTAAGAATGTATTGACCCCTTGTGATGAATTAATTGATTAATTAGCCAAGTTTAATAATTAATCAAATTAACATGCAAAGCGCGTGGTAGCACAAACAAATCACCAATTAACTAAAGTATGCAGCGGAAAATAAATTGACACGATGATTTGTTTACGAATGGAGAAAACCTACGCAGCAAAAACCCCATCGGGTGATTTTAAGGTCACCACTCCCGAGAATCCACTATTATCAAAACAAGCGGTTACAAGTAAAGGAATCTCAGTACCTTATACCAACCTACAGTTGAACCCTTACCTCAATACCCAATTGGACTTGTTCTGTAGTGACAATCTCTCATTTTCAATGCACGGCTCCCAGTACGTGACTAACCAATTACGCGGATCCCAGTACACGACTTATTCACCAACTTGAGAAAGATGTTGGCTATAAAGTTCTTCAGTTTATCACACGATGAAGATCAAGAAACTCCTTAGTCACAAAACCCTACGGTGTACAAAACACAGCAGCTTCTTCAAGAGAAAGATGAACTAGGGCATATGTCTCCGATTCACAATATGCTTGTGAAAAACTTTTGCATTGAGTTGCATCATCTATAACAGCCCTTAAAATAATCCTTATATATGTTTAGGGTTGTGAGAAAAGAAAGCTCAAACATACATTCACGGATTGGATGAAAAACAACTCTGAAAAACTGAGTTTCATAAACCTCGATAGATAGCCATCTATCGAGCTAGCTGTCGAGCCATGGGCTGAAACAGCTTTTAAATCTCAATAGATGCTAGCTGTCGAGTTTTAAAATCTAGCACTTTTTCACTTAATTCTTGGACAGACTTGCATGGCTTTAACACTTAAACTTGAAACTTTGTTTCTTAAAGCATTAAACGCATCCTAGATCTACTAAATTATAAGTAAAGTGCATTTTGTTAAAAGATTAGCCAATTACATAAAATATTGAAATATGTTCCTAACATGATTCACATATGTCCTAACAATCTCCCCCTTTGGTAATTCTTGACAAAACCATAACAAACAAATGAACATATGAGAGAAATCATAAATCACTCAACTCATACTCACTTGTTGAATACAATAAAATCTATCCTAACACAAATTCTTGAAAAACTTTGCAAGAAGAAAGTTTATGGCAAGTAGACTTTGACAACCTGTATTTCTGAAATACTTTAAACAAAACTTATCAAGGCATCTTAGTGTGAAACAGAAATAATAGATTGCATACATTATATAAGAAGCATGTGCATAAAGAGAGAAAAAAAAAAACAGCACATGTAAAGATAGGTGAAAGAAAACTGTAATAACAACCTCAAATATATATATAACAACGTACAAGGTTTGCTATCACAATATGATCACAAGATCTAAGGTACATGAACAATGTATCTAACTAGAGAGAAAAGAAAAAGATACATAAAGATCCTCACTACATCCCTCAAAATATGAACACTCCTCCCAACAAAAATCTCCTATACTAACTCTCCCCCTATGAGTATGACTACTCTCATCTCAAAACTACTCCTCCTTTTTTGTCACGAGTGACAAAGGGGTAAGTATATCAAGTAGACATCTTGTCATCACTGGGTGAGCTAGCACTATCGTCCTCATCACCATCATCATCAAAGTCACCATCGTCGTCCTTGTCCTCAGAAACCTCTGGAGAAGGAGAAGGAGACTCAATGAAGCCACCAAGGCGAGCCTGCCGCAAGCAATACAGCCAACACAGGTGTTCACCTGACACAACTCATCACTGAGAGTGTCAAGGCGAGCATCCATGCACTGAAGCTATGCCATGATCGCATCAAGAGTCACACCACCCGTAGAAGAAGAGGGAGCAGAGGTGGATGGAGCTGAAGAAGCCGAAGGAGTTGTCGTTTGAGTCTGGGGCTGCCTCAGTCTCAACTGTGCTGTGCTCCGTCGAATGGTAGCAGCGTCAATGGTACCTATGATGAAGAAATGAACAAACAGAGGATAGGAGACAGAAAAATGGCGAAGAATCCTCGTCATAGCTGAAGGAAAGATGAGCTTATCACGGGTCGCCGTGTCCCTATAGACATCTATGAGGGAAAAGATGAAGTGAGAAGGAAAGTCAATAGAAAGATCCTTAATGAGGGATAACAAAAAGCGAGCACGAGGCTCTGTGATAATGTTATAATGTGACAAAGGATGAAGGATAAAAGTCATCACCATATTCAAAAATCTCGGACCTTTAGCAAAGGTCGAGCAACGGGTGTTCTGACAATCACCCCAAACAGAAGGAGTCTCACAAAACAAAGACATAAGCTCGTCTTTGGACACGGTCCTCAAACGATCACAACCGGGGTAGTCAAGATGCGCTACCCTCGGGACATTGAGCACTTCGAATACAATATCCGGAGTGACCACAATGTGCATACCTCGAACGCGAGTAGAAAACTGAGGTATAGAAGAATTAAATCCGTGCATGTTGGAGTAGAACTCTTGAATGATCATGGAGGGACAAGTGACCAGGGCGCCACAAAGTGACTCCAACCCCTACTGTAGATGATAGTGGGAAGTGCAGTGTCAGAGAAATCGAACAAAATGACTTGGCGTTCCGAATGAATGCCTCGTCGAGAGAAGTTCTCTGAGAAATCCTTACGAGCTTTCTCATCTTGGAACAGAACAGAAGAAGGTGTAGGATCAGATGAAGAAGATTCCCCATAACGTAGAGGGTTCTGGGACGGAGTAGATTTGCATTTGGGTGCCATGAAGCAACTAACGCAAGAAAGAGAGATAGAGGGAGAGAGAGAGACAATCAGAAAAGCACCAACAAGACAAAATATCAAAATATAAAGAATTGAAGGTACGTATGCATGAACATATGACATGCAAATATAAATGCATCATGGGCTCAACCCAATCCAAACCTACTAGCACACAACATAGCAACAAAGTAAATACACATCTAAAATGCATGAAACATTATTATAATGCACATGTGATGCAATGCATGAAATTTAAAACTCAATGATGCAACACCCAACCCAAGAATTGCACAAAAACTTCATTAATTTTGAAAAACCCCAAAGTTTATCAAAAATCCCAAAAGCTAGGTCAAAAGATATGAAATGCATGATTCAAGAGAGAAAAAAGATCATAACAGATGAAGAAAACTTGATTTGGGCCGAAGATCAAGTGAGGAAGGTGAAAAGGTTGAGTTTGAGGTGTTTTGGACTGAAAGAAGAAAGAATCTATTGAGAGAGATCGAAGGAATTGAGTCTGAAATCGTGAGGCGCGTATTTATAAGAAATTCATAAACCTCGATCGATTGAGAGCTATCAAGGTTTAAAAACGCGCTTTTTAGCTGTCGAACCAGCTATCGAGGATCTAATGAGAGGTTTTCTCAACAAAGAAGCTCGATGGATCGAGATAGCTATCGAGGAGCTATCGAGCATCTAGAAAGTTTCTCAATAGATCGAAGTATCTATCGAGAGCTATCGAGAATGCGATAAAAAGAAGCTGAAGAGCTCGATAGGTAGGATAGCTATTGAGAGGTATTGAGATAGCTATCGAGATTGCTTAAAAACAAATTTTCAAGGAAGAGAAAAACACAGATATGAATGCAATCAAACATGCTACTCAAACAAAGATCCAAGCAACATTTTAAGCTCTTAAAATCATCTCTCAACAAGAAAAATGTTAAGCACATAGCTTCCAAAACACACACACACACACACACACACAACAAGCCTAACCAATTTTATATTTCAAAAACAAGTTAAGACAGTTTAGTGAGCATACATTAACACAAGTATTCTTTGTGATGGCCAAATCACATTGTACATGCACATGTATCAAAAGTAGCAAAGAATATTGCGTGTTGTGTGTGAAAAACATCGCAAGATTGCATAAGTGTCTACATGTTATGACGATTTGAGATATGAGAAAATCACTTTAACTCACACACAATCATAACTGTTTGATAGGGACTATCACCTTCGAGGTACATCTTATAACTTCCACATCTCCTAGAATATACACTTGCAATCATATATATAAAGCATTTTGATCTTTTTGCTTTTACTTTTCTTTGCATATATTTTTTTCTTTTAAGCAAACCATGCATAGGCATATAAGAGAGAGAAAAGAAATACCCAATGATGTTAAGCTTTTGACATTGCACTTTTGCTATGCTGAAAATACAGATGTCATTTCATGATTAGCGGGCAACAGTGGTGAGATGGTTATTTATGCATTTCTCTTAAGATTTTCTAGTCCTTTCCGTCAAAAAGAGTGATACGAGTGTTAAGTACAAAAGATTACTTAATCTTACTCATCACGAACATGAGCCACAAAGCTCACTTGCTTAGTTATGCATAAAGATGCTCATCTAAGCTACAAAAGACACAAATTTTAGAAAATTTTGTTTCAATGGCCATCCAAGGTACACAAGTACCAATGTACACAAACACACACTGTTTTTGTATTTTTCTGATTTTATATTTTTTTTTTGCTAATTTTTTTTTTATAATTTTTTTCATATGAAAAACAAAATAAACTAAAACTGAAAAGAAAACAAACAAAAACAAGTTAAACAAAGCAGTGCATAAAACTAAACTGACTCAAAATAATAAAGCAAAACACACAAGTAATGCAAAACAAAAACACGAGGGGGAGAGAGAGAATAAGTGACAGAATCACTTGGAGCTCTTTTCCTTCCACACATTGGAAGAACATTTCCGTTTAGCAAACTCTTGATCCGGCGGTGAGGGGGAAGAGTTAAAACCGTTCAAGTTTGAAAGAAACATGAAGGCTTTGAGAAGATCTCTAAGAGGAGCAAAAAAGGATGGAAACTGACTCTAGTCTCCCGACGCGATCATGCTGTTGCTCTTTTGAGTGGCTAACCACTTGTAGCAATTAGGTTGAGTATGTCCAGCTGCGCCACAGTGATAACAGAAATGCTGTTTTTTCTGCTTAGGCTTTTGAGAGTTTCCCTTCTTAGCCCTAGAGTTCTTAATCTCTTTCTTATCAAATTTAGGGGGTGCTCCTAAGATAGATTTACCCTTGTCTATGTTCTCACTAGCTAATTCATTTTTAATATCATTGTTCTCAGTTTCAATATTATTAGCAAGAGGAACAAAAACAGTAGTACTAGTAGAAGCAATACTAGGAGAAGAGAAATCATACCCTAAACCGGTTCAATCAGAAGCCAATTTCTGAAGACTGAGCATCTCATCGAGCTTAACGCTTAAAGGCCTTTCCAGCTGAGCTCTGACTTGGAACAGTTCTGCCTCATGCTTCTTGGTATTCTCAGCCAAGAAATTATTTTCAAATCTCAATGCTCCAATAGTCTGATTGGCTTCATCAAACTTTGTAAATATTTCTTCACGCTCAAGCTCCACATCACTAAGCTTCTTGGTGGCCAACCTATATAATTTCTCATGCTTTTCTGAGACCTTGTATAACTTTGCATAGGCTATATGGATGTCATCTTGTTCATCCATTTTCTCAGACTTAGACTCCACCAATTCCTTTTCTTCATCCATATCTTCAACAATCCCCTCAGTAGGATTTACAGTGGCAGTGAAGGCATTTAGGATTCCATCATCCTCATTATCGGAGTCATCCTCAGGCTTAGTGTCGCTTAAGGTAGCAGCAAGTGCCTTGCTTTTTTCGATGGTCTTGAGATAAGTAGGGTACTCTTGTTTCATATGACCGAAACCTTGACACCCAAAGCACTTTGGTCTAGAGGGAACAGTGTACTGACCACCATCCTTAGCATCCTTTTTCCCTTTATCTTGGTTCTTGAACTGTGAGGGACTGGATTACCTACGGTCCTTGTTGAAGCCCTTCCCATTGGCATTCTTCATGAACTTCTTGAATTGCCTTGTAATATAGGACTTCATTTTAGAATCTTCGTCGTTTGAAGACTCATCAGTATCATTGCTTTTGACCTTCAATGCTACGCTCTTGCTCTTGCTCAATTTCCCGATCCTTGTCAAACCCAACTCATAGGTCTGCAGATTGCCAACCAACTCTGTTAAAAGAATTTTGTCAATATCTTTTGATTCCTCAATCACAGAGATCTTGGCATGGAATCTCTCGGGTAGAGATCTAAGCACCTTTCTCACAATCTTGGGTTCATGAATGGTTTCCCCAAAATTAAATGTTGAGTTTACTATGTCCTTGAGCTCGGCATAGAACTTATTGAACGACTCATCCTTCTCCATCTTGATCTCTTCAAAGCTGGTAGTGAGCCTCTGAAGTTTTGAATCCTTGACAGCCTTGGTTCCTTCATAGGTTGTCTGGAGGATGGTCCATGCTTCCTTAGCCATTTCAGTAGAAGATATCTTCTTGAACTCCTCATTCGTGATTGCACTGAATAGAGCATTCAATGCCCTGCTGTTAAAGTTTGCCACCTTGATCTTAGCATCATCCTAGTCGGTTGGCGCTTCCGTAGGCTTAGTCCAACCTATCTCCACAGCTTGCCACACTTTCTCATCTAAAGACTGTAAGAAAACTCTCATATGCACTTTCTAGTATGCATAGTTAGCGTCATCAAATAAATGAGGTATAATAAGAGACTGTTCTCTATCCATGACAACAGGGGTCAATGGATCACACATCAAAGATTAACACCTAATCAAAGTGTGTCTGCTCTTATACCACTTGATAGGCCAAGAATGTATTGACCCCTTGTGATGAATTAATTGATTAATTAGCCAAGTTTAATAATTAATCAAATTAACATGCAAAGCGCGTGGTAGCACAAATAAATCACCAATTAACTAAAGTATGCAGCAAAAAATAAATTGACACGGTGATTTGTTTACGAATAAGGAAAACTTACACGGCAAAAACCCCACTGGGTGATTTTAAGGTCACCACTCCCGAGAATCCACTTTTATCAAAACAAGCAGTTACAAGTAAATGAATCCCAGTACCTTATATCAACCTACAGTTAAACCCTTACCCCAATACCCAATTGGACTCCTAGTATGTGACTAACCAATTGCGCGGATCCTAGTACGCGACTTAATCACCAACTTAAGAAAGATATTGGCTGCAAAGTTCTTCAGTTCATCACACGATGAAGATCAAGAAGCTCCTTGGTCACAAAACCCTACGGTGTACAAAACACAGCAGCTTCTTCAAGAGAAAGATGAACTAGGGCATATGTCTCCGGTTCACAATATGTTTGTAAAAAACTTTTGCATTAAGTTGCATCATTTGTGATGGCCCTTAAAACAATCCTTATATATGTTTAGGGTTGTGAGAAAAGAAAGCTCAAACATACATTCACGGATTTAATGAAAAACAGCTCTGAAAAACTGAGTTTCATAAATCTCGATAGATAGCCATCTATCGAGCTAGCTGTCGAGCCACGGGTTGAAACAACTTTTAAACCTCGATAGATGCTAGTTGTCGAGTTTTAAAATCTAGCACTTTTTTACTTGATTCTTGGACAGACTTGCATGGCTTTAACACTTGAACTTGAAACCTTGTTTCTTGAAGCATTAAACACATCCTAGATCTACCCAATTACAAGTAAAGTGCGTTTTGTCAAAGAATTAGCCAATTACATAAAATATTGACATATGTTCCTAACATGATTCACATATGTCCTAATAGTATGCAAAGCCTTAAGAGGCAGAGAATAAGACAGGCTGACTTTTTGTCTTTTTAGAGATCTCCTAAGTTGATGGGCCTTCATGTATAAGTATTTCACTTATTATGGTCCCTTGGTAAGCCTAACTTTTCGAAAGAAGGAAAGGGCAGTGAATAAGATCCTCTCTTTTTTACTGACTTCCCTTATAAATCTTACCAAGAGAATCTATAGGGATCTTCATGCAGAAAAATCCCACTTTCAATCAAAATTCAGAACAGGCCAAAAGAAAAAATAACAAGAAAATCAAATGCTAAAAGAAAAAGGAAAGAAAGATGTGAACAACTCAGGTCACACACACTTAGTCAATTATCTCTAACACATTAACACTATTACAAAATGTGCTCAAGGATGCATAAAATAATTCTCTTAGTTCCTTATTCAGCAAATAAATAAACAAAAATTCTCTAAGTTCCTCAACATAAAATGTACTTTATAAGCACAAGCATAAATACTTTGTTTTGGTAAGCACTAACATAAAATGCCAAAGCATATTAAATCACACATGCATGAGAAGTGAAACTCAACTTGAAGAAGTATAAGGAGCAATAACACGTTACTAGTGGGAAATGGGCGACTCATTCCCAAGATACTTTGCATATAGAAGTCTTGTTGGCCTAAGGCCTTAGCTACTTGGCCACCAATCACGTTAGTGTGTGGAGCCTAATTTAATAGGTGGAATTTGAACATTTTCATTTCAGATGAGTAGTAGGTTATGTTCAATGATAGGAGACAAAGAAGGGAATAATAATATACTAAAAGATTCATGGCTTTCCCATTCCTATTCATTAAAAAAAAAGAAAAAAAGAAAAGGTAAATATGGGTAAGAGCACTAGCATTGGGGGTGTTTACACCCCCAATTGCTATTGTACAACCTAATTCCTTAAAAACAAGCTCCATCCCAATTGCTAAACCCAAATTTTTTTCCCACCTCGCCACAGTGAGGTTGCATATGCAACCTCACTGTGTCATATGTTGTATATAAAAAAAAATTACTATTATTTTATTAATTCCATTTTCTCTCTCCTCTTACTCTCTGCCTCACTTCTCTATCTCTTCTCTTTCTATTTCTCTCTTCTCCGTTTCCCACTATTCTCTCTCGATTTCTCTCTTCTTCTTTTCCCTTTCTCGATCTCTCCCTCTCCGAATCGGTGAGTGCTGGGTTCAGTGGTTGTGATTCGATGGTGGAGTGAATTGGTGGCCGGGTTTGGTGGTGGCAGATCGGCTTTTAGGCTTCAGATCAGCATGGCAGATCGCCGTGGGTGGGATTCAGGTGGGTTCAAATCGTCGTGGGTGGGATTTAGCCATTTAGGTGGTCGTGGGTGGGTGAATCGATGCTGCCGCTACTATTCTCATCTCTTTCAACCAAAGATTAGTCGTTTCTGGTCCTTGGGTTGTGGTTTCTTGGTCGTTTCTAAGCTTATGGTTTGGTGGGTATGTAAATTTTGTTGAAATTTTTGGGTTTCTTGGTGGTTGTTTGTTGGTCGTTTCTTGGTTTATGGTTTCTCTGTGGTTCGATGGCTTTGCTGGCTTTGGTGGGTTGCAGTGGCAGTGTGTTTGTGATTGCTTGCTTCAGTGGGTTGAAATTGTTGGGCTGAGTTGTGGTAGGAGGTTGCTGGCTTTGGTGAGTTGGTGGTGGTTACTGGAGAGGAAAAGAGAGAAGTGTGATGTTTATATTATAATATTATTTAATTGTGTAATTTATATTATTTTATTGAGTTATATATAAAAATAGAAACTGAGATGTTGGGTGAATTGTAAAACGAGATGGTAAAATAAGTAAAGTAAGTTTTTAAGGTCTAAAATAAAACTTTTTTTACATCTCGGATGCTAATACTCTAAGGGAAGGTCAGGATCATGGGTTCGCAAACCCTAGAATTGCCACACTGCACCACCAAGGATGCTAGTACCATTGGACTAACATGTTGAACCATATTTGCAAAATAAAATTTTCCTTTTGCAGTAAAATGTTAAGAATATTAATGTGAGCGAACATTTAACATAAAAAAAAAAAAAAGTGAACAATTAGCATCGAATGCAAATTATGAAGGGGTCATAAAAGATAAAAAACGATATCAATGAATTAGGATAAAATCTCCACCATCTGTAGATGGGATTATACTTATCGTAATTTTTAACATTTTTTATTTATTTTTAATTTATTATTATTATTATAACTATAACGGAGCCATTTGATATTATTGCTTGCCTTTCAAAAAAAAAAAAAAAATTTACTTCACTTTATTTATTTATTTTTATACAAGATAGAAATTCTATTCTAGTCTAATTTAAGTGTATATGTGTGTGAAACTCCCTCCTGGAGATTTAAACCCCAGCCCTTACCCTCCCTACCCTGCAAGTACTTATATTTATGAATTGACCATTGCACCAAGGGTGTGCGATGGTCACTTTACTTCTAAAAGGCCTAGGAATAGTTAACTGATCTTTGTGTGTGTTTTTATTACGTATATTTTTGGAGTAAAAGAGGCCGGCAATATTTAGGAATGTTAATAAGTTGAAGTGAGCCACATATCATGCACTAAGACGTAATCTCTTTGGTTTGTTTACTTGGCCATCAAGTTCAAACCATATGCTAAAAAAAAAAAAAAAAATTCAAACCAAACTCGAGTTTAAAATCATGTTTAGTACTTTAGTTAATGAATGAGGTATGTCACTTAATTTATGCATGAATAATTTGATTTTCAATTATAGAATAATCATTAAACAAACAAAAATACATTCCGTTAACAACTAAAATAAAATAGCTTAAAAAAAAAAAGCTACCCAATCCATTATATCATCATCACAAAAATATGAATGTCTAAAAAAGACTATATATAGATTCTAATTAGCTCCATTAGTAAAATTTCTTGTCGTCTAGCGGCAGAGCCAAAAAATATATCTAGTGGGGCTAACTAATTATAACAAAAGTCATAAATAAAAAAAATTAAATCAAAACAAATACTTAGTTCCATATATTAACTTTAACTCGACAATTTTATGCCCTATGTAACTATGTTCTTTCGATGTACTAAAATCATTTGAATTTGATTATGAATTAATCAAGGATCGATCATGTACTCATAAAAGTAATAGCTATTTGCTTAGGATCATATTTTTGAACTCTCGTAGGGAGTTCAACACCTAAAGTTTCATATTTTGGCACCAATGATTAAGTAAAAGCTTCTGAATTTTGAAATTTTGTTCTCTTAGGCTCCGCTTGGGAGGAGGGAATGGAAAGGAATAAAAAGAATAATTTAGAATATTCTTCCATTCTCTTGTTTGGGAATTTTAATGGAGAGAATGAATTTCTAGTCCCTTGTTTGAGAGTTTAAGTGTGAGGGAATAGAATGGGTAGGAGGAAACACTCATTCATCTCTATTCCTTTAAAACTTCAAATTTTCATTCCTCCCGAAATTAGGAGGAATGGAAGGGGATGAAATTAGATTTAATGATTTTTTTACTAAAACTCCCAAAATATCCCTATATATTCAACTCTTTATTTTAAAATAGGGGTCTAATAGTAATATTGTCATAAAATAATTCCATTTCATTATCTCCATGTTGCTCTCAAACAGGATTACTTACATTCCATTCATTTTCATTCTTTTCCATTCCTTTATTTTAAAACATCCAATCAAGGTTACTTAATTTCATTCTATTCCATTCTTTTCCATTACTTTCACTTACTTAAATACATTCTATTCCATTCCATTACTTTCCATTCTCTTATGACCATCCCATTCCATTCCATTTCATTCCCTTATGAACTCCCAAGCGAAGCCTTAAAATATGCATATAATAGATGGTTTGTCCATAAATTACTCACATTTTAAAAGGCAAGAATTTGAATTTTATAAACTAGTTATATAACTAATTAAAAAAAAAAAAAAAAACTGAAGTGGACAAACCCAAACAATTAAACAATTGTTTAACCAATAAGAAACAAAACTATTTTAAGTTTTATTTTTTATTTGTACTCTTTTCTTTGTTGATTTCCCTTTTTTTTTTCCTCTGAGAAATTGTTGATTTGGATTTGGGATTTTTGTAAGTATTCAAAGGGCCATGCCCTGATTAATGGGCCAAGGCAATATTTTGTTTTTTGAGTTTTTCTTTTTCTAAAATGTTTTGGGTTTTCTGTACTTTTTTTTTTACTAGTTTGAATTTGAGAATTAATTATAAATGTTGAAGGACTAAACTCTACTCCATCTATTTACTATTAAAAATAAATTATAAATTTCAGTTTTTGAGATGTCAAATTCTAAAAATTTTGGGGGCAAGTTGTAAGTTGTAATTGAATGTTTTTGGTTTTTGACAAATCTAATGGGAATTGTAAAAAGTCATGGCCTCCCGGCCCCTCCCTAGCTCCGCCTTATTATCGTTGAATGAAATATTTGGGATACGATCTTTGCCTACACCAAAAGCCAATTAGTATCTTGATTTGATAAACTTATCATCTTCCTAAACAATAATTAATATACTAAAGTTAATTAGTTTGTTGTGGACATAAACAAAAAAATTTAAAAAGAAAATAAATAATATATATATAAATATTTATTTATAAATCAAAATATAAGATTTGATCTTTGTGTTGGAGCATTTTAATATTAAATAATTAAAATAAATAAATGTTATAACATAAATGTAAAGATATGAGAGTGAATATGAAAGATGAAAAGTCAGTGAAAATGTTTAATCCCACATTGAAAAGGAGAGAGACTATTTTATTCTTTTTAATTGTGGTGATTAATGGGCTAACATGAATTGTTTCAGATATTGGGCTAGATACGTGCGCAAGGGGGAGGTGAAGAGTGGAGGTATCAAAAATGGAAATGAATTAGCCTCTTGGATCCCCAGAGCAGACGTTAGGGGGTTAAGTGTTACAGAGTTATAACTTTTGGGGCTTCAATTGTTCATTTTAATAGTTCAGGGAAAAAAAATGTAAAATAAGGTATAATTTAGAGTAGAAAATTGTCATTTTTCCTTAAAAAAATATTAAACCTAAGACATGAGTTATTTGTAGAATAAACTCAAAAGTCGAAACACATACAATATCTAAGTAAACCATAACTCATAAATATATGTTACAAAAAATTAGCAATGATAAAGTTGTGATTTTCAATTCTTGTTTTCTGGCATTAATTCCGTGTCAAATTTTATTGTAATTCATTCAATCATTTACTTGTATTTTTATGGTATTAAATGTAATGGGAATAATGTTCAATTTGGTAAAGAATTGAGAAGAACGAGGTGTGCGTGGATCGGGTTAGATTGGAGAGTTTTTAAAACCAACTCATCTTTGTTGGATTGAGAAATTCTCAACACAATCTAACCTATCATATGTATAGAAACCAACCCAACCTAATCACATGGATAGGGTTGAGTTGATGGGTTGTGCATATATATATATATATATATATATTTTTTTTTTTGCGTGGTAAAAAATTAGGCTATCATCAATTGTTTATACACATTTTTCAATAATAAGAAAATGCTAGTGGTGAGGTGGAATTTTGTTCCATTACATGTTTCATGTGTTGTTTGTCTTGTTTTGAATTTTATTAATTTATTATTATAGGGAATTTGGAAAAAAAGAGTGAGTGGTGGTGGTGGAGTAGGGGGGAAGCTTCGCCCAAAGAATTTTAGAGGGTGGGGTGGGGAAGGGAAGGGAAGGGAAGGAAAGACGCGGGAATATGGCGGACAGTTGGTTGGGTCCCTCTACCTCTACCTCTACCTCTCCCTCTTTCCATTTGTGTACTAGTACTAGTACGGCTAAGACCTCCCATCTCTCTCTCTCCCATTTACCTTTCGGATCTCTTTCTCCAATGGCTACGCTTCGTTCTTCCTCACTCAACCATTGCCGTTGCTCGTCTAACTCAAACCCTAACCAGCCTTCTTTGCTCGTCTTTTCTGGTTTTACCTTCACTCAATCTCTCTCTCTCTATATGTTTTTATTTACAACAACAACAACAACAACAACAACAACAATTTTCGATTTTGTACAGGTGGGACTGCGTTTAACGGTGTGGTGGAAGAGCTTAAGAATTTCACGACTCGTGTCGCCCATGTTCTTCCTGTTTCCGATGACGGAGGAAGCACCGCTGAGATTGTTCGTGTCCTCGGTAAATTCTTTTTCTTTTTTTAAAATGAATGAATTTTTGGTTTTTGCTCAACAATTCTATGTTATGGTATTTGTGCTTTTTTTTTTTTTTTTTTTTTTTTTTCCCGTTATTAGGTGGTCCGGCTGTTGGAGACATAAGGTCGAGGTGTTTGAGGTTGTCGGATCAAAGCAGTGCTGAGGCTCTTGCTGTCCGAAGATTGCTTGGTCATCGTTTACCACTTGATGCCCCGTTGGCCAAATCAGAATGGTATGTTTTTATTTTTATATTTTATTATAAGTAATGAAATTTGATTGAAGAAAAATATTACTTCATGTTCGCGACCGATGAACACAAATAATCTTAAACAATTACAAAGAATTAGACAGAAAATTGAAGTGAGTCATGGGTGATGGAACTCTATAATAGAATCATAAGTTCTGCAATCATTCTGCTGATTAAGAATTTTGTTTTCACATGGATCGTCACACAATATAACTAGAATCATGGTTAGGAACAAGTGGATGCCCTCTCAATTTTTTCTTTGTATGTTTTTTAAAATATAATTGTGTCATGTGGTGCATTATGATTACATTAAAATTATTGACACAATTTATTCTAAGTGAAATTCTATCATCCAAGTTTCAGGAATTTTAAAAACATTGCTCCAATTAAAGTTCTATCATCAAAAGTTCCAAGAAATTTAACAGATTTTGTTTGAAATTATTTCCAAAATATTAATATTCTAATACTAAAGTAAGTCATAATTTATAAATATCTTTTATATATATATATATATATTAATATACATCGTTGAAATTGTCTCAAATTCTTGTTTGGGTCTGGTTTGCTTATTGGATTTCTTATTGTGAGTAGTTTTGTTACTGTTTGTGAGTGCCGTTTGTGAGAGGCTGTGAGTTTGGTCTGTGAGGTTTGATTGAGAGGTTGTAATCCATATCCTTCATTGTAGATATTGGCTGGCATTGTGTGTGGATGTGAACTTGGATTTGGCCAAACCAAATCTAACTTTTGTGTCTTATGTGAATGTTTTATTTTATTTTTTTAAATTTTTGTGTGAATATGCTTCTGCTAGTCCAAATTTTCAACATACATTTACAAGATAATCTTTGAAGAACAATTAAAACTTCTTTCTAAACTCTAAAGATTTGTAAAAGCTCCCTTTTCTTTTAGGGAGGAGGGGGGGGGGGGGGTTGATGTGGCTAGCTCTTTTTTTACTTTGGATAATTAGGCATTATGTACACCAGGAAAATGATTCCCTTTCATTTGTTTTGAAATGGAGAGGGTGGAGATTTACTTTTTCATAAATCTAATAGTGTACATGTTGCTATGTCGTTCAAAATCTTTTTTTTGATAAGTAATAAAGATGTATATTCAAGAACACTACCTCATGCAAAAAGACATAAGGCAGAGGTAAAAAAATACAGAGAAAGAAGATAAAAACAAAAAGAAAAGATACTAATTACAAAGGAGAGAACTAAGGAACATAGGTAGAGAATCACTAGAGGTGAGTCCCCAAGCCCTAGACCAGTAAAAAAGGGAGCCACTGAACGAAGCCAATAACTGGTCGTCGGAGCTTTCCATGTCCTCAAACGTCCTCCAATTTCGTTCCCTCCAAAGACACCACATTAAGCAAAGCGGAACTAAATTCCAAATTCTAGACGAAAGCTTTCCAAGCCAATTCCACCAACCAAAGAGAGTCTCCGCAACTGATCTTGGCAAAACCCATGCAATCCCAAATGATCTAAACACCAAACTCCACAACCGGTAAGCCTTACCACAATGCAGTAGCAAATGATCCACAGTCTCCCCATTACAACGGCACATAATGCACCAGTCAACAAAGTCCATCCCTCTACCCCTCAAATTGTCACCTGTAAGAATCTTATCCCATACAGCCGTCCACACAAAAAAAGAAACACGCCGAAGGGCCTTAACCTTCCAAACTCCTTTCCAAGGAAAGATAATGGGCAATGGATCTCTTAACTTATTATAAAACGATTGGATATCAAAATCCCTATTCTTCGTCAACTTCCACCTCATACGGTCTCCATTCTCTGTTGGAGGTAAATTGGAACCCAAAGTACGAAGAAATTCATCCACAACACCCATTTTCCAATCATTTGGTCTCCGCCTGAAACGGACATCCCAGCTTCTTCGATCTCCTATCCCCAACCGTTCAAGAGAAAAGGCCACTGATGCCTCTTTATTGGAGGCAATCCCATACACACCCGGGAAGGTCAATTGAAGTGGAGAATTCTCACACCATTGATCTGTCCAAAGCTTCACTCTATCCCACACCCCTACCTCAAACCGAACATTTTTACTAAAAACCTCCCAACCCATTCGGATGCTTCTCCACAAACCACATCCATGTACTCCTCTATCTAGCTCGGAGGTCCATCCCCCCCATTCTTCCCCAAACTTTAGAGCTACAACCCTTCTCCAAAGCCTTGTCTTCTCAACTCCAAACCGCCATAGCCATTTCCCTAATAAGGCTTTATTAAAAGTAGTTAATTTCCTTACTCCTAACCCACCATTTTCTAGAGGTGCACACACCTTATCCCATCCCACCAAATGCGTCTTGGAATCCCCCCATAAGAAATCCCTTTGCAACCTCTCAATTTTATTGGCCACATGTGTAGAGATGGTAAAAAGAGATAAAAAGTAAGTCGGAAGACTAGATAATGTGCTTTTAAGCAATGTCAGTCTTCTGCCTTTTGACAAATACATCTTTTTCCACCCAATCAACTTACGCTTGATTTTCTCCAAGATAGGATTCGAAATAGTAGGGGATTTATGTGACGCCCTCAGTGGCATACCAAGATAGGTCATAGGCAAAGACCCAATCCGGCAACCCAAAATCTCTGCCAAGAAATGGATATTAGAAACCTCCCCAATGGGAACCATCTCACTCTTCAATACGTTAACCTTTAATCCTATCACAACCTGGAAACAAAGAAGGAGCATCCGAACATGTAGAATCTGCTCCACATCCGCATCACAAAATAGAATCGTATCATCCGCAAACAAAAGATGCGAGACACATACCCCTTCGCCTCGTCTACCATTAGCCCTAAAACCTCGAAGTAAACCAGCCCCTTCAGCTCTTTTCATCATCTTATTGAAAACCTCCATCATAACCAGAAACAACATAGGAGAAAGCGGGTCCCCTTTTCTCAATCCCCTCGAACTCCCAAAAAACTCAGCTGGAGACCCATTAACCAAGACAGAGAACTGGACTGTAGATATACAAGTACGGATCCACCTACACCACCTTGCCCCAAATCCCATTCTCTTCAACAAATCTAGAAGAGCCTCCCAATTCACATGATCATAGGCTTTCTCAATGTCCAGCTTACAAATAACCCCTGGAATCTTACTCTTCACCCTACTATTAATACACTCATTAGCAATAAGTACTGAGTCAAGAATCTGTCTACCGCCCACAAAATTGTTTTGAGCCTCAGATATCAGTTGATCTAAAACCTCTTTCAAGCGGTTTGCCAGAGCCTTAGCTAAGATCTTGTAAACACTCCCCACCAAGCTAATAGGTCTGAAATCACGGATATTGGAGGCACCATTTTTCTTGGGGATAAGGGCTATAAAAGTTGCATTAAGAGATTTTTCAAACTTACTGTGTTGATAAAACTCTTCAAACACAGCTAAAACATCCGTTTCCACAACTCCCCAACAATGATGATAGAAAGCCATAGAGAAACCATCAGGACCTGGAGCTTTATCTCCTTCCAACTCTTTGACAACTCGAAGAATCTCCTCCTTTTCAAACCTCCGTTCAAGCCAGTCCCTCTCCAGCCCCTCAATCTGATCAAAAAAGGTTATTTTGATTGTGCACAAGTCGTATTGCTACTATTTCTTCTTCAGGTAGCATTAACCTATTGCCTACTTTTGACTTTTGCTGTCTAGTTATTTAGTAATCCAAAAAAAAAAAAAAAAAAATTGTGCTGTCTTGTTAATATTTATGTATTCTGAGTTTATGTCATTTACTTGCTAGGTGTTACTGTGATGGGGGTATTGAGTAATGGTATGCTGAGTTGAGAATTTGACAGGTACGATATTGTGGAAGGACAACATCTTCTGTGGAATGGTGTATCAAAACCCTACAGGGAAACAATTCGAGCTTTCCTGGCTTATTTTCAGAACCAGGTGAATATCTGGCTTCAGTGCTTGATTGTCTGTAAATAAACTTAAGTGTTCTTGTCGAAGAGACATATGCCAGCTTTTTTCTTTCCTTTTCTGGCCCTAAATGTTTTTCATAGACTTTTACTTTAGCTTCCAATTAATTTAATTTTTTTATTGTACTCTTCAATGGTATATTCTTTCCATATTGTTTATTATATCACTTTATGCACTATAGCTAAAAATTTTAGATAATATGTGTGGCAATCAAAGATTGAATACTTAATATGATAAACTATGTTAAGGATTTATTTAAATTATTCTTATCTTCACATAAATATTTTTTATATTTGCTTTCTTAATATTGCTTGGACAATTTCATTTTTTTTTTTAATCCCCTCATCACTGCTTCTATGATTTCATATGTCAATTTTATTCCTTCCTAATTTTGATTGATCTTTTGAAGTTTGAACTACTTGATCTTGATGCTTGGCATGAAAATTTATATAACTTTTATGAATTTTGAATACAGATTCTCCGGCGGTCTGATGAATCATTTTGTTTTAGCAATGGCAGGTACTTTGGTCATTTGAGTTAGATCTTACTGTTGTTTCTTATTTTTTGTGTCATAGTAATGCCTACTAAAATTTTGATGACTATTGTTTTGAGTTGTGATGACGAAAATTTTGATGGTCCATAAGTATGGTGCTCTATTTCAGGGATTTGAATATCATATTTGAGTGAACCTTGTAATTGTAGGCTTCCTAATAACCATTACAAGTAGTTTATGCTTATCTATTAAAGCTTTTTGTTTCATGTAGTGTCTCTCAATTGCTGTATAATCTTGGAGTTTATGATTTCCTTTTTGGAGGTTTTGGATTGATAAATTACCACTAATTCCAAAAGCTTAAGCTATTAGGAAAGAATGAATTAATAATTTAAATATTATTCTAACACTTCCGCCCACGCATGGGGCTAGATTCCCCCATAACAATGGTAAATGGGAAGGTAGAGTGGAGACAAGGTTCGAACTCATGATCGCTTGCTTTGATACCATGATAGATTACCACTAGTTCCAAAAGCTTAAGTTGTTGGGAAATGGTGAATTAAATCATATAACTATTATTAAACACGGATTAAGAGATTTTGGTCTTGAAGTACTTGCTAAAAGCAAGTTTCTAAGTTCTGGACATAAGCAATGACTGGTGAAATCTTGGTGGGGAATAAATTTACAAGAGTTTTAAACCTCTTCCTTAAGGATTAGGCTTATAGAAATTAACAGTGTAGGAGAAGGCCAATTTGCAACGTCAATGGACTCCAACACAGAAACTCAGATGTTAATCTCTATATTAGTCCAACTTTTTTTTTTTGATAAGTCTCTATATTGGTCCAACTTGTAGGGGATGTAACCTGTGTACACATTTGCATTTGGTTCACTATTACAAGAAGATTCCAGAAATGGCATTGATCAATCTTTAAAGGTTGTCCCTAAATAACTTTAGCTTTTAAGCAATCTTTTCAAAATAATTTGGCTTCAACTCATTTTCTTACTGTATTCACACCTTTTATGCATTAGAATTATGAGGTTAAACTTTTCAACCATTAGATATGAAGAAACAAAAGAAACTAGTAACTAGAGAAGAGAGGAATAAAATAATTGTATTATTACTTACTTATTCCACTGTGTACAACTCTGATTAAATAGAGAAACCTTAAAACTTATAATAGGAATACAATAACAGAAATAGGAAATCAAATAATCTCTCATTACTCAGTTTCCTTCTCTGAATATTTCCTTCACTTTCACGCCCAAGATTATACCATATATCGCTTTCCACACATACCATACATAGAATCTGTCAACACTCCCCCTCAAGCTGAGGCGTAGATATCTCTCATGCCTAGCTTGTCCAGAATTCTATGGAAGTGATTAGTTGCTGCCCCCTTTGTCAAGATGTCTGCGAGTTGATCTCCAGTTCTTACATATGGAGTACAAATGATGCCTTTACGCACTTTCTCCTTGATAAAGTTTTTATCAATTTCAATATGTTTCGTCCGATCGTGTAGAACTGGATTATGAGCAATATTAATTGCTGCTTTATTGTCACAAAACAGCTTCATGGGATCCTTACTGTCATATCCAAGCTCCCTCAATAATATCTTCATCCATAATATCTCACATATCCCATGGGCCATTGCTCTAAACTCAACCTCTGCACTGGATCTTGCAACCACTGATTGTTTCTTACTCTGCCAAGTAACCAAGTTACCTCCAACAAATAGACAATATCAAGAGGTGGAGCGTCGGTCTATGATTGAACTTGCCCAATCAGCGTTTGTATATGCTTCTATCTTCAAGTGATCATGTCGAGCATATGGTACTCCTTTACCCGGTGAGGATTTCAAGTAACGGAGAATTCTATAAACAGCTTTCATATGTGTCTCTCGTGGCGAATGAATAAACTGACTTACCACACTTACCGCATGAGCGATATCTGGTCTAGTGTGTGATAAGTAGATTAGTCTGCCAACTAGTCGCTGGTATCTCCCTTTTTCTACTAGGGGGCTGTTGTGGTCTTCTCCCAACTTGACATTTTGCTCTATAGGATTATCAATAGCTTTGCACTCTAACATTCCTGTTTCTTTGAGAAGATCGAGTATGTATTTCTGTTGAGAAAGAAATATTCCATGCCTTGATCTTGCCACCTCAATGCCTAGAAAGTACTTCAGATTTGCCAAGTCCTTTATTTCAAATTCTTGTGCCAAGGATTGCTTTAGTCTCTGTATCTCTTCCTCATCATTTCCAGTTAGCACCATATCATCCACATAGACAATAAGAGCTGTTACTTTTCCTTGTAGTGAATGCTTAATGAATAATGTATGATCAGCCTGACTTTGATTGTAGCCAAATTTCTGCATAGCTCGGGAAAACCTTTCAAACCATGCTCTAGGAGATTGTTTCAGTCCATACAAGGCTTTCTTTAGTTTGCACACTTTCCCATTAGAAGCTGGTGGCTTAAGGCCAGGGGGGAGTTCCATGTATACTTCTTCTTTAAGATCTCCATGGAGGAAAGCATTCTTTACATCCAATTGGTGTAGAGGCCAGTCTTGATTTGCTGCCAATGAGATAAGAACTCGTATAGAGTTCATCTTTGCTATTGGTGCGAATGTCTCCTTATTATCAATCCCATAGGTTTGTGTGAAACCTTTTGCAACCAATCTAGCTTTGTATCTTTCCACTGACCCATCTGCTTTATGCTTAATTGTAAACACCCACTTGCATCCAACTGCCCTTTTTCCATTCGGCAAGTCAACAAAATCCCATGTATCATTTTTCTTAAGAGCTCTCATCTCTTCTTGCATCGCTTCTTTCCATTTTGGGTCTCCTAATGCTTCCTGGAAGGTTTGAGGGATAGACACAGAAGATAACTTGGATAGGAAAGAGCAAAATACTGGTGAGATATGTTGATATGAAAGAAAATTTGATATGGGATGATGAGTGCATGATCTAACTCCTTTGCGTTGTGCAATAGGAAGATCAATATCATTTATGGTGGGTATAGAGAGAACAGGAGCAGAATTACCTGAGTCGGGTTCAGATGATTTCTCGGGAGCTTTAGGAGTAGACTTACTTTTCTGGCGCCTTGAATAGACCCTTAGTTCTTTCACAGGTGTCTCATCCAGCTTATCATCAGTGGATGACAGCTCATTATTAGCCTCTTGCACTTCAACATCAATGAAATCAGTTTTCAAGTCAACATTAGTGGAGGTACTAAGAACAGGTAAGGACACAGAAAACTCCTCATCACCATTATACTCCCCCTGAGGAGGAGTTTGAGGTGAGGAGAAGTAAAATTGTGTCTCAAAGAAGGTTACATCCATTGACACAGAGTGTTTTCGAGAAGGAGGGTGATAACATTTATATCCCTTTTGAGTGGGAGAGTAACCTATAAAGACACATTTGAGGGCACGAGGGTCTAATTTACTCCTAAATTGACCATGAAGATGGACAAAACAGATACAGCCAAAGACACGAGGGGGGATGATAAAAGTAGAGGATGGAATAGATGAAAAAAGTACCTTAAGTGGTCTCTTGAAGTCAAGGACGCGAGATGGCGTTCTATTGATGAGATAAGTTGCAGTGAGCAAGGCATCTTCCTAGTAGGACTTTGGAACACTGGCAGTAAGGAGAAGAGCCCATGTGAATTCTAGGAGATGTCGATTTTTTCTTTCAGCAACCCCATTTTGTTGAGGGGTATAAGCACAAGTGGTTTGATGAATAATACCATGTGTATGAAAATATTTTTGAAGAGTACCAGACATATATTCCCCCCCATTGTCCGAACGAATTGTTTTATTGAGGTGTTGAATTGCGTTTGAACCATTTTGTGAAACAGTTGAAAGACAGTAAACACATCACTTTTGTCTTTTAACAAATATACCCATGTAGTTTGTGAAAAATCATCAATAAAGGAAATAAACCAACGACACCCATTTAGAGAAACAACCCTAGAGGGCCCCCAAACATCAGTATGAATAAGCGAAAAAGGTGCAGAACTTCTATTACTACTAAGAGGAAAAGACACTCGATGGTGTTTAGCTAGTTCACATGTCTCACATTGAAATATGGAAACATTATTATGCTGAAATAAAGAAGGAAACACTTTTTGTAACACTGTAAAAGAGGGATGTCCTAGTCTCTGATGCCATAACCAAATCTGAGCTGCTGAGTCATCTGATTGCTCTGTATGATAAACCTTTTTGAGCCATCCTTGTGCTTTGGGCTGTTTGTCCAGATAGTAGAGACCATCCTTAAGGCTACCACTGCCAATCATCCGCCCTCTGGTTAGGTCCTGAAAACAACAGTAGGATGAGTAAAAAATGGCTCGACAATTTAACTCAAGGGTTATACGAGCAATAGATAATAAATTTGCAGCCAGGTTAGGAACATGAAGCATAGAAGATAAAGCCATGGATGGAGTCACAACAATTGAACCTTTCCCACAGATAGGTGATAAAGAACCATTGGCTACTCTAATTTTGTCCTTGCTGGAACAAAGGTTATAGGAGGAAAAAGATGAGGATTTACCAGTCATATGATCTGTAGTTCCAGAGTCAATTACCCAAGGATCATCATTCTCTGTTGACGATGCATTAAGGGCTGTAGCTAAATGACCTGAATGGGCAAAGGATGAGGATGCATCAGTAGGTGTTTCCAATCGAGCCATAAACTGACGCAGCTGTGCCAACTCCTCGGTGTTTAGTGCCCTCTCATGAGTAGGAGCTGAAGTAGGTGCTGGAGGTATGTCCTTTGTGGAAGTAGTGTGGTTTGCACGTGGATGAGAGAATCCACCAGAACGGCCCCCTCGTCCTCTTGTAGGACGGCCATGGAGCCTCCAACATGTCTCTCGAGTATGGCGTGGCCTATTACAATGATCACAAAATAATTTGTCCTTGTCATCTAGAGCATTCTCATTCCAATGACCTTTGTCCCGATTCTTAGAATCTCCTTTGGCATCACGTTGAAAAGTAGTGGCCAATGCAGATTGTTCTGGAGTAGATGAATATAACATAACACCCCGACGACTTTCTTCATTCTAAACATATGAGAACACCTATTTGAGTGAGGGAAGAGGATCCTTTCCCAAGATTTGGACTCGAACTTGATCATATTCAGCTCGTAGTCCTCCCAAGAATTCATAAATATGTTCATCTTCAACAAATTTTTGAAAGTCTATCGCATCCTGTGTACATTTAGCTTTGAAAGTTTGATAGTGATCTAATTCTTGCCACAAACCACGAAGGTTATGTTAGTAAGTTGCGACAGACCAATCACTTTGAGAAGTCGCTTGAATACGACGCTTCAAATCATAAACTTGTGCTTTATTTCCCATTTTGGAGTAGGTTTGAGCTGCTGCATTCCAAATCTCCTTTGCAGTATGAAGAAATAAATATCCCTGACTGATCTCTGGTTTCATAGAATGCACCAACCAAGACATGACTGTAGAGTTCTTTGCCTCCCATTTGTCATATGTGGGATCAATCTCCAAGGGCTCTGTAATTTTCCCATTCAAATAGCCCATTTTCCCTTTACTCCGAATAAACATTAATGCAGATTGGGACCATGTTAGGTAGTTTAGCCCGTCCAACTTTTGAGTTGTAATCTGGAGAGTTGGATTCTCACTCAGGGGGGTCACCTGACTCTCTACCCCTCTAGTGTGAGTTTCGGAAGTCTTACTAACTTCTGACTTTTCCGAATCAGCCATCCAAATAAAATTGCTCCACAACTGGGCTTAATACAATAAAAAACTGAGTAGCACGAATCAAATCATAGAGCAATATTCAAATAAAGAGACACATGCAGAGCACATACAGTACGATTTTTTTTTCCCTTTTTTTATTTTAAGAATAATTACATGTGGATGTGGTAAAGCTGGGCAGGAAACAGAAAACAAACCAGATGGATGACATCACTGTTTTTCATGGACAGTGATCTGCTGGAATCCGCTGCCTCTGGCTGCCAGAAAACTACCCCTTCGCTAGAAAAGACCAAGAGGCCCTAGTGTGCCCAGCAACTCGAGAAATACTTCCCTTAGGACCAGAGAAGCTCTGATACCATGAAGAAACAAAAGAAACTAGTAACTAGAGAAGAGAGGAATAAAATAATTGTATTATTACTTATTCCACTGTGTACAACTCTGATTAAATAGAGAAACCCTAAAACTTATAATAGGAATACAATAACAGAAATAGAAAATCAAATAATCTCTCATTACTCAGTTTCCTTCTCTGAATATTTCCTTCACCTTCATGCCCAAGATTATACCATATATAGCTTTCCACACATACCATACATAGAATCTGTCAACAAGATAAACACCCCACCTTTTTTTTCCCATGGACCATCATGAATATAAGACAAATTACTTTGTTTGGGTATCAAATTGTCATTTGTTGTTGTGATTGTGAACATTCAAGCCCTTAAACACAATTCATTTATTTATTTATTTTGCTCAATCACTAGTGGTTAATCCAATTTTACTAGTAAATAATTATTACATCTTAGTTAATTCTTTTTCTTATTAATTTCTTTTCTGATATTACCATTTACTTAACTGACACTCATAATTTTTGCAGCATTGGGAATTTCTTCTTTGCAGGAGCACGTATATTTTTTCAGTCTTTAGATGCTGCAATATTTTTGTTCTCACGTGTTTCACATATTCCTTCAGAAAGTCTGGTCCTCCCAGTGATTTCGACCAATGACAGGCTTACATTAGGATGTGAATTATGGGTATGATGATGACTTGATCTATATTATGATATGTATATGTATGCTTGTGGGCATATATTTTTTTCATTTTGTATTTTAGTTCACCATTTATTTTGGAGGCTAAGTTTATGCCTATCATGAAAAGTTTAGTTGAGAGTTCATTAATTGTACTAATAGTGGTGATGCCCAATATTGATCATTGGTAAGCAGGGTATGGCATCTTGCTGGATCCTATCTACGTGGTAATTTCATCCCAACAGGAACATTGTAATTAAGATTTCAATTCCTCCATTTGCCCTGGCATTGTCAAAGTTTTAGCTTTTGATCCACCATCTTCATCTGACCATTGGTCTGACTTCCAACCTTTTTTGGTCAAGCCCAAACTTCCAGCCATCCTGCTCAAAGTCCAAAATGACATTGTGTATTTTTCTATTACCTTGGTCTGCCAAAGTCATCATAACATGCTGTTTTGCCCTGAGATCCAAAAGAGTAAAAATTGACATCAGCTGAGATGGTTTGATTTATTGTCCATTAAGCTCTATCTTAGTTTTTTTCGTAGAAGGCATGCATAGCATATGACAACTCTAATGTCAGTTCATCTATGGAAAACAATATTTGTGGGCAAGATGAGTTTTAGCACAACTTATAAGCGATGCACGAGCATGGCAATAGACATACACATGCCAAGTTATTTTCCATTGTCCAAGAAAATTCTCTCTTGTCGAGGAGTGATTTTACATTCTGAGTTCCCAATTTACTCCAAAAGTTTCTAGGGGTTTTGTCCTCTGTCTAGGATGGTAAATATCTGATGCTTAGTTTGTGATGCACATGTAGTTTATATATGGCATGTTAATATGTTATGCTTTCTATTAGTTCTATTTTATACGTGGTCCACTCATGATTTATCTAAAGAGGACCCAAATAGCAAATAATCAATTTGGATGAAGATGTATTAAGTTGGGTAGCTAATGATTGATAAAAGTTTCTTAATTTTAGGATTAGACTCTTTGGAATTATTGGAAATGATAAATCAAGCTCCTATTATATGAATTGAAGCAAATTAGCATCTTTCATTATTTTGGATGATGTTCCAATAAACCTTTTTTTTTCTTTTTTTAAGAAACATTGTTCCAATAAACCTAATACTCAGTTTCCAGTATGTAAAATAAAGCCATAGTTAGTATTTCTATATTTTGAGTTTTCCTCTGTACCTGGAAATAGTGATTTATTTAAGGATATGAATTGTCATAATCTTGTGAATGTATCTGAATCCATGGTTCATTTATATTGTGTTTTCTCTTGCTGCTGCATTTTATATTTGAGTTTCATTGTTTTGCTGAAATTTTATATGCTTATCTTTTGGGAGATGTTTATTTTGGCTATCAATGTGTTATTGAAACGATTCAATCCTTTTCTGTGATGTTGTATTAACTCATTGTTAACTTAACTAATTATGCAACCATAGTCTGCAGAAATGATGCTAGTTTTAGATATTCAATAGGGGAGTTTTGTGTTATGATTTTTTCTGATGGTTCTCTTCTGTGCAACTTACCCTTAGGATGGGACTATAATAAGAGGTCAGAATGAAATTTCTCATCCAACTTGTGGTTCCATGGAGCCTATTAATAAGGTATGCTGCTACTGTTTCATGATAAGAGCCTAATTATGCTAATTATTGTCAAATAATGTCAATAGCATCATCCATCTGGAGAGTTTTCAAGATGAGTATTATTGAAAGCATTTGGTGAGTAATTGAAAACTTATGTTGGTGGGAATTGTTGCAATGGTGATCACGAGAGTGGTGGACTGGTGATGGTGGATTGGTAGCAATATTTGTGCGGTCATGGCAACAATAGTGTGGTTGAGGTCACAATGGCGTCCTGAAGATGACGAGGTTTTTTTTGTTCATTTGAATTAGGAAGTGACAAGCCTTGTCATTTATCATTTATTTTTAATCCCTTAATTTGGACTAAATTATTATTCTGGACTGTTAATAGTGAATGCCAAATTTCCAGTAAAGGTCAAAGTAAACAATAGAATGGGGATGGGTACTTGATTTCAATTGTGTTTTTCAAATCCTTTTTCCTTCAAAGTGTCCTCAGATATAGTCCTTAGGGTGTTGTTATTGGTTCTCCTCTCTTGTATACTAATTCTATGGTGTCCCCCTGGTGTCTTTGTAAAGTGTTTCATTTATGAAGGAAATAAAAGGGTGTTGGTATAGAGGAAGAGTTCCTATGAATATGATGTTGACTTGTTAAATGAGTTTTGGCACTATGCTGGTACTTTTTTGGTACATTTGTAGTAGACAAAGTTTCTCATTTTCTGGTAATTATTTACACAGTTTCTTCTATATTCAAATGCCTGATATTTATGATAGGAAAGATCTTCAATTCCAGCGCTTCCTTCAAGAATAAAGCGGGTTTTCTACATGTCAAGTGAGGGCAGTAATTTGCTGCATGAGGTGAATTTTGCATTATATGTTTTTATATAGTATTAGGGATATTGTCATGATAACTCAATTGTATATCTCATTATTCAGTCATGTATAAAGCCAATGGTCTTTGTATCAAACAGTGTATCTTTTCACCCATAAACCAAGGGGTGGAGGGTGAGGTCATGGCCTCAATCCTGAATTGGTGCATGAGTTGTATTTGCATGCCAAAAAAATGTTTATTCATTCGTGTCATACTGCAAATATTTTTATTTTATCTTAAAAGGATAGAAAAAGGAATGAAAAGCTTTGTAGTTCAACTAGTACCTCTTGGTGTTTCCAATGGAGACGTCTAGGATTCAAATCCCCCCAACACCACTGTAACTATTGCATTATAAAAAAAACTTATCCTTTATGCACATGTTGCAGTGCTGTGGGTTTTTTGATAAGTGGAGAAAATGGATTTGGTATTGCATTTCTACTGTTAAATTTTCCATACTAATTAATGGGAGTCCTTCGGATTTTTTTGGAAGCTCTAGGGGGATTAGGCAAGGTGATCCTCTATATCCGTTGCTCTTTGATATTGTTATGGAGGCTTTGAGTCGTATGTTGGATATGGTTGCAGTTGCTAGACAATTTATGGGCTTCTCTGTAAGTTCTACTACTAGTGCTTCAATGATGGTGTCTCATCTCTTTTTTGCGGATGACACTCTTATTTTTTGTGATGCTGATCTTAATCAGTTAGTTACTTTAAGGGAGATTCTGAATAGATTTGAGGAGGTTTCTGGGTTAAAAATTGATTTGGGGAAATCAAAGTTGGTTCCAGTTGGAGAGGTACATAATTTGGATGTGCTGGTGGGGTTGTTGGGTTGTAGGCACTCTTCTCTTCCTTTGAAATATTTGGGACTTCCTTTGGGCGCCAAATTCAAGGAGGTATCATTATGGAATCCTATTTTAGAGAAGATGGAACGAAGACTAGCAGGTTGGAAGAGGCTTTATTTATCTAAGGGCGGTAGGGTCACTCTTATTAAAAGTACCCTATCCTCCTTACCTACTTATTTCCTTTCCATTTTTCCTATAGTTGGGAAGGTTGCTAATCGTATGGAGAAACTACAAAGAGATTTTCTTTGGAGTGGTATTAATGGTGATTCTAAATTTCACTTGATGAAATGGGCTAAGGTTTGCAAGCCAATGCAGGTTGGGGGGCTAGGTATCAGACAATTGAGAAGTTTTAACACTGCTTTGTTGGGCAAGTTGTTGTGGAGGTATGGTTTAGAGACAGATGCGCTATGGAGGAGGGTCATAGAGGCGAAATATGGGAATGTTTGGGGTGGGTGGTGCACGAAAAAGGTGACTAGTCCATATGGTGTTAGTCTATGGAGGTTTATTAGAAGTGGCTGGTTGAACTTCTCTAAACGGTTAAGGTATGATGTGGGTGATGGCACTAGAGTGAAGTTTTGGAAACACGTGTGGTGTGGGGATTGTTCCCTCAAAGAGGCTTTTCTAGAACTTTACATTCTTAGCAGGGCAAGGGATTCTTCAGTGGCGGAGGTTATGGGCTGCTTTGGTGGGCAGCTACATTGGAATTTTCAATTTCATCGATCTCCGCAAGATTGGGAGGAAGAATCTTTTGATCGGTTCATGGAAATTGTTTATTCTTCGGAAGTGCGGGGGGTTGGCCCTGATAAGGTTTGTTGGAAGCTAGCTAAGAGTGGAGGGTTTGAGGTTAGTAGTTTTTATGTGGAGGGTTCGAGGTTAGTAGTTTTTATCTTTCTTTCTACCCTCCTTCCCTCTCTTTCCCTTGGAGGTCGGTGTGGCAATCGAAGGTTCCTCCAAGGGTGGCTTTCTTTTCATGGTCAGCTTCTTTCGGTAAGATTCTTACAATTGATAACCTTCGTAAAAGGCGTATTGTTGTCCTTGATTGGTGTTACATGTGTAAGAGGCGTGGAGAGTCGGTGGATCATCTTTTGCTTCATTGTCCTTTAGCTTGTGAGTTGTGGTCGTTGGTGTTTTGTTTGTTTGGGCTGAATTGGGTTATGCCACTTAAGGTTATTGAGGTGTTTGAATCTTGGCAAGGTAAATTTGGGTGGCATCACAATATAGATCTTTGGAGACTTGTGCTGCACTGTTTGATGTGGTGTATTTGGAGGGAAAGAAATGCTTGCTGTTTTGAGGGATGTGAACGGTCCTTGCTAGAGATTAAGTCCTTTTTCTTATACTCTCCTTGTTTGGAGTGTGGCCTTGTCACATTTTTCTTGTTTTTCTCTTCCTCTGTTACTTGATCATTGTAATTTTGGTTCTTGATTTTTGCCCCCATAGTACATCTCCAATGTACTCGGGTTGGCTATTTTTTTCTTAATAAATTTTTTCATTATCTATCAAAAAAAAAAAAAAAAAAAAAAAAATTCCTGCCCCAGCCCCATCTTGACTTTTTTTCAGTTTTACTTATCATCAGAAAAAAGAAAAAAGTTTTTTGGCATTGGTGCCATAATATAATTCTATTCCTTTGCTAATTGAGTGAAACATGTCTGTCATAGGGATGTTGGGTTAGTCATGTTTTACATTTTTGACTCCTCAACAGCATGTTATGGTGTCAGGAAATTCCAATTTATGCTTCCTGAGATATGCGAGTCCTATGGAATTAATACTTCTGTTTTCATCAATATTTGATTGTTTATATATATATATATATATATATATATATTCATATATCTCTAGTTATATAGAGAAAAAGTATATATAAATTTTAGCTTTAGTGTGTTATATTAATTTCTTTCTACTACAAGTTTCCAGTAATTTTTTCTTTAATATTAGAATGTTGTCTGACAAGCATTAATCTAGGCCAAGATACAAGCCTATGAGCTCTAGCTTAAAGTGAACCTTCTTCCCATGTAAAACAAGGTGGAGAGTACAGTCATAATTCAAGATCCACTGATGGCGTGCATAATTTTCCAACATGAAAAAAGTCTAGGCTAAAATAAAAACCTTTCTTTAAACTGATTTTGCATTAGCCATCAGTAAAAATGGGAGCTTTTCAAATTTGTTATATTTTCTTGAGGACTGAAGTTATTAAAAAAATTGACTCCTTGGCTTATGGGAAAATACAAGATGTGCCTTTCTGTAGTTCTAACACATCAGCCTATTTTGATTCTGTATGGAAAGTATATATTTAAGATATGTGTACTAATTCTTGATATCCAGAACCCATGATCATTTCTCTTTTGATATTGACTAGGTCTTCCCCACAGCAAATCCAGCTGTCCTGGACCAGTTGAGTAAAGTGGACTGCATTGTTTATGCTATGGGATCCCTTGTTACTTCCATTTGTCCATCGTTGGTAAAATTCTTGACCGTTAGCTAGCAAACTGCTTGAGTGAAATGAAAATTATCAGAGTCAAGTTCTAATTTACTGACTTGATGTTAAGAATTATATGCATACCGGTTTAAAACTAAAAGAAGTTCACTCACTGGAATTTAGCTTTCAAGTCCATCTTGTAAGAAGCACTCTACAATTTGTGATATTTGTTAACTAGCAACAATTATTATTATTATTTTTTTTCTTTTCAGAAAAAGAAAAAGAAAAAAAAAAGAAAGAAAGAAAAGGGAAACTTGTCTTTTATATTTCTCATTGATCATTTACCGCTTCTAGGTATTACTAGGCATTGGGGAGATCATTTCTTCAAGGTCCTGCCGCAAGGTACCTTTCCATCACACTATCGAGTGCAAGTAGTTATTGATACATGCGATTATTGAGTAAATGTTTTAAATGGTTTCTTGAATCCATTTGGCTAGGTCTTTTGAATTTACTATGTCTTGCTCTGTACATCTGTATATGTATGGTTGTTTTTTATATTATTTTTTATAAGTCCATCTGAATATATATGCTTATTTTTACAGATTTTTGACATTGACATCTACTTTATTTATTTTGCATGTTTTAATATATGTTTTGTACTTAATGGTTCATCCAATATTAGGTGCTTCTGCTGAATAGTACACATGACCGAGAAACGAGTGGCTTCTCTGCTTCTTGCTTTGTAACTGCCATTACAGATGCTCTAAATCGAACATATGGGGATCTTCATAATTGTCTAAAAAACCATGTGAGTAGATACTTTTATGTTTTGAAATAGTTTTTCTGACTGCCAAGTGACTAGGTGATCCTCATTCAAATGGATCCCATAAATAGTAATTTTGGGCATGCAATTTATAATGTTTCCATGATTAGGGTTGAACTGTTTATAAGTTAACTCAAAACTGTGTCCTCCTTTAGGATGAAGCTGACTGATAAGTTATTGTTGTCATTGGAAATGCTGTGCTAATATTAAATTTTCTTTGGTTCCTTACCCTTTTTGATTTCCTCAAACACAGAACACAAACAGCTAGTTAACGGGGGTGATCTTCATTTATCTTATCTTGTTCCTCTCTCTGATTGGGGTGGTGATGCAGAACAAGGGTAGGAAAATAAGGATGAAGGAAAGAACAAAAGATAAACAGAACAAACTCTAGACCTCACCTCCTAGAATCTGCCTGAACCCTAGGCATTACCACCTAAGGGCATTTGGCATCACCACCAAACAAAGAGAACAGAAGAGGAGACATATTCTTTACCTATCAAAAAAAAGAGGAGACGTATTCTCATCATAATAATTCTTATTGCAAATCATACTGCCTTTTCACGATTATAGGGAGTACTAGTTAAATAAGATTTAGGGATAACACCAATTTGGAAAACATCTAATTAAATCCCTTAAAACCCTCAACATTAACACCAAATTCAAAAAAAAAAAATTATCTGCAAATTAAAAAATAAAATCTTGGATGATTTTGGCACTCCCTGCATCAGGTGGTCTCTGTACTCTAAACTCTCTCTCCCCAAGCCTTACGTCTACCCAGTCCTTTACACCTGAACAAAGTCTGGGAGCATCATTTTTATCCTTTCCTCTTTAGGCATCATCACACTTGCCTTCTCCATAATCTTCTCTTTCCCTCTACACTACTTGTGTAGAGGTGACTCTTTAGGTTTTAGTGGGGTCTGAAAAACTGAGGTGCACTCATTAATCATTCTTTTCTCCATTTTACAACCTTCATTCCCTTGACATAAACTGATGACCATTCATGTTCCCCCAAATTGGTGGATCCATAGGTCTTTGTGGCAAATGGCTGAATGGTTTCTTCCTCACCATCTCTCCCTCCCCACCTTTTCTATTCCCTTAATATTTTTGAAATGGGAGAATGGTGATGTTTTCATAGCAAAAGTATTCTCATTCTTTGCAGCATGAATGGGGTTTTCGAAATTTATCTTTCGTGATAAGGCCTGTACTATGTAGCATGAAAAAATCTTGCTTGTCACCTAGAAAGAATTGAAGATGACAAATGAAGAAAATATGTAATTTATTCAAGTTTATATGTTTGTGCAGCCAAGTCAGTACATCAATACACTTTTGGTGCCCAAAGACGGTGAAATTCCTGTAGATGATCAATGCTTGGCTGCCCAAGGAATCTTTGATGTGGTATGTGTGCATGTTACTGTTTGTTTTGAGTGGTATACCATACAAAAAGCTCTAGAAAAATGTGCTTATATGAAACTACCATTTATGATGTTCCACATTTCATTTCCAAATTGAGCAGTATTCATTTGAAAATAAAATTAAGGCAATATGCTTTTTAGGGTAAGATATTAAAGTTGTATTCAGATATTACTATGATGAGGGCATACTTCTGAAAGCTTTTAAACTACCCCGGGGTAGCTAAAGTTTCCCAACGGGGGCTGATTTGGCACCTCCAATCAAAGTTACAAGAAAGGTTGATAAGGCTAGACTTTTGACAGCTTGAACATTGGCAGCAGCCAGGAAGGATTCTCTATTATGTCATTATTTTCTAGTGCCCTGTATTCAGAAAAACTCCAAGTATCCTTAAAGCCAAAAATGATGTTCTATTATTTTGATTCTTGAATAAACGTACTTGACTTGATGACAATATGCATTATTTGTGGACATTGGTTGTAACAAATTATTTATTTATTTTGCAGATAAATGTTGATTCTATACATGATCCAAAAGTAGGTGTAATATTTGACCCGAAGTCACTAATACAATCTCTTGCCAATGTGGTAGCCACCCACATGAGTACAAATGTTAAAGAGCTTAATTGACTATGCAAATGATTCTCAGGAGCAAGAGTAATAGGTTATGATTTGATTATTGAAGCCGTCTAATTGTTGGATCATTCTTTCTGAGGTACAAGTTACAAAAATACAATTTTTTTTGCTAGTGCATCTCTTTATCATATACTCTTTTATTCTCACAAATGTGTTGCCGTAACCATTCATACTATATAAAGTCGACATTTATTATTATTATTATTTTTTTCTGGTTGCAGGTGAATTTGCCTCGCTTCTTGTGTTGGCTGTTATATGAACTTCAATTCAAACATTTTCATGGGATATTATGTAACATTATGGATAACTCAATTTAATTTACTAGCTTGTAATCTCATGCATATACATGGATATACTTAAAAAATACACATTAAGATGCATAGTATAATTCTTTCTAAAAAAGAAAAAAGAAAAAAAAGATGCATAGTATAATTTTTACATATATAATTTAAATATTATTGATAGTCATTCTTTTTTTTTTTTTAACTCTTTAAAAAGTCCTGTAGTTAAAAAGTCTTATAAGAATGTTATTAGGTAGAAAATGTAAATTGTCCATTTTTTAAAATATTTTTATGTTTATTAATTTTAAACTCTTTGGTTTTTGTACACAATAATTCACTTGAATGGATATTTATGATAGGACAAAACTTAGGTACAGTACTTTAGGTGCTGGTCTTTAAGTTCCCCTCTTAAAATTTAGCCATGTGGCTATTTAACTAAAAAAAATACTCTTCTATCCCATGAGAAAAAATTCACATGGCAGAATCTTAAAAAGAGAATTTAAGGAACAACACCTAAATACTGTTCTTAAGTCTTGATCTTTATGAAATGGTCCCACATTTGATTCCAAAATTAAGAAATAAAACTCTCTAAAAATAAATAATTTAGGACATATAGCACAAAATTGGACTTCAATTGTAGAATCTAATTGGATTTCTCTAAACTTTACCTATATATATATATTTTTATATATAGATGACTTATAAATTTGAATTATTTTTAATTATACAAAAAATGGCTCATAAATATAAAATCATTTAAACTCTCTATTCCTCTTATTTTATATATAGTGCTAGATATATTATTATGTTTTTTAGAATTTATTTATATTGAATTTATCGTTTTTTACACTAAATTAACTCATTTGGCACAAAAATTAAAAAATTTCAATTTGATGGGACACACACACACATATAGATGACTTATAAACTTGAATTGTTTATAGTTCTATAAAAAAAAGGCTCATAAATAATTGTTTATGGTTTACTTATATTGGACTCATCGTTTTTTTACATTAAATTAATTCATTTAGCACAAAAATTAAAAAAACTTAGATTAAATGGGACATATGTCGCAAAATTAAACTCTAATTGAAATCTAATTTTTACATTGAATTAACTCACTTGACACAAAAATTAAAAAACTTATATTAGATGGGACATGTGGCGCAAAATTAGACTCTAATTGAATTCTAATTTGAAATCTAATTAGATTTTCTCTCAGCTTTACGTATTATTATATATATAAATTGGCGGCAACTTTAAACTCATCAAAATATCTTTGACGGTTGATACCTCGCAGGCAGATTTTCTAGATGCTGTAACATTTTTCAGTATGTATGTGTGTTCCTGTAGTTTGATTTCCTTCATGTATGAATATTCCACTTGCTAACTTTTTATTTACCTTTTCAATATGTCAAAACAAATTAATTCTTGGGTAAATTACAAAGTTGGTTTCTATTCTTTACATTATATTTTAATTTGGTATCTAACCTTTTAATTTGGTCAATTTAGTCATTAACTTTTTTAGTGTTGTGTTAATTTAGTCTCTGCCGTTTATTTAGGATGGAAAACAATAAAAAATTATTTTTCATGTTACATTAGTTGCCAACTATACTGCCACATCAGATTAAAAAACAACCACATCAACAGCCACGTGTCCTTATTTATTTATTTAGAAACAAAAACAAAAGTCTAGTTTTTCTCCCCCAAATCTGAAACCTCTCCCTCCCAATCTCTTTGGTCGATGCACCTTCATCTTCTTCCAGCCCTTGCCTTCCTCTGCTCCCTATTCTTAATAAAACAATGTCCTATTCTTAATAATAAAACCATAGTGAGAGCACTAACGGTAATGAAGCCAAAAAAAACCAAAATCACAAAAATAGAATATGGATCTACGTCATATGAACTATGAAGGTTCTAACCCAAATATGCAATGGAAATAAAAAGATACAAACTTTTTCTTAAAAAAAAAAAAAAAAAAGAAGAAAAGAAAAGATCCAATCTTTAGTTGGTATTGGGAGAGAATAGTCTGCCAACACACCCATTGTGTGATCTTCTGGCTGGTTTTTCCTCTTCAACTGCAGCTCTAAATAGTTACCCTGATTGTAATTTGTCAAAATTTGTCATATCCACCTCCAAATCCTTTATCACAAACATATGCAGCAACTACTTGATTGTCTAAGCCGACTATCCAGATTCATGGAACAGGACCCCAATCTTCGTCAAACAAGCAAGGTTGTTACAACTTACAACCATTGATATTCATGGCGCAAGATTCCCAAGCAATACCAATTAGACAGATGCTATTATTCAAACCTCTAATTTCTTTTTATTTATTTATTTATATAAATTAAGGACGCGTGGCTGTTGATGTGGCAGCTCAATTGGCAAAAATAATAATATTTTAATATCACCATTAGTCACGTCAATATTTTCCATCCATTATCTAACAACAGAGACTATTTTGACACAATAGCAAAAGCTTAAGGACTAAACCGGCACATTGGAAACGTTAGGGGCCAAATTGACATATAGTGTAAATGATAGGGACCAAATATGTAATTTACCTCATTCTACTTAGCTGTTGAAAGCTGTTAAATCTTCGGCCTGTGTGCTTCTATGTAGGTTTTGCTGAATCCTTCAGAGCTCTTAGGGAATTCACTATCTTATACGATTTTTTTGTCATGTCATTTTGTTTATAATAAA
This sequence comes from Notholithocarpus densiflorus, assembly GCA_030021035.2. Classification (NCBI taxonomy): domain Eukaryota; kingdom Viridiplantae; phylum Streptophyta; class Magnoliopsida; order Fagales; family Fagaceae; genus Notholithocarpus; species Notholithocarpus densiflorus. Next base: position 3,047,424 of record JARYZH020000030.1, read on the forward strand.
TGGTCCAGATTATACAATGTCATCAATTCATTAACAAAATCCTTAAAATTTTGGTTTTTAAAAACAACTCAAGAAAATCAAAGGTCACCAACATTATCCTTAAAATTTTGGTTTTTAAAAACAACTCAAGAAAATCAAAGGTCACCAACATTAAGCTTAAGCGGAATTTCAAAGATAATTGTAGAGGAACTTATAGCAACTCCCTTATCAATTATAACATATACTTTTAGACATTAAGAATGTATATTTATAGTTGTTTTTAAAAACCATTATTTTAGGAATTTTGTTCGTGGATTAATGACATAACATTATTTGGACCATTTATTGTAAAAGAGCAATCAATGATTTAATAAACTCTACACGGAAGAGTTCCCTAAAAATTCTAAAAGATATTGATCATTATTGCTTATTTATTGTAATTCCTTTCGGTTCCTGCAAAGTCACTATCACAATCACAAGCTTTTTTTAAAAATTTATCTTAGAATCACAACCACAAGCTTGTACAATTGTACGCCAAAGGGGTTAATGCAATGGCTTCAACGTGGATGTAGATTCTCTAGAGTTTTTAGAGTACTTTACTACATAGAGTTCTTTTAACGACTATTCATTTTATAATAAATGGTATAGATGATGCCACATCATTAATTTATTAAAAATATCCTTAAAGCATGAGTGACACATCACCTATTGTAATTTAATTTTATTATTATTTAGAAAAAAAAAAAAACAGACCTAGAAACCAAATCTAGACCTTTCAATCTTTGTTCATTATCAACTAGCTTCCATATTTCTAATGGTGTTTTGTTTTGCAATCTTCATTTGGGTTTGCAAATTTTGCTTTGCAATCTTTATTCGTTCTAATGCCGGGAAAATTATTGTGTACCCCTGAAGTACTATAAATGTGTACTCCCTCATCTCACATGAATGATGGGTCCCACTAATTAAATTTATGGTGGGACCCACCATTCATGTGAGAGGGAGAAGCACACATTTATAATACTCCGGGAGTATCGAATAATTTTCCCTAATGCCGTAATAGAAAACCTAGATGTGATTCGTTGCCTTATATGAGATTGTGAAATACCATGGTGACCGCGGTGAGAATAGAGAGAGGAGAGAGACAACGATAAAGATTTAGGGTTTATATATATATATATATATATATATTTGGAAATCTAAAATTAATTAATGATTTAAAATCTGATGCATCAATTTGTTTTTCATAATAGCTAATGTGTCACTTATATTTTAAGGATTAAAAAAAAATGAATTAATGATATTTCATCATTTAAGCCATTTATTATAAAATAAAAGGTTAAGATTAAAATAACTCTATGTGGTATAGTGGTAGAGTACCTGAAAAACTTTAGAAGATTCAGATCCAATTAGTTTTTAGTTAGCACACTGATTTGCATGTAAAACCACCCCTTAACAAACATTATATATATATATATAAATATATATATTTATTTATTTATATATATAGTCTCGTAGTATAACTTGTTGGCACTTTCTAGTCTTAGTACTTTCAATGGAGAAATTCAGTATTCAAATCCTCTCATCCCCAACTATCAAATTATTATTATTATACACACTTGTACTTAAAATGCTGTAAGACTAAAAAACTTTGCATAGCTATATAAAGTTATAAACTTTTTAATTTTATTTTAAGAATTGTAAAGTTATATAAGCTGAAGGGTAAACTACTATTTTGGTTTTTAAACTTTATTAAAAGTATTTTTTTTTCTTAGACCTTAAATTTTATAAAGATTTTTTTTATAATAGTTTAGAGACAAAAATAGAGATGAATGAAGATTTGTTTTAAAGCTCAAAGACAAAAAGTGAAATATTTTCTATAACTTTTTTTTTTGAGAGAAAGTTTCAACCTATGGCATCCGCTACTGATGATAGCTTTTTATCATCAGACCAAGACATCAATCAGTTTTTGGTGTAGGCGGGGATTGAACCCCAGATCTCTTATACAACTATCAGAGATTTTACTAGTTGAGCTAACTGGAACTCACTATTTTCAATAATTTATGGATAAAAGATGAACTTCTTAATAGTTTAAGATTTTTTTTTAATAACGGATGAAAAATAAAATTTTGATAAATTTAAAGATCAAAATAGTATTTTACCCTAAACTAATTTTTTTTTTCCTTTAAAAAGAAAAAAACTAATATACCGTTGGCAAACGAACATACACGAAAATAGGGAACGAGAGGCAGCAATCGTTTTCAAAGACAAAGAAAGCAAATGGTATGGATCTGACAACAGCCAATATCCACGCTTGTGTATTGTATGGCATGCAGCAAGCTGCAACGTAGCCTTAGCCCTTAAGACCTGGGAGCACTTTTGACCATGTCACTGATATATAGGGTTTAGTGTTAGTAAATATTTGTTGAGTAATTTTCGTGTACATTTGGATCTATTACCACATCAATTGTGCCGTGTACTTATAAATATCTCTCTAATAATAATTTTTATTATTATTTATTAATGCTCTATAGTCATAAATTATTTTATAGCAATTTTTTACAAATTATGTTAATATAGTTTTACTGAATTTCATCTGGGCTTACTACTAATAACACATTTTCATTTACCAGTAACTACTTACCACATCTGCAATTTATAAAAAATATTGTAAAATAGTTTATATTTTTAGCATATTCATATTTTTTATTCAAGAAGCTTGCCATACCATATGATTGGCGCAAAAATGCACAACATGTAGATATTTGCTTGGCTAAATTTAACCCCACTAGAGTCGAATAAGAAAAAAATTAGTGGCGATCAAATTCTCAAAAAAAAAAAAAAAAAAAATCTAACCACATTGGGCTTGGTTCGGCCCCTAAATTACTTGATAATTTTTTACTGTAAATTGATTTCGTTTATTAAAAAGTGAAATAATCTCTAGCGTGGACCATTTTAAATGACATTTTCCCCCAAATGACATGGCTAATTATCAAAGAGATATTAAGGATAGTAACTAAGTGTTTCTCAAAAAAAAAAAAAAAAAGGATGGTAACTAAGTAACCAAGACAAAATGACTTCATAATCTAAACTTCTTTGAATTTTTCTATTGCATTCGAGTGATATATATCTATATATATATATATATATATTTTTTTTTTGAGTAAAACATTTGAGTGATATTAAGAATACTAAATTGTTATTAAAAAAAAAAACGAATACTACAAATTTTATATCATAACTTTTACAAATTAAAATTGCAACTTTTAAATATAAATAAAAATGTAAGTAAAAAATTTATTAATTTAATATTTTAATTGTTGATGTTATCAATTATATTTAACATTTCATTTGTTACTTTAATTTTAAGTATTTAACATTTCATTTTGCTGGAAGTAGATTTGCACCCGCTGAAAGTCAAACTAGAATGGTGGACACATTCTTTGGAAGGAAGCTGAAAATCATCCAACTAATTAAGTCAAAATATATAAAAGCAAATTTGGTTCTCTATCGGAGATAAATTAGGAGCCCAATGGCGGCACTAGCAAACCCATGAATAATCAAAAGAATAACTTTGATATATTTAAAATATATTAAAGTGAAGTGCTCTGTACACTTGATTTATTGGGATACTTTTCCTTAAAAAAAAAGAAAAAAAAAAAAAGAGTTATTGGTCAAATACTTATTACGTGTTTATACCTCAATAAGTCTATACCATACAAGAGTATTGGACCCAATCTTTGCCATGATCAGAACACCAAACAGAGCGGCCTTAAGAGAGCTCAACTTGGTTGTCTAAGTCATCACTAAATTTCAGGCACACCCGTGAATGAGTTCATATATATCCAACCCACGAACAAATCACATTTTCCTCTATATATACGTACCCACTTTTCGCTGTGCTAGATTGTACCTGCTTGTTCACTTTTTGTCATCTAAAATCACATCCATAAGTACTGTCAACACAAATTTAAGCTAGTTTTTTCATGCTGTAAAGAATGGCTTTGACACCTGGAAAGGGATTGTTCTTCCTATCACTGGTGTTTATATGGGCTTGCCAAGCCACTTCCCGCACGCTCCATGATGCTTCCATGTTAGAGAGGCATGAGCAATGGATTGCTATGTATGGACGCACTTATAAGGACAATGCAGAGAAGGAAAGGCGTTTCGAGATATTCAAGGACAATGTTGAGTTCATAGAGTCTTTCAACAGTGCTGGAAATCGTTCTTACAAGGTGAGCATCAATGCATTTGCAGATCGAACTAAAGAAGAATTCCGGGCCTCCCGCAATGGGTACAAACAGTCCTTCAAAAATCGTAGGCCTGCAAGTGCAACGACACCATTTAAGTATGAAAATGTGACTGCAGTGCCACCTAGTATTGATTGGAGAAAGAAAGGAGCCGTTACACCTATTAAGGACCAAGGAGAATGCGGTAACACTAACATATCATGTCGTTAATATCTTTATTTAGATAATGTGTATGTTAGAATAGTTATTAAATGATTAAATTAAGGTTTTTTTTTTTTTTTTCAACTTTACTATTAGGACAAGTAGTAGTATAAGAGCAGGTGGTCTGAGTTCAGACTCTATTTGCTTTATCTACTATTAGAAAAAGGTTAAAAAAAATTCCTCTCATTAGGGGAAGTATGGGCTGACATATGGTATAAAGTGTTAGAATAATAGTTAAATGTTTAATTTTGCCATTTGTTAATAATTTAAGCTTGTAGGATGAGTGCTAATTTATGAGTGAACATATATATCATGGATTCCATGTTCTAATATAGCTAGCCTTGTGTTGTTATGACATGAATTTAGGATGTTGCTGGGCATTTTCAGCGGTTGCAGCCATGGAAGGGATTAACCAAATTGCACATAAGAAGTTGGTTTCTCTTTCAGAGCAAGAATTAGTTGATTGTGACACCAAAGGTGAAGACCAAGGATGTGAAGGTGGTCTAATGGATGATGCCTTTAAATTTATAATGCAACACAAAGGCCTAACAAGTGAAGCAAACTATCCCTACAAGGAAATGGATGGAAGTTGCAACAGAAACAAGGAACAATTCCCTGCCGCCAGGATCACAGGCTATGAAGATGTGCCTGTCAACAATGAGAAGGCACTGCTCAATGCAGTGACCCATCAACCGATTTCTGTAGCAATTGATGCCAGTGGAGCAGCCATGCAGTTTTACTCTAGTGGGATCTTCACAGGAGATTGTGGAACAGAGTTGGACCATGGTGTTACTGCAGTTGGTTATGGGATCACAGCCCAAGGGACTAAGTATTGGTTAGTAAAGAATTCATGGGGCACCAGTTGGGGTGAAGATGGATATATAAGAATGGAAAGAGATACTCGTGCCAAGGAAGGTCTATGTGGTATTGCCAAGGACCCTTCCTATCCCACTGCTTGAATATTAGTGAAGGGTGAATAAATCTTATTCTTGCATTTAACTAGTTCTCGATGCGTATCTGAGTGGGACATGTGCTACTTGTTTTAGTCCAATGGTAAATGCTAATATTGCTGTTGGTATGTAGACAAATTAAGTAGTGCAATCTAGTAATGGTACACCATGCTTTTTCTTTCTGTTTCCTATTATTTTTTTAAAGATTATGCTTAAAGTAGTGTAATAATTTGTCATTGATTGAATAAAAAAAAAAAAATTGTCATTGATTAAAATGTGAATTCCAATAGCTACCCATCGTGTTTGTGCTCTTTATTTATTTATTTTTTAATTTTTTTTTCTTGGAGAATGCTTATGCCATTGAAGCATGTTTGTTCTGTTTAGATCCCTTTTAAATAAGATTAGTTTAACCTAATGAATTAGCTAAGTAGTTACTTAGGTTAATTTTTCATATCTAGATTAAACTCATGCAATCATATTACCTACTATGGAAAAGTAAAGAAGACAGTAATATAATGATCTAGGAAAACCAATGAAATCAACAGTTTCAAGGTAAAAAAATATGAGGAGGATTTAACCTAACTATCTACAAGGTAAACAAGTCCACTATGATAGAATCAAAGTTTACAATAGATTTAAACCCTAAATCTAAAGCTACCTCTTGTAGAACTTATTAACACGATCATGTGTAGCTCCAACTCCATAGACTCTTCTATCTTGAATTTGCTGAACACAAACTCTCATGTTTATGACTTTGAGATCCTAGTCAAAGGTTTTAGATCACCATCAGTAGTAGATCTTTATGCAACAACTTGTTTGATTGTAGATCTCGTTCCGATAGATGCTTGTAGAGTTAGAAGATTACAGAAACCTCATAGATCTCACATGAGTAACTCACAAGACTTCCAAGAGCTTCTAATTTCAATCGGTCGAACCTATCTTAATTTCGATCGGTCGAGCTTCATAGTAGCTTATTTCTTCTTTTAGCAGCTTGACAGTTTTTGAATATTGACTTGAACAATCTTAAGCAATTTTTGTTCTTGGTTTGCCAACATACATGAATTAAGAATCTAAACATTTAATCCTAAATATTTAGAACCTAACAAAACACACTATTTTAAATAAATTATGCTTGAAGTTGTACCTTTAATGTAGCCAAAAAGAAGAAGAAGAAGAAGAAAAAAGCATGAAGTTCCATAAGTGATTCTTAAAAAATAATAATAAAAAGAAAAAAGAAAAAATAATAATAGAACTCGAGAACCATTAGTTGGGTTGGTGGTTGCCCATGTTTTGTGTATATATATATATATATATATATCCAATCCAATTAGAAGTCCATGTCCAATCTAATAGAAGAAGTCAAGCTCAGTGAACTAGCACTATAGCTATAGGATGAGCACAAATGGGCTGCTATGGTTTAGATTTAAGAGGCTAAAGCTTTTTGCAGATCTCACAATGGCCTGCAAGCAACAACTTTCGTCCAAAATGTGGTCACACTTGCTCATTGCTTAGGTCGGGGAAGCAATTTTGAACAATTGTAGGTTGATACTTGATTGGCCAAAGTGATCCCTTAATCAAGTAATTGCTTAGAACTAAGAAATCAGTGATCAAAGCCAGGCAAATCAGTGTACGTACACAAAGTATAGAACCAGTCAAGTCAATCACTCTCAAGAAGACTTCTTGGCTAAATTGTTATAGTATGTCCATCAACATATCTGTGCCGAAAATCAAGCAAAATGGCATCTAATTGAAAGGGAGGAAAGAGTGGATCCTTGATTTGTTCTTTTACGCTTGATTAACTGAGCTCAATTCGTGAATTCGTTGTTATTTCTGGTCGCATAACTAAGAATTAATTGTTTGGCATTTACAATATCCATGTTTATTTCGCTTTATTAGAAAGAGTTTGTTTGTTTTTGTTTTTGTTTTTTTGGTATTTTTTTTTTCCTGGGTGCAATTAATTCAAACCTCACTTATGGCTTATGAGAACCGACTTCAAGGACCTCATTCTTAAAAGATTCAGTTGTAATCTGCAACCTTAAAATTTGGGGTAAACTCTTCCCTCTTAAACTTTCAAAATTTTGATATGTATACTTATTGTTCTATATCGTTTGGATTAAAGGCCTTCTTAATGCATCGTGATGAGGTGTTTGTTAAAAACTAAATTGTAATTTAAACCCTTAATGTTGCTTTACTAATTTAAATTCCCTTAAAATTTGAGCTCCTTTTATTTCGCCGTAAAACTTTTTGAAGATATTTTTGCATTTTACGGTGTTTGCTTCTTTGTAAAATTTAGTCAAACCTAAAAATGTTTTCTGTTGACCATAAAATTCATTATAAAATTTTGTAAAATGATTTTTTAACAAAAAAAAGAAAAAAAATTGATAAAACATTGTATAAACACAAATAGTGGTTCTCAACCCCCTACCCCCCCCCCCCCCCCCACAAAAAAAAAAAAAAACACTATTGGTTGGGCTTCAGTGGCTGGAGTTGCCAATGGTGGCTGAGAGGCTTCAGTTATGGTGATTTATGCTTGAAATATTTCATGTCAACCAAACACTTGAAAATGTTTTTAATGAAAATGCTCTCAAATATGAAAAAATTTTACCGCAAAACAAATAGAGCATTGGGATAATATATATTTTGCCCACTAAAGTGTCAAAATTTAGATCCATAAAACTACATCATTTTGGGTTAAGTTGGCATATATTTAATGGACACCTCATCACAGTTCATGGATGGAAGGACTTATATCCAAATAACAAAAAATAACATCATGGGTTTGAATCCAATTTTGAAACTATAAGGGATTGTCGTACCCTAATTCTCACCGCGTTTTGAGATACATTCCAATGGCTTTGGTATACTTTACTCGGCGACATGCGTGTGTGTGTTTGCATAAAGCTAACTTGTGTGTAAGACACATATGCAGTATTATTGTGGGCTGTGTGTGGGATGAATATTTATACCTATATTCATTCATTTTAAGTAGTAACCACCAAATATTGAGATTCTAAGGTGTGATTGGCCTCTAAATCTATTAATTTTATTTCCTAAATTAACTAAGAAAACCCTAGGGCTTCTAAGCTAAACTAGAAAAAAAATGCCTTGAACCAAAAATCAAAGATTTAGAAGTTCAGTTATGTGTGGGGAAAGTGTTAAGCACCCCACAATGCTTATCCAAAATGATAGTACATTGTTTCGAATTTAATCTTAAATATCACCATTTAAAGAATAATTGAAAATATTTAGAATTTGGTTTTTAAAAAAGAAAAAGAATGATATGCATGTATATGTGAAATAAAGTAAAGATAAATCTCATCCTAAGATGACATGTGTGAAGATGACATAGGGAATATCCATGAAATTCCCAGATCTGTGAGATGCAAAAATAGAGAAAAATATGCGCCAAAGAAAACAATCATACATGACAATATTTACGTGGTTTGGTAACTTGCTTACGTCTACGAAGTTGCAGAGATTTTATTATTCTTAGAGAAAAAAAATACAGGATGCATAGTACAGTTTTCTCCATTCCATGGACTAAGCCTCATAAAATCTCTCATTAACAATTGTAGCAATATTATTTCGAGTCGGGTCATAATCTGGATCAAATACAACTAAGCTCCACAAAACCCAACATAATCTATCTAGTATGACATATGTGGAAATGACATGTAATCTATTCTAAAATGACACGTAAAAATGACATACAATCTATCCTAAAATAAAATGTAAGCTATCCTAAAATGACATTTGCAATCTAAACTATGATGACATATGAATGGCATATATAGCATGAATAATTTAAATAATAGATAAAGAGTACCATTCATTTAAATAAGAGATAAATAGTGTACCATTCATTTAAATAAGAGATAAAGAGTATACGTCACGCGTTTAAATTTAAACTAAACCATATTAGTTATCATATTTATTTCATGCAAAAATAACAAAGTAAGACGTTAGTTTTGGGGGAAGGGGTTATGTTTGGCTTTTAGGGTGCCCATGCACTTAATGGATTTAAGCCATGGGCAAAACATCATATTTTAAAACACTCAAAATAAATTCCTTAAAGTTTTTTTTTTTTTTTGGGGTGAAAAACTCATAGGTTTTTGAGAAAATCATAAAAAGAAAGGATTAAAATCCCATAGGTTTTTAATTTTTTTAATCTTTTGAAATATCTCCTAGAAGGGAAAGAATAAAAATCCGATGAGTTTTTAGATTGGAAAAGAATCCCTAGAAAGGGAGAAGACTGACAATTTAATTTGTTTTGAATTTTTAATTTATAACTCCCAAAAAAAGAATTAAAAATTCAATGGATTTTTTGTTTATGGAAAGGTTCCCGAAAAGGAAACAGATTAAAAATTCAATGGGTTGAAAATAATTTTAAAAAGGAGATGAATAGAAAGAGCCCATGGATTTTATGAAAGAACGGACACAAGCACATGGGCTATGGAGGTAAATATATTAAAAAAGATATACTTGTAAACACTCAATTTTGCACCTATAATTTAACCTTGGGAGATGACTAAATAATCATTCTAGGTACCCAAATATCATGGTTGCATTTCATTCATTAACTCATTCATCACATATCATGAAAATGATCTTGAGATTCTAATAATCACCATGATATGTTCGGTTTCCAAATCGGATGGTTAGATCGAAAGATATCGCAAGATCAAGTTTTAACTGTTTGCATGCATTCATTTGGGTGGAACTGATAACATGTTATTAATTAAAATTTATTTTGATTAGTTAATAATTAAATGAATTTTTGTGATTGGTTAAGTATTTTTTATTAAAGTGAGATTTGTTGCTTGGGATTAAAATAAATAAGTTGATAATAGTTAAAGACTGTAGATAATTAGTTTTTTGGAATAATTATCTTCAAAATAATTATTTGAAAAATCCTAATTATCACTTTGGGATAAATTTTATCATGAAAATAACTCTAAAATTCGTTCAAATACAGTTTTAGACTTGGAAAATACTTCAGAAACGTGCTAATCAAGTAGCAGTTTTCAGATTCGCGTTCTAAGGCACTTTTCGTAGAGTAAACATCAAAATTCGTAATAGGCTATTTCTGGAAAAGTTGTAGGGAATTGAATTTTCCTTCTGTTATCAAAATTTTAGCTTAATCCGAATTTGGACTAGAGAGATACGGTCAAAATACTGAAACTTGTTGTTGAGGTCCAAAAAAATCACAATGTTGAACCAAGGCCCAAAACAACGCAAAGGATTGAAGTCCAGGAAAGTAAAACATTTGGGCTTCCAATAAAGAAAAAAAAAGGAAGAGAGGTCCAAACCCATTAAGGGTCCATAAGGAGGGACCCAAATCCATGAATGGGCAAGTTTCGGACCTCATGAAACAAAGGAAAGAAAAAGCCCAGCCCAACCCTCAAAGGTCAGAAAAATCGTTGGGGAGCCCAGGAAAAGAACTGGGCCAGGATACTTGGAGATTCCCAGGAGCTTGGGATTCTCGGGACATACAGCAAAGCCAAGTTGGGATTAAGATATTTCAAGGGAGCATGCCAAGAAACACAAGGAACCAGAACAGATATGTCCCTATCAGCCATCCAATGATGCAGAAAGGAATCAGCTCACTTGGGAAAAATGACAAAAGGGAAAGCAGCCAAAAGGTGGGTCTGAAAAAGTGGAATCTAGAAGTTTTGAAGAAGGAAAGAACAAAGGTCAACCTTCTAGGACCCCCTCAGAACGGGAAAGTCAGTTAGAGACTTTTGAAGAAGGAACCTCAAAAGAAGAAAATAATGAAGAATGAGGAAGGAACCAACCACCAATATTGCTGACACAACATTGGTTTTGGTACCCAAGGAAGCAAACGGAGGGAATCAATGGTACCCCAGAAACCCTAGGATGACACTATAAAATGGTAAGCAGACAACAGTGAAAGGCATTTAGACACAGTCAATTGAAGTAAAAAAACTTGAGAAAACTCTGCCAAATTCAAAAGGGGAGAAAAGAGAGGGAAAACAGCGTCTAGGATCCTCAAACAGCCACTAGAGAACACACTCGGATCCAAAGGGATTCAAATTTCGCAAGTCTTAGAGGCCTAAAGAGCAATCTAAGTCTGTGATTTTTGAACTTATTTGGACCTTGTAACACGTCCTAGTGAGCATGATGTATCACAAAACTTAAGAAAATAATGAGACATTCCATATTATCCTAAGGATCCCTAACGTTTTATTTTACTTTTCTTGCTCATATATCATTCTTTACTGTTCCTTGCTGTTCAATACGTATATGCTTGTATGTTAGTATGTATGTGTTATAGGATCCGCACTTTGTGCACCACTTGGTTCGAAATCAGCCCAATTTAGCTACGGTGAACTAAGCCCAGTCCCTTAAAGCATAAAGCATCAGGCCCAGGATCCTTGTTCTTTAACTTGGGCCTGTGTGCTGTTTTACAAAAAAATAAAAGAACCCACACACTTGTTCAAATTTGAAAAATTAGCTTAACTCTTATCCAAAACTCTTTCATTAAGGATTTTTTCCCCCTACGTTTTTTGCTTATTTTTTAAGCTAATATGACTTAGGGCCCATTTGGATAGGCTTTTCACAAAGATGCGTTTTAAAAACGAGCATTTCAAAACGTGCGTTTTGAAAACATCATTTTAAAAACCACTGATAAGCGTTTGGTTAAAATGTAAAAATATGCATTTTTTATTTTTGAAGCTACATTAAACGTTTGGATAAGTTGTTTTAAAAATGGCTGTTTTGAGTGTAAATTCCAAAAAAGGAGTTAACTATTTTGTTAAGGTTATTTTGTCATTTTTCCTTTAATCAATGTTTTAAAAAAAAATAATTTATTATTGAAAATATGTAATTAAGCCTGACAATTACATTAATAATAATAACAATAATGACATTGTCGTTGTTGGAATTCATGGAGAGAATTTATATAATTTAAAATTGAAAAAGAAAAAAAAAACCCGTCAAGAGGAAGATATTAAAATGATTAGGAAAATAATTATATTAAAATAATTACTAAAAAAAAAATAAGCAGAGCTAATTGGTATAAGTCAAGGGAATAAAACAAGTATTAAAGTAAATTTAAGATCATGAAATAAGTAGAGCTCATCAAAGTCATTGACAAAGAGTTGAAACTTGAAAGGGGAGGTAGATAATGTTGTCATTAAGTCATCCATTTTTTTTAAGATAAACAAGTTTTGCCCCAAAGGAAGAGGAACAGTAGTGACCTCCACTTCATGAGTCAAAAGCCCCCCAACCGATTATACTGCTGCCTTGGGGTTGTTATTAAGCCATCCATATAGTTTCAAAAAAGTGAGTATTCAAGGTTGTCATTTTTTTTTTATCAACCTCATCAAAGGATCTATACTTCTACCACCAATGGTAAAGTTTTGTCCCAAAATCTCTTAGTAGCAATGAGCCAACAACGATCATTGTTGACAAATATCTAATACAACTCTAAATAATACTCATTTGTCCTTTTGGGCAATGTCTATATGATACTTAAAAACGAAGAGTAACAACAAAGCTCAAATGGCAACTCATAATAAGTTTATTTCCCCACTCAGAGCCTCTTCGTTTTATAATCACTTTTCAATAGTATCATCCCAGAAAGCTTGTTGAGCTCATATAGCAATCCAACTGAGAAAGGGAAACATGTTGTTATGCAAACTCGATAGACCATGCTAGCAGCAATCAGAGCCACTGCTTCTGCTATTAAAACATCACAGAATTTCCTATAGTTTTCCCAAAAAATGAAGCTAACCCAATATTAGTAAAAGTGCATGTGCAAAAACAGAATGAGCATTGTAGTTGAACTCAAAACTCACCCACCTCTTAACTAGACTATTCTATACCATGGTTGAAATATATGATTCGTGTTTTTAATTTTTGAATTTTGACGTTGATCAAGAGTGACAAAATATAATGAAAACAAAACTTTAGTTCATTGCCAATCACTGCTATGTTTCCTTTATTGTGTTGCATGTTTTTCCACAGAATTAAGTCTTCATAAATAACTCTAATGCCCACAAACAATTATGTTAAGCCTAGTTACACAACCTCAACAAACAAGATATGAAGAACATATATCCCAGGTCAAAATTTTGGCAAATAACATAGTTCAACACACCTCATTATAAAGACCTCCTGCCCAAACTCTCTTTGCATATCTGAATTTACACGCTCAGATATGAGGATGATGCTCAGCACAGTGCAGTGTATCAACAAAGGTGATAGAGAGGGGAATTGGGATTGCCTTCATCTTCGAAAATTAATTCCTGGGAAAAATCAAAAAGAGCAGCAGCTAAGATTCCACTGCCCATCCTAGTCCTGGACAACATCTCAGCTGGTCGGAGGCCCAGTAACTATTATACTCCTAAGGGTATGAAAACTGTGTATATATTGCTATATTGAACAATGTGTACATGGCAAGTATATATAATTCAACTAACTCTCTAATACTAAACGACCTTTAGCTTTGATTTTTACAAGCAAACTATTGTTGTTCTACAAGAAATTCAAACTAGCTTGACTTGCTTTCTTTCTTCCTCTTTTCTCTCTTCTAGACCAGGATTAAGCTTTCTTTTAAACTTGTTGTCTTCTATTCTCTGATACTCCCCCTTAAGATGAGCAGGGGAATGAATGTTAACTAGGCTTATCTTGGTTAACATATCTCCTACCTGTGACTTGGTCTTGATGTGCAGCAATCTAATTATTTTATCTCACACAACATGTCAGTCAATCTCTCTGTGTTTTGTCCTCTCATGAGACAGGATTGGATTTACTGTGGAAGTGCAGCTTGCCTACCAGCAATCCAACCCCACTTCAGCAATATATCTTTAGATTAATGAGATAATAGTTCAATAGCAATCAGATCACATCCATTTCATCATCATTCAATCATTTAAAAAAAAAAAGTATTAGAAGCTTATGAACCACTTGGACACCAGAAGAATTAACTTTGGTTCCTAGTCCTACTAATCTGAAACTCAGTTCTAAATACTATAATTCTTTTTGAGTTGTAATACTTTTAAAACCTATGTACAAATTTGTAATTTTAAACCGACAAATTTTCTGGAACCTGTTAATAAGTAACCGAACTTTGCTTTAGAAGATGGGGGCTACAAGCACAGCCAAGAGAAGTAAAGCGTTTAAATTTTGCATGCCCCACAAAGTGTCATCACAATCTTTTTCTTAATGATCAATAAACGCTACCACAATTATCAAAGTAAAATTCAAACATAATTATCATCAAAGTTAAATTATGACATATGGATCCAAAGCTTATTGGCTTGTATGGCTACAGAGCTATTGTCAGTGAATTTAAAGCCTTGGAAGGCTGCACAAAGCTACATCCGTAGAGCACCTAGTCATATCTCATATATATCTAAATCTTAGTAAGATAATCTGCAAGTAAGAAAAACAAAACGGAGCAGGCTCACAAAATGCTAAAAACAAAACAGAGCAGGCTTACAAAATGCTGTATTGTTTTTAAAAAACTTCACAACCAGTAAAGAAACAGCAGCCACACCAAATATCCAACCAAAATTTTATTCTAGTACCATCAGTTAACTCAAATTAATCATGATGATTACATAAGGTATCAAATAAGATAACAAAACTCAATCATGAGTCAACAAAATAAGCAAGCTTTCATCATACAGAGCATGATACTGATCAATTAATGCATGATACTGACCGAAACATAAAAATTTGTCCAAAATAAAAATAATGAAAATACATCGGTTACAACCCACAAATGGACCTAGCAATCCTGTCACGAATAACCTTCATCTCCTTATCATTCATATTCTCAATGTTTGCCTGACTACTACTACCTTTTTCACTACTATTGCTTTCTGGTTTGTCTAAGTTATGCTCATCCCATTTAAACAATCACAACAATTTCCACCATTAATCAAACCAATCCATCTAAGACCTTAACATGAATTTTGTCCCTCCTGCTCACATAGTCTCTATTTATACTTGCATTTTGACAATTACTGTCAGTTTTTATTGGACACATGTATTTGAGTAACCTCAATCCTTAGGACAACTTTCATGATGCAATGTCAAGCTCTCCCTGATTTTTGGAGTGGCTGCCTAATTGTACACAAATCCCTTTAGTTCTCAAATTTTAAATTATTATAATTGCATTCTCAATTAATATCTTATTACCAAGTAGTAAGCATTTGTTTTAGATTTCCCAAGCTTCTCAACTACTTTATGACTAATGATTCACTCACTATTAAACTTGCTGACTTTTGCTATCAAAAGAATCAAAACTAAAACACCAGTGGACATTTCGGAGTGGACATGGACATTACATGAACTTGGTAATGTAGTGAATCAAAACTAAAAGAATCAATACGTACCTATATATTTATTCATGTACATGTTCATTTAAAATTTTGACTCTTTGTTAATAAGTTATGCAGAGAGTTTTCCTAGCATGATGGAGCTTTTATTTCTATGGCCTTAGTTACAATTATAGTTCCTAATTCAGGACCGGTTGGTATTATCAACATTACTCAAATTCTTTGTCTTGCTAAGGAATTCTAGACATGATAGGAACTGCAAATTTGTTATAGTCTGGAGTGAATCAAAACTATTCTTTTTTGGGGTGGTAATATAATTTTAGCATAAACAAATTCCCTACAAACTCAAAAAAAAAAAGCATATATATATATATATTTCAAGTTTTGAGCATATTGCCCACCTAGTTAGTTCATGGGCAGCTCTATTCATCTCTCTAGGAACCCAACCGAAGGAGGGTGCTCTGCACTTGGTCACCGTGTTCCTAATACCATCAATAATTGCCTTAACCACCAACTAGGATATGGATTTGGTATCATACTTACCTCCACATAGGCTTTTATATCTCCTTGAATCAACATAAGCCATGCTTTATTGGGAAATTTCACATACTAACTATGGTGAATATCCTCTTATTTCACCTTTTTCTTATTCCTATATGGCCATCCAACAACACACATAGCAAGGAATACCCATTAAGCTTTTTATCACAAAAGAAAGTTAAAAATTGAATTTTTATTAAATGCCCATAAACACAATCTTAATTCTTGAATGAGAAACAGAATAAAGAAAACTCCTTATATCCATTTATTCTCAATCCCACAAAAAAAAAAAAAAAAAAAAAAAAAAAAAAATGAAATTCTGATTTCAATGACATCTGTGTCTACAAATATAAAGCAATTTTAACCAAAACCCAAATGGGCATGTATCAAAAGCAACTAAAAACCCAAATAAATCCACAACCCAGAAACAAAAACAATAGCAGCAACAAATCCTTCAATCAAAATAAATTCTAACATTTAGATTTCTAACAATGTGTAACCCACCGTGCAAAAAGCCCAAATCTATAACATAAATTCAGCAAAAGAGGAACGGAGAATTGTTACCTAGCAAGCGAGATGAAGAACGAAGACCATAAACAAAGCAGAAGAGAGCCTGTGGAGATTGAGAGAACAGGGTAGCAGATATAAATGGAGGAGTATAGACTGACTGAAAAAATAGAGGAAGAGATATACATGGGGAAGGGATAAAGCTGGTATTTCGGTAAAACCGTTTAACGTTTTGGCGCGATTTTGATTTTCTGAAGAAAATAATAGCGGTAACCCAATCTGTGTTTCTGAAAAAACAGAGCTTTGCAATGTTTTGTAAACGTGAAAAATCTGGATTTTGAAAATGCGAACATGCTGATTTTTGTAAAGCCAAACAGTTTATAAAATCACGTTTTGTCTAAAACGTGCATTAAGGTTTTGTGAACCGCCTATCCAAATAGGCTCTTATTTTTCAAACAACCAACACCTCTATAAATAGAGGCGGCCTCCTACCATTCAGCAACCCTCTTCCCCTTAATGTTAAAGAAATTCTGGAAGCTTTGTTTTAGGATTTTCTTTTCTGTTAAGCGACCATACTTTAGATCTCAGAGAGATCCATTCTCTCTAACCTCTAAAGCAATCCCTTCTTGTAGAATTCGTTCATGCAGGTATTTTTTATTTATTTTGTTTTTCATAGACATGCATTTATTTCTTCTGTCTTTCTCGTAAATATGTATTTCTTTCTTCCATTTTTTTATATAATCATGTTCATGATGTGTTTATTGCATGCTTTTCTTAAGTTCACATGATTAGTTTAGGTTTTAATTTGTTGATCAATTAACATGCATAGATCTAGGGTTAAATCTTTGTTTAAGATCTTAGGCAAGAAGTTTCATTATGAAAATGATCTTTTCATTGTTTTTAATAAAAATAGATTTGAAATTTTTTTGTGTATAAGTGTTCCTTCATTTTTAAAACAAAAACCAGATCTATAATTTTTATACAAAAACCCGATCTGTGTTTTTCATAAAAATCTGATCTGTATTTTTCATAAAAATTTGACCTATATTTTTCACACAAAAACCAAATATGTATTTTTCATAAAAATCTAATATGTATTTTCATAAAAAAAAATTGACCTGTATTTTTCATACAAAAACCAAATATGTATTTTGCATAAAAAAATGACCTGTATTTTTCATACAAAAACCAGTTCTGCATTTTTCATAAAAATCTTATCTGTATTTTCATACAAAAAAATCTTATTTGTATTTTCATATAAAAATATGATCTGTATTTTTCATACAAAAACGAGATCTGTATTTTTCATACAAAAACCAAATCTGTATTTTCATAAAAAATCTGATTTGTATTTTCATAACAAAAATCTCATTTGCATTTTCATATAAAAACCAGATTTGTATTCTACATACAAAAACTAGATCTGTATTTTTCATAAAAAACCAGATCTGCATTTTCATAAGAAATCTATTCTTTCATATTTATATATATAAAAAAATGTAGATATGAATTTATATTCAAAATTCATTCTTTCTTATCCTGAAAAGTCAGATCTAAATTTTTAATAAAAAATTTCATCAAACCTTTTTTTATACAAAATAAGATTGAAGATCTAGGATTCTCAAATAGCATTTTAACCCTAGATCTAGAAATTGACATGACAGTTTTTGCATCTCACTAACATTTTGCATATGGGTGCTTAATGATCATTTAGAGTCTAGAAGACTGGACTTTGTCCGGGCAGAATGGGTGCCTAACACCTTCCCATTCTGTAACCTAGCCCCCAAACCATAGGTTTTGGTTCGTAGAGTAGTGTTTTATCGTTTTCTTTTGGTAGATTGTATTAGGACTATAGCTTTGTATCTTTTTACTTAGATTGTATTTAGGATCAAAGCGATGTAATATTCTTCTACCATATTTGTTAGGGTCATATTTTTTTATGTATTGGCTTATCCTTTGATAGAACGCACTTTACTTGTAATTAGGTAAATCTAAGTTGGGTTTAATGTATCAAGAAGTATGTAAAGTCTTCATTCTAAGTGGTATCATTAAAGACATGAAGATTGATCCAAAAAACAAATGAAGAAAAATAGTTTCAGCAAGCCTCGACACTAGTCTCGATACTAGCATCTATCGAAGTTTAATGAAGAAGCTGACACAAGCTTGATCTGTCGAGATCTACGATTTCAAAATTCAGATTTGAAATTCGGCCCATAATGACTTGGATTGTTATGGTTTCATCCTCCACAACCCTAGACCATATAAAAGGTTTATTTTAAATCATCAATACATAGAGACTCAATTAGAGAACTCATACATTCTATGAGAAGCTACTACGTTTTGTGCGCCTTAGGGTTTTGTAACCAAGTGCTTGCAGATCTTCAACGTGCTTTGAAATGAAGAACTTTGCAGTCAACAACAATCTTTCAGTTGCTTGGAGTTAGTCACGTACTGGGATCTGTGCATGCGAAGAAGTCTTCTACAAGAACAAGTCCAATTAGGGATTGGTGGAAAGGTTCAACTATAGGTTGGTATTTTGGGATAGTCTTGGGTAGTGGTAAGATTTCTTATACTTGTAACCACTTGTTCTTGATTAGTGGATTCTTAGGAGTGGTGACTTGAAATTTACCTAATGGGGTTTTTGCCTTGCGAGAGGTTTTCTCCATTCATTAACAAATCACCATGTTATTTATTTTCCGCTACATATTATTTTTATTTGGTGATTTTTTGGTGCCTCTACGATTTGCATGTAATTTGACATAATTAATCAACTTGGGCAATTGAATTAATAACCAAGGTCAATCTATAACCCAACAATATTGTATATATTCAATCAATGAAATTTGAGATAAATCAAATATTTGATTTATTATTTTTTTTAATAATTTTTCTTATTTTTTGTAATATAAAAAATAAGTGGCGACTCCACAAAACCCCAAAAGAGAGGTGCTGATACCTAATCTCCTTTTGAGAGAGAGTCCGGTATCTCACAATACTGTAGACACGTTATTTTGTACTATTTACGACTCAAGCCCTCGTTCTCTAATGATGACATCACTCAAAGGCCTAGGGCTAGTTTAGGGCTCAATCTTGTAAGTCTTTATCTTGAAGGATATTTTGGTGAAATAAAAGCATATAGAAACCCTACGTTTGTGCGCACATGCTGTAAGCATGCTTATGCATACTTCGAGCATGCACACGAATACAAGGTTTCAAAACACTTATATGGAAAGTTTTTGATGTAAAATTCGTGCAAAGATAATCCCACATTGGCTAGGAGCTGCACTGCACCTCTCTTTGATCGCTACAGAGGCCCCAAAGGCTCTTTTCCTAAAACACACTGAATTCACTAGAAAATAGTGAAACCAAGGCGGGTTTTTTTAATTCTAAAACATCATCAAGTTAAAGTTTACTTGGTTGGGACCTATTCTGATCTTGACCCTCGAGTTTTATGCTTACTAATCTTCTAGTATCATCTGGATTAGATTGATTGAGGGGAATAGTCAAATTAAAGCTCAAAGGAGTTCTTGTGTTTGAGGTAAGGGTCTAACCTTGTCTCTCTCATTTTTGTTATTTATTGCTTTGATATCTCAACTTTATAATTAGGTTTTATAGCTTTCGTATTAGAAGCATGCTAGGTTCTATTTAGATTGTTGTTTTGTTGTTCCGTTAAAACTATGTTTCTAGGAAGGTATGCATGCGCGTGCTTCATGCATGCGTACACTTACTCGAGGCAGGCGTACACATACTTCGTGTATGCACATACATGCTCGTGCCCAGAAACCTAGATTTTAGGGTTTTTATTGTTCTACTATTTTGCTTAGTTTTAATTGTATATTTAGGTTCTACTTAGTATAGATTTCACATTTTAGGTTTAGGAAATGGAATAACATGCTTTACATGCCTTGATTTATAGATTGATAATTAGGGTTTATATGCTTTGATGAACAACATAAACATGCATATGAACATGCATTGATGCATAGGTGCTAAGATGATGATGATAATGCAGTGAGGTAAGTCATGAATAGTTACATAAACATGAGTTTGATTTGGATAATGATGATGATGATGCAGTTAGCCGCACCAGTGCTTCCTAGGAAACCACTATTGCAGCTGTGATTGCCTTCCACACAGTCCACTAATTGTTGCTCTGAAAGGGAGATCTTGCTGCCATTTTTAATTTGGGTGATCCCCTCTACTGCTTCCATGGCTGTAAAGAGCAGCATCCTAAATAGGAATCAATCATAATAGAAATCTTGTTAGGAAAAAAATAAATGCAGCAAACAAGGCTAAACTATACGCCTTTTGGATACACTTTTGCAAACAAACTATACTTTGAAAAACCTTTTTATCTTTCGAAAACAAGTTTGGAAATCACTTTGAAAGATACTTTTGGATTAAGCCTTTTAGTGTAGAAAATAATTAATTAAATGTTGGTTGTTTTGATTGAATTAATTTATTTATGTAGATATTAAACAGTGATATCTCTTTTAGATTATCGGCTTCAAATCATTGAAAGAATTCTTTTTGTTGATAGGATTTGTATCGGGGCTTTGTCTTTTCTTGATTATCCATTAACTCTTGCCATTTCATTAACTATTACGTTTTTATTTTGAGCAAAACTTAGGTACATCCTTTTAGCTCTTTAGGTATCTTAAATTTCCTAAATAAATTCAACAAGGTGATTGCATTGATCAATGAACCACATGATTGAGTTTATTGTCTTTGGAAAAAGATGACATTATTTATATTAATTGATCACTACAACAATGTGATTGAATTTAATTAGGGAATTTAAGGTATAACAATTAAGGTACTACGAAATTGTACCTAAGTTTTATTTTTGGGTCATCAATTTTAAATTAGGCCATCTTGTACCAAGATCCTTATAGATCAATTGGTTAGCACATCTTAGTGTTTCAAACAAAAACATTCAGAGTTCAAATCCCTCCCAAACCCAACTATCAAATTATCAAATAAATTGTCATATTGTTAAAAGACCTAACTTAGGTCTCACCACCACTTTAATATGCCAAATGCTGAATATTTTTTAGAGTGTCATCTTGTCAAAATGTCAAGTTTATTTATCGCAATGTTCATATTTGTTTACCCCTAACTATTGAATTATCAAATGGATTGCCATCTTGTCAAAAACCTAACTTACGTTTCACGACCAATTTAATATGCCATATTCTAAAGATTTTTATCAGCTATCAATACGTTAACCAATAATATCTGTAGCTATCAGGTTTATTATTACAACATTCATATTTTGACGTTACAACTAGCAATACAGACATTTTCACAGCCATAACAAATTTAACGTACATATAGTGAAAGAGATCTAAAGCTTTTTATAAGCTATCATTACATTACTTAATACTAGCAGTAGCTGCCAGGTTATTTTTTACAATGTTTATATTTTGACACTACAAGTAGCAGAACAGGCATTTTCTTTGCCATCAATCGAGTTGGTTAACATATGGCCTGGAAAATTATTGATTAAGGCCACAAAGACCTCCAGAAGAACCGTTGTCTTTAAGAATTCTTATATAGCCATCCTCACCCCAACTGGTGCCTCATGAATTCTTCATTGTCCAGTACTTGGTACCATCTTCACTCGTTCCATCCTAACTGTAGTGAAGACATGATTTGGATTAATCCCACATGATCTCGTGAAAACTCCACTTTCATATATTTGAAATTCACGACTAGAAGCATCGACGTCGACTGAAACTGGCTGGGTGGCCACTGCTTGAAGTAACTCCTCCTCATTTCCTTGTACTACATAGCAGCCACTTATCTGGAAGATTTGAAACTGAGTTGCCTTTTGCTGGTCACAAGGTCCTTGCGACCCATGATTTGGGTAATATTCTTCAAGGGTTATTCCTTATTATCTCATACATAAGTATAGGCGAGCCGATTATAGACACCTCATTTTGTACCCCGTTAATAATTTTTGGTCCCTGACTCTAATGACGAGCTTGACATATGTCAACCAAGGGTAATTAAAGAGTTCACAATAGTTTGGAAGTAATCACAACTCAAAAGTGCTCAAATTGCGTTGAAAACAATTTGAAAAATAACATTTTCTCACTGTTTTGACCATAACTTTTGGTCCACAAAGTATTTTGGAGTGGGGTTTGCTTCATTGGAAAGTAGACATCTTAGGCTTCAATTTGGACACAAATTATGCCTAATTTGGATTTATATTGAGTGAGTAATGGCCATTTGAAGTTGGGCCATCAGAGTTGTCAGATTAGGGTTTTTGGGGACACATGCGTACGCATGAATCAAGCATGCGTACCCATGCCCCGACCATGCGTATGCAGGGTCATTTCTAGAAGCCCAAAACTTTATTTTAGGGGCCCAAAACATTATTCTTTTATCTAAGATGGCCCCTAGACTTTTGGGAACGTCCAAAGACCATTAAAAAGCCCTGAAAACCCTAATATTAACTTATAAATACTCACCTTATGTCTCCAATAAAAAACCTAGCTAGATAGAGTTATTTTTTGGCCTCCATCTTCTCTAAAACCCTAATCCTCTTTTCTAAAACTCCCACACAACACCTAAGCACTTTTTTTTACAGAATTAAAAACCTCTCTTTAGTTAGTTCTAAGGCAAAAACTAATGTTCTAATTTGATTTCTCAAAACCTTTTTCAATTAAACTTTGTTCTTGAGTTGTGATTCCTCAAAAATTATTGTGTTCTATAATTCCTTTGTTCTATCAATCTAATCTTTAAATTGTAGGCACTGAGGGGTCGGTTAAACAAACTCCAAACTCATAATCTTAAGCAAGGTGAGTGTTCTTTTCATAAACTCCTCCATTGCTTAACATGATTCACATGAGTTCTTGATATAGTTTCTCTATTTGTTATATTTGATTTGTTTATTGTTTATATTTCTTTTGACATGTTTTAATATGATCTTAGGTTGGTTATAATCTGTTCTTGTTGTTCTTGCTTTGTTACTTTAGTTTTATGTAAAGTTTAACTTGTTTATTTATTTTAATGCAGTTTAGTATACTTATTTGATTTGCTTATTATTTATATGTTTTATGTTGATGCTTTGTATTATTTTCTTTATGTTAGTTTAGTGTTTAGGGTTCTAATATGCTTGTTTGATTTGTGTTTTAATCTATTTGAATGATTAATTCAATAAAAATGTGCTTTTTTAGTTCTGTGCTAGAGGATTCGTACGCATCATCGAGTATGCATGCGCATGGTTTGACCATGTGTACGCATAGTTGAGTATGTGTACGCACCTCGAACCCAGTATGTGTACACACCCCGAACCCAAATTAGGGCAAAAATCTTGTTTTTATTTATTTAATTATTTTTCACATGTTCTTTGATTTTGTTTGACTCTGTTTAGGTTAATTAAGTGTGTTTGATTATTTTCCATGTTTGCATGATTCTTTTTGCCATGTTTGGTTTATTTGTCATATTTTCCTTTTTGTGTTTGTTTATTTGTTATCTTTTCCTTTTTAATATATATTTTTTATTGTGTTTTATTTATTTCCTTATATATTGTAGTGTGATCTTTAACATGTTGTGTGTGTTATTTTATTTAAGTGCATGATGTATTTTTAGGTTAAGGATTAGGGCTCTTTTAATAACTTCTTTGTTCCAATATGGCCTAGCAACACATAATGGAGGCCAGCCCACATAATTGAGTTTTGTGTCCTTTGTGTCATCTTTGTTCTCCTTTGTTCTCTGTGGTTTTACGTTTGTTGCTTCTTTAGAAGTTGCTGTGTCTGTCCTTGTCTTTGGTGTCTTCTTGTTTGCTTGCAATCATTGCCTTGGTCTGTCATCTTTTGTTGTCTATTTTTGTTGTTTTGTGTGTTTGTTTGCATGTTAGCTTTTTCGTGTGATTGTTCATGTGTTTGTGTGTTTGTTTGTGCCCTTGTTTTATCTTGGGTCTTAGGCACATCTCATACTTCGTTTAGGCCTTAGGCCTCTCCTTTCTATGTATCGGGCTTTAGGTCCATCCTCGTTTTGTCTTGGGCTCTAGGCCTATCTTGTTTAGTATCTTCTGTGTTTGCATGCATTGTTATGTTTGTGTGACTCCTATGTTGTTGTGTCCATCCTTGTTCTTATCTGTTGTGACCATATGCATCTTTGGTGTTTGATGTAAGTCTTGTGTGATCATGTTTTATGTTACTAAACTTTTTGCATACATCTTCGTTGTTCACATAAGTTGTGTGTGATTGTTTTTAGTATGTTTTGTGATCACATGTTTCTTTGATGTTTATGTGAGTCTTGTGTGTTTATTTCGCTTAACTCTTGTGTGATTGTGTGCTCTTTTGCTTATGTGAGTTTGTGTTTTGTATTCTTGCATGAGTCTTATGTGTTTGTTTTTGCAAACCTTGTGTGATTGTGTGAGTCATGTATGACTGTTTGTGTTTGGACGTGAATTGCTCGGTTGAGTGATCCATTTGGCGTAAATTTCTCATTTTTGAGTGGCTTGTTTGTGTTTGGACGTAAATTGCTCGATTGAGTAGTCCCTTTGGTCGTAAATTGCTCACTTCGAGTGGTCCCCCAACATCAAGTAGAGTCTTTAAAACTCAAAGGTAGAGTCCTTAAAACTCGAAAACGTCCCAAATTTTCTTTCATGTCTCTTATGATGCGTTTCTTGTTTTGCATGATTGCTTGCATGTATGTGAAGGTAGAGTCCTTAAAACTCGAAAACATCTCAAGTTTGTTCTTTTATGTGGTTTTTCACACTTCTTGTTGGAAGTGCACCAATCACCTTTTTTGAGCACGCCCCTTTTGAACACAAGGGAGTTTTGGAGTCGTCACCTAGTTTTTACAATAGTTTAGGAATCATATATATTGCATCCTTTCAAGGAAGGACAATTGATCTTACTACCAGAGATATGAGTTTGGAGTTTAGGTATATTCTTGGGAAGGTGTTAGGCACCTAAGATCGCCCAACCCTAAGGTTGGCCTCCCATCATTGTGTCTTATGTCTTAACCTTGATAAAATCACATTCAATACTTATGTCCTAAACTCACACACACATTAGCATACATCTAATCATACAATCATGGCATCATTCATCCCAAAACACATACATATCTACCCTTAAACAAAAGAGAGTCAAACCCATATGCACATAAAAAAAAAACCCTAGAATGTGAAACCCTATCATACCATTCATCTCAAACAAAGGCAGCAATAAATCAAGGCAGTAACTTAATAATGGCAATCCTAAGATCATATAAACATCCATACTCAAAGCCAAACATCATACAAACATATTCATCACAAAAGATGCCTGTTCATATCAATGCATGACCTACCTTTACTTACCTTGCAGCAATTCAGCACCTATGGCATCATGTATGAGCATGTGAATGCATGTACATAGCATCTTAAACCAGAAAACCCTAATCTAACAAGTTAAAAGCAAACAAGAAAATAAAACATGTGAAATAGAGACTCAGATACATGTATACATATGAAAAGGGTTTAAACAGAGGCAATACATATGAAACAAATAAATGAAACAAAGCAAAAACTTGAGTTAGGGTTTCTGGGCAATGGCCTGCGTACGCAGATAGAGGCTTGCGTAAGCAGGTCAAATCCCACATATGCAGGATTTGACCTGTGTACGCACGCTTATGGCATATGCGTGCAGGGTTGTTCAAAATCCCAACCCAGAAACAAACTAGCAGAGAAACAAAGCAGAAACGAAAACCCTAATTCTATCAACCAAACATGCTCAGAACATAAGAAGAACTGCAAAACTAACCTAAACAAACGTGCATAAATATAAAAATAATCAATAAAATAGGCTAAAACAAAGATTAAAGGCAAAAGAGAAAAATAAAGGGTTTAAGGGATACCTTAAACAAAAAGCTCTTCAATCTTGAATTTTGACCGTTTCTCTCAGTCAAATCTATCACAATTCAATAAAACAGTGATTAGAAACTTTAAACTCAAAGGATCGGGGCCAGAAAAGATCCCAATCAGATAAAAATGACTTGAGGGTGTTTTGTGAAAAACTCCCTTTTTGAATCACTATTTTCTAATAAATCTTAGGTTTTCCCTGAGAATTTTCCGTGTGTCTTGAAAATGTACCATGTAAGACTTTATATAATGGAAAAATAGGGGTTTGGAACGGCTCCCAAACGATGTGGGATTCATTCCAAACCTTAGTCTTTAATGCAGAAAACTTTTCTTTTTTATGTCTCTAAAACCCTAGCTACGTACGCAGGAGTATGCTTGCGTATGCATGCTTTGGTTCGCATACGCTGGTTGCTACCCACGTACGTGGGCCGAGGTCCACTTTGGTCATTTATTTCCAAAAATAGATTTTTGCACATTTAAAAAGTTATGTTTTCCATTTTAATAGTCCTCAAGTCAATTTGATATCTAATTGGGCTCTAAACTGGCCTTGGGTCTTAGAGTTTGGGCATCATTGGGGAACGGGAGCCCGAGTCGTAAGGGGTACAAAATGCGGTGTCTACAAATGCCCCTCTTTTGATTCGTGAGTTTCGCTAACGGAATCAAAAGAATAAGAGACAAAACATTTTGTTTCGACATATAGCTCGGGCTTAACCCACGCACACGACACACATCACGCATACATGGGGTGGGGTGCAACTCTGGAGAGCTGCATGGGATTTGTACGTTCAAAGGCCCACCTTTGTTGCTCAGGAAACGAGCAATGACAGGTTCACTATCCCAGAACCTGTTTTGCTACTTGCAAGTAAATGGCGAGTGACTCACTATCCTAGAGTCACTTAAAAAGAAAAAGAAAACAAACAAGGGCGTTCTTCGAGTGAACCCAACAAACAACAAAAGGATACAGTCTCTGTGGTGTCCATCCGGGGCTCTTGCCTCAAACTTCTCCGGGTGACTCGCTCTTCTTGCCTTCTTCGCTTCTTTCTTTACCTTTTCTGGTGAGGCTCTTGCCTCGGGTTGACCTTGGTCTCTTTCTCTATCTCTCTCTCTACCTTTTTCTACCATGCCTGCATGTTCAATTCCTGAAGGATATGTGCACGAGTAGTCTTGATTGTTGGACCTACTAGGGGTGGTGAAAACTCGTTGAGCAGTAGGTATGTATGGGGAGGAATATTTTGCCTCTTACTTGGGGATGAGAAACTTGCTGAGGAGTAGTAGAAATGGACTCGTTGAGGAGAAGTGTAACTTTGTAGATGTGTGATCCACTAGGGAAGAATCTTCTGCTTCCTTCATGGTACGCTGAGGACTTTGAGGAAGAATCTTCTGCTTCCTCACTGGGGATTGTTTAAATATGCTTTGATCCATCGGAGAAGAATCTTTTACCTCCTCCATGGGGATGATGTTCTAGATATGCTTAATCCATTAGGGAAGAATCTTTTGCTTTCACACTGGGGATTGTTTAAATTTTCTTGGGTCCATCTGGGAAGAATCTTCTGCCTCCTCCATGGGGATGATGTTCTAGATATGCTTGATCCATTAGGGAAGAATCTTCTGCTTCCTTACTAGGGATAGTGTTCTTAAGTTTATGTGATCTGTTGGAAATGATTTTGGGATGTACATGCTTCATTTGGGAAAGAGTCTTCTGCTTCCTTTACTGCTCCTAGGGGGTTCTTGGTGACTTTGTGCTTAATTGGGGCAATCTTGAGATGTTTTTCTCTCTTTTTATTATTTTTTATTTTTTTAATTACTTTTCATGACTAAACTACACGTAGTTTAGTGTTGAGGCCTAAACTACATGTAGTTTAGCCATTAGGTGTGTTCCCGCCTCTTTATTTTCCCAACGGTTAACAACCATTTCTTTTTCTTCTTCATTCTCTTCATCTCCCTCATCTCTTCATTTTCTCCATAACTCTTCAACTTCTCATTTTTTTCTCTCTACAAAAACTTTCCTTTTCTCTCTTTTCCTCACACCATTTGATTCTCTCATCCTCTCAAAACTCCCTTATTCTTTCTTTTTCTCTCTAGACTCTCTTCATCTCCTCTAATGACACCCAAGGCCAAGAAGACTTCCTACATCCTTTCCTTTGATGCATTTCTCCTCACCCACTGGAGTGGGGTAGTAAGATTGATGGAGCCTCCTACATTGACATACCGGCTAGAGAATCACATCCCTATGGTTGAATATGTAATTTTTTCAAACTTTTCTCATTTTCAAGTTTCTCTTTGATCTTCTGTTTTGATGTGTTTTTGGCCATGTAAATGCTTGAGTTTTGCTGTGGGTTGGGTTTAGATGAAAACCTGACACGTTAGGAGGGGTAGAACATGTTTAGGATTGATTTTGGATGAACTATGCTTGGAAATGTCGAAGGACTCTTCCCGTCTATGCTTCTACGTGTGTGGGCTTGAGCCTGCGTACACAGCTTGGACTCATGCGTACGCAGGTCTGTTCTTGAGGCTTTGTGTATGTGGGGATGGGCTTGCGTACGCGGGGTCTTGTCCACATATGTGGGCCTTGACCCGCGTACGTGAGACGCTTGGCAGAGGCCTTACTCTACCCATTTTCACTTCTCTTTCAACTGTTTCACTTCTATATGCAATCCCAACACCCATTTTCATCATTTTTGCATTTGAACATCACTACATCCTTCTTTTTATATTTATTCTTGCATCGAAAACATCATTTTTCATCTTGTTCGCTTGAATCAAGAATCTAATGTTATCTTCTTCTTTTGCAGTCCTCATCCCCTTATGCTAGTAGGGGAAGCACCAATAAGGTGGTGGAGTGGTATAACCTCCTCGTTCCTAAAACAAGGGCTTACATCCGAGAAGCGGGTGTAGACATCACATTTTGTACCTCTTATGACTCGGGCCCCCGTTCCCTAATGATGCTCAAACTCTAAGGCCCAAGGCCTATTTAGAGCCTAATCAGATATCAAATTTACTTGAGGAGTGTTAAAATGGAAAATATAACCTTTTAAATGAGCAAAAACTTATTTTTGGAAATAAAAGACCAAAGTGGCCCTCGGCCCATGTACGTGGGCATCAGCCTGCCTACGGGGGCCAAAGCATGCGTATGCAGGCACATTCTTGCGTACGCAGCTAGGGTTTCAAAAGCATGGAAAAGACAAGTTTTCTGCAATAACAGCTGAGGTTTTGAATGAATCCCACATCGTCTGGGAGTCGTTCCAAACCTATTTTTTCCACTATAAAAAGCCTTACATGGTACATTTTCAAAATACACAGAAATTCCACGGGAAAAACCTAAGATTCATTAGAAAATAGTAAATCAAAAAGAATTTTTCACAAAACACCCTCAAGTCAATTTTATTTGATTGGGACCTTTTCTGGCCCCAATCTTTTGAGTTTAAGATTACTAATCATGTGTTTATTGACTGTGATAGATTTGATTGAGGGGAACAATCAAAATCAAAGCTTGGGAACTCCTTTTGATGTATCAAGCTTTAACCCTTTCTTTTCATTTTCTATTTTTCTTTCCGTGTTTTGATCTTATTTCTTACTTTGTTTATGTTATAACATGTTTGCTTAGGTTAGTTTTGTAGTTCTTTTATGTTCTGAGCATGTTTGGTTGCTAGAATTAGGGTTTTTTTTTTGTGCTCTGTTTTCTGTTATATGTTTCTGGGTTAGGGTTATTGAACAAGTCCACACATGTATGCCATGAGAATGTGTACACAGGTTAAACCCTACGTACGCAGGCTTCTGGCTGTGTACGCAGGTGCTTGCCCAGAAACCCTATTTTAGATTTCTTAGGTTGTTTGGTTTTTTTGTTTCACATGTTTTGTCTCTTTTTAAATCCCTTTCTTATGCTCATATGTATCTGAGTCTCTGTCTTATATTCTTGTTTGTCTTCAACATGCTTAGATTAGGGTTTTATGTTTCTTGCTTTGATGACATGAGCATGCATTCACTTGCTCATGCATAATGCCATAGGTGCTGAGTTGCTGTAAGGTAAGTAAAGCGTAAGCCACGCATTGGAAATGATTCATGCATTGGTGATATGATAAACATGCTTGTTTGATGTGTGATTTCATGTCTAAATATATTGGAAAACATGTGATGAATCTATGTCTGCCCACCATGCCTATTTTGCTGCCTTGGTATGATATGATGGAGCATGCTTAGATTTATGATTAGGGTTTGTGATGTGATGATTGCCTTGATGCCATGATTAGATGAATGTTAGGGTTATGTGTGGTTTTGGCTCTTTTTTTTTTTTTTTTTGCTTTATGGATAGATATGTGTTTTGGGATGAATGATGCCATGTTGTATGTTAGATGCATGCTAGAGTGTGCGTGGGTTAGGATACGAGTGTTGAATTGTTTTTAATAAGGGTAAGATTAAGACACAATGATGGGAGACCAACCTTATAGTTGGGTGATCTTGGGTGCCTAACACCTTCCCAAGAACGTACCTAAACTCTGAACCCATACTCTGGTAGTAAGATCAAAGGTCCTTTCTTGGAAAGGACACTATATATATGGTTCCTAGACCATTGCAAAAACTAGGTGGTGACTCCAAAGACCCCATGTGTCCGTAGCGGGCTTTGAGCCTATCCTTGGTCTTCTGCCGGAAAGGTCCGTAAGTGCTACCTTGGTGCAATGTCTGATTGAGAGGTAGTGGGATACTGCTCATACCTTCCATATTGCTGAGCGGGGGATGACGGTGACTCCCTATGACTTTTACCGTATGGCCGGCCTTAGCTTCGAAAGGGCCATCATTAGTTTGGATGGCGTGTCGGGCATCTAGCTGGGTCTTGACATGTTGGGGAGGAAGTACTTCTTTGAGACCATTCGCTACTTTGACTTGGTGTTAGATTACATGCTTCTCCCATAAAGGACTACGGAGGAGCGCATCCGAATGGCTAGGGCCTTTCTTCTACACTTGTTCGGAGCTTATCTCTTCACTAATGGTGCACAAACGGTGTCCTTAAGGTGGTTGACCCTCTTTCAAGACTTTGCAGAGGCATGGAGGGCCAACTAGAGGCAGGCATGTCTTGCCTATCTTTACTCTACCCTCGACACTCTTAGCCGGGGCACCTTGCGGCAGCTTGTGGGGCCTTGGAAGCTCCTCGAGGTTAGTTCTCTTTCCATTTCTTGTATTTCCATTTGTAGCTTGTAGTCTTGCAAACTGTCATCTTGCATCTAACATGTGGCTTGTACTTCCTTTTGCTGTGGTAGATTGTTAGGTATGGCCTCATAACTCTGGGCATCAATTTAAGTTTGAGGGAATTCTCTTGAGTGAGGGCCCACCTTATTGGGTTAACTTCGGATGAGGTAAACTTAAGAGTTCCAGTTTTCATGCTTCTTTATGCATTTCCCCTAGGATAGTCTTGTTCTAATCTTGTATCATTATAGGTTAACTGGACTCCATGGGCCGGCTAACCCCTTCTTGCTTCTCTGGATTTGGAAGCTATTGCCATCATTGCTTCGGAGATTACCCGGCCTTTTGAAGGAGCGGGTTTGAAGGCACTCTACTTGGCGGAGAGGGTGCGGTGTTAGTTGGTGGGTAGAGATGACCCACTGATTCCGATGGATCCTCTGGAGTTCATGCTTGCCCCATACTCTATGACCAATGCTGAGTACAACTTGTGGGGGAGTGGCATTCCTTATGCCGGGCAGCTCATTGATGGATTGGATTATGAGGAATTCAACATCACCCGCCTCATGCCTTTCCTTACTGCTTAAGTATATGCTCAATCTCTTCTTCTTCTTTTCCTTTTCCTTTACCTTGTTTGTCATGGCTTTTAATAGTGGAAAACTTGTAGCAGGAGGAGCCTGTTGCCAGTGAGCTAATTGATCCTCCACATCTCCCTTGGATTGTCTACGCTTACAGCCCTGATGGCTTTGCTCGGGACGCATCGTGCCTCGTAATCCCAATGTTATGGGCTACCCTTTTCCTCCAAACTCCCGGGTGGTGAGTACTTCTTTCCCTTTGTTCTTTTTGCTATCTCTCATTTTTTTGGTCACTAACCTTTCTTTCTTTGAATTGCAGCCCAGCATCCAAGAGCATGAGGAGTTGGTATGGTTGGCTGGGAATCTCAAGCTGGAGGTGACCAACTATTCAAGGAGCTTGTGCGGTCCTGGAGGGGTAGCCTACCCGGGCCGTGGTGGTGGTGATGATAATGATGATGGTGGTGATGAGAAGGATTCGGAGATGACTCCTAGCTACCAACCAAGGAAGAGGCGACACCATTGATTACTTGCAATGAAGACACATAGGCGTACAACACACATCTTTCTTTTTTGTTACTTTTATTTTTTATTTCCTTTAGTAAACATTTGAATTCAGTTTGAGACAAAGGGTTGTACTTAAGAACATTTTTTTTACATTTATGCTTTCAATTGGGACTAGTACTTATTTTACAAGATATATGGTTAATTGTATGTTTCTATACAACATTGCTTCTTTGATGCTTGAAATCTTATACTTGGAATATGCCTTGAATGATCCTTTAGGTCGTAGGAACCCTAGGGATGCCTTGAAGTGAAAAAAACATGCTTAAAACAAGGGAGAATGAGCTTCTGCCATGTGTTGTGCATATGTGGGGATGGGCCTGTGTACGCAGCTTTGACTTCGCATACGCAAGGTTGACCTTGCGTACATGGGCCACGAATTAGAAGAAACCCTAACCGCCTTAATTAAGTATAAAAGTAGCCTTTTGGGTCCCAAAACCCTCACCAACATATTTTCAACTCAGAGAGCACTTTTTGAGGTCCCCCAATGCTAGAAAACTCTCCACTCAATGTCTCGGCTTGGATTAAGAGGCTTGGTCTTGATTTCAAGGATTCCATCACTCCCTATGGTTTTTCTTGTGTCTTTCCATACCATCAAATAAGGGTGGATGAGCCTTTTCTTCATGCCACTGCCAACCATTGGGTCCCTACTCGGCATGTTATTCGCTTCAATGGAGTAGAACTATGCCCTACTATCGAAGAATTTGGTGCCATTATGGGTGAACTGGAGATTGACGATCTCCTCTTCCTTACTATGGGTAGGATCTCCCCTCCTTGCTACAAGTTGTGTTGGGCGTCCCTCTTGCTACGGCCAATGGTGGTGCATCTTTGGCAAACTCAACCTTAGCTTGGTTTTCGCACATTTTTCCGACTCAGCCCCTCCTGTGGGTGAGAGACCACGTTCATACTTTCTTCATGCCTTTCGCTTATGTGCTCTTGCAAGGTACTTCTTGGTCCAAAGGTCATATTGTGTCGACCTTTGGATGTGCATGGTGGTCTATGAGCTAAAGAGAGGTAACCCGGTGGGCTTGATCTTGGCAGAAACCCTCAGTGGTATGGATGCCTTTCATAGGAAGGAAGCAATCTTTTTTGTTGGAAGTACTCTTCTTCTTTAGGTATAATTCCTAACTTTTGCCTAGGTTATCAACCTAGCGGGATTCCTTTAATTTTGCATGGATTGCCTTTTGGTTTTCAACCCATCGAGGCACCTTATATCATCTTTCATTATCATTTTTTTTCACTCATGCACTCTCTTCCTTCTTTTTTTTTTTTTTTTTTTTTTTTCTTTTTTGTTTTCCCTCTTTTTTTACTCCCTACATTTTTTTTTTCTAGATATGGCTATTAGTGAGGTTTCAGTTGCTTCAACCTCCTACCGTACCCCCCAGCACATACCTCCCTAGGCATTTTAGGGACCATCGGCTTCATCAAAATGACACGAGCTTTGACGCGTACATGGAGCTTATTGGTCGCATCAAGGAGACCGACATTCAATGGGTTGTGGAGTGGTGGCACATCTCAAGTATGGTCCATCGTTGCTACAAGGACTACTGTGTGCCTTTAGTTGGACTTTGTTGCTGCTCATACTACTCCATTTGTCGTATCTCAAGGCAATTTGGAGAGCATCAAGGAGCTCCTAGTGGTAAAGGTGTCTTCCACACCAAGGTGTTTACTGATAGGATCTTGGGTAGGCTTTGTGAGGCTTGGCCGTGCCGTAGAGTGACTAGAGGCATTGCTCCTCCTCGATACATCTATCCCACTGCAAGGTATAAGCAATGGTTGGAGGATGACATGAAGTGGATTCTGAGGGAGGAGAAAGCTTGCATGAAGACTAGCAAGAAAGCAAGGAGGGCTGAGTGACCACCTTGAAATGCCCCATATTTTACTTTTTTGCACTTTATGATTCTCATGTTTTTGTTTTTGAATTTAATAAAGGATTGGAGTGTTCCAAATCCCCTATGAAAAAAATCTTGTTACCTTTTAATTTGAGCAATAAGAGAATCACTTTTTATTATCTTTGCTTATTGTCCATCTCATTCCTTTGTTTTCTTTTTCTTTTCTTTTTCCTTTGCCATGTAATTTTTGCCCATGATGTCCCTTTGGGAATTTTTTCCATGCCCATGGTCTTTTCCCCTAACTTTTTCCTAGACTGCCCTTTTGGGTTTTCAATCTAGCGGAGTTCTTTTGCCTTAATTTTTGCCTAGGCCACCTTTTCGGGTTTTCAACCTAGTATGCTTTTTTTTTTTTTTTTAATGTTGTATTTCTGGAGTCTATCCATGTTAATTGGGCGAAGCATTTCTTCCCCATCTAAATCTGTGATTCTTGTAGCACCTCCAGACATGATCTTCTTAATGATAAAAGGCCCAGACCACCTTGGCTTCATCTTTCCTCTTGGATCAAAAGTCTCATCTCTAAGCACCTTTAGGACCAAGTCCCCTTCTTTAAGGTTTCTCGGTTTGTTGAATGCTTTAGTAATCCTTTTTTGGTACCCTGTGCATGATATTGTGCCCTAGCCCTCTTCTCATCTATCAAAGCCATTTGTTCATATCTCGCTTTAGCCCAATCTTCTTCTAGGACCTTAGTTTCCATCAATACCCTCAAAGACTGTATCTCCACCTCAATAGGAAGCACCACCTCACTACCATAAACCAAAGAGTAAGGTGTTGCCCTAGTTGACGCGCGGATAGAAGTTCTATAACCCCATAAGGCAAACCGAAGCTTTTCGGCCCAATCTTTGTATGTCACTACCATCTTGGTTAGGTTGTTCTTCACATTCTTATTAGCTGCTTCTATGGCCCCATTAACTTGTGGTCGATATGGTGAAGACTGGTAATGCTCAATGCTATATTCTTCCATAATACTTCGAACTTCACCCTTAAAATGGGAACCGTTATCGGAGATGATATTTGAGGCACCCCGAACCGACATATGATGTTGTTTTCTAAGAACCGAGCCACATGCTGAGCCTTCAATATGGAGTAGGAGGCTACTTCCACCCACTTGGTGAAATAGTCAATTGCCACTAGGATGTATCCATGCCCATTTGAAACCTTGGGGGCTATCCTTTTGATCACATATATGCCCCAAACCGAGAATGGCCATGGAGAAGTCATGCTATACACTCACTAGGCGATGCATGGTTCAAGTTGGTGTATGTTTGACAATCATGGCAACTTTTCACATAGTCCACACAATCGGTCTCCATCGTATTCCAATAGTACCCCATCCTTAGAATTTTCTTGGCTAACATTCTCCCATTCATATGAGGGCCACAAATCCCTTGATGAACTTCTTCCATTACCTTCTCGGCTTCTTCCTTCTTCAAGCAACAAAGGTGTATACCATCGTAGGATCTTCTATAGAGTTGTCCTCCACATAGGATATATTGTATTGCCATCATTCTAATGAAACGTCGTTCTCTCTTGTTGGCACCATCCGGATATGCCTTTAGTTCCAAGAACTTCACGATGTCATAGTACCACGGAACTTCTTCTTCCTCTATGGTCATTATTGAAGCTTCGGTCTTCCCTTTGTGCACTTCCTCATAACTTTGCTCAATCTCCAAGGATTGTGTCAATACTTCCTCGGGTATTTCAACCATGGAGGCTAAGGTAGCTAAGGCATCCGCAAATTGATTTTGAGCCCTAGGAATGATTGTGTACTCAATCTTGTCAAAGGTCTTGGTCAAGTCCTCCAAGTATTGTTGATAAGTCTTCAAGTGTTCCTCCTTCAACTTCCAAAAATTTTGTGCTTGGGCTATAACCAAAGTTGAATCTCCAAAGACTTCGGCCTCCTTTACCCTTAATTCTCGAAGAGCTTCCATCCCGGCAATACAAGCCTCTATTTAGCCATGTTTTTTAGTTGCTTCAAAGTTCAACTTGATTGCCAAAGGTATGTGAGATCCCTCGGGAGTGATCAAGAGTATTCCTATCCCATTCCCATGTTGGTTTACGGCTCCGTCAAAGTACATCTTCCATGTCCCTAACTCAATGTCCAAAATGTCCTTATCCGGAAGATTAATCATCTTGACAATATTCTACTTAAAGCAGACTTCTCAAAGAGATACTTCAATGGGTCCATTCTTGCCACCACTCATATTTGGAAAGGTAAAATGATATGTCTTAACTTCTGTACCGCCCAAACAAGTTCAAAGCATGACTTTTCTATGAGAGTGTACTTAGCCTCATAATCATGGAACCTTTTGCTCAACTAGTATGTGGCCCTCTCATTCTTGTCATCGTCTTCTTGTGCAAGCATACTTCCAACCTTGTCCCTTATGATAGAAAGGTATAGGAGTACAGTTTTTCCATGTTGTGGAAGCACTAGGATAGGTGGGTGGAGGAGATATTAATTGATAAGTTCAAAGGCCCTTTGGTACTCATCATTCCATGTATGTGGTTCATTCTTCCTTAGGAGTTTAAAGATGGGCTCACAAGTGGAGGTGATCTTGGTAATGAATCGACTAATGTATTGTAATCAACCCAAGAAACCCCTTATCTCTTTCTCACGTCTGAGTGGAAGCATCTCCAATATGGCTTTGATCTTGGATGGGTCAACTTCTATCCCTCTATTACTCACTAGGAAGCCTAGCAATTTTCCGGTGATTACTCTGAATGTACACTTTTGTGGGTTCAATCTTAGCCTATACTCTTTAATCCTCTCAAAGAACTTCCTCAAGTTTATGGTGTAGCTTTCTCTATCATTGGATTTCACTATCATATTGAATGTTCAAATAGTGTGTAAAACACCTTGAATGTTTAGACCCCCAAATTACAAATTACCAATTCAAGCTTATTATCAAACAATGTATGTGCGGAATATGAAAATAAGCTAAACCAGAATTGATAAAAAAATCTAAACCAAATAAAATCATAACCACAGTAGAAATTAAATGGCAAAGATAAAGGGAAGAGAGATGCAAACACAAAGACAACACAGCGATGTGTTATTGAAGAGGAAACCGAAGTCCTTGGCATAAAACCTCTCCGCTGCCCTCCAAGCGGTCAATAATCCACTAGAGAATCAAGTTGGGATACATGAACAGTAGAAGACCCTCCAAGCCTAATCTACTTAGTGTACCTAAGCCCTCCAAGCTTCTTGCTCCAACGAGGTTACGCTGAACCTTTGTCTTCTCTAGCTTACTG
Source organism: Notholithocarpus densiflorus (assembly GCA_030021035.2). Lineage (NCBI taxonomy): Eukaryota > Viridiplantae > Streptophyta > Magnoliopsida > Fagales > Fagaceae > Notholithocarpus > Notholithocarpus densiflorus. Next base: position 3,085,469 of record JARYZH020000030.1, read on the forward strand.
GATTCTGCTATAGCCCATAGCATCAACCAATATCAATTGGTCCCTTCCTAACTGCTTCCCAAGCACCAAATAGCCTCCTCACAGATATGGGTGTGGTGAGACAAGGTTTTGTCTAATGTACCTCTCAAGGATGTAACAATGGAGAGGGTGAGAGTAGAGGAATTTGGAGAATCAAAGGATGAAGATTGTGGATGAGTCAATCTTACTTTTCTCTAGGGTTTCTCTCTCAAAATTCTCTTTAGAAACTCTGTACCATACGTGGGTATAAGGGGAATTTATACTGGTGTGTGTTTGGAATGCGAAAGGTTAGTTTTTCCCAAACAGAGTGTTCTGGTGACTTGGTTTCGCTACTGGACTGAGTCGTGAGTTCAAATTGCGAGCTAACTGCCTGGCCAGCCTGGGACTTTTGTCCTGTAGTGCAACAGCTGGCGTGACTCTTCAACTCCCTTGCATGCTTCACGCGTGTGCCTGCTTTGGCGACTTGCAGCCGCGAGATCCAGTCGTGAGTCCCTATAGAATGCACACTTCTGAGCTTTTCTTCACACTCTCTCACACACTACACTTACATGATTCCCACCTAAATACAGGGTTTTAAATGCTGAATTACAAGCAAATTTAGCATGGAATAAAGCCAACAAAATGGTTGATTAAATTCAACCTTACAATCTCCCCCTTTGGCTATTCCGTGACAAAACCCTAAAACAAACTCTAGACTTAACATGTGAGTTGGGAACAGTTGAACAAAACTTACTCACACCTAACTCTAAAATCTATGTAGCTCTTGAACCATAAGAACAAGTATCTCTTGAAAAACAACAACACAATATGATCATTGTATGCAGAAAACTTGTAATGCATATGGAGCAAGCACAATGCGATCAAGCAAAATGGAATTAAGCAATAAACCATGGCTTGACCAAAAATGAACAATCACTATAAATAGTGACCACAATGCTCATTCACACAAGGAATGAATATCCGGACATGCAAGCTAATAAGCTTAATGCAAAGTATCATTTGCATGTCCAACACTCAATCAATGCAACAACTCAAGGTAATTGCATTAAAGATATAAAATCCAACAAAGGGCACAAGAGTGAAAGTACTTAAAGAAATGCATAACATTAACAACAAGTACTAGGCTACAAAGCATGGGTACAACTCACAATAAACTTAAACTGAATATATCATCTTATATATATACCACAGTACCAACAACATTAAACAAAGTATTAAAACCATATCCATGAGTTTAAACCAAGTGTATTTAGCAAACCCATAATAACAATTATCCTAAACATAACACCAAAACACATAAATAACATAAAGTAAACACTGCTGAAATTAAGTTTTTGGTATGCTCCCCCTTAAAAAGGCATTCCCCCTCAAGAGCTACCCTCCAAAACTCTCCCTCTTTTTGATCGGAATGGCCAAAGGGCTACTGCTGGGTGGTGAAACTATCAAACTTCGCTGAAAGTAAGTTCATCTGATCTTAGAGAGCAGCCAGCCTGTCAAATTGCTCATTTTGGACATCTCTGAGCTCATCAATCCTCTCAAGGATGATCTGGAATGCATCTGAAGGTACAGCAGATGAAGATGAAGCTTTGCTCCTCTTGCCACGACCTCTTGAGCTTGAGGGTTGTCCTTTAGCCTCTGTCTCAGTCTCCATTGGTTCACCTTCTTCTTGATCACCCTCCTTTTCATCACCCGGAAGACGAACTCTTATCCTTGTAATGGTTAGAGTATTAATGGTTGAGGGAGTAGTCATGAGACTGATGTCTTAAGGGATTTCCACACCCTTTACTCTAAAAAGCCTCATAAGTAGACTAGGGAAGATCAGTTTTGCCCTTAAAGTTGTTTTGGTCTCATCAGCAATAATGAAGAAGATATGAGCACTTATATCAATGTAGTTGTTCTCCTTGAGCTCCATGAGGAAAATGGCTCTAGCATTGTTGATTGTGGTCATCTTCTTCACTGGGTACAGGTTGAACATCATGATCACAGTGAGGCATCTCATATTAGCTGCAAAGGTAGTGGTGTTGAGGCATCTCCCCTCTCTAACTCCACCAATATGAGTTTGGACAGTTTCTATAGATAGCATCCTATCCTTGTAGTGTGTGAAATCATGCTCCAAGTCCTCAAATCCCAGCACCTCATCAATATCATTTATATCTATGTTGAATTCATGTCCTCGTATCCAACAGTTGATCTCATCCTCTCTTAAAATAGCATTAGCATAGAATTCTCTAATCAGAGGATCACATACTCCAAGCAGATCACTCAGTAGCTTATTCCACCCTCTGTCCTGAAAACACCTAGGAATGAATGTGTCCCTCAAATCAACCAAATCCACAAAACGTTCTTGGATGATAGGTGCCTTCAAGTAGATCTGAGTGTATCTCTCAAAATGTTGAGGAGACCTGAACTTTGTATTATCCATCTTCAACCTCTTGTCACCCTTCTTGGCAGTAGTCTTCTTCTTTGCAGGAGTCATCTGCAAAACCATAGCAGCAAATCCCACAAAAACAGAGCACAATAGATGGAAACTCAAAAGTTAGTAACAGGTTAGTAGCACTGAAAAGAACAGAGAATAATATCAAACAATCAGTCTATATTCAGTTCAGAATCAACATGACATGAGATAACCCAAAACAGAAGAACACAGTACAGTTTTATCACCAACTCTTAAGCATAACACAGTGTGACAGTGTGCATAGAAACACAACATGAACAACCTAGGGTACACAGCCAAACACATAGACTAATATGCACTAAGAAAACATTGTGAACCAAAGACACTCATAAATAGTGTGAATCACAAAAAAAAAAAAAAAAAAAAAAAAAAAACTAAAATTTAGGCACGTCTATAAGACATATCTCAATGGGTATGATATGCTTAACACAAGACAGATCAGTAGACATACTCAAGGATGAAAACCAATCATGATAACAGGAATATCTAGCATCCTAAAATAAAAAACAACAAAACCCAAACATCCAAACTCAACAAACACGAACCCAACCCATATCCGAATCATCATATATCACAAATCTCAATAACAACTCACAAATCCAAGAAATTAAGGCTATAAACATGAAATATTTAGTAAGAATAAGAAAACCCATACCTTTTCTTGAAGATTGAAGTTGAGAAAATGACGAAAATGGTGGTTTTTGTGTGAAACACAGTGAGTTTATGAGAGAGAAGAACGAACAAGACAATGAACAGTCAAAATGTTCAAGGGAAAGCTAAAAAGTTTTAAAATAAAAACTGTCCTTAAAGTGCAAAACACGCATTTTTCGCGACTGAACCAAGCCGCGTGCAAGTCGCCAGGAAAAGTCGCCAAACACCTTAGAGCCAAAAGTTTGAAAAATTTGCTAAGTGTTTTTCGCGACTGGAAGGTCCACCCGCGAGGAAGTCGCGAAGGGAGCCGCGAAAACTTCTGTATAACCTCGCGACTGGAGCTTCCACTCGTGAACAAGTCGCCAAACCGAGTCGCGAGAACTTCCAAAACCCAGATTTTTGAAAAATTTTCTAAGTATTTTTCGCGACTGGGACATTGACCCACCAGTGAGTCGCGAAAATCCTCTGTGTAAGCTCGCGACTGGAGACATGCGACTGGATTGACCTGCGACCAAGTCGCCAGAACAGGGCAACATTGTTTTTGAAAATTTTGATATTTTTGCAAAAAACAAAAGACTTTCCAAAAACAATTAAAACACTCAAAAATCTTTTTGTGTTTGATCAACAAAAATTGAGCATGTGAAATACATTTAAACAAGTACAATCACACAAATGAATAAGGCATTCATTGAGCATAAACATGTGTGATGTGCGTGGGTATCAAAATTGAGATAGTCCTTAGTTTAATGTGAAGCTTCAATGATTAATTCAAACCAAGTCATACACAATTAGCACGAGGAAAAGTGATCTATCTCAATTATAGAAATATGCATATATGACCTCCCACAAAACTTGACAACAAAACTATGAAGCTTTTCATTTGGCTCCATATACATCATATCATTTGATCATTTTGAATCATTACATCTCATTTTGAGATTGATGCCTGAAATTTTTAATATTTCAATTTGATGAGCAAGCCTTTGGTTTTTTGGGCATCATACATTTTATTTTAAGTCGCTTTCCCTTTTTCCTAGTCAAATACTAGTATGTGCGACAGGCTTTTGCAGCTCATTATCTCTTTTCATTTGGAGATTTATATTTGTTGAGCTCTTTAAGCAAAAACTATAAAATAAAAGAGTGGGAAGATATATGGCACAAGTCTATGAATGTCTCAAGATCAACAAAACCATTGACTAATCATTCATGACAAGTTTGAAGATCTATTTACAACAATCACATAGATGTCAAGATTTCTCCCACAATGATATGAGTGCATAGGGAACAAGCTACGCTCGTAAATGCATAAAGCCATTAGTACAAAAGTACAAGGCAAAATATGCTTGTGACAAGACACAACAATGTTGATCAAACTTTTTGGATTTTCAACTTTTTATGTGTTTTTGGATTTTTGACATAAAAGCAAGAAAAGATTGATAAAAAACAACAATGTAAAAACATTTAAAACAAATGTAAACAAACAAACACAAATTTTCAAATCAAGCTAGCATCACAACAAAAAGCACAAAACCAGGCAAAGTCCCAAAGCATAGGAAGTATTAATGCATGGACATGTTGTAATGCTTATGCATGAGTACCCCTCTTCACTCACACGTCACGTGCGTTTGGGGTGATATCCCTATGGGATTGGGTACGAGTGTTGTGGCTTCCAAACCTTCTGTTGAAGCTTGCCAAGCAGGTGGTGAATGCATCAATCATCCTCATCACATCCCTCACTCCGAGATCACCTTCTTGACCTTTTGATTGTTCAGCATTCCAATTCCCTTTGTCATGTCTTGGTCCTCTCGACCTTTGAGTACTGGAATTCTTCAATGCTTGCAGCTTATAACAATTGGGTCTGGTGTGACCTTGAATTCCATAGTGATGAAAGGAGTGTTGAGTTCTCGGACCCCTTTGTGACTTTGGGAGTGATTTCCCTTTACCCTTAGGTTTGACCACTGATTGGTTAGGAGGCTTAGTCATAAACCATTGGTCAGTCACATTCTTCTTCGGCATCGCTTTCTCAGCATTCGTGGAAGCTACCATCGGTTCTTTAGCTTTCACAAACTTCATATCCTTGGTCACTTTGACACTTGAACTGCTTTCACCGATGTATCCCAATCCGCTTTTATCGAAGAAAGGCTTTTGATAAGCAAGTACTTCATCAAGATTCTTGGAGGAGACTCGGTTTACTTTAGCATTGGCTTGAACCACCTCAACTCAAGAAATTTTATCCTTGAGTAGGCTTTGGTCAGCTCTCCATTCAGCATCTCTATTTCACATTTGGCCTCCTTATGTCACACGAGAAGACTTCTATAATCCTCCTCTGCCCTCTTCATCTTTTTAATGGCTGTGTTAGCCTCTTCTGCATATTCACCGATCTTCTCAAGGAGGGAATTGTAGGTCTCTTACAATCCCACTGTTTCATCTTCTTCCTCATCATCAGATTCCTCAACTATCCCAATTGACTCCAATTCAGTGTGCTCACCAAGCTCTTCCACTAGCACACTCAAATCATCTAAAGATTCCACATGATCAATAGTCATGAATGCAGAGAAGTTTCCCTTTCTATCACAGCTTTCATCTGAATCTGAACTAGAAGAGTCTGAATCACTAAGAGTAGTGGCATACACTTTGCCCTTCGCTTTCAAATAATTTGGACACTCTTTCTTGAAATGTCCGTGTCCATTACATTCGAAGCACATGATTCCTTGAGAGGGTTGAGAGTCCTTCCCATCTTTCCTCTTAAAATCCTTTTTCTCCTTTTTGAAACTTGGGAATTTTCCCTTCTCAGCAAAATTTCAAGAACTTTCGAAAATTCTTCACAAGATATGCCACATCTTTATCGACAACATCCTCATCTGATGAGTCGTGAGCTTCTACCCTCTCATTGATCGTCTTCAGAGCAAGGGATTTGCTTTTCCTTTGTGATGGCAATGACAGCTCATATGTTTGAAGTGAGCCAATTAGTTCTTGAACCTTAATATCGTCAAGATCCTTACTCTTTTCAATTGCTGTAACTTTTGCACGGAAGCTCTCCGGCAATGATCGAAGGATTTTCCTTACTATCTTTGAGTCCTCCGTTTTCTCACCCAAGTTGAACTTGCCAATAACCACCTCATTCAGCTTGCTATAGAAAGAGTCAAATGACTCGTCCTCACTCATTTTCAGCTTCTCAAATTGAGTGGTCAGCATCTGCAACTTAGTGTCTTTCACTTTCTTCGTTCCTTCATACGTGTCTCCAATATCTGCCACGTCTCCTTGGCAATAGAAATGTGAGATATCCTGTGGAACTCATCTGGAGATACACCACAAAAAATAGCGTTAAGTGCTTTGCTATTTGCATTAGACGCTGCGAGGGCTGCCTTATCCCACGTGGATTTGGCAGCCTCCGGCCTAGTCCATCCAATATCCACCGCATCCCAAACGGTTTCATCCATTGAACACAAAAATTCCCTCATTCTGACCTTTCAAAAGGCATAGTTGCTACCATCAAAATATGGTGGAGCATTTAAAGATTGAGACTAGTCCATCTCAAACGGGGTCAATGATCGCACTAAGGTAATTAAATCACAGCAAGTGCACCCGCTCTGATACCAATTGAATGTTCAAATAGTATGTAAAACACCTTGAACGTTTAGATCCCCAAATTACAAATTACCAATTCAAGCTATCATCAAACAATGTATGTGCGGAATATGAAAATAAGCTAAACCAGAATTGATAAAACAATCTAAACCAAATAAAATCATAACCACAGCAGAAATTTAATGGCAAAGATAAAGGGAAGAGAGATGCAAACACAAAGACAACACAGCGATGTGTTATCGAAGAGGAAACCGAAGTCCTCGGCGTAAAACCTCTCCGCCGCCCTCCAAGCGGTCAATAATCCACTAGAGAATCAAGTTAGGATACATGAACAGCAGAAGACCCTTTAAGCCTAATCTACCCAGTGTACCTAAGCCCTTCAAGCTTCTTGCTCCAACGAGGTTACGCCGAACCTTTGTCTTCTCTAGCTTACCGGATTCCGCTATAGCCCATAGCATCAACCAATATCAATTGGTCCATTCCTAACTGCTTCCCAAGCACCAAATAGCCTCCTCACAGATATAGGTATGGTAAGACAAGGTTTTGGCTAATGTACCTTTCAAGGATGTAACAATGGAGAGGGTGAGAGTAGAGGAATTTGGAGAATCAAAGGATGAAGATTGTGGATGAGTCAATCTTACTTTTCTCTAGGGTTTCTTCCTCAAAATTCTCTCTAGAAACTCTCTACAATACGTGGGTATAAGGGGTATTTATACTGGTGTGTGTTTGGAATGCGAAAGGTTAGTTTTTCCCAAACAGAGTGTTCTGGCGACTTGGCCTCATGACTAGACTGAGTCGCGAGTTCAAGTCGCGAGCTAACTGCCTGGCCAGCCTGGGACTTTTGTCCTATAGTGCAACAGCTGGCGTGACTCTTCAGCTCCCCTGCATGCTCCACACGTGTGTCTGCTTTGGCGACTTGCTAGCCGCGAGATCCAGTCGCGAGTCCCTGCAGAATGCACACTTCTGAGCTTTTCTTCACACTCTCTCACACACTACCCTTACATGATTCCCACCTACATACAGGGTTTCTAAATGCTGAATTACAAGAAAATTTGGCACAGAATAAAGCCAACAAAATGGTTGATTAAATTAAACCTTACACATATCATCGACATACACCTCCACCTCATTATGCATCATATCATGTAACAAGGCTGTAGCCATCCTTTGGTAGGTTTCCTCGGCATTTTTGAGGCCAAACGGCATCACTGTGTAACATCTTTGGGAGCCATTGTGATTTAGTTGTACCTCGAGAAACCATCCATGAAAGACATCAAGGCACTTCTCGCCGTGTTATCCACCAAGACATCAATGTGAGGGAGAGGAAAGTCATCCTTAGGGCATGCCTTGTTCAAGTCCCTAAAATCCACACACATCCTCACCTTCCCATCCTTCTTAGGTACGGGCACAACATTGGCTACCCATTCGGCTTAGTGTACGGGTTTGATGAACCCTACTTTCAATTACTTAGTGACTTCCTCCTTGATTTTTAAGAGCCTTTTAGTCCTCATTCTTCTCAACTTTTGTTTGACGGGTACCATGTGATCATGAATGTCAATGTGATGTTGAGCTATCTCGGGGTCAATTTCGGGTATATCTTCATAGGACTATGCAAACACTTCTTGAAATTCCATGAGGAGTTCTTGAAGATCTTTTCTTTCTTTTCATTTAGAGTTGAACCAATTTTAATTAAGCGTAGATTCTCATTATTGCCCAAATTAATAGTTTCAAGAGTTGGTTCCATAGGTTCAATTTTATTTTCCAATTGTTTATTAATTTCATTTTCAAATTCATTTGAATCATTTAAGTGCAGAATTTCAATGTTATGAGACACATCAAAATAAGCCAAATCAGAATTCATCTTATTAAAAGTATTGAAAAGTACATTGGAACAATCATTATAAAACTTTTTCCCCATGTTTTCAAAAAACCCAACCCAAGTCCAATTATTAATGGGCCCTACAATAGGCATGGTGAATTTGGAAAGATCACTTGGCTCTTCATTGGTGATGGCAAACACATCCCCACTCGTCTTCATCATGGTCTTCATTGCTTTAGCATCCATGTAGTTCACCCAATCGACCTCTTCTTGTATTTCTTTGATCACCATAGTAGGCTTCTCCTTAAAGGTGAGCTTTTCATTAAAGAACATTTCTCAACCCGGATACACCTTTCCATCCTTACCTACCCAAGGTTCGGGGAAGCCATAATAAGGGAAGTTTTCCCCTTCCTTCACAAAGTTCCCATTGAGAGTGCCAAGGTTATTCTTGATTCTGTCACTACCTTTAAAGAATCCTAAACCTTCCCTAGTCACTTGAGTCTTGACATTGGGGAACGCAAATACCCCTTTCCCTTCTTTTCCAAGGCCCATACCAGGCATGTATCCCATGTTCTTCATCATTACAATCACCTTATGGCTACAATATGGGAACAAGTCGGTAGCATACCTTTCATCATTCAACCCATAGTCAGCCATGTTTACGAACTCAAAGCCACTCATTTGAAGCTCACTTCCACCTTCCTCAAGTCCACAAATCGGTGCTAAAATTTCACCATCTCCAAGAACTATGGCAATCCCTCCTTTCCATGGGATCTTCATGTTTTGGTGTAGTGAGAAGGGGATTGCCCCATTGGGGTGAAGCCAAGCTCTTCCCAAGAGAAGGTTGTAATTTGGGGTGATGTCCATGACATAAAACTCCACAATGGTTTCTATTGGCCTAATCTTGCAAAGAGCCTTAAAAGTACCCATGACCTTTCTTGAAGTGTTGTCATATGCCCTTACAGTCAAGGGAGAAGGGATGATAGTCTCCATATCTAGGCTAATAGTGAAGGCAGTCCTAAAAGGACAAACATTCAAGGTGGACCCATTGTGAATAAGTACCATTGGAACCTTGGCACCCATGCATTCAATGGTGATTTGCAAGGGTCTAGTGCGAGTAGCTCCTTCGGGAGGAAGATCTTCATTGGAAAAGGCAAGGAGGGGGTGTGAGGAACTCTCAACTCCCATGAGAGACAAAACTTCTTGTGGTGTTTCTATAGGTACTTCTTTCCCATTCAAGGCGTCTAAGAGAGCCTTACGATGCTTTTGAGAGGCCATGAGTAAGCCCCATACGGACACATGAGGTTGGGTCTTCTTCAATTGCATTAAGACCCTATCTTCTTCTTCTTTGTCTTCTTTTCCTTTAGGTTCTATGGTTTTGGACCCCTCCCCTAAATCTCTACCAGGATGATCCTTTTCCAAAAAAGGATGGTTTGTAGTGCTTCCCACTCCTAGTGATATTTGCTACTTTGTCCTCCATGACCCTTTTCTTTAATTCCGTCACTCCTTTGGGAAGTATTCCCCACACCACTACCGCTTCCTTTAAGATTTCATCTTTTTCATCCCATACTCCTTGGACTTCCACAACATTGATATTGACATTTGCAGTTTCTATCAACTTTGAGCAATCCCATTCAATCTCATCTATTTGCACCCAATTTTGATATGGAGGAGGAGCCCTATGGTAATCGGGCAAAGGGTTTTCTTTAATGTTGGGTTTGGTGATGATGTTGGGATTTGTGAGGGTTCCATTATCTATAAGGTCTTGTATTATGTGTTTGAGGCGGAAGCCATTATCGGTCTTGTGGCTGGATTTTTGGTGGTAGTGGCAATATTCATTGAGATTCCAAGTGGAAGGTATGGGATTAGGCATGGGTGTAGGGTCTAAAGGTTTGATGACTCCTTTGGAGGATAGGTTTTCATATGCTTGGGTGAGGGTCATTCCTAGGTCAGAGAATTCTCGGCGAGCTTTCTTTGGGTAGGCTAGTGTTTGTTGAGGTATGATGGTGCTCACATTTACCGGATTAGGTTCTTTAGGTAGGCTAGTGCTTTCTTTGGGTAAGCTAGTGTTTTCATATGTTTTCTTGGTTAGAGGCTTACTTTCACCTTTCTCCAATTGCCCATTGTTGATAACGTCTTCAATTCTTGTCCCACAATCACATAGTTCTCCAAATGAGCTAATAGGCAATGACAAAAACCTACTATTATAAGCCGGAAGCAAGTTCTTGATAATCATGTTGATTTGGTCATTCTCATTTGGCCTATTGACCATTCTAGATGCCTTGGTCTTCCACCTAGTCATGTATTCGGAAAATGTCTCCCCTACACCTTGTTTGGTAGTCTCCAAATCCCTTAGAGTCATATAAATCATGGTGTTGAAGATGAATTGGTCCACAAACAACTTCACTAGTTCATTCCACACTTTAGTTTTGCTTGGATCAAGGCTATAGTACCACCTTGATGCACCTCCCGTGAGTGAGAGGGGCAATGCATACAAAGTTTGCTTCTCATCTAGCCCCTTCATTTCAGCAATGCTTAGATATCTTCTTACGTGTTGCTTCGGATCTCCAGTTTTATCAAACTTTTCCGCATTGGAAATCTTGAACTTGGGAGGTAATGCAATAGTCTTTGAACTCACTCCCCCTATGTTATAGAGGTAATCATCCATCCCTTGTGCCTTGCGGAAGGCGAGTTGCATTTTCTCCATTTTCTCCCTCATAGCTATGGTTTCTGTGGTGAGTTTCTCAAATTGCTTGCTCCTTTCATATTCCACTTTGTTCTTTTCGTCCCATTCTTCCTCTTCCTCCTCATCATCATGGATTTCCACACGTGAAGGCTTCTTGAGCTTAGATTCCTCCAACCTAATGAGACGCCCCCCCTCCCCCTAATTTTCTTAAGGGCCTCTCTGTGTTCATCCAAAGCCTTAAGGATCTTTTGTGCCATTGAGTCTTCCATGGAGGTAGTCATTGTTTCTTTGGGGGTCTCTTCCTCTTCTTGGTGTGTGTCCTCAATCTTAATTAAGCGCTTTCCTTTCTTACGAATCCAAATGGGAGTGGGGACGTGTTTTCTTGACTTTGACGGTGCAATGATGCTTGAAAAGAAACCCCATTTTCATTAAGTTCATGTCCCACTTAAATGTCTTTTAACTTTTTAGATGTCCTTAGAAATTTTTTAGGTTCATTTAATGAAGGCCTAATTACAATATTGTTATGACATATGTGTTTCACTTGTTAGGAACATATGTCATGATTTTATGTAATTGGCTTATCCTTTAACAAAACGCACTTTACTTGTATTTGGGTAGATTTAGGATGTGTTTAATACTTCAAGAAACCATGTTTCAAGATCAAGTGTTGAAGCCTTCAAGTCTGTCCAAGAAAACAAGCTGAAAGTGCAGAGTTATTAAAGCTCGATAGCTAGCATGTGTCGAGGTTTAAGAAGCTGTTTCAGCCCCGTGGCTCGACAGCTTCTATCTGTCGAGGTTTATGAAAACAGAATTTCAGATATGTTTTTCTTAGGATCCGTGAATGTGTCTTTGGGCTTTCTTTTCTCCTAACCCTAGACATATAAAAGGATTGTTTTAAGGGCCATCAAATAAGTTTACAAGTTGTACAAGTATTGAGCAAACTCTGTTCAAGCAATTTGTAACTGGGGACAAAGTTCTTGCCCTAGTTCATCTCTTTCTCTTTAAGAAGTTGCTGTGTATGTGCACCGTAGGGTTTTGTAATCAAGCATCTTCTTGATCTTCATCGTGTGGATGAACTGAAGAACTTTGCAGTCAACAACCTTCTTAATTGGTGATTGAAGTCGCGTACTGAGATCCACGCATTAGTTAGTCATGTACTTGGGAGCCATGCATTAAAAATGGGGAACTATCACTACAGAACAAGTCCAATTGGGTATTGGGGTAAGAGTTCAACTGTAGGTCGGTAAGGTACTTGGGATTCCTTTACTTGTAACTGCTTATTGTGATAATAGTGGAGTTTCGGGAGTGGTGACCTGAAAATCACCCGGTGGGGTTTTTGCCGTTAGGTTTTCCCCATTCGTAAACAAATCACCGTGTCATTTATTTTCCGCTGCGTATTTAGTTGTTTGGTGATTTGTTTGTGCTACTACGCGCTTTGCATGATAAATTGATTAATTAATAACTAGACTAATTAATTAATTTCAATCACAAGGGGTCAATCCGTTTGTGGCCTATCAAGAGGTATCAGAGCAGGCATACTTTGATTAGGTTTTAATCTTTGTGTGTTGATCCATTGACCCCTATTTGTCATGGATAGAGGACAGTCGTTAATCATACCTCTTTTATTTGATGGCACTAACTATGCATACTGTAAAGTATGCATGAGAGCTTTCTTGCAGTCTTTAGATGAGAAGGTGTGGCAAGCTGTTAAGATAGGCTGGACCAAGCCAAAGGAAGCGATGGCTGATTGGGATGAAGCCAAGATCAAGGCGGCAAACTTCAACAGCAGAGCATTAAATGTCCTATTCAGTGTGGTCACCAATGAGGAGTTCAAGAAGATATCTCTACTGAAACTGCCAAGGAGGCATGGACCATCCTCCAGAAAACCTATGAGGGAACCAAGGCTGTCAAGGATTCGAAGCTACAGAGGCTCACTACATGCTTTGAAGAGATTAAGATGGAGGAGGATGAGTCGTTCGATGAGTTTTATGCCAAGCTCAAGGACATAGTGAACTCAGCCTTCAATCTTGGGGAAACCATTCCTGAACCCAAGATTGTGAGAAAGGTGCTCAGATCTCTGCCTGAGAGATTCCATGCCAAGATTACGGCAATTGAGGAATCAAAGGATATTGACAAGATTCCTTTGACAGAGTTGGTTGGTAATCTGCAGACCTACGAGTTAGGGTTGACTAGGATTGGTAAGTCGGGCAAGAGTAAGAGTATGGCACTGAAAGCCAAGAGCAGTGACACCGATGAGTCTTTTGATGATGAAGATTCTAAAATGAAGTCCTACATCACTAGGCAGTTCAAGAAGTTTATGAAAAATGCCAATGGAAAGGGCTTCAACAAGGACCGTAGGCAATCTAGTTCTTCTCAGTTCAAGAGTTATGACAAAGGGTAGAAGGATGCAAGGGATGGCGGTCAGTACACTGTTCCCGCAGGACCTAAGTGCTTTGGGTGTCAAGTCTTCGGTCATATGAAAAATGAGTGTCCTACATATCTCAAGAGCATTGGGAAGAGTAAGGCACTTGCTGCTACTTTGAGCGACACCGAGGCTGAGGATGATTCCAACAATGAGGATGGCGGAATCTTGAATGCCTTTACTGCCACTGTTAATCCTACTGATGGGATTGTTGAAGATGTGGTTGAAGAAGAGGATGTGGTTAAAGAAGAGGAATTGGTGGAATCCAATTTTGAAAAGATGGATGATCAAGATGATATCCATACAGCCTATGAGAAACTATATAAGCTTTCTGAGAAACATGAAAAACTTTATAGGCTGGCCACCAAGAAGCTCAGTGATGTGGAACTTGATCGTGAAGAGCTTTCCACAAAATTTGATGAAGCTAATCAGACTATTGGAGCACTGAGGTTCGAGAACAATTTCTTGGCTGAGAAGACCAAGAAGCTTGAAGTGGAGCTGTTTCAAGTCAGAGCTCAATTGGAGAGGACTTCAAGTGCAAAACTTGATGAGATGCTCAATCTTCAGAAATCTACTTTTGATCGAACAGGTTTAGGGTATGGTTTCTCTTCCTCTAATACTGCTTCTACTAATACTACTGTTTTTGTTCCTCCTAGCAATAATGTTGAAATTGAGAACAATAATGTTAAAACTGATTTAGCTAGTGAGAACTTAGACAAAGGTAAATCTATCTTAGGAGCACCCCCTAAGCAAGATAAGAAGGAAGCTAAGAACCCTAGGGCTAAAAAGGCTAACTCTCAAAAGCCTAAACAGAAGAAGCAGCATCTTTGTCATCATTGTGGTGCAGCCGGTCATACTCGACCAAATTGCTATAAGTGGCTAGCCACTCAACAGAGCAACAGCATGATAACATCTGGAAGTCAGAATCAGCTTCAATCTTCTCTTGCACTTCTTGGAGATCTTCTCAAAGCCCTCATGTTCTTTTCGAACTTGAACGGTTTCAATTCTTCCCCTTCACCGCCGGTTCAAGGGTTTGCTAGACGGAAAGGTTCTTCCAAGGTGTGCATGGAAAAGGGCTCCAAGTGATTCTATCATTTTTTCTCTCTCCTCTTCTTGTTTTTGTTTGCATTTCTTATGTGTTTTGTTTTACTGTTTTGAGTCAGTCTAGTTTTATACTTTGTTTTGTTTAACATGTTTTTGTTTGGTTATTTTTCAGTTTTTGCTTTGTTTTGTTTTTCATATAAAAAAAAAATTGAAAAAATCGGAAAAATACAAAAATAGTGTGTGTTTTGTGTACATTGGTACTTGTGTACCTTGGATGGCCATTGAAACAAAGTTTTCTAAACTTTGTATCTCTTGTAGCTTAGATGAGCATCTCTATGCACAACTAAGCAAGTGAGCTTTGTGGCTCTTGTTTGTGATGAGTAAGATTAAGTTTTCTCTTGTACTTAACACTCGTATCACTCTTTTTGAAGGGAAGGATTAGAAAATCCTAAGAGAAAGACATAAATAACCATCTCACCACTATTGCCCGCCAATCATAATATGACATTTTTGTGCTTCGGCATAGCAAAATTGGAATGTCAAATGCTTAACATAATTGGGTATTTCTTTTCTATCTCTTATATGCCCATGCATGATTTGCTTAAATAAAAATATGCAAAGATAAATAAAAAGCAAAAAGATAAAAAAAAAATGCTTTAAATATGATTGCAAGCGTGTATTCTAGGAGATGTGGGAGTTATAGGATGTACCTCGAAAGTGATAATCCCCATCAAACAGTTATGATTGTGTGTGAGTTAAAGTGATTTTCTTATATCTCAAATTGTCATAATATGTTGACACATTTGCAATCTTGCAATGTTTTTCACACACAACACGTAATATTCTTTGCTACTCTTGATACATGTGCAGGTACAATGTGATTTGGCCATCACAAGGTTTTACATGTGTTAATATATGCTCACTAAACTATCTTGACTTGTTTTTTGAAAAATAAAATCGGTTAGACTTGTTTAGTGTGTGTGTGTGTTTAGGATCCATGAGCTTAAAATTTTTTTTGAGAGATGATTTTGTGAGTCTAATATGTTGATTGGATCATTGGTTGAGTTGCATGCTTGATTGCATTCATATCTGTGTTTTTCTCTTCTCGAAAAACTGTTTTGCAAAGCTTGCTCGACACCTCCTCGACACCTGGCTGTCTGTTGAGCTTCTTATGGTCTTTTCTTATCGCAATCTCGATAGCTGTCTTGATATCTGGTGGATCGAACAAGAAATCTCCTGGACTCTCTATAGCTTCTTGATAGCTAGTGGATTGATCGAGTTTCTGTTCTGGTATTTGATGGTTTGTTCCTCAACACCTCCTCGATACATGTATCTGTCGAAGACCATTTTCTCGACACCTTCCTCAATAGATGTCTCGACACCTCTCGACACCTCTCGACACCTCTATTTGTCGAGAATTACTGAGGATCTATATATTCTTTCTTCGCGATCCGATTCTCATTTCTTCAATCTCTCTCGACCTGTCGGCACCTATTCATCTCCCAAACACTATCTCTCTCTCTCCAAACCTTTTCCTCAAGGTGTTTTTCAAGCTTTTTCAAGTTTTCCTTCACTTGGTAAGCTTCTAATCTCCTTCATTTTCATGCATTTCATGTTTTGAAACCTAGGTTTAGGGGTTTTTTTGAAAAATTTTGGGGTTTTTCAAAATTGATGAGTTATTGTTGAAATTTTGGGATGGGTTTTCACTTAAATGAGTTTAAAATCTCATGCATTGCATCACATTAGCATAATAACAGTATTATCATGCATTTAGAGGTGTGCAAGTTGATTGTGTGCTGGTAGGATTGGATTGGGCTAAGCCCATGATGCAATTACTTATGCATGTCACATGTTCATGCATTTCCCATGCATACGTACTATGTTTTCAATATACTTGATATATTTGAATTGTTTTGGGACTTTTCTGATTGTCTCTTTCTCTCTTTCTGTTTATGTTAGTCGTGTCTATGGCACCTAAGCGTAAGTCAGCTCCGTCCCAGAACCCTTTGCGTTCTAGGGCATCATCTTCTTCTGATCCTACTCCGTCTCATATTCGGTTCTGTGATGGGATGCCCGAAAGGACTTCTCGGAGAACTTTTCTTGACAAGGTGTTCATTTGAAATGCCGAGTCATTTTGGCGGACTTCGCTGACACTGACTTCCCACTGTCATTCACAGTCGGGGATGGGAGTCACTGTGTGACGTCCCGGTCACTTTTCCAACCGTGCTGATCCAGGAGTTTTACTCCAACATGCATGGTTTCGATTTTTCAGTACCTCTCTTTTCTACTCGCGTTCGAGGTACGCGTATCACTGTCACACCGCAGCTTGTTGCGGATGTTCTTCATGTTCCGAGGGTAGAGCATCCTGACTACCCCAGTTGTGAGCGTCTGAGGACTGTGTCAAAAGACGAGATGATTTTCGCTTTCTGTGAGCGTCTCGCAGATTGGGGTGATCATCAGTTCACACCATGTAAGGCCTTTGCTAAAGGTCTTAGATTCATGAACATGGTGATGACTTTTGTTTTGCACCCACTCTCTCACTATAACTCTATCACAGAGTCTCGTGCTCGATTTTTGCTTTCCTTGTTAGAGCACCTCATTATAGATTTTCCTTCATATTTCATTCTTTCTATCTTAGATGTGTATAGGGATATGGCTACCCGTGATAAGCTCATTTTCCCTTCGGCTATCACGCGGATTCTATGCCATTTTTTTGTTCCTTTTCCCTCTTCCGACCATTTTTCTGTCATGTGTGCCATAGACTACGCTACCGTTAAACGTAGCGAGGCGCAGTTTCGGTCTCTGCAGTCAGATTCAGTAGCTCCTCCCTCCTGTTCCGCTCCATCCCATTTGGCTCCATCCACATCCGCTCCCTCCTCTTCTTCGGGCGATGTGACTTTTGGAGACATCATGGCGTAGCTGCAGTGCATGGATGCTCGCCTTGATACACTTTCTACAGAGATGTATTAGGTGAACGTTCGTGTTGGTCGTATTGCATGACGACAGGCGACCATGGGTGGTTTTGCTCCAGAGGCTTCTCCTCCACCACCTCTAGTGGATTCTGAGTCTGAGGATGATGATGGTGATGACGATGATGCTTCTGATGATGATGATGGAGATGCTAGCTCTACCGATGAGATGTCTACTTGACACTCTTACCCTTTGTCACTCGTGACAAAAAGGGAGAGTAGTTTTGGATATGAGAATAGTCATACTTAGGGGGAGAGTTAGTATAGGACATTTTTGTTAGGGGGAGTGTTGTTGAGTGCTGAGGGATGTAGTGAGGATATTATGTATCTTTTCTTTTCGTTCTTTTATAGATACATTGTTCTTGTACATTAGGTCTTGTGACCACATTTATGACATACATTGTACTTATATCTCTCTATATGTTGATGTATATTGTTTATTTCACCTACCTTTTACATGTGTTGTTTCTTTTCTCTCTTTATACACATGTTTCTTATATCTTGTATGCAATCTATTATTTCTGCTTCACACTAAGATGCCTTGATGAGTTTTGTTTAAAGTGTTTCAAAAATACAGGTTGTTAAAGTCTACTTGCCATAAACTCTCTTCTTGCAAAGTTTTTCAAGAGTTTGTGTTAGGATAAATTTTATTGTATTCAACAAGTGAATATGAGTTGAGTGATTTATGACTTCCCTCATATGTTCATTTGTTTGTTGTGGTTTTGTCATGGATTGCCAAAGGGGGAGATTATTAGGACATATGTGTTTCACTTGTTAGGAACATATGTCATGATTTTATGTAATTGGCTTATCCTTTGACAAAACGCACTTTACTTGTATTTAGGTAGATTTAGGATGTGTTTAATACTTCAAGAAACCATGTTTCAAGATCAAGTGTTGAAACCTTCAAGTCTGTCCAAGAAAACAAGCTGAAAGTGTAGAGTTATTAAAGCTCGACAGCTAGCATGTGTCGAGGTTTAAGAAGCTGTTTCAGCCCCGTGGCTTAACAGCTAGCTCGACAGCTTCTATCTGTCGAGGTTTATGAAAACTGAATTTCAGATTTGTTTTTCTTGGGATCCGTGAATGTGTCTTTTGGCTTTCTTTTCTCCTAACCCTAGACATATAAAAGGATTGTTTTAAGGGCCGTCAAATAAGTTTACAAGTTGCACAAGCATTGAGCAAACTTTGTTCAAGCAATTTGTAACCAGAGACAAAGTTCTTGCCCTAGTTTATCTCTTTCTCTTGAAGAAGTTGCAGTGTATGTGCACCGTAGGGTTTTGTAACCAAGCATTTTCTTGATCTTCATCGTATGGATGAACTAAAGAAATTTGCAGCCAACAACCTTCTTAGTTGGTGATTGAAGTCGCATACTGGAATCCGCGCATTGGTTAGTCACGTACTTAGGAGCCGTGCATTGAAAAGGGGGAACTATTACTACAGAATAAGTCCAATTGGGTATTGGGGTAAGGGTTCAACTGTAAGTTGGTAAGGTACTTGGATTCCTTTACTTGTAACTGCTTGTTGTGATAATAGTGGAGTTTCGGGAGTGGTCACCTGAAAATCATTCGGTGGGGTTTTTGCCGTTAGGTTTTCCCCATTCGTAAACAAATCACTGTGTCATTTATTTCCCGCTGCATATTTAGTTGTTTGGTGATTTGTTTATGCTACCACGCGCTTTGCATGATAAATTGATTAATTAATAACTTGACTAATTAATTAATTAATTTCAATCACAAGGGGTTAATCCGTTTGTGGCCTATCAAATATCACTCCTGTTCCTCTCATGGATTTTTGTCCCTTGTTTCATTGGGCTTTGGTCCATTTACAATTAAGCTCTTATCTTACTCTCATGGGCTTTTATTAGAATGTACTTAGAAATTTTCAACCCTTTTTTTCAAACATGGGCTTACATTGTATTCATCACCTTTGGGCTTTTCATTTTTATTCATTATTTCACCATTTTTTTGAAATAGCCCTTTAGCTAAAATATATTGTAGCTTTCCTATCAAAGTCCATGAAATTCTCATCATCTTGGGCCTAGGCACACAAATCGGAGGCCCAATATTAGGGAAGCTCATGTTGGCTTTATAGGATTTTGGATGCTAGGTCCATAGCATATTTGTTACCTTAGGCCCAAAGTCTTCTTTTTCGAAAGGGCTTTTTCCACTTGGGCCTATGATAGCAATTAGGCTATGGTCTTATGAACCTTTCAAGTTAAGATAAACCTTTGGATTTAGGAATAAGCCTCTTATATGTGAGAACTTATTTTCTTTTATCCCATAACATCTTAGGGTATACCATAACTTTAAGGCCATCCCTCCCATTTTTACATCTTTTATTTGCTCTTTAGAATTAGGTTAACAATGATATATGGTTGAACAAACAAGAGATATAATGGGTATCCTTTGTGATGGGGTCTAGGATCTCGCTAGTGTGGGTAAGCTCCCTAAAGCTAAAAAGATAGATAAGTAGGTCACTCACAACTAGGTAGACTATGATTCCAACCGAGGGCCTAAGTGGACCCCATAGTGTATCGGTAGCAAACCTTTAACGTACTCAAAGCCCATTATAGGCGATGGCACCGATTGTGAGTTGGTGGGATGAACTCTAGAAGATTTGGGCCCGAATGGAGCCTTCCATCTTCCCATTCATCACCAACCAAGGTTAAGGGATAAAAGAAACCAAGTGATGTGTGTGCAAACAAGTGTTGAAATAGGTTTTTTTATTTTTTTATTTTTTATTTATTATCAAGGTTAAGAAATAAGACACATAGGAATTAAACTCACCATCCCCATTGGAGTTGCCACTGTGGACACAAGGGAGTTTTGGAGTCACCAACTAGTTTTTGCAATGGTCTAGGAACCATATATATATAGCGTCCTTTCGAGGAAGGACCATTGATCTTACTACTGGATATATGGGTTCGGAGTTTAGGTACGTTCTTGGGAAGGTGTTAGGCACCTAAGATTGCCCAACCCTAAGGTTGGCCTCCCATCATTGTGTCTTACATCTTAACCTCGATAAAATCACGTTCAATACTTATGCCCTAAACTCACACACACACACACACTAGCATACATCTAAGCATACAATCATGGCATCATTAATCCCAAAACACTAACATATCTACCCTTAAACAAAAGAGAGCCAAAACCATATGCACATAAAAA
Source organism: Notholithocarpus densiflorus (assembly GCA_030021035.2). Taxonomy (NCBI): domain Eukaryota; kingdom Viridiplantae; phylum Streptophyta; class Magnoliopsida; order Fagales; family Fagaceae; genus Notholithocarpus; species Notholithocarpus densiflorus. The sequence goes on from JARYZH020000030.1 coordinate 3,106,291, forward strand.
AAAAAAACCCTAGCATGTGAAACCCTATCATACCATTCATCTCAAACAAAGGCAGCAATAAATCAAGACAACAACTTAAACATGGCAATGTTAAGATCATATAAACATCCATACTTAAAACCAAACATCATACAAACATATTCATCACAAAAGATGCATGTTCATATCAATGCATGACCTACCTTTACTTACCTTGCAGCAATTGGGCTCAATTTCTTTATGTAGAAAAAAATAGTACTCCACCGTAAGGTTTTTTATGATATTCTTGAGAAAATTGTTCATGGCGGGGAAAACTTATATTTCTTTGATTGGCAATTTTGAATATTAGCAATAATGATTTCATGACATTTTTAAAAAATATATTTGCTTATCATTGACTTTTGATTAGAAGAAATCATCTTTATACTTCTTAACCCATCAATTATAGATAAGAAAATGGGAATTTCATTTAAAAATGAGGATAAAAATGAAAATATCCAAATTTTATTAATTAGTTTTTCAAATCAATTAATGTATTTTAATAGTGTTAAGCTACATGAGGGTGATTGTAAGTTATTTTGAAAAGCAAGGAAGTTTTTTGTACAATTGGAAAGAATGGAGAGGTCATTGCAAAAATTTTCACATTTTGTTGTTAGCACTCATTAACAATTAACAAAAGATATAATAATTATGTGAATTTAATGTCAATAAGTAAAAATAATTTCTTATAAATGTCTTGACTCATTAAATATATCTTAAAATGAATTTTTTCTAGTCTTAAATTTCAAATTTCTTAATATAAATATGCATGTTTAATATTTGCATTAATTAATTTGTCTTACATTTACAAATACACATTTAAATTTCTAGCATGAAATATACTTGCTTAAAAATGTCTTGGTATATATGTTTTTTAACCCATTAATTATATATAAGGCTATGTTTGGTAAACTATAATAGGCACTTTAATGTAATAACTATTCCTATGGTTTAGCTATTCAATAGTTTTATTATAATTTTGTTCCAGGTAATAGTCATTTCTTATGAATAACTATTCTTTAAAATGAGGAATAACTATTCCTCTTTAAAAGAGTTGTAATATTTATTCTTTAGTAGGTGTAATAATTTCTAACATTAATATATTTTCAAATAAACAAAATTTCCATATTCACGTAACAATTATGGATATAAAAAATCATAAAAAAATAACTCATCTCTCTCAAATTTAAAATATATTATTTTCTAGGAAATATAATTGTATGAATGAGATATTTCCTAAAATAGATCTTAAGTTTTATTCCAATATTACAACTTAAGTTTAGTTATTCCATTATAACACATTTTATTTTTAGTAATAAAGATTACGATTCCGGTTGTAATCCACATTCAGTGTACCAAACGTATTCTAAGTAAATGAGAATTTTATTTAGAAATGAGGAAAAAGTGAAAATATAAAAAATATTAGAATTATTTTTTGAATTCAATTAATGGATTTTAATACTGTTAAGCTGCAAGAGAGCTATTGTAATCTATTTTGAAAATGAAGGAAGATCTTTGTTGTTGGTACAATTAGAAATAAAGGCGAGGTGAATGTAATTTCATTAAATTTCAGGAAAGGTCAATTTTTTTTCTAGCACTTATTTACAAAAGATATAATAAATATGTGAAGTTAATGTCAATAATTAAACATAATTTCTCATTAAATATCTTGACTCATTAAATCTACTTGAAAATTAATTTTTCTTGGCTTAGATTTTAAATTTCTTTCTATAAATATGCTTGATTAATATTTGCATTAATTCTTTTGTCTTACATTAATAAATATACATAGTAAAATTTCTAGCATGAAATATACTTGCTCAAAAATGTCTTGATTAGAATTAAGCAGCCAACCTAAAATTTCATTAAATCCGACCAAATCTAATCCAACTTGCCAAATTAGGTCTGTTTATTGGATCAAGTTGGTTTTTAAGGGTTGGTGGGTTGGGTTGGATTGTCAAGTTTTTTATTTTTATTTTTTTTAGTAAGTGGTTCAAGAGAGGGTGTGAGTCAACAGATTCATAATTCCGCTTAACTTGACTCGACCCACCTATATGTAATATACATTTTAAAAACATATTACATTTTTGAGTTACCCTTCTATTCTTGCAACTGTTGAAAAGGCTCAATCGGATGTGGCTGCATGCATAAGAATCAACCACAAAATGAAATATTTTTATGATAATAATAAGTAAGGAAACTGATAAATGGTGAGGAAGAAAGCATGATTGCGATAAGTTTTTTTCGCTTTATTAAAGCCATTGTTTACAAACCAAAGAGAGTTTTCTAGCAATTGATTTGGTAGATTGATAAATGGTGAGGAAGAAAGCATACATTTTCCCCATATATAGGAGAGGAGCATCCTCATTGTGATTAGTATCTTGGGAAGGAAAGCGACCCCTTCTTTTAGTGTGTTGGGCAAGTTAAAGTTGACTTTAACGAAAAAGTATTTTGTATCAAATGATACCATGTTATCTATATCAAAATCCAATAAACGAGAGATATATGTGCAAAAATAGCTACCCACTAACATATGTCTTTCATTTGTTAGTAAGATAGTTATTTTTTGCTAACATGTCTCATACTTATTGGATTTTGATATTGCTGACATGGCATCATTTGATACCAAATACCTTCTCGACTTTAATAGCTAATTTTAGCATATCAAATAGACTATTGTAATATTGTTGACAGTGGAGAATAAGAATGAACTCCCAAGTTCTGCTGAGCAACTTTCGAGCAAGACAACCTCCAATTAGACTCAATTTCTTTATGTAGAAAGAAATAGTACTCGACCGTGAGATTTTTGATGATATTCTTGAGAGGAATGTTCATGGAGGGAATCTTATATTTCTTTGATTGGCAATTTTGAATATTAGAAATAATGATTTTATGACATTTTTTTAAAATATATTTGTTTATCATTGACTTTTGATTAGAAGAAATTATCTTTATACTTATTCACCCATCAATTATAGATAAGAAAATGGGAATTTCGTTTAGATATGAGGATAAAGATGAAAATACACAAATTTTCTTAATTATTTTTTCAAATCAATTAATGCATTTTAATATCACCCTCCGGGGTTTGGATGACCACACCAGCCCCTCCGGCTCGTCTGTTGGAAGATCCGTCCGTGTGGATGCTCCACTGTGCTGTGGTTTCTGCCCCTTAGTCTTCCGGATGGGTAAATTCAGCGATGAAATCAGCCACGGCTTGTCCTTTCATCGCAGTTCGCGGAAGGTATTGTATATCGTATTCACTCAATTCTACCGCCCATAAAGCCATCCGTCCTGCAGCCTCAGGGCTACTCATGGCTTTTTTAAGGGGCCGATCCGTTAGGACAACGATAGTATGTGCCTGAAAGTATGGCTTGAGTTTACGTGCGGCAGTTACCAGTGCGAAGGCCATTTTCTCCATTTGGGGGTACCTCTCTTCTGCTCCTCGGAACGCGCGGCTTATAAAATAGACGGGTTTTTGAGACCTATCTTCCTCCCGTACTAAGGCCGCGCTGACCGCTGCTTGCGAGACTGCCAAGTAGAGGTAGAGTTCTTCTCCTGGTTCGGACGGGCTGAGCAATGGCGGGGATGAAAGGTATTTCTTCAAATTTTCAAAGGCTTTCTGGCATTCGTCCGTCCATTCGAAGGATTTTCTTAGAGTGCGAAAGAAAGGTAGACATTTGTCCGTTGCCTTCGAGACGAACCTGTTCAGGGCTACAATTTTGCCATTCAAACTTTGAACCTCCTTGACCATCCTCGGGGGTTTCAACTCCATTATGGCCTGTATTTTCTCTGGGTTTACTTCTATACCTCTTTGGGACACCATGAACCCCAAGAATTTCCCTGCCGTCACTCCGAAAGTGCATTTGTTCGGATTCAACTTCATGTTATATGATCGGAGTGTGTCGAACTTCTCACGGAGGTCGTCCAAGTGATCAACTTCGTGCAGGCTCTTTACCAACATGTCATCAACATAAACTTGCACGTTCCTTCTAATCTGGTGCGCGAACATTTTGTTCATCAACCTCTGGTATGTCGCTCCTGCGTTCTTGAGTCCAAACGGCATCACTTTGTAGCAAAAAAGTCCTTGGCTTGTGATAAAGGAGGTTTTCTCTTGATTGGCCTCCTCCATCTTGATTTGATTGTACCCCGAAAAGGCGTCCATGAAGCTCAGGAGCTGGTGCCTTGCTGTAGAATCCACCAAGGTATCTATCCGAGGGAGCGGGTAGCTGTCTTTCGGGCTCGCCTTATTGAGGTCCGTGAAGTCGACACACATTCGCCACTTTCCATTCGCCTTTTTAACCATGACCACGTTCGCTAACCAATCTGGATAGTAGACTTCTCGAATAAAATCTGCCTCCATTAGCTTCCGTACCTCCTCTGCTATTGCTTTGTCTCGCTCCTGAGCGAACACTCGCTTTTTCTGTCGGACTGGTGAGGATGCAGGGTTCACGTTTAACCTGTGGACTATGACTGAGGGATCAATCCCTGACATGTCCTCGTGGCTCCAGGCGAACTGAAATGTACTTGAAAATTAATTTTTCTAGACTTAGGTTTTAAATTTCTTGCTATAAATATGCTCGATTAACGTTTGCACTAATTATTTTGTCTTGATTAGGGGTGTGCAGCCAATCTAAAAATCCACTAAATCTGACCCAATCTAATGCAACTTGCTAAATTAGGTTTGTTTATTGGATCAAGTTGGTTTTTAAGGGTTGGTGGGTTGGGTTAGATTGTCAAGTTTATTTTATTTATTTATTTTTACAATGGGTTGGGTTAGGTGTAAGTCAACAAATTTACAATTTCGCCTAACTTGACTTGACCCACCTATATTTAATATATATTGTTAGGTTCTAAAAGTTTAGAACGATTGGCAAACCTTGAGCACAAACTTGTGTAGGTATAGATCTTAGAGTCTATAGAATTTATTAGACAATGCTCAAGGTGCTGCAAGTCAGAATACAAGAAAAAGGAAGTTGCAGAAAGAAGAATTCAAAACATGCTAGACCAATCGAGACTATGGTTCAATCGATCAAGATGCGAATTCTGCAGATTTTAATTTCGGCCCAAGATTCCATAAGCCCATTAAGAAATTAGGGTTTCAAATCTATTTCACATAGTATTTAAAGGAAACCCTAAGGCACAACACATTCTTTAGAGACTTTGGAGGTGCTATTGTGAGATCTAAAAGGTGCTGTGCCTTCTCTTTTCAAAGTCACTACTGAAAATCATTCTCATATCGTTAGAACTAGTAGATCTAAAGTTGTGTTGGAAAAACACATGTTTGTATCGCATACAAAATACACGCAGCAAATTAACGGATCTACTTCATTCGCAATTGATAACATGTACTATGTAAATTTCAGAATATAAGAACAAGAGAGTGTACCTTGGCATGAAGAAATTCAAAACCAAAGATTAGAAGTACTTGGAAACACTTTTAATCTTCACTCCAATTCCACTTGTGCCCAAGAAGTGTGGTCTTTCAATCAGTTTATACGTATTTGTTCAAGGGAGAATAATAGAGTGTCTTACACTCACATACAAACCATTTCATTCTCATACAAATTTTGTATGTTTCTCTCCTTATAACTGATTATCTAATTGGACTAGCCTTTTGGGTCATTCCAATTGGGCTTTAGTATGTGGCTTGGAGTGGGACCAAAAGGGAACAAATAAAACACTAGCTCCAATGGGTTTTGGGTTTTTCTGTCAACTCTTGACAAGCCCAAAATTACCATTAATTATATTTAATACCACTATATAAATATAATTGCACTCTAGGCCTTATTAATAAATTATATCCCAAAACTTTATTATTCATACAACCCCTTCATTAAAATATTCGTAGTAATACAAAGTCATGAATGTTGTCTGCCACTTTGAAGATCACTACATCTTAATCCTTGAGTACCCAGTTTAATCCTTTAAGTTATTCATCATATATTTATGAAATCCAATTTCATAAATATATACTTTAGTAACTCCTTACTAAAGTGGTTAGGCTTAACACTCTGAATAACCGAACCCATTAAACTTATCTCAAGGGAATATTTTATATCACCGTTAAGATACTATGAATTCCATCTTGAGAATATATGTACCCTCAACACTAAATGTGGTTGCCCAACATACTGAGGTTTTGATTGTTACTTTAGATCCCACTCCTGATATATCAAAGTAACCTACACCTCATGATCATGTTCATTATTCTCTCAGGATTAAGAGTTGATGTAAATAGAAGTCATGAGATTTATTATTCATTTGACAGTCGTTAGTAGAATAATAAATCTTACAGCAGTCCAGTTCAATATGTCTTAACACTTAAAATATATCAACTAGAAGTCTCCACTTCCATGATCAAGACAAATTATCTTAGTTGATATGTTATAGTCTTCGCAGATGAAATGCCCAATTTCATCATCGACTACGAACTAAAATTCTGAGTTTACAAAGAACTTGTGACTTATATCTTCTGTGACTAAATCACATAAATCACATACTATGCATCTCATGGACTATATGATAATGTCCAAATATTCATGTTACCATTATTTTAGATAATAATAAAACAACTTTATTAATCATAACATAATGTTATACATAATGTCATACATAGCATCATACAATAGGATTTAAGGGCATATATCTTAACAAGTTGCTGCAACAAGAACAACAACTACTGATGATTTAAACCTTCAAGGGTGGTCTTGAAGTCACAAACTGGAGAGTTTATGTCGCTAAACCTTTGAGTGGGATCTCAAAGTCATAAGCGTGGGAGCCTGTGTGCTGCAAATCCAAGAGAGAACAGTCCATGGAGTCGGAGCTGCACATGGTCATGTGAGTAAGTTCTACTGGAGGTAGCATCAGGTTTAGGGTTAAATCTTTTGTAAACTTCAATTCTTTCTAGTGGATTTGTTTTCCTTGAGGATATGTCAGGTTAAATCCTCCCCAGGTTTTTACCTTGAAACAGTTGGTTTCATTGGTTTTCCTGGGCAATCATATCATTGTTTTATTTATTTTTCCGCATTACATGATATGATTTATTAATGTTTAACCTAGATCTGAATAATTAACCTAAGTAACTACTTGGCTAATATATTAGGTTAAACAATTTGTTTTAAGGGGTCTAAACAAACAAACATATATTTTAAAAACATATTGTATGATTTTTATTTATTTATTCATTTCTATTAACTAAATTGGGATAGAACTATATAATACCTACCGACTATGGAATAATAAAACTTGTTCATTTTTAGTTTGTTTCTCATAAACTAAATTGAGATAGAACTATTTGATATCTTACTAACTAAATGAAAAGTCATTTGGTTTGATAATTTGTATATGATGGTGCAATTACTTAGAATTTTCAGATGGCAATGGCAGCAAATAAAACTATTTGATTTAATTATTTTTGTTGGTTTAATGCACTACAAACAAATTTATAAGATTATAAATCTGTTGTTGTTTGAAATTTAAAGCATTTATAAAATAGTTTGTGTTGGTTTGGTGCTATGTTCAGGTTTCTTAGGTTATGAATTTACTCTTATTTGTGTTGATATTGTACTAATGCTCAATTATTAAAAACAAAAGTCCAACCCATGGGTCCAACCCGATTCAAGTGGTTTGGGTTGGATTTTTTTCAAACCGACCATGGTGGGTTGGATTGAAAAAACCCCTCAAGCCCGGCCCAACCCAATCCATGCACACCCTTAGTATTGATATACACTAACCTCATCACACATGCTCCTGTGTGTATGCTCAAAGATTTATTTATTTATTTATTTATTTATTTTGGGGTATGTTTTGTTTTTTTTTAATGTTAATGTCTTTTATTCATTTAATTCAAACATTTACACTTAGTTCAATGAGATTTATGTATTGCCAATCACCAAAAGATTTATGTTGGTTGTTTAGATTCATTTATTTCTTTTTTGATTGAATTAATTCATTTGTGTAGATCTTAAACAGTGATATCTCATAGATTATTAGCTTCAAATCTTTGAAAGGATTTTTTTTTTTTGATAGGATTTGTCCCAAGGCTTTGTCTTTTCTTGATTATCCATTAACTCTTGCCATTTCATTAATTATTACATTTTTATTTTAAGCAAAACCTATGTACATCCGTTTAGCTCTTTAAGTACTTTTGATTTCCTAAATAAATTCAACTTGTCACTAACCCGTGCGTTGCATAGAAAAGTTATTGTGTATGCAGATGTAAACAAACCATCTACCTATATTTTAAACACTTAAATGTTATTATTTTGCAGTAGTGGTAGAGTCCTTATGTTTGTGTAAGTTATGACCTTAAAATAAACGTAGTTTGAATGATAGATCAAACTCAGACAAATTCAAGTTATTTTTTTAAAAAAAAATAGGTAAGACAAATTCAAGTTAATTTAGTCAGTTGGACTAGTAGAGCTCTAAGTTACATGGTTGAAGTATCACAACTACCAATGAGTCATGTTGAGATGTAAGAATTATGCCAGTCCAGCTCAAGTTGTTATTAGCAAGCCAGTGTGGACTCAAGCTCAATTATCTTTATGAACAAAGCTAGCCAAGTAGTTGACCAATCAATAATAGTATATTTATCTTCTAAATGAAGCAAGTAAGTTCCTTCCTAGTCCCTTAGCAATTCAATATCAAGAAGCTTAAATTGTTTACAACGCCATAGATTATGAATATAAGTAAAATGATAAAAAAGATCAGAATCATTACAGCACAATCTTGGTAAACCAAACTGAATTGGCACATAGGAAAGAGGTATAAAAATCAAATCTTTGAAATTTTCATTATCAAATTCTTCAAACATAATGAGGTTCTAGTGGATTTTTTACTCACATAATTTTTTTTCTTATTAGTAAGGTTTAGACCCAAGGAAGGGGGAAGGGAGATTCAAACTCTGACCTCACTTCAAAAGGGTTCCCAACCGACTGTGATATCCCTTGGGGTACTCACTATCAAAGATCTAATTATAGACTCATCAAATAATTACCTACCTGAAGGTATTTACAATCACTACAATTATTGCAAACAATCAAAATCAGCATGAGGACAAAAGAATTGAAAATTTTCAAACTGGGCTTTTATGTTAAATTACCAAAAGCATATTACAATTCTTAGTTTATAAGTTTTATGCTGATCCAGATTTAAACTCACTAAAAATTGAAAACTTAGTTTTAATTTCCCTATAATTTTCACAAAACCATCTCAAGCAAGGTAGTTCCAACAATTTTCCTCACTTTCTCAGAACCCTAAGAAAACCTTTGTAATCAATTAAACCACTTCACCACAAGAAACTAAAATAGTGCAGTGCAGTGCAGTGCAGATAAGGAGCTAATCAACATTGGAACCCTTCACTTACTAACCCAACCGCTTTTAAGTGTATATATGCTTTTGTAAAGTTGTGATTTCCAACTATGTTGTGTTGGCTTTAATTTCATGCCAAATTTGATTGTAATTTCTTCAATCATTTTTCCTTGTATGTATGTGGGATTAATTGTAAGGAACGAGTGTGAGAGATTGGTGAAGACTTAAGCTTCAAAGGATGAACGAGTGGATTTTGCGACTGGCTCGCAACTGTCTTGCGAGAAGCTTACCTGCGAAAAGAGCTACGTGTAGAGCACATGATTGGAAGATGAAGAGTCGTGTCAGGCTGTATTTTTTGCGAGTGTCTCGCGGGTAAGGCCAACTCGCGAAGGACCCGCGAAATTTTCTGTTTGGCAAAAAGTTATGTTTTGCTTTACCATGTCTTTACCCATAATATATATACCCTTACTACCTACAAATTGTAAGGAGTGCTTTTTAGAGAGAAAACCCTAGAAAATACACTTGAGAGTTAGAGATTGTCATACCTACAATCATCTACACATTTCCTTGTGGTTTTCCTCAACTCCTACCTCTCCATCTCTATATCTTTGAGAGGTTGCTAGCCCAAACACTTACCACACCCATTCTGAGTGTAAAGTGAGATTTTGGTGCTGTTAGGAAGCATTGGAAGGAGCCATTCATTGGCAGATGCAATCGGACTGAATTTCGGGATCCGGAAAGCTAGAGAAGACAAGGCTCCGAGAAGTCAGTTGGTAACAGGAGCTTAGAGGGCTTAAGTACATGAGGTAGACTAGGCTTGAAGGGTCTTTTGTTATTCGTGTACTCCAACTTTATTCTCTAGTGGGTCAATCTCGAATTGGAGGGTCGCAGAGAGGTTTTTCGTCGAGTTCTTCGATTTCCTCTTCAATAACACGTCTCGGTGTTATCTTGTGTTTGCATCTCTCTTCCCTACTCTTTAAGTTTTCCTTTTATTGTTGACAATGGATGAATATAACTTAGGGTAGTGATAACGGTTCTTTGCGCTTATTTACTCTTGTTCCGCACTTAGTATAAGTTGATGCTGCACAGAATCAGTAGGCTGAATGCTTCGGCTTCGGTGGGCTACTGGTGGTTGCGAAGGCCTACAAAGATGAACACACTATCAAAAGGGGACCGGTGTGGACCGGCCAAACACCCTCCGATGGCTAAGTTAGTTTCTCACTAGAACAGAGTTCCAACTTTTATTAGGAGTAAAATTTCAGAATGCACTTGCCTTTCTTTGATTCAGATTGATCCTTTATATAGAGGACCTTAGAGCGGTTATTGGTTTGGTAACTTCCCTAAGATTTGTGGAATTTAGTGAGTCTAGACATAACTTCCTCAACGGCTATAGGAGTTACAACCGTTGATGGAAGTTATGTACTTAAGAGGAATCCGTGGCGATGAATTCGGGTTGAGTAACTGTTTCAAGGTTTTGTGGCTCGAATCTTCCATACTTTCAAGTGAATTTACACTTGAGAGTTTCTAAGTGTCATGTGGTCGTCCATGCACTTCGTGCATGGATGACTCTGGTTTTCTGACTGTGTTATGTGAGTCATCCATGTGCTTTGTCCATGGACGATCCTATTGCTCAGACGTTGTGTGAGTCGTCCATGTGCTTTGCCCATGGACGACCCTATTGCTCAAACGTTGTGTGAGTCGTTCATTTGTTTTACCCATGGACGACCCTATTGCTTAGACGATTAACTAAAATATTTGGCTCAAGATCATGGACAAGCCATATGGACGAATATGAGTTGTAATTTTCACTATCCCATCAGTTGCCCCCTTGTCCAATGGTCGTCCAAAGACATTATTGGGATTTAATGTGTACCTTTGTGGTTCTGAATTTTTTTTTTTGCCACGTGTCACGACTTCATTGGTTGACCTGTCATGTCGATTGCGTTTTTCAAAGGAATCGCCACGTGTCTTCTTCTGAATGGCCGGCGTTACTTCGTTGACCTCATTTCTGGGCCCTATAAATAGGTGCATTCCCTTTTTTGCCCCTCACATTTCTCATAATTTTCTTTCTGCCATCTCGTCCAAAAGCCTCGTCTAGCATTCCTTCTTAGTTCTCAGGTATTTTCTTTTCCTTCTTAGGTTTTCGTCTTATCTATCTTCATTTAAGTCATGTCTTCGCCTAGTAGTAGTTTAGAGAAGGAGATAGACGAGTACCAGGACGTTTCTTCTGGGAGCGAGGGTAGTTATGAGAGTAGTGAAAGTAGTACAACTAGTAGTAATTCTTCGGACGAGCATTATTCATCTGGGTTCCTGGTATTCCTTTGGAGGAATTCCAGGAATTACAACGTAGGAAGGCTTCTGGATCTGGGGCTAGCTTGTCCAGACAGCCACCTAGCCCTCCTCAAGACGAGGAGGAGGAGGAGAATATTATTTATAGTTGTGCCCCTGAAGTAGCGTCCATTTTAGATGCCGCTAAGTTAAAAACTTTTGTAGATAGGTATCAGATTCCTAAAGAGTTTAATCCTCGTCTACCCATGGACGGAAAATGGTGTTGTTCTCCTTCTTCTGGTTTAGGAATATACACCTCTTACCTCTTAGCTGGCCTTAGATTTCCTCTAAATTCTTTTTGTAGAGGTCTTCTCCATAGGTTGGGTATTGGACCTAACCAGCTCAACCCCAATGGATGGAGGACGGTAATTGCCATGCAAGTGCTGTGGCGTGAGGCATTGGAAGGGAACTATCCTATCATAGTGGACGAGTTCCTTTACTGCTATAAGCCCTCTGAGATAAAGAAGTCTGCTGGTTTTTACCAGTTCTCATCCAAAGGCTCTTACTATAGTTTAATTAAGGGCCGTAGCTCGTCTGACAGACTTTGGAAAAAAGAATTTTTTATTATTTCTGGAAATTAGGCTGGGGACCCAGTTGATGTGGGTAATGCCCCCTTCCCACCCTTTACCAGTCCTCTAGGTCGTCTTTGTCCTGAGGGTATGTTTCCTTTCCATTTTTATTTTGTTTCTCTACATATTTTACCACTTTCAGTCGTCTAACCCTTTTTCTTTATTGACGCAGCTGTTGTTCGTCCATGCTTGGACAAACTTTACTTGGATCGAATTGACCAAGTACGTGCCTTCCCTGGGAGGACTTTTCACGATCTAGTGACTCTCAGTCTTCTAGCTACGTGGGGACTTGGCCCAGTACCTACTGCTGAGAATCTTGGTCACGAGGAGACCACTCGTCGAAGTAAGCATCGTCTGTCTTTTTCTTTCTCATTTCTTTCCCTTTTTTTTTTTTTTTTTTTTAACTTAGAGTTTCCTCATCGCAGGGATGGCTACGATGAAGGAGAACAGAGAAAAGAACATTACTAGTGGGGACGAGGATGCTACTGCACCTCTAGTCGTCCAGAGATCTTTCGTCTAGACAGGGAAAAGAAAATCTAAGTCTATATCCAGTGCTGTGGATCTGGACGACCTTCCAAGTCGTCGAGGTCCTAAGAAGCAAAAACCTGCCAAGGCTTCTCTTCCCAAGGTTCCCAAGTTTACACCTCCGACGGTAGAGCTGGACGAACCTCTAATTGATGTGGAGCCCGTCCAAACAGTTCATCCCATCCAGACTGATCCTACTCCCCTTCCAAACAAGATTCCTCGTAAGCCTCATCCGTCAGAGCCATCTGAGCATCCTTCTAACCTGGTGTTGGACGAGAACCACGCATGGAGGACGTTCAAAGGAATAATCACTGATAATGAAGTCAATGAATGCTACAATATGTCAGTGAGGGAGTTTGAACGTTCTGGTATCCATGACCTTTTTAAGGTAAGTTTCATTCGTCCTTGTGTGTTTTCAGTAAGTTTTCAAAATAAAATATCTAACTTTCTTTCGTCCATACACAGGCTATGTCAAAATTTTACATAGCAACTTGTCAGGCTAAGGAGCTTGCTTCAGAGGCCAAGACTGCTAAGGATAAGACTAAGAGCTGAACAATGAAATCCTGCTAAAAAAGGGGGAGGTGCTTAGGTTGACTGAAGACTTCAATCGTCTGCAAGGAAGTGAGACGAAGCTGAAAAACGAGGTGGAAGAGCTTAAGGCCAATAATATCGAAAAAGATACTCGCATTGTTCATCTTGAGGGACAAGTTTCTGGGTTTGCCTCGTCCTTGGAGAAAGCACGTGAGGAAGCCATAGCAGCCTTCAAGAAGTATGAAGAGTACAAGAATCGTCTAAACAGTCACTATGCAGCTGGCTATGAGGACTTTCGCGCTGACGCCAAGGAAACATTTCCTGACTTGGACTTTGATTCTTTCAAGCTTCCCCTTGCTACTGAAAGCTCCTTGCTGCAGACGAGTTCTGAGGACGTCAACATAATGGACGATGCTAATAACGAAGTGACTCAGGACGATCCTAAGTCTGGAGGCAATGCCCCCAGTGGTTTATCCAAGTAATTTTATATTTTCCTTAGAAAATTCATTTTATCTTTATTAGTGGTGCCTGTTGTTTTGGGCTTTATTGGAGTAGAATCATCTCGTCTAAGTTTATGGACGAGCCTTATATACAATCAGTTATATTGTAACTTAAGGGTTTTTGGACGTTGGTCGTCCACCCTTCTTTTAAATTCTATGAATGTTTTCCATTTTCACCTCTTATAATGTTTGAATATGTTTGAATCTTTACGTACAAACTTTATTTACATCGCCCATATCGTTTTCATGGCTGTGTGGTTTGTCCATTTGTCAAATCATTTTACCTCGTCTTGAGTATATGGGTGAATTTCTTCTTACATCACCGAATTTGGACAACAAATTTGGGACAATCATTTACTCGTCCTTAACTAAATCGTTCCCAGCAAAGGCTCGTCCTTGACTGGATTGTTAGACTGGTTAGATTCGTCTATGGGCTTGAGTTTTTACACCATCTTTTGTTCGTCCATGGTTTAGACGATTCCTTAGGTTCCATCTCGTTTTAAGCTTTAGACGGACATACCTTCAGTTTATTCTTATTGCTTTATCCTTTAAGGAAAGCTTATGGACGATACATCCTTGCGTCCAAGGATTTTATTCGTCCTTAATTTTTATTCGTCCATGGTTTAGACGATCATTCCTTAGGTTTCATCTCGTCTTAAGTTTTAGACGGACATACCTTCGGTTTATTTTTATTGCTTTATCCTTTCTTTAAGGAAAGCTTATGGACGGTACATCCTTGCGTCCAAGGATTTTATTCGTCCTTGATTATTTGCCTTTCGTGGATCACTCTAAATGAAATTACAAAAAACATAGGATTCCCATACAATTATGTATAGACTTAAAAATACATCATATATATATTTGAAAATCCAAACTATGCAAACATTCGTCCACAGGCATGGCACATGCTTGAGAGCTAGTGCCTTTAAGGAATTAAAAATACTTATACAACACAAATTCATCCATGAGCAACACTAAATACCTATACATATAAAACACATAGTAGTAGTAATAAGAAAATACGAGAAAATAACACTAGGCAACACATTACTTCAAACGTCTAAAGAGCTCGTCCGTGACAATGCTCGTCCATGATCACCCTATTGATAATATCTTCTTAGGTGCTCAACATTCCAAGGGTGCTTTAGCTTCCGTCCACCCAGGGCTTCCAAGTAGTAGGATCCTTGCCTCTTGGAGTTGATGACCCTGTAAGGTCCTTCCCAATTTGGTCCTAGCTTCCCGTGGGTCGGGTTTTTGGTGGCCAAAGAAACCCTTTTAAGGACGAGATCCCCAATGTTGAAGCGCCTGGGTTTCACCATGGCATCATGTTGCTTTGCCATAAGATTTTTGTACCTTGCTGTTCTCTGCTCCGCGTCCATCCTCACCTCGTCTATAAGATCGAGGTTTAGACAAAGCTGTTCTTCGTTTTCTTCATCTTGATACTTCATCACCCTGTGATTGGCCATATGCACTTCTGCAGGTATAACTGCTTCACTTCCATAGGCTAGTTTAAAAGGAGTTTCCCCAGTGGGGGTTCTCACTGTTGTTCTATAAGCCCACAAAACACCTGGTAATTCGTCTGGCCATACTCCTTTTGCCCCTTCAAGCCGAGTCTTGATGATTTTCAACAAGGATCAGTTTGCCACTTCTGCCTATCCGTTGGCTTGTGGGTGGGAAGGTGAGGAGTAATGATTCTTTATTCCCAATTGCTCACAAAAATCCCTGAAAGGTGTGTTGTTGAACTGTCGTCCATTGTCAGACAGTAGTACCCTAGGTACCCCAAACCTGCATACAATGTTCTTCCAGACGAAGTTCTTGACATTCTGTTGCGTAATTTTTGTTAAGGGTTCAGCTTCCACCCACTTAGTGAAATAATCTATTCCCACTACCAAAAACTTCATTTGCCTAATTCCGGTTGGAAAGGGGCCCAAAATATCCAATCCCCATTATGCAAAAGGCCAAGGGGTCATCATTGGGGTAAGATACTCTGATGGCTGTCTAGGAATATTACTGAAACGTTGACATTGATCACATACCTTAACATATGCCTTAGCATCAGCTTGATGGTTGGCCAGTAATATCCTGCACGGACGATCTTGTGGACGAGTGATCTGGCTCCTGAGTGGTTACCACATGCTCCTTCATGAACCTCCCTCAATTCGTAGTTTGCCTTGTCCGGAGCCAAACACCTTAGGAGAGATTGGGAAAAGCCTTTTTTGTATAACATTTCGTCCATGAGGGTGTACCTGGCTGATTTAGCCCTGAGCTTTCTGGCTTCGTCCTTCCCCTCTGGGAGCATTCCGTCCTTCAGGTATGATACTATCGGAGTCATCTAATTTTCCTCACCTTCTATCTGCCACATTTCTGGAATGTCTATGCTTGGCATGTATTGTATTTCATCAAACTCGTCCATTGCTTCATTTGCGGAGGCTTCCTTTGCCAGAGTATCAGCTTCCACGTTCTTTTCCCTTGGGATTTGAACGAAATCAGCTTCTTTGAATTTCTTCACAAGGCGTACAACCTTCTTTAAATATCTCTTCATTCTGTCTTCCTTGGCTTCACATGTTCCATTTACTTGGTCTATGACCAACTGAGAGTCTCCCAAGACGAGTATTGAGTCTGTTTCTACAGATTTAGCCAACTCCAACCCTTTAAGAAGGGTTTCATACTCCACTTCATGTTAGTTTTTTGGTACTGCAAGCGAACCTTGTGCTTTAATTTGTCTCCTTCTGGTGACTGCAAAACAACTCCTATACCTCCAGCATGCAGTGTTAACGATCCATCTACATGGACAACCCATTTTTTATTGTCTTCTCTTCTGCCTAAGTTCTCATAACTTGGAGTGAACTCTGCTATGAAATCTGCCAATTCTTGAGCCTTTATTGCATTTCTCGGTTGGTACCGAATGTCAAATTCACTAAACTCGACTGCCCATTGAATTAGCTGTCCTGCAGCTTCCAGCTTGTTCATTGCCTTCTTGAGCGGATGGTCCGTCATGACATTGATGACATGAACTTGGAAGTAATGTCTTAACTTCCTAGAAGCTATTATTAGTGCAAAAGTAAGCTTCTCTATCAGTGGGTACCTTCCTTCTGCTCCTCTGAGTGCTCGGCTAGTGTAATACACAGGATTTTGCACCTTTTCTTCCTCTCTGATCAACGCTGAACTCACGGCATGTGGGGATACTGCTAAGTACAGATACAGTTCTTCTCCTTACACTGACGGGCTTAACAATGGAGCCGTGGTGAGATAGTCCTTTAGATCTTGGAAGGCGTTTTGACATTCGTCCGTCCATTCGAATGCCTTCCTAAGAACTTTGAAGAAGGGTAAACACTTGTCTGTGGCTTTCGAAACAAACCTGTTCAGAGCAGCAACTCGCCCAGTGAGGGATTGGACTTCCTTGATGTTCTTCGGTGATTCCATGCTCAGTATGGCTTGGATCTTGTCTGGATTTGCTTCAATTCCTCTTTGTGAAACCATGAATCCTAGAAACTTCCCTGACGATACTCCGAATGCACATTTACTTGGGTTCAGTTTCATCTTATATTGCCTAAGTGTTTCAAAGGTTTCCTGTAGATCGTCCAAATGGCTTCCTTCGTCTAAGCTCTTCACAAGCATGTCATCAACGTACACCTCCACATTCCGTCCTATCTATGGACGGAACATGTGATTCACCAACCTTTGATAAGTTGCCCCTGCGTTCTTTAGACCGAAGGGCATCACCTTATAACAAAATAAACCTTGACTAGTAATAAATGAGGTTTTTTCTTAGTCTGCCTCGTCCATCTTTATCTGATTATATCTTGAGAAGGCATCCATGAAGCTCAACAACTGATGGCCAGCTGTAGAATCCACCAATTGGTCAATGCGTGGCAAAGGATAACTATCCTTAGGGCAAGCCTTGTTTAAGTCAGTGAAGTCTACGCACATCCTCCACTTGCCATTTGCCTTCTTCACCATCACCACATTGGCTAACCAATTCGGGTAATAGACTTCCCGGATAAACTGTGCTGTGGTCAGTTTCTGAACCTCTTCCTTGATAGCCGTATCTCGTTCATGAGTAAACACCCTCTTTTTCTGACGAACAGGCATAGAAGAGGGGTATACATTCAATCGATGAGTAATTATACTTGGATCGATTCCTGGCATGTCGTCATGACTCCACGTAAAAACATCAATACTCTTCCTCAGGAACTGGACGAGGTCTTTTTTCGCCTTCTCCTTTATACTTGTTCTAATTCTGGTGAATTTTTCAGGATCATCTTCTTGCAAAAGAACATCTTCCAATACTTCAGTGGGCTCCACAACAAACATTCTCTCCTCAATACTCATTATCTGCACCTGCTCGTCCAAAGCCATCATGGCTAAATAACATTCTCTAGCTGCCAACTGATCTCTTTGTGCTTGTCCTATCCCGCACTCCATAGGGAATTTGACTGATAGATGGTAGGTAGATGTTACTGCCTTCCAACTATTCAGAGTCGGTCTTCCAATAATAGCATTGTATGAGGACGAACAATCCACCACGAGGTTGACTTCCTTGGTTATCTGCTGTGGGTATGATCCCACCACTACAGGTAGCGTAATGGTGCCAACAGGCTGCACCTTCATTCCTCCAAACCCTATCAATGGTGAACATACTGGACAAAGTTGATCTCGTCCAAGCCTCATCTGTTGGAAGGCAGGGTAGTACAATATATCTGCTGAACTTCCGTTATCCACCAACACTCTCCTGGTTGTATAATCTGCGATGAGTAAAGTGATAACAATGGCATCGTCATGCGGATGATGGATCCTTTTAGCTTCTTCGTCGGTGAATGAGATAGTTGATTCGTCGGTCCCTTTCGTCCTTGGTGATCGTCCAGAGAGTTGGACGTTTTGCACCACTTTGAGATATGTTTTTTTTTTACTTGGAAGACTGTCCTGCTGAAGTCCCTCCTATGATAACCCTTATCTCTCCAAGTGGGGGCCGTGATGATTCTTCCATCTTTCCTTTCAACTTTTCATCTTTATGATCTCTTCCAACGAAATGCTTCAACTTTCCTTGTTTAATAAGATTCTTAATCTGCTGCTTCAAGTCGTAACACTCGTCCGTGTCATGGCCATGATCTCTATGGAAGCGACAGTATTATTCTTATTGCGCTTGCTAGGATCTTCTTTCATCTTCTCTGGCCACTTCAAGGAAGGATCATCCTTGATTTGCATGAGCACTTGATCGAGAGGGGCATTTAAGGGTGTATAACTCTAATTCCTGGCTATGGGGCCCTGCTTCTTGTTATCTCAGTCCTTTCTATCTTCCGTTTGTCCCTTCTTTGGATGAGGACCTTGCTCAAAGTGTCGCACGGGGTTCGCTTCCATCCTCTCAGCTCTCTTCCTCTTCTTAGCTATGATTGCGTCTTCTGCATTCAAAATGTTTTGGGCTGAATGGACGAGTTCAACCATGGATTGAGGTTCTTTCTCATAAAGCTTGTGGATGAATAGGTCCAAGTTAACCCCATTGTGGAAGGTCGCCAAGAGTAGCTTGTCATCTACCTCGTCCACAGTTAGGGCTTCCCTGTTAAAACGAGAAATGAAGGAGTGCAGGCTTTCATTCTCCCCTTGTTCTATAGTTAACAGGCTAGACGAAGAACGTTTGTGTCTTTGCCCTTCAATGAAGTTATTGACAAACAACTTACTCAACTCTTTAAAAGAACTGACTGTGCTTGGAGGTATCTTTCTGAACCACACTCGCGCTGGTCCCTTAAGGGTGGTAGGGAAGGCTCTGCAAATAATCTCGTCTGGAACCCCTTGGAGATGCATCGTAGTCTTGAAAGTAGCGATATGATCGAAAGGATCACGCGTCCCATCATATGAATCCAAAGAAGGCATTTTAAACTTTGAGGGCAAGGGATGACCATTGATGGAAGCCGTGAAAGGGGAATCTGTTCGATGAACCAAATCTTCTACGGGATTTGCCCTTCTCATGCTTTCCCTCATCTCGTCCATAACCTTTTTCATCTGATCCATCTCCTTCTCCAAGTGTGGCACCCTTCGCGAAGTGGTGCCCCTTGATTGCCTTTCGGGCTCAGCATTTCCCCCTTTATCTTCTTGACTCTAGGCTTGTCCTTCAGCATATCCTTCACGATGCTGCCTCAGATTGATCTCCCTAGTCAACTCTTGGTTTTGACGAGTTAACTCCGCCATGGCAGCTGCCATGGATTGTATATGTTGGATGGAAGGCGGCTGCGCGACAGGCGCTGATTGGCGATCTCGATGGGGATTGCTAGAAGCATCCCTACTCTCTTGGTGGCCTGGACTAGTGGCCCTTGATCTTGTCCGAACCATACAGCCTTTGGTCGGAGAAAGATAAAACTGCAAAACTCGAAGTTTCTCCTTCCCACAGACGGCGCCAACTGATGCTGCACAGAATCAGTAGGCTGAATGCTTTGGCTTCGGTGGGCTACTGGTGGTTGCGAAGGCCTACAAAGATGAACACACTATCAAAAGGGGACCGGTGTGGACCGGCCAAACACCCTTCGATGGCTAAGTTAGTTTCTCACTAGAACAGAGTTCCAACTTTTATTAGGAGTAAAATTTTAGAATGCACTTGCCTTTCTTTGATTCAGACTGGTCCTTTATATAGAGGACCTTGGAGCGATTATTGGCTTGGTAACTTCCCCAAGATTTGTGGAATTTAGTGAGTCCAGACATAACTTCCTCAACGGCTATAGGAGTTACAACTGTTGATGGAAGTTATGTACTTAAGAGGAATCTGTGGCGATGAATTCGGGTTAAGTAACCGTTTCAAGGTTTTGTGGCTCGAATCTTCCATACTCTCAAGTGAATTTACACTTGAGAGTTTCTAAGTGTCATGTGTTCGTCCATGCACTTCGTGCATGGATGACTCTGGTTTTCTAACGGTGTTATGTGAGTCGTCCATGTGCTTTGCCCATGGACGATCCTATTGCTCAGACGTTGTGTGAGTCATCCATGTGCTTTGCCCATGGACGACCCTATTGCTCAGACGTTGTGTGAGTCGTCCATGTGCTTTACCCATGGACGACCCTATTGCTTAGACGATCAACTAAAATATTTGGCTCAAGATCATGGACGAGCCATATGGACGAATGTGAGTTGTAATTTTCACTATCCCATCATAAGTTAGAGTAAAAGCTATCTAGCTGTAATTTTTAATTAGGGGTCTATACAAGCTTTTGTGTTTTTGCACAAATTCGAGCTTTCAGCTTTATTAACTAAAAAATTAAAAATAAAAATAATAATTCCCAAAGCCAAAGTTTAACAGTAAAAAATAGTGAAAACCATTTAAACAAAACCCAAATAACTCAACATAACAAAAAATTCAACCTTTTGAGAGAGAGAAAGTAACAATTAGATAGCAAGGGTGTTAGGGTCATGTGTTTTGTAATTGGCTAATCCTTTGACAAAATGCACTTTACTTGTAATTTGGTAGATCTAAGATGTGTTTAATGCTTTAAGAAACATGTTGTTCAAGTTAAGTATAAAAGACATGACAATTGATCCAAGAAACATGTGAAGAAAAGCTGTTCATTAAGTCTTGACAGATAGCTCGACAGATGCCTGCTATTGAGATTTAATGTGAAGCTTGATAGTAGCCCGATCTATTGAGAATTACAATTTCAGAATTTCCATATCTGAAATTTGGCCCAGGCTTTTGTATTTGTTTAGGATTTTTTTTTTTTTTTCTCACAACCCTAGACATATATAAGGCTTATTTTAAGAGCTGTCAGACATGGATATGGAGACCAAGAGACTTATTTTCTCTGTGAGAAGCTACTACATTTGTACACTATAGGGTTTTGTAACTAAGTGCTTCCAGATCTTTATTGTTGATAAGTGAAGAACTTTGCAACCAACAACATTTGTTCAAGTTGCTGGAGTTAGTCATATACTGGAATCCGTGCAAAGGGTTAGTCACAAATTGGAGGTTTGTGCATCAAGGGAAAGAAGGCTACAACAAGATCAAGTTTAATTAGGTATTGGAGTTGTTAGGACATATGTCAATCATGTTAGAAACATATGTCAATATTTTATGTAATTGACTAATTCTTTGACAAAACGCACTTTACTTGTAATTGGGGTAGATCTAGGATGTGTTTAATGCTTCAAGGAACAAGGTATCAAGTTCAAGTGTTAAATCCATGCAAGTTTGTCCAAGAATCAAGTGAAGAAGTGCTAGATTTTAAAGCTCGACAGCTAGCATCTATCGAGGTTTAAAAGGTTGTTTAAGCCCAATGCTCGACAGCTTCTCGATAGATAAGGTATCTGTCGAGGTTTATGAAAATCATTTTTTCAGATTTGATTTCACTCCAATCCGTGAATAGATGTTTGGGCTTTCTTTTCTCACAACCCTAAACATATATAAGGATTTTTTTAAGGGCCGTCACAGCTGATGCAACTCAATGCAAAAAAATTTCACAAGCAAATTGTGAACCGGAGACATATGCCCTAGTTTATCTTTCTCTTCAAGAAGCTGCTGTGTTTGTACACCATAGAGTTTTGTAACCAAGGAGTTTTGTGATCTTCATCGTGTTGATGAACTGAAGAACTTTGCAGCCAACATCTTTCTCAAATTGGTGAGTAAGCCACGTACTGGGATCCACGCATTGGATTGGTTAGTCACGTACTGGGAGCCGTGCATTGAAAATGAGAGATTGTCACTACAGAACAAGTTCAATTGGGTATTGGGGTAAGGGTTCAACTGTAGGTTGGTATAAGGTACTGGGATTCCTTTACTTGTAACCGCTTGTTGTGATAATAGTGATGTCTTAGGAGTGGTGACCATAAAATCACCTGGTGGGATTTTTACCTTGTTGGTTTTCCCCATTCGTAAACAAATCACCATGTTAGTTTATTTTCCACTGCACTTTAACTTAGTTGGTGATTTGTTTGTACTACCATGCTTGTTGCATACAAATTGAATTAATTAATTAACTTGTAATTAATTACTTAATTCATCACAAGGGGTTAATACATTCTTGGCCTATCAGGAGTGAAGGGTCAACTGTAGGTTTGTATTTCGGGATAGGCCAGGGTAGTTCGTAAGATTCCTTATATTTGTAATCGTTTGATTGTTGATTAGTGGATTCTTGGGAGTGGTGACCTTAAAATCACCCGATAGGTTTTTGCCTTGCAAGATTTTCCCCATTTGTCAACAAATCACCGTGTCAAATTTATTTTCCATTGCATTTAGTATTTTTGGTAATTTGTTGGTGCCTTCACAATTTGCATGCAATTGAACCTAGTTAATCAACTTGGGTAATTGAATTAATTAACCGGGGTTAAGCTATCTTAACCCAACAAGTGGTATCAGAGTGGGCACACTCTAATTAGATTTTAATCTTTAATGTGTGATCCATTGACCCTTGTTGTCATGAAATCAAATTGCATGAAAAGATCTTTTTCTTCTAATATCTCTTGCGTTTCTAACCTTTATATGCCACGGCCAGACCTCTTGAGCTTCTTCATGTCGATCTTATGGGCCCAACAAGAACAAAATCTCTGGGAGGAAAGAAGTACATCATGGTAGTGGTCAACGACTTTACTAGATTCACTTGGGTCATCTTGCTGCGATCTAAGTCTGAAGCTCCTCATCACATTGAGTCATTATGTAAAAGGGTGCAGAATGAAAAAGGATTTAAAGTTAATCAAATCTGAAGTGATCATGGCAAAGAATTTGAAAACTCTCAATTAGAGTCTTTCTGCATAAGTGTTGGCATAGCTCAAGAATTCTCAGCTCCTATCACTCCTTAACAGAATGGTGTTGTAGAGAGAAAGAATAGAGTCATTCAAGAAATGACCAGAGCTATGTTACTTAATAAGGATGTGGCAAAAGATCTGTGGGGAGAGGCGGTTAACACAGCATGTCACATTGTGAATTGAGTGTACTTCAGACCAGGTACAAAGAAGACTCCCTACGAACTATGGAAAGGAAGAAAACCAAATGTGAAATACTTCAGAACATTTGGTAGCACTTGTTTCATTCTAAAGGACAGAGAGAACGTGGGAAAGTTTGACACCCAAAGCGATGAAGGAATCTTTCTTGGGTACTCCTCTACCAGCAAAGCTTACAGGGTGCTGAATAAAAGGAATAGAAAGGTCATGGAAATTTTCAATGTTGTGATTGATGAAGCATTAACTTCAAAGTCTTTAAAAGCTGCTGAGCAAATGCCAAAGTCAGTTTTCCCTTTACCTTTAGAGATTGACCAAGAAGTAGGTGATCAAGATCCTTCTCTTCTTGTCTCACCTAGTGCTATACAAGTCCCAGAAGACTCTTCTACATCTCCCCAGCTTGAAGATCACTTGGAAAAAGAACCTTCATCTAGAATCAAACTGAATCATCCTCCAGATATGATCATGGGAAACATGAATGAACTAACCTTGAGAAAGCGTACAGTTGATAAAAATGTGGCTAACTTTGTTTCTTATTCATGTTATTTGTCTCAGGTAGAACCTACCAAGGTTGAAGATGCTCTTCAAGATGAAAGCTGAGTTAAAGCCATACATGATGAACTTCATCAATTTCAAAGGAATGATGTCTGGACACTAGTATCTAGGCCGGAGGGAGACGACGGATGCAGCCCCTACCCCTCGACCCTCCTCTACATCTGCCCCTTCTTCCTCCTCTAGGGTAGATGTCTCTCTCGTTGACATCATGGATTAGCTTCAGCACATGCATGCTGATTTGGGTAGTCATCTTGACCATCTATCAAAAGAGATGTGTCAGAGAACGCTAGAATCAGTCGCGTCGCTCACTGCCAGTCTCGCCTTGGTGGTTTCACTCCCTCACCTTCACCCAAGTCTGTTGAGGAGTCCTCTTTTGGTGGAGATGATAATGATGATGATGATGATAGTTCTGGCTCTTCTTATGATGATGAGATGACGACCTCTCAATGATGCACCCTTTGTCACTCGTGACAAAAAGAGGGAGTAGTTTTGTATATGAGAGTAGTCATTATGTTAAGGAGAGAGCTAGCATAAGATATACTAGATAGGGGGAGAGTGCTTTGAGGGATGTAGTGAGGTTTTGGTGTATCTTTTTCTCACTTCATGTACTGCGGTCTGGTGACCATTTGTTTTTACATACATTGTATTCTTGATATATATACATGATGATGTATGTTTTTTTCTTCACCCTTATCTCACATGTGTTGTTTCTTCTCTCTTTTTATACATATGTTTCTTTTTGTATACAACTTGTCTATGTTTCACACTTGATCCCTTGATGAATCTTGCTTAAAGTGTTTCAGTTAAGAAAGGTTACAAGTCTACCATACCACGATCTCTTTCCTTGCAAAGTTTTTCAAGAGTTCGTAGTAAGGTTAGACTTATGTACTTTTGTAAGTCATGGGATAGTTGTGTTAGACTTCTCTCATAATTGTTGTTTGTGGTTTTGTCACGGATTGCCAAAGGGAGAGATTGTTAGGGTCATATGTTTTGTAATTGGCTAATCCTTTGACAAAATGCACTTTACTTGTAATTGGGTAGATCTAAGATGAGTTTAGTACTTTAAGAAACATGTTATTTAAGTCAAGTATTAAAGACATGAAGATTGATCTAAGAAACAAGTGAAGAAAAGTTGTTCATTAAGTCTTGACAGATAGCTCAACAGATGGCTGCTATCGATACTTAATGTGAAGCTCGATAGATAGCTCGACAGCAGCTCGATCTATCGAGAAATACGATTTCAGAATTTCTAGATCTGAAATCCGGCCTAGGCTTTTGTATTTTTTTTGGGTTTCTTTTCTCACAACCCTAGACATATGTAAGGCTTATTTTAAGAGCCGTCACACACGGATACAGAGACCAAGAGACTTATTTTCTCTGTGAGAAGCTATTGTGTTTTTACACCATAGGGTTTTGTGATCAAGTGCTTCCAGATCTTCATTGTTGATGAAGTGAAGAACTTTACAGCCAACAACATCTGTTTAAGTTGCTGGAGTTAGTCACGTATTGGGATCCGTGCAAAGGTTTAGTCACAAAGTGAAAGTTTACGCATCAAGGGAAAGAAGGCTACTATAAGATCAAGTCCAATTGGGTATTGGAGCGAAGGTTCAATTGTAGGTTGGTATTTTGGGATAGGCCAGGGTAGTTGAAAAGATTCCTTATACTTGTAACCACTTGATTGTTGATTAGTGGGTTCTTGGGAATGGTGACTTTAAAATCACCCGGGGGGGTTTTTACCTTGCAAGGTTTTCCCCATTTGTCAACAAATCACCGTGTCGAATTTATTTTCCATTGCATTTAGTATTTTTGATGATTTGTTGGTGCCTTCACAATTTGCATGCAATTGAATCTAATTAATCAACTTGGGTAATTGAATTAATTAACGGGGGTTAAGCTATCTTAACCCAACAAGCAAACACATTGAATCTACCAATATGAATATGTATGTAAAGCTTAAATAGAAACCAAAGCAATACTAAAAAGCAGCATAAACCAAAGCCCCGTAAACACGATTAGAAAATTTTCTAAAAACCCATCGGCGGCAAACCAAAGAACAAGCATGCAGCCAAAGCAACCCACAGCCACAAACCAACAAAATTCAATGAACAATTGAAGCAGATAGAAAGAAAGAGCAATATATAGAAAATAATATTAAAACAAACTAAGAAGAGACAAAAACATTATGTTTTAATTACCTTAAAATTATTTGCCGACATAGAATATGATGGGCTAGGTTGGGTGATGATGGAGAGGGAGAGATAAATCGACGCAATTGTGGTGATCCCTAGTGGCGGTGGTAGGAGGATCTAAGTTTTGGGTTTTGATTTTGGGGGAAGGAGAGGGTGAGTTTTGGGTTTTGGGGGAAGGAGGTGTTAGTGTCAGTGTTTTTGTTTTTTTAAGAAGTATTGGGTTTTTTGGGTTTTAGCTTTTTCTTCTTTTTTTTTACCTGAAATTTTTGGGTTAGAAATATTTATTTATTTATTTTTAATAATGCTGATGTGTAAAAATGTGGGAGCTCTAAAAAAGGTCAAATATTGGTCAGAGGTTTCGATTTTATAGTATATATAGATAAGGTGATTACATTGATCAATGAACCACATGGTTGAGTTTATTGTCTTTGGAAAAAGATGACATTATTTATATTTCATTGGTCACTACAACAATGTGATTGAATTTAATTGGGGAATGTAAAGTTGTGATTTTCCAATATGTATTTTGTTGGCTTTTATTCCGTGTTAAATTTGATTGTAATTGTATTCAATCTTTTGTACCCTATATTTGCTGTGGGATTTCATTGTAAGTTTTGTGTGTTAGAGAGAGAGAGTGTGAAGACTCAAGCATCTGAAGTCTGAAGAAGTTTCGCAGGTATCTCGCGACTAAGCATCCCGCGAAAGGAAGCATGTGCCTTGCACATGACTAGAATGCGAAGAGTCAGGCCAGATGGAGACAGCTGTGTCTCGCGAGTATCTCGCGGGTAAGGCCTTCCCGCAAGACACCCGCGAGACATTCTGTTCTGCCAGCCTGTTCAGTCTGATACACACTTTCTGCACCCACACTATATATACCCTCATTACCCACAAATGATAAGGAGGGCCTCTGAGAGAAAACCCTAGCCAAACAACTTGAGATTTAGAGATTGTCATACCTACAATTCTTTACACATTTGTTTTGGGAATTTCCTCATCTCCTACCTTTCCATATCCATACCATTGAGAGGTTAATAGCCCAAACACTTACCACACCCTTTGAGAGTGTCAAGTGAGGTTTTGGTGCTGCTGGGAAGCATTGGAAGAAGCCAAGGATGGCAGATGCAACATGGAGCTTGTTGCGGGATCCAGAGAACTAGACAAGACACGGTTCCGAGAAGCCTTGTTGGAGTAGGAGCTTGGAGCGCTTAGGTACATCGGGTAGATTAGGCTTGGAGGGTCTCTTGCTAACTCATGTATCCCAACTAATTGTCTAGTGGATTGATTATCGCTTGGAGGGCGGCGGAGAGGTTTTTCGCCGAGTTCTTCGGTTTCCTCTTCGATAACACATCGGCGTGTTATCTTGTGTTTGCATCTCTCTTCCCTACTCTTTTATATTTCCATTATACTGCTGTGTTGCTTATATTATGGATTAGAGTAGCTTGCTTGGTTATCCGCTCATTTTTACACTATTCCGCACTTGTAGTAAGTTAGTGTAAAATCTATTGAGCCGTAATCTTTTAATTGGGGGTCTAAACAGCTCTTGTGTTTTGAACACATTTTCGAGCTTTCAATTGGTATCAGAGCAGGTGCACTCTTTGTGGTTTAAACACCTTAGTGCGATCCTTGACCCCGTATTGAGATGGACCGGTCTCAATCTTTAAATGTTCCACCATATTTTGATGGTAACAACTATGCTTTTTGGAAAGTCCGGATGAGGGCTTTCTTGTGTTCTATTGATGATACTGTTTGGGATGCAGTAGAAGTAGGATGGATTAGGCCGGAGGCTGCTAAATCCACTTGGGATAAGGTAGCACTTGCGGCAGCTAACGCTAACAGTAAATCTTTGAATGCAATTTTTTTGTGGTGTTTCTCCAGATGAATTTCACAGGATTTCCCACATAACAGCAGCGAAGGAAGCTTGGGAGATATTGGAGACCACCTATGAAGGAACAAAGAAAGTTAAGGACGCAAAGCTTCAGATGTTAACCACCAAATTCGAAGAGCTTAAGGTGGGAGATGATGAATCTTTTGATTCATTCTATGGAAAGCTCAACGAAATTGTGATTGCGAAGCTCAATCTTGGTGAGAAGATTGAGGATGCTAAGGTGGTAAGAAAAATTTTGAGGTCTTTACCGGAAAGCTTCCGAGCGAAAGTCACAGCAATAGAGGAAAGTAAAGACTTGGATGAAATTAAGATTCAAGAGCTCATTGGGTCCCTCCAAACGTATGAGCTTGGATTGCCTTCTCATAAGTCGAGTAAATCTCTTGCTCTTAAAACCATCATCGAAAGAATGGGTGATTCCTTCGAAGAAGATGAAGTGGAAAAGGATGTAGCATTTCTTGCAAAGAACTTCCGAAAATTTCTGAAGATGAAGAACAGTGGGAAACCGTTCAACAGAGGGAAGTTCTCATCCTCCAAAGGTGATAGGAAGGAGTTTAAGAAGAAAGATGGAAAGGATTCACAGTCTTCTCAAGGAATTGTGTGTTTCGAATGCAATGGTCATGGGCATCTCAAGAAGGAGTGTCCTAACTATTTGAGAGGGAAGGGCAAGGCATATGCCACAACCTTTAGTGATTCAGATTCTTCCAATTCTGATTCGAAAGTAAGCTGTGATGAAGAAGGGAATTTCTCAGCATTTATGACTATTGCTCATGTTGAGTCTTCGGAGGACTTAAATTTACTTGTGCAAGAACTTGGGGAGCATAGTGATGAGGAATCAATGGGAATTGTTAAAGAATCGGATGCTGAAACAGATGAAGATACAGCTGGTCTTCAAGAGAATTACAACTCTCTTCTTGAGAAGTCGGGAGAATATACAAGGGTGGCCAAGGCGGCTGTGAAAAAGATGAAGAAAGCAAAGGAGGACTATAGAAGTCTCCTAGTAAGATATAAGGAGGTCAAGTGTGAGATTGAGATGCTGAATGGTGAGTTAACCGAGGCCTACACAAAGGTGAAATTTCTTGAGCTTGAAGTGGTTCAAGCAAATGCCAGAGTAGACCGAGTCTCTACCAAGAAGCTTGATGATGTCATCTCTTCACAAAAATCTTTCTCCGACAAAACTGGGTTGGGATATACTGGAGAAAGTAGTTCGAGTATCAAGGTAACCAAGGAAGTAAACTTTGTGAAGGCAAAAGAACCAAAAGAAGTTGTCCCTACTGTTGAGAAAGCCAATGTGGAGAAAAAGAAGAATATGGATGAGCAAAGGGTGTTGAACAAGCCCCTTAATCAATCTGTGGTCAGGTCTGATGCCAGAGCAAAATTTCATCCTCGATTGCAAAGAGGTTCTAGAACGAACCATGTGTGTCATCACTATGGACTTCAAGGGCACACCCAACCAAATTGTCATAAGTTGAGAGCATTGAGGAATGCTAGTGATCAAAGGTCAAGAGGACCAAGAAATGACAAGAGAACTTGGGCTGTTGAGTCATCAAGAGGTCGAAATGGTGATCCTGGAATGATGGACGTGATGAAGATGATTGGTGCATTTACCAACTACTTGGAAAGCTTCACAAGAAGGTTTGGAAGTCCTAACACTCGTACCTAATCCTATAGGGATATCACCCCAAACACACGTGACGTGTGGGTGAAGAAGGGTACTCATGCATGATCACCTCCTATGTCCATGCATCAATACTTCCAATGTTTAGGATCATAGGTTCATGCATCATATTATGCATTTCTTTTTGCTTAAAGCATGTATTTCTTTTACAAGTTTTTGTTTCATACTTGTGTTTGTTGATCTTACTTTACTTGTTCTGTTTTTGAGTGTGTTCAAAAATTCAAAAACCCATAAAAATTGAAAAATCTTCAAAAAGTTTGATCGCTTGTATTGTGTATATCACATGGGAGTTTGGCCTAGTTCCTTCGTACTAATGGCGTAGTGCATTTACGAGCTTAGCTTGCTTTGTATGCACATATATCTTTATGGGAGAAATCTTGAAAACTATGTGTGATTGTTGTAAATAGATCTTCAAGCTTGTCATGAATGATTGGTCAATAGTCTTGATGGTCTTGACACATGCATAGATTTGTGCCTATATATCTTCCCATCTTTTTTATGTTTTTTGCATTAGAGCTCACCAAATGTAAATCTCAAAATGAAAAAGAGATTATGAGCTGCAAAAGCCTATCGCACATACTAGTATTTGACTAGGAAAAAGGGAAAGCGACTCTTATATTGTAATGTACGGTGCTCAAAAAGCCAAAGGCTAACTCTCATTATTGAAATATCAAAAATTTCAAGCACCGATCTCAAAAAGAGATGTATTGTCCAAAAAGGATCAAATATTGTGATTCATGCAGAAGTCAAATGAAATGCTTCTTAGTTTTGTAATCATTCTCTTGTGAGAGGTCATATATGTTCAACTCTATAATTGAGATTGTCCACCTGATTTAGTACTAGTTGTGTATGACTTGATTGAATTGATCATTGAAGCTTCACTCTCGTCTATGGACTATTCCACATTTGATACTCACACACAACACACAAGTCTTTGATTCAATGAATGCTTATCTCAATTGTGTGATTGTACATGTTCAAATGTGATGTGTATGCTCAAATACTTGATGATCAAACACAAAAATATTTTTGAGTGTTTTATTTGTTTTTGAAAGTGATTTTATACTTTCGTGTCTTTTAGTTTTTGTTCAAAATGCTTTTTTGTGTTTCTCTTCAAAAACTGGTTCAGAGGTTGTTTCGCAAAAAGCTCGCGACTTAGAGCTTCCCGCGAAAAGTGCTTAAGGGAAATTAAAAAGTCACATTTTCATACAGAAACTCTCGCTACTGCCTCGCGAGTATTTCGCGACTAAACTCTTCTCGCGAAATTATTTTTAGGCAAAAACTGGATTTTTCACAAAATCACACAGAGAGTTTCGCGACTGTATCGCTACTGTCTTGCGACTTAAAGCTTCTCGCGAAAGTTTTTGTGCTTCAGTGGTCTTTCTCGCGACTACCTAGCGACTTCTTCGCTATTACCTAACCCGCGAAAAATGCGTGCTTTCAGTTTTTATGTAGCAGATGTGACATCTTTTCAAAACTCATAACTTCCCTCGCACTAACTCTCTTCGAACTCTTTTCAACCCAAATCTTTATTTCTTTCAAATCCCATCATTTTTAAGCAAAATCTCTGCAAAATCCTTTCAAGGTATGTGTTTCTTACACTATTTTCATCTTTTATTTTTGGATTATGCAGAATCTGTGCTTAGGGTTTTGAAAATTGGGGTTTTTCGAAAATTAGGTTGGGATTCTAAATTTTGTGAAACTTTTTTCCAAAATCTTGATTGGGCTGAGTCCCATTTGCTGTTTGTGCATCTGTGTTGGCCCCATGAGGCAATTTCAACTTGTATTGAGGCATTTTTCAACATGTTCATGCATTTCTCATAGTGTTTATATACTGTTGCATGTTAGGTGTTTGTCAGAATGTCCAAGTGACATCCGTTGGTTGTATTGGACTCAAATGAGTTCCTTTACTTTGATTGCACTTGTTTCACATGCTTTGGTTGTGTTTTTCACACTTTGCCCATTTTGTGCCTCAATGACATGCCTTGCACACACTGTGCACACTTTAGGCATCTCTAGGCCCCCCCCCCATGCATCACGTGCTGCACACACATGCATCAGCACATACTCAGCACAAACACACACATGCACAATTACTTAGTTTATGCATTATGCTTTTGCTTAATTGGTTAATACCTTTACAATGCTGTTTGAGTTTATTTACTCTGTTTTGAGTTGGTTATGCTCTGTTTTAGGTTGTTTTTACCTGTAATCTTTGAACTAACTTGAATCTAATCAAGTTTTCTGTTCTGTTTTGTGTTTCCATACTTGGATCTTTTCTATTTGTGTGTTCCTTTGCACAGATGGCACCTACTAAGCATGCAGCCACCAAGAAATCGACTTCCAAACGTGCACGCACTAATTCTGATCAATTCAAGTCTGCTGAAGCTGATATGAAATACAATGACTTTTACAACAAAGCCACCATTGTCATGGAACGGGTAGTTCAGTTGGAATCTCTTGAGGACACCTTCATCCCTGAGGTGTTCAAAGAAAGGACTTGGACCAAGCTGTTGAATCCGGTTGGGATTGTATATTCAGAGATCATAAAGGAGTTTTTCTCCAATGCTGCTGTAGTCGGAGATCGTATAGACTGCTGGGTGAGGCACAAAGAATTTGTGATCACAAGGGATAGCATTCAAGAATTTTTGGAGATTCGTCCTCCCTTTTAGCAAATCTCAGTCCAATATAAAGACAGATTGGGATCGACTGAGGAAATGGTGAAATTACTTGGGGGTACACCGAAGAAGTCATCCATGAACACAATACCATTTTCACCGGAAATGAGGACATTGGCATATGTGATGATTCATAACTTGTACCCAGTCACCAACCTCACTACACTATCAGCTCCAAGGACAAAGTTTCTGTACGATCTCTTTACCCACAAAGAAATTGACATTTGTGGACACATTTTCCATGTACTGACAAAGAGCATTACAAAGCAGAACTCCAGGACTATCATGTCCTTCCCCACTCTCATTATGGGATTGATGGCTAAGGCAAAACTAAAACTCCCGAGTGGTCTGACAGTAGTCCAGAGAGACTATCCCATTGGTGCCCACACAGTCACCAGGAGCACAGCTTATATCAAGGGATCTAAAACAGGTGTGCATACGATACCACGAGATCGAGTTGAGAACGAAGGGGGTGATACTGAGGAGGAGATTGATAGATTCACTTCTGCTCCAGAAACATCAGCTCAGCCATCATCCTCAGCACCAGCACGAGGACCAGACAGAGTCGACCGTCTTCTTAACAGAGTAGAACAGATGTACACTATGCTAGATTCCCATGTGCAGCACATAGCAACCCAGTTTGCGTATATCCAGGGACAGATCACTGCACTGTCCTCTCAGATTGAGGATATGTCCATGGCGCATGGTTCGGACTCCGAGTCTGACCAGTTCTAGCCTCTTTGGCCATTCCGGTCAAAAAGGGGGAGAAAATTTTGAGGGGGAGCTTGCATAGTGTTAGGGGGAGGATAGTTCAGGCTTAGAAACTTTGGTTTTATTGGTTATTGGTTTACCTATGTTTACTTTTAGCTTTTATAAATGCTGGTTCATATCTATGTTTTTACTTGCCTTTGTTTAAAGCTTTGATACTATGTTTTATATTTCAGTTTATATTCAGATTTGTGACTATCTCAATGCTTTTGTAGCATTTTTTGTGTACTTTTAGATATTGCTAATATGTCTTGAGTACCTCACACTTGTGCCCTAATAGGATTGTTCCTAGATGCATATACTTCGTATATTTTGCATTGGTTGTGTGTTGGACATACAAGTGATCATAAGTGATTGCTTTTTGTTTGTATGTCCGGATGAACACTTACTTGCTAAATGTTCATTGTAGTCATTCTTTGATGACTGAACTTGTTTGATCAAGTCTTTTTGTTTACATGATATCTAATGTTTACATACTTGATCGCACTTTGCTTGCTCATGTTCATACCTTGTGTTTAACTTGTCATAAGCTTAATGAAAGTTTTGTTTGTGTGTGAGTGTTTCAGGTTACAGGTATAAACTGCAAGTGCTTCACAGTTTCTAGATTAGGTGTGAGTAGTTTTGCCATTGTTCCCAAACTCACGTTTAAGTCTAGAGTCTGTTTTAGGAGTTTTGTCACGGAATAGCCAAAGGGGGAGATTGTAAAGTTGTGATTTTCCAATATGTATTTTGTTGGCTTTTATTCTGTGTCAAATTTGATTATGATTGTATTCAATCTTTTATACCCTGTATTTGCTGTGGGATTTCATTGTAAGGGTTGTGTGTTAGAGAGAGAGAGAGTGTGAAGACTCAAGCATCTGAAGTCTGAAGAAGTTTTGCGGGTATCTCGCGACTAAGCATCCTGTGAAAGGAAGCATGTGTCTTGCACATGACTGGAATGCGAAGAATCAGGCCAAATGGAGACAGCTATGTCTCGTGAGTATCTCGCGGGTAAGGCCTTCCCGCGAGACACCTGCGAGACATTCTGTTCTGCTAGCCTGTCCAGTCTGATACACACTTTCTGCACCCACACTATATATACCCTCATTACCCACAAATGATAAGGAGAGCTTCTGAGAGAAAACCCTAGCCAAACAACTTGAGAGTTAGAGATTGTCATACCTACAATTCTCTACACATTTGTTTTGGGAATTTCCTCATCTCCTACCTCTCCATATCCATACCATTGAGAGGTTAATAGCCCAAACACTTACCACACCTTTTGAGAGTGTCAAGTGAGATTTTGGTGCTGTTGGGAAGCATTGGAAGAAGCCAAGGATGGCAGATGCAACATGGAGCTTGTTGTGGGATCCGGAGAGCTTAACAAGACACGGTTCCGAGAAGCCTTGTTGGAGTAGGAGCTTGGAGGGCTTAGGTACATCGGGTAGATTAGGCTTGGAGGGTCTCTTGCTAACCCATGTATCCCAACTAATTGTCTAGTGGATTAATTACTACTTGGAGGGCGGCGGAGAGGTTTTTCGCCGAGTTCTTCGGTTTCCTCTTCGATAACACATCGGCGTCTTATCTTGTGTTTGCATCTCTCTTCCCTACTCTTTTATATTTCCATTATACTGTTGTGTTGCTTATATTATGGATTAGAGTAGCTTGCTTGGTTATTCGCTCATTTTTACACTATTCCGCACTTGTAGTAAGTTAGTGTAAAATCTATTAAGCCGTAATCTTTTAATTGGGGGTCTAAACAGCTCTTTTGTTTTTAACACATTTTCAAGCTTTCAGGGAATTTAAGGTATAACAATTAAGGTACTATGAAATTGTACTTAAGTTTTATTTTTAGGTCATCAACTGGTTAGCACATTTTAGTGTTTCAAATAGAAACATCCAGAGTTCAAATCCCACCAAACCCAATTATTGAATTATCAAATAGATTGTCATCTTGTGAAAAGACCTAACTTAGGTCTCACAACCAATATAATATGCCAAATTCTGAAGATTTTTTTAGTTATCAATACGTTATCTAATAATTTCTGTAGCTGGCAAGTTTATTTATTAGAACATTCATATTTTGACGTTACAAGTAGCAATATAGGCATTTTCACTGCCTTGACAAATTAAACGTACATATAATGAAAGAGATCTGAACCTTTTTATTTGCTATCATTACATTACTTAACACTAGTAGTACTGCCAGGTTATTTTTTACAACGTTCATATTTTGACGTTACAAGTAGCAGTACAGGCATTTTCTTTGCCATCAATTGAGTCAATTAACATATGGCCAAACCACTTGTTGATTAAGGCCACAAAGACCTCCTGGAGAACCTCTGTCTTTAAGAATCCTCATATAGCCATCCTCACCCCAACCGGTGCCCCATGAATTCTTCATTATCCAGTACTTGGTACCATCTTCAGTCATTCCATACCCAACTATATTGACGACATGGGTTGGCTCAATCCCACACGGTCCCGTGAAAACTCCGCTTTCATATAATTGAAATTCACGACTAGAAGCATTGATGTCAACTGAAACTGGCTGGCCGGCCACTGCTTTAAGTAATTCCGCCTCATTTCTTCCTTGTGTTGCATAGCAGCCACTTATCCGGAAGATTTGAAACTCTGTTGCCGTTTCAGTGTCACAAGTTCCTTGCGACCCATGATATGGGTAATATTCTTCAAGAGTTATTCCTTTATTATCTCGTACATAAGTATAGGCACGAGCCGCCAGACCACCATTGCAGCCAAAAGTATACTCAGTTTTTGCACAGTCAATTAGTTGCTGCACAGACAATTCGACCAAGATGCCAGTTACGTTATGGAGTAACCCTTCTATTCCTGCGATTGTTGAAAAGGCCCAACCGGATGCAGCTGCATGCATAAGAATCAACCACAAAATGAAATATTTTTATGATAATAATAAGTAAGGAAATTGAAAGAGTGTTAGGTACAGTGATCCTCTTACTACAGCCCCAGCCTTGGTCCTTTACGGAGGTAACAGCTCCTCTCTCTCTCCAATCAAGAGTGTTTGGAATTTCGGTAATGGCATTGAAATCGAAGCTTTCTACATTGATAGAACTTGGTAAGGTGGAAATCTTGTTTCTATTATAAGAGGCAAGAAATTCTTCATGAGTTAAGTCCGCAAATTTATTGGCACCTAACTTGAAAGTACGATTCCCTCCATTATTGAATTTGTCTATATATTCTACATTGTCCTTGAATATATTGAAACGCTTTTCCTGCTCTTCACTGTTTACATGTTTCCGTCCATACTGAGCCAGCCATAGCTCATATCTCTCAGAAAGGAGGGATTCAGAAAAAGTGCTGGACATGGCTCGAGATATCAAAGTCTCTAGAATAAAAAACATGATTGTGATAAGTTTTTTTTGCTCTATTAAAGCCATTGTTTAGAAACCAAAGAGGGTTTTCTGGCAATGGCTTTGGTAGATTAATAAATAGTGAGGAAGAAAGCATACATTTTCCCTATATATAGAAAGCAACCTAATTTTTAGTGTGTTGCGCAAGTTAAAGGTGATTTTAACAACGAATTTTAGCATATCAAACAGACTATTATAATATTGTTGACAGTGGAGGATAAGAATGAACTCCCAAGTTTTGTTAACCAATTTTCGAGCAAGACCTGTCTTCTATAAATGTGGTATTGTAGCCAATCCCATTTGAGTGTTGACTAGAGATCATCTTCTTGAGTTTTTAGGCGATTTTTTAATAATTAATTTGGCTTTCAATAGTTGTAGCCAACTTTGAAAATGTGTGACAGACTTTGTTTGACCAATTAACGTTGCTATAAATAGCTTCTTTTTTTTTTGGAAAATATTTTATTTCACTTGGTATTTTGTAAAATATTTTTCGAAAAAAATATTATTTTAATTTTTTCTATTTTTGGGAAACATTTGATTTTTAATATTATATTCAAAAAATATTTTTTTTAATATTAATTTTCAAAAAGGGTTTTCGGAAATGGGTTTTTCAAAGAGTAAGTCCAATGGACTTTTTGGGAAAACATGTTTTAAGGAAAATATTTTTCTAATGCAATGCCATGGATTTTTGAAAATTATTTCCTAGGAAAATAATATTATAAAAAGAAATTTCATGTCTAAATTAAAAAAAAAAAAAAAAAAATAGAAGTCCTATGGGTTTTTGAAAAAAAGTTTTCTAGGGAAAATTTTAATTAAAGTCAATTCCATGAAATTTTGGGAAAAATATTTTTTATGGATAAATATTTTCTTAAGGGAATCTCGGAAATTTTGGAACAATTGTGGGTGCAGTCATATTTTTTAAATTTCATGTAATTCCCATTTTGGAGGAGTAAGCTTCGGTTGAGTGGACTAGGCAGAGGGTAAAAATAATGTTGCCACTTAGGTTAGGTCTAGAAACCATATGTATAGCGCCCTTATGTGAATGACTAATCTTACTAAAGCATGTGTTCGGAGTTAGGTATGGAGATGGGAAGGTATTGAGCACTCAATCCTACCCGACCATTGGGTCAGCCTCCACTCATTGTACACCACATCTTAATTCCATCAAAAAGTCCTCTAATAGGTTATTCTATACACACACACACTAAGCCTTGCCTAACATGCGTCTAGTATCCAACACGGCATAACAAGGTAGCAACGTAAAATCACATTATCACATATCACAAGTGTCCTAACATACATCTAGGCATGTCATCCAAACACATCCTAGCATTCACCTAAGCATGGCATCCTACCATTCATCTAAACATCTTATACTTTTCATGACCAAGGGCAGCAAACATCATGTGACAGCTGTAATGACCCAGCCCAATTCAAAAAAATAAAAATAAAAAGGAGACAAAAGTCAGATTTTTTGGACCCCCCACATGCCCCACCTACCCCATTCATTACTACCACACATCACACTCCCTTATCTCCCTCTTTGGCCGGTAAAAGTAAGTGTTCCTTACACTTCTTTCTCTTTTGTCTCAAACACACAACACTCCTCTCTCACACTTCCTCACTCTCCCACCGGTGCATCACTCCACCACCTCCACCATCATTTTCCGGCGAGTTTTACCACAAAAGCTCCATAAGAACCTCTTAAGCTCCTACATCTCTTCTTACTTAAGGTAATAGCTCTTATATTTTGGTGGGTTTTCATATTTTTCTAGAGGTTCTTCTAATCTAATTTTTGGAAGTGATATTCATGTGTTTATGTATGTGGGTTTTGTTTTGGTGGACATATTTGGTGAATGGTTGTGGATTTTGGACAATGGTAGCCATTTGAGGGTTACTCATGGTAAAGATTTGGGGGTTTTTGCTTTCTAATGTGAAACAATTGATAAATCTAATTTTTATTGTTTATTTGGAGCTAGTGGAGGATTTACATTTGGGGTTTGTAATGGTGGATATTATTATATATGTTGTTGTTTTATGGGTCTCTTGAAAATGATATTTATATATTGTGGAAGAAATTCATAAAGTGTTAGGATCTCTTATGGTAAAGGAGAAGGCTTTGAATGACATGATTATAAATTGGAGTTTATACCATGTATATTAAATCATTTAGTAGCTTTGGAAGCAGATACATTACTTGTGAGGCTAAATAATTAGGCTTGCCTAGTTAATTGCTTATCTAGTGATCTCTAATTTGTAGCTAGATGCAATATCAAGCTAGATACTTATCATGATAGGTTGCTTGACATTGTTTAGGTTCTAGCTAACCCCCTTTGGAGCTTTGGATATACGTTTTTGCGGGTTGCAAGGTAAGTGGCTTCTTAATGGGGTTTTTAAAAAGGAATCATTATTGAACTAAAGTATTTTATGATTAAACCCATTTTGGAACATTATTTATGGCTTTCCTAAAACGTTCTATGTGTACTATTATTGTTAATCATTTATGGAAAACGCATGAAGTATTGAAAGTGCATCATATTTCTTATTGCATATGGGAAATGCATGATTTGTTAGCATGGAAAAGATTAGCATCTTTGATTTAATTCTTGAGAATAGGTTTTATGGATTTATTGTATTATTTGAAAGATTTAAAGATGCTTTATCTTGACTTGTGATATTTGGGAAAATTGATACAAAACCTTCTTGACAAGAAATGAGTTTGAAGGCTTTGAGAACCTTGTGAATATATTGGGTATTTCAAAGGTTTTTGTGAAACTACATGAATTGAACTATGTTTTGATTTCGTGTAAACTGTGAGCTCTTCATATTTTTACCCTTGGGTTCTGACATGTGATTACTTGGTGATTACCCAGCTAGATACTATAGTCTATGTGACATTGGTATCTTTACCTATCTTTGTGATGGTTATGAGTTCCGACTTTGTGTCGGTAATGAGTTCCGACTTTGTGTAGGCAGATTAGTTTCAGCTTTGCATCGACAATGAGTTCCAGCTTTGTGTCGGCGACTCTCATGTAGCATTGGGTTGGATTTTTTGGTTTTGTAACGATGTTATTATTGCTCACGGTAAATAGTATATAGTATGCAGTTTCATGTTGAAATATTTTTAGAAAGCTTGGTGCTACATTCTTTTAATCATTCTTGTCATTTTATTAAGAAATATGAATTTGCAGGATCCAAATGGAAATTCCCAAATTATTGCATTTTTTGTATAATGCTCATTATCATATCCCCCACCCCCATTAATTATGCTACTTACTGGGCTTTGTCTCATTCCATTCTTCCACAAACTTTTTCAGAGTAGGCAATGATCATTTTGAGACAGTTTTTTGTAGCGGCAGTAGTTAAACTAACTACTGATGGAGGCTGGAGTTTTGTTGTGGTGATCTTTAGATATACATCCTAGAATAGGCTTGACTCATTCTTTTGTATCTGATAGTGGTAATGACTTTCATTCCCACTGAGGGGACAAGTTGATAATATGTAATTATATTTATTTAGACCTCCATTCTTTTGTGGCCAATGGTCATTGTAATTATTTCATAGAACTCTGACTTACTTTGGGAGTATCTTTAATGGAATTATTATGATAATTCTTTATGTTGGTACATGATTTGAATTATTTGGATTGAATTGTCAAAAAGGAAAAATCTACAGGTACCTTGGAGATGTTTTTCTCATGCTTTGGATCATTTTGAAATTGGGGCTTGACAACAACAACATCAACAAGGTAGCAAATTACAAATATGACATTAGTCAAGCACGTTCACACATACAAGCATAGCATCGTGACATTCATTATTCAAAGGAAGCAATTATCTTATCTAAATATGCATGTTCACACTTATATGAATGACTTACCTTTAAATACCTCTCTGCATTATCATCATGTCAGCACCTATGCATTAACGCATGTTCATATTCTTATACAGCTTGGCATCAACACAGCATAAGAAGGTAGCAACATAAAATCACATTATCACATATCACAAGTGTCCTAACATACATCTAGGCATGGCATCCACACACATCCTAGCATTCACCTAAGCATGGCATCCTACCATTCATCTAAACATCTTATATTTTACATAACCAAGGGCAGCAAACATCATGCGATAGCAACATCAACAAGTTAGAAAATTACAAATATGACATTAGTCAAGCACATTCACGCATACAAGGATAGCATCATGGCATTCATTATTCAAAGGAAGCAATTATCATATCAAAATATGTATGTTCATACTCATATGTATGACTTACCGTCAATTACCTCTCTACATTATCATCATGTCAGCACCTATGCATCAATGCATGTTCATATTCTTATGCTTAGACACGCTTGGCATCACTTCTCATTAAGAGAAGTTAGACTTGTCATGAGGCTTGGGAGACAAGAGTGACAAGCTCATTAAATGAGTTCTTGACTTGTGTGTGCTAGAATACAGAACGTGCACCCAACAGTCAAGTTGTCAATCTGTTATTTTCTGTTCGGTTAACTAAGGACTAAATAGTAGTGGATGAGTCTAAATCTCTTTTCTTTAGCTTAAAGAATGGTTCATGCATTTTGGTTTATTGCTTCATGTTGAATTAGTCTATTTCCTTATTCATTAAATAGATGCTTGTTGAATTGTCATTGATCACTAAAAAACTTATACTTAATGTCAACAATCTTAAATCTAGCTATTACTTGAAATACTTATGACAACTATACTTGATAACAACCAAATGAGCAATTAAATAATTAAATGGAGAAGTAAAAATGGAAAACTAGGAGAGAAACAACTGCAAAGAATCGCTAGTCATCATCTTCAGTCAAAATGGAACCAACTTAGATTAATGGATTGACAGCAATGCCACATTTATATATGATAGGTCTTACTAGAAAGTTGGTTGCCAGCACTTGGTAAGAGTTCATTCATGTTATCCACAAAGAACAATAGTTAGCCACACATTACAAGTAGCGGTATAGCAACAGTAGTCCGGTTTGATAAGCTGGCTAACTGCTAATGAATTTAAAGACATAACAAATGAAGAATTCATTGCCTATCGCACTAGATACAAGATTTCCACCCAACCAAGCTCTCTCAAAAGTCAAAACAACAACATTCAAGTACAAAAACCTGACCAAATTTCCAATCACAATAGATTGGAGAGAACCAAGAGTCTTGTGGTAAGAGGATCACATTATAAGAAACTCAAAATTTTAGTTTCAATTCCCGCACTTCTTGTTGTCCTAATAACAAGATTTCTGTTATGGTTGATTCGTACCAATGGCGGAACTAGGATTTTAGTTCAGGGGGGTTGAAAACCTAGAGTTTGAAATTGTAAAAACACCTAGAGATAGAAGGAAAAAAAATAGTGATGTCTTTGGAGTTTTAGTGGTATGAACATTAGGTAGTTTTAATAATAATAATAATAATAATAATAATAATAATAATAATAAATACGTTTATCACTTCATCATCTGTTTGCTTGTTCACACTTAGGTTAGGCACACACTAATCAGAAACATGAACTATGATGATATAGATTATGATGAAGGTTATAGCATAAGAGATATAGACAATGATTGGTTAAATGGTAATATGGATTATGAAACAGATTTTGACTTTGACAGTTATATGGATGATTACAATTATAACTACAATAATAGGAATAATTGAAGTACATACACAGGGGATAAAATCAACAGACAGATTGATTGACACAATAATAGTTTCTTAGATAGGATTAATAAAAATTGGAATCTTTAGAAGCTATTGAAAGATCCACCACTGTAGAAAGTAAAAAATGATAGAAATAATAGAATGGACAGTTTTTTGAAACTTTATGAAAAAATTAAAGCTTTAAATTCAGAACAAGAAAGAAACTTTGAACCCCATCAAAGATCATCTTTAGTGACAGACAATTAGCATGATAGAAAAAATAGTAGCTTAGTAGGCACCAACAGACTCATAAATATTACATGTAGAAAAGATGAAGGGAGAAATAATTTAAAAACTCTAGAGACCACTCTGACAGAAAGGAAAGACTATAGTCACGTAGTAAGAAGTTCTATAGAAAGCCAAGAAAATAATAATAGGAAAGATGACATAATAGAAACAATACAAAAGAATCCTAGTACTATAATACAAAAAAAGAAGCTAGATATAATTGATAAAGACATAGAAAAAGTAAGGGACTTTGAAAGACAACAAGGCAATAGTACTTTGAAAGAACTATGGACTATACCCGAGACAACAGTTTAGTAGAATTGGCTAAAAAGATGGAAATTTTAAATTCACCGATAGATATAAAAGAAATGAAAAAGGACATAACAGTTTTAGAGATTACTGAGTTATCAGATAATGAGAAACCTGACAGACATATTAGAAATATTATTTGTCATAAATGTAAAGAATATGGGCATACTAAAAAACAATGTGACAAACATAAAAAAAATGTAAAACAAGTAAGTAAATTATAATTTGAGAAAGACATAATAAATGAATTGATGGAAATATTTAATGTTAAGCAAAAAGAGATAGACCAAGTAAAGAAAAAGGAAGAACTAAAATCAACCAACCCACTTAAAGTCAATAAAAGAAAAAGAAAACAAAAAGACATAATAATGAAATTGATAGATAATCTCCCTAATCATTTAAAAGACAAAAAAGAATATTTGCTAAAATTGAAAGATTCTATAGAAATACCTATTGCTTGTATTAAGTGTAGAAAATATGGACACCATGTTATGGAATGTGAAAAAGCTAAGAAAGGAAAAGATAAGAAAGAAAAGACAAAAAAGAAACAAGATGGCGTAGATATAAAACCAGTAACTTTACAAGACTTAAGGACAAAAGCAAAAATAGTAAAACAAGAAATTAAAGAAATTAAAGAAAAAAATTCCACAGAGATAGATGAACGAAATATTGCAGAAATAATAAATTTAAAAGTATCTTCTAATCCTATGACAGACTCCCCTGATCATCTTACAGATAAAGAAGTTACAGATATTAATGTTTCAAATAATAATAAAATTGACAGCAATAGACAGAATTTCTTGAGTTTAATTGATAGAG
The DNA here is from genome assembly GCA_030021035.2 of Notholithocarpus densiflorus. Taxonomy (NCBI): domain Eukaryota; kingdom Viridiplantae; phylum Streptophyta; class Magnoliopsida; order Fagales; family Fagaceae; genus Notholithocarpus; species Notholithocarpus densiflorus. The sequence continues at coordinate 3,150,183 of JARYZH020000030.1, forward strand.
TAATTTTTCAAAAATGGCATACGAAAATTACTTTAGTAATTAATAAAGAGTTTTCTTTGACAGAAATTGCTTTAATAGACTCAGGAGCTGACATGAATTTTATTCAAGAAGAATTAATACATTTTAAGTATCATGAAAAATTTTATTCAAGAAGAATTAAAACTTTTTAAGTATCATGAAAAATCATCTGAAAGATTAATTCAGGCCAATGGAGAAAAACTAATAATTAATTATAAAATACCTAATGTTCATATATGCCATGATGGAATATGTTTTGAAACAATTTTTGTTTCAATTAAAGACCTTCCTTCTAAAATTCTTTTAGGAACTCCTTTTATGGCTTTACTTTTTCCCTTTTTAATAACAGATGAAGGAATTAAAACTAAAGGGTTGGGAAAAGATATATTCTTTAGATTCATTTTACCACCTGTCCTTAAAGAAAATCATTCTTCCAAAAAGGTCACTATTTTAAAAGTTATCAACGAAAGAGGAATCTATAGAACTGAAAGAAGTTTGTCATCTTTAAAGACAAAAATATCACTAGATGACCAATTGACATAAAATGGCAAAAAGATATTCATACAAAATAAAGAGACAGAGATTTGCTCCTATTTCCCCATTGGTTTTTTGCAAAGGCACTGACATATAGTCCAAACACCTTGTGAAAAAGAATTGAGTAGAAAAGACATAAAAGATGGAACTATGCTTATAATTTCTGACAGTCTGATAGATGTACCAAACAAAATTATAATAAATGATATTCTTACACCCTTTATAGTATTCTCAAATACTCATATAAAAGATGTTTTAATAAAAGAAGCCTTGACAGATTCTCCTTTATTGATCATTAAAAAAAACATTAATTGTGGAAATTTCTTAAACAAAGACAGATTTAATTTCTTCACAGGAAAACTTAATCATAAGCTTTTGACAGATTTTCCCCAGACTATTACAGTAGTTGATGAAAGACTTTATGGAGAAACTTTATTTCACATATTCTCGCAGAATGAGATATATAGTAATACATAAATGGATAGAATCATGAAGTTGACTTATAATCTTTCAAATCTATTTCGAGTCTGTCAGTTTGAGTTAAAGATTCTTTTAATTTAGATAAATAATCTTTTTTGGATTGTAAATCCGGAAGTCTATCTATTAAATCCATTATTATATCTTCTTGTTTTGTTAAAACACTTATTTTTAGTTTTCTTTTACAATAACAATTATCAGGATTATTGCAATTGCATAATTTAACTTTTCCATTATCTGAAGAAATATCTGTTGATGATGAGGTGGTTTCACAATTATCTATCTGGTGAATTTCATTATCTGTTTCATCACTATCTGTCTGTTCTAGTATACTCATTAATTTATCTTTTAACTTTCCTGATATGTCAAGTTTATTTATCTTTCTTTGAAAGTTACAGTATCTACTAGTGTGTCCCTTTTTGCCACATTTGAAGCAAATAATGTCTCTTTCTTTATATCTATCACGTTTCTTTCTTTTGGACTCTTCTTTCTTTTCTTTAGTCCTACTTTTATGATATCTTCTATTATTATTCTTGTATCTATCCACATCTTTCTTCTCTTTTGTTCTTTTCCTAGAGGGAGCAATCAATGGTTCAAAGCCATATTGCTCACAAAATGTTCCTAGCTCCTTTTTAGCATATCTTTTTTCTTTCTCTATCTGATTTTTCAATCTTAAATCATTACATAGCCATAAACCTGTTTTATTGATTAAGGATATTATGTCACCATATGTTAAGCTAGGATAGTCTATAGTTCCCTCATTATTGGCTATATCAAGTCTAACTTTTTGAGCAAAGAAATAAGGTAGACCAGCAATAAATTTTTCCTTCCAGTAGGATTGTTGACAATCATTTCTACTTAAAACTTTTGAAATAAAAACATCTTTATACCATCTAAAGTCTGAAAGTTGTGGACATCTTAAGTTGATTAAAACATCTAAAGCTCTTTCTTTATATTGATTGGGATCTCCAACAAAATGTTTAGTTATGGTAAAAAGTATTAACTGCATCTTGTGAAGGCTGTCTGTTTGTCATGATAACACTTCCATCTGTTTCTCTTTTAACAACTGTTAATATTTCATTTCTGTCATCATTATTTAAATAGTGATCCCACCAACCTTTCAATTAGCCAGTAAAACCAGTGACAATTAAATGGGCTATCTGGTGATCTTGTTTTCCATGGTTCTTATAAACATTAGTGAGCAAAGTCATTTCATGTAAAAGATTTATTATTTCATATTCTGACATTCCATCAATATTCCATTCATAAATTAAATCTGGTGAATAAGATGAATTAACAAAAGTATGTCTTTCTTCAAACTATAAATCAGGAGTAGGTTTAGGATACCAATTCTTTTTGGGGTATGGTTCCTCAATTCTTCCTTTTTTACGATCTTGTGATGAAGATGATAAAGTTAATTTATTAATCTGTAATTTATTAGTAAATTGTGATTCTAAATTATCTATATCTCATGAATCTTTCAAATCTGTCAATTGATTATCTTCTTAATCTTCATCCTCTGAAGATTCATTTCTTCCTATTGTATTTAATGTCCTATTTTTGTTTTTTAGTAGGTCTATGTCTTTTTGGGATTCCAATTTCATTAAATCTAACTTTTTATTTATTTCATCAAGCAGATTATCCATTTTCTCTGTCATGGGTCTCTTTAAAGATGATATAAGGTGAGGAGGTATTTCATGGGGGATAAATAAAGGGGTATTCGCATTTTCTTTTTTTATGGAAGTAGAAGGGGGTGTTTTTTCGTCTTCTATGTCTTGTAACTTTTGACCAATTGATTTTAGATATATATATTAGTATAATTATTCTGTTGAATTATACTATCTAGGTTCTTATTATCATCACTTAGACTAGGTCTTTTAATAGGAGTAGCCAAGACTTGGAATCTACTATTTTGATTCAATATAATTGATTCAAAGGGTGGATAAGTTTGGTATACTTTTTCATGATTTTCTGTCTTCGTCCTTGACAATGTTTTTTCTATCACACTTATCTTTTTGTTATGATAATCCAAAAAGTCAAAGATACTAAAGTGTGTCTGCAAGTCTGTCACCATTTCATAATATTTAGTTCTTAAATTATTCCTTTCTTGTTCATTATATTGTTCAAAAAACTGGTTTTTCCTATCAGTATTTTCAAGTTTTAAATAATTATGTTTTAATAATTCTTTATCTAAAACAAATTCTTTAGATAAAACATTAATTTGTCTATCATGTTTTGTAAATCCTAATATGTCTGTGTGGGTAGGAGAATCAGGTTGAGGTTGGGGCTGATAAAAGGGTTGGTGAACATTAGGGGTAGGCTGTGTGGTATCTGCCAGATAATAAGCTATCTTTGTCTAAACGGGGGTTTTTTTTGGTATTTATGGGAGGAAGGTGTATAATTGGAGGGAGATTTTAGGGAGGTAAAGGTCTAGAGTCAGAGAAAGATGTCCTAAAGGAGAAGGAGCTTCTAGGGGTAAACATCATAGGGGTCCTTTTGCCTGAAGAACTACTGGGTCTAATAAGGCTGTCAGTTTGTCTGTCACTATTATTGAAAGCAATAATAACTGTACCATCTGTCTTTTGTGCTATGAAGTTTGGTTTAGTGTTTTCTATCTTTGGAATGGGAGCAATGGCCTGTAGTTGCCATTGTTCAGGAAGGTTTATGTCTTTCCATTGTATCTGTTGGGGTACACGAAGTCTACTATTTAGGGTTGAGGCTTGAAGAAGGAGAGTATGTCCTTTAGGGGATGCCTTAACCATGGATTGAGGATCAAGGGTGGTTTTCATAAGTTATAATAAATCCTATAAATAATAGCTAAAGGTTCTGAGCCTTCTTTCATACAATAACCATCTGTTTTTACATTTAAAATTAAAGAAGAGATAGAAATAATGCAAAATAGCAACAGTTTAGTAGACAATAATTGGTTTAATGGTAATATGGATTATGAAACAGATTCTAATTCTAACAGTGATACTGATGATTATAATTATAACTATAAAAATACAAATAATTGGAGTACATACACAGGGGATAAAATCAACAGACAGAATGATAGACACAATAATAGTTTCTTAGATAGGATTAATAAAAAATTGGAATCTTTAGAAGCTATTGAAAGATCTACCACTGTAGAAAGAAAAAATGACAGAGATAATAGAATAGACAGTTTTTTGGAACTTCATGAAAAAATTAAAGCTTTAAATTCAGAACAAGAAAGAAACTTTGAACCCCATCAAAGATCATCTTTAGTGACAGATAATTGGCATGATAGAAGAAATAGTAGCTTAGTAAGCACCGACAGATTCATAAATATTACATGTAGAAAAGATGAAGGGAGAAATAATTTAAAAACTCTAGAGACCACTCTGACAAAAAGGAAAGACTATAGTCACGTAGTAAGAAGTTCTATAGAAAGCCAAGAAAATAATAATAGGAAAGATGACATAATAGAAACAATACAAAAGAATCCTAGTACTATAATACAAAAGAAGAAGCTAGATATAGATAAAGACATAGAAAAAGTAAGAGACTTTGAAAGACAAAAGGCTAACAACACAAAAGAAACTCTATGTAAAGAGTTTAACATAGAAAGAGACATAGACAAAGACAAAGAAAGAAACATGATAAGCAAGGAGAAAGAAAAAGAAAATGATGACTAAAAGTAGTCAACAAAGAAAGAAGAGATAATTCCAAAAAGAGTAATAGTTTTAAAGAAGAAATTGATGAAAGACTAAAATCAATTGAAAGAACTATGGACTATACCCGAGACAACAGTTTAGTAGAATTGGCTAAAAAGATGGAAATTTTAAATTCACCGATAGATATAAAAGAAATGAAAAAGGACATAACAGTTTTAGAGATTACTGAGTTATCAGATAATGAGAAACCTGACAGACATATTAGAAATATTATTTGTCATAAATGTAAAGAATATGGGCATACTAAAAAACAATGTGACAAACATAATAAAAATGTAAAACGAATAAGTAAATTAGAATTTGAGAAAGATGTAATAAATGAATTAATGGAAATATTTGACGTTAAGCAGAAAGAGATTGACCAAGTAATGAAAAAGGAAGAACTAAAATCAACCAACCCACTTAAAATTAATAAAAGAAAAAGGAAAAAAAAAAAGACATAATAATGAAATTGATAGATATTTTACCCAATCATCTAAAAGACAAAAAAGACTATTTGCTAAAATTGAAAGATTCTATAGAAATACCTATTGCTTGTATTAAGTGTAGAAAATATGGACACCATGTTACGAAATGTGGAAAAGGAGAAAAAGCTAAGAAATGAAAAGATAAGAAAGAAAGGACAAAAAAGAAGCAAGATAGAGTAGATATAAAACCAATAACTCTACAAGACTTAATGACAGAAGAAAAAATGATAAAGCAAGAAATTAAAGAAGACGATTCAACGGACATAGATGAACAAAATATTGCAGAAATAATAAATTTAAAAGAATCTTCTAAACCCATAATTGACCCACCTTTATTAGAAAAAGATGATGACAATAGACAGAATTTCTTGAGTTTAATTGATAGAGTAATTTTTCAAAAATGGCATACAAAAATTACTTTGGTAATTAATAAAGAATTCTCTTTGACAGAAATTGCTTTAATAGACTCAAGTGCTAACATGAATTTTATTCAAGAAGGACTAATACCTTTTAAGTATCATGAAAAATCATCTGAAAGATTAATTCAGGCCAATGGAGAAAAACTAATAATTAATTATAAAATACCTAATGTTCATATATGCCATGATGGAATATGTTTTGAAACAGTCTTTGTTTCAATTAAAGACCTTCCTTCAAAAATTCTTTTAGGAACTCCTTTTATGGCTTTGCTTCATCCCTTTCTAGTGACAGATGAAGGAATTAAAACTAATGTGTTGGGAAAAGATATATTCTTTAGATTCATTTTACCACCTGTCCTAAAAGAAAATCATTCTTCCAAAAAGGTCACTATTTTAAAAGATATCAACGAAAGAGGAATCTGTAGAACTGATATAAGTTTGTCATCTTTAAAGACAGAAATATTACTAGATGACCAATTGACAGAAAATGGCAAAAAGATATTTAGACAAAATAAAGAGACAGAGATTTGTTCCTATTCCCCCATTGTTTTTTTGCAAAGGCACCGACATATAGTCCAAACACCTTGTGAAAAAGAATTGAGTAGAAAAGACATAAAAGATGGAACTATTTCTTTTAGTCAATATGAATGGACTAATAGTTTGACAGATATACCAAATAAAATTATAATAAATGATATACTTACACCCTTAATACTATCCTCAAATACTTATATAACAGATGTTTTAATAAAAGAAGCCTTGTCAAATTCTCCTTTATTGATCATTAAAGAAAACATTAATTGTGGTAGTTTCTTGAATACAGTCAGATTTAATTTCTTAACAGACAGAATTAATTATAAGTCCCAGACAGATTTTCCTATTATAGTGATTAATGAAAGACTTTATGGAGAAGCTTTATTTTTGCAGAATGAGAGATATAGTATTGTATACAGGACAAATAGAATCATAATAGACATTGTGAATGTTTTGAATTCTAGCCACTCTGACACCAATAGACTTCATCACGACTACTCTAATACCACTACTACTCAGCAAGAGCATAAAGGTGTACAGAGAAAAGTTTGTTTTATTATATATGCTTTAAATTTTAAAAATAATTTTCTTATAAAACATTTTAAAAAGATTTTACAAAAGGACATTGACAGAAAATTTTTTAAAGAAGAAGCTTTGCAAGAAAATATTTATTTTTTTCAAAATCATATTTCAAAACATAATCCTTTTCCTAAAACCCATTTGCAGACTACTATGAGTAAAAGTACCTCCCAGGCAGACATGAAAGGAAAGGGCAAAGCACCAGAGGTGCAACCCAAACAATTCTGAAAGCCTTCAGTAAGGATTTCGGATAGGCATGAAGGCATCTCAATAAAGACAATATCCCTTCAGGATACGTTGCTAGCAGAGGCAATGTATTCATGTGGTGAAAAAAGTGTAATTCTGCAAAAAGTGCTCCACACTGATCTCATGTTTCAGGACGGAGAATTCACAGACCTTCCTCTTCATATTAAACTACTTCTTGATAATTTACGAGCAACCTTCACTCTCAGATAGAAACCTTTATTCCAAAAGACCCTTAAGGCTTCAAAATTACATCTTGTTAGCACCAGTGCATTCATTGAAGCATCTGGTTGTCAACTCCCTAGCAAGGAGGATGGAGATTCAAGTTCCACAATGACAGAATTACAGTCTCTAAATAGCTATCTTATGGGAACAAGTTTTTCAAAGCTCCACCCTAAGATTCAGCAAAATATGAGACTTGCCATTAGAACTTTACCTCCTGAAATCCAACATAATATATTAACTCATAAAGCCCTAACAAGTTCTTATGACAGATGGATGCATCTTTTTAAAGTATTAGTTTCTACAGCATTTATCAGAACAGAAGACATGACAGATGATACATGGCTATCTCATAAAGCTACATGGTATGAAAGTTTTGGAGAAGCAGACAGAGTTTATGAAGGAACAGGAGACAGATACAATCCCTATCCAGGATTACTTATCAATACGGACACAGAAGATCCAGTAATTCGTGATCCTTTATGGTTATCTGAAATGCTAGAAGCAGGGTTTATCAGTAAATTAATCATAACTTCTAGAATTCAGATTAGTTTATTTCCCAAAGTCATCCAAGATGTAGCCGCACAGATTGGAGGACTTAATTATATGAGGATCACTATCTGGAGTACTCTTCCAGCTTGGGACAATAGCTATTATATGGAAGTTCAGCCAGCACATATTCTGGTCCTTATCCATGATTAGGGTTGTATCCTTGAATACAACTGGTATACAGGAGATACTTATTTATCACTTAATGATCTGGATGCTCTGGCTCAAGAATGGTCTAATTTCATGAGTAAAAAGATTTATGAAATACAGAAAGAATTAGACAAAGGCTTCCACTTATATAGCTATACTAACAAAATAGCCGTATATGGTCCAAGACCTTCAGCAGGGAGGCTTTTTGGAAAAAGAAGGATTGTTAAGGATCCTAGACTAATGACAGCAAAGGATCGTGTCCCTATTTATCTTCCTATTTCATACTGCGTTCTATGTAGTAATTATGGAGTAGTTCATGAGCATGAGCAGTATGAGGATAACTCTAATCCGCTAGATTATGATAACTATGTGGATACAGATTAGATGTTCCAAGAAAGACAGAATGCTTTCCCGGATAGACAACTATGACAGATCACTATTCATCAGTGACAAATCACTATTCATTAGCGACAGATCACTACTCACTACGACAGATCACTATTCATCAACATGCGTGAATAGCTTCCAAACAAATCCAAGACAGTCCAGACAGATACAGACAGAGGTTCATAGGTCATTACTGTTCACTACCATGCGTGACAAGAGACTGATAGATTCCCAGATAGACTACTGCTCATCAATAATCACAATATTCTTTCCACCGACAGTTTAACTTGAGTTAACTCTACCTACTTAGGTTAATTTACCATGGTTCACTGCATCTATAAAAGAGATGGACTACGCAAACAAAACACAAGCCTAAAGAATAAGCCTCTGAAGCCTAAAGAATAAGCCTAAAAGAAGCCTCTAAACTTTGAAGTTAAGCTTCTAAAGTTCCAAGTTTTAGAAAGACTTTGTAATAGCCTTCCTTCTCCCTCAGAAAGACTTCCCCTCTTGTAATCTTGTAACCCTTCCCTTCAGACAGAATCTTGTAACCTTTAAGACAGTTTCACGAGTTTTGACTGATCGAGAATTCCCTTCAATCGATCGAATGTTCCTTTTCGATCGATCTAATAGGAATCGAGAATCGATCGAGTTAAGTAGGTTGTTTATGCTGAATTTATTAAAATTTCGACTGATCAAGAATTCCTTTCGATCTATCGAATTTGCCTTCTCGATCGATCGAATAGGAATCAAGAATCGATCGAGTCATCCAGATTGTTTAGTAAATTTTTCTTCATGATTTCGATCGATCAAAAGTTATGAGTTTTGAATTTTCACTAAGTGTTTTCACATTTAAAAGTACAAGGCTATGTGTAATGAGATTGCACATGTTTTCTAATTAAAAACCTTTCTTTTAAAATATCTAGTGGGAGAGAGATACAAGGGTTGGATCTCACGGCCTCCATTGTCGGTTCATAGTAGTATGAAATATATACTTTGTCTCTGCTTCAAGCTTAGCATTCCATGTGGAAAGTATTTATTTCATGGTGCTACAAGATTGAATTTCCTAGTTTATAGTGGTTTGATCAAACACCTTGTCTTAGCCTTGAGCTTTGCATTCCATGCGGAGGGTGTTTTGAATCATGGTACTACAAGATAAACCTGTTAATGGTAGATGAAATGTGACTACACATGATTCTAGACAATGGTATACACTAGACTAAATATTATAGTATCCTCTATGCTAAGTTCTTACTATTATTATTTAGAGGCTAAATGTATAACGGCATATTATTAGTGTTTGATAAGAGTTATCATGATAACACTAATAATGTGAATAGTTCTCAATCAATCATAGTATTTAATATTCATTCTATGCTGGGGGATATTAAATATGGGATTGGGTTGTCGTTGCATATTTTTTATTATGGTTTTATTAAGGTTCCATACTATATGTTTATATGCTAAATTGATAATGTCCAGTTTACTTATTATATTCATGTTTATTGTTTTCATATTTAATCATGGCATTATTTAGCCTACTTGTTGCTATTCTTAAACAAAACAAACTGACTGGATCCAACTATGTTGATTGGAAAAGAAATTTGGACATTGTTCTTACTGCTGAAGAGCACAAATATGTGCTTAGACAACCATGTCCTAACTTTCCATCATTAAATGCTCCTCTTGAGGAAAAATAGCGATATGATCGTCGATAGAAATCTAATGAAATGGCCAAGTGCTATATCCTAACATCTATCTCAAATGTTCTACAGCATCAAATGCAAGATGTAGAACTAGTTTTGGATATAATGCTAAGTCTGAAGGAGATGCTTGGTAAGCAAGGCCGTTCAGCTAGGCAAGAAACTATGACGCAGATTTATAATACCAAAATGACTGAAGGCACTTCAGTGAGGGAGCATTGTCTTAGGATGATCTCTCATCTGAATACACTGGAGGTTTTAGGTGCTGATATTGATGAAGAATCCCAAGCGGATATGATACTCCAGTCACTACTAGAATCATTCAAGGAATTCAGACATAATTATAACATGAACAAAAAGATTTATACATTGTCTGAATTAGTGAATGAATTGGTGGCGGCGGAAGGCATTCTTTGTACATCCAGTGTTGATGCCAATATGGCTGAAACTTCTACTTCTTAACCTAAGTCGAAAGGTAAGGGTAAAAAGAAGAAGAATAAGGACTTTACCAAGCAAGATGGTAAACAAATTGCCTTAGGAGTTTCCAACAAGGGAAAGAAGAAGGACTATGCCAAAGGAAAGTGTTTCCATTGTGGCGAGAAAGGTCATTGGAAGAGAAATTGTCCAAAATTCAGAGCTTCCAATAATAAGGGTATGAAAAGTTCATTCCTTCTTGAAATATGTTTAGTACAAAATACCACGGATTCCTGGTGTGTGGATTCGGGTTGTACTAATCATATCTGCAATTCTTTGCAGGGGTTCCAGGAGACCAGAAAGCTGAATGAAGGGGAATTGTTTCTTACTTTGGCTGATGGGTGCAGAATTCCAGTTGTAGCTGTTGGAATGTTTAATTTATGCTTTGATTCTAGGGTTTTAATATTGGAAGACTGGCTATATGTACCTAATGTTCGTAAGAATTTAATTTCTGCAACTTACTTAGGTAAACATGGATATTGTGTTATCTTGAAAGACAATGTTGTAATAAAGAAGGATAAAGTGTTTATCTGTTCTAGCAATATTGTTGATGGTCTTTATATTTTAACTCCTGATAAGCATGAATTATATAATTCTGAATTGGATAATAATTCACATGTGAAATCATTAAAGAGAAAGTTTCCTTCTACTAGTGATGCATATCTTTGGCATTTACGTTTGGATCATATTAATTCAAACAGGATTCATAGACTGATCAAAGATGGACTTTTAGAGCCATTGGACTTTGATGGATTTCCAGTTTGTGAATCTTGTTTGGAGGGCAAAATGACCAAAAGACCTTTTAGTGCAAAAGGTAGAAGAGCCCAAGATTTGCTAGAACTAGTACATTCAGATGTATGTGGTCCTATGTCAACTCAAGCAAGAGGTGGTTATGAGTATTTCATTACTTTCATTGATGATTACTCTAGATTTGGTTATGTGTACCTAATGAAACAGAAGTCCGAAACCTTTGAAAAGTTCAAAGAGTTTAAGGCTGAAGTTGAGAATCAATTAGGTAAACGCATAAAGGCCATTCGACCTGATCGAGGTGGCGAATACCTTCTTGGGGATTTTAAGGATTACTTAACTGAAAATGGGATTATATCCCAATTGACTGCACCTAGAACTCCACAACAAAATGATGTAGCAGAAAGAAGGAATATGACTTTTTTAGATATAGTTAGATCCATGATGAGTTATTTGACTCTACCAATTTCTTTTTGGGGATATGCCTTAAATACTGCAATGTATCTTCTGAATTTAGTACCTTCGAAGTCTATTCCTAAAACACCTGTAGAGTTGTGGATTGGGCGTAAACCTAGTCTGAGACATCTCCGTATTTGGGGTTGTCCAGCACATGTGTTAAAAGGAAAGTCTGACAAGTTACAGTCTAAAACAGAAGTAGTTTTCTTTGTAGGGTATCCAAAAGGAACTGTTGGAGGTTTATTCTATAGTCATAAAGATAATAAAGTGTTTGTTAGTACAAATTCCAAATTTTTGGAAAATGAATATATGAATGATTATACTCCTAAAAGTAGAGTTGTTTTGGTTGAAATGAATGAACCTGTAATTGAACAATCAATGGACGAAACTAGGGATGATGTGGTTGTATTGGATACACCACAAGATATTACTCATGAGATGACTAGTACACAGGAGCCTCGTCGTAGTGGGAGGATTATTAGGCCACCTATAAAATTTATAGATCTGGGAGAAACTTATGAAGTTATCTCAGAAGAGGCTGAAACTGATCCTTACACTTATGAAGAGGCAATGAATGATATAGATGCACATCATTGGGTCAAAGCTATGAAATCTGAATTGGATTCAATGTATTCCAATCAAGTTTGGGATCTTGTAAAGGCGCCTAACAGCATTAAACCTGTTAGTTTCAAATAGGTTTACAAGAGGAAGAGAGGGATAGATGGAAAGGTTGAAACCTTTAAAGCAAGGCTAGTGGCGAAAGGGTATACACAAAAAGAAGGTATTGATTATGAAGAAACCTTTTCACCAGTAGCAATGCTTAAATCTATCAGAATTCTCTTAGCCATTGCTAGTCATTATGATTATGAGATTTGGCAAATGGATGTCAATACTGCATTTTTAAATGGCAATCTTGAAGAAGAAATCTATATGATGCAACCAGAAGGTTTCATAGCAAAGAAACAAGAGCATATGGTATGCAAGTTGAAAAGGTCCATCTATGGACTTAAGCAAGCATCTAGATCATGGAACATCAGATTTGATCAAGCAATCAAGTTATTTGGTTTTGAACAAAATCTTGATGAACCATGTGTGTACAAAAGACATCAAGATAAAGTAGTAATGTTCCTAGTACTTTATGTTGATGATATTCTACTCATTGGAAATGATGTAGGGGTAATATCATTAGTAAATGTTTGGTTGTCAAGCCAATTTGATATGAAGGACTTGGGCGAAGCTAACTTCATTTTAGGGATCAAGCTTTGGCGAGATCGCAAGAATAAGATGTTAGGCTTGTCACAAGCTGGGTATAAAGATATGGTTCTAGTACGGTTTAGCATGCAAAACACAAAGAAAGGATTGCTTCCTTTCAGACATGGAGTTCCTCTGTTTGATGACCAAAGGCTTAAGACTCATGAGGAAGAAAATATGATGAGACAAGTTCCTTATACTTTTGCAGTGGGAAGTCTCATGTATGCCATGCTTTGTACTAGACCAAAAATCTATTATTCAGTTGGCATGGTCAGCCTATATCAATCAAATCTAGGACCAAAACATTAGCAAGCTGTAAAGCATATTCTCAAGTATCTACGAAGAACGAGAAATTATATGCTTGTTTACCGGTGTGAGGATTTGATACCTATTAGTAATACAGATTCAGATTTTCAATCAGATCTTGATTTCAGAAAGTCCACTTCAGGTTGTGTATTCACCTTGGGAGGTGGAGCCAAAAGTTAAAGGAGCGTTAAGCAATCTTGTATTACTGACTCCACCATGGAAGCTGAATATGTTGTTGCTTGTGAAGCGGTAAAGGAAGCTGTTTGGCTCAAGAAATTCCTTTTTGATCTTGGTGTTGTGAGAATGGAACAAGTTCCCATCACATTGTTTTGCGACAATAGTGGAGTGGTTGCACAATCCAAAGATCCACGGAATCACAAGAAAGGAAAGCACATTGAAAGAAAATACCACATCATTTGAAACATTGTTGCTCAAGGAGATGTAGTAGTAGCAAAGATAGATAGTGCAAATAATCTAGCAGATCCCTTTACCAAAGCCTTGCCCCAAAGGACTTTTGAGTCACATTTGGAGGGAATGGGAGTTAGATTAGTGCACAATAGTCTTTAGGGCAAGTGGGAGATTGTTAGGATTAGTGTCCTTAAATCCTATTGTATGATGCTATGTATGACATTATATATGACATTATATATGACTTAATGTTGTAATTAATAAAGTTGTTTTATTATTATCTAAAATAATAGTAACATGAATAATTGGACATTATCATATAGTCCATGAGATGCATAGTATGTGATTTAGTCACAGAAGATTTAAATCACAAGTTCTTTGTAAACTCAGAATTTTAGTTCGTAGTCAGTGATGAAATTGGGAATTTCATTTGCAAAGACTGTAACATATCAACTAAGATGATTTGTCTTGATCATGGAAGTGGAGACTTCTAGTTGATATGTTGATATGTTTTAAGAGTTAAGACATATTGAACTAGACCGCTGTGAGATTTATTATTCTCCTAATGACTGTTAAATGAATAATAAATCTCACAACTTCTATTTACATGAACTCTTGATCCTAAGAAAATAATGGACTTGATCATGAAGTGTAAGTTGCTTTGATATATCAGGAGTGAGATCTAAAGTCACGATCAAAACCTCAGTATATTGGGCAGCCACATTTAGTGTTAATGAAACATATATTCTCAAGATAGAATTCATAATCTCTTAACAGAGATATAAAATATTCCCTTGAGATAAGTTTAATGGGTTTGGTTATTCAGAATGTTAGGCCTAACTACTTTAGTAAGGAGTTACTAAAGTATATATATTTATGAAATTGGATTTCATAAATATATGATGAATAACTTAAAGGATTAAACCGAGTACTCAAGGATTACATTGTAGTAATCTTCAAAGTGGCAGTCTACATTCATGACTTTATATTACTACGATATTTTATGAAGGGGTTAAATGTATAATAAAAGTCTTGGGATATAATTTATTAATAAGGCCTAGAGTGCAATTATATTTATATAGTGGTATTAAATATAATTAATGGTAACTTTGGACTTGTCAAGAGTTGACAGAAAAGCCCAAGGCACATTGGAGCTAGAGTCTTATTTGTTCTCTTTTGGTCCCACTCCAAGCCACATACTAAAGGCCAATTGGAATGGCCCGAAAGGCTTAGATCAGTTAGATAATCAGTTATAAGGAGAGAAACATACAGAATTATATATGAGAATGAAATGGTTTGTATGTGAGTGTAAGACACTCTCTTATTCTCCCCTGAACACATACATATAAACTAATTGAGAGACCACACTTCTTGGGCACAAGTGTAATTGGAGTGAAGATTAAAAGTGTTTCCAAGTACTTCTAATCTTTGGTTTTGAATTTCACCGCACCAAGGTACACTCTCTTGTTCTTATATTCTAAAATTTACATAGTACATGTTATCAATTGCGAATGAAGTAGATCCGTTAATTTTCCGCTACGTATGTTTTGTATACGATACAAACATGTGTTTTTCCAACAGAAGAGACAATGCAAAAATAGAAGAGAGTATATTATAACTTTTTTAGACAAGGCATATGCAAATTTGTGTAAGCATTGAGTATATATGTCCACTTATTAAACCTGAAAAAGGGACATTGTACAAAATCAAATTGTGGAAAAAGAACAAAAAACTAATGTAATTCATCTAACAATTTGCATTTTCTTTTGATTTACATATAGGGTTTGAATCAACAACAAATTCAAACCAAAAACCCTGTAGATGATGGGAATAAAGTTGAGAATAATAATGTGTTAAGAGAGTTATAAATTGGATTAATTGAGCAAACAAATTCCAAAAAGAAAATTTAAAAAGAAAAGAGAAGTACATATTAGAATCTGCGCAGGGAAGACTTCCTGTTGCAGGCTTTCGTGAGAAGAGACCTATGTTTCTTGAAAACCAAAAAAGAAAGAAATTCTGAAATAAAGAAAACACGGAAAACATATTAGAAGCAAAAAGTACTACTCACAATACCAATTGAGAATACACTTTGATCACATATATAATTATTTAAGACATACAATAAGAGAAAGATTATTAATCAACCTCATGCAATTCATCTAAAAGTAAAGAAAATTAATCGTACAAGAATAAATATTTCACATCAAGATTAGACTCAACTTCTACTTAAAATTGAAACCCAAAACAAATCCTACTATCAAAATTTTCGGAATCTCATAATGTAAGATCAGTACCCAATTAAAGAAACAAATGGATTGTAGAGAACCAAATTTAAGGTACATAAACTATACTACAATTGTATTATGACTATTTGATAATCCTTTCAGATTTTTAATGAGGCTCCTAATCCACTATTTTATCAAATATGGGAATGACAGATAAGTCTGCTTAAGTTCCAATTCAATTTTTCAATCTCTCTATTAATTCACTTGTAGAAAGTTTTGTAGACAAACTTCGTAAAAAAAAAAAACTGACAGAGAACAATGGTTCTAGGAATTTAATTAAATAAAACTGTATCTCACCAAAGTTCAGTCTGTCTCTTGAAAGAAAGAAAATACTCTTTTTAATAAACAAACATAAGTTGTCATTAAGACTTGCTATGACAATTTCTCTATACTTTTTTTCATATCAATAAAAAATCTGCCACCCCATTATCTTATGCCACTTTGCTGATTACTAAAAATATTTGCTTTAAAGATTGAAAATAAACAACTTTCAAGGGAAAGAACTATCAAATTTTAATGTGGTTAAGCATTAGAACACAATAGGGGAAAATAGGACAAAATAAGGATCTAAAATATTGTAGACAAAATATTATAAAAGAGTTTCTAGAATGTGCATCACTTTCTTCTACCTTAAAGCATAAACTTGTAAACAAAACTAAAATAAATAAATATGTTTAGATCCCACTGGAAGGAAAAGGAAAAATTATACTTTCTAGATGGAAGCCTTGTCTTAAGAGATCTCTGAAATTAACTTTTCTTGAAGCTTCAAGCAAAGCTAAACAACAACGTAGAAAACATAAATAGTCATAATTTCCATGGGTCAAATAATTTGTTTAAGCATTACAACACAACAATTGATTTAACAAAAAGGATTAAGGTATGGATCTAAAATATTGTAGAAAAAAGGGGAGTTTCCAGTTGTCTGGTCTACCAAAGTTTTGAACCATAAATTTGAAAGGGACAGATGTTTGACTGAAAATGGCCTCTCTTGGTGCAATTAGAGGAGCCTAGAAAATTGGACTAATGGTAAGCGGTGGACTCTCATAGAGCATTGTAGAATGGCCACATTAATTTATGCAATAATATTTTTTTTAATAGTATAAACACAAAAGAAAAAAAAATGCAGGATTTCTTGTGAGAGCTCACAAGCCAATAAAGGTGAACCACCTTCAACACCATTCTCGCATTTCACTTCCTCTAAAAGTGAACAACCTACATGTACCAATTACTATTATGCAGTTGACCGTACTCCTGTACCAATTATGAATTGCTGCACTCAGTCTAGTCATATCAATCAATCAAGTTGACTCATGTACCAATTACTATTAACTGAACAACTTGTTTAAGGCCGACACTACCACATCATGTAGTTGCCCATGCAATCCTTCTATATATAGTCGTGTAAGCATCACATCTAGATATACCTCAGTCAAATTCACCTTTTGCAATGCTAATGTGCAACTGGCTCCTTCCCCATTTTCCTAATAATTATAGGAGGGAGAGAGATAACGATGAGAGGAAATATTATGCAAGACTGCAGCGAGAATGGGAGTATCGTATGAACGAGTCCAACTCTCTACATAATGATCTCCTTCTACTCAAGGCACCTTTTGTGGACCGAGTCTCGCTGACAATGCCAAGGGGAAATATGGACCAATGTAGGCGAGCTGTGGCCAAAATCTGAAAGGAGAACAACCTGATGTTCCTTCGTAGGTGCAGGTATCACCTGCTATAGCTTGCAGAAGAGCAGGCCGCTACAACCAACAGGCAGCTCACCCTAGCGGAACATAATAGTGTGAGCTACGAGGACTACCTATCAGAATGAATATCTATGTACTACATCACCTAGTTAGGTTCTATGTGGGGTGCGTACTATCTCTAGAATTATGTTATCAATGTTGGTAATGCCAATTGGCCAATATGCAGGTCATGCATATTGATGGTATCTTGTGTAAGAATATGTACGTTGTATGTGTTATGCATGTAATAAGTTAACAATGCTGGTAATGTTAGTTGGTCGATATGCAGGTCATGCATATGGATGGCATCCTGTGTAGGAAAATTTAGGTATTATGTGTTATGCATCTAATAATTTGCCTACCTCTTTGCTATAAGTAGTCATTCATAATTACGCATCAGACGTGCATATTTGTGCAAATGATGATAAGGTTTACATAAACCCCTAACCATAAATAATGTTCCCCACACAGTACGAATACAACAACAGTGACACACATACATCTAAAACATAATTAAGAATAATAGTTATACATCAAACTGCGAGTGGACCACAACACGATTACTCTTCATCTGACATCTCCACGTCCAACTGATAAATGTCTGCTGCAAGAAGTGATTGCAAGTATCGTGCATGCTAATACAACTTACACTCCACTGATTCTCGAATCTCCACCTGGGTCCAATATCGATTAAAACATATCTTCATTTGATTATTTTCTTCTCTTATGCAGCACAATGCTCTATGAAGTTTGTCTATAGTGTCTTTTTGCATCTGCGATGCGAGTCGCCGAGGCACTGGCAGCTATAATCGACCATCTCATCATAAAACATCTCCTGTTCACGGAGTAACTAGTCCCACTTCGCCCTCATGGTATTGTGGACCTGTGCACTATTTCGCAGGCTGGGATTGATTGGATAGCTGAATTCATCTTCTAGTACCCAGCAACGACCCATCGCGGTGAACACATCGTGTGGCCTGTAGCGATAAGGGTCACCTATTGACGCTGACTACAATAACATCAAAAGATCGAGTTAACAATGTGCATCAACTGTTAGTAAATAATGTATAGCTGCATAACATGGTACACGACTAAGACATTTCTAAATTGATGTAGTTTTACATGCTAGATCTATCATGTGGCCAGTAACATAAACAAAAGAATAATCGTACAATGATGCATAATGCATGGCACTGTGTGAATCAGAGATGAGGATCTGGTCAAGCACACTACAACTATGCAAATATAATTGACTTATACTACTATACACATGTGGAAATACACTGTAATAATGGGAGCATGGGTACTCCCATTCATGTATCATTTTTCCAGCCTGTACTGACATGACAAGCCCCGATACTCATATATAAATTTTTTTTTTAATGATATTTGGACCATGAGATGAGCTTATAAATGCACCACAATACTAAATGGATTATTTTTATCCCACTAACTTCTTCGACTGACTTAGCTATGAGTCGCAACGCCTCAAGTTCAAAACGTTCGGTGCGAAACAAGTTTGGATCTACTTCAACAAATGCATCATCACAAGTCCAGCAAAGCAACAACTACAAACATACACAGACCACTATGGAGGGAAATGGGTCGGAAAGAAAAGAGATTTCGTTAATATTCCAATATACACATACGAGAGTCTAGGAAGCGTTGGACACATCATGGTCGGCAGACTTGCACAACTGAATACAGATACCACCATAATAGAGTTCACCACAACAGAACAACTATGGTTAGAGCTATACGAGAAGAGGTGTGAGTTGGAGGTGTACTGTCAATGGCATGGGTTACGAGTTCCTAAGGCACGGTCAGCCGAGTTACCTAGAGACGAACCTACCAACATACTTGCTCGTCTTGAACGGGAGAACAATCAAATGCAAAGGCGACTAGACCGTTTTCATGCAGTCTAAAAGGCTAGGAAACATCTATTAGGGAAAGCGCAAGAGCAAGCCATCAAGTCTATTAATGAAATTACTACTTTAGACGATGATAAAGATATTTCATACTTCTCAGATTCAAGCAATGATGATTTCCAAAAATTCCTACCTACGAAGATTAAACATTGTTGTTAATGTCTAGACATTTCGTGTAAGACGTAGTGTTGTTGCCAATGTCTGACAATGATGATTATGTACATTCAACTAAAGTACAGAATGCATTAATGCATGATATGTGAGTCCCACCACCTATGGACGCATATTAACAAATAATAGATAGGGAGACTAGCATACAATTTCATCTATAGTAACCACTTTTATTGCTTTTGCATTGCTGATTTGTTAATAAAAGCCTTCTAGAGTTATCAACATGACCATAAATGCTACTTATCATATTCTTATAATTATGTGTTATCCTTCATTTCACTAACCATCTTATAACAATCTAAGAAAAATAAGGTACATAGTTGATTACTTCTTGCTATGCTAAAGATTCTCATTCTCTTGTGATTAAAATTTACTACAACAAACAACCAAAATCACACCAATGTACTCACATAATACTCATTCAACCAAAAAAAAAAATTCAGTACAATATCAAATGAAAATACCATTGCCATAAAATTCTGGTATGGGTCTTTTACCTGAGGTGATAGAAATTTCAGTTCAGTCTGGAAGCAACCGTGGATCTATGGAGCAGCAGTGGAATTCAGTTCAGACTGAAAGTAAGACAGTCTAAATGGGAGCAGATGTAATGGTATAACATAAGCATATCTCGATTCTAGAGATATTGATTTTGCTTTATAACTCAATAATTCTATAACTCAATTTTATAGTAATCGAGTTATGTACGGATTAAAAAATGAAAATGCCACGCTAGCAAGCCAACGTGGCAAAAATCTCGTAAAAACTCGACTATAAGATCATCGAGTTTCATGCATAACTCGATTATTGTAATGTCGAGTTTTAAAATAGGGGCATATCCCTATATAGTTTGAGAAAGGGAGAAAAACGCTGGAAAGTTTTGCTGAAAGGGGCAAAACCCCATTTTGGCCATGAAACTAGTGATGATGGTACCAAGTACTGGTTAATAATGAAGAATTCATAGGGCACTGACTAGGGTGAGAGTGGCCACATGAAGATTCAGAGAAATACTAGAGCTACAGAAGCTCTCAGAGGCCTTGACATGAAAGCTTCCTATCCAGTTGCTTAGGTACTCCAAAGGTGACAGATCAAGTCACCTACAAGTATTGCTCTCTCTTTCTCTATAATTGTGTTAAATTTTTTGTGGTTGTGAAAATGCTTGTATTGCTACTTGTAATATCAAAATTTGAACACAAGAATAAATAAACTAATAGTTACTTTTCCCATAAATAAACATTCTTCGTTAAAAACACAAAAATATTCCAACCAATTAAATTATAAGGTTCTTGATACAAGATAACCTATTCTGAAATTGATGATCCAAAAATAAAATGATAAAACTTAGGTACAATTTCACTATACTTAAATTCTCCAATTAAATTCAATTACTTGATCTTAGCCAAAAGGCCAAGAAAAGTATAATTAAATTCAATCACATGACCATAACGCCAATAAAATATAAATAATGTCGTCTTTTTCCAAAGACAATCAAGTCAACTATGTGGTTTAATATTGATAAATGCAATCACCTCGTTGAATTTATGTAGAAAATCTAATCTAAGATACAACTATACCTACCTAAGTTTTGCTCAAAATAAAAACAGAATATTTGATGCAATTACAAGAGTCAAGAGTTAATGGATAATCAAGAAAGTCAGGGCCCTGGAAATAAATCCTATGTTCTAAAAGTAATCTTTCAAAGACTTGAAGCTAATAATTCAAGAGAATTCATTGTTTAAGATCTCCACAAAGAAATAAATTAGATCAAACAAAAAATAAATGAATCAAAACAACCAACGTTTAAATCTCGATTTAGTTTGAAAACAAAATACTCCCAAAGCATCCCAAAACATTTGAGAATCTACAAAATATTGCAGCAATTCAAAACTTTTTAAGTTTATGAACTACAAGAACACATTCCTTGGTTAGTACTTGTGCAACTCTCTCTCTCTCTCTCTCTCTCTCTCTCTCTCTGGAGAACCATTTTTGGGCTCACAAAGCACAGGTTTTGACTTCAACAAGTGGAATACTTCCTAGCAGTAATTATATCCAATCTGATAGCCGTAGTCTAGCTCAGTGAACTAGCACCTTTTCGTCGGATTAGTAAGAACTAAGAACCGGCATAAAAAATCAGGCAAATCAATCATCAATCAATATATATATAAAAGCAAAGACCTCATGCGGGAGTGCATGAGGTCCTGCCATATGGCACTCTAATTTTGCATTTAGCCATTTTTACCTCTTTTCATTAAGTTTTTTTTTTACTATTACTCAATAGATCATTTTAACTTATTTTTACTGTTATATAAAATATGGGCTTCTCTTGACAATTAAACCAAATGTTATTCTTTACAAAATGGACTACCTTTTAAAAATAGACCGAACCTTATAAAAAGCCCAAGCCCAGTTATTACCTTACATATTATGACCCAAGTCTGACCCTTTCCATGTGTAAATCAAACTCAAAACTCTTACCCACTTACAAACTCTCTTCCTCCTCCCCCAAGTATAGATGACACTTCTAGAAAATCTCATTCTCATGAAATCATATCTTCATTTTTTCTCAATTTCAATTCAATACGCTTTTGTCTATTAATAATGTTCTATGCAATTTATGCAAGTAAATTGTCTTTGTCATCAACCAGTGCAACGAAAATATATATAAATCTTCTGATTCCTGAGGTTGCTAAAATAATTGACAAGTGCATATTTCTAAAATTTATAAAAACAAAAAAAGTCTAATAAATAGCATATACTTACTATCTCACAAAATGCCATTTACATAATATTTTCTTTAAAAAAATTCAATGATAGGAATGGTCAAAAACATGATCCTATACAAGAAATACCAAAAATACATACAAAACAATTTTCATATGAGGAATTATCTTTAAAAAATATGAAGACAATAGCAAAGATAAAATGCATTGAATGGGATCCTAAGGAGCAAAATTGTTAATCATTTCAAATTATACTCATCATTTACATGAAAAAAAAATAATACATCATATTATTTACATTAAAAAAATAATACATATTCACTTCAAAGTTCATTGTAAGATGTGAACTGTTAGGGTATTGCAACAATTAGCAGCATTGATACAACGATGGGTTGGTATTACATTTCATGTGTACTTTATGGAAGGAAGGTCAAACCACAATCAGGATCATTTTGGTGTGTAAAATGTGAAACAAAAACAAATCTCCATATTCCAAGTTTAGAGGCACTCACATTAACTATATACTCTCCAAATATTTATAATATATTTATCTCACTATAACTACTATATATACAATTGCAAACTACCTCAGATATAGGATTCAAATTGAAGTTTCAAATTGCAACTGATATAACAACTTTTGTGATATTTGATTGAGATGCTGAGAAAATCTTAAAGAAATTTGCAAGAGATCTTGTTGAAAAACAAACTGATGTACAATTTATTTAAATTATTAAATTATTTTAAAACTATTGATTATAATATATATTAAATTCCTCGTATACAGATTGATAGTGGAGAAGGAATCCCACATGATTTGAAGAAAATTTTAGGAAAAAAAATGCATTTTCCTACTTCATTTGAATGAATTCAATTTAAATGATGGTTTTGAAAATTACAAAATTACTTAGATTTTTGATATACCTTCAAATGACAAAAAGTTATAGAAGAAAAAAAAATACACAATCCAATATGCGATATTAATTCTTTTGCTACACTATTGCTAAATTAACAAAAAAATATAAAAACATTTACAAAAAAATGTCACATCGTTGAAATTTAATACAAGTGCAAATACCTACGAAACATCTTAGCGACAACAAATTCGCAAGTCCAAACTTTGTAAGATCCAGTTAAGAATCTTCCAGTGCCAATTCTTTAGTGATTAACACAAATGATGCAACAAAATGAAAAAGTGGTAAAAGTTCAAAAATTGAACAAATAGGGACGGACCAAACTTCAAACGTTGAATATGAAGAAACATGTGATGATAACATACCCCTCAATAAACTTTACAAGCAATGTCATACCGCAATAACAAAGCATTGAAGAAGCAAAAAAAAAAAAAAAAATACAAGATTTCGTAATGAAGCACTTTATTACATCAATAAAATAAAGATTAATAATAGGAAATGAATTAATATGCTTTTATTATACAATATTACTCCAAAGTTGTTTTTTATTATTGCTCATTACTTGAACTAAATAATTATAATGGATATGTGTGTGCAAGTTATAATTGTTGTTTCTTATGATGAACGCGTTACTTACAAATTTTTATGACAAATATGCTATAATATATGTACAACATTCTCCAAACAAAATTTACATAAAATATTATAATATTATCCATGCATCGCATGGGCAACTTACTAGTTGCATATAACTGAAAGGGTAGGGCAAGACGAGTCATTAGTTTGTCAAAGCTCAGATTTGTGCTAAAACACAAAAGCTTGTTCAGACCCCCAATTAAAAAATACGGCTAGATTGATTTTACTCTAACTTAGATTAAGTGTGACACAAGAGTAAATAAGCGCAATGATCTGATAACTCTTCCTTAAGCCATATTCATCCATCATTAACAATAAAGTAAAAGTTTAAAGAGAATGGAAGAGAGATGCAAACATAAGATAACACCGAGACGTGTTATCGAAGAGGAAACCGAAAAACTCGGTGAAAAGCCTCTCCTCGACCCTCCAAGTCGAAATCGATCCACTAGAGAATAAAGTTGGTGTACATGAATAACAAAAGACCCTCCAAGCCTAGTCTACCCCATGCACTTGAGCCCTCCAAACTCCTACTACCAACAGACTTCTTGGAGTCTTGTCTTCTCTAACTTTCAGGATCCCGCAATTCAGCTTGATTGCATCCACCACTGAATGGCTCCTTCCAATACTTTCCAACAGCACCAAAATCTCACTTTATACTTAGAATGGGTGTGGTAAGTGTTTGGGCTAGCAACCTCTCAAAGATATAGAGATAGAGAGGTAGGAGTTGAGGAAAACCACAAGAAAATGTGTAAATGATTGTGGGTATAACAATCTCTAACTCTTAAGTGTATTTTCTAGGGTTTTCTCTCTCTGAAAAGCACTCATTCCAATTTATGGGTAATAGAGGTATATATAGTGTGGGTAAAGGAAAGGTAAAGCAAAACACAACTTTTTGCCAAACAAAGACTTTCGCGAGTCCTTCGCGGGTTGGCCATTCTCGTGAGACAGTCGCGAAAATGACAGTCTAGCGCGAAAATGACAGTCTGGCATGACTCTTCGTCTTCCAGTCATATGCTCCACATGTGGCCTTTTCACGGGTTGCTTCTCGCGAGCCAGTCACGAAATCCACTAATGTAACTTTTGAAGATTGATTCTTCACCGATCTCTCACACTCATCCCTCACAAATAAACCCAGATACATACAGGGAAAATGATTGAAGAAATTATAATCAAATTTGGCACGGAATTAAAACCAACACAATATAGTTGGAAATCACAACTTTACAGTTTGTACTTAGTTCTTTCATGCTTGATTGGCAGAGGTCAATCTCTTTTATTTACCTTAAAACTTAAAGAATGGTTCATGCATTGTGGCAGTCTAATTCCTTATTGATTAATAACTAGATGCTGTTGAATTGCATCTTTGATCACTGAAATAGTTAAACTTAATGTCAACATTCTTAGTTCTAGCTATTATTTGAAATACTTTTGACGAGTATTACTTGATGACAACCATACAAGCAATTAAATGTTGAAGTAAAAATTGGAAAAATGGGAAAGAAACAACTGCAGGAATCTCTGGTCATCAACATTAGTCTAGAACACTCCTATGCATATGGTTAGAAAGTCGGTATGGAAACAACTTAGATGAAGGGATTGACGGCAACACCACATTCATAGATGATAGGTCTTGCTAGAAAATTGGTTGCCAGAACTTGAGAATTCATTATTGTTCTCCACAAAGAACAATAGCCAGCTACAGTTACGGTCAGAGGTATAGCATGAGTCCAGTTTGACAAGTGCATCCTGTGAAAGCCAAATTAAATGTTAAAGTCACCTAAGAACTTAAAAGAGGGTATTAATCCTATAACCTGACAAACATATGAGCAATTACGTGAATTGAAAATGAAAAACTAGGAAAGAACAACTGCAAGAATCGCTAGTCATCACTCATCAACATCAGTCCAGAACACTCCGGAATAAATTAATGGATACAACTTGGATGCATTGACAGCAATACTAAATTTATAGATTGATGTCTTGCCAGAACTCTCAAGTTCATTTGTATTCTGCAAAAAGAACAATAGCCAGCCACTGTCAACAGTATTGCAACAATCCAGTTTGAAATGTTTGATGCATCTAATGAAAGCCAATAAGGATGCTCATCTCCTATATATTGGGAAATTGTATGCTGTCTTCCTTACCATTTATCAATCTTCCAAAGTTATTGCCAAAGAACCCTCTTCTTGTAAATAATGGCTTTAAAACACAAAAACAAACTTATCACAGTCATTCACATTTGATGAATCCTGTGTTGAAGATTTTGTCTCAGAAGTCGAAGCAGTAGCTATACCAGTGGCAGCCATGGAAGGAGCTTCGAAGCTTTTGAAGAAGACGAAGAGAAATGAAGAAGAAAGTTCCCAAATTTGTTAAAAGAAGAAAACCCTAGGTTTTGTGCTCTGATACCATGTGAAAAACTAATTTGGGAAAAATGATTTCATTGCATTAATTAGAATTACAAAGCTAATCTATATATACTCTGATACACACTGAAACACGCCACTAACTCTAACTAACTCCCACGAATTGTGCTAACTAAATACTAACAGTTCTTGGCACGTGTATTACTAATAGTAGTTGGCACATGTGAACATATATACAATATTCTAACTAAAACTACAAGTCGTATATAGCAGTTAACTACATGTCGTGCTCTGCTCTGCTCCACCTGGACTTCCTCTGTTGCTCTGTTCTTCCACATTTTGATTTCCTCTATTTTCTGCGTGTATGAGCTTATCTGAATCAATTGATTCTTTGACAATAGCTTCAGCTTGACCAGATGGCTTCTTCTTTTGATAGCTTCCCTTGTTGAGAGAAATGAGCAATGGATGGCTCAGTGTGGATGCAACTATCTAGACAATACAGAGAAAGAAAAGTATTTCAAGGACAACATAGAATATATAGACAAACTCAATAATGAAGGGAATCAGACGTTCAAGCTACATGCCAATGAATTTGCAAACTTAACAAATGAAGAATCCATTTCCTCTCCTGCTGGAAACAAGATTTCCAACCAGACAAGTTCTCTCGAAATAATAACATTCAAGTACAAAGACCTGACCAAAATTCCAATGACTATGGATTGGAGAGTGAAAGGAGCTATTATGAAAAGGTTTGTTAAAACCTTGAGAGAGATAATGGAGAAACACTCAACTTGAATTGTTGAGGAGGGTTCACTGACTTTTATATAATGCAAGAAGAATATGTACAAGGCAATTGAATTTATACATGGCAAGTCTACTATATCAAATCTCTAAGTGATTGGCCCAAAAGGCCCAATATGGTTCTTAGACCTAATCTTGGTGGCAACTCCATTTTTTACCCTCCGCCATGGTCCGATCCCAAAGGTCGAGGCATACTCCCTTGCACCTGCATCGACGAACCACCATTGCAGCCACAATTGCCACTTAATGAACAGTCAATTAGTTGCTACACAGACAATTCGACCAAGTTGCTAGTTACATTTTTAAGTAACCCTTCTATGCCTACAACTGTTGAAAAGGCCCAATTGGATGCGGCTGCATGCATGAGAATCAACCACAAAATGAAATATTTTAATGATAATAATAAGTAAGGAAATTGATAAATGGTGAGGAAGAAAGCAAAATTGCGATAAGTTTTTTTCACTCTATTAAAGCCATTGTTTACAAACCAAAGAGGGTTTTCTAGCAATGGCTTTGATAGATTGATAAATGGTAAGGAAGAAAGCATACATTTTCCTTATATATAGGAGATGAGCATCCTCATTGTGATTAGTATCTTGGGAAGGAAAGCGACCCCTTCTTTTAGTGTGTTAGGCAAGTTAAAGTTAACTTTAACGAAAAAGTATTTTGTATCAAATGATACCATGTCATCCGTATCAAAATCAAATAAATGACAGACATGTGTGCAAAAATAATTACTCACTAACATGTCTTTCATTTGTTAGTAAGGTAGTTATTTTTTACTAACATGTCTCATACTTATTGGATTTTGATACCGCTTACATAGTATCATTTGATACCAAATACCATCTCGACTTTAACAGCTAATTTTAGCATATCAAACAGACTACTGTAATATTGTTGATAGTGGAGAATAAGAATGAACTCCCAAGTTTTGTTGACCAACTTTTGAGCAAGACAGCCTCCAATTGGGCTCAATTTCTTTATGTAGAAAAAAATAGTACTCCACTGTGAGGTTTTTTATGATATTCTTGAGAGGAATGTTCATGGCGGGGAATCTTATATTTCTTTGATTGGCAATTTTGAATATTAGCCATAATGATTTCATGACATTTTTAAAAAATATATTTGTTTATCATTGAATTTTGATTAGAAGAAATCATCTTTATACTTCTTAACCCATCAATTATAGATAAGAAAATGGGAATTTCATTTAGAAATGAGGATAAAAATGAAAATATCCAAATTTTCTTAATTAGTTTTTCAAATCAGTTAGTGTATTTTAATAGTGTTAAGCTACATGAGGGTGATTGTAAGTTATTTTAAAGAGCAAGGAAGGTTTTTATACCATTGAAAATAATGGGGAGGTCAATGTAATTTCAGTAAACCTCTAGACTTTTGAAAGGTCATTGCAAAATTTTCACATTTTGTTGTTTGCACTCATTAACAATTAACAAAAGAAATAATAATTATGTGAATTTGATGTCAATAAGTAAAAATAATTTCTTAATAAATGTCTTGACTCATTAAATATATCTTAAAATTAATTTTTCTAGTCTTTAATTTCAAATTTATTAATATAAATATGCATGTTTAATATTTGCAATAATTAATTTGTCTTACATTAACAAATACACATTTAAATTTCTAGCATGAAATATACTTGCTTAAAAATGTCTTGGTATATATGTTTTTTAACTCATCAATTATATATAAGGGTATGTTTGGTAAACTGTAATAGGCACTTTAATGTAATAATTATTCCTATGGTTTAACTATTCAATAGTTTTGTTATAATTTTGTTCCAGGGAATAGTAATTCCTTATGAATAGCTATTATTTAAAATGAGATATAACTATCCCTCTTTAAAAGAGTTGTAATATTTATTCCTTAGTAAGTGTAATAATTTCTAACATTAATATATTTTCAAATAAACAAAATAGATCTTAAGATTTATTCTAATATTAAAACTGACAACCAAACTAATGAATTTTTTTTTTTTTTTTTGAGAATCTACCAAATTAATGAATAAGTTTAGTTATTCCATTATAACACATTTTATTCTAGTAATAAAGATTATGATTCCTGTTATAATCCATATTCAGTGTACCAAACGTGTTTTAAGTAAATGAAAACTTCATTTAGAAATGAGGATAAAAGTGGAAATATAAAAAAATATCAGAATTAATTTTTGAATTCAATTAATGGATTTTAATACTGTTAAGTTGCAGGAGAGTTATTGTAATCTGTTTTAAAAATCAAGGAGGATCTTTGTTGTTGGTACAATTGGAAATAAAGGTGAGGTGAATGTAATTTCATTAAATTTCAAGAAATGTCAATTTTTTTCTAGCACTCATTAACAAAAGATATAATAAATATGTGAAGTTAATGTCAATAATTAAACATAATTTCTCATTAAATATCTTGCCTCATTAAATGTACTTGAAAATTAATTTTTCTAGACTTAGATTTTAAATTTCTTGCTATAAATATGCCTGATTAATATTTGCATTAATTATTTTGTCTTACATTAATAAATACACACAGTAAAATTTCTAGCATGAAATATACTTGCTTAAAAATGTCTTGATTAGAGTTGTGCAGCCAACCTAAAAATTCCCTAAATCTTACTCGATCTAATCCAACCTGCCAAATTAGGTCTGTTTAATGGATCAAATTAGTTTTTAAGGGTAGTGGGTTAGGGTGGATGGTCAATTTTTTTTTTTTTTTTAAGAAGTGGGTCAAGTTACGTGTGAGTCAACAGATTCATAATTCCGCCTAACTTGACTCGACCCAACTATACGTAATATATATTTTAAAAACATATTACATTTTTTAGTAACCCTTCTATTCCTTCGACTGTTGAAAAGGCTCAATCGAATGCGACTGCATGCATAAGAATCAACCACAAAATGAAATATTTTTATGATAATAATAAGTAAGGAAATTGATAAATGGTGAGCAAGAAAGCACGATTGCAATAAGTTTTTTTCGCTTTATTAAAGCCATTGTTTACAGACCAAAGAGAATTTTCTAGCAATGGCTTTGGTAGATTGATAAATGGAGAGAAAGAAAGCATACATCTTCCCTATATATAGAAGATGAGCATCCTCAATGTGATGTGTATCTTGGGAAGGAAAGCAACCCCTTCTTTTAGTGTGTTGGGAAAGTTAAAGGTGACATTAATGAAAAGTATTTTGTATCAAATAATACCATGTCATCCGTATCAAAATCCAATAAATGAGAGATATGTGTGCAAAAATAACTAATCACTAACATATGCCTTTCATTTGTTAGTAAGGTAGTTAGTTTTTGCAAACATGTCTCATACTTATTGGATTTTGATACTGCTGACATGGTATCATTTGATACCAAATACCTTCTCGACTTTGACAGCTAATTTTAGCATATCAAATAGAATGTTGTAATATTGTTGACAGTGGAGAAAAAGAATGAACTCCTAAGTTCTGATGAGCAAATTTCGAGCAAGACAACATCCAATTGGGCTCAATTTCTTTATGTAGAAAGAAATAGTACTCTACCGTGAAGCTTTTGATGATATTCTTGAGAGGAATGTTCATGGAGGGAATCTTATATTTCTTTGATCGGCAATTTTGAATATTAGCAATAATGATTTCATGACATTTTTAAAAAATATATTTGTTTATCATTGACTTTTGATTAGAAAAAATTATCTTTATACTTCTTCACCCATCAATTATAGATAAGAAAATGGGAATTTCATTTAGAAATGAGGATAAAAATGAAGATATACATATTTTCTTATTTATTTTTTCAAAACAATTAATGCATTTAATAGTGTTAAGCTACATGAGAGTGATAGTAAGTTATATTGAAAAGCAAGGAAGGTTTTTATACCATTGGAAATAATGGAGAGATCAATGTAATTTTAGTAAACCTCTAGAGAGGTCATTGCAAAATTTTCACATCTGTTGTCAGCACTCATTAACAAAAGATATAATAATTATGTGAATTTAATGTCAATAAGTAAAAATTATTGCTTAATAAATGTCTCGAGTCATTAAATATATCTTAAAATTAATTTTTCTAGTCTTTAGTTTCAAATTTCTTGCTATAAATATGCTTGTTTAATATTTTCATTAATTAATTTGTCTTACGTTAACAAATACACATTAAAATTTCTAGCTTGAATTACACTTGCTTAAAACGTCTTGGTATATATGTTTCTTAACCCATCAATTATATATAAGGGAATGTTTGGTAGACTATAATATACATTGTAATGTAATAGTTATTTCTATGGTTTACATTCAATAGTTTGGTAATAATTTTGTTGCAGAGAATAGTCCTTCCTTATGAATAGCAATTCTTTAAAATGAGGAATAACTATTCCTCTCTAAAAGAGTTGTAATATCTATTCCTTAGTACGTGTAATAATTTCTAACATTAATATATTTCCAAATAAACAAATTTTCCATATCCACATAACAATTATGGAAATAAAAAAATCATCAAAAAATAACTCATCTCTCTCAAATTTAAAATATATCATATTCTAGGAAATATAATTGTAAGAGTGAGATATTTCCTAAAATAGATCTTAAGTTTTATTCTAATATTACAAATTACAACCAAACTAATGATTTTTTTTTTTTGTGTGGAGAATCTGCCAAACTAATGAATCGGTTTAGTTATTCCATTATAACAAATTTTATTTCCAGTAATAAAGATTACGATTCCTATTGTCACGCCCCAAACCCAAAAGGGTCCAAAGCATGAAAAACCAAGCCTTCGAGAGAGACTGTATGGGAATTTTTTTTCCCTTTTCTTTCCATTTGATAAAGTAAATAAATATATTGATCTCTCCACAATACAAGTCAGAGCACTATGACACATTTACAAGCAATACAAACTACAAATCATGTGTCGCCAAATGTACTTAACAATTTAATGCTCCAAATAAAATAAACACAAAGTCACGATCCTCTCTAAGGTACACAAGCTCAATAGAAAATCTAGGCCTACCACACTTAAGGCTAACAAACCTCAAGAGCCCAATCTCCAGTATTATTAGCTATGGCCTCGATAAATTTAGTAAGTTGAGTCACCAACACTTTATAGCACAAATCTCCCACTTAGCATAGTACTTTAATCACCACCAATAAACTAAGCTCCATGCCCGATGAATAGCTAATTTATCTATAAAACTATTGGAGAGTGTGATGAGCTAAATCCCAGTAAGTAGCATAATTAATGGGAGTGGGGGAAATGCAAATTTCATTTTCAATAATAATAATATGATATGACAAGAATGATTTAATAATGAAACACAAAGTTTCTTAAAGTAAATACCTTGAAACAATATACCATAATCTGTGAGCACTAACAATATAATTTCTAAAGCCATAAAATCTAACATTCGGTAATTTATCACAAATATACCACACTACCACATAGATTGGTCAAAGGATCCACCCATTCACAACTGGCATAATATTGTCCTCTCTGGTATGTAAACTCTTGGCCCCATGGACAGCAGCCTCACCCATACCATCAAGGTTTTTCTCTCCCCCCATAGGCAGTAAAGAGAGCACGTCAAATAGGACCTTTTTTGCATATGGTCTTTTAGCCCCATGGGCAGCAGCCTCACCCATACATAATCAAGGAATCTCTTCCCCCCATGGGCAGCAGGGAAGAACGCGTCATCGAAAGTGAAAGGGCACTAACCTTGATTTGATTCCGTTGTCACAAAGATTACGGAAACCAAATCGGGTGATCACCGAAAAATCACACATGGCATGGTGTTAAAACCACATAAAACTCACAGGTTACATATACTTTGAAACACATCGTTTATATCTAGGTGATTTCAGAAAAATCTTAAATATTTTAACTTCCACAAAGTTTGTAAGGCTTTCAACTTCATTCTTGTCAAGAGATTTTCTATCAATTTCCCACATAAACAAGACAAGATAAGCATCTTTAAATTTTTTAATATACCATAAAATCCATGATTTTCTATGTCAACAATTCATGCATTTCCCCATATGCAATACCAAATATGATGCATTTTCATATAAATATATATATATATATTAAGGTTATGACACAATAGTTTTTAGGAAAATATAGTTTCCATAGGCAGTTTCCAAAAGTGTGTCTAACCCAAAAACAATATTTATGCAACATGGTTATTTTCCAAAAATCCCATTAAAAAGCTACTTACCTCAGAAAGCCAACCGATTTACCTCAACTGGGCATCAAAAATCAATCAATGCCGTCACTAGGTCCATCACCAAGAATCTCGAAACCTAGAAAAATAAGGATCAAGCCTATTAATAACAAGCCCTATCGCAAAGTTTATCATCACATTTGTCTCCAAAATCGAAAAGGATCCCTTAAATCAAATCAAATACACTAAAGCCTAGCTTGCCCAACCTAAGACAAGTACCCATTCCCAAAGGGGAACCAAACAAGCATACAAACTCATGGTACCACAGCACAAAACCAAAGCATTTTAATTCTGCACTGCAAGCAATGTGCACATATAAACATAACATAAAACACATCAATTCAAAATAGAGGTAGCATATCTCATGAGTTTCCCTTTTGAGCACTAAATGATTAAACCAAACCATTATTAAAATTTACCAAGTAAAACACATGTCGAAGAAGGCACATGAATTTACAAGCCAACCCATTCAACAAAGATTTGAAGTAAATTCCACAAAATCTCAGTGTTTTCATCACACTTTCAGATTCAATACATAGCAGGCCAGCCATTTTGTAAAAATCATTTGGTCCATGAAAAGTTATCCGATTAACTTGAAATTAGATAGGGATAAGCTCTTATATGTGTAGTATGTACCATAAACAATTCAGCTCAAAAAGATTTTTCTATAATTTATTAAAAATCATGTATTGTGGCTGACTCAAATCTGTCCCTGACAGCTTTAGAAAATTATTATAGTCTTAAGACTAGCCCAAATTATTTGAGAATCGCTCCCATTAAAACCACAAGATTAAAGCATATTAAAAACAAGGAATAAAACCCAAAATCTCATATAAAAAACTTATCAAACACTTGGTATGCAAAAAGCACATGCTCACACTTCACTTGCATAAATTCGTAATTATCACTTCACTCACACCCACATCAGCATATGCAACAACAAGACCCATATAGCTGATCTAGCAAACCAACCCTCAAATACCCATTAGGAAACTAATCAACCAAAATCTTTTATCAAAGCAAAAACTCTTCAAATGATATGAAATTTTCGAATTTTAACAAAACCATTGCTACCGAAAACATCTTAACCCTCTAATCTTCCATTATTCACCAAAACCCATCAAGTATTCACTATAATAATCATTAAATAGCAGAACCCAAATGATTTCATAGAAGAAATTGAGATAAAAGCTTAGATTTTTACCTTAAATTCTTGTTGGGAAATGGCACAAATAAAGGAGTACATGGTGGCTAGAGGGACGATTTAGCGGTGGCTGTTCATGAGAGATGAAGAGGGAGTAAAATTTGGGTGAGAGGAAGGGAAATGCTGGCAGCACAAGAAAAACGAGAGAGGGAGAGAGAGATCAACGTGAAAATGAGGAAGAAGGGGGGGGGGGGTTGACTTAGTTGAAAAGCTTAATTACCACTTTGCCCCAAAAATATCTTGTGAGTAAATTACCAATTTGCCCCTCAAGATTCTTCCAAATTACGCTTAATAACTTGGGTGTTACACCTGTTGTAATCCACATTTAGTGTATCAAACGTGTTCTAAGTAAATGAGAATTTCATTTAGAAATGAGGATAAAAGTGGAAATATAAAAAATATTAGAATTATTTTTTGAATTCAATTATTGGATTTAATATTGTTAAGCTGCAGGAGAGTTACTGTAATTTATTTTGAAAATCATTGAAGATCTTTGTAGTTGGTACAATTGGAAATAAATGTGAGGTGAATGTAATTTCATTAAATTTTTTTCAGCACTCATTAACAAAAGCTATAATAAATATGTGAAGTTAATGTCAATAATTAAACATAATTGCTCATTAAATATCTTGACTCATGAAATGTACTTGAAGATTAATTTTTCTAGACTTAGATTTTAAATTTCTTGCTATAAATATGCTTGATTAATATTTGCACTGATTATTTTGTCTTACATTAATAAATACACAGTAAAATTTCTAGCATGAATACTTGCTTAAAAAAGTTTTGATTAGGGGTGTGCAGTCAACCTAAAAATTCTCTAAATCTGACCTGATCTAATCTAACTTGCCAAATTAGGTCTATTTATTGGATTAACTTGGTTTATAAGGGTTGGTGGGTTGGGTTGGATTGTCAAGTTTTTTTTTTTTTTTTTACAGTGGGCCAGGTCAGGTGTGAAGTTTAGAACAATTGGCAAACCTTGAGCACAAACTTGTCTAGATATAGATCTTAAAGTCTATAGGATTTATTAGACAATGCTCAAGGTGCTGCAAGCCAAAATACAAGAAAAAGGAAGTTGCAAAAAGAAGAATTCGAAACATGCCAGACCAATCGAGACTATGGTTCAACTTATCAAGATGCGTTTTAATTTCGGCCTAAGAGTCCATAAGCCCATTAAGAAATTAGGGTTTCAAATCTATTTCATATAGTATTTGGAGGAAACCCTAAGGCACTTTTTGTAGAGACTTTGGAGGTGTTATTGGGAGATCTAAAAGGTGTTGTGCCTTCTCTTTTCAAAGTCATTACTAGAAATCATTCTCATATCATTAGAACCGGTAGATCTAAAGTCGCTACAATAAGATCAACAACTGCTGATGATTTAAACCTTCAAGGGTGGTCTTGAAGTCACAAATTGGAGAGTTTATGTCGCTAAACCTTTGAGTGGGAACTCAAAGTTATAGCGTGGGAGCTTGTGTGCTGCAAATCCAAGAGAGAAGAGTCCGTGGAGTCGGAGCTGCACGTGGTCATGTGAGTAAGTTCTATTGGAGGTAGCATCAGGTTAGGGTTAAATCTTTTGTAAAATTCAATTCTTTCTAGTGGATTTGTTTGCCTTGAGGATATGTCAGGTTAAATCCTCTCTTGGTTTTTACCTTGAAATGGTTGGTTTCATTGGTTTTCCTGAGTGATCATATTGTTAATTTATTTATTTTTCCGCATTACATGATATGATTTATTAATGTTTAATCTAAATCTGAATAATTAACCTAAGTAACTACTTGGCTAACATATTAGGTTAAACAATTTGTTTTAAGGGGTCTAAACAAACAAACATATATTTTAAAAACATATTGGATGATTTTTTTTTTTTATTCATTTGTATCAACTAAATTGGGATAAAACTATGTAATACCTACCGACTATAGAATAATAAAACATGTTCATTTTTAGTTTGTTTCTCATGAACTGAATTGAGATAGAACTACTTGATATCTTACTAACTAAATGAAATGTCAGTTGGTTTGATAATTTGTATATGATGGTGCAATTACTTAGAATTTTTAGATGGCAATGGCAGCAAATAAAACTATTTGATTTGATTATTTTTGTTGTTTTAATGCACTCCAAACAAATTTATAAGATTATAAATCTGTTGTTGTTTGAAATTTAAAGCATTTATAAAATATTTTGTGTTGGTTTGGTGCCATGTTCAAGTTTCTTAGGTTATGAATTTGCTCTTATTTGTGTTGATATTGTTCTAATGCTCAATTATTAAAAAAAAAAAAAAAAAAAAAAAAAAAAAAAGTCCAACACATGGGTCCAACCCGATTCAAGTGGTTTGAGTTGGATTTTTGTCAAACTAACCATGGTGGGTTGGATTGAAAAAACCCTTCAAGCCTGGCCCAACCCAATCCAAGCACACCCTTAGTATTGATATACACTAACCTCATCACACATGCTCCTGTGTGTATGCTCAAAGATCTTTTTTATTTTTGTATGTTTTGTTTTTTTTTTTAATGTTAAAGTCTTTTATTCATTTAATTCAAAGGCTTACACTTAGTTCAATGAGATTTATGTGTTGCCAATCACCAAAAGATTTATGTTGGTTGTTTAGATTCATTTATTTCTTTTTTGATTTAATTAATTCATTTGTGTAGATCTTAAACAATGATATCTCATAGATTATTAGCTTCAATTCTTTGAAAGGATTTTTGTTGTTGATAGGATTTGTATCAAGGCTTTGTATTTTCTTGATTATCCATTAACTCTTGCCATTTCATTAATTATTACACTTTTATTTTGAGCAAAACTTATGTACATCCGTTTAGCTCTTTAGGTACTTTTGATTTCCTAAATAAATTCAACTTGTCGCTAACTCGTGTGTTGCACGGGAAAGCTATTGTGTATGCAGATGTAAACAAACTATTTGTCTGTATTTTAAACACACAAATGTAATTATTTTGCAGTAGTGGCAGAGTCCTTATGTTTGTGTAAGTTATGACCTTAAAATAAACGTAGTCTGAATGATAGATCAAACTTAGACAAATTCAAGTTATTTAAAAAAAAAAAATTAGGTAAGACAAATTCAAGTTAATTTAGTCAGTTGGACTGGTAGAGCTCTAAGTTACATGGTTGGAGTATCACAACTACCAGTGAGCCATGTTGAGATGTCAAGTATTAAAGACATGAAGATTGATCCAAGAAACAAGTAAAGAAAAGATGTTCATTAAGTCTCGACAGATAACTTGACAGATGCCTGCTATCGAGACTTATTGTGAAGCTCGATAGATAGCTCGACAATAACTCGATCTATCGAGAATTATGATTTCAGAATTTCCACATCTGAAATCCGGCCCAAGCTTTTGTATTTATTTAGGGTTTCTATTCTCACAACCCTATACATATATAAGGCTTATTTTAAGAGTCGTCACACACGAATACAGAGACCAAGAGACTTATTTTCTCTGTGAGAAACTACTGCATTTGAACACCAGAGGGTTTTGTAACCAAGTACTTCCAGATCTTTATTGTTAATGAAGTGAAGAATTTTGCAGCCAACAACATCTGTTCAAGTTGCTGGAGTTAGTCATGTACTAGGATTCGTGCAAATGGTTAGTCACAAATTGGAGGTTTGTGCATCAAGGGAAAGAAGGCTACTACAAGATCAAGTCCAATTATGTACTGGAGCGAAGGTTCAATTGTAGCTTGGTATTTTAGGATAGGCCAAGATAGTTGGTAAGATTCCTTATACTTGTAACCGCTTGATTGTTGATTAGTGGATTCTTGGGAGTGGTGACCTTAAAATCCCCCGGTGGGGTTTTTGCCTTACGAGGTTTTCTCCATTTGTCAATAAATCACCGTGTCAAATTTATTTTCCACTGCATTTAGTATTTTTGGTGATTTGTTGGTGCCTTCACAATTTGCATGCAATTGAACCTAATTAATCAACTTGGGTAATTGAATTAATTAACTAGGGTCAAGCTATCTTAATAGAACAAATGGTATCAGAGCGGGCACACTCTGATTAGATTTTAATCTTTGATGTGTAATCCATTGACCCCTATTGTCATGAAATCAATTTGCATGAAAAGATCTTTTTCTTCTAATATCTCTTGCGTTTCTAACCTTTATATGCTTAAGTTTTTCAAAACATGCAAGTATAAAGGTTATTTGAAAGCTCTATTGATGATTATTGAAAAAGGTCTACTTGTGAGTAGAAGAAGACTAGACTGTCTCAAATTGTTCCATTACAAGGGCATATGCCTAAAAAGATAAAGTCAAGGGTAAAATCACGTGGCTATCAAATAAAATAAAAAAAGACCATACTTGATGACTTAACAAATATGCACGAAGTATGCTTCATGATGCACTCAGCATTCAAAGTTATGAACATATGTCTATGGTATCTTGATAGTGGTTGCTCAAGACACAAGACTGGAGACCGCATTCTCTTCAAAGAATTTGAATCCAAGAGAGGTGGCAATGTCACCTTTGGTGATGGAAGCAAATCCCAAATAAAGGGAAGGGAATCATCTCTTTACCAGGACTACCGGATATTGCAAATGTGTTGCATGTGGAAGTGCTGAATGTCACGCCCCGCCCCCGTGCACTATATTGTCCTCTTTGGGCAGCCCGAAGGCTCTCTTAGTCCCTCAAGGTTTTGTTCTTCCCGCGTGTGCACACAGCCTCGCACTGGAAAAGGCCTCATACACAACAAGGGAGGGCACCCTTTAAGAACCAGGCTCTGGATGCTCACTTAAGCGATGTGGGACTCTTGGCACCCAATGCCTTAAAAATGCAACTTTCATGATAATGGACATTTTACAAAACAGGTTATAATTTGGGAATTTCCATGAAAATCCAGCAAATCCATTTTTCTTAATAAAATGACAAGAATGAATAAAAGAATGTAGCACCAAGCTTTTTCAAAGTATTCCAACATGAAACTACGTACTATTTATTGTGAGCTATCAAAACACCCTTTTAAAACCTGAAAATCCAACCCAAGGCCACATGACAAGCCGCCATAAAGACGTTAGGTATGCCACAAAGACATCAAGTTATGCCACGAAAACATCAGTTATGCCACGAAGACATCAATTATGCCACGAAGACATCAGTTATGCCACGAAGACATCAATCTGCCACAAAGACGAGGTGCCAAGATACCAATTTCACAAAGACTACGGCATCTGGCTAGGTAATCACCGGGTAATCACATGTCACGGCTCAAGGGTAAAAACATGAAAAGCTCACAGTTTACATGAAATCAAAACACGATTCAATTTCAAGTAGTTTCACAAAAACCCTTGAAATACCCAATATATTCACAAGGTTCTCAAATTTTCCAAAATCATTTCTTGTCAATAACATTTTCTATTATTGAAAGTGAAACTTGCATTTCCCCCACCCCATTAATTATGCTACTTACTGGGCTCTATCTCATCCCATTATTTTATAAACTTTTCAGAGTAGGCAACAATCTTTTGAGACAGCTTTTTGGTGGCTAACAATAGTTAGGCTAACTACTGATGGAGGCTGAACTTTTGTAATGGAGATATTAGATGATGTACATCTTAAAATAGGTTTGACTCATTCTTTTGTATATTATAGTGGTTGTGACTTTATTCCCACTGATGGGACAAGCTAGTGATATGTAATTATTTATTCAGACCTCTATTCTTTTGTGGCCAATGGTCCTTGTAATTATTGCTTAGAGCTCTGACTTACTTTGAGAGTATATTCAATGGAATTATTATGATAATTCTTGATGTTGGTACTTGATATGATTTATGTGGATTGGATTGTCAAAAAGGAAAAATCTATAGGTTCTTTGAGACGTCTTTCTCATGCTTTGGACCCTTTGGGGTTTGGGGCGTGACACTGAGAGTGAAGCTATTGAGCATTAGTCAGATTTGTGATCAAGACTTCATGGTGTTTTTCTCAAAAGGGAAGTGTCTAGTTTTAAATGAGTTAGGTGAGCAACTCATAAGTGGAATTCGCACACTAGACAATTGCTATGGTCTAGTTTCTGATGCTGAGATTGTATGTAACAGCATTCGAATGACAAATGAAGACTTATGGCACCAAAGGATAGAACATGCTAGCTACAAGAAACTATCAATTGTGTCCAAGAATTATACCATTCTAGGAATGCCTAAACTCAGTAAGGTGACAAATGCTGTGTGTGGACCATGTCAACTTGGAAAACAAACAAAAGCTCAACACCATGCCACCTTGACCACAGCCACAACCAGACCTCTTGAGCTTCTTCATCTCGATCTTATGGGCCCAGCAAGAACAAAATATTTGGGAGGAAAGAAGTACATCATGGTAGTGGTCAACGACTTTACTAGATTCACTTGGGTCATCTTGCTATGATCTAAGTTTGAAGCTCCTCATCACATTGAATCATTATGTAAAAGGGTGCAGAATGAAAAAGGATTGAAAGTTGATTGAATCTGAAGTGATCATGGCAAAGAATTTGAATACTCTCAATTGGAGTCTTTCTGCACAAGTGCTGGCATAGCTCAAGAATTCTTAGCTCCTATCACCCCTTAACAAAATGGTGTTATAAAGAGAAAGAATAGAGTCATTCAAGAAATGGCCAAAGCTATGTTACAAAACAAGGATGTGGCAAAAGATCTATGGGGAGAGGCGGTTAACATTGCATGTCACATTGTGAATCGA
The DNA here is from genome assembly GCA_030021035.2 of Notholithocarpus densiflorus. Lineage (NCBI taxonomy): Eukaryota > Viridiplantae > Streptophyta > Magnoliopsida > Fagales > Fagaceae > Notholithocarpus > Notholithocarpus densiflorus. The sequence goes on from JARYZH020000030.1 coordinate 3,191,464, forward strand.
GTGTACTTCAGACCAAGTACAAAGAAGATTCCCTATGAACTATGGAAAGGAAGAAAACCAAATGAGAAATACTTTAGAATATTTGGTAGCACTTGTTTCATTCTAAAGGACAGAGAGAATGTGGGAAAGTTTGACACCTGAAGCAATGAAGTTGAATGCTCCTCCACCAGCAAAGCTTACAGGGTGCTGAACAAAAGGAATAGAAAGGTCATGGAAACTGTCAATGTTATGATTGATGAAGTATCAACTTCAAAGTCTTTAAAAGCAGCTAAGCAAATGCCAAATTCAATTCTCCCTTTATCTTTAGGGACTGACCAAGAAGTAGGTGATCAAGATCCTTCTCCTCCTGTCTCACCTATTACTATACAAGTCCTAAAAGACTCTTCTACATCTCTTCAGCTTGAAGATCACTTGGAAAAAGAACCTTCATCCAAAATCAAACTGAATCATCCTCCAGATATGAACATGGGAAACATGAATGAACTAACCTTAAGAAAGCGTACAGTTGATAAATATGTGGCTAACTTTATTTCTTATTCATGTTATTTGTCTCAGGTAGAACTTGCCAAGGTTGAAGATGCTCTTCAAGATTAAAGCTGGGTTAAAGCCATGCATGATGAACTTCATCAATTTCAAAGGAATGATGTCTAGACACGTACCTAGGCGGGAGGGAGTGAACATCGTTGGCACAAAACGGATATTCTGCAACAAGACTAATGAGGAAGGAAATGTCATTTGCAACAAAGCTAGACTTGTGGCCCAAGGATACACTCAAGTATAAGGAATGGACTTTGATGAAACTTTTGCTCCTGTTGCTCGCATTGAATCCATAAGAGTATTACTTGCTTTGGCCTGTCACTTGAAGCTCAAGTTATATCAAATGGATCTAAATAGTGTTTTTATGAATGGTTTTCTCAAAGAGGAAGTCTATGTAGCTCAGCCCAATGTACTTTATCTTAAAAGGCACTTTATGGATTAAAACAGGCACAAAGAGCGGGGTATGATCGCCTCACTAAATATTTGGTGTCAAATGGCTTCACAAGAGGACAAGCTGATCGAACCTTGTTCATCAAGAAAGTTGATGGAGAACTGGTCGTAGCTCAAGTGTATGTAGATGACATCATCTTTGGATATACAAAAGATGACTTGGCTCACTCCTTCTCAACCATGATGCAAACTGAATTCGAGATGAGCATGATTGGAGAATTGAACTACTTCCTTGGATTGTAGATTCTTTAAAGTGCCTCAGGTATTTTCATCTCTCAATCCAAATATGCTAAAAATCTTATGAAGAAGTTTGGTTTAGAGTCTACTAGCTCTGTCAGAACACCTATGAGTCCAAATGTTAAATTCATTGTTGACTTGTTAGGAAAGAGTGTTGATCCCTCATTATATTGAAAAGTGATAGATAGTCTATTTTACCTTACTACTAGTAGGCCTGACATTAGCTACAGTATGGGAGTGTGTCCTAGATATCATGTTAATCCCAAAGAATCTCACATTACTACGGTAAAACGTATTATCAAATATGTTAAGACCACCAATAACTTTGGACTATGGTATGATAAAGATACTAATGATGTCTTAGCTGGATATTCTGATGTGGATTGGGCTGAGAATGCTGATGACCGGAAAAGTACTTCTGGTGGGTGTTTTTACTAGGGTAATAACCTTGTTTCATGGATGAGCAAGAAACAGAACTCCATATCTCTCTTCATTGCTGAGGATGAATACATTGCTGTTGATAGCTGTTGTACCCAACTTCTTTGGATGCAAAAACTCTTTCTTGATTATGGTATTTGTCAAAAGCATCTCACTATATATTGTGACAATACCAGTGCCATCAATATCTCTAAAAATTCTGTTTAACATTCTCGAACTAAACACATTGAGATCCGACATCACTTCATTCGTGAGTTGGTTGAAGATGGTACTCACCCTTGAATTCATTCACACTGATGATCAAAAGGCTGATTTGTTCACCAAGGCTCTAGATGGTAGACGCTTTGAATTACGCCAAAACATTAGTGTTATATCCATGGATTGATCTCTCTCTCTCTCCTTCTTCATGCATATGCATCTAGCTTTTATGCTTTCTTTTTATATGCTTTCTTTGTTTGTTTTTGTTTGGTTTGCTTTAATTAAAAAAAAAAAACAGAAAAATACAAAAATAATGTGTGTTTGTGTATATTGGTACTTGTGTACCTTGGATGGCCTTTGAAACAAAATTTCTCAACTTTGTATCTCTTGTAGCTTAGATGAGCATCTTCATGCACAACTAAGCAATGTGAGCTTTGCGGCTCTGTTATGTGATTTGCATGATTTGGTTGATCTCTTATCTTTTATATCTTAAATTACTCTTTTTGACGAGAATGACTAGAAAATCCTAGGAGAAATGCATAAATAACCATCTCACCACTAAAACTCGTCGATCATAAACATCTGTGTGCAATTCATAAAAGTTGTGCTCAGTAAGGTGTAGCACTTGCACAGCAAAATCAGGATGTTCAAGCTTACATAATTGGGTATTTTCTTTTGTCTCTCCTATACACCCATGCATGATATGCTTAAAAAACATATGCAAAGAATATGAAAAGCAAAAAAGAATCAAAATGTTTTTAATATGGTTGTGTTTCTAGGAGATGTGGGAGTTATATGATGTATCTCGAAAGTGATGGTCCCTATCAAACAGTTACGATTGTGTGTGAAAGTATTTGATCCTCCTATATCATTACTTTTCATATAATGATTTACTTATACTCTCTTGCAAAAGTTTCACATGTAACACGCATACTCTTTGCTACTCTTGATACTATTGTATAGGTACAATGTGATTTGGCCATCACAAGGGATACATGTGGTAGAGTATGCTCTCTAAACTGTCTAAACATGTTTTTGCAATAAAATTGGTTAGACTTTTTTAGTGTTTTTTTTTATCTAGGAATGTTTTGCATCTGGATTTGAGGATGTGTTTGTATGCTTAACATGCTCTTTGATTGCTTGTTTTTGTATCTATCTTGATTGCATTCATCTTGTGCTACTTCTCTTCCTTGAAAACACCCTTTCAAGCCTCTCGATAGCTGCTCAATACCTCCTCGACATGCATCTTCTATCGAGATATCTAGGTTGTTCTCAATACCTCTTGATAGATAGCCCGATCCAACGAGCCAATTCTTTGGAGTCTTTGTCTGCTAAATACCTCCTCGATCTATCAAGATATTTTTGCCATCGATACCTCCTCGATACCTCTCAATCTATCGAGATTTGTTTCTCGATAGATGCTCGATACCTTCTCAATCTATCGAGCTGCGTTTTCTATATATATATCTGAGGTCCGACCCAATTTTGCTCAAAATCAAATATCTCGATCTCTCTCTCTCTTCTCTCTTAATCCAAACCCTTTCTTTTCTTCAAAAACCTTCTCCCACTCAAGATTTCGGCCTAATCCAAGTCCCAATCCCTTGGTAAGTGTTCTAAATCTCCCTTTTTCTCCTTCCTCATGCTTTTTTGTGACCTAGGTTTTTGTTGTTGGGAAAATTTTGGGGTTTTTGAGTTTTTATGAAAAAATTTAGTTGGGTTTTGTTAATATGATCTCACTTGTTCATGCATTGCATTCTATGTTCATTATAACAATGTTTCATGCATTCTAGGATTGTGTGACTGGTTATGTCTTGTGAGTGCTATTAGCTTGGATTAGGTTTTTGCCCATGATAAAATTTCTTTAGCACATAACATGCTCATGCATTATCATGCATTGCACGTTGTTTTTCTTCTTCTTTCATGTGCCTTATGTTCTTGTTGTGTTCTTTGTGTCTCTTCTCTCTCTCTCGTTAGTCTTTTTCTCATGGCACCCAAAAAGTTTGTCCCTTCTAAGAACCCGATAAGATGTCGTGGTTCCTCTTCCTCTTCTTCTGCTCATTTCCTTCCTAATTCTGTTAGGTTCCGTGATGAGAAGGCACGAGCTGACTTCTTTGAGAACTTTTCTAATCGGGAGATTCATTCGAAACGTCAGGTCATTCTATATGACTTCCCAAACACTCCTCTACCTAGTGCATTTAGCTCTCAGGGATGGGCTTCTCTATGTGAGAAACCCTCAAGGTGTCCCGATGTGTTCATATAGGAGTTTTACTCCAACATGCATTCCATCGATACCTCTGTACCTAGGTTTACTACAGTATTCCGAGGTACACGTATTGTACTTACTCCGGAGCTCATTTTCAAGGTACTAGTGTCCCTAGGATGGATCGTCCGGATTATCCTAGTCATTGGCATCTCTCTTCTATCTCTAAAGACGAGTTGGCCCCATTATATTTTAAGAAGGCCATGTTATGGGGAGGTACCCTAAATTTCTCCACAACCAAGTTTGCTAAGGGTCCAAGGATCCTTAATATGGTGATGACCTTTGTACTCACTCCACGGTCACACTATAACACCATCACTAAGCCTCTTGCTCATTTCCTTATTTCTCTCATGGAAAATCTTTCTATAGATTTTCCCTCACACATGATAGTATCTATTATAGATTGCTATCAAGACACAGCTACAAGTGATAAGCTCATCTTTCATTCAGCTATCACACGCATCCTCACACACATGCACGTCATCATTCCTCCCTCTCCTCTCTTCCATGTCATGGGTACCATAAGTAAGGAGTCTATCCAGAGTAGTGCAGCGCAGCTGGCTGCAAAGGGGCCTCTTGTGGAAATGACAGATGCAGCCCCTACCCCTCAACCGTCCTCTACATCTACCCCTTCTTCCTCCTTTAGGGTGGATGTCTCTCTTGCTGACATCATGGATTAGGTTCAGAACATGCGTTCTGATTTTGGTAGTCATCTTGACCATTTGTCTAATGAGATGTGTCAAAGAACACCAGAATCGGTCGCGTTGCTCGTCGCCAGTCTCGCCTTGGTTGTTTCGCGCCCTCACCTTCACCCAAGTCTGTTGAGGAGTCCTCTTCTGGTGGAGATGATGACGATGATGCTGATAGTTATGGCTCTTCTTATGATGACGAGATGACGACCTCTCAACGATACACCTGTTGTCACTCGTGACAAAAAGAGAGAGTAGTTTTGTATATAAGAGTAGTCATTATGTTAGGGGGAGAGCTAGCATAGTATATACTAGATAGGGGGAGAGTGCTTTGAGGAATGTAGTGAGGTTTTGGTGTATCTTTTTCTCACTTCATGTACCGCAGTCTTGTGACCATTTTTTTTTACATACATTGTATTCTTGATATATATATATATATATATATATATATATATATATATGACGATGTATTTTTTTTCTTCACCCTTGTCAAACATGTGTGGTTTCTTTTCTCTCTTTGTACACATGTTTCTTTTTGTATACAACTTGTCTATGTTTCACACTTGATGCCTTGATGAATCTTGTTTAAAGTGTTTCAGTTAAGACAGGTTGCAAGTCTACCGTACCACGATCTCTCTTCTTGCAAAGTTTTTCAAGAGTTCGTAGTAGGGTTAGACTTATGTAGTTTTATAAGCTATGGATAGTTCTGTTAGATTTCTCTCATAGTTGTTGTTTGTGGTTTTGTCATGGATTGCCAAAGGGGGAGATTGTTAGGGTCATATGTTTTGTAATTGGCTAATCCTTTCACAAAATGCATTTTACTTGTAATTTGATAGATCTAAGATGTGTTTAGTACTTTAAGAAACATGTTGTTTAAGTCAAGTATTAAAGACATGAAGATTGATCCAAGAAACAAATGAAGAAAAGCTGTTCATTAAGTCTCGACAGATAGCTCGACAGATGCCTGCTATCGAGACTTAATCTGAGGCTTGATAGATAGCTCGACAGCAGCCCGATCTATCAAGAAATACGATTTCAGAATTTTCAAATCTAAAATCCGGCACCAGGCTTTTGTATTTGTTTAGGGTTTCTTTTCTCACAACCCTAGACATATATATGGCTTATTTTAAAAGCCGTCACACACGGATACAAAGACCAAGAGACTTATTTTCTTTGTGAGAAACTACTGTATTTGTAAGCCATAGGGTTTTGTAACCAAGTGCTTCCAGATCTTCATTGTTAATGAAGTGAAAAACTTTGCAGCCAACAACATCTGTCAAGTTTCTGTAGTTAGTCACGTATCGGGATCCGTGCAAAGGGTTAGTCACAAATTGAAGGTTTGTGCATGAAGGGAAAGAAGGCTACTACAATATCAAGTCCAGTTGGGAATTGGAGCGAAGGTTCAACTGTAAGTTGGTATTTCGGGATAGGCTAGGGTAGTTGGTAAGATTCCTTATACTTGTAACCGCTTGATTGTTGATTAGTGGAATCTTGGGAGTAGTGACCTTAAAATCACCAGGTGGGGTTTTTGGCTTGTGAGGTTTTCCCCCATTTGTTAACAAATCACCATGTCAAATTTATTTTCCACTGCATTTAGTAGAGGAGTGACTCTTGCTCATTTGAAGTGACATCATTGAGATTGGTCATTGATGAAGTAACATAGTTCCTTCTTTTAGTGGACCCAAACCTTTAAGAACCATGATCTTCATGAAAAAACTGCATAAGGGAAGACACATTCGTGCAGCTGATCATCCTGCTATTTTCCTCATGGTCTAAAAAATGTGAGCACAAATGTTAGTTTGAGCTCCTTTGATCAGGTCACACAAAAACTGTGCTCTTCCAAAATTGATGAAACCAGTGTTGGACAGAGGATATAGGTTGGAAAACATGATCAATGTGAAAGTCTTCAATTCCGGTCCAAACTTTGCAGTACCAATGGAAGTTCCTTTGGAGGAAACCTCATGATCTAGAATGTTAAGAATCTCTATCACTGGAGCTAGTCTGTCATCATATGGTGAAATGTCCACATTCGCCAGACGATTAATGTGAAGAATCTTCGCAAGATAATCTGGAGTGATGATAAAATCCTTTCCTCGAACCCAGCACTTCAATTCAGCTCCGGTGAACCAAGCGTTCGAGTAGAACTCTTTGACCAATTCGTCAACAGGATCCTCAAAGTTTCCAAACAAGTTTGCCCAATCTTTATCCGCTAATATCTTAGGGATGAAGGTGGATCCCAAGGTGTCAAACCGTACAACCCTTTCCACCACAGTAGGTGTACTCTCAAAGTTGTTGGAGAAATACTGAAAATCCAAAAGAGTCTTAAATCTCTTGTTGTCAAAATCATCGGACGAATGACAGATCCTCTTTGATACAGGGGATGACGTGAGGTCAATCACTTGTTCTTTGCCGCGAGAGGAATGATGATACATCTGCAGAAAGAACAACCACACAAAGAAACAATGACAAATACAAACAAGGAAACAAACTTGATTAGATACAAGTTAGTCCATAAAAAAGAACAAAAAGTCCTAAAAAGCATAAACACAAACAAACAAAGTCACAAGTCCATGTTTTTAGTGCTAAAAGTCTAACAAGACTTGCCTAGCATGAGTGAAATGCAAAACATGTCAAGTGATCAAGTGTGTGCATCAAGTGTGCATATGGTGTGCATGTGAGATGCATGAGCAATTCATGACAAGGCACTCATGGGGCAAAGTGTGTGAAACACACAATCAATGTTTAAAACATGTTAAGAATGTAAAAACATAGTAATCCCCAAAATTTGATACTCATCGGAGTCCAAAACAACGAGAAAATGCCATTTAGGCATTTCATCAAACACTTAGAGTGCATACAAACCACTAACATGTAAAACAATGCATGAACATGTTGAAATCTTGCCTAAATACATGTTAAAATTGCCACTTGGGGCCAACACAAACACAATGGGACACAGCCCAATCAAGAAAATTTAAAAAAAAAAAAAATTGCAAGAAAACTAAGTTTTCCCAACCCCTTTCAAAAATAACCCAACCCTAGAAATCCTAGAATCTAAAACTTAATCTAAGGAATCAAGAGTGAAAAGGTATTAAAACATACTTTAGATGAGTTTTAGGAAGGATTGATCTTGAGTTTTGGGTGAGATTTTGAGTGAAAAAGTGTTTTGGATTGAGAGAGGCACAGAGGAGGCAAAAAGAGATATTTGAAAAACTGTCACTGTTTGGCCTTTAAAAACTGCAAAACCGCTCATTTTGCGGGTAAGCTTCTCACGAAGTTACTCGCGAAATGGCCTCTGAAGTGCATTAACAAATTTTGCAAGTAGCTTCTACTTGCGAAGCAGTCGCGAAACTCTCTGTGTAAATTTCAAGAAATACTGAAATTGGCTTCCTCATTTTCGCGGGTAAGTTATTACTCGCGACTTATTCGTGAAAATGCCTCTAAAAGATTTTTTCAAAAAAAATAAAATGGACTATTTAAAAAAAATTTAAAAAATAAAATAAAAAAAATAAAAATAAAAACTCTGAACACAAAAAATACAGAAAAACACTTTTAAAAACATATAAAATACTCAAAAATCTTTTTAAGTTTGATCATCAATGAATTGAGTATACACATCACATTTGAACACGTACAATCACACAAATGGAATAAGCATTCATTGAATCTTAGACTTGTGTGTTGTGTGTGTGGATCAAGTATGAACTAATCCATAGTCTAGTATAAAGCTTCAATGATCAATTCAATCAAGTCATACACAACTAGTACGAAGTCAAGTGACATATCTCACTTGTAAAAATGAACATATATGACCCCTTACCAATGTGTTTACAATTGATTGAAAACTTTTCATTTGGCTTCCAATTTTCACATTTTTGATCAAATACAACTCAAATTCTTGAGAAACGATGCCATGAACTTTTTGATATTTCTTTGACAAATAAACCTTTGGCTTTGGCACTATACATTTTAATACAAATTTGCTCCACATTTTCCTAATCAAACTAGTTTTCGAAGTAAGGTTTTTTCAACTCTTTCTCTTTTTAGAGATTGACATTTGTAGAGCTCTTTTGAAAAAAAAAAAAATGTGAGGAGATATATAGGCACAAGTCTACGCATATATCAAGATCAAGCAAGACTATTGACCAATCATTCATGACAAGTTTGAAGATCTATTTACAACAATCAAACGTAGATTTTTAGATGTCGCTCGCACCTAAAGAATGTGCATACATAACAAGCTAAGCTCATAAATACACTACGCCATTAGTACGGAGGTACTAGACCAAACTCACATGTGATATACACAACACAAGCGATCAAACTTTTTAAGATTTTTCACTTTTTATGGGTTTTTGAATTTTTCAACACACTCAAAAACAAAACAAATAAAGTAAGATCAACAAAAAACAAGGAAAAGAAACAAAAACTTGAAAAAGAAACATGGTTAAAAACAGAAGCAATGACACAAGAAGATCGCATATGTCATGATGCATGAAACTATAACCCTAATGCGTTGGAAGAATTAAGGCATGGCCATAGTGAGTGATATGCATGAGTACCCTTCTTCACCCACACTGTACGAGTGTTTTGGGTGAGATCCTTAGATGGAAGGGTACGACTGACGTAACTCTCAAACCTCGGGGTGAAGTTAACAAGGCATGATGAAATGTTTTTCAACATCTCCATAACATCTCCAATTAGTTGCCCCTCATTTTCTCCTTTAGCTTAATTTCCCTTCAACATTCTTCTTGAGCTATCTTGGCCACGCAGGGAGTCAGCCCTCTTAAAAGCTTGAAGCTTGAAGCAATTTGGTCTTGTGTGCTCTCACATGCCACAATGGTGACAAAAATGCTTCACTTGAGGTCCCTTTTGACTTTTGGGTAATGACTTCCCTTTTTCCTTTAGTTTTGCACCAATGGTTCTCTTTATAACAACAGGGGTCTCAATCTCGGGCTTCTCCACTTTAGACTTTTCTACATTTTTGGCCAAAATGAACCCCACTTCCTTCTTAGGTTCGCTGCTTAAGCTTCCTTCCTCAGTATAGCCTAGACCGGTCTTGTCATTTGAAGGTTTTTAAGAAGATAGCACACTGTCAAGTTTCTTGGTGGAAATGCGCTCCACTTTGACATTTGCTTTAATGATTTAAGTTCAAGGAACTTGATTTTCAAGTAGGCATTCAACAATTCTTCCTTCAACCCTTCAACTTCACATTTTACGTCCTTGAGTTGCACAAGTATGGACTTATGCTATTCTTCAATTTTCTTCATCCTCTTAACTACGTTCTTTGCAACCTTGGCATATTTGCCACAATCTTCAAGCAACGCATCATACACTTCTTGAAGGTTCTTCTCACATTCATTGAGGCACACATCCTCATCTTCCAAATCATCAACTTCTTCTCCTTCTGAATGTACACCTAGCTCATCAACCAAGTCGCTCAACTCATCTCTAGAGTCAACTGCAGTAATTGCCATGAAAGCTGAATAGTTTCCCTCACTATCACATTCTCCTTCCGCATCGAAATTTGAGCTTTCTGAATCACTAAGGGTGGTTGCAAACATTTTACTTTTCCCTCTCAAATAGTTTGGACATTCTTTCTTGAGATGTCCATGCCCATTACATTCATAGCACACGATTCCTTAAGTTGATGACGAGTCTTTCTCATCCTTCTTCTTAAACTCCTTCTTGTCATTTTTTGAGGATGAGAACTTTCCTTTACCAAACGACTTCCCATTATTCTTCATCTTGAGAAATTTTCGGAAGTTCTTCGCAAGAAACGCCACCTCCTTCTCTACATCATCTTTATCGGAGGAATCACTCATTCTCTCATTTATAGTTTTAAGAGCAAGTGATTTGCTGGACTTGTGAGAGGGCAATCCGAGCTCATAAGTTTGGAGAGATCCAATGAGTTCTTGAATCTTTATCTCATCCAAATCTTTACTCTCCTCTATGGCTGTGACCTTAGCGCGGAAGCTTTCGGGTAAGGATCTCAAGATCTTCCTCACCACCTTGGCATCTTCAATCTTCTCCCCAAGATTGAGCTTGGCAATCACTATCTCATTCAGTCTCCCATAAAAGGAATCAAACGACTCATCGTCGCTCATCTTTACTTCTTCAAACCGAGTAGTGAGCATTTGAAGCTTGGTGTTCTTAACCTTCTTGGTACCTTCGTAAGTTGTCTCAAGAATGATCCACACCTCTTTGGCGGTCTTCACATGCAAAATCCTATGAAACTCATCAGTAGAAACACCACAGAAAATAGCGTTAATCGCTTTCCTATTGGCGTTTACCAAAGCAAGAGTAGCCTTATACCATTCGGATTTGGTTGGGTCTTACATATCCATTCTCAACAGAATCCCACACCGTCTCATCAATGGCACAAAGAAAAGCACGCATACATACTTTCCAAAAAGCATAGTTACTTCCATCAAAGTAGGGAGGAGCATTAAGGGATTGAGATTTATTCATCTCACTTGGGGTCTAAGATCACACTAGGATAATGAAATCCGATAAGTGTACCCGCTCTGAAACCAATTGAAAACTCGAATTTGTGCAAAAACACAACAGCTTGTTCAAACTCCCAATTAAAAATTACGGCTAGATAGTTTTTACTAACTTATACTAAGTGCGGAACAAGTGTAAATAAGCATAAAGAACCGTTATCACTACCCTAAGCCATATTCATCAATTGTCAGCGATAAAAGGAAAGCTTAAAGAGTAGGGAATAGAGATGCAAACACAAGATAACACCGAGACATGTTATTGAAGAGGAAACCGAAGAACTTAGCGAAAAACTTTTCTACGACCCTCCAAGTCGAAATCGATCCACTAGAGAATAAAGTTGGAGTACACGAATAACAAAAGACCTTCCAAGCCTAGTCTACCCCATGTACTTGAGTCCACCAAGCTCCTGCTACCAACTGACTTCTCGGAGCCTTATTTTCTCTAACTTTCCAGATCCCGCAATTCAGCCCGATTGCATCCGTCAATGAATAGCTCCTTCCAATGCTTCCCAGTAGCACCAAAATCTCATTTTACACTCAGAATGGGTGTGGTAAGTGTTTGGGCTAACAACCTCTCAAAAATATAGAGATAGAGAGGTAAGAGTTAAGAAAAACCACAAGAAAATGTGTAGATGATTGTGGGTATGACAATCTCTACCTCTCAAGTATATTTTCTAGGGTTTTCTCTTTGAAAAGCACTCCTTACAATTTGTGGATAATGAGGGTATATATAGTGTGGGTAAAGACATGGTAAAACAAAACATAACATTTTGCCAAACAGAGAGTTTCGCAGGTCCTTCGCAGGTTGGCCTTACCCGCAAGACACTCGCGAAATATCCAGCCTGGCACGACTCTTCATCTTCCAATCATGTGCTCTACACGTAGCTCTTTTAGCGGGTAAGCTTCTTGCGAGATAGTCACAAGCCAATCGCGAAATCCTCTTGTTCATCCTTTGAAACTTGAGTCTTCAACTATCTCTCACACTCATCCCTTACAATTAATCTCACATACATACAGGGAAAATGATTGAAGAAATTACAATCAAATTTGGCACGAAATTATAACCAACACAACATAGTTAGAAATCACAACTTTACAATCTTCCCAACAGTCATTATATCCAATCTAATAGTCGTAGTCTAGCTCAGTGAACTAGCACCTTTTTCGTTGGATTAGTAAGAACTAAGAACCGGCATCAAAAATCAGGCAAATTGCATATAACTGAAAGGGCAGGGCGAGACAAGTCATTGGTTTGTACTTAGTTCTTCGTGCTTGATTGGCAGAGGTCAATCTCTTTTATTTACCTTAAAACTTAAAGAATGGTTCATGCATTGTGGTAGTCTAACTCCTTATTGATTAATAACTAGATGCTGTTGAATTGCATCTTTGATCACTGAAATAGTTAAACTTAATGTCAACATTCTTAGTTCTAGCTATTATTTGAAATACTTTTGACAATTATTACTTGATGACAACCATACGAGCAATTAAATGTTGAAGTAAAAATTGGAAAACTAGGAAAGAAACAACTGCAAGAATCTCTGGTCATCATCATCAGTCCAGAACACTCCTGTGCATATGGTCAGAAAGTCTGTATGGAAACAACTTAGATGAAGGGATTGACGGCAACACCACATTCATTGATGATAGGTCTTGCTAGAAAGTTGGTTGCCAGAACTTGAGAATTCATTATTGTTCTCCACAAAGAACAAAGCCAGCCACAGTTACGGTCAGAGGTACAGCAACAGTCCAGTTTGACAAGTGCATCCAATGAAAGCCAAATTAACTGTTAAAGTCACCTAAGAACTTAAAAGAGGGTATTAATCCTATAACCTGACAAACATATGAGCAACTACGTGAATTGAAAATGAAAAATTAGGAAAGAACAACTGCAAGAATCGCTAGTCATCACTCATCAACATCAGTCTAGAACACTCCGGAATAAATTAATGGATACAACTTGGATGCATTGACAGCAATACTAAATTTATAGATTGATGTCTTGCCAGAACTCTCAAGTTCATTTGTATTCTGCAGAAAGAACAATAGCCAGCCACTGTCAACATTATTGCAACAGTCCAGTTTGAAACGTTAGATGCATCTAATGAAAGCCAATGAGAGGATGCTCATCTCCTATATATTGGGAAAATGTATGCTGTCTTCCTTACCATTTATCAATCTTCCAAAGTTATTGCCAAAGAACCCTCTTCTTGTAAATAATGGCTTTAAAACACGGAAACAAACTTATCACAGTCATTATTTATTCTGGGGACTTTGATATCTCAAGCCATGTCCCGCACATTGCTTGAAGCTTCCCTTGTTGAGAGACATGAGCAATGGATGGCTCAGTATGGATGCAACTATCTAGACAATACAGAGAGAAAAGTATTTCAAGGACAACATAGAATATATAGACAAACTCAATAATGAAGGGAGTCAGACATTCAAGCTACGTGCCAATGAATTTGCAGACTTAACAAATGAAGAATCCATTTCCTCTCCTGCTGGAAGCAAGATTTCCAACCAGACAAATTCTCTCGAAACAATAACATTCAAGTACAAAGACCTGACCAAAATTCCAATGACTATGGATTGGAGAGAGAAAGGAGCTATTATGAAAAGGTTTGTTAAAACCTTGAGAGAGATAATGGAGAAACACTCAACTTGAATTGTTGAGAAGGGTTCACTGACTTTTATATAATGCAAGAAGAATCTGTACAAGGCAATTGAATCTATACGCGGCAAGTCTACTATATCAAATCCCTAAAATAATGCTAAACTATATAGAGGCAGAATATGCAATAGTGCCGTTGACTATGACTTGCCATATTGATCCCAATCTGGTGCTGACAGTGGCTCCTTACAGTTAGAATGAATTGTTTCCTTATTATTCTTAACATATTACATCCATTAGGAAACAAGACCACTAGGGTAAGAGGATCGCATTATCTGAAACTCAAAATTTTATTTTCAATTCCCGCACTTCTTGTTGTCCTAACAAGATTTCTGTTATGGTTGATTATTATGCATGCAGAATGTTGCTGGGCCTTTTCAGCAGTGGCAGCAGTAGAAGGAATCATCCAAATCAAAACTGACAACTTAATCTCTATGTCTGACTATTGGACTGTGCTGTGGAAGGCAATCATGGCTGCCATGGTGGTCCCATGGATAATGCCTTTTCGTATATAATACAAAACATAGGACTAGCCACTGAAAAAAATTACCATATGAGGCTATAAATAAAACTTGTGACCAAGAAAAGAAATCTATTTATGCAGCTTACATAAGTGCATTTGAAGACGTACCTTCTAATAATGAAGATTCACAGCAGTGGCCACCCAGCCAGTTTCAATTGCCATCGAGGCTTATAGTCATGACTTTAAGTTCTACACCAGCAGTGTTTTCACAGGAGAGTGTGGACCAATTTAAACCATTTTGTTATTGCAATTGGGTATGGAACAAGTGATGATGGTACCAAGTATTGGTTATTGAAGAATTCATGGGGAACCAACTGGGGTGAGAGCGGCTACATGAAGATTCACAGAGGTACTGGAGCTCCAAAAGGTCTCTATGGCCTTAACAGGAAGGCTTCCTATACAGTTGCTTAAGTAGTCCAATGGTTGACAGATCACGTCACCTATAAGTAAAGCTCTGTTTTACTTATCAAAAAAAGTATTGCTCTCTTTCACTATATGTACGTTTCATTTGTAAAGACCGTAAAAATGCATGTATTGCTACTTGTAACATCTTTTTTTGATAGGTGAAATAAATAATAATATTTAATTTTAAGCTTCCTCCTGAATACTTGAACCCCTAGCTCCTACTCCCACACCCCACAAGCTCTTATACTTGTGGAGTGGCCATCACACCAAAAACACACAGTACTTGTAACATCAAATTCTAAACTTAATAATAAATAAGCCTAATAGCTATTTTTCCCATAAACAGATAGTATTTTCTTCAGAATTTGGCACATTAAAGTAGTCATAAGCCTAAGTTAGGCCTGAAGTATTGAAAGACAACCTAATCTGAGCTGGGAATGATACAAGTGAGGTTTCAAACAACTTTAAGGGCAAAAAACATTATAACAGCATTAAGAACATCTATTTTGTTTTCTTCATTTTTAAATGGTGCAACTACTAATAACTTTTCCATATTAGTCAATGTTGTCTTTTTTTTTTTTTTTGGGTAAATAAAAAATGGGTAGAAGGGGACGACCAGTGTGGCTTCTCTACACGGGCGTGACCATAGTAGCACCCTACCTGCTCCCGGGCGAGACCCCATACTCTCAATCTGTGTGAGAAACTCACTTATTTTTTGACCATTTGGAATGGAGATGGGATATAAGGAGCATCAACACACAGCTAGTTGTTTGAGGCTTGAACCCAAGTCCTAAGACTTGTTAGCCTGGTATCTTACCAACTAGACCACCCGAATGTTGGTTACGAGTCAATGTAGTCATAAACCTATTCTAATTAGATTGTAGTTTGTACATAAGAATTGCATGTGCGTCTAGAATCTATAGAAGGTACAAAGAAGGCCAATACATTTCTAGAAGTCCACAGCAGAGCATGCGATCATGATAATTCTATCATAAGCTCCAATGAAATGAAAAGTGTTTAATAACTTCAAAGAGAAATGACCTCTTATTTATATTCCCAGCATTTAAGTATTACATTTGAACAATGATTTGAACTAAGCAGTTATATAAGTATCTAGCTAACTACCTATCACTTATATACTAAACAGTTATATAAGTATCTAGCTAACTACTACCTATCACTTATATACGTATGATACGAATGTATGTATATGTATCCAGAAAAATTGCAAGTAAATAAAAAAAATATTAATAAAATTAAAATAAAAAATTATAAAAATTAAATCAAATTCTGCACACCATTCGGAAGCCTCTTTCCTAATTATTTTCTGTCTGGTGTTTATTTGTGTCTATAGAATCAGAGTAGAATAGGTAGGAAATGTTGCCTACAGCTACTGTTTTTATTGTTTTTTTGATGACCTTAAGAAGTAAAATATCTAACAAAAACATAAATCATATAGCACAATTACTTCACACAAAACAAGGTACAAAAATAGAAAAAATTTTGCAATTTTAGGAGTGTAAGATTCCCCAACTTTGTCAAAGCTTCACCGAACAAGATTTGTTGGTAGGTATCCTTTACTTCAATTGGCATGCTGGTGCAATTGCAATAATTGCAGCCTGTAATGGTGCAAAGCTATGCCCTAACCCCTAACCATTAAAACCCCAACAAAAGAACTGATAAAACCTGACATCACAACCTTCTTAATAAGATAACAAGATAAGATCTTCAAAGGGCATTGTGCCATTACCATGAAAGTGTCTTACATAACTAACTATAAGTCAAATACACATCAACAAAACAGTTTCTTCTTCGGTACCCTGCATTTTTACTAATTATATGAATTCAGGCAGAAATCATTGTATAAACAAACGGGAAAGCAGAAATATCACCGTTCATATCGGGGACATTTTAAGAGTTGAAGCCATCAATTGCAATACTATGAAAAGGAAACAGGCATATATGTATATTGCCATACATCTCTTAAGAAGGAATTAAGATATAACACCAAAAAAAATTAAAATAAAAAAATTTAGCAATATCATCATTATCGCAGATAGGAGATATCTTTGGTCCAACAGGGTAAGCAATTGGGCACAGTATTACTCAATGTGAGCTTTATGTTAAATTATGTGTAGTTACATTACAGAGGTTGAAGCACAAGTCTAACAAGATTTGTTACAAGAAAATATTTTGCATTGAAAAATATTAATGGAAACAACTAAAGATGAATCACACAAGAACAGGAGAAGACAATGATGACAAAGAAAATGATTCCAGTTACAACAAATTTTACAAATGAGAAATTACAATAGGCATCATTACATATAAGCTTGAAATTTGACCAAGTCCACATGTATGAACTACTAGACACCATTGCATATCATCTCATTTACCTACTAAAACTGAATCGGAAAGAGAAACAGTTAGGCTCACTTCCCACTGTTGGGATTGGACTTTGTGCAGAGGACCTTCCGTCCCTTGGCACGTCTGCGCTTCAAAACTGCTCTACCACTGGTGGTTCTCATCCGTCTACGGAAGCCATGAGTACGAGCTAGAGACTTACGTGACCTGTTTCTCTTTGTCTGACAAAGAGCATACTTCCCAGCCCTCACAACAAGGCTGTGGTGTCTCACTCTTCTGACCCCAATATTGGGAATCAAATCCAAACCCAAAGATAAACCTGTTAATCAAAAACCAAAATAATTTTCACTCCTGAAGAAAATTCATTAAGGCTTCCCAATTCATGTTTTTGCTTTTTGATAACATAGGGAACACTTTTAAAGAAGAGCCCATTGGACTCGCCTCTAGACAATAAAACCTATGGGCAACTAACAATAAAACCTATGGGCAACTAACAATAAAACCTATGGGCAACTAACTCCACCTGTCAGAACAAGTTGCTAGGTAATCTAGGGGCATTCACCCTTGACATGCTAAGCTATTTATGCTCATGCCAGCGGCATTCTTAAATCAACATTTGACACTGTAAATGATGGCTAAAAGAAGTGATTTCAAGAGAATAAGACAAGCATTACTTTCTCTCTGTCCAAATTTTTCTGCTGCACACGCAAAAGTTAAAAGGGTTTCCAATAGCTCTACACTCTCTACATGTTTTTCCATGATTCCATTATAAAATTCTGTTTAACTACAAAAAGGAGGGGAAAATCCACTTGTTATGACTTAGAAAAGGAAGTGTCTTTGTTACATTTGACAGCGAAAGTGCAGTTTTTTATCTTTTCCAATCAAGTAAAGATTTCCTCTTCATAACAGAAAATACAACCCCATCAAATTCAAGAACAAATATTTGACAAATATAACCACGCCCACCACAAAAAAAAAAACAAAAAAACAAAACAAAAAAACAAAACAAAAAAACAAAAACAAAAAAACAAAACGAGTTTAAGCCTAAATTTCATATAAAAACACGTAAACTACGCCACATTTGGACAAAACCCATCAAAATACCATTTATATGACAAACGAAGAAAAACCCATATCCCAGAATCACCAAATAGTATGAAATACATCACTGAAATTTGATAATTAAAGTGACAGTGAAATTTACCTGAGAAGGAAGAAGGGAAAGAGGGGGAGCAGGAGGGTAGAAAGGAGCAGCGAAGAAGCCCAGAATGAGAGGAGGAATTATGGGACACTGTGACTGAGGTCCTAGTTGTTGAACTTGACCCGGCAAGGAATGTGAATGAAGCTGAAGGAATACAAGTTTGTCTCCCTCCTACTCCTACACATGAAAGCCCAGGTGAGGAGTACGATGATAACAACACTGTCATCGAAGCCATTCTCCAATTTTTCTTCACTGCCTCTGCCCTCTCTTTCTCTAGTTTTGTTTGAAGATGATGAGGTTACCTTATCGAGTTACAGTTTACAAACACGTCACGGGTCCCTTTTTGGGTCGGAGTTAGAGAGACAGTGGGACAAAGTGGGCTTAGAAGCCTATCAACATTCAGACCCTCAGAGTCTCATATTTTAGGCCCATAAGCCTCCCTTAAAGACCTGAAGAGGGAGACCCAATACACCCACCCAACCAAAACAAAATGGTTTATTTAATACTGAGCCATGTAAGACAAATATGGGAAATTTTGGCCTTGTTTGGAAACACTATCACTCATCACTCAAATACCATCACACATTACTTATCACTCAATAACTCATCAATTATCACTTAAAAATCCCCAAGTTACACCCCAGGCATGTTTGGCACTACAACCCGGCTAGAGTTTTCATTCTCAAAACTTAAAATACTCACCTTTATGTGGGACCCACTGACTGAGCATTGTGTCTGCTCACAGTTAGGCTACCCACATGATGGAAGAACCCCAGACCCATTTCACCTCTTTTATTCCTTGCATTAGACATGGCAAAACGAGTTAGAATTTTCTGACCCGACTTAAACTCGATTTTTTTTACCCGTGACCCGACCCGTGTTTTTTGCAGTTCAACCCGACTCGACTCGAACTTGAACCATTTTTTAAAACTTTTTTTTTTTTTTGTAAAAATAAAATAAAATTAAGATAATATTGGTTTAATTGTTTGTTGTAAGTTTTAAGGAAACAATTAATACATTTACATAACTGCATGCAAATTAATTGAAAGATGAATGATTGAGCATTCTGTAATGAGTAAAGATTTTTAGATATCAAATAGCAAAGTACATGTCAAGATAATCTGATTACAGTAGAATTAAAAACTAGATTTAAAATTGTAGACATGTGTGAGAAACATTCACAAGTGTGAAAATAGTGAAGCCAAAGTATCAAATTAGCATAAATTATGAATGCTTATACCTATTTTTTAACAATTTATGTTCAAAATAAACGGTGTTTCAAAATAAATTATGATATTTCCTAGAGTGTGTGTTGCTTAACAATGATATGATATTCATAAAAGAGACCATGTATAAATAAGTAAACAATCAAATTTTAATGCATATCTCAAATTGAAATAGAGTGTCAACCACAATTGATAATAGATTATAAAATTAATTTTCAAGATTGTAAATTTCTTATATGTTTTTATTCTTTGTCAAATGAGTTATCCAATAAGTCATTTGTAATTTTGTTTTATATTTTGGGATGTTGATATTGTGCAGAAATAAAATTTGTGTATTTGTTTTACTTATCTTTGTGTTATTTTGTTTTAGATAGCAATGTTAGGATTTGTATAATTTTTAAATTATTGAATAAGTATTAATAAGTTTAACTGAGTTCATTCTTGATATAAATGGTGAATTCAAAACAATGCATTTTACATCAAGTAATTTGTTGCATGACTTTCCAAATGGCAGATACATGTTGTTTTATTTATAAAAAATAAATAAATAAATAAATTCATGTGAAAAATACGGGTCAACTTGACCCGACCCGACCTAACCCACAACCCGATTGACCTGAACCCGTTTTTAACCTGCTTAAAATGACCTTTTTTGACCAGCAACCCATTTAACCCACAACCCAATTGACCGACCCGAACTCGACCCGACCCGACCCAACCCGCCCGTTTTGCCATGTTTACCTGCGTCCATCTAATTTTTTTCACCCCAGTTTTTTGTGTACCATGGATGATCCAAATATGCATTAAACACTCATATGTTCACCTTTCATTCCCTGCGTCCATCTATTTTGTCAATTTGTCAATCTGCACTTCTAGATTTTGGGAATAAAGCTACATGGCCAAACATCCACATAAGAAACTCAGAAAACCAAAACCAAACCCAAAAACCCAATGTGAAAAGGAAAAAATAATAATAATAGAAACCAAACCCAGAAATCCAATATGAAAAAAAAAAAAAAAAAAAAAAAAAAAAAAAAAAAAAACACCAAACTCAGAAACCCAATGTGAAAAGGAAAAAAAAAGAGGGAAAAAAAAATAGAAACCAAACCCAAAAACCCAATATGAAAATGAAAGAAAAGAGGGAGGGAAAAAAAGAATATAGAAACCAAACCCAGACCTAGCGTGAAAAAAAAATAAAAAAATAAAAAAATAAAAAAAGACTAAGTTATGATGAGTTGCTTGGGAAGAAGAAGAGCAAAAAAAATCAAAGAGTAAAGCAAAAAAGATGTCTGGTAACGAGAGAGAAGAGAGCTGTTGGGGAGTGGGCTGGATTTGACAACACACAAACGTGGGACCCATTAGTTAAGTGAAATTACGAAAATGCCATCATAACTTTATTTCCATAACTCAAAAACACTTAAAACTTGTTTCCAGTTTTTGTAACTCATTACTAAAATATGTGAAAATTAAGTGATGAAAACAAATTCAAAAAACAAAGCCAAACAAGCTGATGCTACGTAGGTCCCATCATTTTTTAGTGATGAGTGAGGGAAATTGAGTGATGAGTGATGGAAATATAGAAATCCAAATTATAACTCCTTTTACCCGTCGGTGTCCATTTACCCTTTGGGATGGAAATGCTCGTCAGGTCCATTTACCCTTTGAGTTGGAAAGTACCCGTCAGATCCATTTACCCTTCAGGATGGAAGTGCCCATCAGGTCATGTGTGCACCTAGAACGGTCTCCACCAAAGTAATGGGGTCACAATTTATTTATAAGTGGGTTAACTCTCAATCCTATGACTTAGGTGTTGGAAAAATGCATGTTTGTATCGCATACAAAACATACGCAGCGGAAAAATTAACAGATCTATTTCATTCGCAATAGATAACATGTACTATGTAAGTTTCAGAATTTGAGAACAAGAATGCGTACCTTGGTGTGGTGAAATTCAAAACCAAAAATCAGAAGTTCTTGGGAAGACTTTTAATCTTCACTCCAATTCCACTTGATGCCCAAGATGTGTGGTCTCTCAATCAGTTTCCAAGGAGAGAATAACGAGTGTCCAACACTCACATACAAACCATTTCATTCCTTATGAGAACTCTCTTATGAAAGACCTTCATCTTAACCTTATGAAAAAGCACTTATGAAATTCTGTATGTTTTTCTCCTTATATACAACTGATTATCTAATTGGGCTAGCCTTTTGGGCCTTTCCAATTGGGCTCTAGTATGTGGCTTGGAGTGGGACCAAAAGGGACCAATAAGACACTAGCTCCAATGGGCCTTGGGCTTTTCTGTCAACTCTTGACAAGTCCAAAGTTACCATTAACTATATTTAATATCACTATATAAATATAGTTGCACTCTAGCCCTTATCTATAAATTATATCTCAAAATTTTATTATACATGCAACCTCTTCATTAAAATATTCGTAGTAATACAAAGTCATGAATGTAGACTGTCACTTTGAAGATTACTACATCTTAATTCTTGAGTACCCGGTTTAATCCTTTACGTTATTCAATATATATTTATGAAATCCAATTCCATAAATATATACTTTAGTAACAACTTACTAAAGTGGTTGGGCCCAACTCTCTTGAATAACCAAACCCATTAAACTTATCTCAAGGGAATATTTTATGTCTCCGTTAAGAGATTGTGAATTTCATCTTGAGAATATATGTTCCATCAACACTAAATGCGACTGCCCAACATACTGAGGTTTTGACCGTGACTTATAGATCTCACTCCTGATATATCAAAGTAACCTACATCTCATGATCAAGTCTATTATTCTCTCAGGATTTAGAGTTCATGTAAATAGAAGTCATGAGATTTATTATTTATTTGACAGTCGTTGGGAGAATAATAAATCTCACAGCGGTCCAGTTTAATATGTCTTAACTCTTAAAACATATCAACATATCAACTAGAAGTCTCCACTTCCATGATCAAGAAAAATCATCTTAGTTGATATGTTATAGTTTTCGCAGATGAAATACTCAAATTCATCACCGACTACGAACTAATATTCTGAGTTTACAAAGAACTTGTGATTTATATCTTTCTGTGACTTTTCACATAAATTACATACTATGCATCTCATGGACTAAGATAATGTCTCATTAGTTCATTTATAGATAGTCTCACATAATTAAACAATTTAATTATTTATGACATGCCAATAAATTGGATTTTAGGGCATAAACCCCAACAATCTTCCACTTGCCCTTAAAGACAATTTACCTTATATCCGATACTTATCTCCATTTAGAATAATTCATAGTTACTCTAAGGCAAGGTTTGGAAACAAGTTACATCCAGATTTATTGCATAAATTATCTTTTTTTTACTACAACTTCTTAAGTACTCATATCTCTCTAATGAGATAATACTTACGCTTAATGTGTATCTTCATCACTTAAGATGAACACATATCTTGAAGTCTAACTTCATGAATCACAATCAAACTACAAGTCAGTATTTGTACATCCAGTAACTATCAAAACCTCACTTTGGTGGATAAGCATATAATCCCTCATTGTCCTAAGATATATGAGTATATGCTTTACTCCCACTAAATTAAGTGATCTTTGATTCAATTAATATTTGTTTACCATGCCCACCGCAAAATAGATATTTAGCCTAGTATATAGCATAGCATAAAGACTTCCCTATAGACATAGTATAAGAAACCGTCTTAATATGCTCTTCCTTTTATATGTCTTAGGACCGTAATCCTTTATAAAGGAATTTCAAATTTAAAAGGAAAGAATCTTTTCTTGAAGTATTACATGCTATACTTGGCTAGAATCTAATCTATTTAAGCAATTTGAGATAGACCCAACATCCTAATTTCTGAATTTTAACAAAGTTTAATTCTTAGGATGTGACTAGTTTTTCCCAAGTACTTTCTATCAAACTGGACTAGACAACAAAAAAACTCTATTGATGACTATATCTCTACATCATTCTTAATGATTAGAATCTCATCAACATACGTTAAGAGATTTATTATTCTATATAGTTTCACATACCTAAGGTCTTTTAATACTTGATCAAAATTAAACAATTTGATTTCTTGATCAAAGATGATATTTTATGATTCGTATACTTGCTTTAGTCCATAAATGGAATTTAAGCAACTTGCATACTTAACATTATTGGTTCTTTGCTATGTACAAGTCTAGGTACATCATATAGATGTCTTCCTCAAGATTGCTACTAAAAGAAGCTTTCTTGATATCCATTGTCATATTTCATTCAAATGAAATATAATGGATAAGAGAATCTAGATAGAGTTAAACTTGACTATTAGTGAAAAAAATCTTTTCATAATCGAACCATTTCTTTCTGAATAAATCTTTTCGCTACTAGTCTTGACTTTGAAGGTTTGCACCTTCAAATCTATCAATCTCATTTCCTTGTAGACCTATTTGAGAACAATAGGTTCAATGCCAATAGGCGCCTCTACAAGTTCTAGACTTTAAATAGAATCTAATTCTATTCACATAAACTTGATCCAATAATTCATATTCATATCATCTATTGCCTCTACGTAGGACCGAAGATCAAATTCATATCATTGTGGAATGACTTCAAAAGTTTATTCTAAAAGTATGAATTTACAATCCTCCCACTACGATATTGTACCGGTGTACTAACTATATATATATATATATATATATATATATATACACATATAGAATAATACCTTGTGGTGTATCTAATACAATCATCTTATTTCTAAATGTATTTTATAGCTGTCTCATAACAAATTCTGACATTTTTCTTCTAGAACAATTCTTTAAGATTATTCACATAGTCATCATCAAGAATTTTGTATTTGTACTTTACAAACATCTTATAAGAACTTTGTATTTGTACTTTACAAACATCTTGTCTTCTTTATGACTACCAAAACAATTTTCTGCAATTTCTTTTGGATACCCAATATAAACATACATTTTTCTACCTTTTGATTTCAATTTGTCAGACTTCTTTTCTAGTACAAGTGCTGGACATTTCCAAAAGTGGAAGTACCAAATACTAGGTTTTCACCCAATCCACAATTTTACAAATGTCATAGGAACAAGCTTTTGAAATCAATTTTAGAAAATGTATAATAATAATTAGAGTATATCTCCAAAAGAAACAAGCAAATGGAAATACTTATCATGTACTTTACTATTTCTAAAAGAGTCTTATTCCTCCTTTATGTATGTTATGACTTAACGAAGTCATTAATACTATATTCCTTTATAATAAAGGAGTTCTAGATCATATTATCCTCTAAATAAAATTCATAGATTGGAAATATGACAAAATAATGGTTCTAAAAGCCCATCTTTCACCAATCTTGAATACCATTTAGATTAATAAGATCTAGACATAAGTGCCAAAACATAAAATACCAAAGGATGGAAACTTTCTCTTTAAAAAGTAAAACATGTAAATTCTCATCTAGAAAACAATCATGGACAAAGCTTAGTTTAACCAAACCAGAAACACTTTCTTTTGGTCATATTTTTGAGTCTAATTTCCTTTTGGCAACTACTAGGACAACTAGCTTGTCCAACTGTTTGGTATTATAATTTCTCTTCTTATCACCCTTACCTTTTGATTTAGGCTAAGAATTTGAATTAAATCATATTGATCCTAACCTTAGCTTTTAGGATGTCTTCCGTTGCGTAAAACTCACTCATCAATTCAGATAATATAAAAAGAATTTACTTATTTTCAAAACGATCAGAATTGATCAAATGATTCTAACAAGAACTTGAGGATCATATCCATTTGAGATTAACAATTAATCTCTACATCCAAGAATTCCAATTCATTTTAAAAATAAAAATATTTTCATAAAATGACATAGAATTAGAACTCCTTAAGCTTTTCTTAGCACTCAATATGATTCATACCAAAACATCTTATTTAGACTTAATATAAAGTCTAAGTCTAGTACTAACTCTTGCATCTCATGCTATAGTACAATTGAGATAGAAGCCAATGTAGCATATTAGCATTTCAATGGAGACTATGATCATATCATAAGCTATCTTCCATCAATGCATTATGCATAGGAAATTATGACAATGCTGAATCAAAACATAAATATGCATTTCAACTCCTTTAAGCACCATGTCCAAAATTATTTCTTAGTTAATGTGATTCATTTAAAATAGTAGCTAGAGAACAAAATTAATGACAACTTTATTTTGAGACTATGAACGTAATTATAGGGACATTATATTTTGCATCCATAACCATATAGTATGGAACCCGAAAAACATACTATATTAGGTGCAACGACAACCCAATCCCGCAATCAGTATTCCTCAGAAGCAAGGTCATACCAATCATTATGATCAGGCGAGAATTATTCTCATTATTAATGCTATCATGGTAACTGAAAGCTCGAAAATGTGTTAAAAACACAAGAGCTGTTTAGTCCTCCAATTAAAAGATTACGGCTCAATAGATTTTACACTAACTTCCTACAAGTGCGGAATAGTGTAAAAATGAGCGGATAACCAACCAAGCTACTCTAATCCATAATATATGCAATACATCAGTATAATGGAAATATAAAAGAGTAGGGAAGAGAGATGCAAACACAAGATAACACGCCGATGTGTTATCGAAGAGGAAACCGAAGAACTCGGCGAAAAACCTCTCCGCCGCCCTCCAAGCAGTAATCGATCCACTAGACAATTAGTTGGGATACATGGGTTAGCAAGAGACCCTCCAAGCCTAATCTATCCGATATACCTAAGCCCTCCAAGCTCCTACTCCAACAAGGCTTCTCGGAACCGTGTCTTGTCTAGCTCTCTGAATCCCGCAACAAGCTCCATGTTGCATCTGCCATCCTTAGCTTCTTCCAATGCTTCCCAGCAACACCAAAACCTCACTTGACACTCTCAAAGGGTGTGGTAAGTGTTTGGCCTATTAATCTCTCAATTGTATGAATATGGAGAGGTAGGAGATGAGGAAATTCCCAAAACAAATGTGTAGAGAATTGTAGGTATGACAATCTCTAACTCTCAAGTTGTTTGGCTAGGGTTTTCTCTCAAAGGCTCTCCATATCATTTGTGAGTAATGAGGGTATATATAGTGTGGGTGCAGAAAGTGTGTATCAGACTGGACAGGCTGGCAGAACAGAATGTCTCGCGGGTGTCTCGCGGGAAGGCCTTACCCGCGAGATACTCGCAAGACACAACTGTCTCCATCTGGCCTAACTCTTCGCATTCCAGTCATATGCAAGGCACATGCTTCCTTTCGCGGGATGCTTAGTTGCGAGATACCCACGAAACTTCTTCAGACTTCAGATGCTTGAGTCTTCACACTCCCTCTCTCTAACACACAACCTTTACAATGAAATCCCACAGCAAATACAGGGTACAAAAGATTGAATACAATTACAATCAAATTTGATACGGAATAAAAGCCAACAAAATACATATTGGAAAATCACAACTTTACAATCTCCCCCTTTGGCTATTCCTTGACAAAACCCCTAAAACAGACTCTAGACTTAAACGTGAGTTTGGGAACAATGGCAAAACTCACTCACACCTAATATAGAAACTGTGAAGCACTTGCAGTTTATACCTGTAACCTGAAACACTCGCACACAAACAAAACTTTCATTAAGCTTATGACAAGTTGAACACAAGGTATGAACATGAGCAAGCAAAGTGCGATCAAGTATGTAAACATTAGATATCATGTAAACAAAAAGACTTTATCAAACAAGTTCAGTCATTAAAGAATGATTACAATGAACATTTAGCAAGTAAGTGTTCATTCGGACATACAAACAAAAAGCAATCACTTATGATCACTTGTATGTCCAACACACAACCAATGCAAAATACACGAAGTATATGCATCTAGGAACAATCCTACTAGGGCACAAGTGTGAGGTACTCAAGACATATTAGCAATATCTAAAAGTACACAAAAAATGCTACAAAAGCATTGAGATAGTCACAAATCTGAATATAAACTGAAATATAAAACATAGTATCAAAGTTTTAAACGAAGGCAGGTAAAAACATAGATATGAACTAGCATTTATAAAAGCTAAAAATAAACAAAGGTAAACCAATGTTTCTAAGCCTGAACTATGCTCCCCCTAACACTGTGCAAGCTCCCCCTCAAAATTTTCTCCCCCTTTTTGACCGGAATGGCCAAAGAGGCTAGAACTGGTCAGACTCGGAGTCCGAACCATGCGCCATGGACATATCCTCAATATGAAAGGACAGTGCAGTGATCTATCCCTGGATATATGCAAACTGGGTCGCTGTGTGCGGCACATGGGAATCTAGCATAGTGTACATCTGCTCTACTCTGTCAAGAAGACGGTCGAGTCTGTCTGGTCCTCGTGCTAGCGCTAAGGATGATGGCTGAGCTGATGTTTCTAGAGTAGAAGTGAATCTATCAATCTCCTCCTCAGTATCACCCCCTTCGTCCTCAACTCGATCCCGTGGTATCATATGCACACCTGTTTTAGATCCCTTGATATGAGCTGTGCTCCTGGTGACTGTGTGGGCACCAATGGGATAATCTCTCTAGACTACTGTCAGACCACTCGGGAGTTTCAGTTTTGCCTTAGCAATCAATCCCATAATGAGAGTAGGGAAGGGCATGATAGTCCTGGAGTTCTGCTTTGTAATGCTCTTTGTTAGTACATGGAAAATATGTCCACAAATGTAAATTTCTTTGTGGGCGAAGAGATTGTACATAAACTTTGTCCTTGGAGCTGATAGTGTAGTGAGGTTGGTGACCGGGTACAAGTTATGAATCATCACATATACCAATGTCCTCATTTCCGGTGAAAATGGTATTGTGTTCATGGATGACTTCTTCGGTGTACCCCCAAGTAATTTCACCATTTCCTCAGTCAATCCCAATCTGTCTTCATATTGGACTGAGATTTGCTGAGAGGGAGGACGAATCTCCAAAAATTCTTGAATGCTATCCCTTGTGATCACAAATTCTTTGTGCCTCACCCAGCAGTCTATGCGATCTCCGACTACAGCAGCATTGGAAAAAAACTCCTTTATGATCTCTGAATATACAATCCCAACCAGATTCAATAGCTTGGTCCAAGTCCTTTCTTTGAACACCTCAAGGATGAAGGTGTCCTCAAGAGATTCCAACTGAACTACCCGTTCCATGACAATGGTGGCTTTGTTGTAACAGTCATTGTATTTCATATCAGCTTCAGCAGACTTGGATCGATTAGAATCAGTGCGTGCACGTTTAGAAGTCGACTTCTTGGTGGCTGCATGCTTAGTAGGAGCCATCTGTGCAAAGGAACACACAAACAGAAAAGATCCAAGTATGGAAACACAAAACAGAACAGAAAACTTGATTAGATTCAAGTTAGTTCAAAGATTACAGGTAAAAACAACCTAAAACAGAGCATAACCAACTCAAAATAGAGTAAATAAACTCAAACAGCATTGTAAAGGTATTAACCAATTAAGCAAAAGCATAATGCATAAACTAAGTAATTGTGCATGTGTGTGTTTGTGCTGAGTATGTGCTGATGCATGTGTGTGCAGCACGTGATGCATGGCGGGGGGGGCCTAGAGATGCCTAAAGTGTGCACAGTGTGTGCAAGGCATGGCATTGAGGTACAAAATGGGCAAAGTGTGAAAAACACAACCAAAGCATGTGAAACAAGTGCAATCAAAGTAAAGGAACTCATTTGAGTCCAATACAACCAACGAATGTCACTTGGACATTCTGACAAACACCTAACATGCAATAGTATATAAACACTATGAGAAATGCATGAACATGTTGAAAAATGCCTCAATACAAGTTCAAATTGCCTCATGGGGCCAACACAGATGCACAAACAGCAAATGGGACTCAGCCCAATCAAGGTTTTGGAAAAAATTTCACAAAATTTAGAATCCCAACCCAATTTTCTAAAAACCCCAATTTTCAAAACCCTAAGCACAGATTCTGCATAATTCGAAAATAAAAGATGAAAATTGTGTAAGAAACACATACCTTGAAAGGATTTTGCAGAGATTTTGCTTAAAAATGATGGGATTTGATAGAAATAAAGAATTGGGTTGAAAAGAGTTCGAAGAGAGTTAGTGCGAGGGAAGTTATGAGTTTTGGAAAGATGTCACATCTGCTACATAAAAACTGAAAACACGCGTTTTTCGCGGGTTAGGCAGTAGCGAAGAAGTCGCGAGGTAGTTGCGAGAAAGACCACTAAAGCACAAAAACTTTCGCGAGAAGCTTTAAGTCGCGAGACAGTAGTGATACAATCGCGAAACTCTTTGTGTGATTTTGTGAAAAATCCAGTTTTTGCCTAAAAATCATTTCGCGAGAAGAGTTTAGTCGCGAAATACTCACGAGGCAGTAGCGAGAGTTTCTGTATGAAAATGTGACTTTTTAATTTCCCTTAAGCAATTTTCGCAGGAAGCTCTAAGTCGCGAGCTTCTCGCGAAACAACCTCTGAACCAGTTTTTGAAGAGAAACACAAAAATGCATTTTGAACAAAAACTAAAAGACACGAAAGTATAAAATCACTTTCAAAAACAAATAAAACACTCAAAAATCTTTTTGTGTTTGATCATCAAGTATTTGAGCATACACATCACATTTGAACATGTACAATCACACAATTGAGATAAGCATTCATTGAATCAAAGACTTGTGTGTTGTGTGTGAGTATCAAATGTGGAATAGTCCATAGACGAGAGTGAAGCTTCAATGATCAATTCAATCAAGTCATACACAACTAGTACTAAATCAAGTGGACAATCTCAATTATAGAGATGAACATATATGACCTTCCACAAGAGAATGATTACAAAACTAAGAAGCTTTTCATTTGACTTCTGCATGAATCACAATATTTGATCCTTTTTGGACAACACATCTCTTTTTGAGATCGGTGCTTGAAATTTTTGATATTTCAATAATGAGAGTTAGCCTTTGGCTTTTTGAGCACCGTACATTACAATATAAGAGTCGCTTTCCCTTTTTCCTAGTCAAATACTAGTATGTGCGACAGGCTTTTGCAGCTCATAATCTCTTTTTCATTTTGAGATTTACATTTGGTGAGCTCTAATGCAAAAAACATAAAAAAGGTGGGAAGATATATTGGCACAAATCTATGCATGTGTCAAGACCATCAAGACTATTGACCAATCATTCATGACAAGCTTGAAGATCTATTTACAACAATCACACATAGTTTTCAAGATTTCTCCCACAAAGATATATGTGCATACAAAACAAGCTAAGCTCGTAAATGCACTACGCCATTAGTACGAAGGTACTAGGCCAAACTCCCATGTGATATACACAATACAAGCGATCAAACTTTTTGAAGATTTTTCAATTTTTATGGGTTTTTGAATTTTTGAACACACTCAAAAACTGAACAAGTAAAGTAAGATCAACAAACACAAGTATGAAACAAAAACTTATAAAAGAAATACATGCTTTAAGCAAAAAGCAATGCATAATATGATGCATGAACCTATGATCCTAAACATTGGAAGTATTGATGCATGGACATAGGAGGTGATCATGCATGAGTACCCTTTTTCACCTACACGTCACGTGCGTTTGGGGTGATATCCCTATAGGGTTGGGTACGAGTGTTAGGACTTTCAAACCTTCTTGTGAAGCTTTCCAAGTAGTTAGTAAATGCACCAATCATCTTCATCACGTCCATCATTCTAGGATCACCATTTCGACCTCTTGATGACTCAACAGCCCAAGTCCTCTTGTCATTTCTTGGTCCTCTTGACCTTTGATCACTAGCATTCCTCAATGCTCTCAACTTATGACAATTTGGTCGGGTGTGCCCTTGAAGTCCACAGTGATGACACACATGGTTCATTCTAGAACCTCTTTGCAATCGAGGATGAAATTTTGCTCTGGCATCAGACTTGACCACAGATTGATTAAGGGGCTTGTTCAACACCCTTTGCTCAGCCATATTCTTCTTCTTCTCCACATTGTCTTTCTCAATAGTAGGGATAACTTCTTTTGGTTCTTTTGCCTTCACAAAGTTTACTTCCTTGGTTACCTTGATACTCGAACTACTTTCTCCAGTATATCCCAACCCAGTTTTGTCGGAGAAAGATTTTTATGAAGAGATGACATCATCAAGCTTCTTGGTAGAGACTCGGTCTACTCTGGCATTTTCTTGAACCACTTCAAGCTCAAGAAATTTCACCTTTGTGTAGGCCTCGATTAACTCATCATTCAGCGTCTCAATCTCACACTTGGCCTCCTTATATCTTACTAGGAGACTTCTATAGTCCTCCTCTGCTTTCTTCATCTTTTTCACAGCCGTCTTGGCCACCCTTATATATTCTCCCGACTTCTCAAGAAGAGAGTTGTAATTCTCTTGAAGACCGACTGTATCTTCATCTACTTCAGCATACGATTCTTCAACAATTCTCATTGATTCCTCATCACTATGCTCCCCAAGTTCTTGCACAAGCAAATTTAAGTCCTCCGAAGACTCAACATGAGCAATAGTCATAAATGCTGAGAAATTCCCTTCTTCATCACAGCTTGCTTCCGAATCAGAATTGGAAGAATCCGAATCACTAAGGGTTGTGGCATATGCCTTGCCCTTCCCTCTCAAATAGTTAGGACACTCCTTCTTGAGATGCCCATGACCATTACATTCAAAACACACAATTCCTTGAGAAAACTGTGAATCCTTTCCATCTTTCTTCTAAAACTCCTTCCTATCACCTTTGAAGGATGAGAACTTCCCTCTGTTGAACGGTTTCCCACTGTTCTTCATCTTTAAAAATTTTCGAAAGTTCTTTGCAAGAAATGCTACATCCTTTTCCACTCCATCTTCTTCGGAGGAATCACCCATTCTTTCGGTGATGGTTTTAAGAGCAAGAGATTTACTCGATTTATGAGAAGGCAACCCAAGCTCATACGTTTGGAGGGACCCAATGAGCTCTTGAATCTTAATTTCATCCAAGTTTTTACTTTCCTCTATTGCTGTGACTTTTGCTCGAAAGCTTTTCGGTAAAGACCTCAAAATTTTTCTTACCACCTTAGCATCCTCAATCTTCTCACCAAGATTTCGCAATCACAATTTCGTTGAGCTTTCCATAGAATGAATCAAAAGACTCATCATCTCCCATCTTAAGCTCTTTGAATTTGGTGGTTAACATCTGAAGTTTTGTGTCCTTAACTTTCTTTGTTCCTTCATAGGTGGTCTCCAATATCTCCCAAGCTTCCTTGGCTGCTGTTATGTGGGAAATCCTGTGAAATTCATCTGGAGAAACACCACAAAAAATTGCATTCAAAGCTTTACTGCTAGCGTTAGCTGCCGCAAGTGCTGCCTTATCCCAAGTGGATTTAGTAGCCTCCGGTCTAGTCCATCCTACTTCTACCGCATCCCAAACAGTATCATTAATAGAATACAAGAAAGCCCTCATCCATGTTGCATCTGCCATCCTTGGCTTCTTCCAATGCTTCCCAGCAGCACCAAAATCTCACTTGACACTTTCAAAGGGTGTGGTAAGTGTTTGGGCTATTAACCTCTCAATGGTATGGATATGGAGAGGTAGGAGATGAGGAAATTCCCAAAACAAATGTGTAGAGAATTGTAGGTATGACAATCTCTAACTCTCAAGTTGTTTGGCTAGGGTTTTCTCTCAGAGGCTCTCCATATCATTTGTGGGTAATGAGGGTATATATAGTGTGGGTGCAGAAAGTGTGTATCAGACTGGACAGGCTGGCAGAACAGAATGTCTCGCGGGTGTCTCGCAGGAAGGCCTTACCCGCGAGATACTCGCGAGACACAGCTGTCTCCATCTGGCTTGACTCTTCGCATTCCAGTCATATGCAAGGCACATGCTTCCTTTCGCGGGATGCTTAGTCGCGAGATACCTGCGAAACTTCTTCAGACTTCAGATGCTTGAGTCTTCACATACTCTCTCTCTAACACACAACCCTTACAATGAAATCCCATAGCAAATACAGGGTACAAAAGATTGAATACAATTACAATCAAATTTGACACGAAATAAAAGCCAACAAAATACATATTGGAAAATCACAACTTTACAGTAACTCTTACCAAACAAAAATAATTTGCCGCTTTTCCTTTAGCCTCTAAGTAATAATGACATAGCTCCGAAGGGAGGTTAACATTACACTTAGTCTAGTGTATACCATTGCCTAGAATCAATGTGAGTCACCAAGTAACTCCACGGAAGCGTGGTTGTTCTCAATGTAAAAACACACTTCATCTATCATTAAGAAGTTTAACCTGTAGTACCATGAATTAAACACCCTCCGAAGGAAGCAAGGCATATACGCCAAGGCGAGGTGCCTAATCACACTACTATAAACAAGCAATGGAGGTCGTGAGAATCAACCCTTGAATCTCTCTCCCAATAGAAATTTTAAAACAAGTGGATTGTCATGAAATCATTGTGATCTAATCACAATTTTAACCCTACACATTAAATGTGTTTAATTGTTTAAATTCAATGTGATGTAACTAAGTCACGTCACTATAGCGTAACGAACATTCGCGCTATCACAAAGAAGTTTAACCTTGTAATCCGTGAAATAAATACCCTCCGCATGGAATGCAAGACTCGAAGTCAAGACAAGATATCTATTCACATTACAATAAACTTAACAAAAGGGTTATTTCAACACTCTCACTCATTATTTGGGTTTTTCTTTAAATAATTGTGATCTCATCACAACTAATAACCTTGCACTTGTTAAAGACTCTAATCCTATTAGAATCGCTAACTAAAATGGAAGTCCTAAACTATTTAGGATTCCTTAAACACTAATGAATCAAAAATTAGTTATATAGAACTCTATCCTTAACTTATTTGATAAAGTATTCTAATCTCATTAGAAACTATATAACTTTAATTAGAATTTTAATCTCATTAAAAACCTCTAATTAAAATAAATTAAGGACTTTTAATCATAAAACAATTTAGGACTAAGAGTTCAATTTAACTACCATCTTTGATCTCATTAGGTCTTTTAGTTAGAACCATGTGTAATCACATCACACATTGCCTTACACCTTATACATTTGAAAACATTTAGAAAATATTCAAAATTCCCGTCAAATGCATTTTCGTGAGAATCTCGCGACTAAGCTCTTCCCGCAAAAAAGGCGTAAGGAAAACACATCACACATTGCCAGACAGAAACTTTCTTTATGTGAAAACACTTGGAAAAATTCTGATTTTCTTTCTTTCGATTGATCGAATGTGCCCCTAGATCGATCAAAAAAATTTAGAAATTCGAACTTGACCATCTGACTTCTTCAATTGATCGAAATTGCCTCTCAATTGATCGAAAAACAAATTCGATCGATTGACTAGCAGTCGAAAATCAATCTTTTTAAGAAAGTCTGATCATTGTTTCACTCGATCGATCGAAAGTAATTTTCGATCGATCGAAACTCGTGAAAACTGAATTTCCAGAAATTTTCCAAGGCAGTTTTCTACGGTTTTTCTTGAACAAACAACTAACATACGAACATGATAGTCAAAGAATGGTATCAAAACTGAAATTCATTAATGCTATAGCGTTAAAGATCAAATTGACATACTTAAATTCAAATTTAAACAACATCATAATATCAATATCAGTTTTTATCATATCATAGTTTCAATAACCATGTAGAAAATTAAATGCATAATCTTCAAACAATATGAAACTATAATCTCTAATTCCAAAACTCACAAAACATGTTATACAATTCGAAATTGAAGACCGCTCTGATACCATTTGTTGGAAAAATGCATGTTTGTATCGCATACAAAACATACGCAGCGGAAAAATTAACGGATCTACTTCATTCGCAATAGATAACATGTACTATGTAAGTTTCAAAATTTGAGAATAAGAATGCATACCTTGGTGTGGTGAAATTCAAAACCGAAAATCAGAAGTTCTTGGGAAGACTTTTAATCTTCACTCCAATTCCATTTGATGCCTAAGATGTGTGGTCTCTCAATCAGTTTCTAAGGAGAGAATAATGAGTGTCCAACACTCACATACAAACCATTTCATTCCTTATGAGAACTCTCTTATGAAAGACCTTCATCTTAACCTTATGAAAAAGCACTTATGAAATTCTATATGTTTCTCTCCTTATATACAACTGATTATCTAATTGGGCTAGCCTTTTGGGCCTTTCCAATTGGGCTCTAATATGTGACTTGGAGTGGGACCAAAAAGGACCAATAAGACACTAGCTCCAATGGGCCTTGGGCTTTTCTGTCAACTCTTGACAAGTCCAAAGTTACCATTAACTATATTTAATACCACTATATAAATATAGTTGCACTCTAGCCCTTATCTATAAATTATATCCTAAGACTTTATTATACATGCAACCCCTTCATTAAAATATTCGTAGTAATACAAAATCATGAATGTAGACTGCCACTTTGAAGATTACTACATCTTAATCCTTGAGTACCCGGTTTAATCCTTTACGTTATTCAATATATATTTATGAAATCCAATTCCGTAAATATATACTTTAGTAACAACATACTAAAGTGGTTGGGCCCAACTCTCTTGAATAACCAAACCCATTAAACTTATCTCAAGGGAATATTTTATGTCTCCGTTAAGAGATTATGAATTTCATCTTAAGAATATATGTTCCATCAACACTAAATGCGGCTGCCCAACATACTGAGGTTTTGACCGTGACTTATAGATCTCACTCCTGATATATCAAAACAACCTACATCTCATGATCAAGTCCATTATTCTCTCAGGATTTAGAGTTCATGTAAATAGAAGTCGTGAGATTTATTATTCATTTGATAGTCATTAGGAGAATAATAAATCTCACAGCGGTCCAGTTCAATATGTCTTAACTCTTAAAACATATCAACATATCAACTAGAAGTCTCCACTTCCATGATCAAGACAAATCATCTTAGTTGATATGTTATAGTCTTCGTAGATGAAATGCCCAATTTCATCACCGACTACGAACTAATATTCAGAGTTTACAAAGAACTTGTGATTTATATCTTTCTGTGACTTTTCACATAAATCACATACTATGCATCTCATGAACTAAGATAATGTCCCATTAGTTCATTTATAGATAGTCTCATATAATTAAACAATTTAATTATTTATGACATGCCAATAAATTGGATTTTAGGGCATAAACCCCAACATTAGGCCCAAAACATGCCTTAATTCCTCTGTGTTTCCCAGTATTTTCCCTCTTTCTCACACTCTCCCCCCTCCCTCATCCCCTCGATTTTTTCCCCACCCCCTTGCATTTACCCACTTCCCCTTTTTATAGTCTCTATTTAATGGGATGATCATCATTGTTACCCCACTTCGCACACGTTCCTACATTCATTAGAATCCCAAGGGATCCTCACAACTTTAAAGGATTCCCTTGGAACTTGTTCCAAACGCCGAATGGTGTTCGAGAGTGGTTTCCCAATAGCACTACCAACCCTCAGTTACCGACCTCACTAAATTTTGTCTCACCCCGACTACGGCATTATCAGTCACGGTTTAGCCGACCATTCAAAAACTCCCTAGTTGTCATCTCCTTGGCCAAGGTCTTGACCTCGGGGTTGGGCCCATTGTAACAAGGCCCATGCCTGATTATCTCTCTACGTACCAAGTTTAATTCGTCTAATAGGCCTTGGGCTTTATGTTGGGTTTTGATCAAGTGGGTAGACATGGTCGCCCGGGCCCAACTCACCCACAGGTCCATTTACCTTTCAGGTTGGAAAGTAACTGTCAAGTCCATTTACCCTTCGGGATGGAAGTGCCCGTCAGGTCTATTTACCCTTAAGGTTGGAAAGTAACCGTCGGGTCCATTTACCCTTCAGGTTCCATTTATCCTTCAGGTTCCATTTACCCTTCAAGATGGAAATGCCCCTTAGATCCATTTACCTTTTGGGTTGGAAATGCCCCTCAGGTCCATTTACCCTTTAGGTTGGAAAGTACCCATCGAGTCCATTTACCCTTTGAGATGGAAAGTAATCGTTAGGTCCATTTACCTTTTGGGATGGAAATGCCCCTCGGGTCCATTTATCCTTCGGGTTGGAAAGTACTCATCGAGTCCATTTACCCTTCAGGATGGAAGTGCCTGTCAAGTCCATTTACCATTTAGGTTGGAAGTGCCCGTCGAGTCCATTTACCTTTCGGGTTCCATTTACCCTTCAAGTCCATTTATCATTTGGAATGGAAATGCCCCTCGGGTACATTTACCCTTCAGGTTGGAAAATGCCCGTCGGGTCCATTTACCATTTGGGTTGGAAAGTAACCGTTGGGTCCATTTATCCTTCGGGATGGAAATGCCCCTAGGGTCCATTTACCCTTTGGGTTGGAAAGTACCCGTTAGGTCCATTTACCCTTCGGAATGGAAGTTTCCGTCGGGTCCATTTACCCTTCGAGTTCCATCTACCCCTCGGGATGGAAATGCCCTTCAAATCCATTTACCCTTCGGGATGGAAGTGCCCATCGAGTCCATTTTCCCTTCGGGTTCCATTTACCCTTCAGATTGGAAATGCCCTTCGGATCCATTTACCCTTCGGGTTGGAAAGTACCTGTTGGGTCCATTTACCCTTTGAGATGATTATGACACGACATTGGCCATGCTCTCCACCCACATTCATTGTCGGGTAGGAAAGTACCTGTTAAGTTACCTAATACCAACAATGGATTACACTAAGTCCCACACTGTTTACGTGTTCCCCACTTATGCATCTTTATACAGAAAGAACTTGCACATCACATCCAAAGATCCTTTTACATATTTGTATCCTCCTAGTATGGGACGTAGAGCCCTAAGATCTCGGAACATTAACTCCATATCTTTCATACAAGGAAAAATCTTATGTTCATGGGATCTTGGTCAGCCCTACACTACTATATAAGTACCAAGTTTCCTCTTCTCCAAGGTATGTAAAAATTCCCTAGTTCTCACACTTTTGAGTTATTGGAGATTCTTCTATCATTGACTTAGCCTTCGGAGAGTCCTTGGCCAGCACCTCACCGGTACTCTCTATAGGTTATTCACCCTTTTGTTTTTCAGGTACCCGATTGGCATGCGTGTGGACCACTGACGATTTTTTTGCATCATCATAGCTCAAATGGTAGAGTGCTTGATTTGCGTGCTCTATACAAGGTTTGAATACCTGTATCTCCAAATATTGTTGTTTACATAAAATCACTCTTCCTTTTTCTTTTTCTTTTTTCTTTTTTTGGTTACATTGTTGTCCATACATCCCATGTTTTAAAGAAGAAATTCTCATGCTATCCTTATATATGACCTTCACTTTGGATGCTATTTGGAACTTGAGAAATCAAATTCTACACAATGGTAACCAAGCTAACATTATTGCTACTGCTAGGAACATTGAAAATAGGTTCCAAGAATTTGCTTCTGCAATAGGTTGGATCAAGTTGAATGCAGATGCTGCAATCTCTCATGAATTTTCCACTTTGGATGTAGTAGCTAGAGATGATAATGGAGAAATCATTCAAATATGGGCTTAAACTTCATGAGTTTTGCTCTCCCTTACAAGCTGAGGCTGCAGTTATTCTATGGGCTCTTCAAATTGCTTTTGAGGAAAAAAATGGAATCAACTTATTGTGGAAGGGGATGCAAAAATTTGTATCAACTCTCTAGACTAGAGAGTTGATACAAATTATTAAAACCTCACATTTGATTAACACATTTATTTCAACAACACATTTATGAAAAATTGATCCATACATTCCACAAGTAAAAAATAAAACAAGTATCCAATTCAAACTCTTTTCATACAATAATTTTTTGCAACACATACAATAACTTAATATGTTTTATAACAATACAAAAAATGTAACATAATATAATTAAAACCAACGGAAGATGTCCTCATATGTCTTCAAATAATGTCAAAAGTAAATCCCCTAAATCCACCAATTAGAAATCTGCACAAATATAAAAACACTACTACATTAAAATCGTAAAGTAAAAACATTAACTATGTTATAAGAAAGCAAATATAAATTTTCAAGTGTAATATAATACAATTAGTTTCAAATGATACATAAAAAATGAAGTGTTTTAACTTGAAGATAAAGTACTAACTAATAAGTGATTTAACTTGAAGATGAACCATCCCCATAGGTAAAAGCGTCATTATAACCCTTGCTCCTCAAAAAATTAAGAATATTGTTTTGGACCTCATCTTGCTTAGCTCGCGCCTCTTGCTCCCTAGCTCGCTCCTCTTTGTCCCTAGCTCTTGCCTCTTTGAGCTCAATTATCTCATTTTCTAACCGATGGATATACTCCACCGAGGAACTAAAAGAGGCAGTGGTTACTAGAGAAGAGGAAGGTCTCATGCCAAGTCCTTTTACAATACCGGACTTCTTCTTAAAAACTAAGTTTGAGATCTCCTCTTGTGTAAGGGGAA
Organism: Notholithocarpus densiflorus; assembly: GCA_030021035.2. Taxonomy (NCBI): domain Eukaryota; kingdom Viridiplantae; phylum Streptophyta; class Magnoliopsida; order Fagales; family Fagaceae; genus Notholithocarpus; species Notholithocarpus densiflorus. The sequence goes on from JARYZH020000030.1 coordinate 3,231,643, forward strand.
TTGCATTAGGATCTTGACAATGATCGTCTTGCACTTTGAGAATAATTTCCTACCATTTGAAAGAGGAAAAAAAAAAAACAATCACAACATTAATACTACATATGTTATAGCTTTACAAACATGATAAGGATGAAATGATAGGGATGGAATGATACACATACATATGTCGCTTCATCCTCATGGTGTATCCACCTATTTGTATTTGGATTGAAATGAACATCTTTGTAGATTTTTGCCAATTCAGGAACTTGACCGCCATTATTATTTGTCTGATTAATTAACATTTGAGTGTTAGATAGATATAGTTAATTAATCGCAACATGTAATATACTAAGGTTTAAGAAAATGAAAAAACACGCACCTCCTCATCAACCCTAATAGCAAGTGCCTTTGTCCCGCATCTATGTTTGCTTGAAGTTTTGTTCCTATTTTTAGAGTTCTTTCTTGATATTTCCTAATAAAGAACATTCAAGATATTTATTAGATCATGAATAAAACAGTATACATTTACTTCATTTAGGTATTAATCTAACCATTTGACAACATAATATAGTAAATATTGGATAATAATAATATACGCATAAATAATTTACCAACCAGTCCTTATTGGTCCATTTCCCTTCAATGAGTCCAGTCCACTGCTCAAGTGTGGCATTCTTTGGCGGGTGGCTTTTTGCATAGTCAGCACCATGAGATTATACGAGCTTTTTATAAGTCTAATACAACTTGTTAGAGCCGCTACTCAATAATCTTCCACATTTTGTATTTATTGTTTTCGTTACCAAGTTAGAATCTCCTTCTAGCTCAAACTGATCCTGTAAAATGAAGTGTATATGTATTATAAAAATATTATTATATGAATTTAATATGCTTAGTGACAACAAAGATGAGTTAGACGTTATCAATGTAAATTTACCGCGATATTTTGAAGCACCACATCTCTAGTAGCAGCATTAACACTTTTCCAATTTTTTACGTTGTAACTGGACAAATTACTTCGCACTTGTACGCCAATTTGATTGACAAGCTTGCACGCATTCTTCCCAACAGGAGCATCATACTCTGCAGCTATACGTACTGGCAGTTTACCACTTTTTTCAACAAGTGCCCGTACTGCTATACCACGTGTTGTTCCACGGTTATTTCTGCTAGTAGATCCTCTTTAAACATTATCAATGTTAAAAAATGAAACATTCCATGTACATTAAGTATAATCTCAATAGTAAAGATAGGGTGCAGTTGTAATTAAGTATATTCTATATAATTACCAATCGTGCTATAGCCTCCACACTAGAAGAACTTTGGGCAGGAGGATTTGCTTCAGGAGGTGTTTCCATAGATTGAACTGTAGATTGGATCACCGGGATAGATGCCTCACCTCGCGAGCGTGTAAGTCGTCCTAGTGCCATCTGTAATTAACAAACATACATAAAATGGAACAACAAAGTCATTACAAATAATATAACAACAAAGTTATTATCTATTGTACCCTATGGAACATCTATTGTACCTTATGGATTAAAGAATTAGATGACTCAACATCATTCTCATTGTCACCAATAGGTGGTACATAATCATCATCTACCATAACATTAGCTCTACTTCTTTTCCCTTTTGCACAATTGGACTGAGCAGAATCCTTTAGAGAAGTTGAGATGTGCTTCAATCCCAAAGCATCAATTATCTCTTGGTTTTGCCTCATTCTATCCAATCTTGCCATCTCATACCTCGGTATATTATGAGTGTATTTGGCCTTTTTGGGCATTTTTTGAAACTATGTATTGACATGAAAGATAAGTATAATTGCTACTAACTTAACATTATAGTCCACACCATTATCCATATCAAGCAATTCACAAGTGCAAAATTTGAACACAATTGCTACTAACTCAACACAACAAATGACCACATCAATATCCATATCAAGTTCAAGATAAGTATAAAACATTTCAATAACAATTACTACTAACTTTACATATCATAGTCCACACCATTATCCATATCAAGCAATTCACAAGTGCTAAATTTGAACTCAATTGCTACTAACTCAACACAACAAATGACCACATCAATATCCATATCAAGTTCAAGATAAGCACAAAACATCTCAATAACAATTGCTACGTAGACAAGTATTAAATTTTAAGACAAGCACATAACATTTAAGACAATTGTTATGAACTCTACATATCATAATCCATATCAAGATCAACATCAGGTATGTCATGCTCTTCATTTTGATTAGCGTCTCTTGAAGTTCCACCTTCAGGAACAACCTCAATTTCAACATCACCCATACAATACTCAATAATATTGTCTTCAACATTGATAGGGATAACATCAACAATTGCTTCTTGTTGGAATGCGTCACTATCTTCTGTATTATTATTGGATTATCCGACTCCGACTTCCGGGACATCAAACACTCCTCTATGTTGAATGCATTGCACAATTTTCCAAGGGTCACGCAATTTGGTATCTTGAAGGTAGAAAACTTGTTTCGCTTGATTAGGAAGTATAAAAGGGTCATTTTGATACCATCGACTTGTAACATCAATGCTCGTGCAGTGTGCATCGGTTCTTATCATTTTCCTTCAACCATTGGTACCAGTATTATATCATTCACACTAGAAAAAAACAACTTTATGGCGAAACATATACTCTAATTCCCAAATTTTGCACACATGACCATAGAAGTCGTGCATAGTACCCTCATGGTCCCCTTCAGTACATACACCACTGTTTTGGGTTACACGACGATTGTCTAGGTCTTTTGTATGGAACTTTACACCATTGACCATACAAACTGTGTACTCCTTCACATATGGCTTAGGACCATTTGCTAATGACCATAACTATTTAGTAGCTTCTGATGACTCGTTAACTTTCAATCTATTCATTTATAATGACATACAACAAGTGATATTAATTAGTAATAAGCAATGACAAATAAATTTAAATGTTTAAATTTATTAGTGTGTGATTAAATTTCAAATGTCTTACACGTTCTTTAAACCACTTGGGAAACTCTTGTCGTTGGATTTGAGTTATGGCTTCTCCAATAGTATTATGCAATGTGCTTTTGTGTTCGCTGTTAAAAATAAGGTGATTTATTTTCAACTAAGCATTGTAGATAATATTCAAAACTTGATTAAACAATATATGCATATGAAATCACATACTTTAAATAAGGCTCTAGCTCTGGACTATTGTACAACAAGTACCAATGAGTAGTATCAAGCAATGCACGAGACAAGTCGCCATCATTCCGCCTACCACTTGTAGGTCGGGCAATCTGTGAAAAAACTATCAATCCTTCGCTAGATTCACCAAAATCTTCATTTCTTTCTCTTCGGTTATGCACAGTTTCGATCCCATCAATATACAAAGACCAGTTGTTAATACATTCTTAAAGAATGTAAGCCTCTGCAATTGAACCTTCTGGTCGAGCTCAGTTGGAAACGTATCTTTTCAATTTTCCAAGGTACCTACGAGGAAAAAATACACACAGAATGTGATTTTATACCACGTGGGAAAGATGCAATTGATGAATGGATCAAATGATCTAATTACCTTTCAATTGGATACATCCACCGATATTTTCCGGGCCTCCTAGAATTGCTTCTCAAGGCAAGTGAACAGCAAGGTGGACCATAACATCAAAGAATGCTGGAGGAAAGAAACTCTCAAGCTTGCATAATATAAGAACTATACGTTCTTCTAGTTTCTCCAATTCACTCCACTTTAGGGTCCTTGAGCATAAGTCTTGGAAGAAGTTGCCAAACTCAAACAATACAATATTAATGTCTTTATCTGCAAACCCTCGCAACCCAATTGGAAGAATTCGTTGTAGTAGCACATGACAATCATGGCTTTTCAAACCAGATAATCTACCATTTTTTGCATTCACTGACCTTGATATGTTGGCTGCATAGCTATCCGGATACTTGACTGATTTCAAAAACTCATAAAAACCATCCCTTTCATTGGGGCTTAATGAAAAGAATGCCCGAGGCTTGTCATATGATCCATCAAGACGTTGTTTCAAATGCAACGTGTGCCTGAAGTTCATATTTTGCAAGTCTATCTGTGCCTTGTCAGTGTCCTTGTTTTTCCCCTCAATACTCAACAAAGTACCATAAGTACTCTCACTAATGTTCTTCTCCACATGCATGACATTAATGTTGTGCTTAAGTTTCTTATTTTTCCAGTATGGAAGTTTGTACAAAATACTTACCTTTGACCAATTTGGCTCCCCAATGAGTTGTCTCTTCTTATTACTTGGATGCTTTCCTAAAACTATATTTGGCATTCTATCTAGCTGCTCTTGTATCTTTCCCACTTGTAACTCTAAAGATCTCTTCCGTTTCTCCGGTAAACCATTATGCAACCAACTATGTCTCTAACGATGTTCCATAGGTAAATAAGCTCGATGGTTAATGAATCCAATTTTACTTTCCAAAGCTTCTGAATATGGTTGATCGTTGCAAGTGTAACAAGAATGATAACCCTTTGTCCTCCACCCGGACATGTTACCAAATCCAGGATAGTCATGTATTGTCCACAACAAAGTTGCACGCATCTGAAAATGCTTTTTACTATAAGCATCATAAGTTTCTACACCTTCTTCCCATAACTCTTTCAACTCATCAACCAATAGTTTCAAGTAAATATCAATCTCATTTCCCGGTTAATGGGGACCAGGAATAAGCAAGGACAACATAAAATATGGCTCATTCATAAGCAACCAATGCGGTAGATTATAGGGGATAAATATAACAGGCCACATACTATAGTTGTTGTTCATATTCCCAAAAGGATTAAATCTATCTGTAGCCAACCCCAACCTTACATTGCGAGGTTCGAGGGCAAAATCAGGATGTTGCAAATCAAACTCCTTCCACTCCTCATTATCAGTCGGATGCCTCATTATCCCATCGTCCACACGTTTGTTTATATACCATCTCATGTCTTTAGTTCTTTGGCCTGACATGTACAATCTCCTCAGTTTCGGTGTCAATGGGAAGTAACGCAATACCTTATGAGGAATCTTCTTACCTTGGGTACGTGTATCTTTATACCTAGGCGCCTCACACACCGAACATTTATCAAGGTTTTCATTTTCCTTCCAAAATAGTGCATAATCATTATTGCATGCATTTATATGCTCGTATGACATGCCTAAGTCACGTAATATCTTCTTTGTTTCGTAAGTTGACCTTGGAACCAAGTTACCTTTCGGTAAAACCTTTGTCAGCAATTCTAGCATCATATCAAGTCCTTTATTACTCAAGTTGGTCATTACCTTTACATTCAACATCTCAATAACAAACTTCAAGATACTATAATCAGTGCAACCCAGATACAACTCACACTTTGCATCTTCCCCAAGTTTGTCAAAATGACGCACCTCCTTATCTTCGGTTGCATTTCTTTTTTCCCCTCTAATTCGGTCACCGACTAAGGCATCGATATCATCCATATGATCACCATCTGACATTTCATTATCATGAATGTTCTCGTTCAATACACGAGATTCTCCATGATTATACCAATTAATGTAAGATTGCATAATTCCACGATGAAGCAAATGGATACGCACAGTTTGAGGAGATTGTCGATAGCAATTCACACAGTGAATACACGAGCACAGAATATTACCACTTAAGTCCACAACCGCTTTTGCGAAATCAATAAATGCATTGACCCCTTCAATATATGGATGACTTAATCTGCCATCGGTTATCTTACCCATTGTCATCCAACTTTTATCCATGTTTGACTACAATTATAAGATGAATCCTATTTTAGTAAAATAAGGACAACTCATGCATAATGTATTTTAACATCTAAGTCTATAAGCTACTTAAATAAAATTCTATCATATTTATGAATGCACAAGTCTATATTAATACTTAAACAAATATACATTGCACACTCAAACACTCTCAATATTAGTTTAAACCACCTTATAACATTGAGCAAGTCACCTGCTTACTCCAACACAACAACCCACCACAAAACCAATCACAAACATCACAACTATAATGCTTACAAGTATTGAAATCTAATAAAGAAACACAATTGCTACTAATCAACAAGTTTCATTCACATTTGCAAGAATTAAAAAACACTCCCAATATGTATTTAAATCACCTTATAACACCATGCAAACCACCTGCTTGCTCCAACACAACAACCTACCACAAAACCAATCACAAATATCACAAGTACAATGCTTACAAGTATTGAAATCGAATAAAGTAATATTATTCACATCTAATTAACAATATTCATTCACATTTGCAAGAATTAAAAAACACTCCCAATATATATTTAAATCACCTTATAACACCATGCAAGCCACCCGCTTGCTCCAGCACAACAACCCACAACAAAACCAATCACAAATATCACAACTATAATGCTTACAAGTATTGAAATCGAATAAAGGAACACAATTGCTACTAATTAACAAGTTTCATTCACATTTGCAAGAAATTAAAAACACTCCCAATATGAATTTAAACCACCTTATGACACCATGCAAGCCACCCGCTTGCTCCAACACAACAACCCACCACAAAACCAATTTCCAACATCACAAGTATATATAGAGTTTTATAAGTTTTTATCTAGAATATACTTACTTTGCTCAAGCTAAGTTTACAACTTTCAGAAAAAATCCAAAGTTAACTTGTGTTCTTCACCTTGTTCCTCACAATCCCAATGATCTAATGGCTGCAGTCATCAACACATTCTATGTATCAATAGGATTTCACCTGCATGCAACACATAGAACAGTGAAGCTTTACCTCTTGATGGAGACAATGCAAGAATTTCAATAAAAAGAAGACTCTCAATCTAGAATACCATAGATTTACATAATAAATAATAAGTAGATAATTGACATAAAGTCATTAGAATTAGGTAAATCACAACCAGCATTGAGAAAAAGAAGGAAACACAATGTTATAGTAAATAAAGGTGTTAAACTACCCTATCAAGAAGTCTTTCACTACTTAGGTATTCTTACCGTTGGAGTTGACAAACTCTGCCACAAAATTAGTTACCTGCACTAATTACCCACCTTCAGCCTTCCCCATATGGACCGATTCATAAGAATGAATATTAATGAATGAATATAATTGAATGAATATTAATAAATAATTAACATTAATGAATGAATTAATAAATAATTAACAAATGGTTTATCTAGCTATATACCCCATTGGACATAAATCATTTATAACCAGAAAAGATAACACCCATGTAAGTTAATTTGAACCATAATCCAAAGCAAAAGAATTACAAGTGATCATTGATTTTTAATAGATAGCTAGAATAGGTGAAAAAAAAACTCAGCTGCATAAAGATCAAAGCTAGTGCACACCTAAAAGCCAACAACACCTAAAAAATGGAACTCATTGATCACAATCAAGCCATAGCAAATGCATAGAAAAGCTCTTTCCAAGCAGCCATCTCAACCAAGTTAACACTGAAACCCATACCAATCCAAAAAGTTTCATTCATATCCTAAAAGATAACACAACTGCACAAAATTCCAAATGCCCATAAAACAATAGTTTATTTAGACACACTTCAATGCATAAAAAAATCAAACATCAATAACAACCAAACTTTAGACACACTTCAATAAATAAATAAAAAAACTCATTGAATATGAAATAAATAAATCCAAACTAATCATTGACAAAAAAAAAAAAAAAAAAAAAAAAAAAAAAAAAAAAAAAAAAACCCTTACTGAATCCAGATCAACGCGAATGGTCCGAATCGACGGTGAAGACTTCGTCGCGAAGGGTCCGAAACGGCGACGAATGGGTTCGAATCGGCGACGAATGGGTTCAAATTGTCGATAATCAGCGACGAATGGGTCGAGAGCTAAAACAACACTTCAAAACCGTCGAGAACCGTTGAGAATGGAGTTTGAATCGTCGAGAATGGGGTTTGAATCATCGAGAATGGATCGAGAATTGGCGACGAATTGGTCAAGAGCTGAAACAACACTTCAAAACCGTTGAGAATGGGTCGAGAACTGTTGAGAATGGAGTTTGAATCGTCGAGAATGGGGTTTGAATCGTCGACAAATGGGAATCGTCGAGAATGGGTTGAGAGCAACGACGAATGGTTCGGCGTTGAAATAAAATGGCTTTTGGGAGGCTTTTGGCTGAAATAAAAGAGACGAATAGGTATTAAATACTCAGGTCTTTAGTGACAAAAATTTTCCGTCGCCAATGCCTACTTTGTCGTCGCAAAAGGTATATGGTTTTTAAGTTTTTAGCGACGAATGTCAGTTTCGTCACTAAAGAACCCAGGCTTTGTTAAATTTTTTAGAGACGAAATTCATATTTCGTCGCTAAAGCATACTTTTAGTGACGAATTGTGATTTCGTCACTAAAAACATATAAGTGCAAAACTATTTTTATTTTTAGTGACGAATATTTTTCGTCGCTAATTCTTCCTTATAGCGACGAAAGGATTTTCGTCACTAAAGAACCCAGGCTCTGTTAAGATTTTTAGAGACAAAATTCATATTTCATCACTAAAGCATACTTTTAGTGACGAATTGTGATTTCGTCACTATAAACATATAAGTGCAAAACTATTATTATTTTTAGTGACGAATTTTTTCGTCGCTAATTCTTCCTTATAGCAACAAAAGGATTTTCGTCACTAATACTATCCATAGCAATACCTACAGTGATGAAATATTTCGTCACTAAAAATTTCAACTTTTAGCGATAAAATATTTCGTCGCTATAGATTAATTAAACTCGCGCCAAAGTTTCCCTCCACTGGTGCCCATTTTTCAGATCACAATAGCGACGAAATTTATTTTTCGTCGCTAAATGTTATAATTTTTTTCATTATTAGTGATGAAATTCATATTTCGTCACTAAAGCTATATTTTTAGTGACAAAAAATATTTTCTCACTAATTTTCATCGCTAAAAATACATTTTGTTATAGTGAGTGTCTATGAGTTCAAAGGGAAAGCAAGTGCCCTTGTCCATCTCCACCTTATGCATGCTTATACTACATTCAGTATGCTTATATATATATATATATATATATATATATGTAATGACACTCTTGTATAGTTTTAGACACAATATAGAATACATAATTTTTCTTTTTCTTTTTCTTTTGTTAATAATGTGATGTGAAAGTGATTATTTACCCTAATCACAATCAATCACTTCAGCAAGTAATGTCTATAGAAGAATGAATCTTTGAACACTATATGACTGAATTAAAAACTCTCCAGATTCAAAGCAATAAAATGGCAATTTATAGTCAATGTATAATTAAGGTAATGGAATGATAACTCTAGTGAAAGTGATGTTACATTAATTATAATTTGTCACCTCGACAAGGTATGGAAAAAGTTGTAAATTTTATTTATATCTATAACATCGTTTCATTCAAAAGGGTTTCATATTAGACCATAAAGGTTTGCAATCACAATGTTTGTTATCTACAAATGGTAAGTTTTAGACCCATAAAATTTGCTACTTATGATGGAAATCTTTCGGAATCTGAAATAATTGTTTAAGATTGACTGTATAGTTTGAGCTCAAGTGTCTTAGATCTATGTTATCAATGTGCAATCTGTAGCAACAAATTAAAGGAACTGATACCACTCCAATAAGATAGAAATATGGTTGAACCAAGACCATGATGCTATGGTTTGCATTGTAGTGATCCACTAATTAATTCATGATAAGATACATTTTGGGGTTGCTATATATCTTGCATGTCGTGAAGTTGAAGTCAAGGAAATGCATCCAATTCAATAATTAAATGAGTGTTTCTCCTTTCTTTTTCTCCCTAGGTAAGATATCGAACTAACGAAAGTTGGGTATCATTATTGATATAGACCATGTGCTAGATTCCACGTGTAAAATTGAAAGGGGACATGGGGATTAGAGGAAATGACCACATTTATGAAAAAGCAAAGCAAGTGGGTTACTCTCTACTCCCAGCTGCAGCCCGATATATTAGCCCATTGTTAACTGTAGCTCACCCACACTTCCAAAATAAAAAATTCTCCAAAATAAACTATATTACGATTATTATCACAATTTATGGGTCAAAATAAATCAAATAAATAAACTAGTGAAATTTTTTATTGTCAAATAAGAGATCTAGAATTTGAACTCTGTCTACTTAAAAATCAACTAATGTCTTAACTTTATAATAAAATATAATACAATTATTATAGAACAAACATGATAGACTGAAAAGAAAATAATAAACAAAAACAAACTACATTATCATCCAGGGTCAACACTGAGGCTCTTGGTGTAGAGCCTAAACTTTAATTTTGGTGGATAAAATATATTATAATGATCATTATTGAACTAATTTGGTAGCTAGTTGCAGAAGCCCATCATATTAAAGTAAACTAAAAAAGAGGTTTATTGAAAGACATGCTCATTAGAAGAGCAATCTGGATTTTGACAATGTACACCTTAATTAGCTTCTTTTTCTTTTTTTTTCTTTTTTAAATTTTTTGGAAGGATCCCACTTGCCGACAATATTCAGCTAAAAATTGAGGTTGTGGATAGAAACGGTGTAAATCATACTAATGATGTTTTGCAAAATTTGCACATTTTCGATTGTCATTAAAAGATGCTCTTAGGGGCCCCCTAATGCTGCTTATACAAGTCGATTTCACAAAATAAATAGATGCACCAATAAAGTGGAAAACAGGACTCTTAGCCCCCCCAAAAAAAAAAAAAAAAAAAATGCAATAGAGACGTATTGTTTTTCCCTTTTTATTCTGCTAAATTATTTGGTGAAAAATTAAGTTCTTGCTAGCTAGGGACAATCTTTTTTATTTATTTATGGAAAGCTAGGGACAATCTTATTATATATGAGTGAGATATATCTAATATATATATATATATATATTTATATATATATGTTATACCTTCCTCTTCCTAGACTATTTCTTTTGGAGATTATATATTGGTGAATGGTGAGGTGGCTATTAAAGTGTTAAAAAGGTTACATGTATATTTGGTATTAAAATTGAGATCACTCGGAAAATTATTAATGAATAAAAACAAAGTACAGAAACACAAGCCGCATTGATTGACATTATGTAGTAGTGAGCTGTACTGTGGTGCGGGATTGAAAGAACAGCAAGAAAGTGAAGGCTAGAAATTCCAATTCCCAATCATTTTGTTTCTCATTTAGAATTCTCTCATAAAATAGAACCCCCACATTGTCTTTTCTTTCTTCTAAAATGTCGACACGACTAACCCGTTTAATAAATAGGTTGTGTTAGGGTTGAGAATTCCTGATCCGTTTAATAAACATATCGAATTAGAGTTAACCCATATAGTTGAATATTTATGAGTCGATACAACACGAACCCAACACGCGAACACGAATTGTCACCCCTAAACAAGGAGTACCTATATATCATCTTTTAAATTAAAAACGGTATGATGTAGCTAAGTTTTTTTTTTGTTTTTTTTTTCTCGGTAAACCATGATTTAATATTACAACTAAGGATTTACAAGTCTATTACAATACATAGTAGCTTTATTAGCAGCCAAAATAGTCTCCACCACAGACGGTGGGTTACAAAAAACATCAAAACTATACAATGATTGCACTCCCATTTTAGCCAATGCATCAGCGCATTGGTTTGCTTCCCAAAAAACATGGATCACGCGCTTGCAGGGAAATTCTTTCAAAAGGTTCCTGCAATCAGTTAGAAGTGGTTCCATTAAGGAATTTTCAGTGTCATTGTTCAAAAGGATCACAACACTCAAAGCATCAAGTTCAATTATTAGTAGCTGAATCCCCATCTCCTTAGCAAGAATCAACCCATAGATGGAACTAAGCAATCTCTAATTATAGATGATGTAGACACTTTTTGTTTAAGTAGATAATGTGATGCAGACACACGTCATCATGACCAGCAATATTGCCATCGTTATCATCTCCAGCAACTTGTTTAAGTTTTGCCACTTTACTTTCAGCACATCTAAGAGCGATGAAATTTTATTTTTGTTGCCAAATGTTATTATTATTTTATAAATAGCGATGAAATTTATATATAACTCTTTGGTGATTAAAAAAAATAATTCGTTACTAATTTTTGTCACCAAAAGTACATTTTGATTTTGTTGTATTGCATGTTCATCTTTGCTAAATCACTATTATGATCATCAAATTGATCACTTTCTCAAGACATTTCTTATCTAAAAATTCAAGAATTGGGAATTTGTTTGGTTCAAATTTCCAATTTTTTGATGTTATGCCTAGTTCTAAGGCAAGTAGATTTTACCTGTGTGCAGCAAAAAGAATCACTAGCCCTTGAAATATAACATGAGTGAGTATTATAAAGACCAGGGGCGGCTTGATGTATTTGGGGGCCTAAGGCGAAAATTGATCATTTTGTTTTAAATGCAAAATTACTACTAATTAACATGAACTGCGTAGAATTTTTTTTTTTTTTTTTTAGAAATTTTATAGACAGAAAAAATTTGACAAAATTTTTCATACTTGTTGATGTGGTAGATTGATAGTGGCAAGTAAAACAGTGGTGTTAGTGGTAGACTTAGATGAAAACTAGTAAAAGTTTGCTAACTAAACTCTTATTATTATTCTTATTTTTTTTAGAAGTGCAACATTCACAATATTTTTTACAACAAATCCTAGATTTTAAGCTGCTTTTTGTTTTCTATTTGAAAATATCACTATAATTATTTTTTTGCCATCAACAATAGGCTGTAACAACCTGCTATTTAGCATTAGTTGTAAAAGTGTTGTGAAAAATATTGTGGACGTTGCATTTTTCTCTATTTTTTATTTGTTTTTCATTTGGTAAAAAAAAAATTTTATTTATTGATTATAAATAACCCTATTGGTTAAAATTTGGGGGCCTTTTTTTTACTTGGGGCCTTAGGCGAATGCATTTTTTGCTCCACCATTCAGCCGGCCCTGATAAAGACATTAGGCTAAATTGTAAACTATACCTTTAAATTACTTTTTTACACATCCATAACAACCAATAACAACTTATCACTTAAAATTTGTTGTAAAAATATCGTAAAAATAGCATTTTTCAAATATTAAAGAATATATTGACTATGGAATCAAGTCTATAGAGCATAGACTTGTTTAATTTTAATACTATGAAATACAATTATAAAAACCGTTGAACATGAATCTTTTTTCATTTTCAAATTTCAAGAATTTCTTGTTTACTTGTCATTTCCCATGGTTAGTGAATACCTAATTTAGAGATTGGACAGCTAATTTAGTAATTTATGATATTTATTGAAAAAAAGTAGTTTCCAGAATAATAATTCTTCAATAATGCAAACAAATGCAAATGACTTGTCATTGACGTCGATATGTGCTCTATGTACTCTTTCAAGAATGAAATGCAGCCCAAAAATTAAAAGCAGTTTCTGTTTGCATATGCTTGTGAGTTGTGATCACCATTGGTCTTCTTATTATCCTTAAATGTATATGAAACGCAATTTTCAAAGGCCAAACTACTAAAGCGACATTAGGCAAAAGTGGGTTACCATACAACGTAACACCAAAGAAGTTCAATGACGTTGATTAGCAAATGAGATTCCTTGAGGGGAAAGAGTTCAATTAATAAGGAATACCCTTTTAAAATGAGTAATGATAGTCTCACACTCTTTATTACACATTCATTACTATTCATACATTGCTATACTATTCATACATTGCTATACGAGGATTTTAAAAAGGATTGCGTACTAAGGGTCAGACTTAGGTCCAGATCTGACCAGGTCCAGTGCACTAGATGCACTGGATCTATACCAAGTTCGCGTACTAATTATGCAATTGCAAGCGTATGATAAGATTTTCAGTTTCAAAATATAGAGAAAACACTTCACAAAAAAGGTTTTGTTGTGAATTGCAAGCACCCCAAAAATTTCTTTTTTCCTTTTGGTCCATATAAGTTCAATTTTTATTTTGAAAAATTTTCAACCTATGGTGTCCACTCTTAATGATAGCTCTTTAATATCAGACCAAGACACTAATCAGTTTTTGGTGTAGGCGAAGATTAAATTCCAGATTTCTTATTTAACCATCAGATATTTTACCAATTAAGCTGACTGGTACCCACTATAAGTTTCATTAATTATTAGTGATTACTAGGATTAGCTCTTCAAAATGTATAGAGTATGAACACTAATGGACTGACGGTTCACCAACCCAAGAGATGGGACCAATATATGGTGGCGCACTGGACCTAGTGATCTTTGACAGAGTGTCATTTAGCCCAGGGCCTGAAAACCTCTCTACCAATATGTATGGTGGTGGGCCGGGTGGCTCAAAAGGTGCCTTGGATTTTTTCTATTTACAATTTCACCAATCATCACCACCAAAATGAATTACAACTTTATATATCTAGCTTGGAGTCAATGTCAAGTTTGAAAAAATACCCATCAACTGAACCACTAAACGATCTAGTTGTTGCTCACCATGAGCAACCAGCGGAGCCCACCTTTGTGATTTTTCCTTGGCGGTTTCACAGCTCAATGTGCTCATAAGATATGTGGTTTTGATATTCATATTCATTGCCTTGAAGTGTTACAAACACCATAAATATTTTCTTCAATGATAACTTTCATTTTTGCATTATCCCAAAAAACAAAATATAGTGTTGGTTTCAGTTGGCTCAACTTGTAAAGTCTCTTGTGGTTGAATAAGAGATTTAAAATTCAATCATACCTGCACAAAAACCAATTAGTATCTTGATTTAATGATAAAAGAGCATTTATTAGAAGTAGTTTTTTGAAGTGATAGTGGTTTAATTTTCAATATTATCCTTTTTATGAAGAAAAAAAAAAGATTCTCATCTAAAGTTTTATGGCCTCTCAAACTATAATAATGATGATAATAATATTTTAGGAGGATCACTATCAATCTAGTTAATAGGTTCTTTGACAGCATATGTTAAGAATATTAAAATTTAATTATTAATTATAATGCTCTTTTTTTCTTTTCTTTTTTTGTACCGACAAAAAGACACATTTATTAAAGAAGTTTGTTTTTCTTTATATTCATTGAAAATTAGATTTTACATTTTAAAACGACAAATCAACCTTCTCAAACTTGGGTTACAACCTCATGCTCGGATGATGGTAAATTGGTTGGTAAAATAAAATTCAATTGATTCTCTAAATTGACCTAGCCCATAATGTTCTTTTTAAATTTCATTCACTTCTTATACATGATGCCAAAAAATGGTATCATCACTTAGTCATTTTAAAATAAATCTCTCCATAATTTCAATCATCTATATATAATGCATGTCTAATCTAATGTATGTTAGTGAATTCTAGTTAGCTCAATTGTTAAAATCTCTAATGGTTGAATAAGAAATCTAAAGTACAATCTCCGTCTATCCCAACAAATCGATTGGTATCTTGGATTGATGATAAAGTGCTATTATCAAGTGTAGATATAGGTTAAAATTCTCTTTAAAAAAAAAAAAAAAATCTAATGCATGCCGGACCAAATAATGTATATATTTTATATTTACATTGCTAACATAGGGTTTGACCATGTACAAAGAGTTTCATAGTGCAAAATTCAAATGTCCCGTGACATGCAGATCAATGTAATATAATAATTATATAAAGCTTACACAATTTTTTTTTTTTGGTAAACAAAGCTTACACATTACACTATGAAGAATCCATCCAAGATTTACAGCTTATGTCAGGAAATAAGAATCATTGTTTTCTAGCACAAATCATGTGAACCTTTCCTTCCTAGAAAAGATTCACCTCTCCCCCATAACCAAAAAAAGCTCTCTCTTCCTTTGTCAAACCGTGTGCTCTCCTCTGCCACAACATAAAACCTCACAGTTATCACGATTTCCTCCTTCTTAATTATTTCTCACATTAATTTTGATTCTGAAATTTTACTAATGAGGCCCTCATTAGTAAAATTTCATACTAATTCACACAAAATAATCAGATTCATCAGTAAATTAGTTTCATCAAACTCTTTATATTTGTTACATTTGAATGTAAAAAAAGTAGAATATTAAAACCCTGGCTTTTTAGAACCATATTAGAAATGAATTGTTAGTTCAATCTTTGAGTTTTGTTTTTATTAGTATTTTTTATATATCTTAAATCAACTATTGAGTTATTAGTTCAATTAGTGGTTGAGGTTCAATAATTAATTTATTTAAAAAGTATCTAAGTAATTTAAATTATAAAAATACAAAAGATGCAATTTTTTTTTAGAAAAAATTGAGCACTAATTAATATTAAATTTGAGTAATACTAGAGATACAAAAATTTCATAATTTTTTTTTTTTTGAATTTATTGAGGTAGCAAGTTGCAATTAATACAACACCACTTTTACATTGACCCATCACTTACACAACTTTTTTTTTAAAATTTTTATATATAAATACGATAGAATTTTAATCTATGATGTCCACTATATAATGATTAATGCTCTTTATTATTAAGTAAAAACATCAATCAGTTTTATACAGCATTGTGCTGTGTATCCAAGAGCTAAGTTCTTTTGGATATACACCACTGTCAATTTCTTTAAGACCTTCTTCCTTCTCCCCTCTCCCCATGTGTGTGTGTGTGTGTTAAATACTTTGTATTATAAATAAATAAAAAATAAAAAAAGTTAAAATATCAATCAGTTTATGGTATAGGCGGGATTCGATCTCCATCACTTGTACAACTTTTAACTTTTATTATGTAATAATCATAATATGTCATCTTATAAAAAAAGTTGTGAAATTTTTTGTGTCATTAAATTCATTGTTTGAGTTCATTAGATTTAAACATGATGATGACAACAAAAACAATAAAGATCGATATTTTGACCAAAAGCCTATAGTTCAATAGCATAATCTACTCTAATTAAGCCTATAGTTCAATAGCATAATCTACTCTAATTAATTTATTAGGAGAACTAGGATTCAAAATTTCTCTATTGGGTTCCAGTTAACTCAGCTGATAAAGTCTCTGATGGTTGTATAAGAGATTTTGGGTTCAATCTCCGCCTACACAAAAAACTGATTGGTGTATTGGTCTGATAATAAAGAGCTATTATCAGGAGCGGACGCCATAGGTTGAAACTCTTAAAAAAAAATCCCTATTCATATAAAAAATATTAAATAGATGTTTTGGCTAGTCATTTCAATGTCTCAAATTAAAGGAAATATATTTTGATAAGAATGAAATATTGAAAGATATAAGTGCTAAAATATTGTTTTCTCTCACCCACACCATATGATGACTCAAATTAACATCAATTAATTATAGTTTTTTAACACATTAATTATTTAATTAATCATATAACTTGTTTATAAAAATATTCACTCAAACTACACACATAAATGAATATTTTCCACTTTTTAAATTTATTTTTTCTATTTTTTGAGGAAGAGATTATTTGTCACCAAAGAACTAGAGTTTTTTGATTTAATGTTTTTTCCCCTTTTTTTTCCTCTATGTTCATTCCAAAATCCACATGATATTCAATGGTTCGACAAAACATAGGTAATGTTTCCGTATAAACTCTATCCAGATTGAGCAATGACCCAATGATTCATTATATGTTACTAAAAATTTTCCCAAATAAAGCGTGACACACGCAGTGAGATAAAAGCAACGATTTGGCAAGTAAAAAAGAGAGCCTAAAAATAGCCAAATGAGCATGACTTCATCATAGCATTCTCTCCCAAATATAAACCCATGTGTTCTTTTCCCTATAAAATCCCATGTCACGGACTTCTTTAATTCACAGTTCTGTCTCTGTGTCACATACTTTCATAAACAAAGACCCAAAAACCGAGATGGGATTTCGTTTCCAGGCCTTAATCTCTTGGTTTCTTCAAGTTCTGTTCTTCTTGTTGTCTTTGGAGCAAGCAAAAGCTGGACAGTTCAACAATGTGACCAGGTTAACAAGAGGAAAGAAGCAAGTGAGTGGTTGCAATTTGTTCCGAGGCAAATGGGTTATTGATCCTTCATATCCTCTCTACGATTCAAGCTGTCCATACATAGACCCTGAGTTTAATTGCCAAAAGTATGGTAGACCTGATAAGCAGTACCTTAAGTATGCTTGGAAACCTGACTCCTGTGACTTACCCAGGTAATATATAATCTGTCTCATTCTCTTAGCAAAAATAATCTTTAGCTAATGACTTTCAGGTTCAAATGGTCTCCTTGTTTTAGAGCTCAAAAAAAAGCACCCTTTTGGCTTTTGATTACAAAAACCATTTCTGGAGTGGTAAATAACGTTAAAAAGTACCATTGGTTTAGAAAAGATTGGAGCATGTTCTGTCATCTGTGAAAAATTGTTCATTAACAAACCAATTAATTTTGATGCTTAATGTTCAACCACTAGACACTAGACATTATTGTACTGACATTTTCGGGCAATTTATTTTCGGGTCCCTTTCTTTATTTTTTTTCCATGAACAGTGAACATAGAATCAAGGCCCCATTACTTTTATTTTTCCTTTCTACTGTGCAAGGAAAATAGATTTATACTTTTTTTTTTTTTTTTCCTGTAGGTTTGATGGGATTGGATTTTTGAATAAGTGGAGAGGGAAGAAGATAATGTTTGTGGGTGACTCACTGAGTCTGAACATGTGGGAATCGTTATCATGTATGATTCGTGCGTCGGTACCCAGTGCAAAAAACAGCTTTGTGAGGAAAGAGTTACAGTCCTCCGTGACTTTCCAGGTGAGGTCAATTTTACTTTTATTTTATTTTTTCTATTTCAAAATGAAATCAATTCTATTAAGTAAATGGCTGCATCTTTGTCTCTTTTCTATCTTACTATTTTTTATTCCTAGCTTGCTTTACGCCATTGTTCACGGTAACTTTTGCCATAATTTGATGAAGTCATTTATTGTAATATGTATACAATTACTTTTATATGAATTTATTATTATTTTTTTTATTATTTAATTTTTTTTTTTTTAAAGAGAATTTTAACCTATGAAAACTTGATAACCTAAGGAAAAAATTAAAAAAATTGTGTCCATAGATAGACTCTCTTAAATCAATTTTATTGAGTGCATGTTTCTTTCTCTTTTCAACTATTTTATTTCATTGCTCTCCTTGAATCAATTTTATTCACCGGTGAATGATTGCGCATGTTTCTCTCTCTACCACTCATTTTTACTACTTTTATTATTTTCCACTCCTTTTTATTAGAATGTTTTGTTTGAAAATCAACAATGTTATACGGACACAACCAAATTTTAGAATCTTTTTCATAATACTTACATATTATGATATAGTATCATATCACTAATATATATATATATATTTTTTTTTTTTATTACTATTTTTTTTAATTGACAGAAATTTATAAAAAATTTCGTGGATCTGACCCATTTTAAAATTAAAAAAATAATAATAATCTCACCCTATTTTGCTGCTTCCAATTTTTTTCATTTTAATTGCATTTTATATTCCCGTTTCATATTGTACAGTTATGAATATGATGAACTATTATGTTCAAATAATTTATCGACTGAAAATCTTACTTTTATTATTATTATTATTATTATTTTATGAGTGCATGAATGTAAGACAGTT
This sequence comes from Notholithocarpus densiflorus, assembly GCA_030021035.2. Classification (NCBI taxonomy): domain Eukaryota; kingdom Viridiplantae; phylum Streptophyta; class Magnoliopsida; order Fagales; family Fagaceae; genus Notholithocarpus; species Notholithocarpus densiflorus. Next base: position 3,251,268 of record JARYZH020000030.1, read on the forward strand.
GTACTAGGACGGGAAACCCCAAGTAGACCCATGCTATTTGGAATTTTGGACAGTTCACGGGGCCGCGGAAAGTTCCTCTTGCCCGGGCCTGTAGAAACAACAATAATGAAATTAGTAAAACATGGCATGAAATGAAGCATTATGAACTTTTTCATCCTTTTTTTCTCCAATTTCATAAATATATTGGTACTGAGATTTTAGAAGTTATTAGGCAAAATTATTGATCACCAAAGTTTAAGTCAAGGTTTAGATTTAATTATATTATATTAATCACTCATTCTTCTCGTTAGTATTTAATATTGAATTGTGAGTTCAGTTAACTCAGCTAGTAAAGAGCTATTATTAGGAGTAGATGTCATGAGTTAAAACTCTCTAAAAAAAATATTTAATATTGTACTTCAATACTTAACCAACCGCACCATTTACACGTGAATATTATAACAACTACTTAATGCATTAATTTAAAAAAAAAAAGCCTTTTATGGTAGGTAGAGAAGAGATGGTAAGATCTATAATCAAATCTGAAATCCCTCATTCAGATTTGAAGGGGGCTTCTTGGAGAATATTAATTGAGTTGGGGGCTTAGGGGGTGCTTCATCTACACCACTTTAATCCTTTTTTTTTTTTTTTTGGTTAAGCACTTTAATCCATTATTATTATTATTATTATTTTGACTTGGCAAGTAGAAAGAAAGTCGGTAACATGGGGCTCCAGTTCAGCGTCCAATTCCATGAGAAAGATTGTTTAGTTTTCCATGTACAAGTTTAGGACATGAGTCACCCCACGCCACTTTGACAGGCTGTGATCACTGCTTAGGAAGCCTGCCAACCTGTGATTTATACGAACTTACGAAGGCTTTCCACTTACTTACAGTCTTACACACATTTTCTTAAATGACTAGCTAATGAGTTTAATAACATGTGGTAGGTCGATCGAATCTTCTTAGTATGATTTTTTTTTTATCAGTAAACAAATACTAGATATGTGTTGATGACATAGTCTAAAACACAACCATCAATCGTGTTATACAGTATATTATCCTTAAACAATGTATTATCCTTCTGGTTTTAACACAGAGAATTTGAATGTGACGTAAATCTTTTTTATAAATAAGCATAATCAATGAATCAGAGTTGGGTAGGCCCATAATCTAAATACCCTCAATTGTTGTTTCTTGATAATTAATTTATGAACTTGACTTTTTTTTTTTTTTTTTTTTTTTTTTTGAGAGGAACTTGACTTGCATCTAGAGTTCTAGTGTACTGAATACGACATAATGCAGATATATGTTTGTATCGTGGTCTCGTCAATACGTCATAATGCAAATATATGTTTGTATCGTGGTCTCGTCAATATACTAGAGTACAAACGGAGGCTTTACCCTTACATTAAATATCTAATGAGATTTAGATCAATGATTCATGTACAACTCTGAATTTATTGAAGGTAATAAAAAAATCATTAAACCTAAAAACAATTGGTATAATAATCCAAGAAATATTCAAAAAGGAGAAAATTATCCTCATACTGTCATCATATAAACATATTTTTTTGGTGACGTGAAGTCTTGAGATTACTCATTAGTCATTACAGTAGTTAAGATCCAGATTTGAAACCACACACCCTTACGGAGAGAGGAAGATACCATTTCGAGCCAAAAAGAAAAAATAGGGGTACCACTCGAACCACAATAGTCAAACAATCAAACAAAATGATCACAAGTTGTGAGCCCGTCCAAACAAAATGAAATTATTGGCCGCTATGGCCCACGTGAATATTCATACAATACAAGAAGTCCTTGTCTCTTTAATCATGAATAGACTTGTCTTTGTGACTGACTTTCTAATGACGGCAAATAAACTTGTCTTGTGACTTACTTTCTAATGACGGCACCAATGTTGTTGTGTGTCTATATTTTATTGATAATAGTTGCAATTGGCATTGGAGATTTGAATCTGTCTTTGTTAAAACATTGTTTCTCCAAAAAAAATAAAAAATTAAGAACTGTCAACTAATTGATCGAGCTACAAGATTATTAACATGACTTTTATTATAAACTAATTATAATATATAATATGGATAAAATTTAATTACAAAATTAGTTGTAACTTAAGGCTACAAACTCACTCAATAAAATAAATATTACAACATATTTTGAAAATCTAATCGTTGAATTGCATATTCTTTACGCTCTTAATATACATGTTAAATTTTGTGTCAATCGGATATTATTTATTATATGATCTATAAGTTTATATTTTATGCATAATTTTAAATTACAAAAACGTGCAATTTAAAAAAATTTATTGATAACATAACTATTGATTTTTAATTTTCTTGAAATTTTGCAAGTATGAAGGATATAAGAAGAAGATGTAATTTAATGGTGGATTTGTCAAAATTCACCTCCAATAAAAAGATATTAAGTAAGTTTGTAGTCTAAGGTTACAACTAATTTTGTAACTAAATTTTCTTTGTATAATATATCATCATCTCAATAACTGTTGGGGGAAAAAACGGTGAAATCTTTTGTTTGCTAAACTTGTTGATTAGGGTAAGAAAAGAATTGGAATGGAGATAACAATTCTAATACCTATGGGTGCAGGACTATGGAGTCAGTTTGCTCTATTACAAAACAACATACCTTGTAGACATAGTGAGAGAAGACGTGGGGCGAGTGCTGAACCTAGACTCAATCCAAGGTGGAAATTCATGGACAGGGATGGACATGTTGATCTTCAACACGTGGCATTGGTGGACCCACACAGGAGACTCTCAGCCGTACGTTTGCAGATCGATCTCATTCTTATTAATCAGCACAGTAACAAAATTGTCTTTCTCTTTTGGCATCATCTTTTTATGTTGTGTTCTGACTCAGATGGGGAATGTTGATCTGATGGCTTCTGATTGTTTGCAGGTGGGATTATATCAGAGAGGGGACCAGTTTGTATAAGGATATGGACCGACTAACAGCATTTAATAAGGGTCTCAACACATGGGCTAGTTGGGTTGATCAAAATGTTAATCCTTCCAAAACCAAGGTCTTCTTTCAAGGGATTTCTCCCACCCATTATCAGTAAGTTTAAATCATCACTTCTTCCTTCAATTATTATAGTTTCGGATTTGTTGATAGGTTTAGAGAGTAAAAAAAAAATTAACAAAGTTATTATGCTAGCCCAAACTTGGGAGCTGCATTTTTCTTCAAAACCTCTTGTAATAGCAAGAGATGCTTGTAGTAGTCTCAAATCTCAATGGATCAACTTTTGGCGAAATTGCTTTGATTGCACCAATGGGGTGACCAGTTTTCAAGCCTGGAAGGAGCATTGTATATAGTTGGGAACTTGGGAGGGGTCTGGGGCACCAAATCTATGTGATTTTTTGGCTATTAAAAAAAACAAATGTACCAAAATCAGTAGTTGTACTAGTACTGGCAGAGCACTATGGCTGGCTTAATTACTAAATTTTTTTAGATGACGTGGAATCTCATCAAAACAGGACCCTTTGGACCCATTCCTGGAGAGTAAACTATGGATACACGACCCTACCCTTCAAAACCATGTATTAGGTTAGCCATGGAAACTCCTATTGGGGATCAAACCTAGGATGTCGGGGTCTACAAACCATCCCAAGCCTCTAACCACTAGGTGTAATTACCAAATTTTAAAGTATTAAACTTGTTTATCTGTAATCTAGTTTAGAACCAGGAGTGGAGTCTGTTAAAAGAGTCTAATTGATTGTGTTTTGTCAAAACAGGGGCAAGGAGTGGAATCAACCCAAAAAGACTTGTTCTGGACAAGTTGGACCCCTAACCGGGTCAACCTATCCGGCAGGTGCCCCTCCGGCTGTTGCAGTGGTGAACAATGTGTTAAGCACAATTAAGAAAACAGTTTATTTGCTCGACATAACAACACTCTCACAGTTGAGAAAAGATGCTCATCCCTCATCTTATAGTGGTGAGCATTCAGGCAATGACTGTAGCCACTGGTGCCTTCCTGGATTACCTGATACCTGGAATCAGCTCCTATACGCAGCTCTCAGCAAGTGATTGCTAACTCAAAGAAACAATTTCAAAAATTTTCCAAATCATTGTTTAGTAAATTTAGGAGGGGGTACTTAAATATCTCATTTTAGTTCATTGGTGGATTATAAAAAGCGGGGCAAAGATCAATTGTAAAGTAATTGGTTATTTCAAACAGAATAAATTATTGGGCATGCAGAAGAAGATGGCATTGCATATTGTGATTAGGAAAGCAAGAACTCAACGCTGAGAAACCTTAAATTTGTTCAGTTAAGAGTTCTAATCTATTGTTTTTAAAATTGAAATCTAGTGTTGTTCATCTAGTGTCAGCTATGTACTACTGTAATAGTACAGTTTAATAAATATTGCAAAAGTCTTTAGATCCTCTTCAGTGCTAACGTTAGCCCAAAAGGCCATGTTTCAAGGTTGCTTTTAAATCTGTTTATTTTTTGTTTGCAGTTAAAAAAACACACGCGTATATATAATCGAGTTTCACATAAAAGTAAGGTTTTATTCAAATATAAAGTTCTATAGTTGCTAACTATGATGCACGGTAAACTAATAAAAATGAAATCTGAAGAAATATTGTATTAATAAAAAAGTAAATCAGGTTTGGTTCAAATGGAACCCACTGTGTAAGTGCTTAATATATGGTGTAAGGTTTATTAAGTTTTCATTTACTATTTTGATTAAAGAGGTTTTCTTTAATCAAAATTAGTGCAAGTTAAAGATGTATAAAGTCTGTGTTGTATTTTCCTCAAAAAAAAAAAAAAAAAAAAAAAAAGGTCTGTGTTGTATAATGTATATTCAAGAGTTAAACCCTTTTGAATATACACTACTGTCAATTTCTTTATGACTTTTTCCTCTCTCCTATGTGTGTTAAAATATTTAGTATTCTAAAAAAAAAAAAATGTTTTTGTTGTTGCTGGAGATGAAAAGGCATCAGTTACTAAGGGTGTGTTTGGTTAGAGTGAAAACATGGAAGATGGAAAATAGAGAGAGGAAAATAGGGTGAAAAATGCTATTTTTTAATGTTTGGTTGAGAAAAGAAAATAAGGGAGACAGAAAATAGGGGAGAAAGTTTTCCTTCTTGAGCCCACTTATTTTATCCTCCCAAATTGGGAGGAAAATGAGGAGGGAAAAGTGATGAGAAATGCATTTTACATAAATACCCCCACTTTATTACACTCACCTACCCCTCTCACTTTCCCACTATTATATAACAAGAACATAATAGTCAATTTATATAAACTACATTTTCCATCCTCCCCTTTTTCTCTCCAACCAAACAAAAAAGTTTCCCACCCTCCTACTTTTCCACCCCTCCAACCAAACACCCATGAGAGAAAACCAAATCTTTTCCATCCTCCCACTAATTTTTCATCCTCTAACTTTTCCACTCCTCCAATCAAACGGATCCTAAAGTTCATAGGACAACTCAATAGGCATGGGTTAAGTGAATCAGAATTGGTGATTTTTTTTAATAATTATTTTATATCACATTTGAATAAGTTGTTTATTTCTCTTATTTGTCCCTTTTTTTGGGGAGTTGTAATGATATTGTATTCATGACTGACATTATTTTCTCGTTAGGGAATATTGATTGAAAATTCAAATATGGTAAACTTAAAAGGCAAATGGTAATCACTTTAGTGAGTAATACTGTGCTTTAAGACTTGAGGACTTCTATTGTAATATTTATTATAAATTTATTACATAATGAGTATAATTATGGTAATAATAATATAATTTAGGTTTGTAACCGAAAATAATGATTTAAGTATGGCAATTTTGTTTCCTGTTCAGTTTCTACACCCAAACGTCCATATCTCCCTCTTTCCTTAATTTTTATTTTCTTTTAATTTAATTTTTTAATTAATTCTAATAATTATTAGATATTTTCACACATTTAACTTTTACAACTTTTTTTTAATGTCATCATAAATCATAATGGGCTCTAATAGAAAGTAATTATTGTTGTTTTCATTAATATAATAGGTAGCTCAAAGGAGAATGGAAATTGGAATAGAAGGCCAAAAAAAAAAAAAATCAAGAGAAGACATTATCTTTATAGGGAAGGTTTTTTTTAGGAGTAATTTATGGAGACCCATTTTATTATATATAAAATAATAATGTATATAATTAGATATAAAATTTAAATCGTTTTTTTTTTCAAAGATTGTATGCAACATTATTTTTTTTTTTTTAAAAAGATAGTTTGATAAAAAGTTTAATCTTTACATTTTTTTTTTTGGCTGGAAAATAATTTTAGAAAGTACTCACTTTTTTTTTCTTTAAATTAGTATATATATAATTAGATATTTATAAAAATTTTAATTATTAAATGTTTTTTTAAAAGATTTTATGCGAGCTATATGGTGCTTCAATTCTTTTTTTTTAGGAAGGGTACTTCAATTCTTTATTATACTAAAAAGAATTAATTTAATTTTATAATTACATTATTTTTTATCAAATGGTTAAATGTGAATTGTAAATAGGGAAAAATATATATATTAGTAAATAATATAGATATGTACAGTGTTATTAAACTCGGCCTGACCCGGCCGGTCGGACCGATAACCCGGTGACCCAACACATAGACCAGTTTGGGTCATTAATTGGATCGGAAGCATATTAGACCCGATCAAAACTAGTAAAACTCGATGAGTTTTAAGCAAACCGTGTGACCTGACTGGATTTTAATAACCCAGTTGAGTTTGGGAATTGTGTAAAATAACATTGATAGGTTGATAATATGGTAATTTAAATAAGAGAAAACCTAAAGGAAAAAAAATAGTAGTGATCTCTCACTTATTTACTGTTTAATGTATGTAATATGATAATTTAATAACACATTATTTTTCAGTTTCACGTAGCCAGTTAACACGTAGGTATGTATGAGTATATCAAAATATGTTACATTGTTTATTACTTAAAATTTATTTTCTCTTCTTTTGTTTGCATTTTTTTTCCTTTATTTGTTTATTGCTTTAAGTTTAAGTCTTTAACCCTTTTTGTTCTCTTCTTTTGTTTACGTAATTTGATTTTTGCTTTTTTTTTTTTTTGTTAATACTAAAAATTTTAAGACATGTAACAAGATTTTATTTAGCATAAATTTTTTTGCAATCTTATGACATTCGTTTATTTTTCTTGTGAATTTATCGAATTTCTAATGCTATTACTTGTGAAACCTTGATTTTGAATTATAATGGCAAGTTTATTTTAGGCACATGCCTTTTTTTAAAATTTACATATTAATGTTATGATTTCACAAAATTATATATATATATATATATAGGAAAATGCTAACGAATGCCCTTAGGATATTGGTTAATAATCCATTTAAAGAAAGTTTTTATAGGAAAATGAAATAAAGCAATTAATGTTTTGACATCTTTTTTCATTTCCCATAAAAGTGGTGTCAAAACTTTCTTAAAATGGATTGTTAACCAATGCCCTAAGGGTATTCGTTAGCATGACCCATATTAAAAAAAATTTATTTGACCTTACGGTTCGACCGGTGATCCACTGGTTGAACCAATGACCCGACTCATAGATTGGGTCAATGTCCAGTCCGAATTTAATAACTATGGACATGCATCATCACTTTAAGAGTATTAAATGTAAGGTACTATTAATTTTATAATTAAATGTATTGCCATATGGCATATGCGAGACTTTAAGAGTATTAAAGAGTATTAAAGGTAAGGTACCATTAATTTTATAATTAAATGTATTGCCATATATGTGAGATTTTAAGAGTATTAAATGCAAGGTACCATTAATTTTATAATTAAATGTATTGCCATATGTCAAATGTGAGATGTTATGGACAAATTGCTACTTGCCACATGTCATCCTATGTCCACATCATTCTTTTTTCTTTTCTTTTTTTGAGGAAGTATGTCCATATCATTCTAAATAAATAGAAGATTGTGCCATTTATCATCATTGTATGCATCTACGAGTTGAATCCAACTTTTATATTTTAGTATATATTATAAATAAATTATAGATTATAGATAAATGATAGGTCGCAGTACCAACAATGAATGAAGTGTAAACCTTGGTTTTAAAAACTAGATCGAACCAGCCGGTTCAACTGGGAACCGAGTACTAGGGGTGTCAATTCGAGTTAGCGTGTCGGGTTCGTGTCGTGTCGAGGTAGGAGTATTCGACTAAATGGCTCAACCCTAACCCGACCCATTTAATAATCGTGTCATGATCCTTCAACCCTAACCCGACCTGTTAATAAGGCGGGTTGACCTGACCCAACCCATTTGACACGCTTAATAAACGAGTCGTGTTGGGTTAACACGAATGTAACACAACCCATTTCAACCTGCATAATATTATATATAACATTCATCTAGAAATAATTTTTTTTACATCTCAAAAAGCAGTGCATACACTTCCAATCTTTAACCCACATTCAAAATAATATAGTTTAACAAAAATATAACATTTATCTAGAAATAAGTTCTTTACACTCCAAAAGAAGTGCATACACTTCAACCCAAATTCAAAATAACAAAGTTTAACAAAAATAAAATAACATAGTTCAACAAAAATATAATATCCTTGAAACTCGCCAAATGCTAAGTATCAATATTGAAAAAATTTGAACAAACAGTAAACTAATCTTGACTATGACCACGATTATCATCCATATATTTTTTGTTAATATCCAAATTCATAACATCTTCCACAAGCTCATCCAATTTCATTTGTGCAAGTTCTATGCCAAAAAAGAAAAAAAGAAAAAAGTATTAATAGTTCTAGGGCTTGTAAAGTTACAATTTTCAATTATATCCCTAGTAAATTTTTGTAATTACTCACTTTTCTTTTTAAATTTAAAATATATGTTGGATATAAAAGGTATTTGACAAATCTAAAATAAAATAAATATTTATTTGTTATACGAGTTAAATGGGTTGTGTTAAGTAGGTCATTTCGAGTTAACACAAATAAATTGGGGTGTCAAACGTGTCTATTGCGGGTTACGCGAGTTGACCCGCTTATGACACGTTTCTTATCGTGTCGCTTTCGGGTCGACCCGTTTATGACCCAAATCCATTAAGGCCCAACCCTAACCCGAAAAAACCCGTGTCGGGTTCATGTCGTGTTCGCGGGTTGGGTCGAACATTGACACCCCTACCGAGTACCAGTTCGGCCTAGTATAATTCCCAAAACCAGAAAAACCGTGAACTGAAGACAAATCCAATTTTGCTTTCAGTCGGTTTTTTAAAACCATGGTATAAACTCTATCTAGATTGAATGGTTCGTGAAACGTAGGTCACGGGTACCACCAATTAATACTTTACCAAATGAAGTGAGACAAACGTCTTGAAACCAGCGATTTGGCAAGCTATAAAAAGAGCCCACAATTATCTGGATGGGATGGCCATGTCTTCATCATAGACACAATACACTATAAACCCATGTCATTCTTTCCCTATAAATTCTATATCACGAATTTCTTTTATTCACGGTTCTGAATTTAATCACATACTGTCATAATCAAGACCCAAAAACCGAGATGGGATTTCGTTTCCAGGCCTTAATCTCTTGCTTTCTTCAGGTTCTGCTCTTGTTGTTGTCTCTGGAGCAAGCAAGAGCTGGACAGTTCTACAATGTGACCAGGTTAACAAGAGGTTGGAAGCAAGAGAGTGATTGCAATTTGTTCCAAGGCAAATGGGTTATTGATCCTTCATATCCTCTCTACGATTCAAGCTGTCCATACATAGACCCTGAGTTTAATTGCCAAAAGTATGGTAGACCTGATAAGCAGTACCTTAAGTATGCTTGGAAACCTGATTCCTGTGACTTGCCCAGGTAATATAATCAAGTATATATATAAACTCACGACTTGCTCATCAACTTTTGTTTACGTTAACCAAGTTTGGAGTGGCAAATAGCAAGAGTAATAATATGTTTGTTTAGAAAATACTACGACAGAACACAAATGTTTCGGAACATGTTTTTTGAATATTGTTTCACTGAGAAACCAATTATTAATTTTGAAGTATGGTTTATTGTTTTCGTTGTAGGTTTGATGGGGTGGAATTTCTGAGGAGGTGGAGAGGAAAGAAGATAATGTTTGTGGGTGACTCACTGAGTCTGAACATGTTCGAATCATTATCATGTATGATTTACGCGTCAGTGCCCAGTGCCAAATACAACTCTGTGATGAGTAAAGAGTCCGTGACCTTCCCGGTGAGCTCAATTTCGCCTTTTATTTATTTATTTATTTATTATCAAATCAATTTTATTTAGGGTGATGCATTTGGGGGCTTAAGCGAAAATTAGTTCTTATTGTTTCATATATAAAATTACTATTAATCAACATGAATCATGTATAATTTTTTTTTTTTTTTAAGTTTATAAACACAACAAAATTTGACAAAACTTTGATGTGACAGGTTGATAGTAGTGAGTAAAAGAGTGATGTCAGTGGTGAATCTAGTTGAAAACTAGTAAAAGTTTACTAAATTGACTATTGTGAAAAATGTTGTGAATTTTTTTGTGAATTGTTTTCTTTATTTTCTTTTTTTCTTTTAGAAGTGTTACATTTAGAATATATTTCATGACAAATCTTAGGTGTTAAGTTGCTTATTGTTTTCTAGTTGAACCTATTACTAAAATTATTTTTTGCTGTCAATAACAACCTTTAACAATCTGCTATTAAGATTTTTTGTAAAAATGTTATGGACATAGCATTTTTTTCTCTTTTTTATTTGTTTTTCATTTGATAGGAAAATATTATTTTATTTATTAGTTAATATTTTGGCTTAATTAATACTATTGGTTAAAATTTAGGGGCCTTTTTTTCACTTGGGCCCTTAGACAGCCGCATTAATGGCTTATACCATTGAGCCGGCCCTGATTTTATTTAGTGATTCACTTCATATCTTTCTCTTTCTCTTTCTTTAGAGAGTTTCAACCTATAAATTTCGCTTATGATGATATCTCTTTATCATCACACCAATCAATTTTTAGTATAAATGGAAAGTAAATCCTAAATTTTTTATTTAATTTCAGAGATTTTACCAATTTAACTAATTAGAATCCACATCTCCCTTCATTTTTTCTATTTAGAATGTTTTATTTGCAAATTGCAAGCTGCATGCTTCCACTTTTTCATGTGCAAGTTTAGGACAAGAGTGATGAGTCACCCGTACCACTTGACAGTCTGTGATCGCTCGATCATCAGGAAGCCATACACCTTCCCTCTTATACACGCTTATTATTATTTTTTTTCTTTCTCTATGGTCATTATTGTAGGAATAGGTTCAATAACACGTGGTAGGTGTTTCTAAAAAAAACAAAAAACACGTGGTAGGTCAAATTACGTTTGGATCCATGATTCATATATGTACCAGCTTAAATTTAATAAAAGGGAAATAGTCTCTCTCCAAATTAGTTCAAAAATAAATCATTTAAACTTTTTCTAAATCTTATTATTAAATGTAAATTTTAAAAATTTTATTATTAAATTGCATGTTTTTATTGTATTTTTCATATTTGCAAACTTTGAACATCGGTTTTAGTTTTTTTCTTACATAAAGTCATGGGGTAATTACACTAAACTCACGTATGGTTTGACCTGAAATCACTTTGCCTACCCGTAGTTTAAAAAGTGTCACTTTTCCCACTTGAGGTATGTTCCGTTTATTTTCCGTAACTCACCTCTATTAAAATTAAAGGTAAATAAGTATTTTACATTAAACCTACATGTGGTTTGACCCGAAATCACTTTGCTTACCTGTGGTTTAAAAAGTGTCACTTTGCCCACCTGAGGTCTGTTCTGTTTATTTTCCGTAACCCACCTCTGTTAAAATTAAGGGTAAATAGGAATTTTTGCTCAAATTTTATGTCTCTCTCCTCCCAAAAAAAAAAAAAAAATAGCACAAAAATGCAAGAGAAACAAGATCAAAAAGTGGTATTTGTCTCTCTCTCCATTCACACAAATCTTGAACATGAAGAACATACCAAAAAAAAAAAAAAAAACCCCAGATCAACCTACACAAGATGACTGACTTAATGACTCAGATTGTCCAGTTTCTAAGCAAGAATAATGCACCTTTCACAGTTAACATTTACCCTTTCTTAAGTCTTTATGGTAATAGAGTGTTTATGCCGCTAGAGAGAATATTAATGCTTCTCAGGTATTAGAGTGTTTTTCTTTCTTAATGGTACCGAGAATTCTTTCCTAAGTCTCCCTACATCCAAGAACTGCGAGAACCTCCCTAAGAACGACCTGTACGCCGGTATCAACACCGCCGATATCAAAACTTGAAGCTCCGACTGAAGCTGCTCGTCACTCACCACCCACGAGCCCTGCGTCCTGTGTATCTCATCGAACATTTGGTTGAAACTCTTGAACCTCTCTTTGAGAACCGGCTTCGCCACTTTCCCATGGACAGGGTTCAAACCCTCGTGGTTTAGACAACCCAGTAGCTTATTCCACGTCTCTCTCTGGTAATTCTTATGGTATTGCCTCAAATCCGACGACCGCTTTCGGCACCACGTGTCACCCATCACCGAGTAGATCTCTGCTGACCCTTTGATCTTCTGCAAGATATAGCGTCCATTGTTCATCATGAAGATATTGCTCAATGCAACGTCTTTGTACAGCTTGGCTTTCCCTTCTAGATTGGTGTCCAACAAATCCATCACAGACTCACAGTCATCAATTGCACAGCAAAGGGTGTTTGGTTTTCATTCTCATTGTCCATACTATTCATGAAACCATGTTGTTGTTGGTTTTCATTCTCATCAATTGCACAGCAAAGGGTGTTTGGTTGTCCATTCTCTTGTGTAGGTTGATCTGGGTTTTTTTTTTTTTTTTTGGTATGTTCTTCATGTTCAAGATTTGTATGAATGGAGAGAGAGACAAATACCACCATTTGATCTTCTTTCTCTTGTATTTTGTGCTATTTTTTGTTTTGGGAGAAGAGATACATAAAATTTAAGCAAAAATATGTATTTACTCTTAATTTTAATAGAAGTGGGTTACAGAAAACAAACGAATCATACTTCGGGTAGATAAAGTGACACTTTTTAAAATCTTTTAAGGAGATTAAAAGTCGTTAAGATTTGAAACCACTCCCTTCCATCCGAGGCCTAAAAAAAAGAAATTAAAGAAATAAAAAGGAGGTACCAGTCGAACCAAGATAGTCAAACACTCATGCACTTTGGCCCCTAACTATAAATTATGATTGCAAGTTGTAAGCTAATCCAAACAAATGAAATTATTGGCCACTATGGTCCACGTAAATATTCATACAATACAAGAAGTCAGTCAAGTCACTGTCTTAAATCATGAATAAACTTGTCTTGTGACTTTGTGAGTCGTGACTGACCAACATTTTTTAGGGAAAAAAAAATTAAGAAGAAGAGAAAAATATAATTTTGATCTGCATTTTCCTTCTTTTGAAATTTCTTGTTCTTAAAATCAAAGCATGTTCCGAAAACTGAAAGTACAGAAGATGAAAAATGTTAGAAGTATATATATAAATATATATATATATTTATATATTTTTTTTCTCGTAACAAGTTATGGTTGATATAACATTATTTTAAAAATTATATATAATTGATGTCTTTTTTATTGTTTACAATATATCATCTTAATAGATTAAAAAGTAAAATATTTTGTATGCTAAACTTATTGATTTTAAATGAAGGGTAAGACCTTAAAAAAAGAAAAAAAGAAAAAAAAGAGAGGAAAGAGTTAAATGAAAAGAACAAATGTATTTGTATGGGTGCAGGACTATGGGGTTAGTTTGCTTCTACATAGAACACCATACCTTGTGGATATAGTGAAAGAAGACGTGGGCCGCGTGCTAAGCCTAGACTCAATCCAGGGTGGAAATTCATGGAAAGGGATGGACATGCTGATCTTCAACACGTGGCATTGGTGGACCCACACAGGAGACTCTCAGCCGTACGTTTACCTATCTCATTTGCAATTCATTCTTTTGTTTTTTTGTTTTTTTGTTTTTTTTTTGATGAATCAATTCATTCTTTTGTTATGCATTCGGGGATTTATGCTCATATGGTAGATTAGATTTTGTCACGTTTTCAATAATAATTTTAGGGTAAAAATGTAAAATTCACATTTTAAGTTTTTTCAGAATTCATTTCAGTTCTTCAACTTTACTTTCGTTTATTTCAATTTTTGAAATTCAGATTTATTCAATTATAACATTTCCAACAATTTTTGTTAAAATTTTTTGAAAAAGAAAATTTGGAAAATATTTTTCAATCATTAATTAAAATTTTGTAATTTAAAAAATTTGAAGAAAAATTTAAAAAATTTTGAAAAATTAACCACAAAATACAACAAAAGTTAATGAAAAAGCCTTAATTGAATAAGTTTGAAAGTTAAAGTACTGAAATAAATTTTGGTGAAGCATAGAAGATGAGTTTTGTATTTTTGCCTAATTTTGAATAGATATTGAAGTTATGATTGTTTTATAGTTTGTTTAAATTTTAATGACATGCCAAAATCCAATTTTATTAATTTTGGGGGGGGGGAGTGATGCTTGATGGTTTGTTTAAATGTTTTGATTCGATAAATAGTTGGATTGGTCTGATGAGTCTATAGAAGATGGAGATATATGAATTGATTTTTTTTGACTTAGTTTGTAGATATATAATGAAAACTGATTATATAGAAGACTTGAAAATGTGCTTGATAAGTCTGCTAGCTTGGTACCCTTAGACAATACAGATTTGGGTTCCTATAGATGTCTGTAATATCTATATTATTGGACCTAGAGTGTGTAAACAACATTCCAATTGAGAAGGCGTGCTATAGCTAGGGCTAATTGCATCATGCGATAACACTTTTGGTGGCTAAGATTGAAAGTTATTAAACTTACTTTTAATCTCGACCTTTAGATTAAAACTTGTAAGTTTCAACATTTTTACCATTTTACCTTCTCAACTTTTTACTCTTACAATTGCATTATGCAAACATACCACAATCCTCACATTTGTTTATAAATTCTATGCAGTAAAATTTATATTGTGTTTTATTTACACTTTTATAATGTTGTGGCTGCGGATGCTTGTGGAATGCAGGTGGGATTATATCCGAGATGGGAGTAATTTGTACAAAGATATGGACCGTCTAACAGCATTTAATAAGGGGCTCAACACATGGGCTAGCTGGGTTGATCAAAATGTTGATCCTACTCAAACCAAGGTCTTCTTTCAGGGGATTTCTCCCACCCATTATCAGTGAGTGAAAATCCCGAGCTATTCCATGAATTACTATTATTATAGCATAGACCAAAAAGTTGACAACAATGCTTACAAAGTAGAAGTTCAATAGAAACTTAGTTATTGTGCTTCAGAGCCCAAACCGAGGTGCATTGTTCATCAAATTCTTTAATTGCAAAATATGCTTAGTAGTAGTCCCAATAGATCAATGGCCTAATATGTGCAAAAAAAGGGTACCAAAATCAGTAGTTGTACTAGCAGTCTAGCAGCACTAATAGTTACTAAATTTTGAATTATTAAATACTTGTCTATAGTCAAGTTTAGAACCAGGGGTGGAGTCGGTCAAATGAGTAACAAAAATATTGATTGCTTTTTGTTAAAACAGGGGCAAGGAGTGGAATCAACCCAAAAATACTTGTTCTGGAGAAGTTGAACCTCTATCCGGGTCAACCTATCCAGCAGGTCCACCGCCAGCTACTGCTGTGGTGAACAATGTGTTAAGTAAGATTAAGAAACCTGTTTATTTGCTTGACATAACAACTCTCTCACAGTTGAGAAAAGATGCGCACCCCTCAGCTTATAGCGGTGAGCATCCAGGCAATGACTGTAGCCACTGGTGCCTTCCTGGATTGCCTGATACCTGGAACCAGCTCCTATACACAGTTCTCAGCGTGTGATTGTCGACACAGAAAAAAAAATTTTAATTTTTTTTCCAAATTATTGTTTTGTAAAATTGGTGAGGTACTTGAACATCTCATTTTAGTTCATTGGTGGATCATAATAAGCAGGGCAATGATCAATTGTAAATTAATTGATTATTTAAGACACAAAAATTGTGCAATGATATAGAAAAAAGATTTGACATAGAGATGAAGATGGCATTGCATGTGACTAGGAAAGCAGGAGCTCAAAGCTGAAAAGACTTAAATTTGTTCAGTTAAAGTTATGTTCTATTGTTTACAATTGATATCTAGCGCTGTTCATTGAGTATTAGCTATCCGCTATTGTAATTGTACAATTTAATAAATATTGCAAAAGTTTATAGATCTTTTTGAAGTCCTTTTCAGTACAAACATCAGCCCAAAAGGCCAAGTTTCAAGGTTTGCTTTTAAATCTGTTTAATTTGTTTGCAGTTTAAACACAGCCATTTAATTGAGATGAGTTTGCAGTAAGTTGAAGTGGGTGAATTCTAATTAAGCTAATTGAAAGGAGTTCACTCTGACATTGCAAAAAAACTTAAGATACATTCATATTGCTGTGTATGAGCTCTACAGTTGCAGAAACCATGCTACCAAGTCTTAATTACATAAGACCAAGACCATGATAAGCTAAGAAGCATCCCAAGGCCTTCCACCATAAGCAGAGACTTACAACACCACAACTTCAAGAAACCTTACTTTTCTGCTAAAGTATCTTCGTATTTACTGTCAATTTTTGCCCAGGCAGGTTTAGAGTTATCCAATTCTCAAGTTTCAGCTTTGCCGGTATCACTAGTATGCTACTCCCAAAATCATAACAATCATCTCTAGCAATTTTCTGATTTTATAGTCCCCAAGATGCCAAACAGAAATACTATCATATTATCATCCTAAAAGAGTTTTCACTAAACATCTATAGTGCTTGTTAAAACAGCAATAAGGCAAGGCATATAAAGAAACCTGTGTCAAAAACAATATTATTGACCATTCACAGCAAGACATAGAGGCAGCTCACATATATTTCATGTCGTTTTTTTCCCCCCCACTGTCCTACTAAATGAATCAGCAGAGCTGTTGCTATCCTGGCAGGTTTGGTGAACCACCAGTTGGCCATGGTCTTTTAACAAGAATCCTGGAATCAATGACAGCATTGAACTCACTTAGGTATGTTTGCTTTTTAGATCATGCAAATAACGAATTCTGCTTCAGTTTACACCACATGATATCTAATCCCAATAACACAGCAAGAAACACTTAAACAGACCACACTAAGGGCATGTTTAGTAGACTGTAATAGACGCTGTAATGTAATAGTTATTCCTATGATTTAGTTATTCTTTAGTTTGACTATGTTTTTATTACAAGGAATAATCATTCCTTATGAATAACTATTCTTCAAAATGAGGAATAATTATTCCTCTTTAAAAAGTTGTATTAGCTATTCTTTAGTAAATGCAATAATTTCAAAACTTAATATATTTCCAAATAAACAAACTTTCCATATACATCTAACAATTATAAAAATAAAAAATCATAAAAAATAACACATATCTCTCTTAAATTTAAAAATAACAATTTTTAAGGAGATATAATTGTATGAGTATGAAATTTCCTAAAATAAATGTTAAGTTTCATTCTAATGTTATAACTCACAACCAAACTAATGAATAAGTTTAGTTATTACATTACAACACATTTTATTCCTAGTAATAAAGATTACAATTCCTATTGTAATCCTCATTTAGTGTACCAAACGTACCGTAAGTGCTGCATTTTTTCAGAATACTAGATGGGTTACTGACTTGGTAAGAAATTGGTGGGATTCTTATCAGTTTCATGGTACGCCGAGCTTTGTTTTGGCTAATAAACTCAAGGCCCTCAAATTAGATTTGAAGAAGTGGAATGAAACAGTTTTTGGTGATATAGCTCAACAGAGTTTCTCTACTAGGATGTATTTCGGCTGTGGATGAGATTGAAGAGACTTGAACCTTGTTAGAAGGGGAACAGCGTGAACGCGATCAGGCTAAAGCGGATCTTGAGAGAATTATGTTGATGGAGGAAATTAGTTGGAGACAAAAATCTAGGCTGCTTTGTTTGAAGGAAAGGGAAAAAAATATGAAGTTCTTTCATAGACTTGCAAACTCTCATCGCTGCAACAACACCATAGGGCGATTAGTGGTGGATGGGGAGGAGATAAACAATCAGGATACCATCAAGGAAAAGATAGTGGAGTTTTATAAGGCTCTGTATTCGGAATCAAGTATCCGTAGGCCCTTGCTGGATGGGATGGAATTTTCTATTTTGGAAGAAGAAATGTCTTGCTAGCTGGAAAGGTGTTTTTCAGAGGATGAGGTGTTTGAGGCAGTATCCAATATGAATGGGGATAAAGCTCCAAGTCTGGATGGGTTCACGATGTCTTTTTTTCAATCCTGTTGGGGTATTCTAAAGGAAGATGTTATGAAGGTATTTCATTATCTCCATGCTCACGGTAATTTTGAAAAGAGACTTAATGCTACATTCATTACCCTCATTCCAAAAAAGCCTGGGGCAGTGGAGATAAAGGATTTCCGGCCAATTAATTTGATTTCTGGGGTCTACAAGATCCTAGCAAAAGTTTTGGCTAACAGGCTTGAAAAGGTACTTCATAAAGTGGTGTCTAAACCTCAAAATGTCTTTGTCAAAGAGCGACAAATATTGGATTCAGTGCTGATTGCAAATGAATGTTTAGACAGCCGCCTTAAATCTGAAATTCCTGGGGTTTTGTGTAAGTTGGATTTGGAGAAATCATATGATCATGTGCATTGGAATTTCCTGTTGTATGTGCTTTGAAGGTGTGGGCTTGGTTCTAGATGGAGGCAGTGGATTTTTTCATGTATTTCCACAGTTCGTTTTTCTGTGCTTGTTAACGGTAGTCCAGCTGGTTTCTTTCATAGTTCACAAGGTTTGAGACAGGGGGACCCTTTATCCCCTCCCTTGTTTGTGATTGTTATGGAGGCCCACAGCCAGATGTTTGAGAGAGCTAGAATTGGAAACTTTGTCTCAGGTTTTTCAGTGGGTGGAAATTCTAGGGGCCAGTTTGAGATCTCTCGTCTTCTCTTCGCAGATGATACTTTGATTTTTTTTGTGGAGCGGATTCAAAGCAAATTTGGCATTTGAAAGCAGTGTTTGTCTGGTTTTAGATTGTATCTAGTTTAAAAATAAATTTGGGGAAATCTGAACTGGTTCCGGTTGGAGATGTACAGAATGTTGAAACTTTGGCTGGTATTTTAAGATGTAAAGTGGCATCGTTACACATGACTTATTTGGGGCTTCCTTTAGGTGCTACTTTCAAGGCGAAACCTATTTGGACTGGTGTGCTGGAGAAAATGGAGCGGCAGTTGGCTGGGTGGAAAAGATTGTATCTTCCTAGGGGGGTTGAATCAATTTATTGAAGAGCACCTTACCTAGCCTGCTTACATTCTACCTATCTCTGTTTCCTATCCCGGTAAGTGTTACTAGATGTATTGAAAAATTACAAAGGGATTTTCTGTGGGGCGGATTAGGATATGAGTTTAAGTATCATTTGGTTAAGTGGAAGACTATTTGTGTACCAGTTCAATATGAGGGATTGGGTGTGAGTAATTTGGTTTTGTTTAATAAGTCTCTTTTGGGAAATGATTGTGGAGATATGCTATGGAAAGGACTGCCTTGTGGAGAAGGGCAATAGAAACAAAATATGGTAGCATGTGGAGGGGGGAAGGGGGGTGTTCTTGTAGCGTGCAGGGGCCTTATGGGGTTGGTTTATGGAATTATATCAGAAAGGGGTGGGATGACTTTTATCCTTTTATCATCTTTAAGGTGAGGGATGGTTCTTGTATTAAATTTTGGCGTGATCCATCGTGCAATGGGCTTCCTTTGAAAAATATCTTCCCAGAACTTTACAATATTGCTATTAACAAGGATGCTTCAGTGGCTGAGTTGTTGTTGTCCTCAGAGGCAAACTACCATTGGAATATCAGATTTAATTGACCGGTTCAAGATTGGGAGTTGGAGCCAGTTGTATCATTTATGAACCTTATTTATTCTGGATCTTGGAGAAGGAATGGGGTGGATAAAATTTGTTGGAAACTCTCTCCTAGGGGTGTTTTTGATGATTGTTCTTACTATAGGGCCTTACAAACCCCAAATCCAGATTCTTTTCAATGGAAACCGTTGTGGAAATCAAAAGTGCCTCCAAAGGTTAGTTTCTTTATTTGGACAACAGCTTTGGGGGAAATTTTAACCACTGATAATTTAAGGAGGCAAAAAGTGGTGGAGGAGGATTGGTGTTGTATGTGCAAGAGGAATGGGGAGACTATTGATCACTTACTCCTACACTGCCCAGTATCTCAAGAGTTGTGGAATATGGTGTGTTCACTATTTGGGGTTCATTGGGTCATGCCACGTAGTGTCATGGAACTTTTGGCATGTTGGTCAAACAAGTTCAACAGACTCAGATCTAAGGCGCTTTGGAGAATGATCCCTCATTGTTTTATGTGGGTCATTTGGAGGGAAAGGAATACAGGTACCTTTGATTGGAATGAAAGATCAATTCATGAGTTGACGCTTCTCTTTTTTCAGACTTTGTTTGATTGGGCAAATGCTACGGGTTTTTTCACTTTTATTTCTTTACTTGATATGCTTGATTTTTGTTCTTTCACTGTTACTTGTTTTTTTCCCCTGTTGCTTCTAGCACACGGCCTGTGTGCTTTTTTTCCCTCTGTACCTTCTCTTCTTTCAATGAAGTTATTACTTATAAAAAAAAAAGAAAGAATTCTAAATGGACTGAGTTCACAAGCAAAGCCACTTAAGTAATTAGAGCTACATATGACTTCACCTGCCCCACTTATCATGTTTTGACCTGGAAACACTACGAGAATTTATGTTTGAACCAGGATGGTGAAGAAGCTGGAGCCCTTCAACCTGACTGCTGTTGCTTTGCCACAAAGCAATATAACTATTCGCAGATTCATATGTGTTCCAGCTCGCTATCTTGTGACAAGTGAAATAACTTCTATTTTGGGAATCTCATTCACTCAGATTTGATTGGAGGATGAATCAAATTTTTTGCATTACATTGCAAAATTTGATAGTAGTTCTCCCCTTAAAGAAAAGTATATTTCTTTGGATAGGAATATGGGTCCCTCCCATAGGGAAAAGTAGAGCTTCCCCATCCGACTAATTAAACTCATGTTCCAAAATGTCACCAATTGCTTACACATTCTCAACCTAGACCTCCAAAAGCTGGACCTTCAGCCAATACTTCTCATTCATCACAACCCCCAACCAAGGGCAAGCTCTATTTACTGATACCTTTAACAAATTTTCTTTTCTGGTTGGGAGAGAGATAATTATTCCTATCCCACCCCCACATCTATCAATAAGTAGTTCGAACAATAGAAAGGCCACCCATTGTGTACCAACTAGTAGTTTAGGCTGGGTTCAAATGGTTTACCGGACCTAGCCTGTGATTTTTTTGGTTTGAAAATAGCTCAATTCAAAGAATCAACCAGACCCATTTCCCTAGAACAAATCATCTCAACTACAAAATATATCATCTCCTGATCCTAAATTTCCTGTAGGTATGGTATCAACCAATTCAGCCACAATGAAGGAATTTGATTCCAGAGACTGGGTATGCTCCAAATAATTTTCCATGATTCCATTTAATTACACATAATGCAATACTCAGACATACACCAAAAGGCATGCAGAAGCATAGAATGCTCGGAGATAATAACAAAAAAGATTATTTGATATAAATGATAAATAAGCAAAGACGAATGCATGCAGGGGATTGAATCATGACAGAAAGATAAATTTTGACGGACTCAGGGCACTAAAAATATGGTCAATTGTTTTTTATTTGAAAGTTTGTTCTGCATAACAACAAAAGAAAGAACTCCAATAATTGGAATTTGCATCCTACAGTGGGTAGTGAGAACTGAGACCTAACCTTCAAACACTTCAAAGAGGGAACAGAGGAAACAAGAAACTAGTAGCCAACATACACTGCAGCATTCACTATGTAACAGTCATCATTCTTGTCGCCCATTTCTTCCACATGAACACCACTTGAGCATATAAGTCCACCATCCACAACTTCAAATTTCACAATTTTCCCACTGGAATTACATGAGAAAATAAGATAGGAAGTCGAAAGAGAATAAATTTTTCAAAAAATGATCTTTTATTTAACCAGTGTTAATGTCTATGTTGGACGGACATGGCTAAAATGGCCTCATACCTGTACCTGTACTTGTGTGGGTACCCATCCAACTTAGGCATTCAGTTTATTTGAACTCTTGGTTTGTACTTTAGACAACATTTTATGGGCGTCATTGTACTTCTTTGCTATTTATTATTGCCTTCAAATTAATTTTAGATATGTTTTCAAGAATTTTATTATTGTTAATTAATTTTAAAAGCTAAAATAAACATATTATGTCCAAAAACATTTAAAATATACCTAAAAAAAATTAAAATGCCATACCTCCATACCCGTACCCATACCCATGTTGGTACTGGTGCAACTTAGGTCAACGTCACTGCACTGTAACCAGAAACTGTGCCACAGATAAACTCAATGACGGATAAACTAGTTCTTATCCTAGTTTGCGATGAGATTTTTGTATCCAAGATCAGTGCTGCAACTAGTCACTGACTTCATCTAAGAGCTGCAGATTATCTTTAAGCTTGGCGTATATTATGTCACATCAATCAGTACATTTTTTGTTTCAACTTTTATTATGTCAAAAAGTATGGTTGCCTTCTTAATTGGAGCATCTTCATTATATTCTGGTCATATACAAATTCAAATTACAGAGACAAGTAGGAAAAAATGGATATACTTGAAATGAAAATAGAACGAGCATTTTCTCAAAGAGAGGTAGATAGACCTTGATAGTGGACAGAAAAGAGAATTTGCAGTGTCTGGAAGCAATATTGATGGTAGACAGACCTTTCGTTTCATTTAATTAATTATATATTTACCCTTATTTCATAAAGAGGACGTGTATGAACATTCTGTGTATAACAATTAAGATGCAATGATAAAGACAGACAGCCAGATACTCACTAAGGAAAGACAGACTTGACCCTCTCAATATCCAAGGATTGCTGGAGAGAATGAGGGACTCCCAGCTTAATCTGTAGTTTCATCTGATCAAATGTAACACCTGGAATGGACCCTGCACCAATTCCATCTCAGAAAATGAGACAATTTCCACAAAGAAATAGTTAAATGCATATCCTTAGCAACAAGTAAAAATAAAGTCCTCACATTTCAATAGGACCAGAAAACACCTCTCTCTCTCTCTCTCTCTCTCTCTCTCTCTCATGTATTCGCAGTTTTCTCATTGAAGCTAGCCAAATTTTCCCAAACTATAACAACATACATAGAAATCTAACCAAAATACAAAGAAACAAGAACAGATATCTATAGAAAAAAATCACAAAATAAGCAAAAGTAATAGAATTTCAAGAATGCAGAATGCAAACTACATCAAGATGGAAAACATTAATCTTGTTTCATAACCCCACTTTATCAAAAGTCAAAATTTCCACAATAGCACAAAAACCTCAAATCTATCAAATCCATACCACAACCATAATAACCACCACAGATATACATAGACACTAAAATCTCTGAAAACCCAAGGATTAATACCTCTTCGAAAAGCCGGAATCGAGTTAGAAGAGATGGCATCCCTGCATGCACGCATAGCCGCAGCCGTAATGTCTTGCCTGTTACATTACAACTCATCAACTTGTTAACTCTCTTTTTTTTCCATAGAAAATACACCAATCATACCATTCAATATGAAAATTTGGCAACTGGGTGTTCATCATTAACTGGGATAGTAATTGAGAAAGAGTCAAATGGGCATCACAAAATTCATCTTGTTAACTCTTTTTCCACATAAAAATTCACCAATCCTACGATTCAATATTAAAATTTGACAAATGGGTGTTGGTCAAAAACTAGCAGAGTAATAGAGAAAAGGCCAAATGGGCACGGAGTACGTACCCATGTTGATCGTAGCCCACACCCATTTCCACGAACAAGAGATTCATGGGTGGGCAAGAGCCGCTGCTGCTTGTGCTTGTGCTGGTGTTGGTGGTGGTACTTTGGTTGGTTTCCATGGCTGCCGATGTGGCTTTGGATTGAGGAGCTGAAATTGGAGGAGGTTGGAGTCGGAGAGAGGGTGGGTTTGTGAGACGGAGAAATGGGAAATTCTTATTATTGGAAGTGTAATTAGTGAGCGAACGAACTTGAAATGGGAAATTTAGGAGTAAGCAGCACGAGTTGGAAGTCATCTCCTTGGCTAAAGACTATAGGTAGAATTTGGGATGTGCATTTAGAATTTCAAATTCATTCCATTGATAATTAAAATTCATTTTTATTTCAAATTTATTAATTTGATTTATTTTAGACTTGGAGACTTAATTTTGTTGAAATCGAAATATTAACCCTTTTTTTTTTGTTATGAACTGTAAAATTTTATTCACAAAACACCAACAAAATTACTGAGAGGGATTAAGAGCCTCAACCTTAATAATAAACTCAAAACAAGGAGGGTTCAAACCTACATCAAAAAACCCAAAAACAGTGTTCAAAAAGGACCATTTGGCCAAAGAGTGAGCTTTTTTTTTTTTTTTTTTTGCTTAATAAATATTTTATTTATAAATAATAGAGTACAAAAGGTGAAAGGGCCTGAAACCATCTCTCTCTACAGCCTCAGCAACTAGGAGAGGGACCTTAGAGATGGGAACAGACCCTACCCAATTAACAAAAGCCGCCCATTGGGCTAAAAGATGGATTGGAACATTGCCATCTCTATACACAAAAGAAAATAAAATAGCATCAAAACACCCTACAAAATCCAAAACATCTTTAACCACCTCAACAATACTCCAGTGAGGTGTCTTTCCTATATTACTCAAAGGATCTATCACATTCCAAGCATCACCTTCCACTATGATTTTAGAAAACTCATTTTCAATGGCTCTCTTAATGGCACAAAGTGCTGCCTTTGCTTCACCCACCAGAGGACTACCTGGTTCAATTTGTTCTGCCCAAGCAAACAACAGCTCTCCTTTATCATCCCTGCCCACTATAGCTAGAGAAGTTTTTTCTTCTCTTACAGCTACATCAAAATTTAATTTAACCCACCCATATGGTGGAGGCTTCCATATCGCTTTCCTTATAGGGCTGTGAAGATTATCTTTCCAGGCTTGTTTATGTTCTTCATATGATCTCATAATTTGTCTAGAAAGCTCCAAAGGATTGGAGCTCTTTCCTTCAAACCTGGTTTTGTTCCTTGTCACCCAAATTTGGTCTAGGACTATTAGAGCATATAGCTGAAAATACTTTACATCACAATCATCTAGACCAAGTAGATCTTTAAGATTTAGAATTATCTTTATCCAGACAAAGATGGAAATGTCAAAGAGTGAGCTGTTTTATTTGCGCCTCTAGGGATCCAGTTAATACAGACAGTCAGGGTAAGCAGAATAAAATTGAGAATTTCACTACAAATATTAACCCCTTTTTTTAAGGAAATGGAAATATTAACCTTTATAAAACGTGGCAAATAAAAATGAATGAGATAAAGTCCTCTCATTGCGTGTGTACAGGTCTAGTCAGAATTAACCGCAAAGGAATTAAAACATAATTTATAACTAATGACCCAAACCCATTGTCGTAAGGGAGACCAACTACACCTTAACCCAATCCTAAGGATTGACACCAAAGTAGAGGACAATGGTTGATGACTATTCAAATGGTGCGACGCTCACATGGCCAAATGGAATCCACAGATAACAGAAGATACCCACAACAAAGTGGTCAGTTGAATACTCACTAAGGAGCAAAGAAAGACCCACGAAGGGGTGCCAATATCGTATTTTTTCTGATCTCAATTAACATGCCAAAATAGTGATTTAAATCTCAAAAAAGGGTGAAAACCATGAATTTTGAAAATCAAGAGTTAGGAACAATGTGAAAAAAATCCTACTTACCCTAACTGGACAACGAAACAAACAATCCAAAATCAAACTTGCCATTTTTGGCAAAATTTGACCAACGCTGACAAAACCCTAACTAGGAGTGGTTAAAATGTTGACTTTTGGATCCGATAGTCCAATCAAGGTTAATTTTGAACCATCTTGAAGATCATAGAATTTCCTTCGAAACGAGAATTCACGGGCCAAAATCAAAGTTAAAATGGATGAGATATGAAGAAAATACCAAAATCCTTATTAAATGTAGGCTAAACTACATATTTGGTTCATATTCTTTATATCATATTTCAATTTGATCCATAATCTTTCAATTGTGTCAATTTGGTCTCTAATGTTTCAGTGCTGAGTCAATTTAGTCCCTACTGTTATCTCTTGAATGAAAATTACTGACATGAAAAATGGTTAAAATAAAAATATAGTTTATTGTCACATTAACTGCCAAGTGGACTAACATGCAGCATAATCTTAAACTTTTTATTTAAAAAAAAAAAAAAAAAAAAAAAAAAAAAAAAAAAAAAAAAAAACAGATAAGTGAGTAATTTATGGGATCAAAATCCCTAACTCACAAATGAAATTGTTACACACGTTTGGGATTGAAAATTTGAAATCCCTAGTCCCACTGAGAGCAGAAAGAGGGAGATAGTCTTGACACTGACAGACCCACTTAGCCGACAGTGGGCCAACAGCAAACTTAGCAACGACGGCAAGAAGATTGAAAGGTAGAGATCAGGGGCGGCACTATAGCATATTCAGGGGGTTCAAATGAACCCCTTACTTCAAAAAAAAAAAAAAATTTATATATATATAATATTTTATTTGTTAGTTTAATACTTTAATTTATTCTTAAAATTATATTTTTGCACATCCTGACTTAAATTTCGCACATCCTTATTATAAGTATTTTCGACTCTAAAAGTAAAGAGTAAGTGTTTATGAATTGGAAGTGTAATTTTCTTTTTTTATAAGTTTATATTATATGTGTGTGAGTGTATCTAATATTGATTGTGTATATTACATTTTGTTATAATGTTATTTGTATAAAAAAATTATGTGTGTGGATGTTTGTGTGTACAATATAAATATAATATAACTTTATATAATTTAATAATTATAAAATAAAGAGGGTTTTTTTACATGCGTGTGTATTGTTATCATGTTATAATAACTTTTTGTTATAAAGTTAGTAAAATTCAAGAAAAAAATTGTAAAGTTAGTGATTGTTCAAGCATTTGATTAATTAAGTAGACACATAGTGTATAATTTTATGTATAAATGAGTGTGATTGTGTGCGTCAATAATTTATACGGAGCCAATGAATTGAGATTAGTCATTTATTCTAAAATCTTTTTATTAAAACAAAGTCAAATAGATAATAACAACTTTATAAAAATAAAAATGTTAGACATATTTAACAAAATAAAATGGTTATAGGCTTATAGCTACTCACATTGGCAATAAATACTCATAATAAACTATCATGTAACATTCAAAATTTGAAAACTTGTAGAATAAAATTGAAAAACTTCATGTATTATTATTATATTTTTTGTCGATAATTCGATATATTCAAGTTTTCTTTTTATTAAATTTTTTTAACAAACTTTCTAAACAAAATTTCTAGAGCCGCCACCAGTGGAGATCGGTGAGTTTGAGAAGATTTTGTAAAATCTCAGGTGGTGGGTGCAAACTTCTTCTATAGCGAGTGAAGCTCGTCAATAGTTTGAGTCTTAACAGGAGGCGCGCTGTCATCGACTCATTGTTCCAAACTTGAAATATTTATGTTATTCTTGTCAAGATATTTAACTGAATATCTTGACAAAAGAATAACATACATATGGTGGGATTGGCTCAGGGCTGGTATCGTGAATCAAGCGTATTCGCTAGAAATGTTTAGTTAGTTTCAGTATTTATATTTTTTTTCAATTTGATTTCTATCAGGTCTTTCACTTAGGAGTGTAGTGCGCAACCAAGTCTTTATTTTATCTTTGCAAACGTTGTGGAGTCCTTTTAATTTTTATCTAGAAATTAGCGAAAATTTTGGTTGTCAAAAATGGTGAAGCTCTGTTGCATAGTTCAGGATCAAAGAAACGAAAAGGCCCCAAAAAAAAAACATAAGTCAGAGAGAGAGGCTACACCAAAGATTGTGAGCTTGAAACGAAAATGGAGAAAGAAAAGAGAAATACTACGGGTAAATGAAAGAGAAATATAAATAGATCTAGTTGGTGACCATGACGTGGCAGGTTATGTGGCAAAAAAAACAATATTTTAATAACACCGTTAGCCACGTCATATATTTAGATCAACCACTTAAAGGCAAGGACCTTTTTGATACAATACCAAAGGTTAGAGACTAAATTAAAATATTTGAAAGGTTAATGACCAAATTGACAAATAACATAAAAGTTAGAGACCAAATATGTAGTTTACCCTTAAATGTATTATTATTTTCAAGTCAAAAGAGCTATTTTTGGGACGTTTTTGCGCAATAAACTGTACCGGTTCAACCACAATTGGTGCAATCCGTTTGAACCAAATTGAAGTATGATTGTCTGGTTTCCATAAAAAGGGTTCAGTGATATCTACTTTGGATTGGGAGAAATAAATTTTCCAAAAACAGTGCTATTAAATTTCCTATACTATGTCACCATTCTTCCAAACGCGATATCTCAACGACCTTAGCTCCAAATCATACAAGGTTAGAACCTATGGAAACCAGACATCAAGACCTTTCCGGGGACACCAAGTTTGAAGAAATCTGAGCTCAAGAAGGCCTTCAAACAGCAGCTCAAAATATGGTCAAAAAGAGGAAAAAGACGAAAAGTGAAATTGTGTGTGCATCAAGGCATTTTGGGTGAGATGTTGCATGCAACACCTCACCCTCTTGGCCAAATCATGCACAAAAATCCCAAAATCTCTCTCTCTCTCTCTCTGGAATTTCTCTAGTTTTAGTTTCTCTCTCTTTTTCTTTAGAAAACCCCTCATTTAAACAGAAACTTCAGCCTTGGTTTCCACCATTTACACACCTCCAAAGCTCTTAGGTAAGCTTGGTAAGCCTTGTAATAGAATTGAGTAGCTTTGTTCATAGCTACACCATTCTCTTTCTTTCTGTCTTTGTAAATACGTCATTCTATATATATATATATATATATATATATATATATATATATATTGAAATGCTCTCTTTTTTATGTTGTTCATCTATTTTTTTTGCTCTTTACATATTGTTCTATATCTCTCTACTTATGTATGTTTATTGTTCATGCTCTTTATTCCTTAAAGCCTTCTCTACACTTGTAAAAAATTTGTTTTCTACCCTTTTCTCTTTGTTGTCTTCTCTCTTTAAATCCCTTGGATTTAAAAAGAGAAAACAACCCAATATCTTTGATAAATCCTCATCTTCCTAACTAGAAGGTTTGTGGAGGATTTTTCCTCATGCACGACTAACCTTAGTGGAAAGATAGCAATTTACCATAGATGAGTTTCTCATAAATGGGTTCTAAACCTTGTTCCTAAGCATAATATGAGTATGTTTCAGGGAAAATGGTAGAGGTCTCCCTGACTTCCATTTCCCAACTTGCAAAAGAACTCATAAGCTTTTATGTGACAAGATTATGGCTTATTTAGGATAAATTTATTTTTAAAAAAAATTCAAATAAACCCATTTACATTATTGTCTTATCTTTAAATTCCTTTATATTCAAGCTTTTACATTATTGTCTTGTTCTTAAATTCCTCTAAATACAAGCTTCTACATTATGTCCTACCTTTAAATTCTTTAAATTCTTGCTTTTACATTCAAGCCTTTAAATATTGTGCTCCTTTAATTTATGCACTTTATCTTTATGCTTGCTTTATTTTCCATATTCCCTTTCTCATGTGTAAAAGGATTTAAGGGTGCTAGCTCTAAAATTAATAGAAGACTAAAAAAAATGGAATGAAAACCGTAAAAGGATTTAAGGGTGCTAGCTCTTTTGCTAGCACCATAAACCCTAGGTTACCAAATAGTAAAAATCTTGGGTAAACAAACCTCTAAAAATGTGTTCTCCAAAAGATAAAAAAATGGTTCCAATGGCCATCCATTTTCTTAAAAGTAAACCTTTTCAAAAAAGAAGTTTTCCTCGTAAATTCATAAAAGCCTTCCAAAAGGGCATTTTTCAAACCCTTCAAAACCTTTCTTTTCTTCAAAATGATTTCAACCTAAAGTTTTGGGCATCTTCTTTAAAAAATATATGGAAATCCCTTTTGAGTTTCTTTTAAATGGGTTTTAAACAATATGGAAATCCCTTTTGAGTTTACTCAAACAATTATGGATATGTTTCTAGAAAAATGGTAGAAGTCTCCAAGATTCCCATTCCCCAACATGAAAAAGAATCAATAAGCTTGGATGTTATAAGGTTTAAGACTTATTTAAGAGAATTTTCCTTTTTTAAAAAAAATATTAAAACAACCTTCCTACATTATGTTCTTCAAGATGAATAAAAATCATAGATTTTTAACCCTAAAACTCCTTTTTTTTAAGAAAACCCATGGAAACCATTTTCTTTAAATCAAACACTTTTCTCATGTTCTAACTATGGTTCTAAAAATCCTTTTTCAAAAAATCAGTTTATTTTCCTTTGATTTGAACTTTCTTTACAAATGATTTTCAAGCTTAAACTTTGTTTTCATGAAAACTTTTTGGCTACCCCTTTTTATAAAAAAAAAAAAAAGAAAAAGAAAAAAAAGAAACACAAAGTTAAGTTACTTTTGAAAGTTGGATAAAAACCATGGAAATCCTTTTCATAAAAGAAAGGAAAAAACATTATTTTAGTCCTTACATTTTGAGGTCACAGTGAATTTGATCCATACATTTTCATAACAGTCAATTTGGTCCCTGTTGTTTTCAACTTGCAGTCAATTTGATCCCTACCGTTAATTTATTAACAAAAAATGCCTACATGGCAAACAGTATGCACTGTTGGCACACTTAAAGCTTATGTGGCATATAAAATAATATTAAAAATTACCAAATCATCATTTTAATAATTAATAAAAGGCCACGTCATCAAAAAAAAAAAAAAACCCACAAAAAAAAATTGATTTTTTTAACGGAAAAAATAAAAATAAATTATGATTTTCTTTCATTTTCTTGCAATCCAAACACACAAACATCGAAGGTTTGCAAAAGACCCAAGAAGTGAAAGTGAATCAAAAAAAATTTCGGCATGATTTGTTTTGATTTGGAGATTGATCAATCTTGATCTTGCTTGGAGGCTTTCAAAATGGGTTTATTAAGTGTTAATCTTTGTTGTTGTTCAGTCTTCTTCTTCATTCTCTTTTTCTTGACCGGTTAGTTAGAGATTTCTCCCCTTCCCATTTCCAGCAACTATGAAAAAAATGCAATTAAAAGACCTAACATGTCTTCGCCTTTCTTACACTAATCTATTCCAAAACCCAACTTTCTTCAACAAATTGCCACCATAAAGACCACCTCATTTCTTCTTTGGGCTTAGCATTGCTTAGGTGTGGACTTTCTCTTCTTTAATTTGGCCCATGTCTCCTTTCATCCCTTGTTCGTGGGATGACTGGTGCTCCTGCCTTGCCACTGCATTGTTCTTGCTATGATATTCTTTACCCTTGTTTACTTTACTACTTCTGGGCTTGTGGGCTAAAGTGCCACCATGCTAGTTTCATATGTTATTCCTTCCTTTAGTTTCTACTGCCCAACATTCATGTTGGGCCAATTCATATAACATTTCAGGCTTCCCTGGCTCATTTTATTCCTTGGGCATCCTTGGCCCATTTTATTTCTTGGGCATCCTCGGCCCGTTTCATTCTTTGGGCATCCTTGGCCCATTTCATTCTTTCCTACTTCTTACATTCTCATGAGCTTTTGCTAAATCTTTTGGGCTCCCCTGGCCCAATTACCACATCCTTTACCTTTGGATTTATTAGCCTTCGAACCAATCCCATTTACCAATTCCTTTCTTTGGGCACCTCTGGCCCATTTTTGCTTTCTTTCTATTTCTTACGATTCCCATAGGCTTACTACTTCATTCTTTCGGGCTTCCTTGGCCCGTTTTCTTTCTCTAGGGCTACTTTATTATTTTGTAGGCCTGTGGACCATTATTCCTACCATTCTGACCCAATGGTCTTTACTCTGCTGTTTTCTTTCTCCACATTTTTCATATTGTTGGGTTTCTTCTGTCATTGGGCCCTTTTGCCAAAAATGGGCATCAACATAGATCAATAGAAAAGGTTGTCTAACAAAGATCAGAAGCATTTAACTGTTGTTAGAAGAGTAAGATATACTTTTTTTTTGTTTTTTTAATCCAGCTTATATGCTATAAATATTTTCTAGCTCAAACTTACTTATATACAATATTTGGTCAAAAAAAATTATTTGTTGTTTTTTTTACAAGTAAGATATACTTTTTTTTTGTTTTTTTGATCCAGCTCATATGCTATAAATATTTTCCAACTCAAACTTACTTATATACAATATTTGGTCAAAAAAATTATTTGCTGTTTTTTTTTACAAGGAAATCAATATCAACTTTATTTGATATCAATGTCTCTCTCTCTGTTCCCTACTCAACTTTCGATTTTTCATTTATTTATTTATTTATTATTGAATTTAGGTCTTTCTCATGAATAGATGAGATGGTTTCACCCCCCCCCCCCACCACCACCTATTTTTGGTGGTAGCAGGTGTTATTCATTCCTTGGTGCCTAGGATTTCTAACAACCAAGCTCATCTTAGTTTTAGCTTCAATACTAATAAGCTTTTGTATTTATCAAAAAAATTGATAAATTAGTAAAGGAAAGCTGATAATAAAATAAAATTGGTGTTTCTATGACCACTATGAAAAGCCCAAAAATGCACTTTTACAAAGGGGGACGCAATACAAAAAATTAACTAGAAAATAGTGAATCAAAGAGGGAGGTTTTTACACTAAAACATCCTAAAGTCAAGTTTTACTTGGTTTGGACCTATTTTGGTATTGGCCTTTGAGTTCTAAAGTTTACTAACCTTCTTGATTTTATTCTTGATTAGATTGATTGAAGGAAACGGTCATATCAAAGCTCTAGAGAGTTCTTGTGTTGAGGTAAAGTTTCAACCTTTGGCTCTTCACTTCCTTGCTTATTTGCTTGTATTTGAAGCATGATAGGTTGCTAGATTTCTTGTTTTGTTTCTTTCTATTTTGTGTTACTGGGTTTGAGCTTCCAAGTGTGTATGCGTGTGCATGCTTCATGCATGGGAACGTGTAATCGTAGTATGCGTACGCATACAACTGGGGTGCGCAAGCATTCCTTATGTATGCACATGCATACTCGTGCCCAGTAACCCTAATTCAGGGTTTTTTTTTTTTTTTTCCTCTTTGCTTTCTTTCATGTATTTGGCTTCTATTTAGTCTAGTTTCACATGTTTAAATTCCAGAGTCAGTAGAATAACATGTTTTGTGTGGTTTAATTGATAGATTAAGGGTTAGGGTTTATGCTTTGTTGAATGCCATGAACATGCATATGAATATGAACATGCATTGATGCATAGGTGCTATGATACAGTATGGTAAGTCATACATAAGCCATATGAATATGCATTTGATTTGGTTGTCGAACATGTGTCCTTGGTTTGGATGATGGATATGTTTGTTTGATGAACATGATGAATATGCTTGATGTTAATGCCTACATGATGCTACTGCCTTATGATTATTTGCATGCACTATTTATTGCCCTTGGACAATATGTTTGAATGCTTTGATAGATAAATACTAGGGTTTGGGGACTATATGTCATGCTGTTTGCTTCAAATGCATGTTAAAGTGTGTGTGAATTTAGAATAATATATTAGAAGACCCTTTGATGGGATTAAGATTTGGAACACAATGAGTGGAGGCCGACCTATGCGTCGGGTGGGGTTGGGTGCCTAATACCTTCCCATCCCTATACCTAAATTTTGTACACATGCTCTGGTAAAGATCAGTACTTCCACAAGGGAGCTATATATATGGTTCCTAAACCTAATCTAAGTGGTGACTCCATTTACACCCTTCGCCTGGTCCATCCTAGGCTGAGACGTACTTCCTACGAGGAAACCATTATCGCTTAACGCGGTGGGGGCGCTTGTGCCCACATCATATTGAGCCTTGAATGCATATCCACACTCCAAGGTCAAGAGCATTTATGATTAAGGAGGGGTTGCCTTCCTAACCACGAACATCCATCATCCGAAATGCATGACTACTTTTACAACATACATAGCATACACAATTTATCAACACATAGAGCAAAAAAGTAGACATATCCACACCCAGAGCAGACATAGCCACACCCATAGTAGACATATCCACATACCCACACTCCAAGGTCAAGAGCATCTATGACCGAAGTTTATGACTACGTTTACAACATACGCTCTCTCGCTCTCTCTCTCTCTCCCCTTTGTCCCTTTCACACTCTCACTTGCTATCTCTCAAAACCCCAAAACCCAAAAATTGGAAGGAACTCGGGAGCCTAAACAAACTCCCTTTCTCTGTCTCATGATAACAAAGAAAACAATGATAGTGGTGGTCGAGGATCAGTGTAAGAGGAGGGTTTGAAATTGGAAGGATTGTGGGTTTACTGATGGGTTTGCGATGGTTTTGTGGGTTTGTTGTTAGTGTGGTGGAGTTATGGGTTTTTGGTAGTGGTGAATCGAAGTGAGAGGAAGGTTTGGATTTAGGTCTTTGAGTGATGATGGTAGTTGTTGGCAGAGGTGCATGGTGCTGTAGTAGTGGGTTTGGTGGTTGCTGGGTTGCAATTTTGGTTGTAGAGGGTAGTGGCTGCTATTGTAGAATTATGAGAAAGAGAGAGAGAGAGAGAGAGAGAGAGAGAGAGAGAGAGAGAGAGAGTAAAATGAATAGTCATGGTTTTGATGTGAAAAATAAGAGATAAGATTTAGTTTGAGTTGTGAATGCTCTTATGAGTGTTAGGTTCTAAGGATTTAGGATCTAAATGTTTTAGAACTTCAATATGTAATGTTGGCAAACCATGATAAAAACTTAGAGTCTAGATTTAGGCTGCTCAAAGTATGTTTATTGTAAAGTTGGAATCGAGTAATTGTAGAAAATTACTATTCACTTTTTGCAAGGCTCGATCGATCGAAACTCGTGCAGATTGTTTTTCTGCAGAATTTTCCAACTCAGCCCAAGCCCGTTTGACGTGTAGGGTTTTATGTTTTGCTTTAAGTATAAAAGGAAAAACCCTAGTCACGTTTTGTTGTTGTTGTTTATGCTGTGTGTATGAATCTCTTGTGAGATCTAGAGATGTTTGCCTTCATACATACTTAGGGTTATCAAGAATCAAGATTCATGTCACACTATCACCAAAAGCCCACCACCGCTGCACTACACACACCTGACACCATCACCACCAGCAACCCATAATCTACCATCAACACCAAAAAAGAAAAAGAAAAAAGAAGTGAAGAGACTATAGCACTAAACCACCATCAACACAATCAACACCAAATGTAGCAACCCATGGTCCCCACCACCGTGAGTAAAACCCAAACCCATAGCAAGCAAAACCCTAACCCACGGTGGCAAACCCACGGCCACAATCAATAAACACCAAGGTGGTAAACCTATGTTGTCGCCGTCAACCAGAGAGAGAGAGAAAGCGTCGCTGTCGTCGGCCAGGCCGAACTGAGTGGGAGTGGTGGCTCGCCGTGGTGTGGTGGCTATGGGTCCCACGGTCCCACGTCTTCGTTCGCATCAACGCCGGCCTGGGCCTCTTCGTCGTCGCGCTTCTTATCGTCCCCTTGTTGGACGTGTTCTACCTCTGGGGCCGGATCGGGTTGTACGACGAGTTTTACGTCACAATTGGGGCAATGGGTCTCTGCGGCCTGGCAGACACGTTGGTCCAGGGTGGTGTCATTAGTGCCGCCGATGAAATGCCTGAGCGTTACATGCAAGCAGTTGTTGCTGGCATTGCCGCTTCAGGAATCCAAGAAAGAAGTAGTCCGTGGACTCGGAGCTGTCACGTGGTCATGGTAGTAAGTTTTCTACTCGAGGTAGCAATAGGATGTTAGCGGTCTAAGTTGCTATTGTAAAACTTCAATTATTTCATAATGGATCTGTTTTACCTTGAGGATAGCTAGGTTAAATCCTTCACAGGTTTTTTACCGGTTTGGTTTTCCTGTATTATCATATCATTGTGTTCTTTATTTTCCGCACTGTTTCAATGATATGATTTACATGTGTTAACCTAGATTTGAATAATTTACCTAAGTTAATCACTTGGCTAAATAACTAGGTTAATCTGTTTATGTTTAAGGGGTCTAAAAACGTACAAGTGGTATCAGAGCAAGTTAGCTCTAGTGTTTAGATCCTTTGATCTAAGAGTTGATCCTTGACCCCTATTGTCATGGAACACGGTCACTCTCTTGTGATCCCACCTCACTTTGATGGGAACAATTATGCCTACTGGAAAGTAAGGATGAAAGCATTCCTGAAATCTATTGATGATAGAGTCTGGAATTCCGTAGAATACGGATGGGAGAAGCCCACTACTCCAGTTAGTGAGCGGCAAACTTCTCAGAAAGAAGCAGCCGCTTTTAATAGCAAAGCCATGAATGCTATTTTTAATGCTATTTCTATGGAGGAATTCAAGAGAATCTCTAATGTTGAGGTTGCTCATACTACATGGAATATTCTCCAAACTGTGCATGAAGGCACAAAGGCAGTTAAGATTAACAAACTGTAGCAGTTAACTACTAGATTTGAAAGTACTAAAATGTCTGATGCTGAATGTTTTGATGAATTCTATGCTAAACTGAATGATATTGTTAACTCTGCTTATAATTTGGGTGAAATCTATGATCAACCTAAGATTGTTATAATTTACCTAAGTTAATCACTTGGCTAAATAACTAGGTTAATATGTTTGTGTTTAAGGAGTCTAAAAATGTACAATGAGCAGCAAAGAGTCCATAAGAATTTTTTCCCCCGAGTGCATAGGAATTAAGCTTGCATAATTAGTTCATATTCTACTAGAATAATTCACAAGAAAATTACCCAATATTGCAATCTTGTTTCAAAATAAAAGATATAATCAATGAACAAGCTGAAGTCAAGATGGCTACCACCATTATATTCACAAACAAGATGCTCTATCTTTACAACAAAAACTGGTAGCAAGGTTAATTAGCAAGGTGTAGACCTGCATACAAATTTTTGTTGTTGCTGGATTTGTCTTTGTACATGGCAAGATCTAGCTTTATATCTCAACTCCCGGAAGGCCCTCATTGTTTCCAAATCAAAACCACCAGCGAATTGGCCAAAATAACAAGCAACACCTAAGAAGATAAATCTGATACATTTTTGGGATGATATTTGGAAAATGGTGCTTAGATGGTTCGTATTCAAGTTGTATTTTCTAAGATTATGAAAAACTTTTCAGGGCATAAATATTACTAACTTCTTATTAATATACTTCAATATATCAATAATCTTTAAAAAAAATTGTAGTCTTTATTCCTTAGTGTTCTATTTTATAGAAAAAATAGAAAAATAATTAGAGCGGTGTAGTGATCTGATTATACTATATAAGTTTACAAATTTGAAAACTGCATAATATAGTGACCAATGAAGAAAGGCATGTTTCATGCCTACTCAAGAATGAAAATATCATTTTGATAAAATAAAAAATAAAATATCCTTATAATTAGTTTCATTTTTATTTTATTCTCTTTGTCCATACATAGTGTACTTTATTTTGAAAATTCATTATTGATAATTTTATTTTGGTATGCTATTTTTTGACAAAGTTGGAAGAGAATTTTTCTTATTTTCATATTATAAAATAGGTTAACCTTCATCAAACCCTAAACAAACAGTCTACCAAGTAGATTCACCTTCTATATTTTAGTATTTTTCTTTTGAGATGGGTTCAAGTTACACTATAAGAGTTACACATTTTTTAAACCATTGATTTCCATTAGATCTAACGGTTAAAAAATCACTAGTGCCACGTCAAATCTAATATCATTAAAGTTATTAAATTACCTTCTTAAAAAAAGCAATTATTAAATTCTTTCCTCCATTAACCATTGTCTTCTTCTTCTTCTACCCCTCTCTCTCTCTCTCTCTCTCTCTCTCATATTTGCTGGACCTCCATGAACCCCTCCATTTGAAAAACTCTCTCTTTATCTTTCTCTCTCTATGTTTTGCTTTAATCTTCATGCATCTAACTCTATTTTTACAATTTATACGCAAAAAAAAAAAAAAAAAAAATTGAATTAACAAAATACTAAAAGAGTGAATAAAAATTAATCCCTACTTTTTTTTTTCTACTTTTCTTTAGTATCATACAAGGCCATTTGGTTGTCTTTTCCATCATCCACTGTACAAAATGACCCCAAAAAATCACAAAATCCCAAAATAAAAAGAAGAAAGAAAAGAAACCTGTAGATCCTAAAAGGCTAAAACCCAGAGACGAAGAAAAATGAAAGAGAAAAATGTGAAAATAGCTTATTAATCATAAAAGCATTAGAGGATTAATTGTGTTGTTCCTATGTTGCATTTTGTAAATTAAGTCATTGTTATTGGAATAACCTTTGCCCTTTGGTAGAATGGATTGATAGTTTGATACAATTCCCAATTTGTAAACTTTCTTAATTTTCGTATCACATGTTTTTTAATCCTTATTTATGTTAGTTTTGAGTTATTTTTATTGTTTCAAATGTGTAATGGCCTAGAGGCCTACCTTTTCAGATTGTGATTTTTCAATATTTTTTCCTCTCTCTCTCTCTCTCTCTCTCTCTCTCTCTCTGGGATAAGCTTCCAAACGTTATGTTTTGGTTTATTGTGTTGTTTTTCATATATGATTTCCCTTATTATGTTTTTTTCCCTACCAATATTTTTTGTCTCTGCATATATGGGAATCCATCCCTTAATATTTTATGCTTGAGTTTTTAAAAATTGGAAGGTGATTTATAAAGCCATTTGGAGAAGAAGATTATAGAACGATGTGAGCTTGGAGAGAGAGAGAGAGAGAGAGAGAGAGAGAGATGAAAGATGAGAGAGATGGGGTGGAGAGGCTTAATAATCACTTAATGCTCTTGTAAACACAAATTTTTCTCAATTGCAGAAAATCAAACAATTGAAAAGAAATATGGTTTGCAAATATAAATTTGTATTGATGAATAATGAGTATAATCTCTATTTCAATTCTTTTACAAAAGAATAACCTCTGATTCTATCTTCTTTGAACTTGACTCGAACAAGAAATCTTCTTGTCATTCAAGTTCTTCAAGCCCTTCAAATGTTCTTCAAGTTCTTCAAAGATTCTTGAGACAGAATTTCTCCAGAGCTTGGGCCTCTTGAAAACTTGGTAGTGAAAATGAGAGGGGATGTCCTCTATTTATAGTGGTTTCAGAAGGTAAACTCCACTTTGAATTGATATGCTTAAAAATATGTAGTAGACTTTTGATTGGCCCAAATTTTGCTTATAGATAATTATCTCTATTTATCTATTTTGATAAAGATAATGATCAACAAAGATAAATAATTATCTCTATTTAATTAATTAATTTATTTTAATAGATATAATTATCCTTCAATTTTGAATAAAAAATTTATCTTTATTTTATTTTATTTATTTTTAATAAAGATAATTATCCATAAGCTTTGAATAGGGGATTTATCTTTATCTTGTGGCCAAGTGACACATGACAAATTTCAATATGCCAATGTAATATCAATTTAGATGACACATGTCACCATTTAATTTAACTAATTTAATGACATATTAATCTAGAATTTGTCACTAAACTTTGATGTGGCATTTTATAATTGGCTTAAAATTTTGCCTCCTACAGCTCTTATTCATTTCTAAAAAGTAATGACATGGCATAAGTGTCTTTTTAACCATTAGATTTAATGGAAATCAATAGTTTAAAAAGGTGTAACTTGAACTCATCTCATTTCTTTATGTTATACTTCCCAAAAATG
Source organism: Notholithocarpus densiflorus (assembly GCA_030021035.2). Lineage (NCBI taxonomy): Eukaryota > Viridiplantae > Streptophyta > Magnoliopsida > Fagales > Fagaceae > Notholithocarpus > Notholithocarpus densiflorus. The sequence goes on from JARYZH020000030.1 coordinate 3,291,239, forward strand.
TTTTATAGGAATCATTACAAGTAGTTTTCTATGCTTTCTTGGTGCATCTGATGACTAAATAAAGCTAGAGAAGATTGAGAAAAGGAGAAAGCTAAAACTTATTATAGCATTTGAATTTTTCTCTCTCTCTTTCTCTTTTCAACAGCCAAACTTAACTATGCATCATGGACCTATTATTCTCAATCATTCAATAATTCCAATTTAAAAAGTAACGTCAAATTACAATTAAGAAAATCCATTTGTTAGAGGGAAAAAAAAATTAAAGAAAGATTATTAAGAATTTAAAGTTTTCAAGCAAATGAATACTCACTGACCACTTTGATTGGTCAATGTTCCTCTTATTATATATGTATGAGTCTGGTTAATGTATGTTCTCATCCATTTTGGAAAAGTTTTATGAGGAATTGAAAAAGCTAACAATACTGTAAATCACTTTTTTATTTTACACAAAAAGTTTCCTAAAATGACACACGTTACTAAAACCTTGTATGTAAAACCCTAAAACCGCAAAACTGCTTGAGTGGACACTTGTTTTAATAAAAGAAACCCTAATCCGCTTGTAGAAATTATTCTTTTTAGGTTTTTATACTTTGGTAGTCTAATTTTTGCACGTCAAAATTTTGCAATTGGGGTGGTTTTACAAGTACACAATTTTTTTATTTTTTTGGAGATTTTAGATGACACTCCTCCCCTCACTATACTTTTGTATAAATAATATTTCTCACTTAAGATTGTTTATATATGCAACACATTTCTACCCGATAATATGGATGAAATAAAACTTATTTTACTTCGTTCTCAAGGAATACGTTCACATGGCAAAACATTATGCATTTTATTAAAATTTAAATGAATAAAAATAAATATTAGCTACTTCTTTGTTTCGGTGGAACTTTAAATGAATATTAGCTACTTCTTTTCAAAGAAAAATGACACGACACTAATTAAAAGATGAGTAGAAAAATGAAATAATTTCTCAAAGTCTTTGATGAAAGAACTAAACCATACAGTATTGCAATCTTGTTTCCAAGTAAATAATGAATTAATAAAAAAGCTGACGCCGTCATTATATTCACAAACAAGCTGTATCTTTACAACAAAAACTAGCAATTCTGCAGCTGAGTTTGCTACAGATTAACAAGCTGTAGACCTGCACACAAATTTCTGTTGTTGCTGGCTTTGGCATTGTACATGGCATGCTCTGGCTTTATCTCTAAGCTCCTGGAAGGCCCTCATAGTTTCAACATCAAAACCACCTGCAAACTGGAAAATAGAACCAGCAGGTTACTCATCAGCACCTAAAAAAAAGATCAAAATACTTGACCATAAAGTTTGAAGTTTTGGAGTTTGAATTTTACCTGGTGTACTCTGAATGCAAATCTAACACCTTGTACTATCAGCTCTTCTTCTTCGGGACCACCACCAACTGTTTCAAGCTCTGCAGATACTCTCTTCATATACTTCATGGCCAATTTCACAGAAGCCAGCTTGATCTGTAGCATTGGGCGTACACTAAATTAAATTCATAAAAAGAAAAAATGTTGTGGAGGACTAGTAAGTAGTAAAGGTACCCCATTGTACTACTTTACACCACATTGTACTAAATAAACATTTATGCGGTGGCTACTGGCATAACCCCATTGTACTACTTTACACCACATTGTACTAAATAAACATTTATGTTGCATAACCCCATTGTACTACTTACACCACATTGTACTAAATAAACATTTATGTGGCAACTGGCATAACCCCCCAACTTATAAAACTATTGCAAGTAACAATAATGAGAACTAGTAACAATAGGTCAATATCCATATAGCTTAAATATCCAATTAAAAAGAAAGGGAGAACCTACTTTCCATTTTTTAATCAATTTAATTTATCAGTTGGATTGAGGAAGCTCCAGGTCTTTCTTCACATTATTAAAGAATTTGTTGCATCTTCCCATATATAGTTTAAACAATTTGGCAATGTAGAAAAGGTCAACATGGAGAATCTGATTCTATTCTTTTACTCATAAATCCCCCATTTAAGAAAATAAAAAAGGAAGTAGACAAGCAGATGCATTAAGAAATCTGGGAGTTCACATGTGCGCATGCAGGCATGCACATAGAAATTGAGGCAAAAATCTAACCATTCTTTTGTCAGCTAGCAACCACTACACCTAGTTATGTACATGGACATAGTAGACTGTGTCAAAACCTTTCCATTGTCTCCGCAATTTCTAAAGTATGACCCATTAAAGTGGACCATTCAATATTTGTAAGCATTCAATAGGCATATGCGATAATGTGGATTTCTTATTACTAAATAGGCATATGTGTTGCTTCTTGCTTTCCAAAATTATTAAGACAAATGTGGAACTATATTTCTTACTTCTACATCAATCCTAAGCATATCAAAGCAATGAAGTTACCTGGGCTACAAAACCAGTATCCAGCATCCAATCCGTTGGAATCTGAAAAACTTTATATCTCTTTGTTGCAGATTCTCTAATTCGTGAGAGATTGTACAAACCATGCTCTAACCTGTAATAACCATATTTGTGGCAAAATTAGTGAACATAAGATATACTAAAAAATTAAAGCACAACACAATAGAATCTAATATGTATTTTCTTTAATGATATAAAAATGGTAATGTGCAAAGTGCAAGACTACAGAAATTTGCATACTTTTCGAGCAGAGCCTGCATTTTCTTGAGAGCAGGTCCACAGTGCTGGCGGGCATCGTCACGAAAGGTTGAAGCCTCGGATTCGAGCTTCTTGAGATCACAATACCCGAATGCTGCCTCGCGCAGTGCATCCGCTTTCTGCTCTGGCCAATTGAAGTGTTTCAGCACTGCTCTTTCATCCACCTGAAAAGAATACAAATCATGCATTTAGGCCTCGCTCAGTACAACATTTTACCCCCTTAAAAAAATACTAAAAGTTTAGGCCAACATTAAAGTAACAGATTCTCTGAGATTTGTAAAGAACATAAAAAAATAAAATGTACCAAGTAAGAGAGCTCGTCGTCTAGCCATTTAACAAAAGGCACAACATCCACAATGTTTGCAAATGCAGCATTCTCGATCTCTTTTATCAGAAACCTTATGAAGTCTCCTTGAGTTTCTACATCTGATTTTATCTGTACAACCACGATTCCAATAAAAACTCAAGTCAAATTCAACAATGTAGGACTACAAAACATAAGTCAGTTAACAAAAATTAAAAGACAGAAACAAGGAACATTGTGACAAATCAATATCAGTAATAAAATTAAGAAAACCACCGTAAAAATTTGAAATTTGATATATAACTTTTTGAATATCAAGTACGAAATTGCCACTGAACTTGATCATAATTACACAATCCCCCCCCTCCCCACGGCGCACCCCCCAATGAAATCTCATATCGAATCCAAACACTGTCTTATCTAGCAAGCAAACAATAAAGACACACTAGGACCAGTCTCTCACTCACTGACTTGTCACTGACAAAAAGTCTACTCCAGTCAGTGTCAAAACCGTAATTACAACCCATAAATAATATTATTAACAACAATAACCGGTTACCGGGAACTCTTACCGCGATCAAGTGAGCAGACCGGTTCTCAATCTCGCCGATCATGTCACGGGCATTGGCGGTTGCCGGTGCCACGTCAGAGGCGGCGGAGTCACGGCGAGACTCTCTCCGCATTAAAGAATGGTAAAACTCAACCACTTCCGGCACTCTCCTCACCTTCGCTGCCCCCATCTTCATCCCCTTCGGCGGCGGAGGTGGTGGCGGCGGTGGAGCAGCCATATTAGGCGGAGGCGGCGGTGGTGGAGGAAGAGGAATATTTGCTTGCTCTGTCATCAAACCACAAGAACCGTTGGATGAACATGATGATGAGGATGAGGATGAGGATGAAGATGAAGAAGGCCTTGGAGGTGGTTTTGGAACCCTAGGAGGGCGAGATCTGAGACTGGACAGAGTTGACTCAGCGAGTTCCTCCGAGTTACACCTCGAGTGCCTCGGTCTCTCGTGTTGATCAGCTTCGTCTTTCTTCGAATCTTGCACTTCAAGTTTCTGGTGATTATTCTCGAAGTTCGAAACGGCGCCGTGTTGCTTTTTCAAGTTCTTGATGAGATTTGATTTCACAGTGACTTCCATTAAGCCTTGAAACCTTTGCGAAGACGAGAGCTCCTCGCTTTCTATTAGAATACTACTACTACTACTACTACTACTACGATCCGACGCCGTTTTCTTCAACTCTGAGATTTCAGCCTCCATTGCCTTCAACTTTTTCTCGCTTTCTTCTCTTTCGTATTCAATCTTCGTCCTCAACTCCTCCAGTTCCATTCTCAACTTTTGGTTCTCAATCTCCAACGCATCCACTCGCTTCGAAGCTCTATCAATCTCTGCGTTCTTGGATGAGATCTCGCTCTCCAGAACAGGAACAATAGCCACCGACTCTTTCAAAAGCTTGTGCCCCAAGAGTTCGGTTTTCAACAGCGACTCTCGTTCACGTAGATCTTCGACGACGCGAAGCAACTCGGTGACGTCGGGTGGGCGAGGTTGAACCTGAGCGGAGGAGCGTGGAAAGTACACGCCGAAGGAGCGTGAGAACACGGCTTTCGGAGGAGCTTTATTAGTCGGACTCGGATTCGGCGACGGCGATGGAGGCTTCGGTGGCGTTTCTCGTTTCGAACTCGCCGGAGACTTTTGTAGCCCCATTGCCATTCTCACCTTCCCCGCCACCATGGCTAAAGATCAAGATTACACGAACCCTCTGTTTTTGTTTATCTCAGACAAACACGGACAGATATAACCCTAAAAAGATTACAATATATTTCTTTGGTTTTTGGGGCTATGGTATTTCCTACGAGATAGGGTTTCAACTTTGAACCCTACAAAGAAGTCGCTAAGTATGACTGTCTGAGAGAGAGAGAGTCTGAACTTCAAGTTTGTGTTGTGAGAGAGAGGAAAATAATAATATAGTATTTCTTTTGTCTTTAGCTTTTTAAGAGAGAGAGAGAGAAAGAGAACGTTGGGACTTGAGAGAGAGAGAGAGAGAAAAAGCAAAGTGCAGCGATAACGAGGAACGGTCTTCTTATCTCGGATCCACAGTTTGAAACTAAACAAACAAAGACCCAAAATTTTTAAAAAGTTGGAAATTAATTAATGAAAGTTAAGGAACTGAACCTTTAGCACACTTTGGTCTTTTACCAACTCGCAGTATTTCACGCGCTAGGTTTTTAGTATAAGTCGGTTTGGGTTTAAGTGGATCGGACGGTCAAGATTTCGTTTGTACGGCGATGGAGGACTGGGGCGCGTGGAGGAATAAGGGTTTTACGAGAGTCCGAGAGGGAGAGGGAAATTTTAGAAACTAGAAAGTAGAAAGGTCCCTGCTCTAACGGTCGCCTAGTTATGATTTTTTTTTTTCAATTCAACAAATTTCTCGCCAATTTATCACGGTTTCTCGTTAATTTTTTTTTTTTGAGACAAAGGTTTCTCGTTAGTTTAAATGGTTGGGGAATTGGTAGTTGCCTTGGAGCATTTGTGCATTTGTTGATTGTTGTACGAAGTCAAATGAAAGTGAATGACACTTTTTTTTTTTTTTAATGTTTTATTTTAAATGAAAGTGAATGACTAGATTAAAGTTGGGTTTGCTGAAACACACAATTACAACGGATTTGATTAGTTTTAAAATAATAATTTTATTTTGTGCTTTACTGATTAATATAATTAGGTGATTTAATTTAATTAAAAAACTTAATATATAATAATTAAGACAATGTACCTTACTTTTGTCTTTTATTTTTAATTTTAATCCACATGTTTTTCATGGAGATTCATCCATGTTTTGAGGAGAGGGGGAAACTATTACTTGCGTCCGCTTTGTGCAGAATAGCTTGCAAGCAAAATTTTGCCTTAATCTAAAAAATCACCTACATTAACTTTGTGCAAAATTTTATCCAATATTACAGTAATCATAAATTTTACACTAACACTATTTATTTTTATTTTTTTTAGATATTCCAAAGATAAAGGAAGGAATGAGCGGTGGGTGTGGAGTGTGAAGAGAGAGGCACAATTAAAAGATCAGAAAAATTGATATTTTAATGAAATTGAGTTTAAAATAGATAATCTAATATACGTGTTGAAACTCTCTAAAAAAAAAAAAATCTGATGTATGTGCTTTTGAAAAGTGGTTAAGTAAAATAAAAAAATCTTATACTAAAATAAATAAAAATATACGAGTTGAAATGCGAACACTCTAAGGCTTAGTTTGGTCCAATTTTTATATTTTGAGATTTTTGAAAAGGTGGCATTTTGGAATTGTAACTCTAAAGGGGACAATATGATAAAGTATATATCTATATATATTTAAAAAAAAAAAAAAAAAAAAAAAAAAAAAAAAAAAAAAAAACCTTGCCCAAGACATGTGACGTTGAAATCAAGTCAAATACAAAATTTCCTTTTATACAAAACGCTATGGTGATTTTTTTGGGTCAAAAAATGGAAACAAACTGGCACTAATCCAATTTAAGCATAATAAAAACGAGATTTAGCAATCCTAACTAAATCATTTAGGGTTCTGTTGATAAGAATTTTTTTTCTTTTTCTTTTTTTTGAGAAACCAGACAACAAGCCTGGGCTTTTATTGAAGAATAAAAACAGAGTTAAGTGAACATCAAACAATAGTAAATGAGCTATATCCTCGGGTGGGAAATTAAGCCAAACACGAGCACCCCTAAAGCCTTATGCTTTTTTTGCTAATGTATCAGACACACAGTTACAAGAGCGACCAACATGGTTAAAAGCAAAAGACCGAAAAATCAATAGTACCAAATAGTAAAGAAAATAAATAAAAAGATGGTATAAAATACTTTTGTTTTCCCAAAACTGATAAAATGTAAGAATTCTTTTTTGGGAATTTTATGCAATATCTTTCTAGTTTTTTTTTTTTTTTTTTCTGATAACACAATATATTTCTAGTAAAATGAAAGACTATCAATTTAACTATAGATTTTGTTAACAAATGTCCTTAGAATATTGGTTAATAGACAATTTTAAAAAAAATTTGATAATACTTCTATGAAAAATAAAAAATAAAAAAAAAATTGCCAAAAAATCTGTTACATTTTTCTTTTCTCATAAAAAAATTTCAAAATATTTTATAAACTAATACCCTTAAGGCTTCAGATAACTTTTTCCTTTTAAGTATTTAAGAAAGATGTTAATATGCACATAAAATATCTTTTGTTTGAGGTCGTGTAAGTAATCACACTAGAGTAATTTCACTGCATTAACTCACCGTTGCCTTCAGTTAGAGGTTTAGTTGAATTAATTATAGGAAATTAATCAACACAATGATCGCTTTCTCAATTCATTTGAAAATCAGGTGGCTTTTACTAACTGATCGTGATCTACCCTCTCTTCATTGGAAAACCGTGTATATGAGATACTATATATGTAATATTTATTTTGATAAACAAAGTTGACGTAATTCACATTCTTCTCCACATCATGTCTTTAATGTTTTAATTAGGGCACACTTTGGGGAGTAGTGTCTCTAAGCCAGCACCAAATTACCAATCTAAAATGATATTGTCCACTTTGAAAGTGACATATATCATCATCTCTCAAGGTTTTAAAATGCCTCATATCAAATAGAATCCAGGGCCTCCATATAAGGAGTGGGACCTTCTCTCACTTATGTGATGTGAAACTTAGTGAGAATTTTGTTCTCCTTCACCCAACTCCACTTAAAAGGTATTTTGGACTTTTGGATCCCTATGATCCACCCCTTCTAAAGGCCACATGTCCTTGTATGGAACCTAGGTACCCGTCATCCCATCGCTTAGAGGTATGCTCTAATACCATTCTGTCATGCCCCAATTCATTATTGACAATATATTGTCCTTTTTTTTTTTTTTTTTTTGAGGGGGGGATATATTGTCCTTTTTGAGAATGACAAATAGCCTCATCCTTAAGTTTAAAATTTTTATTGGATTAGTTCTTTTTGCTTAATAATATTTGCATTTGATGTTTGCATAACCTTACATTTTCCCCGTTTATTAATGACATTAATTGGTTGATAGGTTTCACATTTTGATGTTCTTGTTATCACATATTTATGCTCTTGTTTTCACATTTTTATGTTTTTGTTTTGATATTTCTGTGTTTTATTCAATACCCAAAAGGATCTATTGGTTGAAATTTTGAAATGATTTAAGCATTCAGCTAATGCTCTAGCTGCAAGTATTACAACTACTGCTAATTTGGAAACTATTGTTACTTATTATACCTATATTCAGCATTTGCAAATGTGGCTTTAACATGTTCAAAAAAATCAAGAGTTTTGTAACTCAATTGGCCTCTTTTGATATTTTCAATGAAAATATTCAAGTTTTAAATTCCTCTCCTCCATTCTACGGGCCACCCCATTGTTTGGCATATATATTAACAATATATTTAACAATATATATATATATATATATGTATGTATTAAATATATAACATTTATTTAATATTTTTATTTAAAACATATTATTCTTGCTTTTGAAATGCAAAATTATTAATTAAAGTTTGTGTATTTAAGTTTTGCTAATATCTCATTTTTAATTGATAATATGACAAAAATTGGCACAAAAGCCATTAAAAATTAAATATTTGTAAATTCACTAGAATTAATCTTAACCATATATATGTATGGAACCAACATTATAGTATTTATTTTATGTAATTAAAAAAATTACTAATAGGTTTAGGATAAATAAATACATTTATTTTGTTATATTAATTATTTTAAGTGGTGCATTAATTATTTAAGGATATAGTTCCCTCCTAAACCTCTAAGGACTTTGTGCATGAGGAGGTGTCAATTAAGCTACAAGACTTTTGATTACTGATGTTATTTTCTAAGATTTATATGGGAACCAATTGATTTGAATATGATATTCTTGAACAAATTTAGTTACTTTTGCAACAATTGAAACAAAATCCAACAAAAAATAAATAAATTTATTAACGTAAGAAAATAATTGAATAATATTTGCATTTTTATTTATCCAAACGATATTTGTATTATTAAGCAGGCATAAAACATGCTTATGTATATCAGTCACTATATCATGCAATTTTCAAATTTATAATATATAGTATGATCAAATCACTATACCCCTCTTATTGTCAACAAAATAGAACAATAAAAATTACATTTTTTACAAGGAAAATTATTGAAGTATTAGAGGAAACTAATAACAAGTTAGTAATATTTGTGTCAATGCAAATATCATTAACTGTCTTTTGTATGTTGAATTAGTCTCCACCATTTTTTTTTCTTAAATCCTACTATCACAATTGCATGACAATTGTAAAATTCATCATATTTTTCTATTACACAATAATCTCCTCTATAAATTTCATCTCCTTATTGAATTTTGGACCAACTTTTATAACTGCTAAGACTGGCTATAATTGTTAAGAGCTTAAGACTAGCTGACGAGCAACTGCTAATGGAAGATAGTTATGGGATTGAATGCTCGTAAATTCGTCAATTGTTAATCATTCTTCTTTGTTATGTTGTTGATAAGCCACATCATTCTAAATACAAATCTTATGTACCACTTTTGTGTTTCACTTTATGTTCCATCAATTACAACTTGTCATATGTTTATTTATTTATTTTTTCCATTTTAAACTTTGACAATTTTATAAGAAAAGTTAAACAAATACATTGCAAATTGTAATTGGTGGAACATAAAATGGAACAAAAAAAGTGGTATAGAGAATTTATATTTCATTATTTTGTGTTCAAAAAAATAATCACTTTGTCTTTTGTATTGTATTTCGAGTATAACATTGTAACAAATTTTAAAAATTTACAGTATATTTTTTTTCCTAAAATAATTCTAAAGAGGGTTTCAATTATGGCTGTAACTAAGGGTGTTCACTAAACCGCATAAACTGCACAAACTGCAAAAACCATACCAAAACCGCCCGCAAAATGGCATAACCGCACTGCACCGCAAGTAATAGTGCACCAAACCGCACCAAAACCGCTTGTAAAATGGCATATTATAGATTGAACACCCATTAATTTGTATACTAGTATTGTGATAGAAAGTGGTTAAAGAAAGGACTTAAGAGTAAGGAGTGGGCAAGGTACTGTAATGGCTGGTGTGAGGTTGACATGAGAAACAATGTTTCTCTGAATTCTCTTCCTTGTTTGGCCTATTATTCCAGTCCTTTTGTTATGTCCATGGTCTGTGAACTGGACTGACCTCACTAATTTCTCTTCCATCGCTCTCTCTCCAGCTGTGCAACTGCAAATTACTCTGTTGCACACATCTCTTTTACTTTCAGGAAAAAATAATAATAAAAACAAAAAAATAAGAAGAGATATTATTTAGAGATAACTTTTTATTTTACAAATTACTCTCTGGATTAATTGTTAGGAGTCGTCAAGTGGTTGGAAGCGGTGAATATCAGTTTCACATAATTCTATTATTGACACCAATATTTATTTATAATATGTCACTTCTGAAAAAAAATAAATTGTATCATTAGATCGACTTATATGTTAAAAATAGAAAAGAGAGGAGGTTCCAATTTGGAAGAGTGTCTTGCCATAAATTATCAAGTGAAATATGATTTTTCTACCAACCATTCCAATAGGCTTTTGTATAAAAAAGTGTAAAGTGTTAAGAGACACAATCAATTTCACTTTCCCAGGTAACTTATACTTATAATGCTAGAGATACGAATTTTTTTACAAAAAAATTTAAAAATTGTTGATATGATGAGTGATTATTGATAAATAAAAAAAGTGATGTTAATGGTGGACCTAAATAAAAACTAATAAGAAGTTTGTTACATTAATAGTTTGTAAAAATATTATAAAATAGTTTATAACTATAGTGTTACTCTATAATATAACATCATTTTCACCTAAACCTCCTACTAATACAATAAAAACATTAATTACAACATGTCATCTTAACAACAGTGAAAAAAGTAGTGATTTTTTTTTAATTATATATTTGATAACTAGATTTTTTTTCCCCTGAAAAGATGGAAAAGAAGAGTTTAGAAAAAGAAATTTAACTAGAAAAACAAAATGGATATTCCAAAATTTTATATGTCATGTAATTTTGTGGTGGCACCTAGCTAGAGGTGCCACTTTTGCACCATGCGAACTTCGTAAATTGAGTTGGCACCTGAAATAGAATAGCTTCTGGGCATAGGGATCTAATAAATCAGCATTTTCTCAACTTACATTTACATTTATATGCATTGACCCTGCATGTGAAATGTAGAATCTGTTGTGGAGGAAAAAATGAGTGAAATTAATGTGAGGAGCGGTCTCAAGCAAAAGCACGAAAGGAATGTAACAAAGGCTGGGAATAAATGAATAATCAAAAAAGCCAGTGGTCCTAGACTCCTGGCTCCAATCCTAACATTACTTAAAATCACATATACATGCATTGCAAGGCCAACGAAGCATGAGTTAATGTACATCTCCCTGAGGCTCTATTTTACCTACTTCATTAATACTCTGCACTCTCGGGTTAGGATTGGCGTTTGCCATTTTCTGTACAGGATTGGGGGTTCAGGGCCGAATCATAAAGGATTGGAATCAAGTTATATTTAATGTAATTCTAACCAAAGTTATATCACTTAATAACTTTTTTATTAGATTAATTAATACTTCAAAAATCCTCCCATTGAATTATATATTCTCTATATTTTTATTAACATGTATATTAAATTTTGTGTCAATTAGATGCTAATTATTATTCGTTGTAACAACTAATATTTTATGCACAATTTTAGGTACAAAAAAATTTAAAATTTAAATATTTGATCAATGACATAGCAATTGATCTCAAATTATCTTGAAAATTTTGAAAGCATGTAGAATATAAGGAAAAAAAAATATATAATCTAACAGTAGATTTGTCAAAATTTATATCCAATAAAATAAATATTGAGTGGTGTAACATAATTTTGAGGAGTTGCATCAAATGTAGAGTTATATAAATATATATATATATATATATATATTTATAGACATACACACACAATTAACCTCACCATCAACATTGCATATATACATATATATATATATATATATATATAAACATACACACACAATTAACCTCACCATCAACATTGCATATGGATGCTAGCAATGCAAAAATGTCCATAAATTGAAGTTCAATCAATGGTGTAATTATTCAGCATTTTGGGACTGTAGTGACTAGGGGTGTTCACCAAACCGCAAAAACCACACCGCACCGCACTGCAAGTAATAGTGCACCACACCGCACCACACCGCATGGTGTAGTGCGGTTTGCGGTTTTATAATAAGAAAACCATACAAACCGCACCGCACCGCACTCTCTCTATATTAATATATTTATTTATTTTTAATATTAAATATATTATTAATAGTTTAATAACCCTAGTTTTCAAAAAAAAAAAAAAAAAAGTTTAATAACGCTAGCAAGTGTTGACTAGAAAAGCCAACTCAAAATAAAGAAAAACTAGCTCAATAATTTAAAACTTGGCCCAAAAAAAGGGAAAAATTAGTTTTGAGCTGAGTAGGAAAAACCCAAAATTTGAAAAAAATACCGACTTCAAACCACATCTTATACATAGTATCGTACATGTGACCACAAAAATGAGGTGCGGTGCGGTTATGGTTTTGGCTAAACTCTAAACCGCATCACACCACACCGCACCGCACTGCACATGTGACATCAAAAATAAGATGCGGTGCAGTTATGGTTTTAGCTAAACCGCACCGCAAAGTACGGTGCTAAAAATGGCCCAAAACCACACTGCATCGCACCGCGAACACCTCTAGTAGTGACTTGATGATATATCCTATCCTCGCATGAATTGTAGATTTCATTAATTAAATTCATAATAACTAGTATTCACTATTCATATGAGGTAAAGAATAAATATTGTTTATATTTTAGGAATACTGAATAAATTTTTTTTTTTATCTATATGTAGTAATTCAAATTTTACAAAACTACCTTTCGAGAATTCATATGATTTATGGAGGCTTGCATAATTGGCATGAAGGTCTAGTTTATATGGTTGTTCTTTGGTAATGAAGGCCAATTAGTTATTAACAGACCTACATCCCAACTTTAGGTATCGATTCATTAAGAGAGGTGTTACTTCCACCATATTTTCACAACAAATCATAGGTGGTTAGTTGTTATTGGTTTTAATTTAAATCTACCACTAGAATTACTTTTCTGGCCCACCAATAACAACCTATAACAACTTGCCACATAGAATTTGTTGGGAAAATGTTGTGAAAATATTGTGGTCATATCATTTCTCATTAATTAATATTAGTTGCATTTCATTTATCACACAATTAAGCTAATATGTATTCACAAAAAAAAATAATAAAAAAAAAGAAGAAGCTAAGATGCCCTTTATTTATCACACACAAGCTAAGATGTCGGAAGGAATGCAAAAAGATTTCTAGCTTGGCCTTTTCCATGCCAAAGTCTTATCTCTTTTTCCTCTAAAAAATTCACTCATTATGAACACCATTTGTCCCATCTGAATTAGATCCTCTCTATCTTTTATATGCCATCAATTGCTCACTTGATTGATGATACACAATCTACCTAAAAGAATTCACTCAATGGTAGGGCTGTCCACGGTTCGGGTTGGGTTGGGTTTGGGCTCAACCCGCATCCGACCCGACCTAATTGGGTGGAGCCACCATCAACCCGCTGCCAACCAAGAGGATGATTGGATCGGGCGGGTCGAAGCTTCAACGAATGTCGGGCGAATTCGTCGAGGTTGAAGATCTGGAAAACAGCGAGAATCTAGCGAAAAAAAAAATGAAAAATGGTCAAAATCCGACGGGAAAAAAAATATTGAAAAACGGCCAAAATCTAGCAATATCTCGCCAGATCCAGCGAGATCTCGGCCATTTTCGACAAGATCTTGGCTAGATCTAGCGAAATTTCCCCAGATTTAGCCTAGATCTTCCCGAATATATCCCAAAATTCATCGGATCTACAATATCTTGCTAGAAAAACAAATGGGTTGGTTGGTTCGAATTTCTCGGATTTGTGAGGAGGAGATCTGACATCCAACCTTCCGATCTCGGTTTTTGGAGAAAGAAACCTGTCGCCAACCGCCGGAGCTATCGGTTTGGTCAACAGCAGGTTAGGTTTGATTGGAGGCAGTGAGTGGGTCGGGTCCGATGAGTCCTTGGACAGACCTAATCAATGGATTGTTTTGCATTCCTGCGATAAATTAAGTGAAATATATCATTTCACACTCGTTTATATATATATATATATATATATATTATTTCACATTAATATCCATAATTGATAATAATAATAAAATCCACAATTTGACACATAAAAATGAAAAAAAAAAAAAAAACAGATATAAAAAAAGAGTGTAAAAGAGTATAACAACCATAATTTAACTCAAAGGCACTGCACTGCATACATAAAAAAATAATAATAATAATGTAATGACTAAAGCTCTCTAGGGATGGCCATTGGCCATATCCATTGGGTAATGAATATCCAACCCTACCCGATTCAAATATTCCGGGTAATACCCAATTCTTAATGGGTAGAAGGTAATCGGGTAGGGTTTGGATATTACCCATTTAACTAATTACTTCTAACCCAAACCCAACTCAACCTAATTATTATGGGTAAACTCTAACCCACCAAATTACCCAATAATCAAAATTACCAAATTGCCCCTAAAACTTCAAAATAACCAAAGTACTCCTAAAATCCTCTAAAATTTCTAAAATACCCATGAAACCTAAAAATGACCAAAATAACCCCTAAATCTAAAAAATGACCGAAATACCTCTAAAACCTATAAAATGTCATTGTGCACCTATGCTGACAAATAGGGGTGAGCAAAACGTTACCAGAGCCGACCTAACCGACCGGCACTGACGACATCGTCCCGACACCAGCATCGACCGACTGAGCCGAGGTCAGCGTTCAGAGGGCAAAGCCCATTTCGATGCCAGTACGGTGCAACCCGAAGGCGAAAATACTGCGAGGGCAAGAACCACAAAAACTAAATCTATTACAGAAAGTTGTTATAATACATATTTTACTCACATGACATCCTTGTACATGTAGGCAAACATTGTACTTGAGCTCCTCCCCCATAATAGCAATTTAAAACTTCTATTTTGTGCCTTTAGTGTGATCCACCTTGAAAACGATTGCCGCTTGGAGACTGATCTGTCTACCACGCCAAGAACTTCTTAAAGATTTGAAGTCGTCTCTATGTTTTAGTGATCAAAGTCTAACACAGGCAATGGGTGATCAAGTTGTTGGATCAAAGGACTTTTCAATGATATTCAAGGTATAGGTTGAAAGACAACAAATTCTCCCTGTAAGGTTTTTCTATCTATTTGCATCCATTTTACTTTCAAGAAATTAAGGTTAAATTCAGGCTTTAATACATGTATGGCTCATGGTTTTGAAACCCGGACCGTTCATTGAACCGTAAAAGAGAGAGGTTTAAGGTTTTTGAGGTCCAACTGAGGTTGAACCGGGGTCAAACCGTGATGATGTCATAATTAATTTAATAATTAATTAAAACCTAAATATAGATATTAAATTTATAAAACTAGCAAAATTGACTAATATATCTATATATGTGTAGGAAATTTAATGATTTTTAAGCATATATTTAATAATTAAATAAGAAAATTAATAAAATAAAATAATAACTATGAAAACATTAAAATTTATGATTAATTTTTGAAGCAAAGTTGAATATCTTTGAAGGATTTTAATTATAATTGTTTTATATTTCTTGTAAGAGATGGATAATTTAATTAAGTAAAATAGAATTGTATTAAGTTGTTTTTATAAAATAAAAAAAATAAAAAAAAATTGCGTTAAGTTTACTTCAAGTATTTTTTTTGTTATTGTTGAGCATTAACTTGCAAGCTTGGCTGAGTGGTTAGGCTCCAGCTGCATATCTAAGCGTGCCTGGGTTCTAAACCTGGTAAGCGCATTTTCTGATTTTTTCTTATTTAACAGGCATGCTTGAACCGAGGTTGGACCGCACAGTTCATGCCACCAGTTCTGAATGAACCGTGCGGTCCAACCTCTGTTTAAAGGGTTCACAAAATTTGAAGGCATGCCCGGTTCTCTATGCTAAAAAACTGGATTTCAGTCCGGTTCCAGGTTAACCCGGTCGGACTACCCGGTTCGGTCCGGGTTTGAAATCTATGGTATGGCTTAGGGTTAAGGTGGCTATAGGATCAACCCTAGAAGGAAAAATCCACAACCTTCCATAATAGGATTAGCTCAACCAAATGTTGAGTGAGTTTCTATCGAAAGTTTTTGCTAAAACTTGATTGAGCTTGATTGAGCTTTGGATTTAGCTTGAGCAACGTCTTCAGTCTTGCACAATGAACAACAACTTCAGTCTTCAATTCATTTTACACCTATAAAAATTACAACGAAAATAACCCAAAATTACTAAGCTTTTTGTCATGGATTAGCCAACATTAAATTTCCTAACCACATATATAATAAATTAATGGTATCCTACATCACTCTTTTACTAATAACCTATTGTTGGGGGCTGTTTTTCGTTGCGCAGCCATGTGTTGTCCGTTGGAAGGATGACCTTGCTAGACCCAGATTTGTATGGGGAGTTGCGTCCAGAACTCGACATTGGGCCAAGTAGTCCAATGGCTTCCGGCGTATTTTTAGGCCTGAAAAATGAGTAAAGCCTAAAGTCTAAAAATCATGATAATGGTTGAAATAATAAATAATACGTGTTTGATACAATAGCTTTGATTAATAGTTGTAATAGTAGATGAAATAAAGTAATATGTATTTAAAGGTAAAGTAATCATGTATTCAATAATGTAAATTTAGAGATATGAAAACATGGTGACTTATATTTGTATGGTTTGTAGCTCCAGTTGCATAGCATTAGTGAGTTGATAGCATTCCAACAGGATGACTCTAGCGGTGGAAAGGTAGTTTGCCATGATAACTTCAAGATTGAAGGGGGGAAAATGGGCATAACTAAAGGGAGAGAGAGAGAGAGAGTATATCCAGCTATGTGTAGAAGCTGGTTAAGTTTGTCCCCTTTATCATGCACTTAAATGAATTTTCCCTTGATAATGCTCTTTTAGTTATTGTGAAGTTATGAATAATATTATCTTCCATGGGAAAGGCTTTTGTAAGATAGGTTTGTGCCTTCCATGAGAAGGGCTTTTGTAAGAAGTATTTGTGCCTTTTAGGAGAAGGGTTTTAGTATTAGAAGTTTATGCCTTCCATGAGAAGAGCTTTTAGAATGAGTGTTTGATATCTCTTAAGAAGTATGGAGATGGTAAAAGATATAGATGTTTTGTGGGATGTAGTATTTGTAATTTGTAAGATACATGGAAGTATGAGAGATATAGATGTTAAAGATAGTAAAGATATGAGATTATAGCTACTGGAGAAGTTATAGTGATGAATTATGTTGCTTTCCAAGAGGAAAGATTTTGTAAGAGAAGATGTTTTGTAAGAGAAGTGAAGAGGGAGATGTGTTTAGAGGATATGGGCAGCAAAATAGATGTATTTTCTGAATATGAAGAGTGACAAAATGAGCATAAGAAGAGTAATGGTGTTGTAGTTTGTTTAGCAATGTTGCTGAGATTTTCTGCTGCAGGATGGATAAAGGCTTATAAGTAGTGATATAAGGGGCATTTGTGAGCTAAGGGCTGAAGAGCTTAGTTTCTAATTTGGAAACTAAAAACTCAGAACCTCATTAAGAGCTTAAGAAGATAATTAGAGGGAGAGGGAAAATAGAGAAGTTTATGAGAGAGTTGTTCTTCTCTATTAGTGTGTCTTGATGTGTTGATGATAGGTTCTATTTATAGTTGAGTTTAAGGGGGAATTTAGCAAAGAATCTCAGCCAAAATCTGTCCCAATCAGCAATAAATCTTCAAAAAAATCTGAAAGCTCGAAAATGTGTTAAAAACACAAGAGCTGTTTAGATCCCCAAATAATAGATTACGACTCGATTGATTTTACTCTAACTTATATAAAGTGCGGAAAAGAGTAATTGCGAGCGTACAAACAGATAAACTACTCTAAGCCATATTCATCACAACACAACAGTATAATGAAAGCTAAAAGAGTAGGGAAGAAAGAATGCAAACACAAGATAACACGCCGATATGTTATCAAAGAGGAAACCGAAGAATTAGGCGAAAAACCTCTCCGCCGCCCTTCAAGCGGTAATCGATCCACTAGGCAATCAGTTGAGATACATGGGTTAGCAAGAGACCCTCCAAGCCTAATCTATCCGATGTACCTAAGCCCTCCAAGCTCTTACTCCAATAAAACTTCTCGGAATCGTGTCTTGTCTAACTCTCCGGATCCCGCAACAAGCTCCATGTTGCATCCGCCATCCTTGGCATCTTCCAATGCTTCCCAGCAGCACCAAAAATACTCTCAACACTTTGAATGTGTGTGGGTAGTGTTTGGGTAGAAATCTCCTCTTAAGGTATGTTAATGTGAGAGGGAAGGAGAAGAGGCTATAATGATTTCTCACTAAGGATGAGTAGCTCTCTCCCTAAAATATGGGTGTATGTGTTGTTGAAAACCTATCTAGGATTTTTCTCTCTGAATAGCCTCTTCTACATTTGTAGGTAATGAGGGTATATATAGTATGAGTGAAGGGTATGAAAGTCACATTTAAAAATCCTCCAAGCAGAATGTTTCGCGAATACCTTATGGGAAGGCCTTACCCGCGAGACACTCACGAAAACGACAACCTGGCATGACTCTTCAGCTTCCAGTCATGTGCTCCTCACGTGGCTCTTTCACGGGTTAGCTTCTTGCAAAATCCACTAATTCTTCAATTATGCTTAAGTCTTCACCAACTTAATACTAAACCCAATACAATAAAATCCCACAAAATACAAGGAACAAATTAAAGTAATTACAACACTTTTTGTTATGGAATAAAGCCAACATAAAACATAGTTGTAAATCACAACTTTACAATCTCCCCCTTTGGCTATTCCGTGACAAAACACCCTATAACAGACTCTAGACTTAAACGTGAGTTTGGGAACAATGGCAAAACTCACTCACACCTAAATCTAGAAGTTGTGATGAACTTGAAACATATATACCTGTAACTTGAAACACTTGCACAAAACACATTAGACCCTCAAGGTAAATCAAGTGATAAAAAGACAAGTATAATGTAACAAGTAAATTGAGATCAAGTAAACATAATATGAAACATGTGAGCAACTTGATCAAATAAGGTCAGTCATTAAAGAATGACTACAATGAACATTTAGCTAGTAAATGCTCATCCAGACATGCAAAACAATATAGACCAATCACAATGATCAATTGCATGTCTAACACACAAGCACGATGCGATGAGAGCAACAAAGTATAGATACTAAACATAACTCAAAGTACCATAAAGCAACGAGAAAATAAGCATAAAGTAAAACAAAGTTTTCTAAAAATAAAATGTCTTCTCCCCCTTGGTATATGCATCTCCCCTATGACTTTCTCCCCCTACAAATGTGCATGAGGTAGAATTTTTCCCTCTAAGAATGTGCACATGAGTCATATAGAAATGTCGAAACACATCGGTATACTCCTCGGTATACTTTCCCCCTTTTTGTCACGAATAGACAAATGAATCAAGAAAAAGGAGGGAAAGAAAAGAAGATAAGAACAAGGGTAAATGATGATACATGAGGGGTGCAAGATGAATGAGAAAAATGAAGACCAAATGAAAGACAAAAACATTTTTAAAGAAATGCTACAAAACATAAAGTAAACATGACATGCTAAGGATGATGGAACATGATATGGACCTAGGCATGACATAGACACAAGAACATGTTATATGTGCTAAAAGGTCTAAAAAGACTTAACTAGCATGAGTGAATGCAAAACATTTCAAGTGTTAGAGTGTGTGCAACAAAGGTGCATCTAGTGTGCATGTGAGATGCATGACCAATGCATGAATAAGCACTCACGGGGCAAAGTATATAAAACACACCACCAATGATCAAAACATGATAAACATGAATAATTATGGTGATCCCAAAGTTTGGTACTCATCGGAGTCCAAAACAATGAGAAAATGTCATTTGGGCATTTTATCAAACACTTAGTGCACATACTACATATGTATGTTAAACAATGCAAGAATATATGAAAATCTTGCCTAAATACATGATATTTTTACCACAATGGGCCAACATTCAAAGCAAATCAACATTTAAAACAGAACCCAATCAAAAATATTGACACAAATTAAGTTTTCTAGCTCCCATATGAAAAAATCCCAACTATAAACATAAAACCTCCAAAAACATAATTTAAGGATCAAAATCAATGAAAAGAGTTAAAGATTACCTTAGAAATGTTTATGGAATGTAAAACACTTGAAATTAATTGGGTTTTGATGTTGAAGCATTAAAATAGGGGTTTGGGAGAATATGAGAGAAGTTTAAAACAAAAGACCCACGAAATGCCCTTTAAAAGCTGATATGGAAATTTTCGTTGGTAATTTCGCTGGTAAGCTTTATTCACGAAACAGTCATGAAACTCTTTGTCCAAAGTTGAAAAACTTGATAATTAGACCATTTAACTCCCAGCTGAGCTTGCACATGAAATAGGTCATGAAAACATCTAGAAAACATGTTTTTCACACAAAAACAATTTGAAAAACTTTGAAAAACATGAGTAATACAAATCACTTCCAAAAGCAAACAAAAAGAACAAAAATCTTTTTGGTTTAATCCACATAAGGTTGAGCACACACACATCACATTTGAACATGTACAATCACACAAATGAAATAAACATTCATTGAACATTAAACTTGTGTGTTGTGTGTGTGAATCAAACGTGGAATAGTCCTTAGTCTAGAGTGAAACTTCAATGACCAATTCAATCAAGTCATATACAACTAGTACTAAGTTAAGTGGTCTATCTCAATTATAGAAATGAACATATATGACCTACCTCAAGAAAATGATTACACATCTTTGAAGCTTTACATTTGGCTTCTTTACAAATCATAACATTTGATCCTTTTTGAACAATACATCTCATTTTGAGATCGGTGTTTGAAATTTTTGATATTTCAATATTGAGAATGAGCTTTTGGCTTTTTGAGTACCATACATTTCAATTACAAGTCGTTTTCCATTTTTCCTAGTCAAATACTAGTATGTGCGACGGCTTTTGCTGCTCATTATCTCTTTTCATTTTGAGATTTACATTGATTGAGCTCTTGTAAGCAAAAACATAAAAATAAAGTGGGAAGAGATATAAGTACAAGTCTATGCAAGTATCAAGACCATTGACCAATCATTCATAACAATCTTGAAGATCTATTTACAACAATCACACATAATTTTCAAGATTTCTCCCACAAAGATATATGTGCATACATAACAAGCTAAGCTTGTAAATGTACTACGCTATTAGTACGAAGGTACTAGGCGAAACTCACATGAGACATATGTTCAAACATATACGATCAAACTTTTTGAATTTTTCACTTTTTATATGGTTTTGGATTTTTACTCACACAAAACAAAAGCAATAAAGTAAGATCAAAAGCAATGCATACAAATAAATGCAAGATGCACAAATGCATGATAATGAAGCATCTAATGTATGAAGGGTCCTACAAAGATCGAAAGAATTAGATCAAGGACCAAAAGAGCAAAATCTCAACCATAGGAACCCTTCCTCATCCAAACAAAATGATTGTTTGGAATGAGTGTCTCATGAGAAGTGAGACGGAGGTTGGAAGAATGAGAACCGGAGATGCATATAGACAAGGAGGTAAGAACATCAAAAACTTTCTTCAACAACTTACCATTTTCCCCCAAATCCGGTTTTGCTTTTATAGCGCAACTTCCAAAAAGTTCAAGTTTCTCTTTTCTTTTTAATCTTTTAAGAGCTTGAAACTTAGAGTAATGAGGTCTAAGATGACCAAAGGCATCACAATGGTGACAAACAATGTATTTAGATCCACTAGGCCTTTTTGGAAGGGATCTAGCAACATGAGTTTGTTCTCTCTTTAACTTGGGGCATTGAAATCTTATATGACCGATCACACCACAATGATGGCAATTAGGAACAAACTTAGATCCACTCAATTCCTTAGGATGGGACCTAAACAGAGGTTTAGGCTTAAGAGTCTTTCTCTCCACCTTTTGATTTCTTTTATGTGGAGGAATGTACACCAATTTGTCCTTTGAGATAGAACACACAATAGGCACAAAATCAGGTACCACAACATGATTGCAACATATATTATCTTCTTTTTTAGCAACAGGTTCAGCAATCAAACACTTGGCATGCATCTTAAGAGATTCATTTTCACATTTTAGCTCATCAACAAGTTTGTTAGACAAAACAAGTTTATCATCTAAGTCCATATTCAAACATTCAAACTCTTTCAGCTTTTCAAGAGAAATTTCAGCAAGCTCCTTATACTTTTCAACCAATTTATTGGATTTATCGAGCTTAGCAATCAAATCATCCTTTTCACAATGAAACTTGCTCAAATTCTTATGAAACCTTTTAGCTTCTTTCTTCAAGAGTTTGTTGTTTGGAATATCAATAACACCCAAAGATTCATGTAACATGGCATCACAATCATGTGGATAAACACTCATAGAGGCATTTTCATAAACACATGACATGTTACAATCAACAACATCCATAGAAGCATATAAAGCATTATCCATGGCAAAACACACAAGAGGTCAAGGATCACACTTAGGTAATGAAACCAAAACAAGTGTACCCGCTTTGATACCAATTAAAAACTCGAAAATGTGTTAAAAACACAAGAGCTGTTTAGACCCCCAAATAACAGATTACGGCTCGATTGATTTTACTCTAACTTATATAAAGTGCGAAAAAGAGTAAATGCGAGCGTAAAAACAGATAAACTACTCTAAGCCATATTCATCACAACACAGTAGTATAATGAAAGCTAAAAGAGTAGGGAAGAAAGAATGCAAACACAAGATAACCGGCCGATGTGTTATTAAAGAGGAAACTGAAGAACTTGAAGAAAAACTTCTTCGTCGCCCTCCAAGCGGTAATCGATCTACTAGACAATCAGTTGGGATACATGAGTTAGCAAGAGACCCTCCAAGCCTAATCTACCCGATGTAGCTAAGCCTTCCAAGCTCTTACTTCAACAAGGCTTCTCAGAACCGTATCTTGTCTAGCTCTCCGGATCCCACAACAAGCTCCATGTTGCATTCGCCATCCTTGGTATCTTCCAATACTTCCCAGCAACACTAAAAACACTTTCAACACTTTGAATGTGTGTGGGTAGTGTTTGGGTAGAAATCTCCTCTCAAGGTATGTCAATGGGAGAGGGAAGTAGAGGAAGCTACAATGATTTCTCACTAAGGATGAGTAGCTCTCTCCCTAAAAGATGGGTGTGTGTGTTGTTGAAAACCTATCTAGGGTTTTTCTCTCTGAATGACCTCTTCTACATTTGTGGGTAATAAGGGTATATATAGTATGGGTGAAGGGTATGAAAGTCACATTTAAAAATCCTCCAGGCAGAATGTTTCGCGAGTACCTCGCGGGAAGGCCTTACCCGCGAGACACTCGCGAAAACGACAGTTTGGCACGACTCTTCAGCTTCCAGTCATGTGCTCCTCACGTGGCTGTTTCACAGGTTAGCTTCTCACGAGCTTCTCGCGAAATCCACTAATTCTTCAATTAAGCTTAAGTCTTCACCAACTTAATACTAAACCCAATACAATAAAATCCCATAAAATACAATGATCAAAATTAAAGCAATTACAACACTTTTTGTCATGTAATAAAGCCAACATAAAACATAGTTGTAAATCACAATTTTACAAAATCCATCCTAGGATTTGGCTGAAAATGGTATGTTCAGCTTTAAGAGGTTTTTACTGTTTTGGGTAATATCAGCAGGAGGAAAGACCAGCAAAAAAGGAAAGGATTTTAGTAAGAAAAATATAGTTTCTTTGGTTGGTTTTGGTTTTTAGCCAAATAAGGAAATCTATAATGTTAAGGTCGCTAGGTCAACTATGCCATTTGTTTTGAAATAGCTGTCACAGCTGTTTGAAAAAGTTGTCACAACTGTCACAGCTGTCATAAAACAGCTATTGCTTGGGGCTGAAGTAGATGAGGTCAGCTAGATGATGTCAGGTTGCTGGAGAGAATATTCTGAATTTATTTCATGGATTTAGTTGAAAATTGTAATATCTCTTTTAAGGGTATCTTGCTATTTTGGGTATAGCAACTAGATGATAGGATTGAGCATTAAATGGTTGGTGATGTCACTTCCAGCTAGGTGTTAAGTGCTGAACACACTGCTGGTGTTCTGTTGGAGAGGTTTCCTCTTTTGGGTATTTATATTTTTGGTCCAAAATTCTATTACAATACATTTTTAGTAAGTAATAGAATGATTGATTGATAGTTAATAAAACTTTAGAGATCTAGCCAAGGTCTCATTGTGTTGTGACTTAATCTTGGTGAGCAAGAAGAGCATTTAATGCTCTGTTCTAGCAGCTGGCAGGGGAATATTTGGTTTGATTATGACAGATGGCAGCTGGGTATTAAAGATATCATGAATATTTTATATTTAAAGATTAAAGATAGTCAATCAGATTTAGCCATGTGTTTGAGTTGAATTTTAGTTGAAAATAGTAATATAGTTTATGTGGAATAATATAATTAGGTTTCTAAATTTGTATAGGAATAATTGGAGGTAGAATGAATAATTATTTTCTCAGCATTTAGATGGCTGGAGATATTGAGTATTTGTCATATGATGAAT
This sequence comes from Notholithocarpus densiflorus, assembly GCA_030021035.2. Lineage (NCBI taxonomy): Eukaryota > Viridiplantae > Streptophyta > Magnoliopsida > Fagales > Fagaceae > Notholithocarpus > Notholithocarpus densiflorus. The sequence goes on from JARYZH020000030.1 coordinate 3,316,098, forward strand.
ATTAAGTTTTAGGAAAAGAGCAATGGGGAGTTTTATCATTTTAAGTGTTATGTGATAAGAGATGTTTAACCTATGTTACCCACTACACTGACTCGTTAGAGTTCAGGGAGTTGGAGAAGACATGCCAAGTAACATGTTTTTTTTTTTTTTTTTAACCGCTAGAGCTTTACTAAACATACCTCTTGGCCCTCCAACCCACGACTCTCAAAGTTTCCCCAAGGAGACTCATGAGCTTGGATCATAAGTTGAAGATGAGATGACGTACTTTATGCTTTGTTGTCATTTTGTGCAAATATGGGCTTTTGTTGGAGAAGCCGCTTTCCATGAATATGAGAGAGGTAATATGGGCCGTGAGTTTTGACTCATTGCTTGAGCCCGATCTGTATGTTGATGTTGATGATGTCGTGGGTTATGAGCCTGATTGATGAAGAGGAATTGTGAACCATGAATCTGCCTCTTGAGTTGAAGATGGTGTGGGCCATGTGAGCCCAATTCATGTAGTTGAATGAGATATGAGCTTATTTTGGGCTTAAAAGAGATTTACCCAAAAAATCAATAATATGTTGATGTAGCGTGGGTTGCCAATGAAGTAATGCCATGTGGCGTGAAAAAAGAGTCCTCAACACCTATTAAATATATGTCTTAATTATTTTAAATTGAGTGATTTAATCAGGGATACTACAAATTTTATTACATAAGTCATACAAACTCATGTGTCACTAGTAGCAAAAAAGTAATTAAGACATTTATTGTTATGTTGTTAAAGTCTATCAATTGCATTTTTTGTTATATCAATTTGCAATTCATTTGTAGTAACTTTAGCGTTTTCCCTTTAAATTGGGTGAAGAACAAATGACACCATTACGTATAATCAATTTTCCTAATTCGTAGGTTCTAATTAGTTGCATTGGTAAATTTCTTATAGTTTTTTTTTTTTTTTTTGAAACCGTAAATTTCTTATAGTTGAATAAGGAACTTAAGATCAAATCCAGTTTTTTTTATTTTTTATTTTTTATTTATTTTTAAATAAAATACTAATTGGCATCATAGCATGATGGTAAAGAGCAATTGTTATGGTGCAAACATCATTATTTATAGAACAAATTCCACTTAATCCTTTTAAAAATTTCATTTTTCTTTGTTTTAGAACAAATTATATTACAAAATATTAAGTTAATTGAATTAATCATTTAGATTTTTTATGGGTCTTATTTTCCTTTCTTCAAGTAACAATAAAACCATCAGACTTGACTAAGAAACCCATATTGGAGACTCCTCCTAGTAACCATTCCCGAAATCTAAAGAAGTGTTCGTGAAGACATGGCATGCTCCAAGCTTACACCTTTCTATACTACCAAATCATAGATCCTAGATCAAAGTCATGAATGAGCTCACTCGATTTGTGTTTGATCCTTCTACTACTAGAAGAAGGATTTAATGAATCAGTTCGCTTGACTAACCTGAGCCTTCGAGCCTCTAGGCTTTTTTTATTTTTCCAACAACCTTTGATGGCCGAAAATATGGAAAAGCAAAGGCTACCCAATTTTCATTAAAAAAAAAAAAGCTATTCAAAGAGAGAAGATAAGAGAGAGAAAAAAATGAGTTTCTAAAGGGTCCAATTGCTAAAGACTTGTGTTGTGTAAGTGTAAACCTCTATTGACTTTTTTTTCTTTTTTTGATGCAGTAAACCTCTATTGACTGATTCTTAAACTAATCACAATGTAACAAACACCTCAAATAATCGGTGAAAATGTATTTATAATATTAGAGCATTCACATTAGCTCGTATAAATTTTTTGTCTATTTTAGTATAAGAACCTATTTTTTCTATTATACAAACTCACTTTTCAAAACATTCTACGTTAAATTATTTATTTTACACTATATTTCATTAATATATTAATTTTCTTAATTTTTTTAATTGTTTATCTCTCTTTACGCATAACAACTACCATCACTTTCTTTATTCGTCATCGGGATTTGAAAAAAAACTAAATGTAAGATAAATAGTGCCCATATAAATTTAGACGGTTATTATAGTAATTTTACAAATTTACATATTTTTAACTTGACAGATGTGAGTGATTTTAGACTTAAATTCTGTAAAATTACCTTTTTTCTATTTTGCATGTGCAAACAGGGGCGGAGCTATGTTCAAAGGTAATTTTGAATATATATATTTATATATATATATAATTATTTTAATGCTTTCAAAATTTAGTCTACGAAAATAAGAGTTCTCCCCACCCCAAGTATTTGAATTAGTTTAATGATGCTTTTATTTTAAAAAAAATGGTCTAATAGTTATAGAGACATAACTTTATTTTTTGAAACTCTATTTATTATTGTAAAATGTGCTCTTATATCTGTTAAATATTTGATAAAGTTTGGCACCAAACATGTTTGAATCTATTTTTTAACCCGTTATGTGGCGATTAACAAGTCATCGACTCATTAAAAAAATATTGTCATTAAAATTACACATGAAATGTTTCTTTAGTTACCACATAATGAGTTAAAGCAAGATAATTTCAAATATGTTTGGAGTCTAACTTGTTTCTCCAAGTTTTGGATCATTCATGTTTTTAAGAATTTCATTAGTTCAATTGAAATATTTTTTACTTACTTTAGTATAAAATTTGATAATTTGTATAAAAAATGAAGCTTTTTAATAATTTCACTACGAAAATGATAAAAATGAATTTTATTTTATAAAAGATCGCCATTAAATATAATTTTAATTAAAAATATTAAGATTTTTTTTTATTGAGTGTTTGTATGTATAATTTATCAATTAAAAAAGTACATGTATATAATAAAAAAACTTATGTATATATATATGTATGTAAATTTGTCTTGGTAAATATATTAACGCTGCATAGCCTCCTACTCACAAAAATTTCTGACTCTTATCTGTGTCCAAATACTCCTACTCTCTCAATTATCGGTCACGGCCTTCTCTACTTTAAAGGGCTGCAAAGTAGCCATTTTAGTTCCTGGAATTCACAGTCGTTACAGTGTCTTTACTTATATTGTGGACATTGATTGATGGGACTCACAACTCAAATTATATGCCAGGAAGTTGGTATCTATCCAATAGCAAACCTGAAGAACAGCTAATATTGTAAATTTGTAAACCCACCTCGGAAAAAGAAAAGAAAAAAAAAACAGCTACTGGACAAAAGAAATTACAAAAGCAAAATGTTAGTATACTTTTTCTCTCGAATCCAGCAACCGTTGTCCGCTCTAAGATTTGGAGTCCACCCTTCACAGGGACCTAAGTTTTATAGGGCATAGACACGCAATTAAAAAGTGGAGGCCATATCATATAGGGGGAAAAAAATTACTGTGAAGGCAAGTACTTTTTCACAGCTATGGCCAACCATTCAAAAAACCGAATTTCAAAACTTTGTTTTTTTGGCTCATGAAAGTTGGTTAAGTGGGTAACGTTTGAATGCTTCGTCTACAAAGTTTAGGTTCGATATCTGTTGCTACTAGTTTTTTTTGGTGGAGTATGTATAAGTCCAATATTCTCTAAGGCCTGTGACTTGTCTTAACTTTGGTATGGGGTAGCCTCCTCTCACCTAAATTTTTTTTTACCAAAAAAAAAAAAAATTTTGTTAATTGTGCAATTATGAATAGTTGATGAAAAATGTTAGATCATACGAGTCATTAGTAGGCAAAAAATAGTTATCATTCACAATCACACGAGTCAAGAAGTTATGAAATTGAACTTACTCTATATTTATTCTATATGTAATATGTGAGAAAGGTCTACATTGAGAGTTTCACTGATTTTTTCCCCTCATCATTTATGTGTTTTTGTGCTGTGATGGGTTTAGTTAGTTGAGCACTATCTCAAATATTATGTAACTAATAAGATGTGAAAAAATCAATTTTTTTGTTGTCGTAAGACATGTATGTGTTGTGTAGCTGTGGTGGCCCCCAAGTGAGAGCATATGCGATATCTATCTAAATTTTTTCTCTCTCCCTCCGTAGGAGCTTTCTCCCTTGACTCTCTGAGTCATCTCTCTCCCTTCTCAAGGGCTCTCTATCTGTCTCTAATAGGTAAGTAGTTTCCATAACCACCTACCCATCAGATGGATCAGCTCGTTTTAGAAAGCTTACAACATCTTAGGCTCACTAAGGAAGAAGAAGAGGATATAGCTATCTCAACTATGAGCAGATCGGATCTCATGGAGGAATGTACTCTCAGTCTATTCGGCAAACTGCTCTCAGACAGGCAACAGAACCAAAAAGCTCTAAAAAACACACTCAGATCAGCATGGAAAATGGGATCAGAGTTAAGAATTGTTGATGTGGGTAAGGATATTTTGCAATTCAAGCATGGAATTTTGACAACAATCTCCTCCTGTTATGCCGATGGAAAAAAGGCTTATCAGTGTCCAATATTTCCTTTACCCACTCCCCTTTCTGGGTACAAGTTTGGGGCCTCCCCTTTAAAAATTTATCTGAGGAAGTTGGAAGAGATTTAGGAAACAGTCTGGGCAGATACATTGAAACAGACAAACATTCTTGGCTATCTGAGCAAGCCAAGTTTATGAGAATTCGGGTGGACTTGCCGCTAAACAAACCTTTTTGCAGAGGAGGTAACGTCGTCAACTTGGATGGGAGCAAAACATGGGTCACCTTCAAATTTGAGAGGCTCCCCTATTTTTGCTTCCAATGCGGTTTGTTGGGTCACGATGAAAGGCATTGTACTAGCTTCCCCTACAATCCCGATTCTCCCAAACAATATGGGATTTGGCTCAAAGCAGGTGGAAATTTGAAGGACTTTTCTGAGCGGTCCAGATCATCAAGCAGCTGGAGCCAAGACGATGATAGAAGGGGAAGATCAGGCGATGGTTCAGGCGTAAAACCCGTCCCGGTGACTGCCAATAGAGTGGAATTGGAATCTGATCAGAGGGTAAATTTGAATTTTCAAAATTCAAGACAGACCGGACAAGACGTTGCGCCAAAAAAGTGGGGTAAAGCTGAGGGTTCAAGCTCCAAAGCAGAGAAAAATCTGGAGAATAGATACGGGGTTGAAACTACTGACTCAAGGGCTCAGTTGTCAAATCCGACACATGAGCAGCACGTTGAGAGAGATTCGGGTAAAGGCCCTAGTGAAGCTTACTCTTTAGTGGGCTTTATTAATTCCTCAGCAAATGAAGCCCACGAGATCACAAGCCCTGTAAAAGCTAATGTGGAAACCCCAAACCTTTCCATGAAGCCCACTACTTTAGTTAGCCCAAAAAAAGGAACACAGCCCAGAGAAAAGGCAAATTGGAAAAGGAATGCTCGTGAAAAAGGTAAACAAGCCTAGTCTACACCAACTAGAGCCCAGGTAAAACTCTTAGGCTCTAAACGTCCAAGTAGGCTTGATTTCTTTGAAGAAACAGAAGGTACTCCTCCCTCTAAAAAAAAAACTCTGTGTGACACAAATTAATACCCCAACCCACATACCTGATGGATCGGCGGTGGTTGCAAGGCAGCACTGTTGGGTGCAATGAATTGCCTATGCTGGAACTGCCGGGGAATTGGGAGCCCCCAGACAGTTTACGTGTTGCGTGATTACGTGCGACGTTGGAATCCCTATCTTGTCTTCTTAATGGAGACAAAAGCAAATGTAAAATGTATGGAGAAAATAAATTATTAATTGGGTTTTTCTAATGGTCTTTTTGTCCCCAGTAGAGGCCGTAGTGGTGGCCTTGCTCTCCTTTGGTCTAAAGAGGTTAGGTTGGAGATTCAATCATACTCACCCCACCACATTGATGCAACAATTTCGGAGCAGCACAACAACAACACCTGGAGATTCACAGGGTTTTACGGCCACTCGGAAACTCACTTAAGAAAGGAATCTTGGAACTTACTCTCTTATTTAAGCAATCAATTCTCTTTACCTTGGTTTTGCTGTGGTGACTTTAATGAAATTTTGTCTTTGACAGAAAAATCAGGGGGAGCTCCGAGGTCCCAGTACCAAATGGAGGGGTTTTGTGAGGCTGTGAACTATTGTGGCTTCTAGGACCTTGGTTACTTTGGGCCTAAATTTACTTGGTGTAATTTGCAAGAGGGGAGTAACAGGGTGTATCTCAGGCTTGACAGAGCTTTTGCCAACTCCGATTGGCTGAATTTGTTTGGAGATGTAAGAGTCCATCATTAGATTGATTCCACCTCTAATCATTGCATTTTGAAAATCTCTAATCCCAGCTTCTCCCCTCCTTCCCGCAAGCGTCGCTTCCACTTTGAAGCTTTATGGGCCAAAAGGGAGGATTGCCATGAGATAATCGAAGCAGCTTGGAATAGTGATGTGTCCGCACACACTCCTGAGGGATTTACAGCTAATCTCAGTAGGTGTGCTGCTGATTTATCAGTGTGGAACAAGGAGGTATTTGGCAACATCCCTAAAAAAATCCAAGAGAGAAGGAAATAGCTTAACATTCTCACGGCTCAAGACCAGGAAGGCTACCACAGTGCTGAGATAAACTAGATTAGAAAGGAATTGAATGACTTGCTGGATAGTGAAGAGATGCTTTGGCATCAGAGGAGCAAAATTCACTGGTACAAGGAGGGGGACAAAAATACAAAATTTTTTCATGCTAGAGCCACGGACAGAAGGAGGAAGAACACAATTATGGGATTGTGGAGTGAGGATGGTAGGTGGTGTGATGATAAAGAAAGTATCTTAGCAATGGCAGTTGCTTACTTTCAAAATATTTATACTACTTCCTCTCCCAGTTGCATTGACGAAATCACCAGGGCCATTCCAACAAGGATCACCAGAGAAATGAATGAGGAGCTGATCAGACCTTTCATTGGTGAAGAAGTCATAAAGGCCCTGCACCAAATTCACCCTACTAAGGTTCCAGGCCCTGATGGTATGTCAGCTATATTTTTTCATAAATATTGGAGTATTGTAGGATCAGATATTACAAATATGGTGCTTAATGTTCTCAACCAAAACCTTCCCATGGCTGCACTAAATAAAACAAACATTGTTCTCATTCCCAAAACTGCTCACCCCTCCAAAATGACCGAGTTTCAGCCAATCAGCCTCTATAATCACTGAGAATCAGAGTGCTAACCGTTTAAAAGCTATTCTTCCTACTGTAATCACTGAGAATCAGAGTGCCTTTACCTCAGATAGGCTAATTACATATAATGTTTTAGTCGCTTTTGAATTAATGCATTACCTGAACCACAAAACTGATGGGAAGGATTGTTTCATGTCCGTCAAACTCGATATGAGCAAAGCCTTTGATAGGGTTGAATGGGGTTTTGTGAGGGGAGTTATGGAGAGGCTTGGTTTTGATGGGAAGTGGATATCCCTTATTATGCAATGCATCTCTTCTGTATCCTACTCGGTCATCATTAATGGTGAAGCATATGGTAACATCACTCCCACTAGGGGTCTTAGATAGGGCAACCCCCTCTCTCCTAGCCTCTTCCTCTTATGTGCCGAAGGCCTATCAGCTCTCATTCATCAGGCTGCCTGTACCTAAGCTCTTCATGGTATATCCATCTGTAGGGGCTACCCAAACATTACCCACCTATTCTTCGCAGATGACAGCCTTTTGTTTTGCAAGGCTACTGCCCAACAATGTCTTGAGTTGACCCAAATTCTCAATTCCTATGAATCGGCTTCAAGACAAAAAATTAATGCGGATAAGTCTTCAGTTTTCTTTAGTCACAACACTCCCAATGATGTTAAGGAAGAAATCTTAAGTATTCTTGGCCCAATGCAGTGTTCTTAACACAAGAAATACCTTGGCATTCCTTCTCTTATTGGTAAATCAAAACTCAAGTCTTTGCTGAGATTAAAGAGAGGGTGAGCAAGAAATTGGCTGGCTGGAAGGAAAAGCTTCTCTCCATTAGAGGCAGGGAGATCCTTATAAAATCAGTAGCTCAAGCGGTGCCCACTTACACCATAAGTTGCTTCCAATTGCCAAAGGCTTTATGTGATGATTTAGAAAGAATGATGCGGAATTTCTGGTGGGGCCAAAGAAAGCAGGAGACAAAATTGGCGTGGGTGAGTTGGAAGAAATTATGCAAATCAAAGCTTTATGGGGGCATGGGATTCTGAAATCTCCAAGCTTTCAACCTTGCTCTTCTTGCCAAACAAGGATGGCGGATCCTATCTAATCCTAACTCACTTTTGGCCAAGGTCTATAAAGCCAAATACTTCCCTTATGATGATATATTGAATGCAAAGTTGGGTAGTAACCCTAGCTATGCTTGGAGAAGTATCTTTAACAGCCTTGAGGTTATTAGAAAAGGAACGAGATGGCGGGTGGGCAATGGCAAGAGAATCCACATTTGGGAAGATAAGTGGCTTCCAACTCCAACCACTCACAAAGTGATCTCCACTCCGAGGGATTTTGATGATTTCCCTATGGTTTCGTCTCTCATTGATGAGAATAGCAAATGGTGGAAGCCGGATTTGGTGAAAGCCCTTTTTCTACATTTTGAAGCTAATGAAATCCTTAAAATCCCTCTCAGTCATAGCCTCCCTGAGGACTCTTTAATCTGGTTGGGAAATAAAAAAAGGCTCTTTCACGGTGAAAAATGCCTATTATGTTGCAATGGAGTTGGTGGAGTCTGGGGCAGCAGGTGCAAGCTCATCAAACCACCTTGCTTCTCCTTTTTGGAAGAAGATTTGGCAGGTAAATGTTCCCCCGAAAGTTAAAATTTTTGCTTGACGTGTGTGTTTGGATGGCTTGCCTACAATGCTCAATCTTAGGCAGAGGGGTCTAAATACTGTTGGGTTTTGTCAAATTTGCGACAAGGAGTTGGAATCAATCCCCCACGCTTTGTTCCATTGTAACCATGCAAAGCAAACCTGGTCTTGTTGGAGTGCTTGCCCCGTGAATCTCTATTCTCCAACCCAAGATTTCATTGGCATTGCTTCCCAATTTATGGAGGAAGGGTCCTCTACTGACCTTGGTCTCTTTTTCATGGCAGCTTGGTCTATTTGGGGAAACAGAAACAATGCCATACATAATGATGCGGGCTGCCCTCCAACTCAAGTTTGGGAGATTGCAAAACGATCCTTAATTGACTTCACCACTTCCAACTTATCTAATCACCCCTCCCACCCAACGGTCAGAGCTCATTGGTCTCCTCCCCCTCCGGGTTTTCACAAAATTAATGTTGATGGGGCAACAGTTAATAATGGGGATTACTCTAGTATCGAAGTCATTATCCGAGACCACACCGGGGCCACTATTGGAGCTCTTAACAAGCTGCTCCCTTCTGCCTTTCCTGCTCCTATCACTGAGGCTTTTGCTTTGCTTCAAGGAGTCCTTTCTGCAGCCAGCAAAAATGGGCTCATCAAGGGTTATTTTTGAATCTGATGCTTTAGCCCTTATTCAAGCAGTTAATTCTACTGAAAATGGGGGAGTTATTGGTCACATTTTGTAGGATATAAGATCTTCAGCTCTTGTCTTCAGTTGGAGCACCTTCCAGCATTTGAAAAGGGATGGCAACAGGGCTGCCCATGAGTTAGCTAGAGAAGCGAAGCTTATGGGTCACTCTCACACATGGAAGGGGGTCTCACCCCCCTTTCATTCAACAGATCTTAATTGATGACATGTTGTAATCTCTTCTGGTTTTGTTGTATTCCAATTTCGGCTTCTGCTGTATTTGTTCAGGTGCTGTTGCTTTCTTTTAGGTTCTGATGTATTCCTTCTTCTTTTCAATGAAATATACATGTTCCCATCAAAAAAGAAAAAGAAAAAGTGAGAGCATATGCGCCAGAGTATTAAAGTCCACTGTTTTGAAAATGCAAGAGGTATTGAAAGTGTTCACAAAAGTTTTCACTCCCTTCTCATATTTGTGATGTAGTAGGCTGTGAAGGCCTATGAGAGAAGAGTGAAAGAGTATATATATATATATATATATATATATAAATATATATATATATATTTGGAATCGAGCAAAGATTGAGTCTAGTACTGCAATGTATTAGATCTATTGTAATAATGATAAGTGTCCATTTTTGGCCAGCTGTCTCTATTACAATGGATTTTAAAGGTGCACTAGATCCAAGCCAAGTCCTTTTTAGATGTCTCTATTGTGACTCATATTATATTGTTTGTTGGGGTGTGTTGTCGCCATTCGATGCATATACCAAAGACTTACAGTATCAATATCTTGTTCATTTCAAATTGATCAATTTTATAACAAAGTTTAAAAATTACAAATCTAAAAGTGTTTTTTAGGCTGTGTTTGTTTCAGTGTAAAATATTTTCTGGGTGTAAAATATTTTCAGGTGAAAATATTTTCGGGAAAGGAAAACATTTTCTAGTGTTTGGTTGCATTTTAAAAATTATATTAGAAAACAATTTTCAGTGTTTGGTAATATTCTGAAAATGCTATTTTCTTACAAATTTTTCACACTTTCTCAACCATTTTCTCAGCTTCCAAACAAATTTTATATTAGAAAATCCACCACCACCTACACACCAGCACCCACAGAAAATCCACCACTATCCACACAAAACCCACCACTACACAACACAGAAACCACCAAAACGCCACCACCCACACCACCACAACAACAACAACAAAAGATAGGCGAGAGAGTGATCGGCGAGAAAGCAAATCGGCGAGAGAGTGATCGGCAATCAAGCAGATCGGCGACGATCAGACCCGGTTCAAAAGGGAGAGGGAGATCGAGAAAGAGAGAGATCGGCGACGCGAATTGAGAACTTGGCGGCGTGAACTCGATGGTGCGATCTCGCTGCTGCATGGTGTTGGGGCGCAATCTAGCTCACTCTCCCTACTCTCTCTTCTTTCTCTTTCTCTCTTTGTCGTTTTGCGCGTTTGTGAGTCCTTCTTTCTCTCTTTGCGCGTCTGTGTTTTCTGGAAGGGATTTGAAGGTAAAATAAAAACGGAAATGCTTTTACGCCCGTGAGCCCTTATTTTACGGTCAACGCAAAAAACAATTTCAGTTTGACCCAATTTTCGGTAACTACCAAACACACACGTTTACAGAAAAGCATTTTCGGAAGTGGTTTGAAGCCAAAACAAACGCACCTTTAGTACTATATTATTTCAAATTTTTAAATAACGTGACATTATCAGTGCTATCAAATTTTATCTTTTAAAAGATAAAATGTTCACTATGAAATAAACCTTCTTGATTATAATTTATAAATGAAATAGAAGATCCTGATCTTCCACTTGAAGAGCATAGATTTGGCCAATTCAATGCATAGACCAGGATGTGCAGGTTTTCCTAACTAGCGAGGATACAAACACTGAGGGCATTGTGGATACAAAAAAAAATGTGATTCCATGGATATGCGGGAGGGTGATATCTAGGCACAGATTTTTCTTGAGGGGTTTAGTAAATATAGCCATATAGGCAGAGACTTATTATACCAGAATGATATAATAATTTCTCAAAATTGGCTCCATGCACGAACAAAAAGTGTGATGAAACCAGTGAAAAATGAGCTGGTTTTTGTTTTTATTTATGATCGAATCAATCTAAATGTCCTTGACCTCAGGCCTCAGGTGTCTGTGTAAGAGAGACAGAGAGATTGAGAGGTGAATAAATTATAAATACCATATATACTGAACACAATCAATGACTGTGGGGTCGGTGGTTTCAAGCTACATGAACAATTTGACCCCAACGAATCGCAGTGACATATAAACTGTATAATAAGTCCTACTTTTCCCGTGAGCAATGTTTGGACGAAACTCGTCACGGGCTTAGATGGAACTCATAATTGGTGGGAGAAAGAAAGTGGAATTTTTTTATTATTATAAGAAAGTGGAAGTTCTCATGTTCATATTTCATAAAATTATATGCTAATGATCTTCTTTTCCTTCTTTTTTTCCCCTGTTTTTTTACTCTCTCGGAATAGATGATTGATGTGATGGACCAACCTTCTCCAAAATTATAGTTTTAATTTTATGTTTTTGGATGAATAAGAATAAGGGAAAATTACACTTAACCTGTTTTAAAAGTGCTCACCCGTGGTTTAAAAGTTATCACTTAACCCACTTGAGGTGACCTCCGTTAGACACCCGTTACCCACTTCTGCCATTTCCGTTAAAAAATCTCCTTTAGTATATAAGCCACAATAGAAACAAAATTAGAAGCAACATATTGAAGAACGACTTCTCTCTCACCATCATAGAAATCAAATCTTTAAACCCAAATCTCATATCGTGACCCGAATCTTGTTCAATTGACACAATAATTGGTTCCTTCTTGATGTATATACTACCAACAATATACATCAAATCTTGCCGTAAAAAAAAAAAAAAAATCAGTTTAGGTTACAAACCCAGATAGCAAGGGAAAACAAAAAGGAGCCATGTTTTTTGCTTTTTTGATTGGAAGGAACCCAGAAGATTCTCCATCTTCTTTTGAAGCCATAGATAGAAAAAATATGCCAAATCCTAAAAACTCACAGCAGGAAAAACTAAACCAACCTAGAAATCCATTACACTCGCAAATCCATTAAAACCAAAAAATTTGAACCCACCAACCATAAGGAAATTTAAACCAACCCAGAAAATTCGAACCCACAAATCCATTAACCCCAGAAAATTTGAATCCACTGATCCACCGCTCTTCGCTGCTTCGATCTTAGCCGATCTAAACAATCAGGTTGCTCTACTACTCGCCGATGCTCCTATCTCGTGAGTTGAATGCTTCCTCTTCTCACGATTTCGTTTTTATTGTTTCTTTGTTTTTGCTTCCCGGTCTGTGGTTTTGGGTGGTGGCTAACAGCGGTGGTGGTGTTGGAGGTGGTAGTTTGGTGAGGCTATGATTTGATGGTTCAGTGAGTTGGCTGTGGTGTTAAATTTGCTAGAATGCTGGTTTTTTTTTTTTTTTTTTTTTTTTTTTTTTTAAAAAACTTTATTAGTGAGTCCCATCATAAGAACTCTCTCCTCTTTCCCTTGAGGGGAAAGAATATGGTTGGTTTATGAAGGAAAATGGATCCTTCAATTTTCTATTCTTTCACCCCAATCCATTCAATTTAGTGCTTTTTTTTCCCAATCATTTTGATCTTCTTCTTCTTTTTTTCTTTTTTAAATGGATTCATTTTGAACCTTAAGTTATGAAACTATTGTCATTTTAGTACTTTCACTTGGCTCACAAACACGTAGCTAATAAAATAATTAGGAATAATTAATTACTAGTAATAAAAAACCACATCTGCGTCTAAATTAAAAAAAAAAAATCAACATCAAAAAAGAAAAATGAAATAATGATTTTCTAAAGAAAATAAATAAATTACTTGAATTAAAAAACCTCGCACATTGTTGTCACAGGTAATTAGAAGATGATTTGAGGTTTGAATTTTGTAGTTTTCACTGACACTTACCACTAACAAATAAATAAAATAAAACAATGTTACAACACAGGTTTGCTCAAGAACACAGGCAAAAAATGAAGGAGAAAGTAATGTGTGATTTCATTGAATTGATTAATTATGTTACAACATAGCTCTGTCTTTTATACACAACGACAGAGCATGAGGAGGAAAAACATGATGTTACTATCTAACCGGCAAAGGCACAAAATAACCATCTCCTCCACAAACCAGATGCACCAATCAACTTATGACACGAGGCCTCTAAACATTTACAGAGAAATGAGAAAGACTACAAGCCGTATAATTTTGTGTGTAAATTTTTTTTCACCATGTATAAAGTTAGATAGTGTTATATTCTCTAAATACAGTGGAGCTATCATGTGTTTTCTCTATTATACCTTTATTTACGTTAGTTATTCTGTTCTTCCAAAGATTTCAAAAACATTTGTTCCATTGACTTATTGTTTTCACCGTTTAAACATAACTTAATTTTGACAAAGGATATTGATAAAATTGAGAATGTAATTCTTTATATATTGAATTGAATTGTTAGGATACATGGTATGCATACCATGCTCCGATAGCAGGGGCAAGTAAGAGAAGCACAACAATGACCATATTTGGTTGGAATAGTTCAAGCTTTCTCTCGATTTGTTTGTACATTTATAGGATGCTGGAGGATACTCAATATTTCCAAAAAAGTTCAAACATGTTGAGTATTTTTTCATTTGGGCAAGTAAGAGATTGGGACATTTTGATTTCAATATGGTATTCAGAGTCCAAGTTAGGCGTGATTCATCAAGCAGAGGATGTATAATCATAGACAATTTTAATTCCCACACATCAATCTCAAAAAAGTAAACAAAGCCATGCCCTTGTTCACTTAAATTTTTGCTACATCTTGTGCACTTAAATTAGTACAAGACGAATAAGTAAAAATATAAGTCACATTTTCAAGAGCTAAACACAGGAATATTTTCATTCAATGGGACAACTCTAATTGAACAGCCTGGTTGATTAAGGAATATTAATTATCTGCACAACAATAATTTATCCTCTGTAGGGGGCAGAGCAGCCACTAATTATTTATGAATTGATCGCTTTTTTCTTTTCTTTTCTTTTCTTTTCTTTTTTTTATTTTTTTTTTATGATAATAACAAGAATTAATTGCTAACCATGCATATGAGTACTGAATATATAAATAGGAGTAAAGCAATTTCTACAACTGGGCTATTGCCACTCCAAAATATATTGCCCGGTTTTTCAGCATTGTTTATTAACTTAATCAATTACACATTCACAATTATAAAGTTATAAATATTTTTTTCCTCTTAAAAAGACCTTAACAAATAAATATACCACACACTAAGCAAAAAAGAAAATTTGTTGTAGGTAAGGATAGCTATCATAAATCAAGGGACCAATTATTTGTCACACAAAAATATGAAGTGTCTTTATGCTATCATATATGTGAAGAATAATTGCCCTAGTTCCACTGTGGTGTTAACTTTCCCTTGCATTTAAAGTATAGCCGATTGACTTGATTCACCTGATTGAAATGATGAACTAGTTGAATTTAAATTGTCTCCTACATCCCCTGCTGGTCTTGCTGGTGATGATGATAGGAAAGGCTTGGAAGGCATTTGTAAGCATTCAACTTCTCCTTCAAGCATTTCTACAACTTTGTTCATTGAAGGACGGTCACTAGGCTTCATCTGTATGCACCATAATGCAACTATGATCATCTTCTTAACAATTTTCTTCTCCTCCTCTGTGGCATCTTCTATTTCTATGTCATTTCCTTCGCTAAATTGGCCATAGACCCAAGTTGGGAAGTAAATTTGGCTTGAATGGTCTGCAAATGCATTCACGTTCTTTCTTCTGCTTGCCATTTCCAACAATAACATGCCAAAACTATAAACATCAGCTTTATAGGAGATCCCTCCAATGTTTTTATAGAACAACTCTGGAGCTATATATCCTAATGTTCCTCTTGCAGCAGTCAACGACACTATGCTATCATTCGCTGGATAAAGTTTTGCAAGCCCAAAATCAGAAACTTTGGGAATGAAGTTCTCATCGAGAAGAATGTTATGAGGCTTAATATCAAAATGCAGAATTTGCATGTCACATCCTCGATGTAGATATTCAATCCCATGGGCCACTCCAAGAGAAATCTTATATGTTTTTTCAATACTTAAGGGAATACTTCCTTCTCGAGAAAAAATGTATTTTTCAAGAGAACCATTAGGCATGAATTCATATACAAGGGCACGTTTTGGTCCCTCAGCACAAAAACCAATGAGTTGCACCACATTCACGTGGTGAATCCTTCCAATTGTTGCAACTTCATTGATAAATTCTTGCCCATTAGCTTTGGGGTTACCCAACATCTTTATAGCTACTAGAGGGCCACTTTCAAGCTTTCCTCTATATACAGAGCCATAGCCTCCTTCACCCAATTTGTCCTTGAAACCTTTGGACATCTTCCTAATATTTGAGTAAGAGTACCTAATTGGCATGAGGTTAATTTGGCTTTGCAGAAATTCTTCAATAGCATCATACATTGATAAATGTCTCTTACGCCACTTATATATCAAAAACGCCACCACACATGGAATCCCCAAGGCAGTCTTTGTTTCAAGGTAAAATAATACTGTGAAGAAACATAACCGAAATAAGCATAAGAAAACAAATTTCTTGTTGCACCTGTCAGCTTTTTTAATTTTAAGTTGAAAATATAGTTAGACTTACAACTACACACCTTCTTAATCCTAGTAATTAAGCACAACATATGTTGTTTCATGTTAATGTCACTAATATTTGTGTCTTGTTCGCATGGTAAACTATTTTTAATCTCAATCTTAAGGAATGACATGTTAAAAAAAGTAGAAGAAGAGATTCAGGTTGTTACCCATTTTCACTGACACAGGCAAATAATCTGCAAGAAATATTAACAAAAAGAGGGTGAAATTACTTTTTGCTAAGGCAAAATGAATTGCTAATTAGTGAAACAAAGTGACCTGAATAACCTGAAAAGTCTAAGGCCTAATAAAACTGCATTAACAACTGTAATAAAATTGCAGTAAGATCTCTCATTAGGCCATGCTTAGCAAGAAATATAAACAACCATAAAAACCAGTTGATTTATAATTTATATATCTGGTCTTTAAAATTGTGATGTCACTTTAATTGAGTGGAGCTCAATCAAATGCCTACAATGTTCTCAATAACCATTAGTTGTTAGAATTATGTAGTTAAATAAATAAATTTATCACTTCCTATTTCCTAACATCTTAAGCCTTTGTAAGAATTGGTAATTTAATATAGTTAACTTATTGATGGGGCTAATGAATTTGGCCATTGAGTCAAGCAAACCTATTTTAATTAGGTTATAATAGAGTAAATGTTCAGACATGCATTCTGCATTGAATATCAAGTACTAAGCCTTTATTCTCACGGAAATATTGGGAGCTAGGAAAGGTAAAATTTTAATAGAAAGAGAAAGCTAATTTCTTAATAAATTCAAAAAATTTTACTTTTCATATCATCAAGCCTAAAAGATTGAGATTGTTAATAAAATTATAATTAAATAATTAATAAATTCAAAATTTCCTAAGAATTTTATTTATCAGAGATCAACCGATTACCCAAGTACATGGTTATTCCTCCATCTGTGTCATCAACACACATTAGGCGCAATTACTCATGCAATTCTATATTAATTACTATCCTTCAAACAACTTCTTTCAGATAGAAACCTCACCTTTGAATAAAGCATCTGATTTTCTTTTAATTTTATTCCACCACTCTGCATTGTCGAAAATTGAAAACCAAAATGCTGCATTTTTGACAAAGAAAGAAAAACATCAACGTTGAGAACTTTAAAATTGAATTTAGTCATTATACGGAAACTACAATAACTATTCCCTAACATGTAGGGTAAGCACGAAGAAGCTATCTTCTTAAAAAATTCGATACTTTTTTACTTTTCATTCCTCAAGCATAAAAGTTTGAGATCAACCAATTGCCCAAGTACATGCTTATTCCTCTACTTCTATCATCATCACATCAGACACAATATATTAATCATACAATTCTATTTTATTGTCCATTCTATATTACCCTTCAAACAACTTTTTGAGAAAGAAACCTCACCTTGGAGTGCATATCGGATACGGACAAGCAATCCTGCAATGACAAATAAAAGAAAAACATCAGCGTTCGGCAGTGGCGATGCCACGTTCAGGCCAGGGTGTTCCCAGGAACACCCTGACCTGAAAAAAAAAATATATATAAATATATATATAATTTTTTTTTTTTTTTTCACACACTTCACTCGGTTCTTTTTGTCCTTTTCACCCTAGTTGGTGATGAGTGGGAAGGTGGAGGCTCCATTCGGGCCAAAATCTTCCAGAGTTCATCCCACCAACTCACAATCTGTGCCATTGCCTATAATGAGGTTCGAGTACGTTAACGATTTTCCACCAATCTACAACGGTCCATTTAGGCCCAAGATTGGAATCATGGTCTACCTAGTTGTGTGTGACCTACAAAACTGTCCCTTTAGCTTTAAGGAGCTTACCCACATGTAGATGAGCTTAAAACCCAACCATGTAGGGTTACCCAATTGTATGTGCATGTGTGTGCTTTGTTTGAATTATTTGTTTGGCTGATAAAGTGGGTCAATCTTTTTTAGTCTTTTATGTTTTCAAAAAAAAAAAAAAACCAAATTTTTTTTCAAGTTTTCAAGTTCTCTTTTTTAATAAAAATTTTCAAAAAAGAATGTGTGAAATTTTCACCAAAAAAAAAAAAAAAGGAATAAATTTTCAAAAAAAAAAAAAAAGTGAGTTTTTAGTTAGGTTTTTTTTTTTTTTTTTTTTTTTTTTTTAAATTTTTTATATTTTTTATATAATTTCCAAAAAAGAAAAAAGAAATTAAAAAGAGTGATTTTCTTTGTAAATATTTTTTTTTCAAGAAAGAGTTACTTTCAAAATAAAAAATTTTCAAAAAATAATATATGAGTTTTTAGTGAGATTTTTTTTTAATATAAATTCCTAAAAAAGTTTTTCGAAAAAAAAGTGAGTTTTCTGTAAATAAAAAAAAATAAAATTGAGTTTTCAAAAAAGAGTTTCTTTAAAGATAATTTTTTTCAAAAAGGCTTTGAGCTTTCCATGTTTTGTTTTGGGGCCTTAGGCCTTTGTCGTGTCGTCTAGGGTTGTTACCTTATCTTATTCTTTGTTTGGGCCCTAGGTCCACTTAAATTTCATTCTCTTGGGTCTTATCTTTCTTGCATCTTGTCTAAATTTTGTGGTCTCATTCGAGGGGCAAGGTTAAGTGGGAATTGAATGTAAAATTTTTTGTTGGTGATCTTCATGAAATGTTTCTTATAAGGATACGCCTCTTGTAGGTGACCCATCATTACTCCTAAAATGTTTATTGCACAACCCTCTTGGTCTCAAACCTCTGATAATCGCCTTTTAAGAACCAATCTTACTTCTGTTGACCAAATGGCATCAAGTGACAAAGATATTTTGAAGAAGATGGAAGAAATGATGACAAGGATGACTGCTCATATCATTGAGAGGCTTCACCATCTTGAGGGTGTTCAAGGAAAGAAGAAGAAGGTAGTGTAAGAACCTCAAGATGAAGACTCTATCTTTGATGATGATTGTTTTGAGGAAAAAGAGGCTAAGATCACCAAGGAACCTAAGAATAAAGAATAGTCAAAGGAAACCAAAGAAATGTTGCAAGAAATTGAGAAGATGAAAGGCATGCTTAAAAGGTCCCAAAGTATAGAGGACTACATGCTTGATATTGAGGGATTGTGTCCACTTCCCGATGTCCAACTCCCTCCGAAGTTCAAGATGCCAAAGATGGATTCTTTTGATGGAATTGGAATCCCAAGTATCATTTGAAGTAGTATGTTCTTGCCATGAAGCCTCTAGGTCTTACCAAGGAGCAAATCATTTTGTGTTTCTCTCAAACTCTTAGTGGTGTAGCCCTACAATGGTATCTCTCATTGGAAAATGCTAAGATGAATGATTGGAACAAGATGGTTGAAACTTTTGCGCAACAATATTCATACAATGTTCAATTGGATGTGAGCCTTAGAGACTTGGAGACTACAAAGCAATTGAGCAATGAGTCATTTTCTAATTTTCTGATGAGGTGGAGAGGAAAAGCTTCCAAGATGCCTAATCGTCCTAGTGAGAAAGACCAAGTGACGATGGTCATGAAGAACATTGTTCCTATTTACGGGTGCTAACTTGCACCAATTCCTTTGAAGACCTTTGTTGATTTGTATGATGCTGATATTCAAGTTGAGGATGCTATTAATAGTGGACTTTATTGAGAAGAGTGATGCAAAACCTCAAAATAAGTTTGGGGTAGGGTATTCAAGTAATAATGATAACAATGGTGGTAAGACAAGTGAAGTTAATGCTGTTAATGTTCGAAGAGAGTTCACTTCGTTGGGAATGACTTTATCCCAAACACTTGAAAAATTGTCAACCAAAGGACTCATCAAGCCATTGGATCTTAGAAGGTATACTCCAAACATCTCTGCTCCAAACTACAATGCAAGTGAGTATTGCGAGTACCATCAATACCATGGTCATTCTACTGATAAGTGCACTCGTCTCTATCATGACATTGAATACCTCATTCAATCTGACAAGGTTCCTTTGCCACCCATCAACCTCCCAAACATCAAGACTAATCCTCTTCCCGACTACCATGGTGTGCCTTCTCCTAATTGGGGTTAATTGATCGAGAAGTTTAGTTTGTTATTGCATTCACAAGAGTTTTTTTTTTTTTTTTTTTTTTTAAATTTCAGTGTGTCTTTCAATTCAGAAGTGTCATTGTTGTTTCAATTCAATATGTCTTTGTTGTTTCAATTAAGTGAGTCTTTCAATTCATGTACTTTTTTAACTCATCAATAAAGTGGTTTACAATGATTTGAGTGTTATGATAAGTTCTCAAAGTTTCAAGTTCATTTGATTCTCAATATGTGATGTTGCGTGTTTGCCCATTTGAACAATGGAAATTGGGATGAAGAGGCACCATTATTCTGCTATCCTAAACACATTTCTCTTTTCTCACCCCTTTGAGCCTACAAAGTTATTTTCTTTCAAAATAACCCTTGTCAAGGATTAGCCGAAGTGGAATAATATGGTGGAAGTAGAAAGAAAAAAAGTCAAGTGAAGTGAATCGAATCAAAATTGAACAAAAAAAAGAAAAAAAAAGTGAAAAAGTAAAGGGAAGATTTTTTGAGGATAAGTCGTAGCATTTATCCATAATAAATCAAGGGTTTGGTTCCCATTTTTTATCATGCCTTTTAAGATGGTCTTGTTTCGTGTCTTCTTATCTTAGAGTCTATTTGACCTCATGTTCTATGTCCTTGTCATCTTTGTTATCCTTTGTTTGGTGCATTTATCACTTCCTTAGAAGTTGTTGTGTCTGTCCTTGTCTTTGGTGTCTTCATGTTTGTTTGCAATCCTTGTAGTTGGTCTTTGATCTTTGCTATTTAATTTTATGTCATGTGTGTTTGTTTGCTTGTTTTTATCCTTGTTCCATCTCGGGCCTTAGGCCCATCTCATACTCTGTTTAGGCCTTAGGCCTTTCCTTGCTTTATGTCGGGCCTTAGGCCCATCCTCATTTTGTCTTGGGTCTTAGGCCTATCTTGTTTAACTTTTTGTGCGTTTGCATGCTTTGTTATGTTTGTGTGCCTACTACGTTGTTGTGTTCATCCTTTTGTTATCTTTTGTGATCACATGTTTGTTTGATTTTTTATGTGAGTCTTGTGTGTTTGTTTTTCTTTTCTTATGCGAGTCATGTGTGTTTATGTTTTGCATTCTTGCATGAATCTTGTGTGTTTTTGTTTTTTTGCTTAACTTTTGTGTGATTGTATGTTTGTGTGAGCCATGTACGACTATTTGTGTCTTTGGCGTAAATGCTCATTTTTGAGTGGTCTGTTTGTGTTTGAGCATAAATTGCTCAGTCGAATGGTCCCTTTGGCAAAAATTTCTGATTCTTGAGTGGTTTGTTTGTGTTTGGACGTAAATTTCTTGGTCGAGTGGTCCCCTTGGCGTAAATTTCTCATTCTTGAGTGGCTTGTTTGTGTTTGGACTTAAATTGCTCAGTCGAGTTGACCCCTTTGGCGTAAATTTCTCATTCTTGAGTGGCCTATTTGTGTTTGGACGTAAATTTCTCGCTTATAGTGGTCCTTCCAACTTTAGGTAGAGTCCTTAAAACTCGAAGGTAGAGTCCTTAAAACTTGAAAACATTCCAAATTTTCTTATGGTACATTTCTTGTTTGCATGATTGCTTGCATGTATATGTGTCATGAAGGTAGAGTCCTTAAAACTCAAAGGTAGAGTGAAAACATCTCAGTTTTTTTTTTCTTTTATGTTTTTTTTTTCACCCTTCTTGTTGGAAGTACACCAATCACATTTTTTGAGCACGCCCCCATGTTTGCATGTTTATGTGTTTGTGTTTATGTGTATATGTGTGGACTAAAAGTTTATTAACTTGCAAAATATTGTTTCTTCAGGCTTTTAACCATACTTGCAATGCAAGCAAAGTTAAAACAGGGGCATCTGTAGATACCGCATTTTGTACTCGTTAATAAATTTTGGTCTCCGACCCCAATGATGAGTTTGACATATGTCAACCAAGGCTAATTAAATAGTTCACAATAATTTGGAAGTAATCACAACTCAAAAGTGCTTAAATTGCTATCGATACTGAAAAATGACCTTTGATTACTGTTTTAATCATAACTTTTTATCCACAAAGAATTTTTGAGTGAGGTTTATTTTATTGGAAATTAAAGATCCTGGGCTTCAATTTGAACACAAATTTTGCCTAATTTGGATTTATATCAAGTAAGTTATGATTACTGAGTAGTTTGATATTTTGGGTTTTAAAACTTCATTTTAAGGGCCCAAAACATCATGCTATGAAGTGAGCCGGCCCCTCGACCCTTGGGAGTGTCCAAAGACCATTAAAAAGCCCAAAAAACCCTAAGTTTAACTTATAAATACTCATCTTATGTCTCCAATCAAAACCCTAGTCAGAGAGTGATTTTTTGCCTCCATCTTCTCTAAAACCCTATTTTCTCTTTTCAAAACCCAATGGCAGCACCTTAGCACGTTTTCTTTACAAATTAAAAACCTATCTTTAGTTAGTTCTAAGGCAAAATCTATTTTACTAAATTGATTTCTCAAAACCTTTTTCAAAATTTTTTGTTCTTGAGTTGTGCTTACTAACTATTGTTGTGTTCTTTTAATTATTCTTGTCCTCAATCTAATCTTTGTGTTGTAGGCACTGAGGGGTCGGTTATGCAATCTCTAATTTGTGATTCTAAAGCAAGGTGGGCCTTTTTCCCATGATTGCTCACTTTGCTACACAGGATCCACACAGTTCTTAATTTGTTTTATTTGTTATACATGCTTAGAAATGTGTTTTGCTTTGTTTGATTTTGTTTTGTTGTGTCTTACCATGCTTTGAATGAATGGTTGAATTGGATATTAGAAGTATGCTAGGTTTTTTTTGATTGTTGTTTTGTTGCTGCTTTAAAACAATGTTTCTGCACGTGTATGCGTGCGTATGCTTTATGTATGCGTACGCATACTCTAGGCGTGCGTACGCATACTTGACGTATGCGCACTCATACTTGTACCCAGAAACGCAGATTTAGGGTTCTTGCTATTTTGTGTGTTTTGATTAGTTTTAATCCTCTGTTTAGGTCTTGTTGAATCTAGCTTTCACATGTTTAGATCTAGGGTTAGTAGAATAACATGTTTCACGTGCTTGAATTGATAGATTGATGATTAGGGTTTATGCTTTGATGAATCACATGAACATTCATAAGAATTTGAACATGCATTGATGCATAAGTGCTGAGGTGTTATGGTGCAACGAGATAAGTGAAGTAAGTCATGCATAATTACATGAACATGCATTTAACTTGGTTGATGAATATGATGCACTTTCTTGATTGATAAACATGATGAATAAGCTTGATTAATGCCTTGTTGATGTTATTATTTTGTGATGTGCTAGTTGCTCTTGGATATATATTGTGATGTGATATTTAATATGTTGTGTGTTATTTCCTTAAGTGCATGATGCATGTTTAGGTTAAGGATTAGTGCTCTCTTAATAAACTCTTTAATTAAATATGCCTTAGCAACACATAATGAAGGCTAGCCCACAAGTCGGACGGTCTTGGGTGCCTAACACCTTCTCAAGCCGTACCTAAACTCTAGACCCATAATTTGGTATGCCAACCCATGCATGTAATGGCCTGTTTGGATGGAGGGGGAAGGAGGGGGAGTAGAGGAGAGTAGAGTAGAGTTGGCTAAAAATAAGCTAATTTTGTACTAAATCTACTCTACTCTACTCTACTCCCCCTCCCTCCCCCTCAATCCAAACGGACCATAAGTGATTAGCCCAAAAGACCCAATATGGTTCGTAAACCGAATCTAGGTGGCGACTCCACTTTTCTCCGCCACGGTCCATTCGGTCGAGGCGTACTTCCCTTTGTGCCCACAAGAAGCTTGATAGATGCTCGATACCTCTTGATACAAGCTTCTTCTATTGAAGTTTTCTTCTTTTTCTCGATACCTCTCGATACATAGCTCGATCCATTGAGACATTTTTTCTGAATTCTCTATTTACTCAATAGAAGCTCGAAACCTCTCTCGATACATTGAAGTTGTTAGCCATCGATACCTTCTCGATACCTCTCGATCTATCGAGATTTTATTCTTGACACCTTTCAACACCTTCTCGATTGATCGAGATGTCTGGATCCATATATATTTGAGGGTCAACCCAGTTTCATTTTCACTCAAACATCTCAATACCTCTCCGTGTTCTCTCAATCCAAACCCTCTCTTTTTAAGAAAATCCTTCTTCCCTTCAAGATTTTGGCCTCTTCCAAGCTTAAATCCTTCGGTAAGTGGTCTCAATCTCTTCTTTCCTCATCTCTCATGCATTTCATGCACTTAGACCTAGGTTTTCATTATTTTGGGAAATTTGGGGTTTTGAGTTTTTGTGAAAATTTTTTAGGTTGGGTTTTGTTGAGATGATATCACATGATCATGCATTGCATTCTCTAGCATTATAATCATGTGTTCATGCATTCTAGGATTGTGTGACTGATTATATATTATGAGTATTGTAGTTTGGATTGGGTTTTTGCCCATGATGTTTTATATTTTTGCATGTTACATGCTCATGCATTACCATGCCTTGTTCCTTTCTTCTTTATCTTTCTTGAGTATTGTTTCCTGCTGTGCCTTTTATTTGCTCTCTTCTTTAGCTTCTAGCCATAGCACCCAAGAAATTTGCTTCTTTGAAGAACTCGATATCTCGTCGTGGTTCTTCATCTTAATCTTCTCTTCTTGCTAGAGAAAGGTTTTGTGATTTAAAATCCCAAAAGGATTTTGATGAGAACTTTTGTGACCGGGTGATTCATTTGGAATGCCAAGTCATTCTGTCTGATTTTTCAGACACAACTCTTCCTAGTGCGTTTAGCTCTCGGGGTTGGAAATCTCTGTAAGAAACCCTTGAGGTGTTCCAGCGTGTTTATGCAGGAGTTCTACTTCAACATACATGCTATCGATTCCTCTATTCCTCAGTTTACTAAGGTATTCAGAGGAACATGTATCATAGTTACTCCGGAGCTCATTTTCGAGTACTACGTGTCCCTAGGGTAGCTTATCCGGATTATTCTAGTCATCCTCGTTTCCGTTCCATCTCTCGAGACTAGTTGGCCTCACGATTCTGTGAGAAAGTCATGGTGTGGAGTGATCTTCTTAACTTCATATCATGCAACTTTGCTAAGGGTCCAAGGATCCTTAACACGGTGATGACCTTTGTTTTCACTCCACAGTCTCATTATAACACCATTACTGAGCCTTGTGCTTGTTTTCTTTTCTGTCTCTTGGAAGGTCTCTCTATAGACTTTCCTTCACACATGATAGTATCTATGATAGATATCTATCAAGACATTGCTACACGTGATAAGCTAATCTGCCCTTCAGCTATCACATGCATTCTCACACACATGCATGGGTGCTATCAGTCAGGGATCTATGTAAAGTTGTGATTTACAATAGTGTTTCTGTTGGCTTTTATTTTGTGTCAAATTTGATTGTAATTCTATTCAATCGTTTGTACCTTGTATTTATTGTGGGTTTTTAATTGTAAGGGTTGTGTGATAGAGAGAGAGAGTATGAAGACTCAAGCTATTGAAGACTCAAGAGTTTTCACGGGTAGCTCGCGACTAAGTATCCCGCGAAATGTTGTATGTGCCCTGCACATGACTGGAATGCGAAGAGTCAGGACAGATGGAGACAGCTGTGTTTCGCGAGTAGCTCGCGGGTAAGGTTTTCCCGCGAGATACTCGCGAAACATTTTGTTCTACCAGACTGTACTAACTGATACAAACTTTTTGTACCCACACTATATATACTCACATTACCCACAAATGTTGAGGAGTGCTTCTGAGAGAAAACCCTAGCCACAAACCTTAAGAGTTAGAAATTGTCATACTCACATATCTTTACTCAATTGCTTGTGGATTTTCCTCAACTCCTACCTTTCCATTTTCATACCATTGAGAGGTTAACAGCCCAAACACTTACCACACCCTTTCAGAGTGTTCAGTAAGCTTTTGGTGCTGCTGGGAAGCATTGGAAAAGCCAGGATTTGGCGGATGCAATCGGGCGTATTGCGGGATCCAGAGAGCTAGACAAGACACGGTTCCGAGAAGCCTTGTTGGAGTAGGAGTTTGGAGGGCTTAGGTGCATCGGGTAGATTAGACTTGGAGGGTCTCTTGCTAACCCATGTATCCCAACTGATTGTCTAGTGGATCGATTATCACTTGGAGGGCAGCGGAAAGGTTTTACGCTGAGTACTTCAATTTCCTCTTCGATAACACATCGGCATGTTATCTTGTGTTTGCATTCTTCTTCCCTACTCTTTTGCCTTTCATTTTACTCCTGTATTATTATGAATATGGGTTAGAGTAGCTTGTTTGTTTATCCGCTTGTTTTTACTCTATTCCGCACTTAGTATAAGTTAGAGTAAAATCTATCGAGCCGTAACTTTAATTTGGGGGTCTAAACAGCTCTTGTGTTTTCACACATTTTAGAGCTTTCAATTGGTATCAGAGCAGGTACATTCGCTATGGTTTAATTACCTGAGTGTGATCCTTGACCCTTTTGTGATGGACCGGTCACAATCTCTCAATGCCCTGCCATTCTTTGATGGGGGCAATTATGCCTTTTGGAAGGTTCGAATGAGGGCTTTCTTGTGTGCTATAGATGAGTCTGTTTGGGATTCCGTTGAGAATGGGTATGTTAAACCCACAACAACCAAGTCCGAATGGGACAAGGCAGCTCTTACATTAGCTAATGCGAATAATAAGACCATTAATGCTATATTCTGTGGAGTGTCCCCTGATGAGTTTCACAGGATATTGCACGTGGAGACAGCCAAGGAAGCTTGGACGATTCTTGAGACAACCTATGAGGGTACCAAGAAAGTCAAGGACACGATGCTTCAAATGCTTACCACCAGATTTGAAGAGCTTAAGTTGGGAGAGGATGAGGCTTTTGATTCTTTTTATGGAAAGCTCAATGAAATAGTAATTGCTAAGCTCAATCTTGGAGAGAAGATTGAAGATTCTAAGCAAAAGTCACAGCTATAGAAGAGAGTAAAGACTTGGATGAGATCAAAATCCAGGAGCTAATTGGATCTCTTCAAACATATGAGTTGGACTGCCTTTTCATAAATCCAGCAAATCTCTTGCTCTTAAAACCATCACCGAGAGAATGGTTGACTCCTTTTGAAGAAGATGATGTGGAGAAGGAGATAGCATTCCTTGCAAAGAACTTCCGAAAATTCTTGAAGATGAAAAACAGTGGGAAGCCATTCAGCAAAGGAAAGTTTTCATCCTTCAAAGGTGATAGGAAGGAGTTTAAGAAGAAAGATGGGAAGGATTTTCAATCCCCTCAAGGAATTGTCTATTTTGAATGTAATGGCCATGGACATCTCAAGAAAGAGTGTCCCAATTATTTGAGAGGGAAGGGCAAAGTATTTGCCACTACTCTTAGTGATTTTGACAACTCAAATTCAGACACGGAAGGAGAATGTGACAGTGAAGGGAACTACCGAGCCTTCATGACTATTGCTTCCGTTGACTTAAAGGATGATTTGAGCAATTTGGTTGATGATCTTGGTAATATTTCTGCGGATGAGGAAATTGAAGAATCCGAAGATGAAGATATATGCCAAAATGAAGGGGAGAACGACCTTCAAGAAGCCTATGATTCTTTGCTGGAAGATTGTGGCAAATATGCCAAAGTTGCTAATCTTGCTGTGAAAAAGATGAAAAAGGTTAAAGAAGAACATAAAGGTATACTTGTGCAACTTAAGGAATCAAAGTGTGAAGAAGAAAAACTCAAAGGAGAGTTGGTTGCAGCTTATTCTAAGATCAAATTTCTTGAACTTGAAATCATTCAAGCAAATGTCAAGGTTGAGCGCATCTCCACCAAGAAACTTGACAATGTGCTGTCTTCTCATAAATCTTCACATGATAAGACCGGTTTGGGCTATACTGGAGAAGGAAGTTCTAGCAGTGAACCCAAGAAGGAAGTAAAGTTCGTATTAGCCAAGAATGATGAGAAACTTAAAGAAGTGAAGCCTGAGACTGAGACCCTTGATGTAGTTAAGAGGACCATTGGTGCAAAACCAAAAGAAAAAGGGAAGTCATTACCCAAAAATCAAAGGGGGCCTCAAGTAAAGCATTGGT
Organism: Notholithocarpus densiflorus; assembly: GCA_030021035.2. Classification (NCBI taxonomy): domain Eukaryota; kingdom Viridiplantae; phylum Streptophyta; class Magnoliopsida; order Fagales; family Fagaceae; genus Notholithocarpus; species Notholithocarpus densiflorus. Next base: position 3,344,268 of record JARYZH020000030.1, read on the forward strand.
GTCATCATTGTGGCGCACAAGAACACACAAGGCCGAATTGTTTCAAGCTTCATGCACTTAAAAAGGCTGATTCGATGCGTGGTCAAGAAACTTCAAGAAGAAGACCAAGGGGAGCACAAGCTAAGGGAAATAGTGAAGGACATCTCATCGGTAATGTGATGGAAATGCTAAAAAACATATCCCTATGCCTTGCTAGCTTCACTCCAAGGTTTGAAAGTTATCTTGGTTGTACCTCGCCATCTAAGGCTTTCACCCAAAACACTCGTAAAGTGTAGGTGTAGAAGGGTACTTATACATGATCACCTCCTATATCCATGCATTAATACTTCCAATGTTTAGGACCACAGGTTCATGCATCATGTCTTGCATTGCTTCCGGTTTATAGCATGTTTCTTTTACAAGTTTTGTTTTGTACTTGTTTTTGTTGATCTTACTTTACTTGTTCTGTTTTTGAGTGTGTTCAAAAAATTCAAAACCCCATAAAAATTGAAAAATCTCCAAAAAGTTTGATCGCTTGTGTTGTGTATATCACATGTGAGTTTGGCCTAGTACCTTCGTACTAATGGTGTAGTGCATTTACGAGCTTAGTTTGTTTTGTATGCACATATATCTTTGTGGGATAAATCTTGAAAACTATGTGTGATTGTTGTAAATAGATTTTCAAGATTGTCATGAATGATTTGTCAATAGTCTTGATGGTCTTGATACTTGCATAGACTTGTGTCTATATCTCTTCCCACTTTATTTTTATGTTTTTGCAATAAAGCTCACCAAATATAAATCTCAAAATAAAAAGAGATAATGAGCTGTAAAAGCCTGTCGCACATACTAGTATTTGATTAGGAAAAAGAGAAAATGACTCTTGTATTGAAATGTATGGTGCTCAAAAAGCCAAAGGCTATCTCTCAATATTGAAATATAAAAAATTTCATGCACCGATCTCAAAATGAGATGTATTGTTAAAAATTTGGTTCCTCATTGATTAAAACTGAGTAGGAGGCTGTAGTGATTGTTTTCATTGCCAAGTGTACCCATCTCTCATCCAACCCCATTTTTGCCATGATTCTTTCAAGGAAGCACCATTTCACCCTGTCATAGGCCTTGTTGATGTCCAATTTTACTGCCGTTTGTCCTCTTTTTCCTCTTTATCTATTACGCATCCTGTGCAATACTTCAAAAGCTACAGTAGTATTATCTATAATCAATCTATTTGGCATAAAAGCACTCTGAGCATCAGATATAACATTGGGCAATATAATCTTTAACCGATTAGCCAAAACTTTGGAATAAATACGGGATATTACATTACCCAAACTAATTAGGCGAAATTCCGAAAGGTACTTTGGGTCATTTTTCTTAGGGATCAATACAATATGGGTATGGTTCATTTTATGTAAAAAGTGGCCTGAATTCAAAACTAATAAGACAACTTTTATGACATCCCTACCCACAATATGCCAGTATTTTTGAAAGAAAAAAGGGGACATACCATCCGGTCCTAAAGACTTTGATGGGTGCATCTGAAAGAGGGCTCTCTTGACCTCACCAGTAGTGTATGGTCGTAGGAGTATACCGTTCATGTCATCCGTCACTCGCCTATCAACTGAATCAAGGACATCTTCCATGATTGTATGATCTGGGTGGGCCGTAGTGAATAGATTGTTGAAGTAGTTTTTTGCCACATTTGCAATCTCATTTTCATCGGTACACCAATTATCTTCACCATTAAAAACCCCACTGATCTGATTTCTTCGTCTCCTTTGGCTTGCTCTCTGATGGAAGAACTTTGTATTCTTGTCTCCCGCTGGTAGCCAAATTGCCCTTGATCGTTGTCTCCATGTTAATTCCTCATGATACAACAGCCTGTTTATTTCACCCTTCACCATGTTAATGCTCTCCATCTTGTTACCCCTATTTTGTTTTTGTCAATTCCTCCAATTCCTTTTGTTTTACCTCCAGCTTTGCCTTAGTGTCTCCAAAAGCAGATCGGGACCATCCAACCAAAGCCATACGACACTGTTTAATTTTTTCAAACAACTTGAACATCGGACTCCCCCTACGATCCACTTGATTCCAAACTTCATGGATGACCCATTCACAATCCGGGTTTGAGGCCCATTTTTCCTCAAATCGATGTGGGATGTTTTTCCTGCGAATAGAGATGTTTGTGTTGTGAGTGGTGAGCATGATTGGGGTGTGATTTGAATATGGGGCTTGTAGGTGGGTTACTCGGCTATGGGGAAAAATCTCTCCATTCCAATGTGGCACATGCTTGGTCAAGTCTTTGTTGAACAAAGTCTCCATAGTGTCGTCCATTATTCCATGTGTATTTATTCCCTGCATACCCAAGATCGATCAGGCTACAATGAAGGTGGGCACTTCGAAAAGCCTCCATTTGTGTAGTTGGTTTTAGGAGTTGGCCCTGCTTCTCCTCCAATGATAGGATCTCGTTAAAATCCCCAATACATAACCACGGCATCGTGAATCGAGAATGGAGATGCCTTAGTAGACTCCAAGTTTCCTGGCGACAGCTTGCATCTGGTTGGCCATAAAAACCTGTGATTCTCCATGCTGGACCCGTGTTGCTGTAGATGATTGCGTCGATGTAATTCTGGGTGTATGTCTGAATGTGCAAGTCTACTTCCTCCTTCCAAATCATTGCCAAGCTGCCTCTTCTTCCTACACTAGGTACTACAAACACTCCTTGGTAAGGTAGGTTGTCTGTTATTTTCTTCATCTTTGTCATTAATTGTTTTGTCTCCATAAGAAACAAAACATTGGACACTTGAACTCTCACAATGTGAGTGAGGGCTGTGACTACACAGAGGTTCCTAAGCCCCTGGCAGTTCCAATTGATAATTTTCGTTGTGATCAGCGGGGCTGATCCGCAGCCACCACTGTTGACATAGAAGAAGTTGTGTTTCCGGCCAACCTCTGAAGCTGTTTCTTCTCTCCCATCTCCTCCGATTCAGAGTCCTCACAGGTCTAAGCATTGTGTACCCATTTCTTACTCCCAGGTTCTCTTTCACTCCGCAAGTTAAGTTGCATGTTTGCGGTTGGCTGTCTTGCAATTTTTTTCCACGTCCCACACTTAGTTCTGTCACGTGCTACCACCTCTGCCCTAGTCTCCTCACGTGCATCTTCACTTGTCTTGCGCGTTATGATCGGGTTTGCCAGCTGACCTGATAACTGCTCATTAACATACATAATTAGGACGCTAATAAACTCCTTCCCATTAACTTCGGACCCATTATTCAGCCCCTCTTTATGTAAATCAGTTTCCAAAACATCCCCTTTAATTTCAGGTCCGTTAGTCGTCCCATGATTGTGCGTATCAAATACCGTTTCAGCATTTATGTCCATAGTGTGGAATTCAGTTTCAGGGTCAGTGTCCGTTTCGGCAGTAATTCCCATATCGGTTTCGTAATTGACTCGCTGGACATGCGAATTAATTACCATGGACGTTAGTGCTGGATTCTCGGGTTGTGGCGGCGGAGACCTGGCACGTGGTTCACTGCCTGCTGCGCTGTCATGCCGTGCTTGACCCTTGGCTTTCTTTGCCAACGTATCGGCTTGCCGCCGGTGACCAGCCTTTAACCATATCCCGTATGGGAGTTCTCCGTCCTCATTTTGTATCGGTTGAGAGCAGTCCTTCACTTCGTGGCTTAACATGCCACAATTGTAGCACAAACCCACAAGCCTCTCATATTTGAAGGCGACTAACACCTCGTCACCCTCCGGACTGACTATGGGAGCCCCTCTACAGAGAGGTTTGTTCAAAGGGATTTCAATGCGAATCCGCAAGAATCGTGCTTGGTCAGATGCTATTGCCTTACTATCCACTTCCACCACACAGCCAAGTCCCTTTCCGATATCCATACCAGCTTCTTCGTTTATAAGATCAAATGGTAATCCCCATACTTGAACCCAGATAGGAATGACTGGGAAGGAAACTGATCTCGCCGTCATGCCTTTTTCCCATTTGTGAATTACTAGTAGTTGGTCGTCAAAACTCCAAGGATCATTATCCATCACCCACCTTAGCTAGCTTTCCAAAGCGAATTTACATTGGAACAGACCTTCGCCTACATCGATAATCTTCAAATCATTCCCCATCTTCCAGACTACTCTTAGCAAGTTCTTTGCAGCTCTAAGATTTATCGGTCTAGTTGTGAGGAACTTCCCAATGATGCTGTTTGAGTACTCTTCCAGAGTTCTAGCCCGTTGAGTTGGTCGGACCAAAATTGCTTCCCCTTCTTCGGAAGTGAGTTTGATTCTCTGAATGCGTTCTATAAAGTCAGCGTCCATTTGAAGAGCAAGGGGATTGCTCACTGTAATAGCAAACAAATTTGTAGAACCACCACCACTCGTTATGCTTCCAAAGTAATGTGTGTCAAAAGAAACTAAACGTTGGGATGAAAAACTCACCCAAGGTGAGAGAGAGCTCCTATCTAGAGGTGAAGAAAAAATATTAGTGTACAGAATTTAAATTTTTGAATTTGATACCTCTTCAAACATTCAGAACAATTACAAGAAAATTCTGCAGAAAATCCTGTTTTACGACTTTCGATCAATTGAGTGCTCTTTTTGATCGTTCGAATAGGAATCGAATAGCGATCGATTCATTCAGAGGCTCCAGGATTATTTTTTTACCATTTCGATCAATTGAGCCAAAGTTTCGACCGATTGAAAATGCTAAATTTCAAATTTTCACTTATAAAATTCTAGAACTTGAATTTTCACTTTATGAAACAATATTCTCCAAACTCAAACATCATTATTACAACCTATCCATACATCGACCTATATATACAACAATAAGTTGCCTTTTATTTCTTCAGAAAACAACAGTAAATACAATGGCAATTGAGTACAATGCTTTAAGTCCCAAACTTCATGAACAATTACAAACCCAATTTGTAATGTGCATTGCCAAATTTAACTCAAAACGCAAAAGGCTCATATTGTTTGTTCAACTTATTAACTTTAATTGAACTTTAATTTTTATTTTTAATTAGTGTTGGCCCCAAGAAGATGTTAATGAGAGATTCAAACTAGTGACCTCTTCATGAGGCATGGCCCCCAATCAATTCTACTACCCCTTGGGGCAACATTAATTAAACTCTATTAGCTGCATAACAAGCCATCCAAACCAAAACCTTCAAACAGCAAAAGAAACCCAATTGAAATCAAAACATACTATCGATATACAGATGCTTACAAATGCAATATTCATTTTTGCGCATGAAATCCTTTACACATTCAAAAACTCTCCAAACTTCAACCAACCACAATAAACTAACAATTGGAACCAAAACAAAACATTTAAAAAAACAAAAACAAACACAAAAAAAAAAAAATTGAAATATATTGCCAACAAGAACACACATTCTTAAAATTCAAAAATTCAATAAACTCAAACAATTTGTAACACTAAACACATATTGGGTCATCTTTACGGTCATTGATAGAAGCAGCAAGCACACACTTTGATGAGTACGACTCACCCCGCCATGCTTACCATTAGCTTCAATAAACTATTGCCCCAAAAATATAAACACAGAGTAAAGCATAAAAAACCCAGATATATAAACACAAAGTAAAGCATAAATTAAAGGGGTATTGCAAAATTCGATAAACTAATCGTTAACCTGTGCTATACACGGGTTTGATCAATAAAAATAAAATATTTATTTTGCATGAAGATACATCAACTTGAAAATGAACAGAAAAAAAAAAAAAAAAAATTTAAGTTCAAAAGTACAAACTTCATCTCATAATGCCATTTAAAAATTAGACTTTGATCATATATAATTGTGTAAGAAAAACAATTAGAGAAAGATTATTAATTAGCCTTGTGCAATTCATCTAAAGTAATAAAGTTAAAATAAATTATCTATACTCTTGGAAAGGTAATATTCACTTCAGTGATGCATTCACCCTTTCAAATGGTTGTAAAATTCTCAATATGTTGAATTTGCTCAATATAGACTCACCAAAGTAAGAAGTGGCACACAATTCATGAATTTGAGTCATACAAAATGTGCAACATATGCACACAACAATAACTACAAAGGAAATTGATCATGCAAATACATATTTTACATCAAGATTAATCTCAATTTCCACCACAAATCTGGTATTAAATTTTTTGAAATCTCATAAAAGTAAGGTCAAACACATTAACCAAACAAACAGATAGTAGAGAACAAAATTTAAGGTGCATAAGCTATCTTTCACTTATGTTATACAACTATTTAATAATCCTATTAGATCTTAATGATGCTCATAATCCTCTATTTTATTAAATATTGGTAAAACATATAGGTCTTTTTTTTTTTTGAAACACATGTAGGTTTAATAAAAACTAACTTTTTGGGTCATATATTTGCGTTAGCTTCAATTCATTCTTCAATCTATATTTATTCACTTATAGACAGTTCTCTAAACAACCTTAATTTATATTATAAACAAAAGTGATATATAGAGAACATCATAATAACATATAAAGACAAAATAAATTATGACTAAAATCTTAATCACAAATAACACCATATAAAACAAACAAATAACACCATATAAAACAAACAACAGCTAAAAGCATTGTAATGGTTTTGACTATCTTAGACATTCTTTTCCCAATTCAATTATTTATTTATTTTTTATAAAAAACTTTTCCCCTCCTAGACCTCCAAGCATTTTGTGTATGGGGAGGTGCCAATTCAGTTACAAGGCTTTTGGCATTGAATTTGGTCCCAAGAGAATATGAAAACTAAAAAAGTTATTCCTAAAACTGTCCAGAGACAGCAAGCTGATTTTAAATAAACTCATCCTCTCTGATATCAAATAACGTAAATACTACATGTAGATATCCTATCAAGCAATTATTGGGTCAATAATTTTAAATCGCGCTCTAAAATATTATGGTTTCAATTAAACTCCATGAAATTATAGTAGAGATTTAGTTACACTCATGAAGTAAATATAAATACACATGATGGAAAATAGTGATCACATGAGATTGAGGAAAAACCTCTTATATTGGAGGAACGAAACCCCAATCACATAGAGATTGAAAAAATCCCCTTGACATAGGAACACATCTGAAGATTAACATTGCCCAAATCTCAAAGAGGTAGTAGCCACCAATTAACATAAAGTCTTGTCATGAGAACCAATTAAGCATTCATATCACAATTATACAATTAGAATGAAATCAAATAACTTGGTTCAATATGCAAAGGGATTCGACATGATAAATTGATTCAATATGCAAGGCTAAATTACCCCTAATTCAGGAAGTTGATAGATTCATACATATATCTTTTTGAGATGACCAAAGGAACATAGTAAGAGGAATTAAATAAGTATTGTAGCTCATACAGCCAATTTGTATTTTTTCGCTCTTTGAATCAAAATTAGAGCAAATGCAGTGGTACTTGGTGGCTTTGATGCAAATGATTATGACCAAAGCCTAAGGTTTTCAATTGAGCCTAATGTTAGGATCTTTAGGGTTTTTAATTTTGGGAGGATCGGTGTTTCAAAGACAAAACTTGTAGTCGGGATTTTCAAAAGATTTCGTGTGGTATTTAGTTTAAAATTTTAAATAATTTTATAAAAATTTAAATAATATTGAAAATTGTGGAGGCTCCTAAGCTTACGTGGCATAATACAAGGAAGTCAACCACTAATTAAAGGATTCAATTATATAGTATTTATAGATGACAAAAGGGTACAAGAAAAAAATAACCTTTGATGAGACCAAGCACGTCAAAAGCCCAATAGCCTATAGTTCTGACCAAACAAATGCCCACTAATTAATAATTATTTCATTTCCTTTCTTTTTACCCGGCCCAAAGTTACTCATGATGTTTACAAAGTTTTGGGCTCAAATCTGGATTCATCTATATTATAATTTAAGGGGCTTCTAAGCCATTTAAGTCACGGACTCTAAGATGTGGACTCTAAATAAAATCCCTAAATTTTAGGTAAATTAAAAAAAAAAAAAAAAAAAAACAGTTTTTTTTATTTTTTAACCACATTTCTCTATATCCCATAAAATTAGGCACCACCTTTCCTCATAGTATCTCCAGTAGATTCTCCAAATTTTTCTACTATTTGGAGAATGAACAGTGACTTTTACATTTTAACTTTTCACTTTTTCAAATACATTTTCCAAAAGATTCTCTATCTCATTTAAATATTATTTTTTCATTCATTCTTTATTCTTTTTTTTAATATCATTTATTCTTTCTATATTCATTCCCAACAATTATATTTTTCAATATAAAGTATTATATCCACAACATTTTTCGCAATACTTTCACAAGAATCACATCAAAATCTTATATGGAAAGTTGTTACTAGTTCTCATTTGAACCCACCGCTGAAATTATTTTTTTACTCACCAATATTAACTAATAACAATCTGTTACTTAAAATTTATTGTGAAAATATTGTGGTAGCCATTTCTTATTTTTTATATTATTTTTCCTTTCTTAATTACATCCATACGTTTCCTTTTTTTTCTCTCTTGGTTTTTTCTCCACCACACATGTATCCCACTTATCTCTATCTACCCTTCTTTTTCTTTTTCTAGTTCATTCCAGATCTCACTATCTCCAGCTCTCTCTCACTCTTTCTTTCTCAAGCTCTCTTTTTTTTTTTTTTTTTTTTTTACTTTTTCTATTTCTACTTGATTTTAGAACACTCTCTAGCATGATCTTTTGACTTCTATTTCTACTTCTATTTTCTTTCCTCTTCAGCTCACTTCACACACACACACACACACAGCCGATATGGCCTTCGTCTATCTTTTTTTTTTTTTTTTCTTGTTCTGATTCACTTTGTTGTTACAATGGAGCTTAGATAGGCTTTCATGCTCTTGATTTGTTGTTTTTGTTTTGATTTTAGATTTGTTGTTCTAATTAAATTTGTATTTTTCCATGTTCTTGATCTGTTATTGTGTTTGTGTTTTATTATGTTACCATTTGAGAGAGAGACAGATGAACAAAGAAGAGAGGAGGAAAGAGAGAGAATTTTTTTTTTTATTCAGCCGGGTATTTTTTTAAGATAAAATAATGGTTTGGAGTTGCTACAGTGTTCTCTAAATCTAGAGAACACTGTAGCAACTCCAAATTTTTTTTTGGAAAAGTTGTGTGTTTAGAGAAGCTGTTGGAGCGTGAACAGTGAGCTTTTTTGGAGAAAAAGTAGAGATAGAGTATCTGTTGGAGATGCTCTTATTCTTTCTAATTTGTTTTTATTTTTGATAGAGTTAAACACGTACAAAAAATAAAAAGGTAAAAGAGAAACAAAAAATGAGAGAGATACATTTTTTTTCCTTAAATTAACATGGTTATTTATTTATTTATTTTTTTGGTTAGAAAATTGATATGAACGTTATTTCAATTAAAAAAAAAAATTAGAAAATGCTAATCTATATTACTATTTAAGGTGCTTCTAAGCTATGGATTCCAAGCTATGGACTTCAAGCTGGCTTCCAAGCCATGGACTCTAAAATTGCTAAAAATTAGGACATTGTTTATACCTATAAGTTACTGCTGCCAACTATTTGGTCCAAAATTTTATTTTTTTTCAAAAAGAAAACTACCGGCCTCATTCCTTAACCACAAAGAAACGTGCAATCCTACTAAATTGGCAATTTGTTTTACAAAACTTACCTTTAAAAAAAAAAATCATAATCAACTCAACGGCTAAAATATCCTTTTAAAAAAAAAAAAAAAAAAAAAAAAACTAAAGGGCTAAACCACTACATTATCTATAAAATAGAAACACTCTCTCACAAACCCATATCTTCAAAACAACTATATTTATCTCGAAAAAAAAAAAAAAAAAAAAAAAAAAAAAAAGGTTCACACCTGCTATATGAAAAGTTTTGATTATGCCCCTCTGAATTTTCTCTCTAACCAAATGACAATCTATCTCAATATGCTTGCTGCGTTCATGGAAAACAGGATTAGCAGCTATGTGAAAAAAAAAAAAAAAAAAAAACCTTATCCTTATCCCATCATTTATGTATTTTTTTTTTAAATCTTTGTATATTAAGAGGATTCTAATAATTAGTTACCTCATATCTCAAATCTCTAAATCACCCCTAATCTTTTCTTTAAGCAAGTAATTTAAATTACTTGAGTGTATACAAGCAATTTAAATTTAATAATTCGATGTAGAAAAAAAATTCTAGGACCACAAATTTTGTCATAACTTTTGCCACAACTTATCCATATGGCAAGTTGTGAATAGAGGAGTAAAAGTGGTGGGTTTACAACTCGTCATATGGATAAATTATGGTAAAGTTGTGATCTTAGTATTACTAAAAAAAAATAAAAAACCCTACTCTAGTTAATTTTTTTCCCACTCATGTTCTCCACCCACACCCTCAAAAATAGGCTCCACAATTAAAACACACAATTATCCGAATTACCAAAAAAAAAAAAAAAAAAAAAAAAAAAACCATTTGATGAAACTACCTATTCCCACTACAAAATGAAAACTTCCCACTAAACATGGCCAAAAACTACATTTGGATCACCTTCAACTTCTAGCCAAATACAATAACTAGAATTTACATGACTCTCCCACATCTCTTCCTCCACCATTTCCTACTTCTAGCCATATTCCATAACTACATTTTGCATCTCTCTCCTACCAAATTCAGTTCCTACTATTTTGGCCACTTTTTGGCTCAAAAAACTCCAATTTGTTTCAATGGGAACATTCACATTAAGAATGCTAAAATGCAAAAAATGCTAATTTAACAACCAACACACAAAAATACCTACTACATCAAACATGTCAAATGCTAAGATTTTTGACACTCAACTACAATGAGCTACCATCTCTAGCAGCTCGCTGTAGCTGAGTGTCAAAACCAAATATTATTTGTTTAATCCTCACACACGTGCCCTTTTCTTGTTTCTCTCTTTCTCACATGCTGCCTCCTCTCCTTTTCTTTTTTTGGTTCTCCCTCAACCCACGCCTATTCCCTTCAACTCGTGCCTCTATCTCTCTCAATCTTCTCAAAGTTCTGGTCCACTCGAAGCACCTAAACTCTGAATTCAAATCCGGTAGAGATGCCATATTCTGATGCCTCCACTCGACCTCACCACCTATTGTTGACCAATCAGTTCTCTCTTGCTCATGCCTCTCTCTCACCGTGGTGCTTCGTAGGTTTTGATGTTTTTATTTTTGTTTTTGTTTTTTTGTTCTTCATGGGTCTGAGTTTGTAAAATTTGTTTTTGATGGTTCGATAGTTGTGAGTTTGAGTTTGTGATTTGGTTGTGATTGAGTTTGTGAAATTTTTTCTTGGTGGTTCAATGATTGTGGGTTTGAGTTTGTGATTTGATTTTGGGTATGTGATTTGGTTTTGGATTTGTGACTTGTTTGTGATTTTGGTGGTTGGGCTTTGAGGTTGTGGGTGGTGGTGGTTGTGGCAGTGGGTGTGGATATGGGTGTGGGCGGTGGTCGCTAGTGGCAGTGGGTGTGGGCAGTGGTAGTGGGTTTCGGTTTTGTAGTGGGTTGGGTCGGTGATTACGGTTTTATAGTAGGTTTCAATTTTGTAGTGGCTTGGGTTTTCTAATGATGGTGGTGGTTGGCGGTGGCCATGAGTGGTGGGTTGGTTGTTTTTGTTTGGGAGAAGAGAGATACACAGAGAAAGAGAGAGGAAGAAAGAGAGATGTATTGAGAATAAAATAAAAATAAAAAATAATAAAGAAATAATATTTTAATGAAGTGGAAAAAATATAAAACCTTTGATATTTGGTATATTACAAATTGTGGTGTTAAAATAGATAAAGTAGTGTTTTGAATTGCTAAAAACTATATTTTTTTAGCTTTTTTGATGTGAATGCTCTGACAGATTAGGCATATATAATGTAAGCATGCGCGTAATATAGAAGCATGGACTTGGCAGTGAGGTCAATAACTCTTTGTTTAAAACAAAGTAGGCATGAAAGTTGGAAAACAAGACCATTGTCATTAATATATATATATATATATATATTTATATATTTTATATACTAGCCTCATCTCCGTGTATGCATGAGGTTTTTTCTTTTTTGGTTTAGTGTCATAATTTTCTATTCATCACAATTTGAGGGTGAAAGTTCGAAAATGTGTGTAAAACACAAGAGCTGTTTAGACCCCCAAATTAAAGTTACGGCTCGATTGATTTTACTCTAATTTAAATTAAGTGCGGAATAGAGTAAATGCGAGCGGATAAACAAATAAGCTACTCTAACCCATAATCATTATAACACAGCAGTAAAATAAAAGGTAAAAGAGTAGGGAAGAATAATGCAAACACAAGATAACACGTCGATGTGTTATCGAAGAGGAAACCGAAGAACTCAGCGAAAAACCTCTCCGCCGCCCTCTAAGCGGTAATCAATCCCCTAGACAATCAGTTGGGATACACGAATAGCAAAAGACCCTCCAAGCCTAGTCTACCCAATGCACCTAAGCCCTCCAACCTTCTACTCCAACAAGGATTCTCGGAACCATGTCTTGTCTAGCTATCCGGATCTCGCAATACACCTGATTGCATCCGACAAAGCCTAGCTTCTTTCAATGCTTTCCAGTAGTATCAAAACCTCACTTAACACTCTGAAAGTGTGTGGTAAGTGTTTGGGCTATCAACCGCTCAAGTGTATGGAAATGGAGAGGTAGGAGTTAAGAAAAATCCACAAGTAATTGTGTAGAAAATTGTGGGTATAACAATCTCTAACTCTCAATGTTTGTGGTTAAGGTTTTCTCTTAGAAGCACTCCTCAACATATGTGGGTAATGGGGGTATATATAGTGCGGGTACAGAAAGTGTGTATCAGATATGACAGTTCAGCAAAACAGAATGTTTCGCGGGTATCTCGCGGGAAGGCCTTACCCGCGAGACACTGGCGAAAACCAGCTGTCTCCATCATGTCCTGACTCTTTACATTCCAGTCATGTGCAGGGCATATGCTTCACTTCGTGGGAAGCTTACTCACGAGCTACCCACGAAAACAACTTTAGTTTTCAATTGCCTTGAGTCTTTACACTCTCACTCTTTCACACACAACCCTTACAAATAAATCCCACATGAAATACAGGGTACATAAGATTGAACATAATTACAATCAAATTTGGCACGGAATAAAAGTCAACAAAAAACATAATTGTAAATTACAACTTTACAGAGGGTTAAGTAGATATTTAATCATATTATGCATTTGAGAACTATTGATGCAGCCAGGAGTGTCATGAGGCTAGCCACAAAGAAATGAACATCGAAAAAACATTGAAATCATATGTTCATGTGTGAGTCTGTTAATCTTCTAGAGCTAGCCTAATGACACACATGGTTGTATCACTAATTCTCAAAATGCATGATATTATTGAACATACACTTAAACCTCAAATGGTAGTATCATATTAGTAAATGATTTAACTAACCACCGGTAGCCCAGATGGTACCTTCCCCATGCATAGGGTATGGGGGGTTTCGGTTTGTGCTCGAGGGCTTGAGGGGATTGGGGTGGGGTATATTTAGTAAGTATATATTTCTAAACCAATTGAGAAAAAAAGAGTAAAGGATTTAAATACAAGAGTCATAAGTTAAGAAAGTAAGATTCTTTTGATATGGAGTCATTTAGATGAGACAATTCTTTTAAAGGTTTCTCTAATTATTTTTTATCCTATCATTCTAGGAAAATTTAATATAGCATTGATTCAATTACAATGATTACTTGCATAAAGTACTTTAATTTTATGCCAAATTAATATCAAATTTATTATTGTCTTTTCTTGTAGTTCAACTACTTGCATCTTTTTTCATTTTTAACGGAGATATTCAGGTTCAAATTTCACCCCTCTTAACTATTGAATTATTAACCCAAAAAATAATTAAAAAAAAAAATGAATTTTCCGTTTCTTTACTGATGTGTGGAATTTGGTAGGACTAATTGGCAAAAAACCTTTCTTCACAGATGTGGATATTATCGTATTCATGTAATGGAGTGAGCATGAATTGGGGGCTAAGGATAACATATCGAATTTGGTGCTAAAAATTGGCATGAGATTTGAATCATAAAATCATGCATACTTATTCTATAACGAATATGCTGGGTCAATCGGCTTTAGTGTTCGAAAAGATTTTTTAAATAAACCTAAGGAGGATGGGGACATGGGATCGTTATGTCTTGAAGAATTTTTTTTTTTTTTTTTTTGGCTACAAAAGGAGACGCAATATGAATGTGAGAAACCTCGGAAACATGTTAGAACATGTTGTTTAGCACAAATGACTATATCTCTCGTCAACCTGATGAAGAATATTCAGTCATCCATGTTGAAGAAGGGAATATTCATGGACTTGTACCTCGTGAACAAAGCTCACATGCATGTTGCCCTTATAAAGAAGAGTAACTATTGCACAAGCTGTTGAAGCAGATATTACAGATAAGTCTGGGGTCTCACATAAATCAGTCCGAGTTTATGAGTAGAGTAGTACACAAGTAAGGAGCTGAAAAAATGTGGATTATCTTTTTCTAGATTATAATTATTATTCGTGTTCAAAAATGAAAAAAAAGAAAAAGAAAAAGAAAAAGAAAAAAAGGCTATGAAAGACAGAGATGCAAGAAGCTTGATGAGTTTCAGAAACATGAAGCTAGCTGAGAACCCTTCATTTTTTTATTCAATACAACTTGATGTTGATGACCTAATAACCAATGTCATACCTAATTTCTGGCCTGCATGCTACAGAAATTTTTGTTCATAAATTGAGTTGGGTTCGGTTAGGGGTATTTTTCAACCCAAATTTGGGCATTGTTGGGTTGAAAAATCTCATGTTAGTTCTAAAATCTAAACTGATCCAACCATAGGGATTGAGTTGGGTTGTGATAATTTTGGATTGGTTTGGGGATGAAAAAAAGAATTTTTTAAAATTTAGAAATGAAAAACAAAACTTTTCCTAAAGTTTAGGAAATAAAATAACATTTTTCCTTTTTGTTTTTATAATCAAATTGATCTTATTACTTGGGCTGAAAATTTAGTCATCGAAACCCTACTCAACCTAAGCTTAAAGAAAACACCCGTCAGAATGGTTTAGTTGGTGGTTTGAATACATACATGAAGTGGATAAACTTAGAAGTAAAAGATGAATTATTTCTACGAGATCCTCAAACATCTTCATATTTTCCACATATGTTCTTTCCATAACTTCAAAGCCAGACTGCTTGTGTCTTGAGGTGGTTTAGATGAACTTGCAAGAAAAACTTAACAATCAATATTTGTCATCGAGAATAGGTAGTTCCGCTGTCTGCGTCTAGTCTAGAGTGAAGATGCAAACATAAATGGAACATGTTTGACTATGTCTTAAAATATCTGACCATGGAAATCTTCTTTCAGTACCTATGAACCATTGTTTTCACACTGACCTCTCTTCATCCCTTGATCAGGTTTCTTGCATGAAATTTCACCTACTCCTTACTTTTAATAATACACTGGCTTCTCTCGAGTTGAAAAGTATAATACAAAGGATACTCGCAATATAATTCGTTATAGATATCTTAAGTTCACCTAAACACATTTACTATAATTTTTTAAATGTATGACATACTATTTCATTATTTAAAAGTACAATGACTATTGAATTTATATTTAATAATCATTGTACTAATCCAATTAGGGCTTATATCATGTCAGGAAATTCGTGATCCCAATCAATTCGACTATTCTGACTTATTCTTATTTAATGCATTGCTACTCATTTACATAAAAAAAAAAATTTAATTGTTTTTCTATTTTGTTAAAATTAACTCAAATTTCTGAAGCATTTCGCTTCTTGTGAGGAAGAACGTAATTATTAAAAAACATAAGATGGAAAAATTGAAAATAAAAATAAAAGAGAAGCAATCAAAGATCTAGCTAACTATATATTTTGAAAAGAAAAAGCCTTTTTCCTTGTTTTGTTTTGTACGCTAATGAATACATTAAATAATTTGATAGCCACATGGTTTATTGTACCTTGACCCTTGATCGATCAACATAAAATATTTTTCTCGTGGGGAAGGAGTTTCTGGGCTCCATAAAAAATTAGGTGAAAAAAAGTGGGAAGGCACTAACTTGGATTAACAACTCTGCCGGGCTTACAAGTTGCAAGATTTAATATTACCATCAAACTTGGGAATTTCAGTCGCGCATGTTATCTTGAAGAAATATGAGCACGTTTTGGAGTTGGCGTGTTGTTGTATGTTTGTGTGTTATAAAAAAAAAAACATGTGTGTGGGCTTTGTCCCACATTGCCTAGTTTGCTTGGTGTGCGTGAGTATATCAACAGCTTTGCGACTTTAATTGCCGCTAGCAGTTTTAGAGTTGGTGTATTGTTGTATGTTTGTTTGTAAAAAAAAACAAAAAACAAAAAACAAAAAACGTGTGTGGGCTTTGTCCCACGTCGCCTAGTTTGCTTGGTGTGCGTGAGTATATCAACAGCTCCACGATTCTAACATAAGATTACAATTTTATTCAATAAAATAAATATTACTATATATTTTGAAAATCTAACTATTAAATTGCATGTTTTTTACACTTTTAATACGGCCAAAATGGGCATTTTCCCGTTTCACTCAAAACAAGTAGCAAAATGTCCATGTTCTGAAACTATTTAGCTATATGCTCCTATTTTAAACTCGATTTTTAGAAAATTGAGTTTCAATGAAAAACTTGATTTTTAGAAAATCAAGTTATAGGCAAAAAACTTAAAATAAAAACATGGAACTTGAGTTCATGGAACTCGAATTCCATGTAACATTTTGCAAGTAACTTGATTTTCATTAAATTGAGTTTTTTTATTGAAACTCGATTTTTTAAAAATCGAGTTTTAAAATAGGAGCATTTTGCTAGATAGTTTCAGAACAGGGGCATTTTGCTACTTGTTTTGAGCGAAAGGGGCAAATGCCCATTTTGGCCCTCTTAATACACGTGTTAACTTTTGCGTCAATCAGATGTTATTTACTATATGATCTATAAGCTTATATTTTATGTATAATTTTAAATTACAAAAACTTGCAATTTAAACAATTGATTGATGACGTAGCTATTGATATTTAATTTTCTAAAAAATTTGCTAGTATGGGGGATATAAAAAGAAGATGTAATCCAACGATCTATTTATCATAATTCAAATTCAATAAAAAGATATTAAGTAAGGTTATAGTTTAAGGTTACAACTAATTTTGTAACTAAACTTAGTCCTTAAATTAAAGCTTCAAAAGTTTAAGAGGTATCAAGTATTTGAGTTAAAAAGCTTTTAACAATTATTTTTTGAATTTAATGATATTGTTATGTCCAATTATTGTCTTGGCCTGTGGGTTCTTGTCAGCTCAATTGGTAAAGTCTGTGATGGTTGAATAAAAGATTTGAGGTTCAATTTCTGCTTACACCAAAAACCGATTGGTATCTTGGCCCGATGATAAAAAGCTATTATCAAGAACGGACGTCATAGGTTGTGAAACTCTCTAAAGAAAAAAACTACTGTCTTGACCTGATGATGAAAAGTGATCATCATAGAAATATAGGTTGAAATTTTATTGTATTTATAAAAAAAAATAGCATAAAGTATTATTAAGACAATAGTACACATGAGACCGATGTACCATATGAGCCATTTGAGTATTTGACAAGTTCTTTGAGGTGGGATTAGGTTGTATCTGTTGACCCAGAATTATTTATAAGATTTACTTTTTATATATATCATCTGCATTTTGCAGTGGTAAGAAGAGAATTTGAAAAATTAATTTTCATGTGCGAAAGATTATTTAACTTAATGGTGTCGCTACCTAACATGTATCTGTTTTTATTTAACTTAATGATATCGCTCAGTAATAACGATTTATAATTTGGAAGTTATTGCACAAATAGAGCAGATTTGACCAGTCTTAAGTGCCACAGATAAAAATAATAATAATAATAATAAATAATCCGCACAAGAATTTATCATCGTTTTCAGCCTACTATTAAGGTTGCTAAACAAAGACAAACTTCATTCTCACAATCTATAATATTTAATTTTAGTTGTAGATTCAAAGGAAGAAAACGTCAGAGATGATGAAGTTGATGTTGATCCAAATTTGGCTCTGTACTTCAAACGCAGTCTTTGATTTCACAAACGGCTATATAAAGCATGCTTTAGTAGTACATCCTTACAAAGTGTAGCTAAACATGAAGAGAACAAAGGATAGCATAGCCAAAATGTGGAAGAGTCTTAGTGGTCAAAATGACTGGGAGAATTTGTTGGAACCCCTCGACATTGATCTTCGCCAATACATAATACATTATGGAGAAATGGCTGAAGCTACATATGATGCCTTCGATAAAGAGAAAATATCTAGGTATGCAGGAAGTAGCCGATATGCGAAAAAGGATTTCTTCTCTAAGGTGGGCTTAGAGAATGGCAATCCTTTCAAATACCGAGTGACCAAGTTCTTGTATGCAACATCAAATATCAAAGTCCCCAATGCCTTTATCATGAAGTCATTATCAAGGGAGGCATGGAGCAAGGAATCGAATTGGATTGGGTACGTCGCGGTAGCTACAGATGAAGGGAAGGCCGAGTTAGGAAGGAGAGATATTGTGATTGCTTGGAGAGGAACCATACAAGCCCTGGAGTGGATTGATGATCTAGAATTTAATTTGGTTTCAGCTTCCAAATTACTTGGAGCTGAGCATGATCCTAAGGTGCACCATGGTTGGCATTCCATCTACACTTCTGATGACTCCCGTTCACCCTTCAATAAGACTAGTGCCAGAAACCAGGTATATTTTGATACTTTATTTGTCTATTATAAGTTTATAATTTAATTCAGAGGGTAAATTGAATTGCTTCCAGGCTAGTCAGGTAGGCAAGTGCGGAGTTTATATAACTTGTGAAGTGTCTTATTTTCAAATAAAAAATTTATATTTAAATTTTGCTTACATAAAAGAACTAATTAATTGTTGTCTTAACTTCATTGTATAAAATAATTATTATAGAATTAATACCAAAGGTTTCAATCATATTTTATCTATGTAAAAAACAGGGTGAATGTCTTATTGACAAAATATAGTAGATGGAAAAATGTTAAGAAAATAGTAATTAAAATAAGGTTCGACCAAATTCAAGGTTTAAATATGATAATTAAAATTTTATTTGCTTTATTTGTTTTTTTTTTTGTCATCCAGGTACTTAGTGAGCTTAGTAGACTAGTTGAAGAATTCCAAAATGAGGAAATCAGTATAACTGTTACTGGCCACAGCTTGGGAGCAGCACTTGCAACTCTAAATGCGATTGACATAGTTGCCAATGGATTTAACAAGCACAAAGACCAGCCGGGGAAATCTTTTCCAGTGACAGCAATAGTATTTGCCAGCCCTCATGTGGGAGACTCCGGCTTCAAGAAAAATTTCTCTGAACATAAGGATCTTCGAGTCTTGCGTATACGTAATGCTCCAGATATTGTTCCGAAATATCCATTTATAGGCTACTCTGATGTTGGAGAAGAGTTGGAAATAGATACTCGCAATTCGAGTTACTTGAAGAGTCCTGGAAATTTATCAACTTGGCATGACTTGGAGGGTTACCTGCATGGAGTTGCAGGAACACTAGGGACTCGAGGAGGGTTCAGGTTGGAAGTTCCTCGTGATATTGCACTTGTGAACAAGATGATAGATGGTTTGAAGGATGAGTATCTTATTCCGGCTTCATGGTTTTGTGTGAAGAACAAGGGTATGGTTCAACTAGCGGACGGTTCATGGAAATTGATGGATCATGAAGAAGATGAGAGGGATCTTTAAATGTTAATATATGTGGTTGAAATTACTTGTAGAAGTCATTTCATTACTTGGTTTAAGTTGCTTTTTGTTGCTTATTAGAACTTTTTGGTTGTGTTCTTAGATTTAAGAGTGGAATAAAAAATATGAAGGGTTGTTTGTTTGTAAAAGGAAAATAAAGAAGCCTTCCAGTGTGAGTTATAATGACAATAAATTCATACAAGATTCGTTTGGTTTACTCTTATTTACCCCTTAATTTTATTGCAATTACCCTTTTTCTTTTTGTCTTTTTTTTAATGAAAAAGAGGAAATTTTATCACCATGCATGTAAGTGTAATGCTCTTATTTATTCTCCACTATATTGAATAAGTTTTTCAATAATGGAAAGTATCAAAGCCTTATGCCATTTAGGTAATGACCTAAAGCCCCAAATGGAAAAAGGTCTTCAATACAATATAATATGTTATATTTAGTTTTCTTGTAGTATATAGAAAAATAATAAAATAAAAAAAAGAAAGCCCTCTATGTAGTTATAAAAAAATAAAAAAAAATTAAGGCCTCTATTGGCCATTATTTATTTGTTTACAACGTAAAAATTTTAATCAAGACCCAAAACTTTAATGAATCAAAATTATTTTAAAAAAATTGTTCTCTTTTCAAATGTTGTGAACTATGTTTGTACATTTTACATTGTTTGTGGTAGTTTAAGAGTGTAAAAATTTTATCTCCCAAACACATTGATGGTGAATAGATTCTTTATCTCTTTTTATATCAAAATTAAAAATAGAGAATTAATAGTTTTCCACACGAATTCATTACTAAAATCCAATGTCCAATAATTAAAGTTCAAAATTGTCAAAAGAGACAATAACTATTTCTAAAAATAATATTTATTCTAATAATAATGGTTTATATTTATTTTCAGAATTAAAAGTTTTAAGAGAAGTTTATCATAAATGAAAATATTCCAATTAACATCTTGAATCATACACTATATAATAAAAGTTGGGTTTAGAAGCTATGGTTGCGCCAAGTGGTTTCACCAAATTATAACAATATTTTAGATAAAAACAATTTTTTAAGTAGAGATCGATAACAATTTTTTTTTTTTTTTTTTCAATTTCTTTAGATAAAATAATGATAAGTGTTTTAACAAAACATGCAACATGCATCTAAGTTTCAGTTGATAGAGACAACAATTTATTTGTTCTTATCAATTTCTTTAGAGGAAAAAATGCCCACACACCCTCTGAACTTTGAAGTAGTGGCCAAAACACCCCCTGAACTTTTTTATTAGTTAATTTACTTCATAAACTTTACATATCTGCCAAATAAGTACCTCAGTTAGTCTACCGTTAAAAAACTAACGGAATAGTCACGTATATATCTCACTTGAGCTTAAAAAAAACTCAAACCCAAAGAAAAGCAAGGTCTCCGTGATGTAGAAACCAAGGGCCCGTTTGTTACCATTGTTTAAACAACAGTTTTCAGTATTTAAACAACATTATACGTATTTTCACACACTTTTTTACTCATATATATTTCCAAAAAATACAAACAACGTTACTAGAACAACATTACCAAACAGATCCTTGTGATTTTAATTTATATTGAGAGTACCTACCTCATAGATATGTTGAAATTGGTGGGTCTATATACACATATAAATTCGCAGACAAACTAACAAAATAGTTTAAGTATATTTAACAGTTGCTTTATGCTAGTTTAAACAAGAATGAAGTTGTTTATTTTATTTTTTATTTTTTTGTTGAGATAGAAGCTGTTAAAATATTGATGGGCTTGCCAAAGCTTCAAGAAGCAAGAACTTGGTCTAGGTATGGTTTTTCAAGAAGCAAGAAGCTGTTAAAATATCGAAACTTGTTCACCTAAGTGTGACCTTTTTCTTAAAAATAAAAAGAACCGGGTATGGTTTTTCAATAAGAAAAACTAAAGACTTTTAAGAAACCAAGAACTTGGTCTGGGTTAGGCTTTTTGAACCAAGAAAAGCTTAAGATTGTAAGAAACAAAGAACTAGGTTTGGCTTTCAAAGACCTTGCTTTTTTTTGGGTTGAGTTTTTTTTTTTTTTTTTTTTTTTTTAAACTCGCATGAGAGACACATGACCATTCCGTTAGTTTTATGACAGTAGACTAACCGAGATACTTAGGGTATGTTTGATAACTGTTTTTTTCCCTTATTTTCTGTTTTCAAAAACAATTTTCTATTTTTGAAACTAAAAAACTTGTTTGGCAACTCAAAATGGATAGAAAACAAAAACTGTTCTCAAATCTCAATTTGTGAAGAAAACTGAAAACATGCAAAATGCTATTTTCAGTGTCTAGTTTTCAAAAGTTAAAGAAAACACGTATTTAATTTAATGAATCTGTCTCATTTAATGAGTTAGTATTAGAATTCAAATCCTAATAAAAACATATTTTTTATTTTTTTCTTCAAAAACTTTTTTTTATTTTTTTTTATTTCAACTAACCAAACATGTTTTTGATTTCAAAAATACAAGAAATTTTTTTTTTCTTTATATTCCTAAAAACAAGTTTTTTTTATTAAAAAATTGTTACCAAACATAACCTTATTTGGCCGGTATGTAAATTAAAGTTTATGAAGTAAATTGGCCAATAAAAAAGTTCAAGGGGTATTTTGGCCACTACTTCAAAGTTCAAAGGTGTGAGCATTTTTCCCTTCTTTAGATAAAGTAAAAATAAGTGTTTTACATGCAACATGCATTTTAGATAAAATAACAGTAAGAGTTTTAACAAAACATGCAACATGCATCTAATTTTCAATCAATAAGTGTTTTAACAAAATATGCAATGTGCATCTAAGTTTCAGTCAATAACTGTTTTAACAAAACATGTAACATGCATTTTAGATAAAATAACAATACTTGTTTTAATAGAACATGTAACATGAATCTAAGTTTCACTTGATAAAGACAACAACTTATTTGTTCTTTCAATTTCTTTTCTTTAAATAAAGTAACAAATAAGTTTTTTAACAAAACATGCATCTAAGTTTCAGTTAATAAAAACAACTTATTTGTTCTTATCAATTTCTTTAGATAAAGTAACAATAAATGTTTTAATAAAACATGCAATGTAACATACATATAAGTTTAAGAAATTTAAATCTTACTCCAACTAAAAATCTATTATCGAAATTTCAAAACTTATATACATTCACCAATGGTCTTTCCATAGAATCCTTTGTGAACCTTATGTTTTTGTTTATTTTATTTTATTTTTTTCAAGTTGTAACTTACGCATGTGTATTTGTATATGATAGTTTTGATTAAATAAATTAATCTTACTTATTGTTATTTGTTTCTAAATTTTCATGTATGAATATTGTGTTAAAGGAAGTCTGCTATAAATAAGAAAAGCAAGGGACACCCATTTAAGTTCTTAGTTTCTCTTAGGTAAGTTTTTTATTTTATTTTTTAAATTCTCAACTTTTGAACTATTTTGTGTGTTTTAGGTTTTGGCTATTCTATGTATTTAGTTTTTAAGTGTTTTGATCTTTTTTAATTGACTATCAATTAGAAAATTTTGGTTCAAAACATGTCTTTCATGTGTGCTGTAGTGCAATTTGATTCCAAGTTACTTTTACTTATTGATTGTTAAAACTTTATAAATGTTTATCTATTTTTATATTTTAAAATTCTATTTGTGCTTTGTGTTAATTTCTTAGTATGTGGAATTCCTCCCATATTTCTTTGAAAGTCTAACTAAATTCAATTTAGAATTCCTCCAATATCCTTTTAGATCATAGATAATATTTGGTTAAATTATATTCATTGGTCCAAATTTCTATGTAAGTGTATCTTTACTTAATTTCTTTTTCATTTTTTTTTAAAGTTTGGAAATTTGGATTTTTTTTTTTTCAGTGGTTACAACTTACAAGCAAGGGTCATGGAGTAGTCAAGAAATTTGCAACTGAGTCCCTCTATTATGATGATATTGTATGTTGGGTAGAAGACACACTTGTGTGTGACTTTGACTTAATAGTTTCTATGTACAACATTAAAGTTTTTAATAATATTTTTACTATCATTTTTACTTGAAATAAAAATTGATAAAATCCTATTTTACATCAATTATATCAAAAGAAAGATTAAGTAATTAACCATATTCTAAATTGAAAAAAAAAATTAATTAACAGAATTTAAACACACAAAAATATATTTAGTAGTAATTGTATCTTAAAAGACAGAGAAAATAATTTTCTCAAATGAAAAACAAAATTAAAATATAAATTTTATTTTATTAATATTTGTATATAAGTGAAGAACCCCAGAGCCTTGCATGTCCTAATGTTTACAATGGAAATATTGAGGATTCAAATCTCCTCCATATTATAACTATCGAGTTATAAAAATAATATAAAAAGAGAAAGTATAAGCACTCTAGTAGACTTATGCATGCTATCTCCAGTTTAGAGCAAATATTGTTGAAGAACGAGTTAGGATACAATAGCCATATGCATGTTACGTTGTTGGCCCCTACTTTAGAGAAATCTATTTCTATCACATCATTTTGCTACTGTAGCAACTGGCAACATTTACCTGGCTCAGTTTAATTTGCTTAATGCTAGAATGCCCAACATCCAACCTTTCTCTCTCTGAAGTCTGAATAGTGTATGAATAGAGAAAGGTTTAATCTGGTTTTCGGGGTTAAAGAACATGATCCTCTCCGAGTTATACCAATGATTATCAGTACAATTTTTTCTAGATACTGTAATAATTAAGAATACTGGGAAACCAATATTGCGGGTTATGCTTGTATTGTCATAATCTGTGCTTCAATCTTTTGGTTTGGCCAAAGGTTGTCTTTAATTGGAGTTGACTTCTTTCAGGCTAAAATTGTCTTCCCAATTGCTTGTCGTCATGCATGAATAATGCATCACTTTGATAATATGCTCATTTGTTTATCAATGAAACACCCGGGCATTATTCAAGGAAGTATCACTTAACACTAAAAAATAAAAAATAAAAATTCAAGGAGGTACTGTGAAAGGGATATGAATGCAAAACTTAAAATTCTATTTGTACTATTTTTTTTTTTTTTTTGATAATCTCTATTCATACACTATTCATACATTTGACCTAGCGTATGATCCTCTTTTCACACTAGCCTACTTTCCATGAATCTATGGCATTAATTAGCTAGCATAGTATAGAAAATAACTAAGTCGGTGACTCGGTGTTAATTCTTTTTAATGGTATGATCGACGATTTATATATCTCGTTATGTTATTTTCATTTTAATGAATGAGATCATATTAAATGACTGAACCTTGAATATTTATTTATCAATTCAAAGAATGGAAGCTCTTCTAAAAAAGAAAAAGAAAAAAGAAAACTCAAAGAATGGAAGCTGCTTCTCAAAAAAAAAGAAAAAAAAGAATGGAAGCCTATGATGGATCCCATGCTAATAGAATTTAATAGTGTAACAATGGTTGGGATTAAAAGTTAAAAATTCACTTTTAATTTCAATCATTGGATCATAATTCTTTTCACCTTTTAATTTTTGACTTCTTTTTTTACCTTTCAAACTCTTACATCATACAATTATTGCATGGAATAATCCAAATCCATTCGAAATAGATTAGAGCTAAGACCATGCTGCAAAGGGCTGGGATAAATGGATCATTTTAGCCACTTACCCTTTTATGGTTAGTTCAACTCAAAAAAAAAAAAAAAAAAACCCTTTTTATAGTTAATTAGTAGAGGCATGTTTGGCAAGGAGAAAAAGAAAAAAGAAGGATAGTGAAGTAGGTTAGCCCAGTTCAGAGAGTGCAAGTTGTAATTGATCCATCAATCAACCCCAAGCGCATGTGTGTTTGTGTGCTGAAAGAGAAGAAGAAAACAACTTTTTCATTACTTTCCTGGAGAATAAAGAGCCTTTACCCCCCATTGATATAATCTGAGTGCACCATCAATAAAAGAGTCAAATGCTTTGATAGTCGTCACAAAATGGCCTAAAAGAGAGAAACCACCCAAGGTGGTAACCCCGTTTTGTTTATCCCCCAAATGGACCAGACCAGTAGAAGTAGCCAATTCTAAATTATTGTATAATCCACTAGACCGAACAAGATTAGATTCCAACCCGTTAACCTGTTTGAACCAAAAGTATAAAGACGGAAATGAGTAAGAGTTTTTTGAACGTGTTAAAGGGGTCAATTCAAAACCGGCCCACAAAATAGGAGGGTTGGGTCTGATTGACTTGGTTTCCAAGTGCATTTGCCTTTTTTCTAGAAGAAAAGGAACTTCCTAATATTTGAGTTTGTTTCTCGTTCATCTTAAAACTTTGCAATCATGTAGGGCATAAGAAAATTTTAATTTTAATATTATATAACAATGGATTTGTTAAAATTCACATATATTAAAATAAAAAAAGTAATATAACATTGCTTAAAGTTATACTAAGTATGCATTTGGCATTGGCTTAAAAAGTCAGCTTTTTTTACTATTAATCTTATTTTTGCTACTATTCATGGGTCCTGTTGCACTTTTTGGTATTATTCAAAGATCTTACTGTATTATTTCAGCTACCTTTTAGCTTTATCTATAGTATTTTCAGCAAAAAATTTTCAATTTCAACTAAATAAACTATTTCTAAACGGACCGTAAGTATAACTTGAACCAAACCTTACATAATGCTCACCACCTATCTTATTTGATGTTGATGAGTTATGCATATATAGTGCATAGTGTTTGTCACTCTCCAAACGTAATGTATACGTTAGGTACATAAACATTGCTAAATAATTCCATTAAATTAATAGTTAAAAGAGATTTCTTAGAAAATTACAATCGACCAAAAAGTTCACAAATTCAAATTTTCCAACAGTCCTATGGATTTGTGTTTGTAATTTATTAATACAAATCTTAATACTCTTCTCAGGCGTACCACCTCAATGGTAGTAGCACAAACTCTCTAATCCTCAAAATCTAAAATAGAGAAATAAGAGGTAAGCTCTACATCTTAGTAAGCAACCAAATCTCAACTAGTTGGATAAAGCACAAATACAAGACAAACAGATGAATAATAAAACATTCATAGGAAAAACAAATCTCACAAACTTAATTAGAAATTGCATCATAGTTCAATTGGAAAATTGACATAATTAGCAATGACTTCCAAAGACATAAAAAATTTCATTGTACTTGAAATGATAGACATGCATATTCCATGCATTAAATTTATTGTGCTTAACTATCTTATTATGACTTCAGCCAAAAAAAAAAAACTATCTTATTATGACTATGGTCTATGTCCCGTGCCTAGGCCTAAAATCACATGTAGGCCGGTATAGTAAGATCCCGAAATTTTTGTGCCAATGTATATATCTCCATTTGTAGGGTCCAAAGTATAATCAAATTATCCAGTTAATTTATAGAATATTTTCAATTTTATTTTAGTCCATATCCAAAAATTAAATGTCATAGTATTATTGTCCAAATGAATATTTTATTCAAATATTTGGTTCTTTTTACAAAATTTACTGATGTTTAATCCGGTTGTAGGAATAAAAAGTTTTTAAATAAACAACTGAACCAAATAAATTTATAATATTTCAATAAGGAAGAAATTCTAGATTTTTCTTTAAATCAGCATATAACTAAAACAATTTTGTAAATAAAGAGAAAGGAATATTTAATAAATGAAATATTGTATTTTAACTAAAATATAATTAACTAAGAAAAAATTTACTTTCTTTTACAAGATTTCATATTCTTCTCTTAATCTTTCTTTTATAAGATCCAAAAGTGCAGCCTAAAACCAATTATACAATGATCGAATCACATCAATCAATAGAACTTTTAATAATTACTTTTCTCTACATGTATTATTTAAACGTCACATCACACATTAATTATACATATCACTTGAAGTTTTATAATAATTTTTATAATTCTTTGGTTAAAACAAAACCTTAGCGCCCCCCCCCCCCCCAACACAATTTTAGGATGTCGTAGTTCCGTATCCCTAAAGAAAACCTAACAAAATTAGATCCCAACCAGATACATGATTTTTGGACTTAAGAGGAAAAAATGGGTCGATCCGATCCAAGTTATCCAACCCACTTAGCTTCTAGGATGGGTTGACCCATACTTGACCCTTTATATATTGAAGTTTTTTTTTTTTTTTTTTTTTTTTTTTTTTTTTTTTTTTTTGGAGTTGGTAATTGAAGATAATTTAATTCATTTATTGAATAGTAATAGTTATAAAATTTTAATTCTTTATTGATTGACTTTAATTGTATTCTTAAGTTATATTAAAATTTTGTATTGTAGATAAAATTACTCGCCAAATTGAGGTGCAATTCATATTAAATAATTATTTATTTTTCTTTATCTAATATTTTATGCTTAATTTTAAAAGCTTTTATTTTTTTTTATATTAAAATTAGTTATCTTTTTTAGGTAACTAATTTTTTATAAGTGCGGTCTAAGACTTTTTTTTTTTTTTTTGTCGAGAAAAGACAAGTTCATTGTTGACTACCAATATATGCCGCTAATTTTGTCGCGCTTGCCAGCCAACTCTTTGTATTAGAATAAGATCCATTTCATAAAGAAATAGTTCTTGTTGCTTCTTTGCTCCTTACTTCAAAACCTAGGTTGGTGCTAGGATTCCGAACTTCACTCTCTAAGCTGAGTAATTTAACATTTTAACTAAAGCAATAAAGAAGTCATTGTGTTACACAATTTCAATGTGTGGATTAAAAACCAATGGGGCTTGTGTGGGGTCGGGGTCTCTGAGCTCCACTTTCGGGTTGGTGGTACCCTTGGGCTTACCCAACTGTACCTTGAGGAGTGGGATAATGACTACACACGTGAATTCCTTTTTTTTTTCCTCAAAAAAAAGAAAAAAAAAAGTCACTGTGATTAGTAATCATCAAACTTTAAAAAATATATTTTTTTTTGGGGTCAAATTCTTGTTTTGTCGTTTAATTTCCACAAAAAAAGAAAAGAAAAAAAAAAGAGACCTAGCTAGTTGGTTCTTTCCAAATGGAAGATGCCGCCACATCTTTATCAATAAATATAGGGTTCTCGGTCCACTGAATCCTGCCCATAATCTCAACCTCAACTCAAAGAGTTAGAAATATCTTTCTCTGTTTCTGCGCAATGGCAACAACTTCATTAATCTCTGTAGTCACAAGAAGGTTAGCGCAAGACTATGCTTAATCATGTTTTTATTTTACCTGTGTTCATGTTTTTGCTAAACTTCTCATAGACTGTTATCATTATTCACATTAATGGCCAATTTAAACTTATACTGTTGTTCCAAGAGTTTGAGGATTTTTTTTTTGGTCCGGTTAATGTATGCTCTACATTAACAATCAATTTTAGAAAATTTTTTATCAAAAATTGAAAAAACATTCAAAAAATTTGACAATTTTTTCAATTCCCAATAAAAAATTTCTTAAAATGTTTTACTAATATATGCCTTAAAGCAGGGACGAAGGGAGACTTGGACTGGGGGGGGGGGGGGGCAATGGCCCCCTCTAATTTTTTTTTATTTTTTTTTATTTTTTATAATTAATATATACATAGTCACCAATTTTAGTAATTTTGTTCTATAAAATCACACTTTGCCCCCCTTAATATTATCATTGATTCTTTTAGCAGTACTGCTCTAGCCACAAAATTTTCTATAACATTTTTACAAACTGTTGTGGTAGTAAACTTTTATTGGTTTGCATTTGGATTCATCACTTACATCGCATTTTTACTTACTAATAATTACCCACCACATTAATAATTTGTAAAAAAAAATTTGTAATTCTAGCATTTTCCTCCTTTTAAAGGCCAGATCTAAAATCTAAAGAAAAATAAACAAGCCCAAAAAAATTATTCAACAACAAAAATTACCAATAATAAAGCTAAAAACAATTAAACTCGATCAACCAATTTTATCTAAAACAAAAAACTTGACCCTTTAAAAAATTTTAAACAAAATAATTTTGTCCATACCTAGATGCACACATAAAAAACACACAAAAAAAACTCATTAGCTGTTAAGCAACTGAGCCGGAAGCTAGAGCCACCGCACTCAACTAACAGTAAAACTGTCCTCCAAACTTTAAGTTCTGGTTCTGTCCCTGCCTTAAAGGCATAAGTTAGTAAAACCATTTATTTTTTAAATATAATATATATATATATATAGGGTTAATCTTTGGTAAGTAGCAGGTACTATTTACAAGGTACAATGTGATTTTACTGCAAATTGGTTGGAAAAGATAGTTCAGAGTGCCTTTGTACTTTCTTGCAAGCTCAACCCAATTTAGGAAGTAGGGGTGTGCATGGGTCGGGTTGGGTCGAGTTGAGGGGATTTTTGACCCAACCCACCATGATGGGTCAAAAAAAATTCGACCCAACCCAACCCATCACATAAATCCAACCCAACCCAACCTAACCCACATGGGTCGGGTTGGGTCGGGTTGAACCCATGGGTTTGACAAATTTTTTTATTTATTATTATTAAATTGAGTAGAAAAAAATATTAATATTAATATATTAAAAAAACCCAAAGATTAGTATCAATGTAATTCCTTAAAGGCAAACAACACTAATGACTAAACAACAATAGTAATTTATTAGGGTTTGTGTGAACTAATTGGCTTTTATATAGGATAGGAAGAACTGGTTATTTTAAAAAATTTATTAATTATATAATATATATATATTAAATTAGTATTAGTAGGAGGAACCGAGGAAGTGCTGCTCTACAGTTAGTTTTTTTTTTTAAAATTATTAAATATAATATATATATATATATATAAAAGTGCCCTACAGCTGGTTTTAAAAAAAATTATTAAATATATAATATATTTTAAATATATATTAAATATGGGTGGGTCGGGTCGGGTTTGGCGGGTTTGTAATTTTTTGACCCAAACCCAACCCGACCCGCTATAAAAAAAATTTTTATAACCCAACCCAACCCACCAAGCCTTAAAAACCGACCCAACCCGGTGGGTCGGGTTGGGTCGGGTCGGGTTTGGCGGGTCGGTGGGTTTTCTGCACACCCCTATTAGGAAGTAAGGATTCTTATGACAATGCAGTCTCTTTGCCCAAAAAAAAGGGAAAAAGAATCTATTATTGCCTAACTCAACCGAACCCATTTTCTAGGTAGACCCTAAAGTGATTCCACTGTTGATCATGGCTATTCCATTTCAATTTCCAACTTGGTTTGGAGAAAAATTATCCCTTGTCCCTAGATAGAGTTAATTTCCAACTTTTTTTTTTTTTTTTTTTTTTTTGAGATTAAGTTAATTTCCAACATGGTTTGGAGAAAAATTCATTCAACCCACTCTTTCACAATTGAAATGAACATCGACAAATAATTTTAGTCACGTTACCTTTACAATGAATTATGTAATTAATTTAAATATTATGGCTAAACTTTCATTAGGGAGTTCCTTATATGTCATTTCTAGCCAGCTTGCATGAAGCAGCTGGATTGTGATGCATGCCATAACATCACCGCATTAGTGAACAGTATATGTCATTTTTAACTTGCCTTTTCTGGCAAGGGTGGCAAAGTATCTCATCGACAAATCGATATACATGCCTTCTTCGGCTTCCAATCATATTCTTATACTTTCCATATATATGCATATATATTTCTTTTGAAAACTTCGAAGGCAAGACTAGTCGTATCTTGATGAGTTGGTTTAGATCAACCTACACGAAATAGATAGCTAGAGGCAATATTTGTGATGTGGGAATAAGTGGTTCCGCTGTCAAGATTAGGGGCCAAAATAATAGCAATTACTGAAAATAAACCTACTTACGGGTGATGTAGTAAATAAGAATATTTGGAAATTAAGGCATCTATATAATAAGAAGTGCCGTTTACTTTTGAGTAATCTCCAAGGAATTAATTGTAATTTTCTATAAATATATTTGAATATAGAGAGCTAGTTTCATCCACGTCTTGTTACTATTATTTAATGATAAATTTTGTTTGGAAAGTATATAATTTTGCTATACTGGAATCTTGGCCGTAAAAAAAGAAAGGTGGGAAGGCCTTCAAAGCCAAGGATGTGCCATGGTCATGACCACTTTTTTTTTTTTTTTTTTTTTTTTGAGAAACAAACACACACACACAAGGGAGAAGGGAGAAGGAAAGATGTTCTAATACAAAGGCACACCACAACTCCACTCAAAAGCCATGGTAACTTTTAAGGGAGGGTGTGGCAAGTTATACTACACACAACACACTCTCTTAATCAATGTGAGACAATTACCCATTCCTTTTTTTTTAGAAACAAACACACGCACACACACAAGGGAGAAGGAAATGGGTTCTAATACAAAAGCACACCACAATTCCACTCAAAAGCCATGGTAACTTTTAAGAGAGGGTGGAGCAAGTTATATTACACACAACACAATCTCTTAAGCAATGTGAGACAACTTAACAGCAGTGTAGACCATACAAGTCACATGATCCAGTATTGCCATCAGATTTGGGAATTTCGGTTACTAATCCTGAAGGAATGCTAGTATGTCGCTTGAAGCATTGAAGTTAATAAGGCTTCGAAAATCCAGTTCTTTAACTTTTCTATTTTTATTATTTTATTTTTTGCGAATGTTATCCTTTTGCCTAATTTTACCTAGTAATTATTAGCCCGGCCACGTGAAATATACCTTAAAAGTATTTCACAATCTCACGTGGGAGGCGATTAATTATATATAATAGTATTAACGTTTTTGTAACATGTGGTTTAGTATGAGGATTTGTACGAACTAATCAGCGTGTACCAAAGGTTATTTGACTTAATGGTATAGCTATGCTAGCTAACATAACAATAATTATCCAATGAATAATCATTTTTTATTGGGATGGGAAAAAGAAAGTTCTGGCTATACTCTTTTAACTTTTCGAATGACTTGAGTTATTAGGCCAAGTTATTGAACAATAGAGCGAATATTACCAATCTTTAAATGTGAGATGAAACATTCGCATATGAATATGTCAAGAGTTTTTAAAATTACTAATAAGGCAGCTAGACAGAGACATTTCATTCTCAAAATCTAGTATTTAGATTTTGGTTACCTAACTGAGAGAAAATTAAAATTTGATTCTAAATTTGAAAGGTTCTCTATGATAGCTCAAGTAGTACATAATATAAAGCATGCAATAGGACTCATCCTTAGAAGGTGGAAAGGCAAGAAGAAAAAGATGGATAGCATAGCCAAAAAGTGGAGGTTTCTTAGCGGCGAGAATAACTGGAAGCATTTGTTGGAGCCTCTAGACATTGATCTTCGAAGGTACATAATTCATTATGGAGAAATGGCTCAAGCTACATATGATGCATTTGATACAGAGAAGGTGTCTAAGTTTGCGGGAAGTAGCCGATATGCGAAGAAGGATTTCTTCTCTAAGGTGAATTTAGAGAAAGGAAATCCTTTCAAATATCGTGTCACCAAGTTCTTGTATGCAACGTCGAACATCGATGTTCCTGATGCGTTTATCATAAAGTCATTATCAAGAGAGGCATGGAGCAAGGAATCAAATTGGATTGGGTATGTTGCGGTAGCCACAGACGAAGGGAAGGCCGTGTTAGGAAGGAGGGATATTGTGATCGCTTGGAGAGGAACAGTACAAACCCTGGAGTGGATTAAT
This sequence comes from Notholithocarpus densiflorus, assembly GCA_030021035.2. Lineage (NCBI taxonomy): Eukaryota > Viridiplantae > Streptophyta > Magnoliopsida > Fagales > Fagaceae > Notholithocarpus > Notholithocarpus densiflorus. The sequence goes on from JARYZH020000030.1 coordinate 3,377,717, forward strand.
GATCTAGAATTTCTTTCGGTTTCAGCTTCCAAATTACTTGGAGTTGGAGATAAGGATGATCCTAAGGTGCACCAAGGTTGGTATTCCATATACACTTCTGATGATGCTCGTTCTCCATTCAACAAGACTAGTGCCAGAAACCAGGTAAATTTTGATACTTTTTTTTTTTTTTTTTGGCCTATGGCCATATAAGTTCAAAATTTAATTAAGAGAGTTACTGATAAGATACAAAAGGTGACCATATGTAAGAACATAGTCATTTAAAAAAAATTAGATCGAAATCAAGGTAAAAAATGATAATCAAAGTATTTGTTTTGATAATTCAATAGTAGCAACTATGGGAGAGAGTCAGAGAGAGGGGATTCAAACCTTGATTCTCCAGATAAAAAAGAGTATGCAATGTTATTGAATTATAACATCTTAGCAATAACTTAAATATTGTTTGCTATTTTTGTCATTCAGGTTCTAGGTGAGATTAAGAGACTAGTTGAAGAATTCAAGAACGAGGAAATCAGTATAACTGTTACTGGTCACAGCTTGGGTGCAGCACTTGCAACTCTAAATGCGGTTGACATAGTTACCAATAGAATTAACGAGCTAAAAGACCAGCCAAACAAAGCTTGTCCAGTAACAGCAATAGTATTTGCCAGCCCTCATGTGGGGGATTCCAACTTCAAGAAAGTTTTCTCAGAACATAAAGATCTTCGAGTCTTACGTATTCGTAATGCTCCAGATCTTGTTCCTGACTATCCTTTCATAGGTTACTCCGATGTTGGAGACGAGTTGACAATAGATAATCGCAAATCGCATTACTTGAAGAGTCCTGGAAATTTGTCAACTTGGCATAACTTGGAGGGTTACTTGCATGGAGTTGCTGGAACGCATGGGACTTCAGGAGGGTTCAGGTTGGAGGTTCATCGAGATATTGTACTCGTAAACAAGACAATGGATGGTTTGAAGGAAGAGTATCTTGTTCCGACGTCATGGCGATGTGTGCAGAACAAGGGTATGGTTCAACAACTTGATGGTTCATGGAAAATGATGGATCATGAAGTGGATGGACCTGATAGTTGAATGTTTATATACATATGGGATACTGTTGGAGATACTTTTAGAAGACATTTGAATACTTTGTTTGAGTTGCTTGCTGTGTCAATTTGGTTGTGCTTTTAGATCTAGGAGGAAATTAAATAAGGAAAGAATGTATAATAATGTAATATGACACAAATTGATTGAGTCCTTAGCTTAATTACCTATATATCTAGGTAATGGAGTCCCTTAGGATTAGGAATGTCATATTAGTGTTAAAAAAAGGGGAAGTTTGGACGTTATTCATTTGTGTATCACTCAATATACCAAGATTGCATAAAGGACCTCTCTCTCTAAGAATGAAAGGAATATCTTATCGAGGTAATTGTATTTGCTTTGGTAGATATGCTCTTTAGGCACTTAAACCTGTGTGGATCATGTCTAGGAGTGTTATGACGAATTTGATTGGGAAGTACAATGACTGAGAATGTTGTTATGTTTGAGCTTAGCTTATTTAAGAATTGAGTTTAAACTTAAGCTTGAATTAGGCTAAAAGCCAATATATATAAGTTTTTTTTCCAAGTTAATTCCAAATTGTTCATGAATAGCTTGCTTCATAAATTGTTCAACATTAAAACAAATATGGAAATTATAACATTAGGCTTTTTTTTTTTTTTTTTAATTTTTTAATATTGAAATTATAAAACAAGGATTAGACCATTCACATGTGCAAAATTTCTTATATATTTTAGCATAATAATCTTTTTGTTTATTTTACTTAACCACTTTTCAAAACACCAACATTAGATTATCTATTCTAAACTATACTTCATTAAAAGATCAATTTTAAATTATTATTTTTTTATTTTTCACACATATACTATCCACTCTTTTCCTTCATTTTCGGGGAAACATAAATAAAGAATAAAAAATTGAAACAAACAAACAACCATGTTTGTGTATATTTACACAAATACTATAGCAAAAATGCATTTTGCAAAATTGACGCATAAGCTGATGTAGTAGGTATTTTTTAAGATTGATTGAACAGAATTTGGCCCTTACACTATTTTATAACATCTTAATAAGATTACTATTGTTATACTTAAATCCAAACACCCATGTTTAAAAATTTAAGAAAAGAAAAATACATACTAATGTTATATATGATATGACAGCTTATGGGGATAGTTTAACAAAGTTTCTCTTCAAACTAATCTGGAGAAAAATTCTTTAAAGTTTAAACTTCTCATATATTTATTTTTTGAGTGTGAATTTTGAAAATCTAACAATTGAGTTTCATGTTTCTTATGTTCTTAATATATATATCAAATTTCATTCAAATCGGATGTTATTTACTATTTGATCAATAAACTTTTTTTTATACATATTTTTAAATTACAAAAAGTTGAAATTTTAACATTTGTTTAATGATATAGAAATTAATAATTGATCTTCATGAAATTTTGCAAGCAAGAAGATAAAATTTAACGGTTATATTTTCAAAATTCACACTTAATATAAAGATATATGAAAATTTGTTTGGTTTAGTTTATTTCCTTTGTAGGAAAAAGTCTAGAATCATAAAACTTTTCACAACTTTTTTTCATAAATATAACTTGATAGAGTGTGATCGGTGAAAAAAAAAAAAAAAAAAAAGTTTATGCTTAAGTAATAGCTAGCCAGTATGCGTGAGATTTCAGAGTAAGTGAGTTGATGCGTAACTACTACTTTTGTCCTTTTGTAGATTTGGTTAAATACTAACGTTAAAAATTCAAAATGGGGGACCACGTCCGTACCCCACAGACACACAGTGACATGTATGTACGACGAATATTAGTTAGTTATAGTTCTCGTCTAGAAGAGGTGGGTGATGTCATGTGCTTTCTAGACTTCCACAATGCCATTCTATATATGCTATCTATTCTAACCAATATTTTCAAACCTTGAATGGTTTGTTTCTCAAAAAAAAAAAAAAATTTTCAAACTTGGTAGACCGTGGCGTTGGACATAAATTTGAACACAAGATAAGATCTTATTCGCACGCTACGCGTGAACTGCGATATTTTCTATCGGTTGGTGTGTGAACTGAATCATCACATATTTGAATTAGTCCTCATCTAGAAGACTATTTTATAATCTATTATATGTATCTTGTATACGTGCAGCTCCACTAGCTAGCAAATAATTGAATTAACTGTTCTTTTACTAACATATATTTGCATATTTGTTAACGTGCAATTGAATCCAATCACTACTTGTTATGGATCTATGGTCTGTTAAAGCGTGTGGTCTTAAACTTTTTTAAAAATTAATTCATAATTCCTAACATTATTGTTTGACTAAGCCTCCGTTTGGATACTAATGAAAAATAAAAATTATTTCACTATTCAGCTTATTTTTGCTACTATTCATGAGCCCTACTGCACTTTTTGATATATTTCATAGGTCTCACTGTACTATTTCAGTAAATTTTTACTTTTATTTATAGTACTTTCAGCAATAAGTTTTCAGTTTCAGCAAAATAAGTAGTATCTAAACAGACCCTAAGTGCAAAATAAAAGGAGAATAGAATCGAAGTTGGAAGGAAAAGAATGGGAAGAAAAAAGAAAGGATGATTCAATCTACACATAAGTAGTTTATGAATAGAGAGTAATCAAAATGATATTTTGTTTAATGTATACAATCAAAGAGATATTTAGAATATAATCTTTCTATTTTGTTGTGAAACATAGTTTTGATACTATTTACTAAGAAATAAATATCATCAATTTAAGAAGTTTTATGTGTCTCTTGAGGATTCAAAGTTGAGCAAATAATAAGCTATTCCACTACATGCGCATTAAACCAATTATTTAATTCTCATAACTGAGAATATATTGCAATGTTGAAAATATCTAATGGATAACATTGCTCAATTATAAATTATTTTATTTATTTATTTATAATTTGATAGTTACAATGGAAGAGTGCGAATTTGAATCTCAAATATTTTCGTTGAATTATGAAGTAATCAATCATAAGTAGGATTTTGAAGACATTCTAACAAGGTGGAATGTTAGTCATAGAGTAGTAATAAACTGAAACAGTTGAGAAGAATATAACAATAATTTACTCAATTCTTGTGCTTTTAAGATTACATTAAATTATTTGATGACGGTTTATTAATTATAAGGATATAATAATAATTTTATATAGAAAGTATCATATTTTTTTGTTTCCTCACTTATTATATTATTTTATTGTTGTGGTGGGCAAAAAGTGAGTAAGGTTTATGGCAGGTACAAACTTGCTGCTTTTGCTCACACAATTAATTTTTGAGAGATGGGATGCCCAATCAACCTTAAATGCCCTTAACAAGATGAAAATACTTAAGTTGGTGTGCTAGAATTAATTCCACACATAGACAGAAAGTCTTTTATAAGGAACAGTCTTGAAATGCATATATAGGGGTCCTCGGGTTTAGTTCGAGATAGAGGTTACAAGTAGTTTTAAGTCTCCCGCCCCTCCTTTTGATCCAGGGGCTTCTTGGCTTTATATATTCAGCCAAGATGTATCTGAGCCCTACATTTGAAAGGTCAGGATTGGATTTCATTGATACTTGTCTCATCAAGGCCTTACTAGAAGGTTTCTACACTGACGTATGAGCTAGGTGGACACTGTTCAAATGTCATTTCCTCATTAATGCGGCCAGCTAAGTGGTTGCAGTGTATTAAATGCAGAGGTGATGGTTGCTTTATCCATCCTCTTTCCTTTCTTCCCCGCTTAGTGACAAATTTTTCTCTTCGCCCTCGATTTGTGCCCGACAACCTTTAGCCTTGGTTCTCGGCTTTTAGAGGTCAGGTTGGCATCCTCGGAGTCCTCATCCAATGTTGTCTTTTTTGCACTTACATAAGGTTACTTGTATTTTTCCGAGGACATTCTACTGGTGCTCACCTAGGTTTGTCTCCTCGGCTTTGTTTCTAATCCCTCTATTTGTATTCTCGGATCCTCGTCCCCTCACAATTGTGTATGTGAAAATATATCTATACTCTATAGTCTTTAATGTTGTGATAAGTTACCAAGCCAAAAGTTTAAATTGTTGGTAAAAAATGCATTTTAGGCCTCTAATACGACTTATTACTAATTTTAATCAATTAATGATTCAAGATTAGGTTCAGGCAGTTAATTAACTTAAGCACAATATTAATCTTGGATAATCAAGCACAAGAAACACATCACATGAACAACTCACACATAAAGAGACAATAATTTGCTCACGGAGTGGAAACCGAATAGATAAAAACACTTCAAGGCAAAGCTCAACTCAACAAGTTTATTGCCGAAGCTTGTTGCAGTACATAAGTTACTCATGCGACTTTCTGTGCATGGGGTCAAACTAAGTATTTGAGTTCCCCATTATTGCTAGCAGATAAGACTTTTCCTTGTTCCTTCAATGTTACTTGATATTGCAAGTCGATCTGCAAACTATAAAACCAATTTTCGGTCACTCTTTAAGGCTTTTTAAATATTTCTCTATGGTCTAAATGAAACTCCAATACATAAGTGTTTGGTAGTAAACAACCTCTCAAGTATGGTCAATTGGAGAGGTAGAAAGAACTAGAAATAAAGGATTATCAAGGTTTTGCATTGCCGTCCTCATTCTTCTTAAATTATAAATTTTTGTATATATATATAATGGTGTAGGCTTTTGATATGATTGGCCACAAAATCTATATGTAATAATAATAATAATAATAATAATAATTGTGGGGACAAATAACCAAGATTCACGCATCTTGGGCCGTGGGCTCTGTCCGAGGAGGTCTCATGGGCCGAGCAATGTGGCAGCTATCAAAGCATTCTACTTTCGAAAGATTCGCACATAGGACCGGCGATTCCGTCCGAGGAGGGTATAGTCCTCGGATATAAAGTTTTCGGTTCAAGGAAGAATCCCAGTGGCTAAAGTAATCTTCCTGGAATCCCCTATGACAGAAACAAACTCGGTGAGCTTACTGGGAAGGAAAAGATCCCCGAAAATATCTAAAGAAAAGCTGCTACCACCACATTAAATACCCTGCAACTACTTTTCTGGCCGCATTTATGTGGAGAAGACCTCTGAACAGTGCTACCAAGACTATGACCTCTCACAGGGAGGCCAAAGAAAAAATCTGGTGGGATAAGTATCAAGGGGCACCTTAGATGAATGACAAGTGTAAGGATAGGATGCTTAGAAGATGATTATATAATGCCATTCCTCCTCCATTGGAGGAGGACGGATTTTGGAAAAAGGGAAGAGAGAGAAAAACAGAAGGAGAAAGGAAGATTTGTAACGTGAACAACACAACACAAGGGTTCCTCCTCGGACCTATATAAAACAGAATTATTCCAAGTTATTTTGGTGTGCTTTGGGCCTTCTAAACTGCTTCTTAGTTTGTCTTTGAGAATAGGAAAAACGAAGCCCTCACCATTCGAATCTAATTCTTAAGCCCACTCTCTACAAATACATGTTGCAGTGGACTTATTGGGCCCGGGTCTTGCGCGCTTTGGACTGGGGTGTACTAATTCGTTACACTACAATTGGCGCCGTCTGTGGGAAGAATTTGTATGATAGTGAGCGCGACGTTTCACCATGGTAGGATCAGGTCCCCACCCACAGGAATCCAGGGGCTCCCATCAACAAGACGCCTTCCATAATCTTGAGCGTAGGAGAGATAGGGAGGGTAGCCCACATACCACACAAACTAGCGGAAGTCATCCGCAAATGGGGAATCACTTTCCTCAGGAACGAAGTAACAGAGCCATGCAAAGGGAGATCGATGATTTGAAGCGGGAGCTACGCCATGCGCATCGACGACGAGCCCCTTCTAGTTCTGGTGTTTTCTCAAATGATGAAGATGATGTTACGTACAAACGCGACCCTAGGACACCGTCGAGCGAGCCTTTCCCCTATCACGGGGAAAACGTTCATAAGCGAAAGCGTAAGAGTCCACCTCTGAAGGGGCTGGAGAATGACGCCATGAACAAGGCGTTGAATCAAATTTCTAGGTCCCCCTTTACGCATCGCATCGAAAGGGCAGAGCTTCCTCGGCGATTCCATCAACCCACTTTCACCACTTATTACGGCTGAACGGATCCAGTAGAGCACGCCTAGGGAGATGATGTATTTCGGCCGTGGGAAAAAGGATTTTCCACTTGGCGTTCCCCAACCTTCTATCTAAACTTTCATTTATGTGTCGATGCCAATCTGGGCTTTTATTAGTCCATGTAAAACGGGGCCCGTGGAAGCCAAGATCCATGAGCCCACAGTTATCTAAGCAATTTCTAAAAGCGTTAAGTCTGTTTCTATTCAAAGGAAGCCCGTCCAATTTTTCATCCTCTGAAAGCATATCATTAAAATCACCCATTAAGACCCAAGGTAAATCAACTAGAGTAGCAAGATTTCGTAAGCAATCCCAAAAAAGTTGACGTTTATTGAAGTTAGGAGAAGCATATACATCAGTAAGTAAAAAAGAGAGGGAGGGAGAGGATACCTTCACAAGCGCATGGATACTATGCTCACTGTGCGTGAGAATTTCCACCTTGCATGATGTACTTTTGTTCTATAACACCCAAATGCCACTAGAGAAGCCGGTGGGGTCCACTCGCCGAAAGTGAGTGTAGGGAAGAGTGTTATAACTACTTGCGCCCGATCTTCAGCTATACGGGGCTCCACAATAATCAGAATGACAGGACGATGCCTACGATGAAGTTCGTAAGCATGGTTGCAAAATGCCACACTGCTAGCTCCTTGACAGTTCCAAGCAATCATCTTCATTGATGAGGTATTAGGATTCAGGTAGTCGTTGGGGACCCCCTAGGTCCTCGGGTTCCTTGTCACTGAGCGATTGAGGCATTGATGCCTCGCTGTGGTCGTCTTGAGATGATACAGTGGGTCTATTTCGCCAAGCCTGGCCCAATGCATGACGGACATGACAAATGGCAGACTTGGGCTAGAGAACATGATGATATACAGGTTGGGCTCGTCTTCCTGGATTGTCATATTTATTTCTCTGAGATCGAGGAATCGGAAAATGGCTTCGGGAAGTTGCTCCGGAGAGGACACACTGGACGGGCTCCCCCGAGCATTTCTTTGCCTAACTGATAGGGCCCTGGGATGCCCCTCCGGGGGCTGGTAGGGGTGTACTGACCGGCGCACTCGTATGTAAGTGCGGGGCATGTGAGAAGAATTGGGCTGCGGTGGGGGTTCAAGGCGCATTGGCAAGCTTGGAGTTTGGCTCACCTGGTTCCATACCATGGCTGCCCGTGGATGAACTGGGATGCGCACATAGCTCACTGTCTCTTCGTTAGAGCGGCTGAGGGAGAGACCACTCCATATTTGTTCTAGGATTTCCATTTGCTGAGCGTGGTCGTGGGGGTTGGATGAATGATTGGACAGGGAGGGAGTGGTTGGGAGACTCGGGTAAGAGTGGGGAGTGGACGTGTGATGGAGATCAGGATCTGTCGGGGTTGGGGTCGAGGAGTTCTGGTTGGAGGAAGGGGCCATCTTGTTGCGTGGGTGGGAATTTAATAATCCCTAACTCTGTGGTTGCACCGTTGCACGCTCGAAATATACATGCAATGTATATGTCATTTGAGATTGTAAATAAACCATTGAATCTATATTTATCATTCTCATCATATTAAAAGTCATAGAATTGTGGTGGTAGTGAACATGACCATTAGTAAGCTACGTGCAAGTATCCTGGGATATATATTTTATATATAAAAATCAAGTACGACTGTACGAGTTCTATGCTTACACCATTCCCATCAAAACTTTTAAAAATTTTAGCATTTAACATCTCAAAAGGCCATTTTATCAATTTTAACAACTCATTTTACAATACACCCAACATCAAATATTTTATTTTTTTACCATTTCGTTTAAAATAATATAAACTACTCATTAAAATAATAAAAAACAACTACACAAACCACATTTTCCACCACAAGCATTAAAATAATAATTTTTTTTTTAAGATTGGAGTTACAGTGAGTTTTCAAAGATGAAAGCTCACTGTAGCTCAGTTGCTATTTTTTTTTTTTTTTTTTAAGTTTAGCATGTTTGTTGTAACTTGCTTTTTGGTGCTTTTTACAAACTTGATATTAAAATTTAGCATTTATAGCATTTAGCATTCTTAATGAGAATGCTCTTATAGTTATGGTTCCTTTGCTATTGTTTATTTTTGCAACCCTTTAAATATTAAATGTTAAGTAATACCGAAGAAAAATATATTTAAAAGATGCACTTCGAAAATTATTGGCTTTACAAAATCCTCCCAAATAAGAAGTAGCTTCCATTAGATTTCTTTAGCTCAATTATTAATGGGCGCCGACATGCTGAGGAAACTAAATCCGTGTTGACTTGGCAACCTAGATTCTAGGGTCAAGAGTCAAGACCATGAAAACATTTAGATGAAGCTTTTAACGGATTTTATCCCGAAGGTAAAAAAGGAGTTATTTTAGAACATCTTTTCGCATACTTTGTTGCAATTTATTTGGGTGTCAATTGACCATTAGATTATATCATTTACATACGGGCATACCACTTTAAATACTCTAATTATTAGTTGACATTTAAATAAGTTGTGAAAAAGTATATGTCTCTAGACTTTTTGATAAGAAGATCAATAGAAAACTGGCATCTTGGACAAAGAACACCGAAAAAGTAACAATTTGGATGATACTTTATGCATTCATAATTCAGCCAAAAAATACTTTACACATTTAAAAAGACCCTCTTCAATGGGGTTTTAATAAGGTTTATACCTTACATGCATGCAAAATTTTAAGATAATTAGATATCAATAGTTATGTTATCTATGAAATATTTTAATTTTAAGATTTTGTATTTTAAAGTTATGAATAAAAGATGAGTTTTTAAATCAAATAACAAATAGCATCCGATTGATAGAAAACTTAGCATGCATGTTTAAGGATATAGAAATCAGGTAATCCAAATATATGGTGGGATTTTCAAAATTTTAATTTAATAAAAAGTTGATAGGTGACTTAACATTACTTAGTACTATACCAAATGTAACTTGATATGACCCTACGTATATATAACCAAATTTTCTCCATATAAAAACATCTTACAAGTCTATATTGTAAAATGGACAAAATTTAAGTACAGTATATTATGTGCTGTTTTTTAAGTTCTTCTATTAAAATTTAACCATATAGCTTTTTTCTCATGTGATAGAAATGTATTTTTAGTTAAGTAACAATATGGTTGACTTTTAAGAGGAGAACCAAAGAAATAACACTTAAGTACTATACTTAAGTTTTGCCTTGTAAAATATAATTTTCAAAATGATAAATAGCATTCAATCATTTATTATGCTTAATACGTGCTCATGAATAAAATCTCCAAATGGGAAATTTGACATGCCCTTTGTATTAGGGGTGTAAAAAAACTGATAAACTGACCGAAATCGCCCGATCACAAAGACCGAAACCAACTGATTACACACAAAAGGATTTCCATAACCAACCCCTTGAAGAATGGGTTAAAACTTAAAAGTTAAAACTATGTCCAGCTCTACCCTGTTGAGGTGCACGGCACCTAGAAGTCCAGCCTACATGGAATTTTATTTCAAGTTGGAATAGGAGTTTTTTGCCCATTGTTATTAGTACTCATATTCCTACTAGAAATAAGAGAAGTAGCCTACAATTCTAAGACTCCTAATTAATATGATTTGAATAAGGACTTTGAGGCTAGGCGGCAGTAGACATGGCAATACGGGTCAGAATTTTCTGACCCAACCCGACCCAAAAAATACCTGACCCGAACCCAATTTTTTTACCCGAAACAAAAACGGGTTGACTTGTGACCCGACCCTTTTTTTTGCGGGTCAACTTGACCCGACCCGAATAACCTGTGACTCGACCTGTTAAAAAAAATTCGCTAATTTTTTTTTTTTTTAATTACGTCTTGATACTATATGCATAAACCACAAAGTACCAAAATTAGTAATAATATATTCAATGTTTATCACAACCATCAATACTACTGTGCTGGACACTTGACTGTAGACAAGACAAGTCACTACACAAGTGACAAGGGCCAACCGGCCAAGGCTGCCACAACCATTAGAAAAAAAAAAAAAAAAAAAAAAAAAAAAAAACTCATTCAATGCTTGCTAGCTATAGTCCATCACTCGGCCAAAGCACAAAATGCACAAACACAATACAATTATACAATACAAACAAACCTGAAAAGTGAAAGTTCCTCACTTCCTCTACTTCTCTAGGTTGAGTTCTCTTGCGCCTCCAGACTCAAAAGTTCGGCCTCTGCCCTTCTTCAGTCTTCATAGTTCACACATTCGGCATTTCACACTTTTTTAGTTTCACACAAAGCAGTCAAAGCTTACGCCTCTGCCCTTCTTCAGTCTTCACAGTTCACACATTCGACATTCCACACTTTGTAATTATATGCATTTTGGGAGTGAACTATTAATATTGAAAACTTTTTCCATCATGAATTTATGACTATAAATAATTTTTGTCATGCTCAAAAGTCAAAACTGTCAGAATTGGAAGGATATTAACAAGTGGCATTAAGTGCAATTCATTTGCTTAACTGATTTTTTTCATTCTCTCTAAACAGGTTGTCATTGATTTGTTTTTGTAATTGAAAAAAAAAAAAAAAAAAAAAAAAAAACTTGTTTGAAAAATACGGGTCAACCCGACCTGACCTGCAACCCAATTGACCCGTTTAAAAATGACCCGTTTTGACTCGTGACCCGTTTGACCCACCAACCCGATTGACCCGATCCGCCCGTTTTGCCACGTCTAGGCGGCAGGGGCTTTATAAAAGGCATTGTGTGTGTGTGGTTTCTAAAAAGAGAGATTGAAGATTGAAAGGCAGATGTGCGACGCTGAGAAAAAAAATGAAAATGTAATTTTTCTTTTGCTCAAGATACACAAGAAAAATAAATTGGAAGTTTTTAGGAGGATTTTTTGACATCTACAACCACATAAAGTTGAATAATATGATTAATAGAAACATTTAAAAATGCACGCGCAAATACATATATAACCAAAATTTTCTCCATTTAAAAACAAGTTACAAGCATATATATATATATATATATATATATATTGCAATATATAGTTTCCAAAATGATAAACACTTATTAAACATCATCCAATCATTTTTTTTTATAGGCATGCATTGCAATCATTTATTATGCTTAACACACGTTCATGAATAAAATTTCAAAAGTATAGTTTTGTGTTTTGAGGGAAAAAAAAAAAAAAAAACTAAACCCAAACCCAAACCCAAAACACAATGAATATAATTAGAAAATACAGCTGGGCCTGGTCCTACCATCACAAAACTTACACGTTTTGATGGGTTTAAGGGCTTTAAAAAAAAAAAAAAAAATTCTTTATATTGATCGTGGGCCCTTATGACCTTTCTTTCTTAAACCTACAAGTTTTCGAGGTGGTATTACACGTTTTCTTTATATTTGTTTTTGAGAAAGTTTAGGTTTGGTTTGAATACCGATTATTACTGAAAATTGAAAATTGAAATCTGAAAAATACTATAGTAGAATAATTTTTAAATATGTGAATAGTACTGTGTGACCCAATTTTAAAGTTTTTTTTGCTGAAAAAAGTACATGCGGGTCTCGTGAGCAGTGCACGAGACCCACTGTTTTTCAGCAAAACACAGGAACGCACGAAAAACGTGTGTTCCAAACGCACACTTAGTGAAAGTGAGTATGGATCCACAAAATCTTTATTATTATTATTATTATTATTATTATTATTCATAGAAATCTTACCTATTTAATTGACCAAATGTTTACACAATTTGATAGGATGAGGTAAATACTTATCCAATAAAAGGGAGTAATTCTTAGGTACTTTTGGAACATCGAGAATAATGCTCACTTTTTTCACATTCATAGTGGAGTTCACTTATCATTAAAATCGTGGTAGAGTCCATCATAAATGTGAAATGAGAGAGCATCATTTATCCATGCTCCAAAAATACCTAATAATTTTCCATTAATAAGATAGGATGAGGTACTAATCAAAATTATATATCTATCCACATTCTAGTTATAGCCGAAATAATGCCCATTCTGCTCCCTCAACATTCTTAGAATTTTAAAGCTATTAAAAATAGAATTTAAGTTGTCTTGGAGCCTAGTGCACGAATCTCAAGGTCACCATGTCATCTAAAATAGAATTTGTAATTCTGCATAAACCAAACTTGATTGATCGACAGCAATCGAGCTTGCTGTCAAGGTTTAAGAAACCTCGATAGAATAATTGCTATCAAGACTTATGCCGAGATAGTAGTTGAAACATTTTGAGCAGTTTTTGAGCTTGTTCTTATTTTATCTTCAATTGGTACCACCTGTACAGTTAATGAAAAATCTTAACTAAGGCTGCGTTTGGCAACATGTAAAATATTTTCAGGTGAAAATATTTTTGGGAAAGAAAAATATTTTCCAAGTATGTTGGATGCATTATGAAAATTGTTTTAGAAGATGTTTTCAGGTGTTTGGTTGCATTCTAAAAACCCAAATTTCTACTAGTTTCTTACATTTTCTCAGCCATTTTCTCAGTTTTCAAACAAATTTTATAATGGAAAATTTCAGTATATACAGTTAACAAAACAAAAGTCCATTAGCTCCATTTATTCACAAGTTGAACTCAGTTAAACTGAGAGAGAGGGAGGAAGAAAGAGTCAGAGATTGAGGGAAAGAGAGATAGATCGGGAAAGAGATGGAGATCGGGTCAACGAGATCGGTCTTCAGCGGCGGCGATGATCTTCAGTGGTGGCAATGAGATCGGTCTTAGGTGGTGACGACGAGAATGAGATGCAAGGCTTCAATCTAGATGGCAGCGACGTTGAGCAAGATGGAGAAGAAGAGTTGAGGAAGAAGAGAGAAAAAAGGGGAAGCTTGGCTAGCGTGATTTGGGCGGTGGGGCGGCGTGATCTAGGCAGTGGGGGCGGCACGATCTGGGCTGGCCGGAGCTTGGTTAGGCGGCCGGAGCTTGGCGTCGGACTGTGGGTGGAGCTGAGGTTGGTGTGTGGGCTGGAGCCTGGAGCTAAGGTGAGCTTTGAGATTCTTTCAGACCGTGTGTGAGGAGTGAGTAATTCCGGAAAACACTTGAAGGTAAAATGAGAACTGAAATGATTTTATAGGTTGGCTAGGATATTTTACAGTCAAACTAAATTCTATTTTCAGTTTGACTGTATTTTCAAGTGGTGCCAAATATACACCCGGGTGTAAAATGTTTTGAGATTTTAATTTACATGTGAAACAAACGCAACACTCAATTACATCAAAAGTATGTTTTGACTTGAATATGCCAATTCATACAAAATTTGACCCTATAAAGAAATAAGAGAATCTTATTCACACATCAAAACTGGACAAATATGCAACAATAATTATTCATACATGTGTCTCAACACACGGTACATACAACTTTTCTTTTGGCTCCAAATTTCAAGATGAGTTTGGATGCGACGAGTTAGATCTCCATCTAATTAACTTTGGGGTGGAGATTGAAGCTAACCTTAATATTAATTGTAAGCATTCACTCGATCATTAATCAAACACATCAATTCACAAAAAATAAAAAATCAAAAGTCAAACATATCAAACCGATGGAGTACAAGCCAGACAAAGGCAATTCAAGGTGCACCATTGACATAAAATATTAATTAGCTCTCAAGTATATTACAAAATCACATTTAATTAGTTCTAAGAAAATAAAAGTCTAATTAATAAAAGTCAGTCTTATAGCTTAATTAACATCTCTTTGTGTTTTCAATAAAAATGTCTACAATTCAAATGTCCTAATTATTGAATTATTGAAAAAGGATCTTACAAAAAAAAATTTCTTTTATTATCCTAAACAAAAGAAATCATGAACATTGCATGAAGAGAAGCCTTCTTTATGAAGGAAGAAAAATTTAAGCGAAAAGACAAGCACTTTCCAATACCCAAAAAACTATTCAAGTCAACTAAAGTTTAAAAGTTGAAAGCACTAATAAAAAAATCACATTACTTTATAATAAAGGAAAATAAATAAAGAAAATAGAAGTGAACACAGAAAGATGTTGTTACGCGAGAAAGGCTCTTGACTAGGAGCTAGGTCTATATTTACTGTTCGTTTGTGTGCCAACGTCAATTTCTCAGGACCTGCTGTGTTTAAACTTTGAAGGTCAGTTTTTTTTTTTTTTTTGAGAATCTGTTTAAAGGTCAGTTAGTGCAATAATTAGATTCGTTTTCAAAGCATTCCATTTTGATACAGGGATAGCTTTAGACTATTTTGAGAAACTGGATAGCAATAGACTTTGATCTATCAAAGTCAAATAAAAAAAGTATGGAGGCACGTTATGGCGAATTTGAAAAAGAAACTAGTTTAGCTAGATTATATCACACACATATTTTGGTAATAATTAGTGCACATATATTATTGCACATAAAGTATACATAATTATTTTTTTACTTTGAACTTATGGCTTATAGTCACGACTTTCACTTGAAAATCATGACTTTAAGTCACGAGTTTAATATAAAAAAATTGTTATGTATACTTTGTGTCCGCCACTGGGTGAAATAAATATCATTCTTTAAAATATGTCAACATTTTTTTATTTTTTGAGTAAAAAAATATGCCAACAATTAGGTCCTATATAAGTAGCATTTCTTTCGCGCATGAAAATCACAGTTTGAAACCCTCTGTCTTCTTCCTTGCTCGTGTGATAGGAAATATGCAAACCCAAGAAAGGTCTTCGAGCTGCCGAGGCGTGGCTTTTGAGATCAAACCTCATGCAGATCCCTTTGCCATCAAAATACCTTGGCTTGGCTCCCCCAAAGAGCTCCCTTCTTTTATTCAGAGGTCTATAAGCAAAAGCAGCAGCCACTTTTGTGATCTTGACCTGGACGATGAAGATCATGAAGATATTGGTTTGGAGGTTGTGGAACAAGGGAACGACGTAGAGAAACAGATCAAGCAAACCCCACTTCCACTTTTGACTGCTAGTATACATGAACAAGCATCAAAGCCATCTCGAAAGAAAAATTCGAGGCTGTCAGTTATACTGCTCGACCAAGGGTTTTTCACAGTGTACAAGGGACTCTTTTCAATTTGCTTGATTTTAAACATTACTGGTTTGGTTCTTGCAACCACGGGGCATTTCTCGTATGGGAAGAATAGAACTGCCCTTTTCTCCATTGCCAATATACTTGCTTTGACACTGTGTAGGAGCGAGGCCTTCTTGCGTGTTGTTTTTTGGCTCGCGGTCAAGTTCTTGGGAAGGTCATGGGTGCCTCTCTTTATTAAGACAGCCACAACATCCCTTCTCCAAAGTCTCGGAGGTATTCACAGTAGCTGTGGTGTCTCTTCAATGGTATGGCTCATGTATGCCTTAGTCCTTACCCTCAAAGATGGAGACAACAGTTCACCTGAAATCATAGGTGTAGCCTCCACCATTCTTGGCCTTCTTTGCCTCTCTTCTTTGGCGGCTTTCCCTCTAGTTCGCCATCTTCATCACAATGTATTCGAAAGAACTCATCGCTTTGCTGGATGGATTGCTCTTGCTCTTCTCTGGGTCTTTATTATTCTTACAATCTCTTATGATCCAAAAACCAAATCCTACCAAAAAGACATTAGTTCCAGCTTGATCAAACGGCAAGAGTTTTGGTTCACCGTGTCCATCACTTTCTTAATCATCTTGCCATGGGTGACAGTAAGACGTGTCCCCATTAAGGTCTTTGCTCCTTCAGGCCACGCCGCAATTATCAAGTTTGATGGCGGAGTAAAAGCTGGTATATTGGGTAGGATTAGTCCATCCCCTTTATCGGAATGGCACGCATTTGGCATAATTTCTGATGGGAAGAAAGAGCACATGATATTAGCTGGTGCTGTTGGTGACTTCACAAAGTCCTTGGTGTCAAATCCACCAAGCCATTTGTGGGTTCGAAAAGTGCACTTTGTGGGCTTGCCTTATCTTGTTACTATGTATGATAGGGTTTTGTTGGTGGCAACAGGTTCAGGAATTTGTGTGTTTCTATCATTCCTTTTGCAGCCATGTTCTGTTGATGTGCGTTAATTTGGGTAGCCAAGGGAATTGAACAAAACTTTGGAAAAGAAATCAAAGAAATGGTAAGTGGGTGGTCAAAAGACAAGGTGATTGTCCATGATACTGCTGTGTTTGGTCGTCCCAATGTGTCTCAACTGAGCATTGATGCTGCTAGAAATTGGAGCACTGAAGTTGTTATTGTTACCAGCAATCCAGAAGGAAGCAGAGATGTTGTCAACGCATGCAAGGCTGCTGGAATTTCTGCCTTTGGTCCAATATGGGACTCGTAAATTAATCGCTTATGACCGTACACTAAATTTTATTTTGATCTTTTTTTTTTTTTCCATAAACATTTTGCAATTTTTAATTTTTGTTCTTTTTCTCACCTCCAGTTGCCATCTGTAAAAAAATCATCTCCATTTTACTGCTGTGAATCTATTTGTTGAATATTACCTAAAATTCTTATTAGTTTTCGTTTGAATTTTCTGAACATAGAAGAAAATGTTTTTATTTTTTATTTTTTTTATTAGTATAGAAGACAAGAATTCTCCTTCAAATAAAAAGGAAAATTTTTTTTCTTGATGAAGAGTAGTTGGGTATTTCTGGTCAATTAAGAAAAAAGATTGGAACCTTATAAAAATGTATTGTTGCAATATGAGTGGATTTCTCAAATGGCTTTTGCCAACCGGGATGGCCATGGATCGAGTATAGGTAGGGTATATCCATACCCAACCTGATTAGTTTATTCATGGATACCCAATTACTTTACCCAATTAATACCCATACTCAATTGTTACCCAGTTTGTTTACTGTTGTGAAATTTTAAAGTACTTGCAAGTGTATGAACGTACCGACCCACAGGGACTTGAATGAACGTAGGAAAATTAATTAAACCTTAACTAAATTAATCCGAATCTAGTTTAATAAAAATTGGTTGTTTGCAATTAAATAAACTAAACAAATAATTAAACTAAGCAAAGATATAATATAAAGCAGTAAAGATATATAAACAATCTAGAGAAAGGAATTAAGGTTTTGGAATCCGCCTTGTAAGTCATATCAGCATATATTTGTGATCATTAATTTTTCCCAACCACTGCATGATAATTTAGAAATCAATCTTGCTATCATGGAAAATATTATCATTAAAACTTTTATTTAAATATCTAAAGCATGCTCTTCTTTGCTTCCTAGGTATAAAATCAAATCATCAATTGTATCCGTAGCCAAACAAATCATAAGAGATATCTAATTTTAAAATCAAGAAATAATAAACCAAGCATTCAATTAATTAAGACAAATCCTAAATAATGAGAAAAACATGATTGAACTCATATCTAGAAGCTCATCTTAGTTAATTGATATGAAGCAAGAACAATTTAAATCATTAAAGAACAACTATTGTGGGAAAAATCAAATCACATAAATATTACTAATAATCCTTAACAAGGTTTCATTCTCAACCTTAATTAAAAATTTAGTTACTCATAGTAATTGAAAGAAAACATAAAAAAAAAATACTAAACATTAAACTAGAAAAATAATTAAAACTAAGGAGGAAAATCAAAAAGGTAGCCGCATGCAGCTCTATACATTCAGCCCTCAGCCCTCAGCCTCCAGCACTAGCCTCACTTTTCTGTATGCTTGTATTTATATAACACAAAGACACGCCAACCTAAAGCCTGTAAGTTTACAACAATTCGTAAATGGATTTCCGTGAAACACTAGAGAACCCAAGTAGACAAGTAAGCAATTAGGACTCAAGCCCATATGCAGATCTTTATCTCCACGTCAGATTGTCTCTTAGCTCTTACTCTTTAATTTTTTTTTTTTTTCTTTGCACTTTACGTGTCTCCAGATCCTTCTTTTCATGTTGGTTTTTGAATCAATAAGCCTGGACCTCTTTTTCTTCATTTTATTCTTCCACCAATTCTCATTAGCATGTAAATCATTTATTACCTATAAAACAAAGACAATTTATAATTAGCCACAAAATAGCGTAAAAGTAAGGCTAAAAATGCAAATATGAGAATATTTTATTGTATATATTTCATGCACATCATTTACCCATGGATATCCATACTCGACCCAAACCCGATTTCTATCACATCATCAAATATGCTCAAAAACCACTGAAATGACAAAAATATCCCCAAAATTTTAAAATGAGCAAAAATACCTATGAAACCTCTAAAATAACCAAAATACCCCAAATATCTCTAAAATCACCAAATATGCTCAAAACCACTGAAATGACCAAAATAACCCCAATTCTCTAAAATCAGCAAAATACCCATTAGACCTCTAAAATGACCAAAATATCCTTGATATTTCTAGAATCACCAAATATGTTCAAAAACCACTAAACTGACCAAAATATCTCTAAAATTTCTAAAATAACCAAAATATCCATGAAATATCCCTACTATTTGCAGTTACGACAAACTTACTGGTAAATGTAAGATCTTTGACCTGTAACCATCAGTGACAAATTCCTTTATAGTCTTAATTCAATTCCTATAAAATGGACCATAACTATAAAATATCTACATGCATAATCAGAAAAATATATAAGAAATAGCATATCCCATAAAAATGTAACAAAATTCAATTCCGTGTAATACCCCAATTCCTTAATTGGCTCCCAAGTGTCTTCATCAGCTCCATAACTTTTCCAACTAACCAAAATACAAGAGATGACGAGACCCAATTGTCATAAAAAGACAAACAATTTGCACATTCTAAAAAATTTCAGATTTTAAACTTTTGCACTACCTTTAAATTTTTACAATATTACATTCATTGGAAAATTCAAACACAAATGAGATATCAAACAATATAGCTTAAAACTTATTGAGTAATAATCATAGACATAGACCACAACCACTCAAAAAAACATATTACCCTTTTTCATGCTTACATGAACCAAAAAACAACATTTCATTGAATTTAACAATTTCTTACCATTTTAGAGAGAGCACATGATTGAATTTATTTTAGCTTTTCCATGTAAATATTCTAACATGATAGTAGACTTCAATTTAGCAATATATTGACAAATTTAAGAATGTCAAGTGCATGACATGACAAAAGAGAGGGCCTATAGTAGCGTTTTTTCGTGGCATTTATAAAAAACACCACAATAGGTACCCTATAGTGGCGTTTATGAAAAATGCTACTATAGGTTTTCTATAGCAGTGTTTACAAGGGTCTATAGCAGCGTTTCAAAAATGCTACTATAGGTCCTGGTCTTACAAGGCCTATAGTGGCGTTTGGAAAGTGCCACTATAGCCTAATAAAAAAAAAAATTTTTGATGGACCTATAGCGGCATTTGAAAATGCCACTATAGGTCTTGGTCTTATAAAGGACCTATAGCAGTGCTTTCAACGGCCACTATAGATCCAACACCAAAAAAAAAAAAAACACAAATAAGGGACTTATAGCGGCGTTTTCAATCTCCACTATAGGTCCAAACAAAAAATAAATAAAAATTTGAAGGACCTATAGCGGCGTTTTTAAATGCCATTATAATCCAGCACAAAAAAAAAAAAAAACAAAAAAAAACAAAAAACAAAAATAAGGGACCTATAGCGGCGTTTTCAAACACCACTATAGATCTAGCACAAAAGATAATAATAATAATAAGGGACTTATAGCAACGTTTTCAAACGTCACTATAAGTCTTGGTCTTATAAGGGACCTATAATGACATTTTCAAACACCACTATAGGTCCAACACACAAAAAAAAAAAAAAAAGAAGAAAATAAGGGACCTATAGCGTCTTTTTCAAATGCCACTATAGGTAAAAAATAAAAATAAAAAAATAAAAAAATGAAGAAAGAAAAAGACCTATAGTGTCTAGAAAAAAAATTGAAAAATTGAATGAAATATCTCTCTCACCTGATCTCTCATCTCTCATGTTGACGCTGACCCACCTAGCCCATGCCTAGCTGCTGACCCACTCACACCGCCACCATTCACACTTGGCCACCGACCCAGTAAGCCCATCCACGACATTGACCCAGTGAGCTCATCCATGCCACTTAACTAATGAACCCACCCACGCCGCCGCTCCCAGGCCATCAACGCCAATCAGCCACTACCCGGCCTAGACCGTTGCCGATTAGACCCTTCCCCTTATCTCTCCCTTTACTTTTTTGTGTTTTTTTGTTAGTAGATCTAGTTTTTTTTTTTTTTTTTTGTTCTTTCATGTTTGGTTAGTAAGAAAATATAGGAAAATCCATCATGTCTTTCACTGAGCTTACATTTTATGTTTTGCACTGTTTTGGGGTTTGTTTACATGGAGGACTAGAGATTGTTCCCTGCATTATTAAGATTCATATGAGTAACATGGAATTATTGAAGTGATGGGACTTATGGTGGTCAAACTTTTCCCTTTTACATTTATGCTTTAATTGGAATTTTAGTTCTACTTTTTTGAATTTGTCGATAATTCTGATGGTGAAATGTTTTGGAGTATTGGAATTGTGAAAATATATAATGGCATGGAGCTGTTTATTCAAGTATAATTGTGTGGGATTGAGTTTGTGATTGAAAAGTATAATGTGTGTTTGTGATTGAGGCTTTGTTTATGTGATTAGGCATTGTTTTGAAATTACTTATTTTTTTTTTGGGTATTTAGGTTTAATGAGAATTTATTGGGCAAAGAAAGCCGGGACTGATTAGAGGGTTTAATATTATTGATATCAAAATTCATTTGGATTGAAGAATTTTAGGATCTTTTAAGGACTTTACATTCTTTCAGTCTTTTACTTTATTTCATTTTTTTGTTTGAGTTGTTATGCGGTTAATTCTTATTGTTTGATTATTAAGAATGTTGTCCAATTAATTAGATCTTTATTATAATAATAATTAATGAGTGTACCTTTTGTATTGGGTTTCAAAAAATTAGGGTTTTTGTTTTTGGTTGATTGTAGAATCCATAGGTATTTTTTATTTGGGATTTTCGAAGTTGGGTATTTATACTGCTTGTGGTCATTTGGCTGTGGGTTTTGGGTTTGTGCTTGTGTTTGATATTTTGTCTGTGTAGCTTGTAGTTATTTGGCTGTGGGTTTTAAATTTCAGGTTATAAGGATTCAAGGTTTTCGACTGCCTCATCTTTATTGCCGGTAATTTTATGCTCTCTTTTTTTAGAGGTTTTGGTTAATTGAGAAGTTATGTTCTAGAATGAGTATGTGGTTACTATTTCCATCCCTTTTAGTCAATGGATAATAACAATGGGATGGTGATGTAGGATCTGTCTATAACTTTAAATATCTATATCTATCTAGGGGGCGGAACACAATGCTAAAGGCGGAAGCATAGTAATACAACGTTGAAGATAAAGTAAGCAAAGTAAAACCGTCCAAGAAGGCGGTAGCAACAATTTCAAAATAGAATAATTAAAATAGAACCAGCCAAGAAGGCGGTAGCAGCAAGTATATAAAACACAAATCTGAAAATAGTTAGTATTGAAAATAATGTAAAACCGTCCAAGAAGGCGGTAGCAGCAAATATACTAAAAACAAAGCTGAAACTAGTTATTATTGAAAATAGACAACAGTACTTACAGCAGTAGTAGTTACAGGATTTCAACAGTTCAACAGTACAAGACTTGAAACTAGTTCTAGTTATAAGATTTGTAGGGAAATAGTGGTGGAAATCCTAGGAAAATATAAAATTCTCTCAGAAAGTTTGTAGGAAGTTCTAAAAGAAGTTCTGAGTCCTTAACATAAGGGACATCCCCCCTTAAATAGGCAGAAAAAGCGTAGTGTATAGTAACAGTTAATAGCACCAGTGAACAATAACAATGAATAGTAACAATGAACAGTAAAAGTGAACAGTAACTTTTCACTTTTCTTCAGCAGGAGCAAAAGTAGAGTCCGGAACTTCAGACTTCAGTCTTCACCATTTGGCATTTTGTGCCGAAAGTAACCATGTGAGCATAATTATGAGGAATCAACTTTATCAAAAGCAGCATCATTTGTGGGGGGCAAGTAGTACAATAATTGGAATTTCACCAGGGGTAAACATTGTAACATTTTGGCCGTTGTGCAGGCCAAAAAAATAATTGAATCAATCTTTTGCTAAATCAGGAGTGTCTTCTTCATCATGACCAAAGAGTTCTTGATTGTAGGGGTAATATGGGTTTTTTGTAACAGATGCTTCAGAAGATAGTTCGTCTTCTAAATCATGATTATCAGCAGCTTCTTCCTCCTTGCATATCATCTTGAGGAGGGCATATAGAGCATTAGGATCCTTGCGAATATCTTTCAAAGGAGAATCCTTCTTTTTAGGCTTAGCAGAGGACTTAACAGTTTTAGCAGATGTAGAAGCAGGTGCATTGACTAGTTCAGCTGTTTGCACTGTAGATTTAACAGGTAGAATATTGGGAGATGGGAAATCTCTGGTAACATTGTTAATAATTCCTTGTGTGTGAGGAAACTTATCCCACCACTTAACATACCAACGACGAGTGAGAACATCACCTTCCTTATCATATTGCCATTTCAAGATCCAAGGAACCTTATATCTTTTAATGAAATGGAGCAAAGGAGGGAATTTAGCACCATAAGAATCAACTTTGAACACACTTGTAAAATATTTGAAACTACCCATCAATGGTTCTGGGAATATTTCAAGAGTAGAGCCAAATTGGGTCCACCATCGGCTGAACCAAAGAGGCAAATTGGAATTGAAATCCTTATCAAAATTAACGAACCATGGATGAGACATATTTTCATTCTGATGAAGCATGAATCTGAACCAAGCAGTGAGATAATCATGATAAGAATAAGGGATAGGGGAAGTTGGTAACATTCTTGTGGAGGTAAGGTTAGGGCCCCACATTTCTTCAGAAATAATATGATTGAGGAAAAGATTGTGATAAATAATTTTAGTAGTGTTGGTCTTATCAGGTATGGCTTTAATAGTGATGGATTTCTCATGGCGTAAAATATCTGAATAATATTGCACAGTCTTCTCACTATGTTTAGGGATCCAATGAAACTTTGGGGGAAAGTAGCTGGTAGCAAGTCTAAAGGGATCAGTAATCGAAGCCCTATTTGACTCGATGGAAAATAGGTTTTGAAAACATTGTTTTTTAACATATTGAGAAGAATAAGAGGTTTTGGGAAAAACAGATTTAACAGGTTGGTTAACTTGGGTTAAAGCATAAGGGTCATAGGATGAGGCCAAAACAGAAGAGTAATTAGGCTTTGGAATGGCACCTAAGGGACTGAAACGGTTAACAATCTCCAAAGGAGAAACATGGTCCTTTTTAACAATTGGCTTATCAGTGGCAGGGCTCTTGTCGAACCTACTTGCCATTGTGACACTGCAGAAATTCACGGGTAAGGAAATCAGGGATGGTATTTTGAGATCCTTTAATATATTCAATATCAAAATCAAAAACACTTAAAATAGCTTGCCATCTGGCAAAAATATGTTTTGAAACAATATTTTCAACATCTTTTTCAATAACATATTTAGCACTTTTGCAATCAATTCTTAACAAAAACTTTTGGTTCAGTAAATCACTTTGAAATACATAGTACTATAGATAAAATCTCCTTTTTAATAGTACTATAGTTTAACTGTGCAATATTCCAGATTCCAGAATAGAAGCGAACAATTTGTTCAGATGACTCTGGGGAAACTCTTTGTTTCAGAATACCCCCATAACCAATGTCAGAAGCATCGATCTCAACAATTTTGAAGGCATTAACAATAGGAATACCGAGACAGGGTAATGTCTTGACATGAGATTTGATTTGTTTAACAAGCGAAGTATGAACATTAGACCAAGGTGGAGGATTACTTTGTAACCAATCAAAATGGGGTTTACATTGTTTCCTCATATCCTTGTAGAAGTCAGCAACATAATTCAGGGACCCAAGAAATCTCTGGAGTTGGGTTTTATCAATAATAACATCAGGAAATTTATCAGCAAATTGAATGGCTCTATCAATAAGACGAATTTGTCCTTCAGAGATTTCATAGCCAAGGAAGCGGACTTTTGTTTGAAACAGTTTGATTTTCTTAGCAGAGACAACAAGACCATTTCTCTTGATAGTATCTAAAAATGAATACAAATGTTTCTAGTGTTCATCAATAGAGTTGGAGTAAACAAGAACATCATCAATATAAACAATGGTGAAATGGCTGAAAGAATTGAAAATGTCATTCATAATATTTTGGAACTCACTAGGGGCATTCTTAAGACCAAAGGGCATAACATTCCACTCATAATGTCCAAAGAGAGTGGTAAAAGCAGTTTTGTACTTATCACTCTCACTAATCTGGATTTGCCAGAACCCAGATTTCATGTCAAACTTGGAAAATACTATAGCCTTACTCAATCTATGAACTAGATCATTTTTATTGGGTATGGGATACCTGATCCATTATAAGACCTTATTCAAGGGCTTATAATTGATAACTAGGCGAGGGGTTCCTCTCTCAATCTCAGTATTTTTTTGAACATAGAAAGCAGCACAAGACTGGGGAGACTTGCTATTCCTAATGAGTTTTTTCTTAAGTAAATCATGGATTTATTTTTTACATAATTCAACAGTCTCAGCATTCATCTGAATAGGGCGAGCTTTAGTGGGAATGTTCTTTTCATCAAAATCTTTAACAAAAGGCAAGTTAACAATATGTTTTCTTCTATGCCAAAAAGCATTAGGAACATCAGAGCAAACATCATCAATCAGAATTTTTTGAAAATTATCAATTTTTTATTGCAGCAATTTATTAGAAAGCTGTTCAGCAATTTTCTTGTATCTAACTTCTTGCTTTAGGAAGTTAAGATGTTTGGTTTTAGCATGAATCAGATTTAAAGCATCATCAGTATCAACTCCAAACTTTGAAGCAAATTTGAATTTTACTTTCTGTCCAAAAGGATCAGTAGTAATTCCATCATGTTCAACAAGAAAAGATACAAAGCATTGATAAATGGAAGTCCAAGAATCACTTTATCAGTCATGTTTTTAACAAGAACAAAAGGAATCTTGAAGCAGACATTATCATGGCAAACATGAGCATTATTCAATTCATATTTAATTTTCATTTGAGTACCGTTAGCATAAACCAATCTTTCAGTTGATTTTTCAAAATATTTGGAAGGGATTAATCCCTCCTGGATACAGTTCATATCCGCACTAGAATCAATCATAGCAATAACATAGAAATGGTAATCATGAGAAACAACAATCTTAACTTTTGTAAACCATTTTGGAGGAAGCATTTTGTTAACAAGACTAAGTTGAGAATCATTAGAAATACCTTTATCAGAAAGAAGAGCCTGTTGACTGGATTCATCTCCATCTTTGTACTCATCTTGTTCATTATCAGATTGATGTTTATCAATGTTTTTATCAATTTTTAACAATAACAATTCTTGTTTAAGATTATTGTTATCACTTTTAATGCTTTTAAATTCATTTTTTAATTCAATTATTTCTTGTTTAACAATAGTAATTTCATGTTGAAGATCATTAACAGTTAATTCTTTGGACTTCTTTTTATTAAATCTTTCCAAAGTTTCTTCAAAACTTATTGTTGATTTCAGTTTTTTAACATTTTCATCTTTTATTAAATTTTTCTTAAGCTTATTGAGATACTCTTGTTTTAATTCAGGGTTCTCAATTTAGCTTATCAAAGTAATTAACAAACTTTCATTTTCTTCACTTTTAGTGAGAACATTAACAGTTTTAATAACATTGCAACAGGAATCTCTACAACCAAGTTTAATATTAGGTGAACCAGAAGATTCATCAGCAGATTGATAACAAGAATCAGATGAGGAAGAAAAATCCTCTTCCAAAGAATCAGATGAATTGTTTGATTCAAGAATTCGGAATAAATCTTCTTGATCTTTATCATCAATATTTAGCATGTTAAACTTATTTTTTAACTTACCAGGTTTTTGTTTACAATCTTTACTGTAGTGTCCAGGTTTACCACAGTTAAAACATTTACCTTTACCTGATTTCTGTTTATCATATTTTTTAGAAACAATTTTCTTTTTAGAATAAAAATCATTGGGTTTAACAAAATTGGTTATGTATTTTTTTATATCTTTTATGGTTATAACTTTTGTAACTTTTATCATGTTTTTTCCCTTTTTGCTTGGAAGGAGCAATAGGGGGCAAACTATATTGTTCACAAAAATTACCCATTTCATATTTAGCTTTTCTTTTATTCTTTAATTGGTGTTTTAACAATTTTTCATCATTACACATATTAATACCAAGTTTTTTAATTGTGCTTAAAATATCACCATAAGTTAAATTATCATAATCAATGGAATCATTTTTACCAATTAACTCTTGTTTTACCTTATGAGCAAAGATAGGAGGCAGACCATCAATAAACTTTTCTTTCCAATACTTTCCAAAGCATAACTCTGGAAATGAAAACATCTTGGTACCATCTATAATCAAACATAGTAGGACATCTCAAATTGTTCAGATAATCAGAAATTCGAGACGAAATATTAGATGGAGTACCAACAAAGTGTTTGAGAACAATATAGATTAAGGTATTGACACCATCAGGAATACCTTGACCAATACTTTCATCAAAAATGGGCAAACCTTCATCATTCTTTTTAACAACTGTTTTAATAGATTCTTTGGAATCTTCTGTGAGATATGAATCCCACCATCCATGAAGAGTGCTAGAAAAGCCAGTAACAAGGAGGTCAACAATCTCAGGGTGGTCAAGATTATGGTTATTTATATAAGCAATTCCAACCATAGACATATGACCCATTTTATTAATTATTTCCTGTTCAAACAAACCATTAATATTCCATTCATTAAGTTTATCAGCAGAAATAGAAAATTGTGTTTGAAAAGATCTTTCTTTAAACTGCATATCAGGAGTAGGTTTTGAATACCAATTTTTTGTAAAAGACATGGGATTGGTTTTTCCAACAAATCTTTTAATTTCAGGTAAATCATCATCAAAAATCTTTTTAGCAGAAATAGAAGATAATGATTTAGAATCTGACTCAGAAACAGGTTCTTTCTCATTTCTTGAAATAGTTCGAGCAGCACTTGTAGAAGTACCTTCAGTTCTAACTTTTAAATCAGAAAGCATTTTCTCAACAATGTCAAGAGTTTTTGCCTGAGAGGTTTTAAATTTCAATTTTTCTCTTTGACTCGGTAGATCAATCAAAGGTTTCTCAGGTTTTGAAACAGCAATTTTTTCAACAATTTTTTCTTCAATATAGTCAAGCTGTTGACCAATAATATGCAAGGATTCATTAGTAAAATTGTTTTGTTCAATAATACTGGGAACATGGGTTTTATCATCAGCAATTTTGAAAGGGGAGGCCTTCACTTCACTCCCTTTACAGTTTACAAGAACTGTCTCAAGGGGCGGATGGCTAGACCTAACAATGGTTTTATCTTCTTTAACAAAATTTGATTTCTTTATTATGTTCAAATGATTTTTTGAAACTTCATCCTTTGGAGCATAATAGTTTTCAAGAAAATCAAAAAACAAAATGTGTTTTTTCAATTGATTCAATTTTTCTTTCCATTTCCTTTTAACATGATCTTTTTCAGACTGAGCAAAAGTACTTTGGTAATATTTCCTTTTATCTCTGTTTTTTGCAGAAACAAATTCATTAAACAAAGCAACCATATCAATTTCAAAGTTTTCGTTCAGAACATTTAAAACTCTTAATTGACTTTGGAAAATAGGGGTTTCAATAGTTGTTTGAAAATCAGAAAAAAGATGGTGACACAGGTTTAGTTTCTTCTTCTTCTTCAATAGCAGTTCTGCTATATGGAGAGGAAGGTTCTGGTTTAGTAGAGGAAAAAGAAGTGCTAACTTGGGAGTTGCCACTTGAAACTCCTTTTAGCTTTAAATCAGGTTTTTCAAAATTCTTTTGCAAAAAATCATTGAGATCTTGGTCTCTTTTTGAAATACTTTCAGATCCAGCAAAGGAATGTCTTCCTTCGTTGATCCTCAAGGGTTGGTTATCATGAAAAATTATTTTAACAGTGCCATCAAGATATTATTGAATATGGGTGAGGTTTAACTCATCAAAAACAAGTTTAGCAAAAGGAGATTCTTGTTCCAACAACCATTCTTTTGGAAGATTAACATCTTGCCATTGAATCATTTTTGGAACTTGAATTCTAGCATCAGGAGATGAACATTGGATTAACATGGTTTTACCAGCAGGTTCTCTCTTTATCTTAGCACAAGGATTCAATAGAGTACCCAAAAGTCTATAATAAATCCGATAAATCAAAGCAAAAGGCTTGCTACCTTCTTCCATATTATAACCAGATGTCAAAATATTCAATGTCAAAGCTTTAACAATATTGGGATCATCCAAAGCAAGAGAAATGTCAGGATAGCAGTCAAAATAAACAGGACCATCATACAAAGATGCAGTAATCATACCAAGTATACTATCAGAAAAGTTCTTGAATCTGGCATCTCTTAAATACATAAGAACATAAGCATTTATACCTTTTCTAGTGAGAGGTTTAACAGCAACTTGAACAAGACCAATATGCAAATAATTGAATTTTTTAGCAAGAAAATCATTAATATTTCATTTAGAAAACAAGCAACATTTTTCATGAGTTTTTGAAATAGAAAATGTTTGTTCAACAATTCTAACTTTGTACTGAGAATAAAAAGTATTTTCAGCCCAACTAGTCTTGTAGATGGACTTAACATCAACCTTGGGGATATTCCATTTCTGGAAATCCGAGAACTCATTTTCTTCAACAATGTGATCTTCTTCATTTACAATATCAGGAGGACAACCAGTTCTAGAGCTGATAGAGGAGTTGGATCTCCACAACCTATCCATACTATCCTAGGTTTAACACTAAATTATCATGTTTTTCTTAACACCATTGCATTTCGTAACACATACCCTAGTCAACCCTATACCTCTCATGCCCTACACGCTTTCCTAGCTTAAACGGGGCTTACTGTTCAGTTCTGGGAATTCACTTTCCGACACGGGTGGCGCCAATGATGGTAAAAAGGGAACACAACAAAGGAGTGCCAAAGTTTCGAGTAGACACAGATAGACAACAGAGAACATAACAACACTATCACTGGCCAGAAAAGAATGGCTCTGATACCACAAATGGGGCGGAACACAACGTTGAAGGCATTGATTATTCTAAGCATAATCAGTGCCCATTATAGTATTTTTATCCTTTGAATGGATATCCTCTTTGCCAAAGAGTTGATTTATGTAGGCTTCATTTATGGCAGTAGTATTGACTAGGTGAATTTCCAATGCTTGGAGGGTTTTTTAGAAAAGGGTGTGGTGTGATTCATTAGTAAAATTGTTTTGTTCAATAATATTGGGAATAGGGGTTTTATCATCAGCAATTTTGAAAGGGAAGGCCTTCACTTTATATATATGAGATGGGTTCAAGTTACACCTTTTTTAAACCATTGGATTTAAGTAGATTCAACGGTAAAAAAAAAGACCCTCATTAATGCTAATATTCCAATTGATCTCGTTTATAATCCCTTATTTAATACATTTCATACTTGTTTTTAAACCCAAAAAAATTTATACGTTCTCTCTCTCTCTCTCTATGGCTCTTCCTCTATCTCCTCCATGGCTAGGTCGCTGGCAGCAATAGAAAAAAAAAAAAAAAAAAAAAAAGCACAGCCTGCTGTGTTGTTGAATAACACAAATCAAGAGTTGAAGTGTTGTATTCTATCTCTACGTCTCTGGTCCTTGGTTATCAATAGGTTGTGTGCTGTTTTTGTTTTGTTTTTTTTTTTTGATGAACGGTTTTGTTCTGTAAAAATAATGGCTAGGAGGATGATTGAAAGCCATTATGGTGTTGCTTTTTAGGATTTAGAGTTTTGTTGCTTCTGTCAAGTTCAGACCTTCACTTCACTTGCTCATATTTCAGAAATATATTGTTGCAACAGCATAAACAATGTCGCCAATCTACAAGTGATTGCCAGCTACTATATTAATAGAAGAGGATTGGAGCAATTCTTTCTTTATGGAGTATATTATTAGGATAATGTGTTTAATCTACTGCCTTATTTAAGTGGAAATCAGGTTTTGGAAGAGAGCTAGTCGGTTGCAAAACTATACTCTCTCCATGTACTTAGGCTGTGACCTTTATAGCACCTTTTTGTTATATTACTCATCAAATAGAAGAAACTGTAGATTCTCCAATATAATCATTTGATAGGATAAAACAAAGAGTAGAATTTCTGGAAAATATGAAAAAAAGGTGTCATAACACACCGTTAATGACATTAAATTAAAGCAAAAACAAATGAGTAATTGTAACCAAAATTATGGCTGCTACTAACAACTAAGGATCTTAGTAGAAAAACAAAACAAAAAACCAAAATGTATTGTTTCATCATGATTAACAACATAGGTCCTTAAACAATTATATTCTAAGTTACTTGGACTCAATATATATCTTAATTCCACCAAGTGAAGCTCATTTTGTGATTCTCTTCAACCACATGTACCTAAAGTAGAAAAAATAAGAAGGTATAAGTAAATTTGAAACATGAGAGATATATTATTACAATCAAAGTTTTTATTATTATTTAAAAATGACTAAAAAAATGTAATGAAAAAACTCACTTTATGCTAAATCATCAATATTATTGTCATCAAACTCTATCATGTTTTCTTCATCTTGGTATTCACTTCCTTCACCATTATATTGTTTACAAGTACGACAATTATGACCATAACCCTCACAAAGTTGACAAGATCGTCTGTTGTTGCACAAGCTAATGATATTTCAAGCCCACCTTTAATTCTCCCACCAAGACCCTATTTCTCGGTACTTTTCTTTCGACCTTTGGTTTGTGATACATGTGGATCTTTTATATTCAAAGGAACAATGAGAGAGCAGTCTTCTACTTCAACAATTTCAGCTGATTCACCACTCTTGTGATGCATATCCACTTCATTATTTCCTTATCTTCAAGTAGTTGATTTTCCATTCCAAAAGCTTTCTTAAGGGTGTGGTCTAAGTCGAATATTATCATTTTATATATATCTTCATATTTTTCAGCAAGGTAAGACAGTTGACTTACACGGTGACAAACATGGATGCTTTGTAAGGCTCTTGACATGTGATGCTCATCCTCACAACTTGATCTATATTCTACATTTTTGATTTCTTTATTTGCTTCTTTTGTCCAGCGTTGTAGGATGTAGTGGCTAGGAATCTCAAAAATATTTTTAACCTGGAAGATTAATAACATGTGCCTACAAATAATTCCCATAAACTCAAAAAGTTGGCAGTCACATTCACAAACTTTTGATTCCAAGTTCAGCTTCACAATAAATGCATCATCTGGATCAAAGGATCTTGTTACTTTGTACTTATAAAAAGTTCCAGTTTTTTCAACCTTTTCCTTTGTAAAATGATTACTACTCACCAATTCTTTTTGGAACTTGCTAAATATGGTTCTCATGTATATAGAAGCAGCTTGATGCTCTATTTTTGAGCCAATTACCAAAAAAGGTATTTTATGTCTTGAATCAAAATCCTCATTTCTTTCTTTCTTATAATGACTGTCTACTGCTTTTGCAAATTTGACCACAAAATCTTGTAATGTAGTTCTTGAGTTAACAAAGGAGTCAAAGAACGCATTGATGCTTTCACTTCTCTGGGTAGTGTTCATTCCTGCAAAGAAAGTATTTCTATTGTAAACTAGTGTTGATACCGTATTTTGTCTGCCCTCGATTTGCGTGCTGAACTCCGAAAAATCCAAAAATATCATTTTCTCTCTATGGGGCCATGAGAACATCTAGAGTGATGTGGCACAACCCATTCGGCCACCGGAGCACCTGAAGTGCATTTTTTAGCCAAAGTGACCAAAATGCCCCTGGTCGGTCCTAGGGTTGATTGAAGATCAAACGAGGTCCAAACTTCCACAAAACAAAATTTTTCATAGCTTTACACCAAACTCGAGCTTCTTAGAGATTTTTAGTAGCTTTGACCAAGTTTGACCCGAAGTCAATTCTAGGTGGGCCCAAAAACCCTAATTTTGATCCGGCTGTCAGAACGGGTTGAAACCAATGTCATTGTAAAGATCATCGAATTATCATTCCAACGACTGTTCATAGGTTGAAATCGGAGTTAGAATGGCCGAGATATCACAAAAACTGGGATGACGTACTGATCGCTACACAGCAAACTTTCGAGAGCCATAACTTTTAATCCGACTGTTCAATTTTTGAGTTCCATACCTTTTTAGAAATTGAAAATAAAGATCTATCAAGGGTGTCAAGATCAGCCCGATCAATGGTGGTTTGAGGCTGACGGCCATTGAATGGCCGACGGTGGCCCTACAATGGTTGTCGCCTAGAAAAACGCGCCTGGGGCTATAAAATAGCCCTAGGCACCCATCAGACTAGAGGACACACATTTTTTTTTTCTTCTGAAATTTTTTCTTTGCCCTGTTCCTGTCTACATTTTTTCTCTCTTCCAAACACCAAAAAAAGGCCCAAAAACACTCCAAAAAACACATCAAAGTCTCTTGATTTTTCCTTCTTCACCAAGAACACATAGGTATTGCTTTTGCACCCAATCTTCTTTTCCTTGGTTCTACGCTTGGGATTTGGGGTTTAGGGGTGTGGATGTAGCTTTTTTAGCTATCATCCACACCCCTAACCTTCTAGATCTCTTTTCTAGCATTTATCTTTCTTTTTACTAGAATAATATGTTTTATTGCTTTCTTTGACATGTTTCTTGCTTTATCTTGTTTCTAGTATGTTTTTAGCTTAGATCCGTGTTCTCATATGATTGTTCACATGTTTATTTGTCTTGATCTACATGCTTAGGGTTTTTATGCCATGTTTTATGCTTAGATCTACATCCATTCATGCTTATATGTTTAGATCTACATGCTTAGGGTTTTATGCCATGTTTCCTTTGTTTCGTTCCTCTCTTTGCTTTGCGTTGATGTTAGGGTTATGTTCTCACATGCTTGATATCATGTCTATGGTTATGCTTTGCTCGAATCTATGTGTTTGTATGCTTTTTGCCACGTTTTATACTTAGATCCGCATCCGTACATGTTTATATGCTTGGATTCATGTTCTTCCATGTCTATGCGCTAGCTTTCACATGCCCACACACGTGTAGCCATGCCTATGCCTAGATCTATGTTTATGTGCTTAGATCTATGTTTTCACATGCTTGTGTGCTTAGATCTATGCTCTGCTTGCTTTATGCCATCTTCCATGTTCTTGTGCGCTCCATGTCATGTTTGTGTGCTTAAACCTAGGCTATGTTTGTTTTGCCATGCGCTATTGTAGCCCTTTTGTTGCTTTACCTTTCTTTCTTGCATTTTGGCCTATTAGTTCGGACCCGATCTAAACCCTATGGTCTTTGTCATCGTCCATAGACCTTGGCCCATATCAAAGGGTTTGGATCACCCTTATTTGCATGTCTGTGCTTGCTTGCTTCTATGCTTCATGCTTGTATTAGCCTCTCTTGTTCTAGGCTTTGCCATGTTTGATGCCCTTAGCGGGTATGTGGTAGTGTGGTTGCATCTGACGCCCAAGAGGCCATGTCTAGATGTAACCACTTGGGAGGCATCTCCAGATGTCGGGTTGCTCCGAGCGCACCCTTCCCTTTTCCGCTTTGCGCGATGATATGCTTGCCATGCTTGTTTGCACCAGCCGTTGGCTTTCTACGCATCTTTACACGCTTGCTTACATGTCCATGCATGAGTCTTGCTTGCTAGTGTGTCGTCCATGCTTCAACACAATGAAGCTATGGACATTCGATCCAAACCTACATTTGTCCCTTGCGGACACCACCCTTGTTTGTTTGCTATCTTGCTTTGTTTCCCTTTTTGCTCGCATCCTGGTTTCTATGTTTGCCATGTCTATCATGTTTATCTGCTTTATGCCTCTTTATTGTGTTCTTTGCATCTTTTCCTTCCATGACTTGTCTGCTGGTTTCTTGTCCTTGCCTTTGCATGTACGCACATGGAGTGAAGACGTATGGAGCTAGGGCATGATCTCCCGGGCCCAAGCAAAAGGGGCGAGGATGTGAGCACGCGGATATGAGCCAAGCGGCTGTAGTTAGTAGGTTTAGGATTTTAGCTTTTCCCTTCGGTTATGTACTCTTTTAAACCCCCTCCTTCCTCCTCCCTCCTCCCTTTCTCCCTTAGATGGTTTGTATTAGGTATATCATGCCTTGTACCATTCGTCCTCATTTCTAGAGTATGCTGACCCCTGTTTATTTTCCTGCACTTATATTTTGGGCCATGCTCTAGGGATGTAGGAATTTACTTTCCTGCTTTGTGTGCTTGCATTGTGCATGATGTATGTATATATACATGCTTCCCCCTTTTCGATATGATCATCACAGTCCATGTCACCTAAGGCAAAGCGATGCCTAATTTCCGCTGTCAAAGTAAGGTGATGTGTTGCCGGATTTTCGCCGTGGAAATCTGGTACTCGGCTTAAATGCCATAGGAAAGCATAGACTGGGACCACACCCTTTTAAAAGCCAAACCTCAAATCCCCCCCATGCATGCAAAGCCCCAAAAGCCAATGCCAAAATCATGTTTTTACTGCCAATCTCCAAAAATTAAGGTTTTATCAAAACAAAAGACTGTCCTTAGACAGGCATTGTGGGGTGCCTAACACCTTCCCCACACGTAACCAAACTTCCGGACCTAAGAATCAAAAAAATTTTTGCCATCCATATTAGATTAGGAAAAATGACCTTTTTCTTAGCTTAGGATTGGTAATAAAATCAACTAGAAACAGGTGACCAATCACACCTTAGAAAAACCCAATGATTGGTGGCGACTCCACTTACCTTCGGTAATCCCTTACAATTTGACCCAGATTCCTGCCATAATGCCAAAGCTAGACCTACCTTCCTCCACCAAGAGAGAGAGAGCACCCAAAGCTCCGTGCGAAACACACACACATACACATCGAGAAGGGCCCTCCAACAGGGCCCTGTGCTCGCGGGAGCTGTCGCCATGGCGGGTGGTCGAACGAAGGCGGGGCGGCGGCGGTTTTTTTGCTTAGCTGGTTGAGGCCGGGCATCGACAAACTGGTGACTCCACTGGGGATCGATGAGAGTTTAGCCTTTAGAGCTTTTGATAAAATCATAATCTTTGGACATTGGCTTTCAAAAACACAAAAATTGGCATTGACCTCCGGGGCTTTCCTTTTGAAAAAGGCTTCTACTATATCCTAGTAGACTATTTTCAAAAGAGCAAAAATCTTTTTCCAAAAAATCCTTTTCCAAAAGGGAGGTTCTGAGGTATTTCCACATGGGGCTTTACCGCTTTCCTCACATGCTTTACCACTTTCCTTCACATGCAAACATAAGATAACAAAATTTAATTTCTGCTACATCTTTATCCGCTTTCCATATATATATGCTGTGCTTTGAAAAAGTCTTTCCCCTTCATTAAGAATTGCATGACATATACACCCTTTTGAGTCGAACCCGGGCTCTGCACTGCTGGTGAGGTCTCACCTCTTTTGGGGATTTCATCACCCTATTTGTAGGTGTGGATAGAACATCGGCAGTGTTACCCATAATTAGATTCGGGGCTGATGTTGTAGGCACTTCTAGGTATATGGGTGGACAAGAGTTGCTGAAAAGGCCCTCTTGATCATTCCTACCCCATAACTTCCATGAAGGGAGGGGTATGGCGATTGAGTACCCTAGGACAGGAACCACCTACCAGTTAAGCCTTTGCATACAGTTGGCCTAATTATGTCAAACCCGTGAGGACTAGATCAATCCAGAGCCCATCAAGACTAGGAAAAGCC
Organism: Notholithocarpus densiflorus; assembly: GCA_030021035.2. Lineage (NCBI taxonomy): Eukaryota > Viridiplantae > Streptophyta > Magnoliopsida > Fagales > Fagaceae > Notholithocarpus > Notholithocarpus densiflorus. Next base: position 3,414,639 of record JARYZH020000030.1, read on the forward strand.
CAAAGAGTGAACATCCAAGCCTAGGAAAGGATACCCTTCTAGGGCTAGAGGTTAGGGGAAAGTGTCTTGTAACAAGTGCACCCTTTTTGCTTGCGCCAAAGAAATTGTGCCCTACTCCAGGTTCCTTCTATCCTGCTTACATAGCATTCATGTTTAAATCCCTAGGAAAAGCAACCCCGTTGCTTGTACATGCTAGACCATACCCTATCCCTAAGGGTTTACAACCCCGTTACTTGGTCCAAGAGGTCCAAGTTGCCTAGATTGTCAAGATGTCAAAATTGCCAAGAAGACCTAGATGTCAAGAATCCAAGGGCTCCTCCAAGAGATCCAAATTACCAAGAGGCCCATGATGTCCAAATTGCCAAGATGTCGAAATAGCCAAGGAGACCTAGATGTCAAGAATCCAAGGTTGTCCCAAGAGATCCAAAGGTCCGAGAGATCCATGCTGTCAAGAGATCCAAGTGTCCAAGAGCTCCCCCGAGAGATCCATATCATCAGAAGCCGAGCTTTTCCTCGCAGTTACATTTTTTTTATTATAAAAGGCTGATTATTGGAGCCGATGAACCCAGTGTTGTAAAAGCAAATTTTGTACAAGCCTGTAATCAAAGGAAGGGTACTTCCCGCATTGTTAAGCATGTCATGAAAGTTTTGATTACTTGCCTATCTTGTGCATTAATCTTGCATCATAGTAGAAACTCACCATGATAAATACCCGAGCAAGGGTGCAAAGCCAAATTTTTCTGAAAATGGTAGGTGCATGTTAAATACCAAGAGCATAAACTAACTTGATTTTGGTGTTGTGTTTCCACCTTGTCAAATGCACCCCGTTTCTTTCACTTCCCTTTCTCAAGGATCAAAAGATTGTTAAAAAGAAATAGTCTAAGCTACCACCACATCGTGATCCCATCATTACTAGGTCTCGTGCAAGAGAGATGTCTACCAGTGGGCCTTCAACTCCTAAAATGGATCCTGCCGAGTTCGCTCAGATGAAAGAGCAAATGTCAGAACTGATGTGCATGGTACAACAGCTAGTTGTAGGAGGAGGACAAAACTTTTTCGGTCATAGCCAAGGAGGTCCCTAAGTTGAGAATAGAAATCAGCCTCTGCCATAACAGGAGCAGGGCCACCATGTACCACCCTAGGGCAGCGACCAAGAGACAGATCCTTCAAAGGACAAGAACCCCGAATCCAAGTATGGTCAAGTCAATAGCCAAGTGGAAATTCTAGCTGAGAAGCTTCGTATCATAGAGGGCTACAGCGTCCATGGAAGTGTTGATCTAGACAGTCTGACCAACTTCTCTCAGGTCATTATGCCTCCCAAGTTCAAGGCACCAGAGTTCGTCAAGTATGATGGTACAGGAGACCCCTGCGCACACTTGCGCATGTTTTATAGGAAAATGGCTTCCTATGGGGATAATTAGCCTTTACTTTGCCAGATAGTTTGACCGACCCCGCGGCCACATGGTATGTGAGATTGGAAAAGACTTATAGCTCGAGGGAAATGGCCAACTCTTTCCTAGAATACTACCGGTTCAACACCGAGATATCTCCTGATTGCACAGTTCTTCAGAAGACAGAAAAGAAGAGTGGGGAATCCTTCCGTGAGTATGCCCAAAGGTGGCGCAAGCTAGTCGACAAGTGCAACCTCCCATGCTGGAAAATGAGATGATCAAGTGGTTCATTGACAACCTCAAGCCTCCTTACTATGAGAAGATGATCAGCACCCAAGTCACTCATTTCGCTAGCCTCATACCTATTAGGGAGTGCAATGACGAGGGTATTAGGAGGCAGAAGATCATGGATGCCGAGTCTTTGAGTTCCATGGTTGAGCAACAAGTCAAGAGAATGACCGTTCGCAAGACCAAGTAAGCTGATGTTCATATGGTCGATAATGCATCAGAAAGGCCTAGGGGTGTTGCTTCTGCCTATGCTCCCCCGGTTGCTAGGCCTTATCAACAACATAATTAGTCTGCTCAAACACCTAACAGAGCCTTTAATCAAAGAGGGAGGCCAGAACTGCCTCGTCCCTTCAGGAGGGAAAACCGGAAGTACACCCCATTACCTATGCCCATGGCAGATCTCTATGCTTACCTACTGGAAAGGAAGCTAGTGACCCCACTATTTTCGAGGCCCAGAGAAGGTCCTCCTCCACCAGGATTTGATCCATCCAAGAAGTGCGAACACCATTTTGGGGTCGAGGGGCACACCTTGGAGGAATGTTTCCAATTGAGAGACTGTGTCCAGGACCTCATTGACAACAAGCTGATACAGTTCGATAACGCAGCCGCTTCGAATATCATCACCAACCCCTTGCCTCCCCACCAGGAAGGGAATGTGAATGCCATCATCACAGTGAAAGAAAGGGTTCCGGAGTTCTCCTCGCCGTCATTCCCATGGAAGGCTATGCTTCGAGCCTTGGCCCAAGAAAGCCACCTTGATCTTAAAGGTATATAAACCCCAGGATTTGATTAGGGAATCTGCTCGTTCTGTGACAGTGAAGACAGTCATGCCCTGTTTGATAGTAAAGTGCTCCGAGTATAAGTGCGGAGTCTAGCCAAATGCAGTATTATCTGGATTGAAAGAGAAATTGTGCGAAGAGGTGACTGTATGGCCTCCAGCTTGTGTCCTCCAACTGTCTAGTCAAGAGACAGTTGCAATGCTATATTAGTTGGGTTAAAGAAGGAGTGGGACGAATATTTACTAAAATGCCTTAGCCAGATTGCTCCAGCACCTCCCTCTTCAGTAGTCATTGAGGAAATCGTAGAATCACTTGCGGATCCAGGGTCGTTAGATTCAGAGAAAGGGCAAACTCTTCCTGCTGTTAGAGGATTCGCTCTTCTAGTTCTCGCATTGGCTGCAGTCGCAGGACCAACTCCATTGTCAGTACAGGAGGGGAGTGCCATCATTCCTGCTATCCAAGGTTTTGATCCTCTTATTTTGCCAAAGACTTCCTTGAGAATCTCTGGGGTATTCGGCTCAAAAGTCCTTGAAGCTATTCTGCCAAGTCCGATGGTCATTAATTTGATGACGTTCTTTACAGCGCCCAATTTGCAAACTTAGGAGGGTGTTATCATTCGCATGCCGAAGCCATTCCCTTATAAAGATGGTCATCGTGTCCCCTAGAAATACGATTTGTCCTTGATCTCCAATCGAATCGGAAAAGAGGAGGTCTGCTCCAATATCTCTTCAAGTCTATCTGGGCTCACTAGGAGTGGCTGTTGCTATACTTCTGAAGAGTTGGAAAAGAGAGGAAAAGAGATTGGCAAGGGTATAGCTGAACCCGTTAGGAACAGAGGCCTGACCGAAGAAGCCGAGGAGTTCTTGAAAGTTATTAGGAACTTAGAGTACAGTGTGATTCAGTAGCTAAACAAGTCGCCAGCTTAAATCTCCATCTTGGAGTTATTGCTATCCTTTGAGGTCCACCGCAATGCTCTCTTGAAGGTCTTGAAAGAGACACATGTTCCTACAAGTGCTACACAATCTGTCTTTAAGGGTTTGGTCTCAACGGTGTTGGCCACCAACTAGATTTCCTTTACGGATGATGAACTACCACCAGAAGGTAGGGACCACACTTTGCCTATGCACATTATAGTAAAGTGCGAGGATATGATCGTCACCAGGGTATTGATTGATAATGGGTCAGCCCTGAATGTTTGCCCGAAGTCCACTCTAGAGCGTTTAAATGTGGATACATCTCTTATCCGCCCTACCACCATGATCATTAGAGCTTTTTATGGCACTCTCTAGGAGGTGCAATGCGAGATCGAGTTAGCCATTGGAGTTGGCCCTATGTTCTTTACGGTCAATTTCCAAGTCATCAAGGTGGATTCCCCTTATAACATGCTTCTAGGAAGGCCTTGGCTACATGCTGCGGGCGTGGTTGCTTCTACTTTGCATCGAAGACTCAAGTGCCCATCTGAGGATCTGATGGTAACTATTATGGTTCAAGAACCCCTAATTTTCTTTAAAGAGACTTCCCTCCCCTACATTGACGTTAACGCCTTCCCGAAGGCAACCTTTCACAGTTTCGAGCTAGTCTCCATGATTTCCAGAGCTTCAGAACTCGAGTCAGCATGGCCCTCCGCTACTCTAATGGCCACCAAAGAGATGCTCAAATTTGGCTATCAGTTAGGCCAAGGCCTCAGTGCCGTAGGACATAAGAAGGCTTTTTTGGTGGAACCCCCGGAAAATAAAGGAGGTTTCAGTTTAGGCTACGACCCTTCCGATGAAGAACTTTTTCAGGCTTCCAGAGGAAAGAAGAGGAAGTGCATTGGCCAGGGGATGTCTATTCCCTATATCAGGGTCACTTTTCTGGCTCCGGTCGAGGTCATCAGATCAGAAGTAGCACAGGAATCATGTGAGAAGGAATCAAATCAGGCTTGCCTCAACTATCTTTGTCCAGAAGAATTCTTAGTAAATGCCATCATATCCCTAGGGGATGATCTGACTACTATTATCAGGCCTTATGTGCCAGGCGAGACAGTAGGCCATTTGGACTGCTGAGCCCTACTTTGTGGTTGCACCAGTTGAGTAAGAAGTCTTCCATTATCGTGTGGTTGGATCCTCCAATTGCCCGAAAGAGTTGGAATAACATATCTAGTTTGTTTTGCATGTTTATTTCCTGTTTCCTGCATTCCTTGTTTGCATTTTCCAGTTTATTTTCTAAAAAAATGTTTCCCCTTTTTATCATTATCAGACATGAACTTTGTTATCCCCCTATCTATAATCCACTAATGAAATTATCCAGCGTATTATTTAGGAAATCCTTGCATTTATCTCTTTACTTGCTTTCTTATGAATATGTGTGTGCAAATTATCTTATATTTCCTTGTATATGTTCCGTTCTATAGGATCTATTTTAAATTCCAAGCGGGTACATCGTCCTGTTGCTATAACGAGGATATTGATGACATGAATGAGACAATAGAGTTGGAACATGACATTGAAGGATTAGAGGAAATTCCGAGTCTGCCTCGTGATATTTTGGAAGCTCTAAACAGAGACAGCAAAGGGTCCAAGCCCAACATAGAAGAGACAGAAATGGTTAACCTTGCCAACAAAGGAGAGAATGAAAAACCCGTCAAGATTGGGGTAAACTTTCCTAAAGACATGAAGCCTGAGCTTATAGCGCTACTCAAAGAGCTCAAAGAGATCTTTGCTTGGTCTTACCAAGATATGCCAGGGTTAGATACTGAGATTGTCGTGCATAGAATTCCAGTCAAGCCTGAATGCCCTCTATTACGGCAACCTACTTAGATTGGGTCGCCAACATTGTTCTTGTGCCTAAGAAAGATGGGAAAGTACGCATGTGCGTTGATTACAGGGATTTGAACCGGGCCAGCCCCAAGGATAATTTTTCGTTGCCACACATCGATACCTTGGTCAATAATACCGCTACCAATAGGTTCTTCTCCTTCATGGATGGTTTCTTGGGCTATAAACAGATCAAAATGGCCAAGGAGGACAAAGCCAAGACAACATTCACCACTCATTAGGGAACCTATGCACATTATGTCATGCCATTTGGTCTAAAGAACGCAGGTGCTACTTATCAGCGAGCCATGGTAACCTTGTTCCATGATATGATGCATAAAGAGATCGAAGTCTACATAGATGACATGATTGCCAAATCCTACACTGCCAAGGATCATTTAGTGGATTTGAGAAAGCTGTTCAAGCGCCTCGTTAAGTACAGATTAAGACTAAACCCTAACAAGTGCGTCTTCGAAGCTAGTTCAGGGAAATTACTCAGCTTCATAGTCAGCAAAAGAGGAATCAAGGTGGACCCAGCAAAAGTCCAAGCCATCCGGGATATGCCGACACCGCAAACCGAGAAACAGATTCGTAGCTTCTTAGGCAAAGTCAATTACATAGCTCGCTTCATAGCGCAGTTGACTGCCACATGTGATCCGTTGTTCAAGCTCTTGAAGAAAGACGCCAAGATAGAATGGACAGATGAGTGCCAAGCGGCCTTTGACAAGATCAAGTAGTATTTGTTGAACCCTCCTGTTCTAGTTCCCCCGACGCTGGGATATTCGTTGATCCTCTACCTAGAGGTACAAGAAACCTCCATGGGTTGCATGTTAGGCCAAGCAGCTGAACCCGACTAGAAAGAAAAGGCGATTTACTACTTAAGCAAGAAGTTCACCAGTTGTGAGATTAACTACATCACCATTGAGAAGACGTGTTATGCCCTAGCCTAGGCATCATGCAAGTTGCGACAATATATGCTCTACTTCACGACGCGACTCATTTCCCGCATGGATCCCATTAAGTACATCTTTGAAAAGCCAGCTCTCACGGGGAAGATCTCCCGTTGACAAATGTTGCTCAACAAGTTCGACATTGTGTTTGTAACAAGAAAGGCCATCAAGGGCCAGGCCATAGCCGATTACCTAGCGGATCAGCCACTGAATGATCCAGAACTTTCAAAATCCCTCTTCCCTGATGAGGATGTCATGGCATTAAGGCCAGAACCATATAGTGTAGAATTGTGGCATTGGAAGTTTTATTTTGATGGAGCCGCCAATTCTACCGAAAATGGAGTGGGAGCAGTCTTAGTTTCCCCCAAAGGCCAGTAAATCCTTGTTTCAGTCAAGCTGAATTTCGGTTGCACCAACAATGTCACAGAATATGAAGTGTACATAGTCGGCCTGCAAGTGGCCCTAGAGTTCGATGCCTATGACTTGAGTGTCTTTGGAGATTCCTTGTTGATCATCTCCCAAATCAAAGGAAAGTGGCAAGCTCGTGACACTAAGTTGATTCCATATCAGAAATGCGTCAGCCACTTAATTTCGAAGTTCCGAAAAATCACATTTGTCTATTTGACAGATATCCTCTGTTTCTACTTGGCAAAAATCAGAATTGCTATTCAGATATCCTCTGTTTCTACCTGACACGAATCGGGATTGCTATTCAAACATCCTCTGTATCTACCCGGCCTAAGTCCAAGACTGCTATTTAGATATCCTTTATTTCTACTTGGCAAATTTCAGGACTGTTGTTCAGATATCCTCTGTTCCTACCTGACACTTCTTGGGACTGCTATTCAGATATCCTCTATTTCTACCCAACCCAAGACCAAGACTGCTATTCAGATATCCTTTGTTTCTACTTGGCAAAAATCAAGACTGCTATTCAGATATCCTTTGTTTCTACTTGGCAAAAATCAAGACTGCTATTCAGATATCCTTTGTTTCTACCTGACACTCCTCGGGACTGCTATTCAGATATCCTCTGTTTCTACTCGGCCTAAGTTCAAGGGCTTCCTTCCATAGACTACTTCGAACAGGATCATTTTTGTTGATGAATGCACGCTTGAGCTATAGCAAAACTCAGCCCATGGGATCCATCGTACCCATTCTTTGGGTCTTATACCTATAAAACAATGCAGATACATCTCCAAGGTTTGGTTGACAACCTCAGTTTGTCCATCAGTTTGTGGATGATATGAAGAGCTAAAATTAAAATGAGTTCCCTGCAATCGAAAAAATTCCTTCCAGAAGGCACTGTAAAAGCTACATCTCTATCACAAACAATTGATTGCGGCATGCCATGCAATCGAAAAATTTGTTAAAAAAATACTCAGTGCCACACCAATTGCAGTATAAGGGTGAGAGATAGGTACAAAATGAGCATACTTCGGTAGTCTATCCACAACCACAAAAATAGTAGTCTTACCTTGTGAAATAGGAAGACCATCAATGAAATCCATGGATATATCTCACCAAACTTGAGTGGGAATTGGTAACGATTGAAGTAGGTTGGCTAAAGAGAGATTCTCAACCTTATTGCGTTGGCAAACATCACATTGCTGAATAAACTTTTTTACATGCTTCTTCATCCCCTTCCAATAAAAAATCGATCGGACCTGCTGTAATGTTTTTAGATAACTTTCATGAGTGCCGGAATGAATTTCTTCAATTATGGATGTTATTAATGGGGATTGCTCCCATAAATAAATCCTGTTCTTAAAGGAAAGAATTCCTTCTCGAAACAACCATGGACCCAATACCTCATCCTCTTCACATAGCTTGACTAACCGTTGTAAATGCAGTTGCGATTGGACCTCCTGCTTAATGGGTTCCAACCATGATGGCTTAGGTTGAGACAATGCCATGAGTTCTCCACTTTCTGCACAACGCGACAAGGCGTCAGCGACAACATTTTCACTACCCCGCTTATACTTAATGATAAAGTCATAGCCCAACAATTTTGTGAGCCATTTTTGCTGTGATGCTGTGTTGATTTTCTGCTCCCAGAGATATTTCAAGCTCTTTTGATTTGTCCTTACTATGAACCGATGCCCCATGAGATACAGTCGCCACTTCTTCACTGCTAAACCCAAGGCCAACATTTCTTTGTCATAAGTTGATAATGCCAGATTCTTTCCATGTAGAGCCTGACTTAGAAATGCAATTGGTTTCTTATTTTGTATGAGAACTAGACATATGGCAATACGGGTCAAAATTTTCTGATCCGACACGAAAAATACCTGACCCGAACCTGATTTTTTTGACTCGAAGCAAAAACGGGTTAACCCGTAACCCGACCCGACTCGGATAACCCGTAACCTGACCCATTAAAAAAAAAATCACAAAAAAAAAATATAAACTATGTCTTGATACTAGGTGCTTAAAGCACAAAATATCAAAACTAGTAATCATTGCTGTAAAGTGTCAAGAGAGTCAAAGACTCAAGACTCAAGACAACCATTAAAAAAAAAAAAAAAAAAAAACCTCATTGAATAGTATACTAGGCCTAGCTGTAGTCTATTGTCCAAAAGGACCAAAGCCAAAGGCACATGACACAATGCACAAATGAATGACAAACCTAAAGGCTGAAAGTTGAAACGTGACCAAACCGCCCCAAAGGCAAAGCTTCCTCAGTTCAATTCATTACATCTCTATCTCTGTCTGCCCCTCTTATTTTATTTTATTTGGTTCCCCTTCTCAGTTCAGTTCATTTCCTCTACGTTGTGTAGTATGTACTAAAAGATGTGTACTAAAATTATCGATCACGTCTTTTACTTGAGAATGTGGAAGCTACGTTGTATATTAAAAGTTGGCTATATGGATTTGAAGGTAATTTAATTTTTTATAGTCATAATTATACAATTTTAATTCTTTATTGATTTGCTTTCATGGTACATTAAGTTATATTAAAATATTGTATTGTAGATGAAGATGCTAACGAAATTGGCCAACTTGAACTACAATTTGCAAGTATGAATATTTGCAGTGCTAAATCTGCTACCAACATTGAGTAGATTGAGATTGAAGTGTAATTCTTATAAAATATTTACTTATTCTTCTTTACTTAATATGTTATGTTTATTTTTAAATCTTTTTTTGTTTAGTTTATCTTTTTAAGTAATCTAACTTTACTATTATTTTAAATGCAACAGGAACATGTGCACTTAAGAAGACCGATAACTTGCTACTTTGCTAGCTTACTTGTTTTGTTTGTTTTAAGATCTATCTCTTTTTGAAGATGTAAACTTGTAATTACATGCATTTTGACAGTAAAATATTAACATTGAAGACTTTTTCAATCATGAATTTATGACTATAAATAATTTTTGTCATGTTCAAAACTGTCAGAATTTGAAGGATATTAACAAGTGGCATTAAGTGCAATTCATTTGCTTAATTGATTTTATTCATTCTCTCTAAACAGCTTGTCATTGATTTGTTTCTGAAAAAAAAAAAATAATAAATAAATAAACTTGTTTGAAAAATACAGGTCAACCCGACCCAACCCAATTGACCCGTTTAAAAATGACCCGTTTTGACCTGCGACCCGATTGACCCGACCCGACCCGACCTGCCTGTTTTGCCACGTCTAATGAGAACTACTCCAATACCCGTGCCTGATGCATCACATTCAACTATGAATGGTTGAGTGAAATAAAATAAGAAAGCCTTGAATTAGAAATTGCACAAAGATTCACCACGTGCTCTTCAAATAAGTACAATTGGTTGTGTCACACTATCTTTTCAATCTAGAAAATTTCTATGCTCTTTAATCAATGTGATGGTGCACAAATTTTCTAAGGTTCGATTTCATTTTTCTCCCCTATTAATTACAGAATCATACCAATTAAAGAGTGAAAGTCCCAATAATCGCTCCGACTATTACGCCAAAGATTTTCCACATTCGCATTCTCCCATAATATATAACTTTTTTCATGTTGATTTGCCATTTGTTCGAAGAATCGCTCCATCTCAACTAACCAATTGTTGAAAGTCAATGGTCCGACTCTTGAAAACCATAAAATAAAAATAAAAATTAGGTGGCTCAAATAGTAGCATGATTCTCTAAAGTAATAAACCTCAGCAAATAATTGTATCAAGAACCTGGATTGTTGGCTGGGCTGATTGATTAAGTATGCATGGGTTGGAAAAACTTTTGCTGGAACTTGCTGCTAGGGGTGGAGTCAAGAATTTTTGTTTGGGGGGCCAAGTTGTGGGTCTTGCGGCACTATTATATTTATCAAGACAATCCCCCATACACACATATATATGCACCACATGCTTTTTTATTATATAAACACACTTTTTTATTTGATAAGTTATATATATATATATATATATATATACCTAACAAAAAAAAAAAAAACTTAGTATTTTCAATCAAAATTATGTATGATGGCGATCTTTCAAAAAATAAAATTCATTTTTTTCATTTTCAATACAAATTATCAAATTTTATACTAAAGTAAGTAAAAAAATCTTTCAATTGAACTAATGAATTTTTCAAAAACATAAATGATCCAAAACTGGGAGGAACAAGTTAGGCTCCAAACATATTTGAAGCTAATTTGCTCTAACCCATTATGTGGCAACTAAAAAGACATTTCATGTGTAGTTTTAATAACAAGATTTTTTTAATGAGTCAATGACTTATTAATCACCATATAATGAGTTGAAAAGGATAAATCTAAACATGTTGGGTGTCAAATTTTATCAAATATTTAACAGATATAAGAGCACATTTTACAATAAAAAAAAATTGCAAAAAATAAAGTTGTCTCTATAACAATTGACTAAATTAAATTTTAAGAGCATCATTGGACTAATTCAAATATTTGGGGGAGCCAACTCTTATTTTTGTAGGCTAAATTTTGAAAATATTAAAATAATTATATATATATTTTAAGGGAAATTTCAAAATTTTGGGGGGGCCACGATTGTACACAGCTCCGACCCTGCTTGCTGCTGAGAGCAACAATCAACAAAAAAACAATCAGGTCCCCAAATATGCCCTCGGGCTTACTATTTAACTGCATGGAGAGCTATGAGTTCCCATTTGCTCAATTGGTAAAGCCTCTGATGGTTGTATAAGAGATCTAGAGTTCAATCCTTGCCTACACCAAAAATTGATTGGTGTCTTGGTCTGATGATAAAAAGTTATCATCAGGAGTGGACGCCATTGGTTGAAACTCTCTAAAAAAAAAAATCATGGAGAACACTATTGTTTCACTGGATGGGTTTGGGATCGCTGCACGTGTGGGCTATGGTTAGGTCGAGGAAACTCTAGAAATTAACAATAAAGATAAATTTCTGGTTATGCTTTAAGGGATAACGGGGACCTCCTTAGCAAGAAAAGTTTGATTTTTTACTAGAATATTTAGATGACTTCTTGTTAATAAACGCAAGCTATAAATAGCCTCCAACAGAGCATACAATGCATTCCTAATTGATAAAGATAAAATAACATCAACTCCTATCCTATTTTCAACACCTATCTTTGTTGGACACACCCAAGCAAAGTCATTATTTGAAAAGCAACCCTATAAACATAAGCAAGATAACCATTAATAACTCCTAAAAAAATCCTAAACAATCAGATAACTTCAACAAGCTAGAACCAATCTTGTGCAGTAAATAACACTCATCCAGAGCAGCCAAGAGATAGTAACAACTATGTTGCATAATCTGTTCTAAGCTACTATCCAAATCCACTTCAACAAGTTGGTCCGTAACACTCCCTTCCCCTTAAAGAATTCCCTTGTCCTCAAGGGACAGATTGGGAAATTGGATGCACAAACCTTCAACTTACTTAGATATAAAAGTAGCCGTTTGGGTCCAAAACCCTCACCAATGTATTTCCAACCCAGAGAACACTTTTTTGAGGTCTTCCAATGGTAGAAAACTCTCCTTTTGATGTTTCCACTTGGATTAGGAAGTTAGGTCTCGATTTCAAGGATTCTATTGCTCCCTATGGCATTTCTTGCATCTTCCCTTACCATTAAATTAAGGTGGACGAGCATCCTCTTTGTGCTGCTGTCAACTACTAGGTTCCTTCTTGGCATGTATTCCGCTTCAACAGAATAGAATTATGCTCCACTATTGAGGAATTTGCTACTATCATGGGTGAACCGGAGATTGATGATCCTATCTTTCCTACCATGGGTGGGAATCTTCCTTCTTCCTTCTTCCTTGTTGCGAGTGATGTTGGGTGTCCTTGAAAGCATAGCTAATAGGTGGTGTGTCTTTGGCAAACTTAACCTTAGGTTGGTCTTTGATTACTTTTCTAGTTCGAGCCTTCCTAAGGGTGAGAGGCCACGATCATACTACCTTCGTGTCTTTTTCTTATGTGCCCTTACAAGGTATTTCTTGGTTCAACAGTCATATTGTGTGGACCTTCGAATGTGTATGGTGGCCTATGAGCTAAAGAAGGGCATTCCGATGGGCTTAATCTTGGCAGAAACTCTTAATGGTTTGGATGCCTTTCAAAGGAGGGAAGCAAGTTTCTTTGCGAGAAGTCATCTTCTTCTTCAGGTATAATCCCTAACTTTTGCCTAGGTTCTCAACTTAGTGAGACTCCTCTAATTTTGCATGGATTGCCTTTCGGTTTTCAACCTATCGAGACACCTTATATTGTCTTTCATTATTTATTTATTTATTTTTTCACTCATGCTTTTCCTTTCTTCTTTTTCTTCTCTCTCTCTCTCTCTCTTTCCCTCTTTCTCTCTATCCTTTTTTTTTTTTTTTTTTTTTTTTTTTTTTTTTTTTTTTTTTTTTTTTTTTTCCAAATATGGATACAAGAGAGGCTTTGGTTGCTTCATCCTCCCACTGTGCCCCTCAGCACCTATCTTCCTAGGCATCTTAGGGACCGTCGGCTTCGAAGCATACATGGAGCTCATGGGCCGCCTTAAGGAGACCGACATTCAGTGGGTCATGGAATGGTGGCATATCTCAAGCATGGCCCATAGTTGTGCATGGACCATTGTGTGACTCCAGTTGGGCTTTGTTGTTGCTCTTACTACTCGACTTGTCGTATCTCAAGGCAATTTGGAAAGCGTCAAGGAGCTCCTGTTAATGAGGGTGCCTTCCACACTGCAGTGTTCACCAATAGGATCTTGGGCAGGATTACTGAAGCTTGGCCACGCCGTAGGGTGACGAAAGACATTGTCCTTCTGAAATATATCTACCCCACTGCAAGCTACAAGCAATGGTTGAAGGATGATTGAAGTGGATTTTGAAGGATGAGAAGGCTCACATGAAGACTGGCAAGAAGATAAGGAGGACTAAGTGACCACCTTCATGTGCCCCATGTTTTACTTTTCTGCACTTTTATGACTCTCATGTTTTTGTTTTTGAATTTAATAAAGGATTGAAATGTTCCAAATCCCTTATGAAAGCAAACTTATTATCTTTTAATTTGAGTGATGAAAGAATTTCCCTTTTAATTATCTTTACTTATTGTTATCTCATTTATTCATTTTTTTTTTCTTTTCTTTTCTTTTTTCCTTTGCCATGTAATTTTTGCCCATGACGTCCTTTGAGGAATTTTCGCCATGCCCATGGTCTTTTCCCCTAACTTTTGCCTAGACAGCCCTTTCAGGTTTTCAATCTAGTGGGGTTCTTATGCCTTAATTTTTGCCTAGGCTGCCATTTTAGGTTTTCAACCTAGCAAGCTTTTTTCTTTTTTTCTTTTTAGATGTGGTATCTCCGGTGTCTATCAATGTTAATAGGGCGGAGCATCTCTTCCCCATCCAAATCTGTGATTCTTGTAACACATCCAGACATGATCTTCTTGATGATAAAAGGCCCAGACCATCTAGGATTCATTTTTCCTCTTGGATCAAAAATTTCATCTCTAAGCACCTTTAGGACCAAGTCCCCTTCTTTAAGGTTTCTTGGTTTCACTTTCTTGTTGAATGTTCTAGCAACCCTCTTTTGGTATCCTTGTGCATGGTATTGTGCCTTAGCTCTCTTCTTATCTATCAAAGCCAACTGTTCATATCTTGCCTTAGCCCAATCCTCTTCTAGGACCTTAATTTCTACCAATACCCTCAAAGATTGTATTTCCACTTCAATAGGAAGCACTGCCTCGCTATCATAAACCAAGGAGTAAGGTGTTGCCCTAGTCGATACTCGGATAGAAGTTCTATAACCCCATAGGGCAAATGGAAGCTTGTTAGCCCAATCTTTGTATGTCACTACCATCTTGGCTAGGATATTCTTCACATTCTTATTGGTTGTTTCTATGGCCCCATTAGCTTATGGTCGATATGGTGAAGACTTATGATGCTCAATGCCATATTCTTCCATGACCCTTCGGACTTCGCCTTCAAGGTGGGAACATTATCAGAAATGATGTTGGTTTCCAAGAACCGAGCCACATTCTTAGCCTTCAACATGGAGTAGAAGGCTGCTTCCACCCACTTAGTGAAGTAGTCAATTGCTACTAGGATGTATTCATGCCCATTTGAAGCCTTGGGAGCTATCCTTCCAATCACATCTATGCCCTAAACCGAGAATGGTCATAGAGAAGTCATGCTATATAATTCGCTAGGCGGTACATGTTCAAGTTGGCGTGTGTCTGACAATCATGGCAACTTTTCACATAGTCCACACAATCAATCTCCATCGTATTCTAGTAGTACACTGTCCTTAGGATTTTCTTGGCTAACATTCTCACATTCATATGACGGCCATAAATTCCTTGATGAACCTCTTCCCTTACCTTCTCTACTTCTCTTTTCAAGCAACGGAGGTGTACACCATCATAGGACCTTCTGTAGAGTTGTCCTCTACATAGGATGTATTAGGTTGCCATCATCCTAATGGAATGACGTTCTCTCTTATCGGCACCATGCAGATATGCCTCTAGTTCCATGACCTTCATGATGTCATAGTACCATAGAACTTCCTCTTCTTCTATGGCCATTATTGAAGCTTCGGTCATCCTTTTGTGCATTGCCTCATAACTTTGCTCAATCTCCAAGGATCATGTCCATACTCCCTCGAGTATCTCAACCATGGAGGCTAAAGTAGCTAATGCATCCACAAATTGATTTTGAACTCTAGGAATGATTATGTATTCAATCTTGTCAAAGGTTTTGCTCAAATCCTCTAGGTATTGTTGATAAGGCTTCAAGTGCTCTTCCTTCACCTTCCACAACTTTTGTGCTTGGGCTATAAGCAAGGTTGAGAGTCCCCAAAGACTTCGGCTTCTTTTACTGCCAATTCCCAAAGAGCTTCCATTTCGACAATGCAAGCCTCATATTCAGCCATGTTGTTAGTTTCTTCGAAGTTCAACTTGATTGCCAAAGGTATGTGAGATCTCTCGGGAGTGATCAAGAGTATTCCTATCTCATTCCCATATTGATTTACGGCTCCGTCAAAGTACATCTAGAAAATCCTCTTTACCGTCTTCCCTTTCTATGGGATTCTGACATGATGCTTCCCTTGATAGTTTTCCTAGCCACATACTTTAAATCAAAATTTGCCAATAAGATCAACTATCTTGACAATCTTCCACTCAAAGCGAGCTTCTCAAAGAGGTACTTCAATGGATCCATTCTTGCTACCACCCACATTTGAAAGTGTAAAACGATGTGCCTCAATTTCAATACGGCTCAAACAAGTGCGAAGCATGACTTTTTTATAGGAGTGTACCTAGTCTCGTAATCATGGAATCTCTTGCTCAAGTAGTATACGACTCTTTCATTATTCTCATCATCCTCTTGTGCAAGCATACTTCCAACCGCGTCCCCTATGATGGAAAGGTATAGGAGTAAAGGTTTTCCATGTTGTGAAGGCACTAGGATAGGTGGGTGGAGGAGATATTCCTTGATAAGTTCAAAGGCTTTTTTTGGTATTCATCATTCCGTGTGTGTGGTTTATTCTTCCTTAGGAGTTTAAAGATGGGCTCACAAGTGGAGGTGAACGACTAATGTATTTTAGTCAACCTAAGAAACCCCTAATCTCTTTCTCACTTTTGGGTGGTGGCATCTCCAATATGACTTTGATCTTGGATGGGTCAACTTCTATCCTTCTGTCACTCACTAGGAATCCTAACAACTTTCCAACGATTACTCCGAAGGTGCACTTTTATGGGTTCAACCTCAATCTATATTCTTTGATCCTCACAAAGAACTTCCTCAAGTTTATGGTGCGGCTTCCTCTATCCTTGGTCTTCACTATCATATCATTAACGTATACCTGTACCTCATTATGCATCATATCATGTAGTAAGCCCGTAGCCATCCTTTGATAAGTTGCCCCAGCATTCTTGAGGCCAAACGGCATTACTGTGTAACAATAGATTCCCTATTCGGTAGTGAAAGTGGTTTTGGCCATATCTTTAGGAGCCATCTTGATTTAGTTGTATCCCAAAAAACCATCCATGAAGGACGTCAAGGCGCTTCCCGCTGTGTTATCCACCAAGACATCAACGTGGGGGAGGGGAAAGTCATCCTTAGGGCATACCTTATTCAAGTCTCTAAAGTCCACACACATCCTCACCTTTCCATCCTTCTTAGGTACAGGCACGACATTGGTTATCCATTCAGCTTAGTTTACGGGTTTGATGAACCCTACCTTTAGTTGCTTAGTGACTTCTTCTTTGATCTTTAAAAGCCATTTAATCCTCATTCTTCTCAATTTGTGCTTGACAGGCACCATGTGGTCATGGGTATCAATGTGATGATGAGCTATCTCGGGGTCAATTCTAGGCATATCTTCATAAGACCATGCAAACACCTATTGAAATTCCATGAGGAATTCTTGAAGATCTTTCTTTTCTTTTTCATTTAGAGTTGAACCAATTTTAATTAAGCGAAGATTTTCATCATTGCTCAAATTACTAGTTTCAAGAGTTGATTTCATAGGTTCAATTTTCTTTTCCAATTGTTTATTAATTTCATTTTCAAATTCATTTGAATCATTTTATGTGCAGAATTTCAATGTTATGGGACACATTAAAGTAAACCAAATTAGAATTCATCTTATTGAAAAGTACATTGGAACTTGCATTACAAAACTTTTTCTCTATGTTCTCAGAAAACCTAACCTAAGTCCAATTATTAATGGGCCCTATAGTAGGCATGATGATTCCTTCTTCTTCCTCTCTTGAGGCTTGTCATTTCTTCTCTTGTTCCTCTTCAGCTTGTCTTCTTTCTTCAAGGGTTCCCACGCGTGCATAGCTTGGGTCATGTCATACAGATTTCTGCCCTCGTCAGGGAAGTCTCTTCTTGCTTCGTCAAGGAACCAGTCATCATCATCCCCGTTCAATAGCTAATCATCTCATCATTTCCTTCCTCTTCTTCGTTCTTTATGAGATATTGGTCGTCGTTGGAAGAAGGGTTCATGTTGCGTTCAAGTATAAAACGAGCCAGGGTGACTTGGGTTGTCCCCACCTTCGAGGTCCATTCTGGCCAATCGTGATCCTCCCATGATCCCGTGTCTCCTGAGTCGGAAAAGTCGTTGACATAACCCCTCTTGAAAGTTCATGGTCCTGGAGCATCCTTTAGTTGTGGCTTGAAGTTAGGTAGGGGCATGCGGACTTTTGTTTCTACCATCACGCGATCGATGCCTTCTTGAGTTAGCTCACTTGGCTCATGCTCAGCCTTGCATTTCTCAGCCTCCTCTTTCTCAATTTTAGAGTTGTGACCTATTATCTTCTTGAGGACCTCAGCTTATGACTTAACACACTCGAGCATCTTTTGCATGAAGACCTTCTCACTTGCAACGTCCATCCTTCTTTCTTGATAAACCTTCAATTTGGATGTCTCACCCTCCATTGGACTTGGATTGGAGCAATGTTTGAAAGAAGCCCCATTTTCATTAAGTTCAAGCCCCAATTAAAAGGTTCCTTTTAAACTTTAGATGTTCTTGGAAAATTCCTAAGTTCATTTTAATGAAGGCCCAATTACAATATCACTCCCTTTCCTGTCATGGATCCTTGCCCCTTGTTTCATTGGGCTTCGATCCATTCACAACAAAGCTCTCATCTTACTTTCGTGGGCTTTGATTAGAATGTACTTAGGAATTTTCAACCCTTTTTCTCAAACTTGGGCCTACAATGTATTCATTACCTTCGGGCTTTCATTCTTTATTTATTATTTCATCACTTTGAAATAGCCCTCTAACTAGAATATTTTGTGGCATTCCTTTCAAAGTCTATGAAATTCTCATCATTTTGGGCCTAGGCATGCAACAAAGAGGCCCAAGATTAGGGAAGTTCATTTTAGCTTTGAAGGATGTTGGATGCTAAGTCCATAGCATACTTGTTACCTTAGGCCCAAAGTCCTCTTTTTCAAAATGGCTTGTACGTTTTTAGACCCCTTAACACAAGTTGTTTAACCTAATTAATTAACCAAGTGAATGCTTAGGTTTACTTATTCAGATCTAGGTTAAAACAATAAAGTCATATCATGTAAATCAGCGGAAAATAAAGAACACAATGATATGATCACTCAGGAAAACCAAACCGGCAAAAAACCTAGAGAGGATTTAACCTAGCTATCCTCAAGATAAAATAGATCCACTATGAAATAATTGAAGTTTTTACAATAGAACTTAGACCACTAACATCCTATTGCTACCTCGAGTAGAAAACTTACTACCACAACTACATGGTAGCTCTGAGTCTACGAACTACTTCTTTCTTTGATCCACAACAACCACAAGTTTTCCTACTTGTGACTTTGAAACTCCACTCAAAGGTTTCAGATCTTCTTTAAGTTCTTTATGCAGCAATTGAAGCAATCACCAAGTTCTTGACACGAATCTTGATCTTGATAACCTAAAGTATGTATAAAGGTAAACACTTCTAGATCTCACAAAAGATTTAACACACGGCACATCAAAGACGTTGATCTTGTATGCAGCAACTTCTACAACACCGGATCTTGAGATTCTTCAAGGAATAACACTGGTAGAAGACTTTAGAGAACTTTTGGATACAAAACCCTAGATCTACAAAAGAGGCACAAGATGCACTATAATCTCTCTAAAAAAGCTCTGAAAACCCTCTCTAGGGTTAGCTTATGATTTCCTTTAAATATTGGAAAAAATGGATCGCGATTTGGGCTTCAAACGGATAAGTTATGGCCTTTTTACGTTTGCTGATTTTGGCTGATATGCGACTTTCGATCGATCGGGTACCAATTGAGTACCAATCGAATGAAATAGATTGTAACTCATTTTTTTTCATCCCGAACTTGAGTTTTTGTCTTGGACTTCAATGTAGACCATTCTAAACCAAAGAGACTTAGTTTTTATCATGATTTGCCAACATTACAAACTCAAAAACCTAACATGGCTTTTCCCACTTGGGCCCATAATAGCAATTAGGCTATGGTCTTATGAACCTTTCAAGTTAAGATATACCTTCAGATTTAGTGACAAGCCTCTTATATGTGAGAACTTCTTTTCTTTTGTCCCACAACATCTTAGGGTATACTATAACTTTAGGGTCATCCCTTCCATTTTTATATCTTTTATTTGTCCCTTATGATTAGGTGAACACATGATATATGGTTAAACAAGCAAGAGATATATAAAGGGTACTCGTCATGGTAGGATCTAGGATCTCTCTAGTGTGGGTAGGCTCCCTAAGGCTAAAAGGATAGATAAGTAGGTCACTCACAACTAGGTGAGCTATGTTCCAACCGAGGGCCTAAGTGGACCCTATAGTGGATTGGTAGAAAACCTTTAACGCACCCAAGGCCCATTATAGGCAATGGCACCGATTGTGAGTTTGTGGAATGAACTTCGAAAAATTTGGGCCCGAAGGGAGCCTTCCATCTTCCAACTCATCACTAACCAAGGTTAAGGGACAAAAGAACAAGTGATGCGTGTGAAAAACAAGTATTGAGACAATTTTTATTAAAGTTAAGATATAGGACACAGGAATTAAACTCACAATCCCCAGTGGAGTCGCCACTGTGGGCACAACGGAAAATGGAGTCGCCACCTAGTTATGTGGTCTAGGAACCATGAATATAGCATCCTTTCGATGAAGGACCTTTGATCTTACTACCAGAGTTTAGGTATGGAGTTTAGGTACACTCTTGTAAAGGTGTTAGGCACCCAAGATTGCCCAACCCTAAGGTTGGCCTCCGATCATTGTGTCCTATATCTTAACCTTATTAAATATTAGCTAAATACTTGTATTCTAGACTCACACACACACTAACATGCATCTAACAAACAACATGGCATCCATAACCCTAGACAAACATACTTAACCAAACAAAAGAGAGAACCAAACAAAAGAAAACCTAATCATACATCTAACATATGAAAAACCCTATCTAGACAAAACATGGCAACAAGCACATCATTAAACAAAACATATCAAACACATAAAGTTAACTTGTTAGAAACCCTAATCATACATCTAAGAAAACCTAACACAAATGCATGAGCATACCTAATGCATGACTTACCCTTGACTTACCTCTCAGCAACACAACACCTATGACATCAATGCATGAACATGTGAATGAATGACATTAAAACGAAGAAACCTTAGACTAAACCCTAATCTAGACATGTGATAACCAACAAGCATTTGAAAAGGTGAGCCAATGTTTGATGAGGCTTAAAACATGTGAAAAAGAGGCTATGCAGAGAAACATGTGAAGATAGAATCAAAATAAACAAAAATTAGGGTTTTCTAGGTAACGACATCACACACGTTAGAACAGGTTTGCGTATGCATGAGTTCAGCCTGCGTGAGTAGGCTAGATCATGCGTACGCAAATCTTTACCCAAAAACCCTAATCAACATAGAAACAGAGTAGCAACCAAAAAGTAAAATCTAACAACCTAGCATGCTTAAGGACATAGAGAAAACCTAAAACTAACCTATATAAACATAAACTAAACCCAAAAAGCAGATTAAAACAAACATTAAGACAGAAAAAAAAAAGAAAAAAAGGAAAAAAAAGAGAGAGAAAGGTTTCAAAGCTTACCTTAAAGCGAAAGCTCTCATGCTTGATTTTTGACCGTTCCCCTTAGTCAAATCTATCACAATTCAATGAAAAAGTGATTAGTAATCTTAAACTCAAAAGATTGGGGCCAGAAAAGGTCCCAATCAAATAAAAATGACTTTAGGGTGTGAAAAACTCCTTTTTGATTCACTATTTTCTAGTGAATCTTAAGTTTTTCTCATGGGATTTCTGTATGTTTTGAAAATGTACCATGTAAGGCTTTTTATAGTGGAAAAAATGGGGTTTGCAATGGCTCCCAAACAATGTGAGATTTGTTCCAAACCTTAGTCATTATTGCAAAAAACTTGCTTTTCTTATGCTTCTGAAACCCTAGCTACGTGCGTAGGATTGTGCCTGCATACGCATGCTTTAGCTCCTGTACGCGAGTCAAGGGTTACCTTGGTCAATTTATTTCCAAAATTAGATTTTTTCTCATTAAAAGGTTATGTTTTCCATTTTAACACTCCTCAAGTCAATTTAATATCTGATTGAGCTCTAAATTGGCCCTAGGCCTTAGAGTTTGAGTATCATTGGGGAACGGGGGCCAGAGTCATAAGGGATATAAAATGTGGTGTCTACACCTATAATCAATGCAAAGCCTCCAAGACCCATCGTGTTTCTTCACAAGAATGATAGGAGAGGAGTAAGGACTGTGGCTTAGCTGGATTACTCCTGATTCCAACATCTCTGAAACTAATTTTTCAATAGCAGCTTTTTGAAAATGAGGATAACGATATGGTCTCAACAAAACTGGTTGACTTCTTGGAGTCAAGGGAATCTGGTGATCATGAGTTCTTGAAGGTGGAAGCCCCTTAGGTTCAACAAAGAGATCTTGGAATGAAGACAACACCTGCTGTGAGAGCGATCCTGCATCTGCAGAATTACTAACCTGTGTTGTTGGTGCACTTGCATAGAGAGAGAACAATTGCAACAAAATTCCCCGTTTCTCTTTCTTGATCTCTTGTTTAATTTCCTTTTCATTAACCAACCTATTAGCTGGTTTTGTTAGATCCTGCAACTCTATTGTTTTTCCTTCCATCCTAAACTTCATGTTCATTCTTGAGAAATCCCACAGAATAGGGCCTAGAGTAATTAACCACTGTGCTCCCAGAACTGCATCAAACCCCTCCAATGGTAATAAATAAAAATCTGAGACAAAGGCATTACCTTGCATTTCTACCTGCACCCCTTGACATCTTCCCCCACTCATCAACTTCTCTCTATTTGCTACTGTCACATTAAATCTACCCACTTTACACGGCGGTAGCTTTAATCTATCTGCCATGCCTTCACTCAAGAAATTATGGGTGCTCCCTGAGTCTATCAGAATTGTGAGTAACCTCCCCTTCATTGGAAAAATGCATGTTTGTATCGCATACAAAATATACGCAGTAGAAAAATTAATGGATCTACTTCATTCGCAATTGATAACATGTACTATGTAAGTTTCAGAATTTGAGAACAAGAAAGCGTACCTTGGTGTGGTGAAATTCAAAACCGAAGATCAGAAGTTCTTGGGAAGACTTTTAATCTTCACTCCAATTCCGCTTAATGCCCAAGATGTGTGGTCTCTCAATCAGTTTTCAAGGAGAGAATAATGAATGTCCAATACTCACATACAAAACCATTTCATTCCTTATAAGAACTCTCTTATAAAAGACCTTCATCTTAACCTTATGAAAAAGCACTTATGAAATTCTGTATGTTTATCTCCTTATATACAACTGATTATCTAATTGGGCTAGCCTTTTGGGCCATTCCAATTAGGCTCTAGTATGTGACTTGGAGTGGGACCAAAATGGACCAATAAGACACTAGCTCCAATGGGCCTTGGGCTTTTCTGTCAACTCTTGACAAGTCCAAAGTTACCATTAACTATATTTAATACCACTATATAAATATAGTTGCACTCTAGGCCTTATCTATTAATTATATCCTAAGATTTTATTGTACATGCAACCCCTTCATTAAAATATTTGTAGTAATACAAAGTCATGAATGTAGACTGCCACTTTGAAGATTACTACATCTTAATCCTTGAGTACCTGGTTTAATCCTTTACGTTATTCATCATATATTTATGAAATCCAGTTTCATAAATATATACTTTAGTAATAACTTACTTAAAGTGGTTAGGTCCAACTCTCTTGAATAACCAAACCCATTAAACTTATCTCAAGCGAATATTTTATGTCTCCGTTAAGAGATTATAAATTCCATCAACACTAAATGCGGCTGCCCAACATACTGAGGTTTTGACCGTAACTTATAGATCTCACTCCTGATATATCAAAGCAACCTACATCTAATGATCAAGTCCATTATTCTTTCAAGATTTAGAGTTCGTGTAAATAGAAGTCGTGAGATTTATTATTCATTTGACAGTCATTAGGAGAATAATAAATCTCACAGCGGTCCAGTTCAATATGTCTTAACTCTTAAAACATATCAACATACCAACTAGAAGTCTCCACTTCCATGATCAAGACAAATCATCGTAGTTGATATGTTATAGTCTTCGCAGATGAAACGCCCAATTTCATCATCGACTACGAACTAAAATTATTAGTTTACAAAGAACTTGTGATTTATATCTTCTGTGACTTTTAACATAAATCACATACTATGCATCTCATGGACTAAGATAATGTCCATTAGTTCATTTATAGATAGTCTCATATAATTAAACTATTTAATTATTTATGGTATGCCAATAAATTGGATTTTAGGGCATAAACCCCAACAATCTCCCACTTGCCCTCAAAGACAATTTATCATATATCCGACACTTATCTCCCTTTAGAGTAATTCATAATCACTCTAAGGCAAGGCTTGGAAATAAGTTTTAGCCAGATTTATTGCATAAATTATCTTTTCTACTACTACTTCTCATGTACTCGTATCTCTCTAATAAGATAATACTTACGCTTAATGTGTATTTTCATCACTTAAGATGAACACATATCTTGAAGTCTAACTTCATGAATCATACGTGTATCTTCACCACCTAGGATGAACACATATCTTGAAATTCAATCTTCATGAATCACAATCAAACTATAGGTCAGTATTTGTATATCCAGTAACCATCAAAACTTCACTTTTGTGGACAAGCATATAATCCCTCATTCTCCTAAAATATATGAGTATATGCTTTACTCCCACTAAATTAAGTGATCTTTGATTCGAATTGATATTTGTTTACCATGCCCACCGCAAAATAGATATTTAGCCTAGTATATAGCATAACATAAAGACTTCCCTATAGATTTCATATAAGGAACCGTCTTAATATACTTTTCCATTTATATGTCTTAGGACTATAGTCCTATATAAAAGAACCTCAAACTTAAAAGGAAATTATTCTTTCTTGAAGTATTACATGCTATACTTAGCTAGAATCTAATCTATTTAAGTAGTTTGAGATAGACCCAACATCCTAATTTCTGAATTTTAATAAAGTTTAATTCTTAGGATGTGACTAGTCTTTCCCAAGTACTTTTATATCAAACTAGACTAGACAACAAAAACTCTATTGATGACAATAACTCTACATCATTCTAAATGATTAGAATGTCATCAACATACATTAAGAAATTTATTATTCTATATAGCTTTTACACACGTTAGGCCTTTTAATACTTTATCAAAATCAAACAATTTGATTGCTTGATCAAAGATGATATTTTATGTTTCATATGCTTGCTTTAGTCCATAAATGGAATTTAATCAACTTACATACTAATCACTATTGGTTCTTTGCTATGTACAAGTCTAGGTACGTCATATAGATGCCTTCCTCAAGATTGCTACTAAAAGAAGCTTTCTTGATATCCATTGCCATATTTCATCCAAATGAAATATAATGAATAAAAGAATCTAGATAGAGTCAAACTTGACTATTGGTGAAAAAATCTTTTCATAATCGAACCATTTCTTTCTGAATAAATCTTTTCGCCACTAGTCTTGACTTTGAAGGTTTGCACCTTCAAATCTATCAATCTCATTTCCTTGCAGACCTATTTGAGAACAATAGGCTCAATGCCATTAGGCGCCTCTACAAGTTCTAGACTTTAAATAGAATCTAATTCCATTCACATAACCTTGATCCAATAATTCATATTCATATCATTTTTTGCCTCTACGTAGGACCAAAGATCAAATTCATATCCTTATGGAATGACTTCAAAAGTTTATCCCAAAAGTATGAATTTACAATCCTCCCACTACGATATTGTACCGGTGTACTAGCTATATATATATATATAGAATAATACCTTGTGGTGTATCTAATACAACCATCTCATTTCTAAATGTATTTTATAGTTGTCTCACAACAAATTCTGACATTTTTCTTCTAGAACAATTCTTTAAGATTATTCACATAGTCATCATCAAGAACTTTGTATTTGTACTTTACAAACATCTTGTAAGAACTTTGTATTTGTACTTTACAAACATCTTGTAAGAACTTTGTATTTGTACTTTACAAACATCTTGTCTTCTTTATGACTACCAAAACAATCTTCTACAATTTCTTTTGGATACCCAACATAAACATACATTTTTCTACCTTTTGATTTCAATTTGTCAGACTTCCTTTCTAACACAAGTGTTGGACATTTCCAAAAGTGAAAGTATCATGTACTAGGTTTTCTCCCAATCCACAATTTTACAAATGTCATAGGAACAAACTTTTGAAATCAATTTTAGAAAATGTATAATAATAATTATTAGAGTATATCTTCAAAAGAAATAAGCAAATGGAAATACTTATCATGTACTTTACTATTTCTAAAAGAGTCTTATTCCTCCTTCATGTATGCACTAATTTAAAGAAGTCATTAATACTATATTCCTTTACAATAAAGGAGTTCTAGATTATATTATCCTCTAAATAAAATTCATAGATTGGCAATATGACAAAATAATGGTTCTAAAAGCCCATCTTTCACCAATCTTGAATACCATTTAGATTAATAAGATCTATACATAAGTGCCAAAACATACAATACCAAATGATGGAAACTTTCTCTTTAAAAAGTAAACATGTAAATTCCCATCTAGAAAACAATCATGGACAAAGCTTAGTTTAACCAAACCAGAAACACTTTCTTTTGGTCATACTTTTGAGTCTAATTTCCTTTTGGCAACTACTAGGGCAACTTGCTTGCCAAACTGTTTGGTATTATATAATTTTTCTTCTTACCACATTTACCTTTCGGTTTAGGCTAAGAATTCAAATTAAATCATATTGATTCTAGCCTTAACTTTAGGATGTCTTTCGTTGCGTAGAACTCACTCATCAATTCAGATAATATAAAAAAATTTTATTTTCAAAAACAATCTGAATTGATCAAATGATTCTAACAAGGACTAATGGATCATATCCATATGAGATTAACATTTAATCTCTACATCCAAGAATTCCAATTCATTTTAAAAATAAAATATTTTCATAAAATGATGTGGAATTGGAACTTCTTAAGCTTTTCTTGGCACTCAATATGGCTTATATTGAATATCGTCTAGTAGCACGATATTTCATACCAAAACATCTCATTTAGATTTAATATAAAGTCTAAGTCTAGTACTAACTCTTGCATCTCATGCTATAGTACAATTGAGATAGGAGCCAATGTAACATTTTAGCATTTCAATGGAAATTATGATCATATCATAAACTATCTTCCATCAATGCATCATGCATAGGAAATTATGACAATGCTGAATCAAAACATATTTATGTACTTCAGCTCCTTTAAGCACCATGTCCAAAATTATTTCTTAGTTAATGTGATTCATTTAAAATAGTAGCTAGAGAACAAAATTAATGACAACTTTATTTTGAGACTAAGAACGTAATTACAGGGACATTATATTTTGCATCCATAACCATATAGTATGGAACCCAAAAAACATACTATAATAGGTGCAACGACAACCTAATCCCGCAATTAATATTCCTCAGCATAGAGTGAATATCAACCACTATGATTAGGCAAGAATTCTTCTCATTATTAATGCTATCATGGTAACTTTTACCAAACAAAAATAATTTTCCGCTCTTCCTTTGGCCTCTAAGTAATAATAGCAAGAACTCAGCATAGAGGATACTATCAAACTTAGTCTAGTGTACACCATTGTCTAGAATTATGTGTAGCCACATTTCATCCCTTTAATAGACTTATTTTGTAGTACCATGATAAAGACACCCTCCGCATGGAATGCAAAGCTCGAAGCTAAGACAAGGTGTTTGATCAAACCATTATAAACCAAGAAATTCAATCTTGCAGTACCATGAAATAAACATCCTCTGCATGGAACGCAAGACTCGAGGCCAAGACAAGATGTTTACCCCACACCACTATGAACCGACAATGGAGGCCGTGAGATCCAACCCTTGTATCTCTCTCCCACTAGAAATTTTAAAACAAGTGGATTGTTTTGAAATCAATGTGATCTAATCACAATTTTAACCCTACACATTAAATGTGTTTAATTATTTAAATTCAATGTGATGTTACTAAGTCACATCACAATAGCGTAATGAACATTCGCGCAATCACAAAGAAGTTTAACCTTGTAATCCGTGAAGTAAATACCCTCTGCATGGAATGCAAGACTCGAAGTTAAGACAAGGTATCTATTCACATTACAATAAACTTAACAAAAGGGCTATTTCAACACTCTCACTCATTATTTGGGTTTTTCTTTAAATAATTGTGATCCCATCACAACTAATAATCTTGCACTTGTTGTAGACTCTAATCTTATTAGAATCACTAACTAAAATGGAAGTCCTAAACTATTTAGGATTCCTTAAACACTAATGAATCAAAAATTAGTTATATAGAACTCTATACTTAACTTATTTGATTAAGAATTCTAATCTCATTAGAAACTATATACCTTTTAATTAAGGTTTAATCTCATTAAAAATTCTAATTAAAATAAATTAAGTTAAAGACTTTTAATCATACAACAATTCCAATCTCATTAGAATGTTTCTTAAAAGATAAGTCCCAAACTATTTAGGACTAAGAGTTCTATTTAACTAATACCTTTGATCTCATTAGGTCTTTTAGTTAAAACCATGTGTAATCACATCACACATTGCCTTACACCTTATACATTTGAAAATATTTAGAAAATATTCAAAATTCCCTTTAAATGCATTTTCGTGAGAATCTCGCGACTAAGCTCTTCTCGTGAAAAAAAGGCGTGAAAACACTTAGAAAAATTCTGATTTTCCTTCTTTCGATTGATCGAATGTGTCCCTCGATCGATCGAAAAAATTAAGAAATTCGAACTTGACCATCTGACTTCTTCGATTGATCGAAATTGCCTCTCGATCGATCGAAAAACAAATTCGATCGATCGAATAGCAATCGAAAATCAATTTATTTAAAAAGTTTGATCACTATTTCACTTGATCAATCAAAAGTGATTTTAGATCGATCGAAACTCGTGAAATTGGAATTTCCAGAAATTTTCTAAGACAGTTTTCTACGGTTTTTCTTGAACAAACAACTAACATACGAACATGATAGTCAGAAAATGATATCAAAACTGAAATTCATTGATGCTATAGCCTTAAAGATCAATTTAACATACTTAAATTCAAATTTAAACAACATCACAACATCAATATCAGTTTTTATCAAATCATAGTTTCACTAACCATGCAGAAAATTAAATGCATAATCTTCAAACAATATGAAACTATAATCTCTAATTCCAAAACTCACAAAACATGTTATACAATTTGAAATTGAAGACCGCTCTGATACCATTTGTTGGAAAAATGCATGTTTGTATCGCATACAAAATATACACAGCGGAAAAATTAACGAATCTATTTCATTTGCAATTGATAACATGTACTATGTAAGTTTCAGAATTTGAGAACAAGAAAGCGTATCTTGGTGTGGTGAAATTCAAAACCGAAGATCAGAAGTTCTTGGAAAGACTTTTAATTTTCACTCCAATTCCACTTAATGCCCAAGATGTGTGGTCTCTCAATCAGTTTCCAAGGAGAGAATAATGAGTGTCCAACACTCATATACAAAACCATTTCATTCCTTATGAGAACTCTCTTATGAAAGACCTTCATCTTAACCTTATGAAAAAGCACTTATGAAATTCTGTATATTTCTCTCCTTATATACAACTGATTATCTAATTGGGCTAACCTTTTGGGCCATTCCAATTGGGCTCTAGTATGTGGCTTGGAGTGGGACTAAAAGGGACCAATAAGACACTAGCTCTAATGGGCCTTGGGTTTTTCTGTCAACTCTTGACAAGTCCAAAGTTACCATTAACTATATTTAATACCACTATATAAATATAGTTGCACTCTAGGCCTTATCTATAAATTATATCCCAAGACTTTATTGTACATGCAACCCCTTCATTAAAATATTCGTAGTGATACAAAATCATGAATGTAGACTGCCACTTTGAAGATTACTACATCTTAATCCTTGAGTACCCGGTTTAATCCTTTACGTTATTCATCTTATATTTATGAAATCCAATTTCATAAATATATACTTTAGTAACAACTTACTAAAGTGGTTGGGCCCAACTCTCTTGAATTACCAAACCCATTAAACTTATCTCAAGGGAATATTTTATGTCTCCGTTAAGAGATTATAAATTCCATCAACACTAAATGCGGCTACCCAACATACTGAGGTTTTGACCGTAACTTATAGATCTCACTCCTGATATATCAAAGCAACCTACATCTCATGATCAAGTCCATTATTCTCTCAGGATTTAGAGTTCATGTAAATAGAAGTCGTGAGATTTATTATTCATTTGACAGTCGTTAGGAGAATAATAAATCTCACAGCGGTCTAGTTCAATATGTTTTAACTCTTAAAACATATCAACATACCAACTAGAAGTCTCCACTTCTATGATCAAGACAAATCATCGTAGTTGATATGTTATAGTCTTCGCAGATGAAACGCCCAATTTCATCACCGACTAAGAACTAAAATTCTGAGTTTACAAAGAACTTGTGATTTATATCTTCTGTGACTTTTCACATAAATCACATACTATACATCTCATGGACTAAGATAATGTCTCATTAGTTCATTTATAGATAGTCTCATATAATTAAACTATTTAATTATTTATGATATACCAATAAATTGGATTTTAGGGCATAAACCCCAACAGAGAAATGCCAAGTGCTTCCTCGGTTGTTCCTCTTCATTTTCTTGATCCTCTACTTCTGTTTCATCGTCAGACCAACATGCTTCAATGGAAAAGAGATGTTTACAACGATGACCGGGCCCAAACTTCTCATCACAATAAAAGCACAGGCCTTTGTCTCGCCACTCCTTGATTTCCGTTGGATTCAGCCTCTGGATGGCGGTGTTAGCAGCCATTGATTGGGGTGGGCTTGAATTAGATGCTGCAACTGGCTTCTTATTATATGATGTATTAAACACCCTTTGCTGGTTTTAATTTTTGGCCTCGTATAACCGAGCCAACCCCACTTCAAATGTAGTTGTAGGCTTGAGTGCTTGAATGTCAACTCTCAGATAGTCTTTAAGACCGCTAATAAAACACCCAACTTGTTGAGGACCTGGTAATTTGCCTACTCTACTAAGTAGTCTCTCAAATTGACTCTGATACTCCCGTACTGTTCCAGTTTGTTTAAGTTTAGTCAAATCACCAAAGAAATCTACATATTCAGTTGGCCCATACCTTGTGTACAACCCTTCCTTGAGTGTAGTCCATATGAGTTCCTCCCCTTCGTCCTTAAGTAATTGATACCACAGTTGAGCTTCTCCCTCCAAGTGGTAAGCAACCAAAGGTAACTGCTCTTTCGTGGGAATTTTTTGAAACTCAAAAAACTGTTCGGCTCTACACACCATTTGAGCCCCACTGTCCTGAGTTGAATCTACCTAAAAATCTTTCTCCCTCACCATGCGGATGAGAACTCTCTACACTTTCGCTGCTATGAGTACTCGTATGCTTTTCAGAACAAGTATGCATTGCAGCAAGCATCTCTTATATCTCCTTCATCACCTTCTGTTGTTCCGAAACCATGGAAGTCAGGTTGTTAACCTCACCTTCCAATCTACCCACACGATCCTCAGCCATAACCTGCTCTGATACCAAACTGATACGACCCCCGCCTCGGCCGCGTGGGGCTATGGTTAAATCGAGGAAATTCTGGAATTAACAATAAAGAAGAAGGATAAATTTCTGGTTATGCTTCGAGGGATAACCGGGACCTCCTTAGCAAGCAAAAGCTTGATTTTTTACTAAAATATTCAGATGACATCTTATTATTAAACGCAGGCTATAAATAGCCTCCAACTGAGCATACAATGCATTCCTAATTGATAAAGATAAAATAACATAAAATAACATCAACTCCTATCCTATTTTCAACTCCTATCTCTGTTGGACACACCCAAGCAGAGTCATTATTTGAAAAGCAACCCTATAAACTTAAGCAAGATAACCATTAATAACTCCTAAACAAATCCTAAAAAATTCAGATAACTTCAACAAGCTAGAACCAATCTTGTGCAGCAGATAACACTCATCCAGAGCAGCCAAGAGATAGTAACAACTGTGTTGCATAATCTGTTCTGAGCTGCTGTCCAAATCCACTTCAACAAGCTGGTCCGTAACAGCTAGTGGCTTCTTCTTTGATCAATGTTCATATAAAATTTTACTGGTCATAACTCTTGTGGAGAGCTTAATTTGATAAAATTCTTTAAATATAACCATTTAATCAATAATAAATTTTAACACACAATAAATAACATTGACCACAAGAGAATTTCTCATACGCATAAGTCTTTAGTTACGTAATGCAGAACAGGAATTTAGAGGAAATAAAGTAACATACAATAGGGAAGGGTCACAGACAACTCATTCATTAATGCCCAACCAACGAGAAAAGTGACACTTTAAATCCACCGACTAGGTAGAGCCAAGTAGATAAGCAAGGTGGAACAAAAAATCTTCATTGAAATTTTGTTTTTTCTTGGTTTAGCCATTTTCGTGTGCCAAGCATTGAGATATGTTCTGGACTATCTCAGAGGGGAGAGGATAGGGGTGGAGTGGAAAAGAGACCACTGATCAAACCCTTAGCAATATGCCTGTAAGATGCTTCTGTTAAGTGAATTCCATCCCAGTTTACATGAGCTGATGGATTATTACAAGCTTTGGATCCAATGTGACCACACCTTACTGAATTGTTGAAATTGTATGGTCCACCCCCTCCGCAACAAGCTGTTAGAGTACTATTGAAAAAACCTGCATGCATCAATAAGCCTAAACTTAGATAATGTTGTAATTAACTTTGCATGGGTATCATAGATTACACTTCCAGCTAGACTAATTACTCAATGTAATGGCTTGATCAACAGTCAAGACCAAAAACACTCTCCTATTTCATTTGAAATGAAGAGAGAATCATGATCCCTACCTCTTTATCCTCCAAAAATGAGCTTGGAACATCAGAAATGGTAAAATTCCGTGTCCCATTAGGCTAGATTATGACTAGCACAAGTAGTATCCTTAGGTTCAAGAAAAAGAAAGAAAAAAAAAAAAAACGAAGCAAACTTATTTTATATATGGACAAAACTTAGGTACAGTATTTTAGATGTTGTTCTTTAGGTTCACATCTTAAGATTTTACCATGTGACTTCTTAACTAAAAAATACATTTTCATCCTATGAGGAAAAATTTACATGGCAGAATCATAAAAGGGGAACCTAAAAAACAGTATATAAGTACGGTACCTATATATATATACACACACAAAATATAGTCAACAACCAATGCCACATGCCCAATAAAAAGAGTAAATTGGATTAATGCCAAAAGAGTGGTATAAATGTGGTTGTATTTATCAAACAGTTGGAGAGTTTCAAGTAGGAAATAAATAAAGTAGGTATGTCCAAATGGTTCTTGAAATAAGGTGACTCACTTTTAATGGAACTATTGACTGGTCCATTGGAATGACATCACACCATTACTAAGTTAGTTCATGCATGTTCGATTAAGATCCTCTAAGGTACTTAAAATAACTGTCTCAATGAATTTTTAAAATTCTTATTAATTCATTTTAAAATAAGTGGATTTCATCTTAGCATGTCAGTCATTTCCAAATGACTATTAATTAATTATACGGTGTGACAAAAATCAAATCTTTGTATATATGGAAATTTGACTTTGAATATTAATATTAGTGTAATGTCTACATTTTTTTTGACGTGTTACTTACAGGTCTTGATTTTGCAACCAAAAAAAAAAAAAAAAAAACGCACGCATCAATGGAAGAAACATGTAAAGCTCACCGTAATGTCGCGGTGCGTGAAAGAATCGAATGGCTGCACCATAATAGTCTGCATAAATGATCCTTGCATGTGGGTACTTCTGTCTCAGCATCTCGAGAGCACGTTTTAGCTGATTGTTATGGTACTTAGCAAAAGAATTAAAAGCCTTTAGGCACCCATTTTTTGGGTCATAGTCAGCTTTGTTAGGACTTTGAAACAAGGTCATATACGCGGCTGAGCACCCAATTGGCAAATTACCCGGCACCACAAGCTCCACCACACCTTCCTCTATCAATGCCTAATCATCATGAAACGTGAAATCTTATGAAAAAAAAATAGAGAGAGAGAGAGAGTGAGAGAGCTAGCCAGCCTAGTGATGCCATGATAACTTTTACAAACTGATGTGTTACTAATTTACTAATAATAATTTTTTTTTTTTTAAAGGTGATTCAAATACTCATTTATTAACTTGTTTAAATTTACCGAAAAAATGCTAAATTTTATTACAAAATGTTTATAGGCTGATGCAGAAATCAATTTGAAATGTGCACACTTCAATATGATAATAATCGAGTGCTTGAATTTCATTTTATTATTAGTGACATGTCAGTTTGTAACACTTACATAATAAATTAAATGTAGTATTCCTAACATCACTTATTCTACTAGTTGTATTCATAGGTTGCCGAATTGTCACTATATGTTTTTGTAAAATGTTTTATCAAAGTTTTGTAAGATAAAACGTTTTATAACAGTTTACAAAAAATTTACGGTCAATGAAAAATATTTTTAAGTTTGACAAAAAATTTTACAATGAAATAAACATGATAAAATGATGAAAGTGTTTTCTGTAAAACATTTTATAGCGAAAAAAAAAAAAAAAAAAAAAAAAAAAAAAAAAAAAAAAAAAAAAAAGAGTAAAATTTTTAATGTGTTTTAAGAAAAAAAAAAAGTTAAGAAAAATGATAAAGTTACCACATATTTTAGTACAAAAAAAATAAAAATTGATGTGATAAATATATGGGTGTCATTTAAACAACATATATAATAAAGGAAGTTTTGAATTACTACTTTTTTGTGATTAAAAATTTTTGTAAGTATCATATTTGTAATATTTTAATGATGATTTTGGCCACCTGCCTAGCCCGACATGAAGAGTTTGATCATTTATGAGTGAGCTTACACTGGTGGCCTTAGTAATTGCATCAACGACAACGGGGACGAAAGCTCGAAGCTTTTTAATGCTTCCACCGACAAAGAAAGCGTAGTTGTAATCGTTTCCACCAATCTCTCCCACGAGAAAGAGCGACTTCTTGAAATAGTTGTCACAATCTATGACAGAAATGAAAGGTTGTATATATCATAAAAAGTTATGTTGAAAAAAAAAAAAGGATTAGTGTAATTACAGGTTTTAGGTAAATGTCACCTTGTTTGGTCGTACAGAGGGAGGACTTCAGCTTCTTAAACCAACCAAGCTGAATGCTCAAAGAGTCCTTAGTCCATAGGAGTGATTCCAGTTTTAGTTCTTTGAAGAATTGTGGATCAAGTGCGGTGGCTCCAGCAACAGCAAAATTTACTCCGTGTTTGAAATCATGACCATTGTCTATTGCTAGATAGGGAGGAAGATATGGCAGCCCATATGCCTCAGCTACATTTTAATTTCACCACAGCTGATTAATAATTTAACGTTGACATGGGATTTTACAATCTATATCGATTTTAATATGAAGTCATTTTTCTGTACTCACTTTTTAATTACACTCAATATAGCAAACTCTTTATTTTCTTATCCAGCATTCATAGCAAAGTTGTTAAAAAATATAGTTTTTAGCAACTCAAAATATTATTTTATCTATTTTAACATTTCACTTTATAATACACCAAACATTAAAGATATTATTTTAACATTCAACACATTAAAATAATATAAACAACACAATAAAATAATATATCTAACACAATAAACAACAATCACAACCATCAACACATTAAAATACTATTTTTTTTGAAACCCCACGTTAAAATAAATAAATAAATTTTGTTTTAAGTTTAAGTGTAGCTCAAACTCTAATTATTTTGAGTTTACTTCTTTGCTGTAGAAACATTTTTAAGGAATTGGTTGCTAAATTGACTTTTTAGTCAATTTAGCATTTTTATTGGAATTGCTCACATTCAATGAAAATACTCATCATGAATTATTATTTTTTTAGTTAGCAGAGTGAAAAAATTTAAATATATATATATATATATTTATTTATATAAATCGTACAAAGCGCTAGTGCTCTACAAACTTGTTGAGCACTGTACCTAGTGTCTTGCAAAAATTTGAGTAGTATTGAAGAGCTGGACGTGGACCTATTTTTGGTTATTCTTAGATATAGCTCTTTTAAATTTTACTGAAAAGTGAAAAGAAATGTTTTGAAGAGTCAAATGTGTTATTTCTTATTAACTTTGTTACTTGTATCACTGCTTTGGCATTTAAAAATAGTTTTTCTTTGTTTTATTATTATTTAGTGTAAGAGTTTAGATTGATTCGAACCAAGTTTTTGTTCCCTAAACCACAGCTTTTAAGCTCAATTTCATTTTCATATGATCTTGTTGTGAATTGAATATAGGAATTTAACTAATAAAAATAATGAAGGAAGAAGAAAAGCAAGTCAAAATACCAATGAAATCAACCACTAAGCGTCCATCGGAGCACCGGCCAGTTGCGTGTTGAAAGAAGGTCACACCATAAGGGAGCTTCCCTATTACTGGAAATGCAAGGGCGCCAGAAAGAAGAAAATTGCCTGTGTCACTAAGAGAGTCCCCAAAGTTGAAAATTGACTCATATCGCTGACTTGATAGTACTGTCCCCAAAGTGAAGAATAAGAAGGATAGGAGGGGAAAAAGTTTCATGATAAAAGCCATGGATGAAGATGAGTTGCCAGAAATGTATGTTGAATATATAGATTTTTTTTTTTTTTTTTTTTTTTTGAATATATATATTGTTGTCTAATAACAAAAGCAACTGTCCAAGGATTAATACAGTTGTGCATTAAATGTAAGACACCCTTGCTTAACCAGATTTTTGCATCTCTTAAAGAAGTTAGTTACCTACCATTATTTAAAAAAAAAGTGTTCGAATGCCTTTTGAACATTTGTAGGGTAATTCTATGGTACCTTTTTTTGGTATGGTGCCTACAAGTAGGCAATCTGCTAGGTTATCAAAACATCATATTTGATGGTTTCATCCTCATATTATGTAGTATCAACTAGGAACGGAGACAGGACTTAGAGTTAGGGGGAGGGCAAAATTTTCCTCAATGGGGATGTTGAGATTTTCCTCAATTGAAGCGTCAAGATTTTCCTCAACTGGTTCATCAGGATTTTCCTAAATTGGGATGTCGAGAGTTTCCTCAATTGGGACATCAAGATTTTCCTCAACATTAGTGGTTGGTAATGTTGCACCACTAGCATTAGCTTCTAAATCATTTGAAACTTTTCTATTGAAAAAATCAAATATGATAGTTGACTTTTTCATAATCTACAAATAAAATATAATTTGAAATTATCATATCATTATATGGTCAATAATCTATAATCATTACACACAATAGACAAGCACTACGCACACAAGTGCTCAACAATTAACTAATAAATTTTAAAGTTGCAAAAAATCTCTTTAATTATTTACCCAAAAAAGCATCTCTTTAATTTTTTAAAAGACACCAAACTACTAACGGACAAAACTACATAAAAAGCATATAACATCACATGGGCTGCAATAGGTGTTGATGTGTTGCTGGTGTTGTGTTTGTTTATGCTTTTTCATTAAACAAAGAGAGGACTGCTGGCTAAACAGCTTTTTATTTATAATATATATAAATATAAATATATATATATATATATATATAAATTTTGTCATTGATTAAAGAGAGAAAGATGAGTCTAGACAAAACTACCATCCCTGCTTCTATGTCTCTCATCTCCGTCTCTCTTTAAATTTTCTTCACAATTTAATCAAACAAGCATTAGAAATTCACATATGAGAGGGAGGGATACAATATTCTCATCAAAAAATAAAATAAAATAAAATAAAAGAGATTGGATATAAATTACCAGGCTTAAGCTGACAGGGGTAGGGCAGTGACGCTGTGGACTTGTGGTGGTTGGTGGAGTGACGCGTGGTTGCTATTCTGCCTCTGCTTCTGCTGCTTGCCGCTACCGAACTCCTCAGTCTAAGGTCTTCTGCATTCTGCCTTAAGTTAGATTTTATTTTTATTTATTTATTTTGAGTGGCTTAAAAATCCGCTTCTTTTTCCATTTTATTATATGTGTGCCTTGCCGTTGGGTGTTTTCCTACTCTTAGTGAGTGTTTGGATCCGGCTGAATTGCGTGTCTACGTTTTGTACATCACGTTTCCTTCTTTTTTTCTTTTTTCATTTTTTTGTAGCCGCAGATGTTGACTTTTCTCCCGTGAACAATGCACCCGTGCACTGTTCATGGGACCCACAAACTTCATTTTTCAGCAACTTTTTCATTAAAAATGGGTCCCACGACACTATTCACACATTTAAAAATTATTTTACTTCAGTGTTTTCAGTTTTCAACAAAAATAGGTTGTATCCAAATAGACCCTTAGACTAGTTAGATCTCTAGTTAGAATTGGCTTTGATTTTTTTTTTTTTTTTTTTTGCTTCGGTTTGTTTTGGAGTGTTGTTTGGGCTTAATTTTTGCTACAGGGCTAATATTTTTTTATAGCTATTAAAAATATTAATAATATTTTTGAGGGGGCAAAGTGTAATTTTTTAAAACAAATTGCTAAAAAAATATATTATATATATACTAAAAATTTCCTTAAAAAATCTAGGGGGGCCACTGCCCCCCCCCCTCCCCATGTCCAACAATAGCTCCGTCCCTAGTACCAACATTACATGTGACTGTATTTTTGTTACATTCAATGGTTCTTTTTTTTTTTTTTTTTTCCCTCACATTTGATGATTCTATCCTTACATTCGATAGGCCAAGAATGTATTGACCCCTCGTGATGAATTAATTGATTAATTAGCCAAGTTTATTAATTAATCAAATTAACATGCAAGATGCGTGATAGCACAAACAAATCACCAATTAAACTAAGTATGCAACGGAAAATAAATTGACACGGTGATTTGTTTACGAATGGGGAAAACCTACACGGCAAAAACCCCACCGGGTGATTTTAAGGTCACCACTCTCGAGAATCCACTATTATCAAAACAAGCGGTTACAAGTAAAAGAATCCCAGTACCTTATACCAACCTACAGTTGAACCCTTACCCCAATACCTAATTGGACTTGTTCAGTAGCGACAATCTCTCATTTTTAATGCACGGCTCCTAGTACATGACTAACCAATTGCGCAGATCCCAGTACGCGACTTAATCGCCAACTTGAGAAAGATGTTGGCTGCAAAGTTTTTCAGTTCATCCAGACGATGAAGATTAAGAAGCTCCTTGGTCACAAAACCCTATGGTGTACAAAACACAGCAGCTTCTTCAATAGAAAGATGAACTAGGACATATGTCTCTGGTCACATTATGCTTGTGAAAAACTTTTGCATTCAGTTGCATTAGTTGTGACGACCCTTAAAACAATCCTTATATATGTTTAGGGTTATGAGAAAAGAAAGCCTAAACATGTACTCACGGATTAGAGTCAAAACAGAACTGAAAATCTGTTTTTCATAAATTTCAACAGATACCCTATCTATCGAGCAGCTGTCGAATCTCGGGCTGAAACAGCTCTTTTAAACCTCGATAGATACTAGCTGTCGAGCTTTAATGAACAGCACTTCTTCACTTGATTCTTAGACAGACTTGCATGGTTTTAACACTTGAACTTGAAACCTTGTTTTTCAAAGCATTAAACACATCTTAGATCTACCCAATTACAAGTAAAGTGCGTTTTGTCAAAGGATTAGCCAATTTCATAAAATAGTGACATATGTTCCTAACATTGAATCACATATGTCCTAACAATCTCCTCTTTTGGCAATCCGTGACAAAATCACAACAAACAAATGAACATATGAGAGAAGTCATAAATCACTCAACTCATACGCACTTGTTGAATACAATAAAATCTATCCTAACACAAACTCTTGAAAAATTTTGCAAGAAGAGAGTTTATGGCAAGTAGACTTTGACAACCTGTATTTCTGAAACACTTTTAACAAAACTCATCACAGTATCTTAGTGTGAAACAAAAATAATAGATTGCATACAATATATAAGAAGCATGTGCATAAAGAGAGAAAAGAAACAACACATGTAAAGATAGGTGAAAGAACTGTAATAACAACCTTAAATGTATATATATCAACAAGTACAAGGTTTGCTATCACAACATGATCACTAGATCTAAGGTACATGAACAATGTATCTAAAATAGAGAGAAAAGAAATAGATACATAAGGTCTTCACTACATCCCTCAAAATATGAACACTCCCCCTAACAAAAATCTCCTATACTAACCCTTCCCCTATGAGTATGACTACTCTTATATCCAAAACTACTACCCCTTTTTGTCACGAGTGATAAAGGGTAAGTGTATCATGTAGACATCTCATCATCACTAGGTGAGCTAGCATCCCCATCCTCATCATCATCGTCGTCGTCGGAGTCATCGTCATCGTCATCGTCCTCAGATGCCTCAGGAAAAGGAGAGGGAGACTCCACGAAACCACCAAGGCGAGCCTGCCGTCTAGCAATACAGCCGACACGGGTGTTCACTTAACACAACTCAACACTGAGAGTGTCAAGGCGAGCATCCATGCGATGAAGCTGCGCCATGATCGCATCAAGAGTCACACCACCCACAGAAGAAGAGGGAGCGGAGGTGGACGGAGCTGAAGAAAAGGAAGGAGTTGCCGTCTGTGTCTAGGGACGCCGCGGTCTGAGTTATGCCTCGCTCCATCGAACGGTAGCAACATCTATGGCACCCATCACGGAAAAATAAGGAGAAACGGGAAAAGGAACAGAAAAATGGCGAAGAATCCGCGTGATAGCTGAAGGAAAATGAGCTTATCACGGGTTGCCGTATCCCTATAGATATCTATGATGGATAGGATGAAGTGGGAAGGAAAGTCAATAGAGATATCCTCTAAGAGGGATAACAAAAATCGAGCACGAGACTCTGTAATAAAGTTATAGTGAGACAAAGGATGAAGAACGAATGTCATCACCATGTTAAGGAACCTAGGACCTTTTGCAAAGCTCGAGCAAGGGGTGTTTTGACAGTTACCCCAAGATGAAGGTGTCTCATAAAAGTGAGACGAGAGTTCGTCTTTGGACACTGTCCTTAGACGCTCACAGCCAGGGTAGTCAGGATGCACTACCCTAGGAACATGCAATACCTCGGATACAATATCCGGAGTAACTACAATGTGCGTACCTCGAATGCGAGTGGAAAAATGAGGTACAGAAGTATCGATTTCATGCATATTGGAGTAAAACTCCTATATGATCACAGAGGGACAAGTGACTGGGATGTCACAAAGTAACTCTCAACCCCTACTGTGAATGACAGTGGGTAGGTTAGTGTCAGAATAGTTTGACAGAATGACGTGGCGTTCCGAATGAATGCCGCGTCTACAAAAGTTCTCCGAGAAGTCCTTACGAGCATTCTCATCACGGAACCGAACAGACGATGGTGTAGGGTCAGAGGAAAAAGATGCCCCAGAACGCAGAGGGTTCTAGGACGGAGTAGATTTGCGTTTAGGTGCCATAGAAGTAGACTAACGCAAGAATGGAGAGAGAGAGAGAGAGAGAGAGAGAGAGAGAGAGAGAGAGAGAGAGAGAGAAAGACAATCAGAAAAGTACCAACACAGTAGTATATAAGAATATAAGAAAATGAAGGTACATATGCATGAAAATGCATGAGCATGTGATATGCCATAGTAAAGACATCACGGGCTCAGCCCAATCCAATCCGACCAGCACACAATCATTTCAACAAAGTAAACACACATCTAAAATGCATGAAACAGTGTTATAATGCAAATGTGATGCAATGCATGATGATTTAAAGCCATTTGCACAAAGCCCATCCCAAAAATTTCACAAAAACTCCATTAATTTTGAAAAACCCCAAAGTTTATCAAAAAAAAAATCCCAAAATCTAGGTTAGAATGCATGAAATGTATGATTAAAGGCTAGAAAAGATTTCATACCTGAGAAAAATGCAATGAAAAGACCAAAGAATGAGTAGGGAAAATGAAGAGGTTGAGTTTGAGGAGTTTTGGAGTAAGAGAAGAGAGAATCTATCGAGAGAGATCGAAGAAAAATGAGAGAAAATCGCGCGGATCCAATATATAGAATCTCATAATTCTCGACAGATCGAGATGTGTTGAGAGGTGTCGAGCATTAAAAAGGCGCTTTTTAGCTGCCGAAGAGCTGTCTAGGATCTATCGAGAGGTATCCACAGTGAAGGAAGCTCGATGGATCGATGAAGCTGTCGAGAAGCTATCAAGCAAACAGAAGGTTTCTCGATGGATCAAAGTAGCTATTGAGAATGCGATAAAAGGCAACTTAAGAGTTTCGATAGATAAGCTAGCTGTCGAGAGGTGTCCAGCAGCTGTCAAGATTGCTTAAAAACAGTTTTTCAAGAGGAGAAAAACACAGATATGAATGCAATCAAGCATGCTTTACAACCAATGATCCAAACAACATTTTAAGCTCTCAAAACTGTCTCTCAACAAGAAAAATGTTAAGCACATAGATCCAAAACACACACACACACTAAACACGTCTAACCAATTTTATATTTCAAAAATAAGTTACAATAGTTTAGTGAGCATACATTAACACAAGTATTCCTTGTGATGGCCAAATCACATTATACCTGCACATGTGTCAAGAGTAGCAAAGAATATTGTGTGTTATGTGTGAGAAATATTGCAAAATTGAATAAGTGTCTACATATTATGACGATCTGAGATATGAGAAAATCACTTTAACTCACAACCAATCATAACTGTTTGATAGGGACTATCACCTTCGAGGTACATTCTATAACTCTCACATCTCCTAGAAGACACGTTTGCAATCATATATAAAGCATTTTGATCTCTTTGCTTTTATTTTTCTTTGCATATTTTTATTTTAATAAGCATATCATGCATGGGCATATAGGAGAGAGAAAAGAAATACCTAATTATGTTAAGCATTTGACATTGCACTTTTGTTATGCCTAAGCATACAGATGTTATGTCATGATTGGTAGGCAACAGTGGTGAGATGGTTATTTATGCCTTTCTCTTAGGATTTTCTAGTCCTTTCCGTCAAAAAGAGTGATACGAGTGTTAAGTACAAGAGACTACTTAATCTTACTCATCACAAACACAAGCCACAAAGCTCACTTGCTTAGTTATGCATAGAGATGCTCATCTAAGATACAAAAGATACAAAGTTTAGAAAACTTTCTTTCAATGGTCATCCAAGGTACACAAGTACCAATGTACACAAACACACACTGTTTTTGTATTTTTTAGATTTTCAAGTTTTCTTTATTTTTATATGAAAAACAAAATAAATCAAAACTGAAAAGAAA
Source organism: Notholithocarpus densiflorus (assembly GCA_030021035.2). Lineage (NCBI taxonomy): Eukaryota > Viridiplantae > Streptophyta > Magnoliopsida > Fagales > Fagaceae > Notholithocarpus > Notholithocarpus densiflorus. The sequence continues at coordinate 3,457,771 of JARYZH020000030.1, forward strand.
ACAAACAAAAACAAGTTAAACAAAGCAATGCATAAAACTAGACTGACTCAAAACAGAAAAGCAATAACACACAAGCAATGCAAGCAAAAAGAGGGAGAGAGAGAAATGACTAAATCACTTGGAGCCCTTTTCCTTTCACACCTTGGAAGAACCTTTCTGTTTAGCAAACCCTTGAACCAATGGCGAGGGGGAAGAGTTAAAACCATTCAAGTTCGAAAGGAACATGAGGGTTTTGAGAAGATCTCCAAGAGGAGCAAAAAAGGATGGAAACTGATTCTGGTTTCCCAACGCGATTATGTTGTTGCTTTATTGAGTGGCTAACCACTTATAGCAATTAGGTTGAGTATGTCTAGTTGCACCACAATGATGACATAGATGCTGCTTCTTCTGCTTAGGCTTTTAAGAGTTTCCCTTCTTATCTCTAGGGTTCTTAATTTCTTTCTTATCAAGCTTAAGGGGTGCTCCTAAGATAGATTTACCCTTATCTATGTTATCACTAGCCAATTCATTCTTAACATTATTGTTCTCAGTTTCAACATTATTAGCAGAAGGAACAAAAACAGTAGTACTAGTAGAAGCAATACTAGGAGAAGAGAAATCTTACCCTAAACCAGTTCGATCAAAAGCAAATTTCTGAAGATTGAGCATCTCATTAAGCTTTGCACTTGAAGTCCTTTCCAACTAGGCTCTGACTTGGAACAGTTTTGCCTCAAGCTTCTTGGTCTTCTTAGCCAAGAAATTATTCTCAAATCTCAGTGCACCAATGGTCTGATTTGCTTCATCAAACTTTGTGGAAAGCTCTTCTCGATCAAGCTCTACATCACTGAGCTTTTTGGTGGCCAGCCTGTACAGTTTCTCATGCTTCTCAGAGACCTTGTACAATTTCTCATAGGCGATATGGATATCATCTTGATCATCTATTTTCTCTAACTTAGAGTCCACCAAGTCCTTTTCTTCATCCACATCTTCAACAATCCCCTCAGTTGAATTTACAATCGGAGTCATCCTCAGGCTCAATGTCGCTCAATGTAGCAGTAAGTGTCTTGCTCTTCCCAATAGTCTTTAGATACGTAAGGCACTCTTGTTTCATGTGTCCAAAACCTTGACATCCAAAAAACTTGGGTCCTGAGGGAACAGTGTACTGACCGCCATCCCTAACATCTTTTTTCCCTCTATCTTGGCTCTTGAACTATGAGAAACTGGATTGCCTACAGTCCTTCTCGAAGCCCTTCCCATTGGCATTCTTCATGAATTTCTTAAATGCCTTGTAATATAGAACATCATTTTAGAATCTTCATCGTCTGAAGACTCATCAGTGTCACTGCTCTTGACCTTCAATGCCATGGTTTTGCTCTTGCTTGATTTCCCAATCCTTGTCAAGCCTAACTCATAGGTCTGTAGATTGTCAACCAATTCTATCAAAGGAATTTTGTCAATATCCTTTGATTCCTCAATCGCGGTGATCTTGGCATGAAATCTCTCGGGTAGAGATCTGAGCACCTTTCTCACAATCTTGGGTTCAAGAATGGTTTCCCCAAGATTAAAGACTGAGTTCACTATGTCCTTGAGATTGGCATAGAACTCATCGAACGACTCATCCTCCTCCATCTTGATCTCTTCAAAGCTTGTAGTAAGCCTCTAAAGCTTTGAATCCTTGACAGCCTTGGTTTCCTCATAGACTGTCTAGAGGATGGTCCATGTTTCCTTTGCAGTTTCAGTGGAGGATATTTTCTTGAACTCCTCATTTGTGACTGCACTGAATAAAGCATTCAATGCCTTGCTGTTGAAGTTTGTCGCCTTAATCTTAGCATCATCCCAGTTGGCCGGCGCTTCTGTAGGCTTAGTCCAGCCTATCTCCACAGCTTGCCACACTTTCTTATCTAAAGACTGCAAGAAAACTCTCATGCGTACTTTCCAGTACACATATTGCCATTAAATAAATGAGGTATAATAAGAGATTGTCCTCTATTCATGACAAACAGGGGTCAATGGATCACACAGCAAAGATTAATCCTAATCAGAGTGTGTCTGCTCTGATACCACTTGATAGGCCAAGAATGTATTGACCCCTCATGATGAATTAATTGATTAATTAGCCAAGTTTATTAATTAATCAAATTAACATGCAAGATGTATGGTAGCACAAACAAATCACCAATTAAACTAAATATACAGCGAAAAATAAATTGATACGGTGATTTGTTTACAAATGGGGAAAATCTACAAAACAAAAACCCCACCGGGTGATTTTAAGGTCACCACTCCTAAGAATCCACTTTATCAAAACAAGCGGTTACAAATAAAGGATTCCCAATACCTTATACCAACTTACAGTTGAACCCTTACCCCAATACCTAATTGGACTTGTTCTGTAGTGACAATCTCTCCTTTTTAATGCACGGCTCCTAGTACGTGACTAACCAATTGCGCGAATCCCAGTATGCGACTTAATCACCAACTTGAGAAAGATGTTGGGTGCAAAGTTTTTCAGTTCATCCAGACGATGAAGATCAAGAAGCTCATTGGTCACAAAACCCTATGGTGTACAAAACACAGTAGCTTCTTCAACAGAAAGATGAACTAGGTCATATGTCTCCGGTCACAATATGCTTGTAAAAAACTTTTGCATTCAGTTGCATTAGCTGTGACGGCCCTTAAAACAATCCTTATATATGTTTAGGGTTGTGAGAAAAGAAAGCCTAAACATGTACTCACGGATTAGAGTCAAAACAGAACTGAAAATCTGTTTTTCATAAATCTCAACAGATACCCTATCTATCGAGCAGCTGTCGAATCTCGGGCTGAAACAGCTTTTTAAACCTCGATAGATACTAACTGTCGAACTAGCTGTCGAACTTTAATGAACAACACTTCTTCACTTGATTCTTGGACAGACTTGCATGGCTTTAACACTTGAACTTGAAACCTTGTTTCACGAAGCATTAAACACATCTTAGATTTGCCCAATTACAAGTAAAGTGTGTTTTGTAAAAGGATTAGCCAATTTCATAAAATAGTGACATATGTTCCTAACATTGAATCACATATGTCCTAACAACATTATGCAATACAAACATCACATGTGACTGTACTTTTGTCACAATCGATAGTTCCTTTATTTTTTTCATGGTTTTAAAAATTGGACCGGACCGGCCGGTTCAACCGGGAACTAGACGACAATCTAGTCTGGTTATGCTTAAAAACTAGAAATGTAAGAAAAGGTAGATTTAGCCACCGTTTGGGAAGCGCATTTTTCGTGTTTCCCAACGGAAGCGTTTATTTCTGTGGGTCCAGTGCACTGTTCACGAGACCCACAAGTACCTTCATTCAGCAACTTTTTCTTTAAAACTGGGTCCCATGACATTATTCATATATTTAAAAATTATTTTGCTATAGTGTTTTCAGTTTTCAGCAATAAGCGGTATCCAAACAGACACTTAATCAGTAACCGGCAGTTCAATCAGAAAAACCGAAAACTGGGATGGTTGAACCGATTTTGCAAAAGTGCTTATAGAGATCTGAGATGGAGCATTTTTTGCAATAAAAATCTTCTTTTTTCTCCAATTTACTAGCTTTTTTTTTTTTTTTAATATTATTTAAGATTAGCTAGGCTTGAGATAGTGAGAAAATGATTGAATGCTCATGCTTGGCGTTGAAATTAGCCTCGGTATTGCAGATGTTAGGGTCATATTTTATTGTAATTGGCTAATCCTTTGACAAAGCGCATTTTACTTGTAATTGGATAGATTTAAGATAGGTTTAGTACTTCAAGAAACATGTTATTAAAAATGTGAAAGGCAAAACTTTTTCAATTCTTCACTTCTGAATTCAATGCTACTTTATGCTCATTTTTGCGATGGGATACTTGCGTTATGATTTTAAAGTACAAGTTTTTGTCCCAATGCATCCTAGATTTAGCGAGATCTCTTTCATTCTCAAAACCTGCTCTCTTGTATTTTTTTTCAGAATAATGTTGTCTTGTCTAAATTGGAAAATATCTTATTTTATATATATATATATATATATATGGCAAGACTTAGGTACAGTATTTAGGGTGCTATTCCTTAGTTTCATCTTTTAAGATTCTGACATGTAGATTTTTTCTCATGAAAATGAAATGTATTTTTTAGTTAAGTGACCATATGGCTGAATCTTAAGAAGGAAACCTAAAGAATAGCACATAAAGTATTGTGCTTAATTTTGTCCATATATATATACACACACAGTGGAGGGATACTAGATTCCACCAATGTTATTATACGTAAAATTGAAACAGCTCACAAAACCAAGTAATTTTAATTAACACTGACAAAAAGAAAATGTTACTTTACTTGACATGTTGCAAATAATCTAAAGAAAAGTTTTATTCCACAAAAAGTGAGAAAAAAAAAATGCCTAATGCTAAAACTCATAGAATATTGAAATGCCTAATGCTCCGAAAATGATTTATTTACATGTGTGGTCATTTGAATTTTTGTGGCATTTTCTGAAATGCACAAGGTACTAAGTCGAGGAGTGGTGTATGGCCCTTCTAGTAAACCAACGGTAATCCATGCATATGCTGCTTCTGTTAAGTGAACGCCATCCCAACTAACATACTGTGAAGGGTCATCACAAAGAATTGTCGATGGCTGGCCGCATCCCAATGATGCGTTATAATTGTATGGGCCTCCCCCTCCGCAGCATGATTTGAGTGTTCCTTCACGAGTAAACCCTGAAATAGACATTAATTAGCACCAAAGCTTTTGGTATAATAAATATTGTCTCTTCAAAGGGTTCTAACGCTTTTGAATATAAGGGATCAAAGGGCCTCTACAAAAAGAAATTGGATTTAAATCTTTTTGAGACTTGTACTTAAAGAAGTTAGAAGAAGAAAGAAAGAAAACGGGCAATTGAATGTCCCATTAATTAGCTTTCTTGCCATCCTATTGTTCATTTTTCTCAAGCAAGAGTTCTACTAACATATATAATAATATTCAATCAATTTTTGTAATAATGTGGGAAACAACGAAAATTAAAGAAGATTGAGTTACCATATTGGGCTGGAGAACGAAAGAAACCCATTGAAGCATTGTAATAATCTGCATATATGATATTGGTTTGAGGATTTAGTGCTTGAATACTTTGTAGTTCTTTCTGCAGTTGTTCATTATGGTACTCAGCAAGCTTGTTATACTTTGTAAGACAGCCAGTTTCAGGGTCATATTCTTCAGTATCTTCAGTTTCATATTTTGTTAGATAGGATGGACTGCAACCAATTGGCAAGATTCCAGGAACTAAAAGAGTCACTGCCCCTAAGTCAATCAACTCCTGCAAGGCAATAGTTTAAATCATATATACAAACATAAATTGTTTTTTAAATAGTTCATTTGGGAGATAGTATTTGAGGAACATGTTTAGTTCAAGAGACTTGATATTTAAAACATGAAAAGTACAAATCCCTAATGGTAAATATATAAATTTTAGACATTTCTTTTCATTGAAGCAAAATTCTTAAAACTCCTTTTTTGTTGAGTATAAGTAATAGCCGATAGCATAAATTCAAGGCTAATCCCATGATTGGCCAACGCAGAAAGAAAGGAATAGTGAACATTCTGCCAAAGCCTAAGGTTTCATATAAGTTTGTCTCGCTGAGACTCGCCCTAATGAACAACTAGTCCGCCCCTACGCGCTAGCCTTTACCTATCTAAGGTCCTTTTGACTTTACTCATTGGCACCTTAGGTTGATAGCTAGGCTTCACGACAATACTGCCAAGAAGATTCTCAGCGAGAGGCATACCTCTTGGTTCTTCTAGCAGGCGAAATATCACTTCTAGTTCTAGGTACAAAACTAAAAATTATTATAAGTAATAAACTAAATGCTATATTAAGAAAAATTGTTATAAAGAAAAGAAATATTTCTCTACAGTATAAGTAAGCATAAGCTCTTACGTTAATGGCTGTAGCCATTGCTTTTACCACCAGTGTCACGTATGCTGGCATATCTTCTAGGCTTATTCCAGAAAAGAGCATATAATTATAGTCATCGCCTCCCATCTCTCCAACAACAAATATAGAGCTTCCAATGATTTCATTGCATTCTGTAAATCACCATTACATTATTAGAGAAAATTGACTTCTTTTTTTAAGGAAGAAAATGGATATCTAAGCAACTGTGTTTTACAATAATAAAATTCTTTCTTTCTTTCTTTTTTTGATATGCACAATAACAAAATTCATGTTTAACAAAAGGGGGGAAAAATCATGCCACTAATATGTATAAAGTTTTTGCTTTCAAAAAGTCCTCAGCTTATATTACTAAATTGTACTAAAAAGTCTTATTTGACCTTTGAACTTCCAAAAGGTCTTTAGAGCATTAGTATGAATGGTGCTAAAAAACTATATTGCTATTTTTAGCACCATAAAATACAAAAATAAGGCTACATTAGTAGAGCCAAAACTAAATAATTTGGTTCCACAATGCACAGCTACTTTTGGCTATGCATGTTAGCTCAAATGTAAAAATATATATATAAATATATATATATATATATATTATATTCAGTCTCTTTTTTATTTATTTTTTTCTCTCTTTCTCTCTCCGGCTTCTCTCAATTCTTTTCAACTTCTCTCTCTCCAGCGCCACCCCTATCTCCCTCTCAACTAAACCAAGCCTTTCTTCTCTTCGTGGTGTCTCGTGGTGTCACCTAGGTTCGTTGAGATTGTCGGTGTGGGTTCGTGGTGGTGGTCCGGTGTAGGTTCGTGGTGGGTTTGTGGTGGTGGGCCGGTGTGGGTTGGATTTGTGTGGTTGGGTGGTTTGAATTGATGGGTTTAGTGGTGGTGTGGGTTGTTGCTGGATCAGTGACTGGGATCAGTGGTTGGTTGGGTTGATTTTGCATTTGGGTGTGTGTGTTTACCAATTTGTATTTGAGTCTTTCTGTGGGTTTGGTGGCTGTGGGGGTGGTGATGGTGGTTGTGGTTGTGGTGGCGTTTTGGTGGCTATGGGTTTGGTGGTTTGGTGTTTGATTTTTTTTTTTCTATGGGTTTGGTAGTTTTGGTGATGGTGATAGTGGTTGTGGTGGTGGTTTGGTTTTTTTGTTTGTTTGTGGGTTTGATTGTGGGTTGTGATTGAAATGGTGGTTTGGTGGTGGTTTGTTAGCTGTGGTTGTGGTTGCCATGCTTTTGGCGGTTGTGGCTGTGTTGGATGGTGGTTTGTTTTTTTCTTTTCTTTGCCTTGGGCTGTGATTGAGGTTGTTGCTGGTGGAGTGGTGGTGGAGGGGGAGGTGGAGGTGATTGTGGCTGGTTGAAAGTTTTTGCGGTGAATATTTTTTATTTTATTTTAATGAGTTTTTTATATTATTTTAATTAAAAAGTTAAAAATATAGATCTAATGATTTTCGGTATACGGTAAGACGAGAATGTAATAGATAAAACGAGAATGTAATAGATAAAGTAATTTTTTGTAAAATTATATTCACGTCACTTATGTGAATGTTCTTAATTATATTACTAAATTGTGCTAAAAAGTCTTATTTGACACCTGAACTTCCAAAAAGTCGTTATATTACAAAATTGTACTAAAAAGTCTTCTTAGACTCCGGTATATTGACAAACAACTTTCTCCACCTATACGTAAATGTAATTGCACAGTGTAATTCACCCAACTCCCTTACAATTTTTTTTTTTACTTTTTTACCTATAATTTTTTTTTTTTACTCATTTTTTATATTTAATGGTTAAGATTTAAAGTTATTTTTTGTAACTTTAAATCTCAACCATTCATACTAATTACATCAGGTGCAATTCCTAGGTAATAACAAGTACACTACAATTCTCACGACAACTTTTATTTTTTAATAGACCTATAACAAATTTATATTAAAATTTGGTTCCCAACTAATAATGATGAAACAACCTTTACAGTGACCTACTTTTCTACTACTAGACTGGGACTCTTAAAACCTACCGACTTTTAAGCAAATTTAAAGCATAGAATTCTGAAAAATAAATAATAAATAAATGGTCATGTTAATGGGTGTTATTATGGCGATTATTAATAAATTATATTAAAAAAATTTTAATACTACTTTTATGAAAAATACCCCATCTCAAACTTAGAGTTTTTGCTATAAATCATATTTTAACTACATAGTGAGTGTTTGGATTGCGCTGAAACAGAGAGCACGTTTGTGTTTGTGCATTTTGCTGAAAAAATATGGGTCTCACGGCATTGTTCACGGACCCACAAAAGTCATCCAAACATAAATTTCAATATAAATTTGGGTCCCACAGCATTATTCACACATTTAAAAATTATTTTTTTCCAGTGTTTTCAGTTTTCAGTTTTCAATTTTCAACAATAAACAGTATCTAAACAGATCCTTACAAGACAAAGATAAAAGGTTAAATTTTACATAATTTTTTTAAAGCATTCAAAGCATTGAGCCACATGTAAAACTTCACAGCTATATTTTTATATTCTTAATATTTTTACATTAATTTATTTTTAATTTATTTTGAAGAATCAAATTATATCTTCAAAGTGTTTGTATTTATATTGATATTTTGATTTGACCGTTCTTGACAATGAATATTATTTTCATTATTTTAATGATATAAAATATATATTTGTTGTTAAAATTAATTAAGATTAATTTTTTAATCTTGTCCCCCCCTAAATTCATGACTCCGCCACAACAGTCTATACTTTCTCTGATTTGCTACTCACAATTACATTGCAGATTAGAGGATTCATTAGCACCGAATAAGTAAGTTAAATTTTGCCAAATTAACATAAATTTTACCATATATTCATTTCCAATAAAAGAAAGGGTTGTTAGGAGAACAGAAAAAGGAGAAAATGACGACCAAAATTATATGGCTGAACTTACTTGAAGATGTGTTGCAAAGAGAGGCCAGAAAGTCCTTGAACCAATTTAATTGATATCTTAGAGTGACGTTTGTAAGTACAACCGATCCTATTTCCTCGAAAAAAGATGCATCCAATACTGTTGCTCCCGAAACTGCAAAATTTATACCCTCTTGAACATTTGCAACACTTTCATTCCAAGTCTTAAGATATGGTTGTGGCAATGGCAGTCCAAATAACTCAGCTGCGCCCAATAGAAGAGAAAACAAAGAAAACCCACAAATTAACAAAAGAGAATAGAGAGATGAAAAGAAGAAGCTTAACATAGTTGGGAGTTGAATATATGAAGCTTGAAGAGTAGTGCAAGCATGCATGCATGGATGCGTACCAGTGAGGTCTACTATTAGACGACCATTAGAGCAACGGCCTGTTGGGAGGTGGAAGTAGCTCTCCCCGAAGGGAGGCACATAACAGCCGAAAATGTCAGCATCCAGGTACTGCATATTTCCGCTATCGACATATGAGTCTCCGAAGCTATAGATAGATGTGTAGCAACTTCCAGCCACGCCTCTAATGGTGACTATTAACAGTGAGAGCAACAGTTTGATAAATGGTAGTTTCAGTGACAAAAGAGAGGAAGAAAGATCCATGGTTGATGTGAATTTTTATTTATTCGTTCTCTCAACTTTATAATAAGCTTCGCTTGGCTAATAGTCTCCATGATTTGAATATGCTGTTGTCACTCTTCTGACTTTTAGCTATCTCCATCATTTATTTAATTATTTCTTTGACTGAACATCATTCAAAATACAATTCTCTTATATTTTACGTTATAAAATCAGTTACTTGAAACTCTCCAAGGTTTGAAGGGTAGGTGTAGAAATAAGATGCAAAAATAAAGTCAATGTATTGAATATGAATCACCAAAAAGTTTTTTTGTTGTTGAATAAGAAATTTGGGATTTGCACTTTGCCTACACTAAAAACTAATTGGTGTCTTGACCTGATAATACTAAACAATCATCATTAAGGGAACGTCATAGGTACAATGTCAAACTTAATACATAATTTAATTATTTAATTGGTGTTTACCATGATTCAATTGTAATTACACATTCAAAATTAAGTAGCTCAAATCTGAAACTTGAGTAAGAAAAGAAAAGGATTTTTTTTTTCAAAATAACACCAAACTTTTTAATTTTATTTGTGTCACGTGGTAACATTTAGATATATGATTGTGTCAGTGTTTGAATGTACTACACGATTTGACGAGCCGTTGGTTCAGAAATGAAACCACCTTAATCTAAATTCATGTTAAAATTATTTTTAGTTAACATTTGGTTTATCCATATTAGTCTGCAAATTGTTTTAGTTAACTTCCAACTTCCAAGTTGTTAAGGCCAGTGGCAGCTAGCTAGCTTTTCAAAATATGATAATTTGGAAATAATTGTTGTGTTGTTTCTTAAACACGATGATATTTAAAAAGAAGAGGAAATAAATGATGAGGTTAAAAACAGATGAAAAGTTGATCAAATCAAAAAATCACCAAAAGCCTATGAAACTCGAATACATGATAGCTTAATTCATATATAGTTATGTATTTTTATTTTTTTTTTGGTCATAAATTATTAAATTCTCTTGTTTAGTATTGCTCGGTTTACATGGAATAGATTGGATAATTTTGTATTATGTAAGCATGTATTGTTGAGACGAAGCCAAGACTTGGAATTAGAAGGGGCGGCCTTGTTACTGACTATGTGCTGCGGTTCTAGCCTCTGAATCTGTTGTTTAGCCACGAGGGTTTTTTTTTAGTGTCTTTGATGTGTACTGCTGGGTAAGGACAAAATTAGTTGGTTTAAAAAAATTTTAAGGGCTGAATTGTTGTTTTGAATAAAATTGGTTGATTGGGGGTTTTTTTTTTTTTTTTTTTTTTTTTTTTTTTGCAATTGGTAATTTTTATTGCTGGGCTAATTTTCTAGACTTGTATAATTTGTTTTAGATTTTATATCTATAAATAAATTTTTAATATTTAAAATGATGAAAATGTTAGAGTTACAAACGTTTTTATAAATTGCTGATGTGGTTAGTGGTTATCATTATGTAAAAAAGTGATGTAAGTGATAGTTCCAGATGCGAACTAATAAGAATTTGTTACCTCAACGGTTTGTAAAAATATTGTAGAAAAGTTTGTTACTATAACATTACTCTCAAAAGAATTAATGATATTTTTAAGGGGGGCAAAGTATAATTTTATAGAACAAAATTGCTAAAATTAATATCTACATATATACTAATAATTAAAACAAAAAAAAAAAAATTAGGGGGGCCACTGCCCCCCATGGTTCAAGAGTGTCTCCGTCACTGATGTATTGAATCTCATATTGAGTGTTTACAATAGATGTTTTCTATATTTAAAAGAATAAATAAAACACTTATTACATTGTATGTATAGTAATAATCTAGGAGGTTGGTTTGAATAATGAGTTGAGATATTTCTAACCCTCCACAACCCGATCCGTCCATCTAAAAAATATATATATATATATATATATTTATATACACACTTTGTCATGTTGCAATACTCTTACTCACATATTCACCTACTTTATTTCTCTCATCTCTTGCACTTTCTATTTATTTTTTTATCTTTTCATTTTCACACTTTTCTTCCTTAATAAACTCTAGTTGCTCTCTCTAAGATTTTGTTATTATTCTTATTCTATGTGATGCGGGATGTGGAAGCGTCAAGAAATAGAACACGTCTACTTCTAGAAAACAAGAAACAAAACATGTTTACTTCTGAAAATAACCTCGAATCTACGAGAGTTCATTGAATCCACAAGGAGAAATGGTCTAGAATCCACCAGAAAATAAAAAGACAAAAGTTTTTATTGATTAAATAATTGTTTTTAAAAAACGTTTACAGACTTAGGGCCCTATTTAAGGGCTCCGTAAAACTTTACAAACAAGAAAATATATTCTAAAATAACTCCTAATTAATACCTAACCATAACAAGAACCAAACTTGACCTCAATAACATTAAAAGCATCTAAAAATAAGGAAATAATAACCCTAAACCTAAAATAACGTTTTTTTATATAAAAATACCTTGTAATTAAATAATTACAAAAATTAAATTGTAGATTTTGTCCTACATTAGACCCCTCCACTTGAAACAAACTTGTCCTCGAGTCCATCTTTGAAATCTAAAACCTTCCGCTCCAAATAAACAAATACTCCGAATGCTTGAGCCCTTTGATATTCTTTCCATATTTGCAACTCATCAATGGAATAAACATATCAATTTGAATCTCCTTTTCCTTTGTCTTCATGTAATTGTAGGGATTTATCAAATAAGAACTGACAATTGAATTAAATTTATCAACCCCAATAAAATCAATAAATTTTGGTGTATCACTTACCACCAAAATAAAAGGATCTAGATATTGATAATCATCTGATTCGATTTTGTTAAACTCCTTAACAATTTCCTCTTCAATTTCTTCTTCAATTGTTTATGCCATCTTGATTTCAAGATCTTTCTCTATAATAGGGTCTTTTTTAATCTCTTCCACAATCTTGATTTCAGGTTTCTCTTCTATAACAAGGCCTTCATTAATTTCCTCAAAAATCTCTATATTTTCTTCTTTGACTTCTACATATTCTTCAAGAAAAGTATTTTCTTCAACATGTAATTCTTCTCTTAATGGTGGAATATATGGCACTTTAAAATAATTCAAGTGTGAACTTCTTGGCCAATAATAATCTTGTATTGTATATGACAAGACTTCTTCACAATCCAAAGGATAAAATTTGATAGCAAGCATCTTTTTCATCCTTGGCCATGAACGAATTTTGTCTTTACCTTGTCAAATTCTATCAGATTGTACTCGTTCCCACCAACGTAAGGTATACTCACTAAGTTTATACAAAGCAAGTCCAACTTTTCTCTCATAATAAATATTCTCAAAGTCAAATAAATCATCTAGATCAAGTAACCAATCAAGAAAATCTTCTTTATAAAAATAACCATTAAAACTTGCAATTCTTCAATAAGGTCTATATGAAATTTTCTTACCAATAGGTTGCCCGTGAGTTATGTCTCTGCGACAGTTATCCCTATTGTTTCCATGCTCCAATGACAACATCTTAGCAAAGATATTTGTGAGTGCTTGCTATACGTCACGAAATACTTGCTAAGTTTTCTATCACTAGAATTGCTGTTGTCTCATACGTCAGCCACCAGACCAGGATAAGTCAAGGCTCTAATACCAACTGATGTAGGATGTGGAAGCGTCAAGAAGCAGAACATGTCTACTTCTAGAAAACAAGAAACAAAACACGTTTGCTTCTAAAAATAACCTCGAATCCACGAGGGTTCCTTGAATCCACAAGGGTTCTTGAATCCACAAGGAGAAAGGGTCTAAAATCTACTAGAAAACAGAAAGACAAAAGTCTTAATTTTATTGATTGAATAATTGTTTTTAAAAAACGTTTACAAACTTAGGAGTCTATTTAAGGGCTCCGTAAAACTTGATAAACAATAAAATATAATTTAAAATAACTCCTAATTAATACCTAACCATAAAAGAAACCAAATTTGACCTAAATAACATTAAAAGCATCTAAAAATAAGGAAATAATAACCCTAAACCAAAAATAACGTTTTTTTTTTTTTTACATAAAAATTACCTTGTAATTAAATTGTAGATTCTATCTTACATCACTATGTATAGGTCTAATTTTATATCTTAAGATGTTTTTCAAGTTTGATAAAATTTTCAGCTCTTCTAATAAAAAATATTGTAGTATTTGTAATTATTTTCAATTAAAAAAAGAAAAAAAATTCTTATTTTAGGGACCAAAAATTATTCAATTTAATTGAAATAATTTCATTTAGTCAATTGAGCTTGTCAACCCTCCCAACCTACTCATCCCACCGAGTTGAAATAGTTAAGATTTTTAACCGACGTTCCAGATTCATAGAATGGTGGGTTGGTGGTGGATTGGAATTTTCTCAACTTGTTAATGGCGAGTTGGGAAAAAAATACTTCCCTATATCCGTTCAATCCGAACCACGCACATAAATACTATTAACCTCAAAATTCCAAACATTCATAAAACACAAATTCACAGTAACACCTAACCAACTTATCACCTAACATTTAGAAAACAAAATTTCACAGTAACACCCAACCAACTTGTCACCTAAATTATACATACCTATTTTTATGAATGTTATGTAATTATTGTTAGAAAAATATTAAGGAGTGAATGAGTATTGACTCCTGTGGGGGATTGGGCCCAGAAGGCCCAAACAAACCCACTTAATCAGAGCCCAAAACAGGGCCTGGGGCCCATCGGGGCAACTTGTCGTGATGCGCGTGGAAGGAGTTGACCCCGGGCCATATAACCGTAGGGCCAACCTTAAGGTTAGGATGACAAATAAATGGACACCACGCCGAGGGAGTTCCAGGTGATCAGCCTAGACATCGATGGGTGAAGAGGAAAGCAGGCGCAAGACACTCACCTGGTAGGGTCGGTAACCGAGGGCAGGTTGTGCCCGCAGGGAAGTTCACTACAAAGTGCTCATTGGTGTCTAGAACAAGTTCCAAGGGAATCATCTAAAGTCATGAGGATCCCTTGGGATTTTGAGGGATGTGGGAATAAGTGTGAAATGGGGAAGGCAATGATGAGGACCCCACTAGCAAGAGGCTATAAAAGGGAAAGGAGGACAAAGAGTAGGAGGGTGGAAAAATTTTCTAGAGAATGAGGCATAGAGGGGGAAACACCAGGAAACACAAGGGGCGATTAAGGGAAAATTTGGGGAGGGTCGTGAACGAAGGATAGGGGAAGTTAAACTAGGTGAAGCTTAGAGCCCAACTGCTAGGATTGCATGGTAGCCCACTTATAAATTAATTGGGGGCCCAAACACCATCTTTCAACCCGAAATTTGTGCTCACAATTGGCGCCATCTATGGGGATCTTGAGCAAGTTTGGTGTTGTCCAACCATGGAAGGACCACAAGTCGGTGAGGGTCCATAGGAGGAAATCAGTCAAGAGCCTCTTTGAGGGGTTGTAGGAGGCAGGAAAGGGAACGTAGGAGAAAGCAGCAACGCATGCAGGACGGACACGAGACCATACTCGATTCTGATGAGGGATCTTTCCATAGGGAACGAACAGTATCATATATCCTCGAGCGACTTCATCGTAGTGATCGGCCAAGGGAGCTAGAAAATCTGAGGAAGCAAGTCAATGATCTGAAGATAAAGCTGAGAGGCCGGAATCACAGAAGAGAGCTGGAGGACTCATCCGATGATCCCAACTACGTGGCCAATGAGTCATCTCGAGGTAGTGGCTCGCGTCAGTCAAGAGACTGATCATGTGAAACTGAAGGGCGTTATCGCGAATCCCCTTACTGCGAAAGACACAGACACCGTAATGCTGCTCTGGATGCAATGAGTCAGGCATTAAGGAGAGCAGCCCGATTGCCGTTCACTGATGAGATCGAGTGTACGAAAATGCCGAGACGGTTTGCGCGACCACCATTCACCATCTACGAAGGAAAAACCGACCCAATGGAGCACGTGAATCACTATATACAAATGTCGTTGCTTTATTCTCATAATGATGGGTTGATGTGTAAGTTGTTCTCCTCTAGCCTCGGACCGACAGCAATGAGGTGGTTCAACAGTTTGAGGAAGGAGTCTACCCGAAATTTTGGGGAGTTAATGCAAGCGCTCGAAGCCCGATTCATTACATGTTGCAAAGTTCCTCAACCGATCGGTTCTTTGTTATCTATGAGGATGAGAAGTGGTGAGACCCTCCGACCTTATACGAACAGGTATTGGGAACTTTATAATGAGAAAAGAGGGGGGAACGAGCAAGTGGCAGCCAGTACCTTCCGAATGGGCCTTCCCGAAGAGTCAGCATTAAGAGATTCTCTAACCATGCGGCCTCCCGAAAACATGCACCAGCTAATGAGAAGAATTGAGGAGTATAAGAGATTGGAAGATGACCGACTGCATGGAAAAGGTAAAGCCCCGGCCTCATCGTAGTATCGTAAAGAATATCGCCCTGAAAAGTTTCAGCAGAGAATTAGGAGAGAGCCAAGGGCGCCTATGGAAGGTTCAGAGCAACATGCCGAGGGAGTTAACGCTACGTTCAAGGAACCGGTTTATAAAATCCTGGAACGCATTAAGAATGAGTCTTATTTTCGGTGGCCGGGAAAACTGGGTGGGGACCCGACCAGAAGGAACCAGAGTTTGTTTTGTACTTATCACAAGGAGAAAGGCCATACCACCGAGCAATGTTGAGTGCTAAAGGACCATTTAGATCAGCTTGTGAAAGCGGGGCATCTGAAAGAATTCCTGGTTGGTCAAGAAGGGCAGAGCGTGGGTCAAAGTTCGGGGAGTCGGGCTAACAACGTGCTCCCACCGCCCCTTGGGATTATTGAAGTCGTTCATGAAGTTTCTAGAGGAGTCAGTATGAGTCCTCGGAAAGGCGTGTTCGTCGTGATTCTACAAGAGATAGGGGATGTAAACTGACCAAAGAAGAGGCTCAAAAAGACCTCGGCCCCGATTGTGTTAAGTGATGAGGACTTAGAGGAAATGTCTCAGCCGATTGGGGGATTTTTAGTCAAGTGGGTGTTGGTAGATCAGGGCAGTGGGGCGGAGATCATGTATCCTGACCTCTATAAAGGGTTGGGTTTGAAGCTTGAGGATTTGACCAAGTACGTTGCCCCTTTGGTCTGGTTTGACGGGAAGATAGTAATACCCGAGGGACAGATAAAACTCTCCGTTGTGACCAAAGGAAAGGAAGTTAAAGTGAATTTCATAGTAGTTAACGCTTTTTTACCGTACACCGCAATATTGGGGCGGCTATGGATTCATGTTATGGGAGTGGTACCTTTCACACTGCACCAGAAGATCAAGTTCCAGTTTGAAAATGGGGTGGCAGTGGTATGCGCCAACCAGAAGGCAATGAGGCAGTGCTTAGTAGCTGCCATAAGCCACGAGATCAAGCAAAAGGATCATGTTGATGCCGAGCATTTATAGCAATTATAGGACGTCGAGGGCCAGTTGGGGGTGGATAGTGTGGAGGAGTTAGTTCGGGTACGAATTCTGTCATATGACGATAGGTTCTTTCAAATAGGTAAAAATATGCAGTTGGAGGATCAAGTGGAGGTCTTGCTAGCATTGGTGCAAAATTTAGACGTTTTCGCTTGGAGCCCGTATGAAGTACCCGGGGTGGATCTGGCATTTATTGTATATCGGTTGAATGTTAATCCTTTTGTCGTTCCAAAGAAACAAAAACCTAGAAGATCGGCGAAACCCCATATGGAAGTAGTGAAAGAGGAAGTAAGGAAATTGAAGCAAGCGGGGGCTATCAAAGAGGTGTTTTTTCCCGAGTGGTTATCTAACCCAGTAGTGGTAAGAAAGAAGAACCAGAAGTTGAGGGTTTGCATTGATTTTACTGATCTTAACCGAACGTGCCCAAAGGATCCTTTCCTCGTACCAAAGATAGATCAGCTGGTGGATGCTACGGTCGGGCATAAGAGGATGAGTTTTCTTGATTCGTTCCAAGGCTACCATCAGATCGCCCTGCCACTCGAGGATCAGGAGAAGACTGCCTTCATATCCTCTGAGGCAAACTATCATTATATGGTGATACCATTCGGATTAAGGAACGTTGGGGCAATATACCAGCGAATGATGACCAAGATGTTTCATGATCGGATTGGTGAGACGGTGGAGATTTACATTGATGATATGGTTGTTAAGAGCAAGAAAAAGATAGAACATGTCCCTAACTTGGTAGAAGTGTTCAGGATTTTGAGGCAACATCAACTGCGGCTTAAATGCAGACAAATGTGCTTTTGGCATAGGGTCAGGCAAATTCCTGGGTTACATGATAACTACCCAAGGAACAAAGGTCAACCTCGATTAGATTAAGGCTATACAGCTCCTTAAACCCCCTACTAACCTAAAGGAAGTACAAAGGCTCACAGGGATGGTTGTCGCCCTTAGCAAGTTTGTTTCAAGGTCAGTAGATAAGTGCATGCCTTTCTTTCAACTTTTGAAGAAGTGAAAGGGTTTTTAATGGACCGAAGAGTGCGACTTGGCATTCAAAGAGTTGAAGGTGTATTTGATGAGCCTATCTATCCTATCTCGGCCTGAACCCGAGGAGGATCTGTACATGTACCTCACAGTTTTCGAGCGTGCCCAAAGGATCCTTTCCTCGTACCAAAGATAGATCAGCTGGTGGATGCTACGGTCGGGCATAAGAGGATGAGTTTTCTTGATTCGTTCCAAGGCTACCATCAAATCGCCCTGCCACTCGAGGATCAGGAGAAGACTGCCTTCATATCCCCTGAGGCAAACTATCATTATATGGTGATGCCATTCAGATTAAAGAACGTTGGGGCAATATACCAGCGAATGATGACCAGGATGTTTCATGATCGGATTGGTGAAACGGTGGAGATTTACATTGATGATATGGTTGTTAAGAGCAAGAAAAAGATAGAACATGTCCCTAACTTGGTAGAAGTGTTTAGGATTTTGAGGCAACATCAACTGCGGCTTAAATGCAGACAAATGTGCAAGTGGAAAGGGGTTGACCCTGTTGTTTTCTTCAAAGATGAAGCTATCGTAACTAGCATAATGACATTCTATGATTAAGGCTATACAGCTCCTTAAACCCCCTACTAACCTAAAGGAAGTGCAAAGGCTCACAGGGATGGTTGTCGCCCTTAGCAAGTTTGTTTCAAGGTTAGTAGATAAGTGCATGCCTTTCTTTCAACTTTTGAAGAAGTGAAAGGGTTTTCAATGGACCAAAGAATGCGACTTGGCATTCAAAGAGTTGAAGGTGTATTTGATGAGCCTATCTATCCTATCTCGGCTTGAACTCGAGGAGGATCTGTACATGTACCTCGCAGTTTTTGATCACACCATAAGTTCGGTGTTGTTGAGACAAAAGGATGGAGTGCAAAAGCTTGTGTACTACCTTAATAAAACACTAATGGATCCCAAGACTAAATATTTGTTGTTAGAGAAAGCGGTGCTAGCTCTTGTACATGCCACAAGGAAACTGCCGCATTACTTCTAGGCTCATACGGTATGGGTGCTTATGGAACACCCACTCTAGTCTCTACTGAGGAGGTCGGACTTCACCGGGTGGATAGCCAAGTGGGTAACCAGTCTCGGGATGTTTGACATACGGTACAAACCGAGGAGTGCTATGAAAAGGCAAGTGTTGGCAGATTTCATTGTAGAGTTCACACCGGAGCCAAAGGCCCCAATTGGTGTATGCCAACTCATGGCCAGAAAGTGACGTGTATATATGGATAGAGCCTCAAACACAAGGGGATTGGGGATCGGGATAGTAGTGATATCACCCAAAGGGGTACGACTAGAAAGGTCGTTGAGACTGTGTTTCTGTGCCTCTAATAACTAGGCCGAGTATGAGGCCCTCGTCTTTGGTCTCAAAGCAGCCCAGCAATTGGGGGCAGGAGAGGTGGAGATGTTCTCAGATTCAAATTTGGTGGTGAGCCAGGTGGAGGGTAGCTTTGAAGTAAGGGATACCCACATGTAGTAGTACTTGAAATCATTTAGAGCCTTGCAAGCAACTTTCCAGAAAGTGGGTGTGGCCAAGATACTGAGGAGTCAGAACAGCCACGCTGATTCATTGGCAACCTTAGCCTCATCGTCAGACAAGAACATACCCTGAATGATCTCCGTGGAGTTGCTAGAACGTCCAAGTATAGAACAAACTGTAACAGTTGCGTTGGTGGCTGAAATGAACCCAAGTTGATTAGATCTCTACACTTCCTTTTTGTCTGATGGGTCTTTGCCTAATGTGTTGGAAAAACATGGTTTGTATCTCATACAAAACATACGCAGCAGAAAAATTAATGGATCTACTTCATTCGCAATTTATAACATGTGCTATGTAAATTTCAAAATATAAGAACAAGAGAGTGTACCTTGGTGCAGTGAAATTCAAAACCAAAGATTAGAAGTACATGGGAACACTTTTAATCTTCACTCCAATTCCATTTATGCCCAAGAAGTGTGGTCTCTCAATCAGTTTATATGTGTGTGTTCAAGGGAGAATAAGATAGTGTCCTACACTCACATACAAACCATTTCATTCTCATACAAAATTATGTATGTTTCTCTCCTTATAAGTGATTATCTAATTAGGCTAGTCTTTTGGGCCATTCCAATTGGGTTTTAGTATGTGGGTTGGAGTGGGACCAAAAGGGAACAAATAAGACACTAGCTCCAATAGGCCTTAGGCTTTTCTGTCAACTCTTGACAAGTCCAAAGTTACCATTAATTATATTTAATATCACTATATAAATATAATTGCACTCTAGGCCTTATTAATAAATTATATCCCAAGACTTTATTGTACATGCAACCCCTTCATAAAATATTCATAGTAATACAAAGTCATGAATGTAGACTGCCACTTTGAAGATTACTACATCTTAATTCTTGAGTACCCAGTTTACTCCTTTAAGTTATTCATTATATATTTATGAAATCCAATTTCATAAATATATACTTTAGTAACTCCTTACTAAAGTGGTTATGCCTAATACTTTGAATAACCAAATCCATTAAACTCATCTCAAGGGAATATTTTATATCTCCGTTAAGAGATTATAATTTCCATCTCAAGAATATATGTTTCATCAACACTAAAAGTGGCTGCCCAACATACTGAGGTTTTGATCGTGACTTTAGATCTCACTCCTAATATATCAAAGCAACCTACACTTCATGATCAGGTCCATTATTCTCTCAGGATTAAGAGTTCATGTAAATAGAAGTCGTGAGATTTATTATTCATTTGACAGTCGTTAGGAGAATAATAAATCTCACAGCGGTCCAGTTCAATATGTCTTAACTCTTAAAACATATCAACATACCAACTAGAAGTCTCCACTTTCATGATCAAGACAAATCATCTTAGTTGATATGTTATAGTCTTCACAGATGAAATGCCTAATTTCATTACTAACTACGAACTAAAATTTTGAGTTTACAAAGAACGAACTTATGATTTATATCTTCTGTGACTAAATCATATAAATCACATACTATGCATCTCATGAACTAAATGATAATTTCCAAATATTCATGTTACCATTATTTTAGATAATAATAAAACAACTTTATTAATTACAACATTAAGTTACACATAATGTCATACATAAAGTCATACATAGCATCATATAATAGGATTTAAGGGCACTAATCCTAACATAATGACCCTAAAGAGTCTGAGAAGATTAAAAGGACCTCCTCTCGGTTTTGGCTGTTTTAAGATGGTAAGTTGTATCGACGCTTGTTCGGGGGTCCCTACCTGCGCTACCTCCATCCAGACAAAGTTACCAAACTATTGGCCGAGTTACTTGAGGGGTATGTGGGGGACATTCGAGGGGGAGATCCCTCGCTTACCGAGCTATGACGCGGGGTTTTTGGTGGCCGAGCATGCAAAAAGACGCGACTGAGTACATCAAAAAATGCGATCAGTGCCAGAGGCATGGGCTAATCATTCACCAGCCAGGTGGGAATCTGAACCTAATTACCAGTCCTTGGCCCTTTGCACAATAGGGCTTAGACATAATAGGGCCATTCCCCTGGGCCACTTGCAATAGAAGGTTCGTATTGGTTGCCACCGATTACTTCACGAAATGGGTGGAAGCAGAGGCCTTGGCAAATATCTGAGATGTGGACCTGAAAATTTTTGTTTGGAAAAACATCGTAACAATGTTCGAGGTGCCCCATACACTTATCTCGAATAACGGGTTGTAGTTTGACAGCAAAGCTTTCTGCGAATATTGTGGCAGCCTTGGGATAGTCAATAGATATTCATCACCGGCATATCCCCAGAGCAACGGAAAGGCAAAGGCAATGAACAAATCCATAGTGAATGGTCTCAAAAAAAGGCTGGAATGAGCAAAGGGAAACTAGGCCGAGGAGTTACCGAACGTTCTCTAGGCGTACAAGACCACCTCGAGGAGGTCAACGGGCGAGACCACTTTTTCCATGACATACGGGGCAGAAGTTGTGGTACCAATTGAGGTGAATTTGTTGAGCATGAGGGTTGACAACTACAATTAAGAAGGTAATGATGCCCGGTTGGTCGGTATGCTGGACACATTGGAAGAAAGGCGGGACACGATAACCATTCAGTTGGCGGATTACCAACAAAAACTAGCTAAGGGGTACAACAGAGGAGTGACGTCCAGGGAGTTTGTGCCGAGCAACTTAGTCTTGCGGAAGGCCATGGAGAACATGAAATATTGGAACACGGGAAAGCTTGCTCTGAGCTAGAAGGGACCTTATCGAGTGACAGCCATAGCTGGAATGTGGGCTTATTACCTGGAAGATATGGAAGAACGACCCTTCCCTCGACCATGGAACGTGTGTAATCTCAAGAAGTATTACCCTTAAGTAAATGGTAGTAAAAAAAAAGGGGGATGTAAGATGTACTTCTATTTTGAAAATAAATGCAGAATGAAAAATTCAAAATCAACGTCGCCATACAAAATGATTGTCATACTTAATTGATTTTTCTCTAAGGACAAAAACATGGCCTCAGCCTGACCTCGGTCACCGACCATGTGGAAACCTTAATGATTTTTCCCTAAGGACAAAAACATGGCCTCGGCCTAACCCTGGTCACCAACCATGTGGAAACCTTAATGATTTTTCTCTAAGGACAGAAACATGGCCTCGACCTGACCCCGGTCACCGATCATGTGGAAACCTTAATGATTTTTCCCTAAGGACAGAAACATGGCCTCGGCCTGACCCCATTCACCGACCATATGGAAAGCTTAATGATTTTTCTCTAAGGACAGAAACATGGCCTCGGCCTAACCCTGGTCACTAACTATGTGGAAACCATAGTCACTTTACTCTAAAGACAAAAACATGGTCTTGGCTTTATTTTTCGGGCATGGAAGCATTATCTTGTTTCGGGTTATTAAGTCATACATACAAAAGAGAAGAGATAGTCTCGGTTAAACAATTGCTTGACAATGAAAATTCAATCATAGCAAGGAGGATATGGCAAGTTTTGCAAAGGAAAGAAATGAAATAAAAGAATTAACATCCAAAACAGTTAAGAAATATTCCAGTGTATTACAAGAAGGGCACCAAATCTGGTTAGATATATAATGTTCAAAACATTGAGCAAAAAAAAAAAAAAGTAAGAAGCAAGCTAATTGGACGGGTCCTGGGGTTCAGCAGTTAAGGTCTCAAGAGCAGTGGCGGCATTCGGGTTAGTAAGGCTTGGGTCCATTGGCTGAACGCTCTGGGCCTCGGCTGGGATAGTGTTGCCCGGGTTCTTTTCATCCAACACCTCGACATAAGCATCAATCTGTTTAAATAACTCCCTCATGCCCGGGCTGTCATCCCCTTCATCGTCATATTCTTCCTCCTAGTCATATGCTTGAGTATTTACAGGGGGGTCTTCTAGAAAAGGACCTGGCTGGCATCCCTAAAAGAGGAGTTCTTTGGCAGACTAAGGGCGTTCACTACGGCCATCTAGCCCTTCATAAACCCAGACTTTCGGGACTGGAAGATGACAGGCCCGACTGAGTTCTCAGCATCTTTGAAGCCCATGTTGTAGTAGACTTGCTCGCAATTGTTTAATGATTCTTTAAGATCAGCGAGCTCATTGTCCTGAGCTGACACGACACTGGATGCCTCCCCTAGCTTGACCTCGATCTCATTTAGCCTCGTTTGCAGCTGCTCGGCAGTCTTTTCAGCAACGTCCCGAGCATTTTCAGCTGTAGTCACCAAGCGCTGCACCGAGCTTAGCTCCAAGGTCTTCTCATTCAAATTGGCCTCTGCCACTTGCTTCAGAGCCTTCTCCTTATCAGCATCCTCCACCATCCCCTTGTACCGACCCTCCACCACGTGGGTCAGTTGAGCAGCCTGAGACAACATAAATTATAAGGAGAATCAATACAAACCAAAAGCTAACACTTAGAAAAATTAAAACACGACTAAACAAAGAAGAAATTAAATGCAAAACGGAAACTCAGAAAGTAAGGGCACTCACAGCTATAGTGTGCCACTTCAGCTTGGAGATGAGATCATCATCCCGACAACCAGTGTAGTACTCTATGTCATTAGGAAGCAGTAAAGCCTTCTCGAGGCTATTAGAGACCTCTCCACGAGGCCATTCCGTTAGGTACGGACGGACGAATCAGTCGGGAGGACCTTATCTCCTAACTGGAAGGTGCACTTCCACCCAGCAGCAGATGAGGTTGAGGCCATGTGAGAGTCAATCACAGTTGGCTGCTAGTCGGGGCTCGCCCCTCGAGGTGCCTTCTCACTGTGGGTGGTCGGCGTTCTGGTCACGGTGGTGACTGTGGTCTAGTCGGTGGGAGGGGTGCTGGATTCGGTACGACGGCTCTCGGCCCCCCTTTTTCTCTTCCTTTTTTGTTGTTGTTGTGGTGTGGCGGCAGGAGTGGCTCACTGAGAGGCAGCCGGGGGTACCACTTGTCCACCGACTGGTTGCGCCGTGGGGAACTAGCGCTCAAAGGCCATGTTGCGAACCATCGCGGTAGGAGGATTCTACGGAGTCGGTTTGTCTACCACCAGGTTGTCTATGGGAATATGCACGGCTCGACTTTAAAACACAATGTCGCCCGAACCAATTCGAGTGATCCTACTCGAATAGCCCTAGAGCCTTGATGTCTAGCCTCCCCGTTCGTAACACTGGGCGACAAGAACCCTGGTAGACGTACGTCTTGGTATGATAGGAGGGGTTCCCGACCGTAAAAGCCCCCGTTGAGTCTTGATAACTTATGTAAGCGGGGGTGCACCTAAGGATCAGATGAGAGGCCATCAGTTGTTCGTCATAGTGGACGAATATCTCGGATCGGAGGACGAAGTTTAGCTCCGCAATGAGTACAACGTTGAGGTCAGGTTGGAACCTTTTGGAGTCTGCAGACAAAGAATGGAGAGAGGTCGGTTAAAAAAAAAAAAAAAAAAAACCAAAAAAAAAAAAAAACAAAAACAAAACTAAAGACAACAGTGACAATGGGGGCTGTGAGAAAATCTACGCATCATAAAAATACTGACCTAACCTATCTAGCGAGGAGAGGTCGGGCATGTCAACTCTCCATTAAGCCAGTTCCCGCTCACCCTAACAAACTCCCCCGCGGAGTTCCTGTTAGAATCGGGAAGGCATGAGATCAGCCTAACCATGGTGTTTCGGGTTTGAAGGTAGTAACCATGTTTTAGACTTCCTCGAATGGCGTAAAGGAAGTTAATGTCATGGTGGGTTAAATTAAGGTCGAAGAGTCGGTTTAGGCACCCGACACAACTCACTACCCGATAAAAGTTGGGCAGACACTGGTCGGCGCAAAGACCATAAAAACCTAAGGTCCTAAGTAAGAGGGGATCTACAGGAAATCTAACCCCACCCTCTAATATGAACATTAAAGGAAAAAAGACAACATCAGGAAGCCTTTGACCCTCTATATCACCCTTGTGACAGTACGATATATTCACGTCACGAGGAATGTTAAACTTGTTCCTAAACAACTCTACATTAGCATCTGATTTTAAAAGATAAGAGAAACCCATATTTGTCTACTGAGATAACTATGGAAGATTGAAAATGAGAAAGACGAGGGAAGGAAGACTTACAAAGTAACTTTTTGGTGAGAGGGGTAGACATAGAAGAGTTTTGAGGGCTCTGGAAAGGAGAGCGAAGGGAGTTACAAATTTGAAAAGATGTAAAGAAAACTGTGAGAGAGAGAATGGCAGTATATATAGGGGAGAGGTCATTTAATGCAAACTGAAAAGCAGTTGAACGATGTGTACCACTGTCTCAGCACATGCGTGCCTCGGTAATCAACGCGTCGATTAATTAGGGCCGTTGAATAAGCAAAATAAATGCCACGTATGTGAGGGATGAAAGCTATCATTTCTAAAGTAATTATGGTGTGACGTTTTATCTTCCTGAGGCATAATCGTCATTTCATCTGAAGACTCCACCGAGTGCTGAGCTGAATGTCCCCGACCCTAATATCACAAAGCGATAATAGGATTGGGGGGAAAGGGGGCTATTGTTGGGGATTGGGCCTAGAAGGCCCAAACAAACCCATTTAATCGGAGCCCAAAACAAGGCCTGGGGCCCATCGGGGCAACTTGTCATGATGCGCATGGAGGGAGTTGACCTCGGGCCTTATAACCATAAGACCAACCCTAAGGTCGAGATGACAAGTAAATGGACACCACGCCGAGGGAGTTCTAGGTGATCAGCCTAGACATTGATGGGTAAAGAGGAAAGCAGGCGTAGGACACTCACCTGGCAAGGTTGGTAATCGAGGGTAGGCTGTGCCCGCAGGGAAGTTCACTGCCGAGTTCTCATTGGCGTCTGGAACAAGTTCCAAGGGAATCCTCTAAAGTCGTGAGGATCCCTTGAGATTCTGAGGGATGTGGGAATAAGTGTGAAGTGGGGAAGGCAATGATAAGGACCCCACTAGCGAGAGGCTATAAAAGGGAAATGAGGACAAAGAGTAGGGGGTTGGAAAAAATTTCTAGAGAAGGAGGCACAGAGGGGGAAACATTGGGAAACACCAGGAAACACTAGAAAACATAGGGGGGATTAAGGGAAAATTTGGGGATGGTCGTGAACGAAGGACAGGGGAGGTTAAACCAGGCGAAGCTCAAAGCCCAACACCATCTTTCAAGCCGGATTTGGTGCTCACAACTCCTAATGTGTCCAGTTGACCATGATTTTATAGTATTGAAAATCCTTAAGTTCTACATAGGAAAGGAAAGATATAATATATGAGTTTATATATATGCTCATAAGATGGACATTAGAGGTTGTGCTTAGGCATGTGTGGGCTAAGCCCTCTTGTCCAAATAATAATATTTTATTATTTTATTTTTTAGTCAATAACTTTCAGTACATCAACTATTTCCTTAATAGTGCTATTGTTCACAAAAGAGTATACATTCATTGTCCCTCATTCATAAAAATAATTTTTTTCCAGAATTTATATTTTTTTTTCAAAGAGAGAGAAAGAAACACAATTAAACTTGTTAGACACAAAGATTGGAGTACTTCTTTTGTATGTTGTTTATCTTTATATCTTGGGAGGCAGATATCTATGGATCTCAAAGCACCACTAACGAAGTAGTGTGAAGGATGAAATCTGCTTTAAAGAGATCGTGTCAAATACAAAACTTGATAAGTTCTGCATCATTCATTCGTCTTCATGCATCTGGTCTGTGAGTTATTTAATTATAATTCAGATTTTTTCTTATATACAAAATTTATTTATTGTTTTTGTCTAATAAATTAATATATTCTCTTATTTATTATTATTTGTATGTTGTTCTTATTTGCTATTATTATTATTACTAGCATTATCATTATTATAAATTTTTTTCTTTTGAGAAGGATAATAATTATTATTATTAAAACTCAGTATTGTGACCTGGAATCTCCAGGTTCCAATTTTTTTTATTTCATTTATTTATTTATTTATCAATTGATTCATAAAAAATGATGGCCTAACAGTATGGGTAACAATATTGCCATTCCCCAAACTTTACCCGCAGCCAAACAAAAGATATGGTTCAGGTTGGCTAAAATTATTAAATTAAAGCGTGTCTAACTTTCAAGATATGTGAGAGCAAGACTTTCTCAAAAAAACTACTACGTATTAACGCTTGTGTTGACTTACAGCCAAGTGAACAAGATGTGTGTGCAAAACATTGGAAAACTTGGAAGAAAACAATCGGAACTGAAGAAATCTAGGTAGCGGCACACAATACGAGAAGAAGGCGAGT
The DNA here is from genome assembly GCA_030021035.2 of Notholithocarpus densiflorus. Classification (NCBI taxonomy): domain Eukaryota; kingdom Viridiplantae; phylum Streptophyta; class Magnoliopsida; order Fagales; family Fagaceae; genus Notholithocarpus; species Notholithocarpus densiflorus. Next base: position 3,485,467 of record JARYZH020000030.1, read on the forward strand.
ATCGGTGGAAAACTTTAGACTGAAGAAATCTAGGTAGCGGCACGCAATACGAGAAGAAAGCACGTATAGGTGGAAAACTTTATGTGAAAGATTTTTTTTTTTTTTTTTTGTGCGCTGTGAAAGTAGATTTTTGGTTCTTACATTTTGGGTCAATTCTCATTTTGGTTCCTAAATTGATTTCGCACTTACCTTAGTTACTAAAAATCGAAAATCATTTTCGTTTTGGTCCCTGCCGTCAACCCACTAATAGAAAAGTTCTACATGGCAAACGGAATGCACTGTTTACACAGTAAATACTGATGTGACTATTAAAATAAATAAAAAATTATTTAGCATTTTTTGAATGTCATGTCAGCATTTAAAATAATTAAAAAAGCCAAGTCAGAAAATAAAAATAAACATTAATCTAATTAAAATAAATAATTTAATAATATTACCCAAAAAAAAAGAAAAAAAAAGAAAAAAAAAAAAAAAAAAAAAAACAAACAAACAAACAAACAAACAAACATTGAATTATTTTCTTTTTTTCTTTTCATTATTTTTGGAAGAACAAGGGGTAACATGTTCTTCATGTTCTTCGGGTTGCCCAAAAAATTAAAATAATCTAAGATTTTCTTTTCTTATATTTTATTAGCAAATAAACATGCAAAAATATATACAAAACCTCTATCCTCCACCAAAACCTCCAACATGAAAAAATCATCAAACCCACATGAAAAAAATCAAACCCAGAAATTTTAAACAAACCAACACCCACAGGGAAAAACAAACCCAGGTTAGAGAGAGAGTGATCTGAATGGTTCTTTTCCCCACTCTCTTAGCAACCAAACACAGCAACAAGTAACAACAAACACAAAAACAAAAACAAAAAACAAAAAAACCCCATCATGTCCTTCAATTTTGTAACCCTCTACCAAACCCAATCCATGACCTTCATGCCCCAACCCGGTGACGAAGCTCCGATGTGGTGACGCTGATCCCGTGCAATGGAGGCGATGCATGTTCATTCTTGTTGAAAAATGACAAGCTTGGTAAACAATGGCTGCAGAACTTCTTTCACAACTATTTAAGCCAATTTTGATTATGTAGGTGCATTCTTATTGTAATACTCGGTCATCTTCTGTTAGTACTTCGACATCTTATGGGATGCTCCGTCTCTGACTTCGTCCAGGCAATCCAGGTTGACTCTCAGCTGATCGTCATTGCTGGCTTCACTAAAGACTTCAACTGGAATTACTGCCTCGGCGCCATAGGTGAGCCTGAATGGAGTTTCTCCTGTCGGGGTTCTTGCTGTAGTCCTGTATGCCCATAAGACATTGGGAAATTCCTTTGGCCAAGCGCCCTTTGCTTCCTCCAACCAAGCTTTGATGATCTTGAGCAGTGTCCGGTTCATTACTTCCGTCTGTCCGTTGGCTTGTGGGTGACCCGGGGACGAGAATTGATTCTTGATCCCTAACCCTAAGCAAAAGTCTTTGAAGCCTTGACTGTCAAACTGTCGTCCGTTATCCAATATGATTGTCTGTGGTATCCCGAATCTACAGACTATGTTCTTCCACATAAAGTTCTGGATCTTTCCTTCCGTGATGGTTAATAGTGCTTCTGCTTCAACCCACTTTGTGAAATAGTCAATAGCGATTAGTAAAAACTTTACCTGTCTCTTACCTTGGGGTAGTGGGCCCACAATGTCAATTCCCCACTAGGCAAATGGCCACGGGGAGGTTATTGACGTCAGTTTCTTTGCTGGGACACGCTGAATATTTCTAAATCTTTGACATTTATCGCATCTCTTGACGAACTCCCTTGCATCTTTCTACATAGTAGGCCAAAAGTAACCTGTTCTGATGATCTTACTTACAAGGGACCTTGGGCCTGCATGGTCTCTACATATTCCTTCATAGATCTCTTCCAAGATGTAGGGCATGGAGAAGCCTCTCTTATATAGGGCATCGTTCAGGATAGTGAACCTGGCTGCTCTCTTCCTGACTTTCCTGGCTTCCTCGACGTCTTGTGGAAGTCGTCCGTCTTGAAGGAAGGATAAAATTGGGGTCATCTAGCTGTTTTCACTTTGGATTGTGAGGGTGAGGATCTCTTCAATGCTAGGATGCTTCTGAACTTCCATCTTTAAATCTGTGCTCGTCGGTTTTGCTTTTGACGACGCCTGCTTCGCGATCTTATCTGCCCCCATATTCTGGCTTCTAGGGACCTGTATGAACTCTACCCGATCAAATTCTTAGGCCAAATGCCTTGTCAGCCTCAGGTACTTCTGCATTCTTTCCTCCTTTGCCTCATATTTTTCCTTTATTTTCCTTACAACCAGCTTTGAATCGCTTCGGAGAAGCAAGTTTTTGGTGTCCAACACCTTTTCGACCCTTAGTCCCATCAGTATTGCCTTGTATTCAGCTTCGTTGTTGGTGGTAAGGAACATCAATTGAAATTTGTATGTGAGCATCTCTCCTTCTGGGGTGATGATAATGACCTCTACTCCACCCCTCTTTCGGGCTGACGACCCGTCAGTCTGGATCGTCCGTCTTTCTGCTTCGTCCAATGCCCCGTCCTCATTCGGGACTGTGAAATCGGTGATAAAGTCTGCTAGTGCCTGCGCCTTGATAGCTATTCTGGGGTGGTACTCAATGTCGAACTGGTTAAGCTCGATTGGCCACTAAATCATCCTTCTTGCAACCTCGGGTTTGTTCATTGATTTCTTTATGGGTTGGTCCATCATCACTAGGATAGGATTCTCCTAGAAGTATGGGTGCAGCTTTCGTGAAGCTACAATCAAGGCGAATGCAATCTTCTCGATCTGTGGGTATTTTCCTTCAGCTCCTTGGAAGGCTTGACTGACGTAGTAGACTGGGAGTTGCGTTCGATCCTCCTCCTGAATCAAGGCTGCACTCACGGCTGTAGATTACACTACTAAGTACAAATATAGGTCTTCCCCCTCTTTTGATGAGCTTAGGGGGGGTGGATTACTCAGGTAGTGTTTGAGGTCCTAAAAGGCTTTTTCACATTCTTCCGTCCAGGTGAAGGCTTGCTTTAGCGTCTTGAAGAAGGGCAGACACTTGTCTATTGTTTTAGAGATGAACCTGTTGAGTGCTGCTATCCTTCCTTCATCGTCTTGGGTGATGACATCTCTAGTATGGCTTGCACCTTCTCTGGGTTTGTTTCTATCCCTCTCTAGGACACCATGAACCTTAAGAACTTCCCGAATGCTACCCCAAATGCGCACTTGCTGGGGTTCAACTTCATCTGGTATTGCTTGAGACTAACAAACGTCTCTTCGAGGTCGTCTAAGTGTGTAGACTCTTCTTTACTCTTGACGAGCATATCATCTACGTACACTTCAATGTTCCTCCCGATCTATTTGCTGAACATCTTGTTTACTAACCTCTGGTAGGTTGCTCTTGCGTTTTCAGTCCGAAGAGCATTACCTTGTAGTAGTAGAGCCCTTGGCTTGTGATGAAAGTAGTCTTCTCCTAGTCTTCTTCTACCATTTTTATCTGGTTGTATCCCGAGAATGCGTCCATGAACGTAAGGAGCTTGTGTCCTACGTTCATCCTCCAGGCAGGCCTTGTTTAGGTCCGTTAAGTTTACGCACATCCTCCACTTTCCATTTGCCTTCTTTACTAGGATGACGTTGGCTAGCCAGTTCGGGTAGTAGACCTTGCGAATAAAGTCTGCTGCTAGCAGTTTTTTGACTTCGTCCATAATTGTCTGGTTTCGTTCTAGAGCAAAGACTCGTCGTCTCTGCTAGACGGGCTTTTTATTGGGATCTACGTTTAGCTTGTGTTGGATGATCTCTGTGGATATGCCTGGCATATCCTCGTGGCTCCATGCGAAAACGTCTAGGTTGTCCTTGAGAAATTGGACTAGTTTCTTCTTCATCTCTGTGCTCAGATTCATCCCTACCCTTGTAGTCTTTGTTGGCTCTTCTTCTACCAGTTCCATAGTCTCCAAGGCTTCCACCTTCTCTTCCTCTCTCCAGGGCTTCCACCTTCTCTTCCTCTTTCTCCTCGATCATCCACGTATGATTTTCCTTCGCAGCTAACACTGCTTGGTAGCATTCCTTAGCTAGCACCTGATCTCCCTTTACTTCACCCACACTATTTTTTGTTGGGAACTTTACCTTCAGGAAATAGGTAGACATGGTTGCCTTCCAGCGATTGAGTGTAGACCTTCCAATTATTACGTTGTATGCAGAAGGACAATCTACCCCCAGGAAGTCGAGCTGACGAGTCAATTGTCGCGGGTAAGACCCCACCGTAATCGTCAGTGTCACTATGCCTTTGGGATACACTCTATCTCCACTGAAGCTGATGAGAAGGGACTCAAAGGGGTGTAGTCTTTCGGGATCCACCTTCAGTTGTTGAAAAGCAGAAAGGTAGATGATGTCTGTGGAGCTACCGTTGTCCACGAGGATTCTTTTGGTGTTGAACCTTTCTATCATGAGCATTATAACCAAGCGGTCGCCATGCGACTACTTCACCCCTCTGGCATCTTCTTCTGTGAATAGGACGTCCCTATCCATCCTCCTTTGCTTCAGGGGTGGTATCCTGCATCTGTTGTGACTTCTTGAGAGATCTGAACGATCCTCTTGTGGATGGTCCTTCTGTGATCGTCTTTATCTCCCCTATTACACTCTGTGGACGATGGTACATGTGGTCCTCGTCCCTCGGAGAGGCTTCGTGCTTGTCCTTGTTATTATCTCTGGACCTACTAGAGTCTCCATTCTTTACAAATTTTTGTAACTTCCCTTTCCGATGAGCTCCTCTATTTGCTTCTTCAGGTCTCTGCAATCTTCTGTGTAGTAGCTGTGATCCTTGTGGAAACGACAATATTTCTTCTTTTCGTGCACATTAGGTGACGAGTGCAATGGCCTTGGCCATTTGAGGTAATGCTCGTTTTTAATCTACGCTAAAATTTTATCAACAGGCATAACTAAAGGGGTGAATTTTACCGTCCGAGGTGCTTTATCGTCTTTATGCTTATTCCTGTTAGTACCCTGACGATCTCCTCGATCCCTTTTGTGCCCCCTTCAGTCTTCTTCCTTTCTTCCCCTATCATTGGGCTTCTCTTCGTCCCTTATTGCCACTAGTGCATCTTCGGTGTTCATATACTTTTGCGCCATCGTCCGATGAGGGCTTTTCGCGAGTGCGACCACAAACTCTCTGGATTTCAATCCGGCTTTAAAGGTCGTTAGCTACACATTGTCGTCAGCTTTGTCTACCTCCAAGGTTCCCTTGGTGAAACGCTTCACATATGATCTCAGGGTCTCCTTCTCTCCTTGCTTGCTGGTGAGCAGGTGATCTACTGGCCTTTTTGGGCGTTGTCCACCGATGAAATGGCGTAAGGAGTTGCCCAATTGCTCGAAGTTGTTGATGGACGACGTTGGAAGCTTGGTGAACCATTCCCGTGCTGCTCCTTTGAGAGTGGTGGGGAAGGAACGACATAGTATATCGTCAGGGGGTTGCTGAAGGTCTAGAGTTGTCTTGAAGGTGTTGGGGTGGTCCAAAGGGTCCTTCAGACCCTTGAATGACTCGAGCTGTGGGAGATGAAACTTTGAAGGCATTGGGAATTCTAGGACCGCCGTTGTAAAGGGTGAATCCGCCCTCCTAACCATCCTAACCAGGCTCCGGTCTATTTTTTCCTTGATCACATTCCTTAGCTCGTCCATTTCCTTTCTCATTTCCCTGAGGAGGTCCGAGTTCGCTCCTTCTGGAGTAGCTGGTCATTGGCGGTCATTCCTTCTTTGGCTGTCTCCATCATTGTCCCGGTTGGTAGCAAAACGATTGTCCTCTTGCTGCAGCCGCAGCTTCATCTCCTAGTTTTGTCTTGTAAGCTCTTCCACACTGGCTATGAGAGTTTGGATTTGCAAGGCTAATGCTGTAGAATCTTGGGAAGTGTTGGACTCCATCTGGACTTTTGAGTTTGGATGGAACTACGCTCTCGAACCTAAGTACGAAAATGTCGACCCCACAGATGGCGCCAAACTGATGATGCTATGATCGTTAGTCAAGTAGGTTCGTCCAAATAGGTCTACAATCTCGTCTTCGTGCCTGCAACGTCGTGAAAAGAATCCTCCTTAGGTGGTCACCGGTGTGGTACCGGCCACGGAGTCTCCGATGGTAAAGTTAGCGTATTGAGGCTAAAAGAGATTATGAGAACTAGAAGTATCAGAGCAACATCATAAGTGTATGTGAAAAGTAGTACCTTGTCTGGTTCTGAAATGTGTATATATATAGCTCCATTGCTTCTAGCCGTTGCAGCATTTATTGTGGTTTTAGTGCCTCTTTTGTAACGCCTCTGGGCTCATTAATGTGGGTTTTGATGAGATTCCAACGGTCTGACAGCTGGTTTGTAACTGTCTAAGATATTGAATACTTTATTTAATGGCTTACCTTCTCTCATCCACGAAGTGGAGGGATGAACGAAGGTGCCTAATGGGTTCGTCTGGGCAAGGAGGTTTGTTGGGCCCATCAATTATAAAAGAGAAAATTTGATTACAAATTTAAAATCAAGTGGATATATGGTGAGTGTTTGGATTCACGTTTGCGTGTCTGCGTTTTCACTTTTTAGCATTTTCTTCCTTATTTTATTTTTTAGCTGCAGTTGTTGACTTTTCTCCCGTGTACAGTGCACATCAATGGGTCCCGTGCACTGTTCACAGGACCCACAAACTTCACTTTTCAGCAACTTTTTCATTAAAAATGGGTCCCACGGCACTATTCACACATTTAAAATTTATTTTGCTACAATGTTTTTAATTTTCAGCAAATAAGTTGTATCCAAACAGACCCATGATTTGAAATGTTGGATTTGACTTGATTTATTTATTTATTTTTGATTCCTGTATATTATTCTAAAGCTTATTTGACAGAAATTTAGTGAAGATCATTTGATTTCTCTGTACCCCCGGCTTGATATTTCTACATATACCTCCCTCTCTTAAGTGATAAAATGAATGAATTGAAAGTCTTTCTATTTTTTCTTTGTTTTATTTTTATTTTTTTCTTATTAAAAAAGGTGAAATTTTAAGAACAAGTTATTTAATAAGTTAAACTTCGCGCTAAATGGCCTGCTAATCCCGATATTAATGCGCCCCGCACAATTCAAACACAAGCACTAAAGTGAGACTACAGAGTCTATTTGAAAGTCTTCACGTGTAAAACTGGCACGTGCAGAATAAGATGCAAAAATAAAGTCAACTGTTTTTTTTTTATGAAGTCACCTAATTTGGAAACCTACGTGGAAGAATAAGAATAAACAACAGAGAGAAGAAACCATCAAACTACTGTTCTTAACTAATGGTATTATATGCTTCGCAGAAAAATAAAAAATAATAGTATTAGATATTAAGGGTCCGTTTGGATACAACTTATTTTTGCTGAAATTGAAAACTGAAAACACTGTAACAAAATAATTTTTAAATGTGTAAATAGTACCGTGTGACTCATTTTTAATATTTTTAAATACGTGAACAGTGCATGCACAGTGCGTGAACAGTGCATGCACTGTTCATGAACAGTAAATGTTGTCTCTGAAAGTCAACATAAGCAGCTTGAAAAAAAAAAAAAAGCAAAACGCCAGACGCCAGCCGCGGATCCAAACCCAGCCTAAGTAGACTGTACAAGTTTTATGTAGTGCGTGCGAATATAGATCTACGTATCTAGCACTTCATGATATTTTGTAATTACTAGTTGGGCAGCACATGCTGTGCACGTACAAGGCACGTGCTTACTGTGAAAATGGAGTAGTGATTAAGGTCAATTTTAGATTTTATTTGTATCACAAAACAAAGATATAAATCATTTGAATTTTAAAATACATAGAAATTTACATTAATAAAAAGAAACATTAATTTTAAGAATTTTGATAATTAGATCATAAAAAGTTAATCTCATTCGTATAAAATTTTTGTTCAACCACAAAAGGTAATATATCCACTCACTAAAAAATTTTATGAATGATAACGAATATCATCATATTCCAATAATAAACAACCGAGTTTTGCTAAAAAAAAAAAAAAAAAGATAAAAAATGGCATGTGTCATAAAATTTTCCATGAGATAAATTATAAGTTTCAAAAATTTAAATCTCGAAAATCAATGTTCTTTAGATAACAAATAAAACACCTTATATCATCATTTCAACTTTCCAAGAATTACTACCGTCTAAAACTCAAAATACGTGAAGAAAATTTTTGGGATGTTAAAATTTAGTGGAAGTATTTTCGACATTACACAATAAAATATTTTAAGAATTATAAGTTTTCATTAGGGTTTAACTGAGAGAAAAACAATATGACATATTTTCTTTTTTCCAAAATATTAAGGGAAAGATGGTCTGATTTTAAAGTTTAAGGAAGAATGTATGATACGAATATCATCATATTCCAATAATAAACAATTGAGTTTTGCTAAGAAAAAAAAAAAGATAAAAAATGGCATGTGTCATAAAATTTTCCATTAGATAAATTATAAGTTTCAAAAATTTAAATCTCGAAAATCAATGTTCTTTAGATAACAAATAAAACACCTTATATCATCATTTCAACTTTCCAAGAATTACTACCGTCTAAAACTCAAAATACGTGAAAAAAATTTTGGGATGTTAAAATTTAGTGGAAGTATTTTAGACATTACACAATAAAATATTTTAAGAATTATAAGTTTTCATTAGGGTTTAACTGAGAGAACAACAATATGACATATTTTCTTTTTTCCAAAATATTAAGGGAAAGATTGTCTGATTTTAAAATTTAAGAAAGAATTGTAAACTACCATAAACATAAAGGATGAATAGTATTTTTATCCAAAGTTTTTGCGTATAAAACTATGTGTTTTTACTCAAAATGGTGCACAAAGAAAAAAAAATACAAAAAGTCAACCTAAGAAAATTGTATATGAAATAGTGAATTTTGGCTTAACAAAGCTGACTAAACCAACAAAAAATTTCTAAAAACACAACAGAATGACACAACATTTTCATATGACCTTTATAATTTTGTTATATTTTATTTTGACATGTAAAGAATTGACAGCTAAGTAGTTTTAAAAATATTGTAACAACAACAAGATGTCAACATTTTCATAAAAAAAAAATGTTATGTCCACGACATTTTCACAACAAATCATAAGTAGTAGGTTGTTAAAGGTTGTTATTGGTGGGTAAAAAAGTAGTTTCATTGGTAAGTCTAAATTATAACCAATAACAATTTACCACTAATGATTTGTTATGAAAGTGTTGTAAAAAATATTGTGAATGTAGAACTTCTTTTTTCACAACACCTTTATTTTTAGTTGTGGTTGGTTCTAGTATGATTTTTTTTTAACCTATAAGGAATTAACAACTCAACAATTGTGAAAATATTGTGCCAATTTGTTGTGTTAATATTTTATTACAATGTGAAACAGTGCGAATTGGACAAACCAAAAATAATGTAGCAAATCTATTGCAGCTTTACACATTCACAAAAAAGAAAAAGAAAAAGAAAAAAAGAAGCTGCCAGCAAAACAGTGAAAATTGAACAAACCAAAACTACTATAGCGAAGCTACTATAGCTTTTCCCATTCATGCTTTTTATAATAGATTTACTTTTTTTTTGCAAATATGTATAATATTTACCACTTTTTTGTATGTCTACAACATAAGCTTACATCTACAACATAAGCTTACAAAGTAAACATATAAAGATTAAAAAAAAACACACACACACACACAAAAGCAAAAACAAAGTTCAAAAAATTGGCGTACTTAAAGAAAAAAAAAAAAAAAAGCTCAACGATTGAATAAACCAAAGACACTATTCATGAGCTATTGGCTCTTTTTATATAGTTAATAGATAAAATTAATATGTGATTCAGATTTTATTGCAAAATTACATTTGTATCACATAGGGGTGGCAAAATCAAACCAAATTCAACCACTTAAATAAGACCCAAACTCACTCAATTATTAATTGGGTTAAATGGATATTAACCCAATTAACATTAATGTTTATTGGGTTTTAACTGGATACACAATTATACCTAATTATGATTCAAGTATTATTTCTACAAATCACCCAACTTTAAAATACCCCAAAATGGCCGAAATATTCCCTAAACCTAAAAATGACCAAAATACCCCTGAAACCTAAAAAAGACCAAAATACCCCCTAAAATTAAAAAAATAACTAAAATACCCCCAAAACCTAAAAAATGACTGAAATACCCCCAAAACCTAAAAATTGACCAAAATACCCCTAAACCTAAAAAATGACCAAAATACCCCTCGAAACCTAAAAATTGACCAAAATACCCCATAAACCTAAAAAATGATTGAAATACCTTCAAAACCTAAAAATTAACCAAAATACCCCCGAAACCTAAAAAATGACTGAAATACCCTCGAAACCTAAAAATGACCAAAATAACTCCTAAATCTAAAAAATGACCAAAATATCTCCAAAACCTAAAAAATGAACAAAATATCCTGAAACCTATAAAATGACAAAAATGCCCCTTAAACCTATAAGACAATAAAAATAAACCCTAAAAATAACCAAAATACCCCCTAAATCTAAAAAATGACTAAAATACCCTCGAAACCTGAAAAATAACCGAAATATCCCCAAAACATAAAAAATGACTAAAAGACCTCCAAAACCTAGAAAATTACCAAAATAGCCCCAAAATCTAAAAATTAACGAAACACCCCTAAAACTTATAAAATTAGTGATGTGGTAACACAATCTATTTGTCCACTTTGGGCATGCTTTGCAACGTCCGACCCTTTGGGTGGCATGCTTAGGCAACGTCCTCACGGCTTTGTCCCCTAGCAGACATGGGAAGCTTGTCCCATATCGACTAGAGAAGCGCCCCCCTTATGCTTTATAAGCAAGAGCTCAAAGTATAAGGGTACCACTACAACACTTGTAGGGTCACAAATCGTAGCCTTAAGTCCAAAACGTATAGGACTTGGGCCCAATAAGCCCAATACAATAAATTTGTAGAGAGTGGGTTAAAGAATTAGGTATGAATGGCGTGGACAGCGTTTAACCTGGTCTATAAAACAAATCAAAAAGCTAAGAGAGAGAGAAAAAGCATATTGGGATAACTTTGTATAAATAGGTTCTTGGTTCAATCCGAGGAGACTTCGTATCATATAAATCACATTCTTTTTCTAAAAGTTTTTCTCCCTAATTGAGGCTCGAACATTCTCGTCATCATCCTTTGATAGGTTGATCCTGCGTTTTTTAGACCGAAAGGCATCACCTTGTAATGGTAGTTTCCAATGGGGGTGACAAAAGCGGTCATCTCCTGGTCTTCCAAGGCTAAGGGTATTTGGTGGTATCCTTGGAAGGCATCTAAGAAGCTCATCCGAGAATGACCCATTGTCGCATCCACCAACTGATCTATTCGTGACATGGGGAAAGGATCTTTTGGGCAGGCTTTATTTAGATCCGTAAAGTCCAAGCACACTCGCCACTTGCCATTCTTCTTCTTTACCACCACAGTATTAGCCAGCCATTCAGGGTAAAACACTTCCTTAATAGCCCCTGCTTGCTTAAGCTTCCTCACCTCTTCCTTAACAGCATCTGCATGCTCCTTGGATGGGCGACGAGGTGGTTGCTTTTTTGGAGTAATGGATGGGTTAACGTTTAAGTGATGACAGATAAAGGTCGGATCCACCCCCGGGACCTCGTAAGCGCTCCAGGCAAATACATCAACGTTCTTCTTAAGAAATTCTATCAACTCCTCCCTCTCGTGAGAAGGCAACTAGGACCCGACCTAAAAATATTTCTCCGGATCATCCCCTATAGCGATCTTCTCTAAGTCATCACATTTTGCCTCCTCGGACTGCCCATTGATAGGCAACTCTGGATCTTTTAATTGCTATGAACTTCCCTCAGCAGCTATCGACGATTCAACCTTGGGTTGATGAGATACGGCAGCCACCAAGCATTATCTAGCCATGGACTGGCTTCCGAGGATTTTTTTAACCTGACCCTCGGACAGATACTTCACCCTTTGATGCAGAGTAGAGGAGATAGCCCCCAGAGTGTGAAGCCAAGGTCTGGCTACGATGGCCATATAAGGTGAATAAATGTCCACCACAATGAAATCTACCTCCACCACCTCAGGACCGGTCTGTACAGGTAGCCTAATCTGACCTTTTGGCATAACGGTTCTTCCCTCGAAACTTACCAGTGGGGAATCATAGGGGGTTAGATCCTCGGGCTTCAACCCCAAACCCTTAAATAAGTCGGGATACATAACCTCTACGGCACTCCCTTGGTCCACCAACACCCTCTTCACATCATACCTACCTATCCTAAGTGTGACCACCAAGGCATCGTCATGGGGTTGGATAGTTCCGACCTTGTCCTCGTTTGAAAAACCCAGAATTGGTTGGATTTTTATCCTGGTTCTTTTTGACTCCAGATTATTGTCCTCGGCAAGTAACCGAACCACAGACATTACTCTCAATGGACAGGATCATGTTCTCCTTAGGGCAGCGAAGATGACATTTATCGTTCCTAAGAGAGGTCCTAAGGAAGCACCTCTTCTAGAATCAAACCCAGCCTGTCCTGCTTGGCTGCTGGAATGATGCAGCAGATCCTTCAACCTTCCTTCTCGGACCAACTGGTCCAAATGGTCCCATAAATTCCTGCAATCTTTAGTAGTATGTCATTGATCTTGATGGTATTGGCAATAAAGGTTTTGGTTACGCCTCATGGGGTTCCCAACCATTTTGTTTGGCCATTTAAAGAACGATTCGTTCATAATTTTTTCCAAAATCTGATGCACTGGTTCTCGGAATACCGCGTTGACTACTTGGGTGTTGGCAGAATCTGACCGCCCAGCGAACTCTCTCTGAGGCCAATTGTTGTTGAATCGGTCCAACCTGAAATCCTTCCGCTCCTGAGGGTTAACTTTTGCTTTACCCTTTCCTTGCTGCTGGTCTTCTTCAACTCTCTTGTACTTACTTATCTGATCCATAAGCTGACGCACGCTGGTAACAGGTTTACCAGTGAGGGACTTCCTTAAACCATGCTCAGTAGGTAGGCCGCCTTTAAAAGTATTGATGGCCACGTCCTCAAAGTCACCATCTATTTCATTGTACATCTCCCAATATCTGTCCAAGTACGTTTTCAGGATCTCCCCTTCCCGCATAGACAGAGACAGTAATAAGTCCAAAGGATGAGGTACCCTGCTGCATATGATAAAATGAGAACCAAAAGCCTGCGTAAGTTCCTTAAAGGAGTCTATGGAGTTAGCCTTCAACCCATCGAACCACCTCATGGCCACGGGTCCCAAACTGGAGGGAAAAACCTTGCACATCAAAGCTTCGTCTTTAGAGTGGACAGCCATTTTCTGGTTGAACTGACTCACGTGCTCTACTGGATCCGTTTGGCCATTGTAAGTGGTGAAAGTGAGTTGATGGAATCGCCGAGGAAGTTCTTCCCTCTCAATCCGACGCGTAAAGGTGGATCTAGAGATTTGATTCAACGCCTTGCTCATGGCGTCATTTCCCAAGCCCTTAAGAGGTGGGCTTTTACGTTTCCGCTTGTGAACGTTTTCCTCGTCACAGGAAAAAGACTCGCTTAGTGGTGTCCTAGACCTGCGTCTATAAGTGATATCCTCTTCATCATTGGAGGAAACGCCCGAACTGGAAGGAGTTCGTCGTTGGTGAGCATGGCGTAGCTTCAGCTTTAAATCATCAATTTTCCTTTGCATGGCTCTGTTACTTTGCCCCTGAGGGAAGTGACTCCCTATGTGAGGGTGACTTCTGCTAGTCTGTGTGGTATGCAGGCTACCCTCTCTATCTCTTCTACGTTCAAGGTTATGGAAGACATCTTGTTGATGGGAGCCCCTGGACTCCTGCTGATGGGGACCTGATCCTACCATGGTCAAACGTCGCACTCACTATTACACAAATTCTTCCCATAGACGGCGCCAATTGTAGGGTCACAAATCGTAGCCTTAAGTCCAAAATGTATAGGACTTGGGCCCAATAAGCCCAATACAATAAATTTGTAGAGAGTGGGTTAAAGAATTAGGTATGAATGGCGTGGACAGCATTTAACCTGTTCTATAAAACAAATCAAAAAGCTAAGAGAGAGGGAGAAAAACTTTTAGAAAAAGAATGTGATTTATATGATATGAAGTCTCCTCGGATTGAACCAAGAACCTATTTATACAAAGTTATCCCAATATGCTTTTTCTCTCTCTCTCTCTTGGCTTTTTGATTTGTTTTATAGAACAGGTTAAACGCTGTCCATGCCATTCATACCTAATTCTTTAACCTACTATCTACAAATTTATTGTGTTGTGCTTATTGGGCCCAAGTCCTATACGTTTTGGACTTAAGGCTACGATTTGTGACCCTACAAGTGACATTCCCTTGAAACCTACAAAAAAGTCTGAAATACTATTAGAACCTTTAATTTGGTGAAAATACCCTCGAAACATCCAAAATACCCCAAACCTCTATTTTGGTAATTTTAGAGGTCTTAGGTGTATGTTGTTCATCTTATACGATTAGTGGTATTTTGGTCATTTTAGATCTTTTGAGGAGTATTTTGGTCATTTTAGAGGTTTTAGGGTATTTTTGGTAATTTTAGAGGTTTCGGGTTATTTGTGGTCATTTTAGAGGTTTTGGGTGTATTTGGGTCATTTTAAAGGTTTAGGGTATTTTGATCATTTTATAGGTTTGAGAGTATTTTGGTTATTTTATAGGTTTTAGGGGTATTTTGGTCATTTTATAGTTTAGGGGGTATTTTGTTCATTTTTCGGTTTAAGGGTATTTTAGTCATTTTTTAGGTTTAAGAGGTATTTCGGTTGATTTTTAGGTTTCAGATGTATTTTGGTCATTTTAGGTTTCTGGGGTATTTCGGTCAATTTTTAGTTTTAGGGGGGTATTTTGGTAATTTTTAGGTTTTAGGAGTATTTTGGTCTTTTTTTAGGTTTTGGTGGTATTTCGGCCATTTTTAGGTTTCAGATGTATTTTGGTCATTTTTTAGGTTTAGGGAGATATTTTGGTTATTTTTAGGTGTAAGGGATATTTTGGTCAATTTTTAGGTTTCAGGGGTATTTTGGTTATTTTTTTAGGTTTATGGGGTATTTTGGTCATTTTTTAGGTTTAGGAGGTATTTTGGTCATTTTTAAGTATCGGGGATATTTTGGACATTTTTTAGTTTCAAGGGGTATTTCGGATATTTTTTAGGTTTATGGGGTATTTTGGTTAATTTTTAGGTTTTAGGGGTATTTTGGTCATTTTTTAGGTTTCGGGGGGTATTTTAGTAATTTTTAGTGGTTTTTGATCATATTTGGTCTTTTTTAGGTTTAGGGGGTATTTTGGTAATTTTAAAGAATTTTAAGAGTACTTTGATCATTTTCAAGTTTTAGGGGCATTTGGTAATTTTGATTATTGGGCAATTGGGTGAGTTGGAGTTTACCCATAATAATTAAGTTAGGTTGGATTTGGGTTAGAAGTAATTAGTTAAATGAGTAATAAATGGGTAAATGAGTATTATGTACTCAACCCAATTATGTCTATCCCAAACCCACCAATTTGACACCCCCAGTATCATGTGGTAACATTTGGATATATGATAGTGTTGGTGTTTGATATTGTGCAAGGGATTTGGAGAACAGTTAGTTTAGTAATGAAACCACTTCAAATTTAATTAATCTAAATTCAAATTAAAATGAGTTATAATTAATATTCAGCTTATCGAAATTGGTCTATAAATTGTTTTAGTTAACTTCCAAGTTGTTAGGGCCAGTTTCGCAATTAGCTTTTCAAAATATAATAAGGTGGATTTGTTATGAGAAATAATTTGTGTTGTTTCTTAAACTCGGTGATATTTAAAAAGAAAAATATAAAAATGATGAGGCTAGAAACAAATCAAAAGATCATAACATGATAAATTAATTAATATTTATGTATTTTTTACTTTTTTTTTTTTTTTTGAAAAAAACAATCTCTTGTGTAGTATTCCACAATTTATATAATTAGATTGGATAAATGTGTGTCGCGTGAGTATGAACTTGTTGGAAAAATACGGTTTTGCATCTCATACAAAACATACGCAGCGAAAAATCAACGGATCTACTTCATTCGCAATTGATAACATGTACTGTGTAAGTTTCAGAATTTAAGAACAAGAAAGCATACCTTGGTGCGGTGAAATTCAAAACCAAGATCTAGAAGTACTTGGAAATACTTTTAATTTTCACTCCAATTCCACTTAATGCCCAAGATGTGTGGTCTCTCAATCAGTTTTCAATGAAAGAATAGAAGAGTGTCCAACACTTACATAAAAACCATTTCATTTCTTATGAGAACTCTCTTATGAACAACCTTTTGAAAAACCCTTAATAAAATTCTGTATGTTTCTCTCCTTATATACAACTGATTATCTAATTGAGCTAACCTTTTGGGTCATTCCAATTGGGCTCTAGTATGTGGCTTGGAGTGGGACCAAAAGCGAACAAATAAGACTCTAGCTCCAATGGGCTTTGGGCTTTTCTGTCAACTCTTGACAAGTCCAAAGTTACCATTGATTATATTCAATACCACTATAAGAATATAATTGCACTCTAGGCCATATTAATAAATTATATCCCAAGACTTTATTATACATGCAACCCCTTCATTAAAATATTCGTAGTAATACAAAGTCATGAAATAGACTGCCACTTTGAAGATTACTACATCTTAATCCTTGAGTACCCGGTTTAATCTTTTATGTTATTCAATATATATTTATGAAATCCAATTTCATAATTATATATAGTTTAGTAACTCCTTACTAAAGTGGTTGGGCCCAACACTCTGAATAACCAAACTCATTAAATTTATCTCAATGGAATATTTTATATCTCCATTAAGAGACTATGAATTCCATCTTGAGAATAAATGTTCCATCAACACTAAATGCGGCTGCCCAACATATTGAGGTTTTGATCGTGACTCATAGATCTCACTCCTGATATATCAAAGCAACCTAAATCTCATGATCAGGTCCATTATTCTCTCAGGATTTAGAATTGATGTAAATAGAAGTCGTGAGATGTATTATTCATTTGACAGTCATTAGGAGAATAATAAATCTCATAGTAGTCCAGTTCAATATGTCTTAACTCTTAAAACATATCAACATACCAACTAGAAGTCTCCACTTCCATGATCAAGACAAATCATTGTAATTGATATGTTATAGTCTTCGCAGATGAAATGCCCAATTTCATCACCGACTACGAACTAAAATTCTGAGTTTACAAAAAACTTGTGATTTATATGTTCTGTGACTTTTCACATAAATCACATATTATGCATCTCATGGACTAAGATAATGTCTCATTAGTTCATTTATAGATAGTTCATTTATAAATCACATACTATGCATCTCATAAACACACATTTTGGATACTCATCAATTTGTCAGACTTCCTTTCTAGCACAACTGCTGGACATCTTCAAAAGTTGAAGTATCATATACTAGGTTTTCACCCAATCCACAATTTGATAAATGTCATAGGAACAAACTTTTGAAATTAATTTTAGAAAATGTATAGTAATTATTAGAGTATATCTCCAAAAGAAATAAGTAAATGGAAATACTTATCATGTACTTTACTATTTCTAAAAGAGTCTTATTCCTCCTTTATGTATGCACTGACTTAAAGAAGTCATTAATACTATATTCCTTTACAATAAAGGAGTTCTAGATCATATTATCCTCTAAATAGAATTCATAGATTGGGAATATAACAAAATAATGGTTCTAAAAGCCCATCATTCACCAATCTTAAATATTATTTAGATTAATAAGATCTAGACATAAGTGCCAAAACATACAATACCAAAGGATGAGAAATTTCTCTTTAAAAAGTAAAACATGTAAATCTCCATCTAGAAAACAATCATGAACAAAGCTTAGTTTAACCAAAGCAGAAACACTTTCCTTTGGTCATACTTTTGAGTCTAATTTCCTTTTGGCAACTACTAGGGCAACTTGCTTGCCCAATTGTTTGGTATTTTAATTCCTCTTCTTACCACCCTTACCATTCGGTTCAAGCTAAGAATTTGAATTAAATCATATTGATCCTAGCCTTAGCTTTTAGGATGTCTTCCGTTGCGTAGAACTCATTCATCAATTCAGCTAATATAAAAAGAATTTATTTTCAAAACAATCTGAATTGATCAAATGATTCTAACAAGGACTTGTGGATCATATCCATATAAGATTAACATTTAATCTCTACATCCAAGAATTCCAATTCATTTTAAAAAATAAAATATTTTCATAAAATGGTATAAAATTGGAACTCCTTAAGCATTTCTTAGCATTCAATATGATTCATACCAAATATCGTCTAGTAGCACGACATTTCATACCAAAACATCTCATTTAGACTTAATATAAAGTCTAAGTCTTGTACTATCTCTTGCATCTCATGCTGTAGTACAATTGAGATAGAAGCCAATGTAACAATATAGTATTTCAATGGAGACTATGATCATATCATAAGCTATCTTCCATCAATACATCATGTACAGGAAATTATGACAATGCTAAATCGAAACATATTTATGTACTTCAGCTCCTTTAAGCACCATGTGCAAAATAATTTCTTAGTTAATGTGATTCATTTAAAATAGTAGCTAGAGAACAAAATTATGACAACTTTATTTTGAGACTATGAACTTAATTACATGGACATTATATTTTGCATCCATAACCATATAATATGTGATGCTGCACAGAATCAGTAGGCTGAATGCTTCAGCTTCGGTGGGCTACTGGTGGTTACGAAGGCCTACAAAGATGAACACACTATCAAAAGGAGACCGGTGTGGATCGGTCAAACACCTTCCGATGGCTAAGTTAGTTTCTCACTAGAACAGAGTTCCAACTTTTATTAGGAGTAAAATCTTAGAATGCACTTTCCTTTTTTTGATTCAGACTGGTCCTTTATATAGAGGATCTTGGAGCGATTATTGGCTTGGTAACTTCCCCAAGATTTGTGGAATTTAGTGAGTCCAGACATAACTTCCTCAACGGCTATAGGAGTTACAACCGTTGATGGAAGTTATGTACTTAAGAGGAATCCGTGGTGATGAATTCGGGTTGAGTAACCGTTTCAAGGTTTTGTGGCTCGAATCTTCCATACTCTCAAGTGAATTTACACTTGAGAGTTTCTAAGTGTCATGTGGTCGTCCATGCACTTTGTGCATGGATGACTCTGGTTCTCTGACGGTGTTATGTGAGTCGTCCAAGTGCTTTGCCCATGGACGACCCTATTGCTCAGACGTTGTGTGAGTCGTCCATGTGCTTTACCCATGGACGACCCTATTGCTTAGACGATCAACTAAAATATTTGGCTCAAGATCATGGACGAGCCATATGGACGAATATGAGTTGTAATTTTCACTGTCCCATCAGTTACCCCCTTGTCCAATGGTCGTCCAAAGACATTGTTGGGATTTAATGTGTACCTTTGTGGTTCTAATTTTTTTTTTTTGCCACATGTCACGATTTCATTGGTTGACCCGTCATGTCGATTGTGTTTTTCAAAGGAATCGCCACGTGTCTTCTTCTGAATGGCTGGCATCGCTTCGTTGACCCCATTTCTGGGCCCTATAAATAGGTGCATTCCCTCTCTTGCCCCTCACATTTCTCATAATTTTCTTTCTGTCATCTCGTCCAAAAGCCTCGTCTAGCATTCCTTCCTAGTTCTCAGGTATTTTCTTTTCCTTCTTAGGTTTTCGTCTTATCTATCTTCATTTAAGTAATGTCTTTGCCTAATAGTAGTTTAGAGAATGAGATAGACGAGTACCAAGACGTTTCTTTTGGAAGCGAGGGTAACTGTGAGAGTAGTGAAAGTAGTACAACTAGTAGTAATTCTTCGGACGAGCATTATTCGTTTGGGATTCTTGGTATTCCTTTGGAGGAATTCTAGGAATTACAACGTAGGAAGGCTTCTGGATCTGGGACTAGCTCGTCCAGACAGCCATCTAGCCCTCCTCAAGACGAGGAGGAGGAGAATATTATTTATAGTTGTGCCCCTAAAGTAGCGTCCATTTTAGATACTGTTAAGTTAAAAACCCTTGTAGATAGGTATCAAATTCCTAAAGAGTTTAATCCTCGTCTACCCATGGACGGAGAATGGTGTTGTTCTCCTTCTTCTGGTTTAGGAATATACACCTCTTACCTCTTAACTGGCCTTAGATTTTCTCTAAATTCTTTTTGTAGAGGTCTTCTCCATAGGTTGGGTATTGGACCTAACCAGCTCAACCCCAATGGATGGAGGACGGTAATTTCCATGCAAGTGCTGTGGCGTGAGGCATTGGAAGGGAACTGTCCTATCACAGTGGACAAGCCTTCCTTGGGAGGACTTTTCACGATCTAGTGACTCTCAGTCATCTAGCTACGTGGGGACTCGGCCCAGTACCTACTGCTGAGAATCTTGGTCACGAGGAGACCATTCGTCGAAGTAAGCATCGTCCGTCTTTTTTTTCTATTTTTATTTATTTTTATTTATTTTAAATTTAGAGTTTCCTCGTCGCAGAGATGGCTACGATGAGGGAGAACAGAGAAAAGAACATCACTAGTGGGGACGAGGATGCTACTGCACCTCCAGTCGTCCAGAAATCTTTCGTCCAGACAGGGAAAAGAAAATCTAAGTCTATATCCAGTGCTGTGGATCTGGACGACCTTCCAAGTCATCGAGGTCCTCAGAAGCAAAAACCTACCAAGGCTTCTCTTCCCAAGGTTCCCAAGTTTACACCTCCGACGGTAGAGCTGGACGAACCTCCAATTGATGTGAAGCCCAACCAAACAGTTCAACCCGTCCAGACTGATCCTACTCCCCCTCCAACCAAGATTCCTCGTAAGCCTCATCCGTTAGAGCCATCCGAGCGTCCTTCTAACCTGGTGTTGGACGAGAACCACACATGGAGGACGTTCAAAGGAATAATCACTGATAATGAAGTCAATGAATGCTACAATATGTCAGTGAGGGAGTTTGAACGTTCTGGTATCCATGACCTTTTTAAGGTAAGTTTCATTCGTCCTTGTGTGTTTTCAGTAAGTTTTTAGAATAAAATATCTAACTTTCTTTCGTCCATACACAGGCTATGTCAAAATTTTACACAGCAACTTGTCAGGCTAAGGAGCTTGCTTCAGAGGCCAAGACTGCTAAGGATAAGGCTAAGGAGCTGAACAATGAAATTCTGCTAAAAAAGGGGGGGGGGTGCTTAGGTTGACTGAAGACTTCAATCGTCTGCAAGGAAGTGAGACGAAGCTGAAAAACGAGGTGGAAGAGCTTAAGGCCAATAATATCGAAAAAAATACTCGCATCGTTCATCTCGAGGGACAAGTTTCTGGGTTTTCCTAGGTCCTTGGAGAAAGCACGTGAGGAAGCCATAGCAGCCTTCAAGAAGTCTGACGAGTACAAGAATCGTCCAGATCGTCACTATGCAGCTGGCTATGAGGACTTTCGTGCTGATGCCAAGGAAACATTTCTTGACTTGGACTTTGATTCTTTCAAGCTTCCCCTTGCTACTGAAAGCTCCTTGCTGTAGAGAGTTCTGAGGACGTCAACATAATTGACGATGCTAATAACGAAGTGACCCAAGACGATCCCAAGTCTGGGGGTATTGCCCCCAGTGGTTTATCCAAGTAATTTTATATTTTCCTTAGAAAATTTATTTTATCTTTATTGGAGGTGCCCGTTGTTTTGGGCTTTTATTGGAGTACAATTATCTCGTCTAAGTTTATGGACGAGCCTTATATACAATCAGTTATATTATCTTTACATAACTTTTAAGGGTTTTTGGACATTGGTCGTCCCCCTTCTTTAAGTTCTATGAATGTTTTCCATTTTCACCTTTTATTATGTTTGAATACATTTAAAGCTTTATGTATGAACTTTATTTACATCGTCCATATCATTTTTATGGTTGCGTGGTTCGTCCACTTATTGAATTATTTTACCTCGTCTTGGGTATATGGGTGAATTTCTTCTTACATTATCAAATTTGGATAACAAATTTGGGATAATCATTTACTTGTCCTTAGCTGAATCGTTCCCAGCAAATGCTCGTCCTTGCACTGGATTGTTAGGCTGGTTAAATTCGTCTATAGGCTTGAGTTTTTACACCATCTTTTGTTCGTCCATGGTTTAGACAATTTCTTAGGTTCCATCTCGTTTTAAGCTTTAGGCGGACATACCTTCGGTTTATTCTTATTGTTTTATCCTTTAAGGAAAGCTTATGGACGATACATCCTTGCGTCCAAGGATTTTATTCATCTTTGATCGTTACACAATTTTTATTCATCCGTGGTTTAGACGATCATTCATTAGGTTTCATCTTGTCTTAAGCTTTAGACGGACATACCTTTGGTTTATTCTTATTGCTTTATCCTTTCTTTAAGGAAAGCTTATGGACGGTACATCCTTACGTCCAAGGATTTTATTCGTCCTTGATTGTTTGCCTTTCGCGGATCACTCTGAATGAAATTACAAAAAACAAAGGATTCCCATATGTATAGACTTAAAAATACATCATATATATATTTGGAAATCCAAACTATGCAAACATTCGTCCACAGGCATGGCACATGCTTGAGAGCTAGTGCCTTTAGGGAATTAAAAATACTTATACAACACAAATTCGTCCATGAGCAGCACTAAATACTTATACATATAAAACACATAGTAGTAGTAATAAGTAAATACGAGAAAATAAAATTAGGCAACACATTACTTCAAACGTCTAAAGAGCTCGTCCGTGACAATGCTCGTCCATTATCACCCTATTGATAATATTTTCTTAGGTGCTAAACATTCCAAGGGTGCTCTAGCTTCCATCCATCCAGGGCTTCCAAGTAGTAAGATCCTTGCCTCTTGTAGTTGATGACCCTGTAAGGTCATTCCCAATTTGGTCCTAGCTTCCCGTGGGCCGGGTTTTTGGTGGCCAAAGAAACCCTTTTAAGGACGAGATCCCCAATGTTGAAGCGCCTGGGTTTCACCATGGCATTATGTTGCTTTGCAATAAGATTTTTTTACCTTGCTGTTCTCTGCTCCGCATCCATCCTCATCTCGTCTATAAGATCGAGGTTTAGACGAAGCTGTTCTTCGTTTTCTTCATCTTGATACTTCATCACCCTGTGGTTAGCCATGTGCACTTCTGCAGGTATAACTGCTTCACTTCCATAGGCTAGTTTAAAAGGAGTTTCCCCAGTGGGGGTTCTTACTGTTGTTCTATAAGCCCACAAAACACTTGGTAACTCATCTGGCCATATTCCCTTTGCCCCTTCAAGCCGAGTCTTGATGATTTTCAACAGGGATCGGTTTGCTACTTCTGCTTGCCCGTTGGCTTGTGGGTGGGAGGGTGAGGAGTAATGATTCTTGATTCCCAATTGCTCACAAAAATCCCTGAAAGGTGTGTTGTCAAACTGTCGTCCATTGTCAGACACTAGTACCTTAGGTACCCCAAACTTGCATACAATGTTCTTCCAGACGAAGTTCTTGATGTTCTATTGCGTAATTTTTGCTAAGGGTTCAGCTTCCACCCACTTAGTTAAATAGTCTATTCCCACCACCAAAAACTTCATTTGCCTAATTCCGGTTGGAAAGGGGCCCAAAATATCCAATCCCCATTGTGCAAAAGGCCAAGGGGCCATCATTGGGGTAAGATACTCTGATGGCTGTCTAGGAATATTACTGAAACGTTGACATTGATCACATACCTTAACATATGCCTTAGCATCAGCTTGGATGGTTGGCCAGTAATATCCTGCACGGACGATCTTGTGGACGAGTGATCTGGCTCCTGAGTGGTTACCACATGCTTCTTCATGAACCTCCCTCAATACGTAGTTCGCCTTATTCGGAGCCAAACACCTTAGGAAAGGCTGGGAAAAGCCTCTTTTGTATAACGCTTCGTCCATGAGGGTGTACTTGGCTGATTTAACTCTGAGCTTTCTGGCTTCGTCCTTCCCCTTTGGGAGCCTTCCATCCTTCAGGTATGATACTATCGGAGTCATCCAATTTTTCTCACCTTCTATCTACCACAAAACTGGAAAGTCTATGCTTGGCATGTATTGTATTTCATCAAACTCGTCCATTGCTTCATTCGCGGAGGCTTCCTTTGCTAGAGTATCAGCTTTCACGTTCTTTTCCCTTGGGATTTGAACGAAATCAGCTTCTTTGAATTTCTTCACAAGGCGTACCACCTTCTTTAAATATTTCTTCATTCTGTCTTCCTTGGCTTCACATGCTTCATTTACTTGGCCTATGACCAACTGAGAGTCTCCCAAGACGAGTATTGAGTCTGCTTCTACAGATTTAGCCAACTCCAACCCTTTAAGAAGGGTTTCATATTCCACTTCATTGTTAGTTGTTTGGTACTGCAAGCGAACCTTGTGTTTTAATTTGTCTCCTTCTGGTGACTGCAAAACAACTCCTATACCTCCAGCATGCAGTGTAGACGATCCATCTACATGGACAACCCATTTTTTATTGTCTTCTCTTCCACCTAAGTCCTCATAACTTGGAGTGAACTCTGCTATGAAATCTGACAAGGCTTGAGCCTTTATTACATTTCTCGGTTGGTACCGAATGTCAAATTCACTAAGCTCAACTGCCCATTGAATCAGCCATCCTGCAACTTCAGCTTGTTCATTGCCTTCTTGAGCGGATGGTCCGTCATGACATTGATGACATGTGCTTGGAAGTAATGTCTTAGCTTCCTAGAAGCTATTATTAGTGCAAAAGCTAGCTTCTTTATCAGTGGGTACCTTCCTTCTGCTCCTCTGAGTGCTCAGCTAGTGTAATACACAGGCTTTTGCACCTTTTCTTCCTCCCTGATCAACGCTGAACTCACGGCATGTGGGGACATTGCTAAGTACAGATACAGTTCTTCTCCTTGCATTGACGGACTTAACAATGGAGCTGTGGTGAGATAGTCCTTTAGATCTTGGAAGGCCTTTTGACACTCGTCTGTCCATTCGAATGCCTTCGTGAGAACTTTGAAGAAGGGTAAACACTTGTCTGTGGCTTTCGAAACAAACCTGTTCAGAGCAGCAACTCGCCCAGTGAGGGATTGGACTTCCTTGATGTTCTTCGGTGATTCCATGCTCAGTATGGCTTGGATCTTGTCTGGATTTGCTTCAATTACTCTTTGTGAAACCATGAATCCTAGAAACTTTCCTGACGATACTCCGAATGCACATTTACTTGGGTTCAATTTCATCTTATATCGTCTAAGTGTTTCGAAGGTTTCCTGTAGATCGTCCAAATGGCTTCCCTCGTCTAAGCTCTTCACAAGCATGTCGTCAACATACACCTCCACATTTCGTCCTATCTATGGACGGAACATGTGATTCACCAACCTTTGATAAGTTGCCCCTACGTTATTTAGACCGAAGGGCATCACCTTATAACAAAACAAACTTTGCCTGGTAATGAAGGAGGTTTTTTCTTGGTCTGCCTC
Organism: Notholithocarpus densiflorus; assembly: GCA_030021035.2. Taxonomy (NCBI): domain Eukaryota; kingdom Viridiplantae; phylum Streptophyta; class Magnoliopsida; order Fagales; family Fagaceae; genus Notholithocarpus; species Notholithocarpus densiflorus. Next base: position 3,510,958 of record JARYZH020000030.1, read on the forward strand.
GTCCATCTTTATCTGATTATATCCTGAGAAAGCGTCCATGAAGCTCAACAACTGATGGCCAGCTGTAGAATCCACCAATTGGTCAATGCGTGGCAAAGGATAACTATCCTTAGGGCAAGCCTTGTTTAAGTCAGTGAAGTTTACGCACATTCTCCACTTGCCATTTGCCTTCTTCACCATCACCACATTAGCTAACCAATCCGGGTAATAGACTTCCTAGATAAATTGTACTGTGGTCAGTTTCTGAACCTCTTCCTTGATAGCCTTATCCCGTTCATGAGCAAACACCATCTTTTTCTAACAAACAGGCTTAGAAGAGGGGTATACATTCAATCGATGAGTAATTATACTTAAATCGATTCCTGGCATGTCGTCATGACTCCACGCAAAAACATCAATACTCTTCCTCAAGAACTAGACGAGGTCTTTTTTCGCCTTCTCCTTTATACTTGTTCCAATTCTGGTGAATTTTTCAGGATCATCTTCTTGCAAAAGAACATCTTCCAATACTTCAGTGGGCTTCGCAACAAACCTTCTCTCCTCAATACTCATTGTCTGCACCTGCTCGTCCAAAGCCATCATGGCTAAATAACATTCTCTAGCTGCCAACTGATCTCCTTGTGCTTGTCCGATCCCGTACTCCGTAGGGAATTTGACTGATAGATGGTAGGTAGACGTTACTACCTTCCAACTGTTCAAGGTCGGTCTTCCAATAATAGCATTGTATGAGGACGAACAATCCACCACGAGGAAATTGACTTCCTTGGTTATCTGCTGTGGGTATGATCCCACCACTACAGGTAGCGTAATGGTGCCAACAAGCTGCACATTCATTCCTCCAAACCCTATCAATGGTGAACACACTGGACGAAATTGATCTCGTCCAAGCCTCATCTGTTGGAAGGTAGGGTAGTACAATATATCTGCTGAACTTCCGTTATCCACCAACACTCTTTTGGTTGTATAATCTGCGATAAGTAAGGTGATAACAATGGCATCGTCATGCGAATGATGGATCCTTTCAGCTTCTTCGTCGGTGAATGAGATAGTTGATTCGTCGGTCCCTCTCGTCCTTGGTGATCGTCTAGAGAGTTGGACGTTTTGCACCACTTTGAGATATGTCTTTTTTGACTTGGAAGACTGTCCTACTAAAGTCTCTCCTATGATAACCCTTATCTCTCCAAGTGGAGGTCGTGATGATTCTTCCATCTTTCCCTTCAACTTTTCATCTTTATGATCTTTTCCAACGAAATGCCTCAACTTTTCTTGTCTAATAAGATTCTCAATCTGCTGCTTCAAGTCGTAACACTCGTCCGTGTCATGGCCATGATCTCTATGGAAGCGATAGTATTTATTCTTATTGCGCTTGTTAGAATCTCCTTTCATCTTCTCTGGCCACTTCAAGGAAGGATCATCCTTGATCTGCATGAACACTTGATCGAGAGGGGCATTTAAGGGTGTATAATTATGATTCCTGGCTGGGGGGCCCTGCTTCTTGTTATCTCGGTCCTTTCTATCTTCCGTTCTTCCCTTCTTTGGACGAGGACCTTACTCAGAGTGTCGCGCGGGGTTTGCTTCCATCCTCTCAGCTCTCTTCTTCTTCTTAGCTATGATTGCGTCTTCTGCATTCATAAAGTTTTGGGCTGAATGGACGAGTTCAGCCATGGATTGAGGTTCTTTCTCATAAAGCTTATGGATGAATAGGTCCGAGTTAATCCCATTGTGGAAGGCCACCAAGATTAGCTTGTCATCTACCTCGTCCATGGTTAGGGCTTCCCTGTTAAAACGAGAGATGAAGGAGCGCAGGCTTTCATTCTCCCCTTGTTCTATAGTCAACAGGCTGGACGAAGAACGTTTGTTTTTTTGCCCTCCAATGAAGTTATTGACAAACAACTTACTCAACTCTCCAAAAGAACTGACTGTGCTTGGAGGTATCTTGCTAAACCACACTCGCGCTGGTCCCTTAAGGGTGGTAGGGAAGGCTCTGCACATAATCTCGTCTGGAACCCCTTGGAGATGCATCGTAGTCTTGAAAGTAGCGATATGATCGAAAGGATCACGCGTCCCATCATATGAATCCAAGGAAGGCATTTTAAACTTTGGAGGCAAGGGATGACCATTGATGGAAGCCGTGAAAGGGAAATCTGTTCGATGAACCAAATCTTCTACGGGATTTGCCCTTCTCATGTTCTCCCTCATCTTGTCCATAACCTTCTTCATCTTATCCATCTCCTTCTCCAAGTGCGGCACCCTTCGCGAAGTGGTGCCCCTTGATTGACTTTCGGGCTTAGCATTTCCCCCTCTATCTTCTTGACTCTGGGCTTGTCCTTCAGCATATCCTTCACGATGCTGCCTCAGATTGATCTCTCTAGTCAACTCTTGGTTTTGACGAGTTAACTCCGCCATGGCGGCTGCCATGGATTGTATATGTTGGATGGAAGGCGGCTGCGCGACAGGCGCTGATTGGCGATCTCGATGGGGATTGCTAGAAGCATCCCTACTCTCTTGGTGGCCTGGGCTAGTGGCCCTGGATCTTGTCCGAACCATACAGCCTTTAGTCGGAGAAAGATAAAACTGCAAAACTCGAAGTTTCTCCTTCCCACAGACGGCGCCAACTGATGCTGCACAGAATCAGTAGGCTGAATGCTTCGGTTTCGATGGGCTACTGGTGGTTGCGAAGGCCTACAAAGATAAACACACTATCAAAAGGGGACCGGCATGGACCGGTCAAACACCCTCCGATGGCTAAGTTAGTTTCTCACTAGAACAGAGTTCCAACTTTTATTAGGAGTAAAATCTCAGAATGCACTTTCCTTTTTTTGATTCAGACTGGTCCTTTATATAGAGGACCTTGGAGCGGTTATTGGCTTGGTAACTTTCCCAAGATTTGTGGAATTTAGTGAGTCCAAACATAACTTCCTCAACAGCTATAGGAGTTACAACCGTTGATGGAAGTTATGTACATAAGAGGAATCTGTAGCGATGAATTCGGGTTGAATAACCGTTTCAAGGTTTTGTGGCTCGAATCTTCCATACTCTCAAGTGAATTTACACTTGAGAGTTTCTAAGTGTCATGTGGTCGTCCATGCACTTCGTGCATGGATGACTCTAGTTCTCTGACGGTGTTATGTGAGTCGTCCATGTGCTTTGCCCATGGATGACCCTATTGCTCAGACGTTGTGTGAGTCGTCCATGTGCTTTGTCCATGGACGACCCTATTGCTCAGACGTTGTGTGAGTCGTCCATGTGCTTTACCCATGGACGACCCTATTGCTTAGAAGATCAACTAAAATATTTGGCTCAAGATCATGGATGAGCCATATGGACGAATATGAGTTGTAATTTTCACTATCCCATCAATATGGAATCCGAAAACCATACTATACTAGGTGCAACGACAACCTAATCCCACAATTAATATTCCTCAGCATAGAGTGAATACCAACCACTATGATCAGACGAGAATTATTCTCATTATTAATGCTATCATGGTAACTCTTACCAAACAAAAATAATTTGCCGCTCTTCCTTTGGCCTCTAACTAATAATAGCAAGAAATCAGCATAGAGGATACTATCAAACTTAGTCTAGTGTACACCATTGCCTAGAATCATGTGTAGCCACATTTCATCCCTTTAACAGGCTTATTTTGTAGTACCATGATAAAAACACCCTCCGCATGGAATGCAAAGCTCGAAGTTAAGACAAGGTGTTTGATCAAACCACTATAAACCAGGAAATTCAATCTTGTAGTACCATGAAATAAACACCCTCCGCATGGAACACAAGGCTCGAGGCCAAGACGAGATGTTTACCCCACACCACTATAAACCGACAATGGAAGCCGTGAGATCCAACCCTTGTATCTCTCTCCCACTAGAAATTTTAAAACAAGTGGATTGTCATGAAATCATTGTGATCTAATCACAATTTTAACCCTACACATTAAATGTGTTTAATTGTTTAAATTCAATGTGATGTTACTAAGTCATGTCACAATAGCGTAACGAACATTCGCGCAATCACAAATAAGTTTAATCATGTAATTCGTGAAATAAATACCCTCCGCATGGAATGCAAGACTCGAAGTCAAGACAAGATATCTATTCACATTACAATAAACTTAACAAAATGGTTATTTCAACATTCCCACTCGTTATTTGGGTTTTTCTTAAATAATTGTGATCCCATCACAACTAATAACCTTGCACTTGTTGAAGACTCTAATCTTATTAGAATCACTAACTAAAATGGAAGTCCTAAACTATTTAGGATTCCTTAAACTCTAATGAATCAAAAATTAGTTATAAAGAACTCTATCCTTAATTTACTAAATAAAAGATTCTAATCTCATTAGAAACTATATACCTTTTAATTAGAATTTTAATCCCAATAAAAAAACTTCTAATTAAAATAAATTAAGGACTTTTAATCATAAAACAATTCTAAGACTAAGAGTTCTATTTAACTACCATCTTTGATCTCATTAGGTCTTTTAGTTAGAACCATATGTAATCACATCACACATTGCCTTACACCTTATACATTTGAAAACATTTAGAAAATATTCAAAATTCCCTTCAAATGCATTTTCACGAGAATCTCGCGACTAAGCTCTTCTCGCAACTTAGCTGATTCAGACAGAAACTTTTGCTACTGTCTCACGGGTATCTCGCGACTAAGCGCTTCCCGCGAAAACGAGTTAAGCAAAAAATTGAAAACACAAAAAATTAGACAGAAACTTTTGCTACTGTCTTGCGGGTATCTCGCGACTAAGCGCTTCCTACAAAAATGAGTTAAGCAAAAAATTGAAAACACAAAAAATCAGACAGAAAATTTTGCTACTGTATCGCGACTGTTTCGCAAGTAAAGCTTAGCGCGAAAATTTTTTGTCTTCAGAATCATTTTTTGCGAGTAACTTCGCGGGAAGCTAACCCGCGAAAAAACCGTGTTTTCAGTTTTTCCAGAGCAGTTGCAAACAGTTTTCAACGATTTTTTTATGAACAAACAACTACCATATGAACATAATAGACAGAATTTGATGTCAAAACTGAATTCCATTGATGTTATAGCCTTAAAATTCAATTCAACATACTTGAATTTAGATTTAAACAACATCATAACATCAAAATCAATTTTCATCAAACCATAGTTTCAACAACCATGCAGAAAATTAAATACATATATAATCTTCTAACATCATGAAACTATTATCTCTAATTCCAAAACTCACAAAACATGTTATACAGATTCAAAATTGAAAACCGCTCTGATACCATTTGTTGGAAAAATATAGTTTTGCATCTTATACAAAACATACGCAGCGGAAAATCAACGGATCTACTTTATTCGCAATTGATAACATGTACTATGTAAGTTTCAGAATTTAAGAACAAGAAAGCATATCTTGGTGCGGTAAAATTCAAAACCAAGATCTAGAAGTACTTGGAAATACTTTTAATCTTCACTCCAATTCCACTTAATGCCCAAGATGTGTGGTCTCTCAATTAGTTTCCAAGGAGAGAATAGAAGAGTGTGCAACACTCACATAAAAACCATTTCATTCCTTATGAGAACTCTCTTATGAAAGACCTTTTGAAAAACCCTTAATGAAATTCTGTATATTTCTCTCCTTATATACAACTGATTATCTAATTGGGCTAGCATTTTGGGCCATTCCAATTGGGCTCTAGTATGTGGATTGGAGTGGGACCAAAAGGGAACAAATAAGACTCTAGCTCCAATAGGCCTTGGGCTTTTCTGTCAATTCTTGACAAGTCCAAAGTTACCATTAATTATATTTAATACCACTATAAGAATATAATTGCACTCTAGGCCATATTAATAAATTATATCCCAAAACTTTATTATACATTCAACCCCTTCATTAAAATATTCGTAGTAATACAAAGTCATGAAATAGACTGGCACTTTGAAGATTACTACATCTTAATCCTTGAGTACCCGGTTTAATCCTTTATGTTATTCAATATATATTTATGAAATCCAATTTCATAAATATATATACTTTAGTAACTCCTTACTAAAGTGGTTGGGCCCAACACTCTGAATAACCAAACTCATTAAACTTATCTCAAGAGAATATTTTATATCTCCATTAAGAGACTATGAATTCCATCTTGAGAATAAATGTTCCATCAACACTAAATGCGGCTACCCAACATACTGAGGTTTTGATCGTGACTCATAGATCTCACTCCTGATATATCAAAGCAACCTACACCTCATGATCAGGTCCATTATTCTCTCAGGATTTAGAGTTGATGTAAATAGAAGTCGTGAGATTTATTATTCATTTGACAGTCGTTAGGAGAATAATAAATCTCACAGCGGTCCAGTTCAATATGTCTTAACTCTTAAAACATATCAACATACCAACTAGAAGTCTCCACTTCCATGATCAAGACAAATCATCGTAGTTGATATGTTATAGTCTTCGCAGATGAAATGCCCAATTTCATCACCGACTACGAACTAAAATTCTGAGTTTACAAAGAACTTGTGATTTATATCTTCTGTGACTTTACACATAAATCACATACTATGCATCTCATGGACTAAGATAATGTCTCATTAGTTCATTTATAAATAGTCTCATATAATTAAACAATTTAATTATTTATGACATGCCATTAAATTGGATTTTTTAGGGCATAAACCCCAACAGAACTAAATTCCAATTGAGTGTTTACTATACATGTTTTCTGTATTTAAAAGTATAAAACACATATAATTTTGGACATATAGGTATATAGAACTATAGGTTGATGTGTGTGATGTGCTTTATAAGTAAAAGAATGAAGATGAATCTTTAAACATAATTCAAAATTTTAGTGGCTTACTTGAGCAAGCCTAGACCTGCTCGAAACAAGGCTATATTACAAGCAATGCAGATCGGAAAACCTGGAGTCCATATCGAAACTTATAAGTGATGATTGGCAAATCAAAAGTCTCTATTAGCACTTAGGCATGTTCATTGAGTGAGGTTGCGTTTGCCATTAGCTTAAAAAACTAGCTTTTTTTACTATTTAGCTTATTTTTGCTACTATTCATGGGCCCCATTGCACTTTTTAGTACTATTTATGGATCTCACTGTACTATTTCAACTACCTTTTAACTTTATCTACAGTACTTTCAGCAAAAAGTTTTTTAGTTTCAACTAAATAAGTTGTTCCTAAATGGACTCTGAGTCTCCTACAAGCGGTGATAAACGGGCACAAGCGAGGTCAAGTGAACTTTCACTCCACGCTCGACTGACAACCACTCATGCTAGCCCTGAATGTCTAATAACAATATATATATATATATATAATTTATATATATATATAGAAATTTGAGGAATAATCTAATATAAAGTTTTAAAATCCATTAAGTCTTATTGGATTTAATAGGCCAAGAATGTATTGACCCATTTGGTAAATTAATCAATTACTTAGCCAAGTGAATTAATTAGATTCAATTACATGCAATAAGCGTGGTAACACAAATAAATCACCAAATAACTAAACCCCACCGGGTGAATTTAAGATCACCACTTCCGAGAATCTACTATTATCAAAACAAGCGGTTACAAGTAAAGAAATCTCAGTACCTTATACCAAATTACAGTTGAACCCTTACCCCAATACCCAATTGGACTTGTAATGTAGCGGCAATCTCTCCTTTCAATGCACGGCTCCCAGTACGTGACTAACCAATCGATGCACGGATTCAAGTACGTGACTAACACACACAAACGCAGCAGCTTCTTCAAGAGAAAGATGAACTAGGGCAAATTGTCTCTGGTCACAATTTGAGTGAATAATCACTTTGCATCAAGTTGCATAACATTTTACGGCTCTTAAAATAATTCTTATATATGTCTAGGGTTGTGAGAAAAGAAACTCTACACAAATAGCTTGGATATGCGTGAAAAACAGATCTGAAAATCTGAATTTCGTAATTCTCAATAGATATAGCTTCTGTCGAGAGCTGTCGAGAATCACATATTAAATCTCAATAGATACATCTGTCGAGCTTTAATGAACAACACTTCTTCACTTGATTCTTGGACAGATTTGCATGGCTTTAATACTTGGACTTAAACTTTTGTTCTTTAAAGTATTAAACATATCCTAGATCTACCCAATTACAAGTAAAGTGCGTTTTGTCAAAAGATTAGCTAATTCTATATGACATATGTTCTTAACAAATTCTACGTATGTCCTAACAGGATTTTTAAACAAACACATGTATATAATTACCTTATTATTGGACAACCAAATCCCAAGCGTTATATTCATAAGGATTTGGATGCTAGAGGGGTATTAGATTCCACCACCGAAACAGTACGTAAAAGGCAAAGAACAAGTAATTTTACTTGGCATGTTGTAATAATCTAAAGAATAATTTTTCGATGAGGCCATAATTTTTTGATAAATCATAATTACAATAGGAACTCATTAAAATATTTTTATCAAAATGTTTTCGGATATCTAGCAGTCACATTTTCTGAAATGCACAAGGTACTAATTGGAGGAATGGTGTATGGACCATCTTGTAAACCAATGGTAATCCTTCGATATGCCGCTTCTGTTAAGTGATTTCCATCCCAGCTAACATACTGTGAAGGGTCATCACAAACACTCACCGATTGAAGGCCGCATACCGCTGATGAGTTATAATTGTATGGGCCTCCCCCACCGCAGCATGCTATGAGTGCTCCTGCAATAAACCCTGAGATACATATTGATTAACAGCAATGCTTTTGATATAAGAAATAGTCTTTTTAAAGGGTTTAAATACTTTTGTTATATGAGGTCAAGAGGCTTATTGAGCTAGCAAGGCAATTGGATATTTAAAGAACATGTGTCTTAGACAAACTGATTGATTTGGGGGAAGCACTATTAAAAAAATGGATTTACATCTTTTCTGAGACTCGCAGTTGAAGAAGCTAGAAGTAGAAAGATTTTTTCCACCATTTCTTTATGAAAACAGGCATTTGAGTGTCCCATGAATTAGTTTTCTTGCCATTCTGTTGCCCATTTTTCTCAGGCAAGAGTGCTGCTAACATATATAATTTTCAATCTATATTGGCAATAAAGTAGAAAAGCAAATTATTAAAGTCTAGTTACCATATTGGCTTGGAGAACGATAAAAACGCATTGCAGCATTGTAATAATCTGCATAGATGATATTGGTATGAGGATGTTGTTCTTGAATCCTACGTAGCTCTTTCTTAAGATGATCATTGTGGTACTCAGCAAACTTGTTCAACCACTTTAAACAGCCGGTCTCAGGGTCATATTCTTCGGTATTTTTTGTCTCGTAATATGTTAGGTAGGATACAGAGCAACCAATTGGCTTGTTCGCAGGAACCATGAGAGTCATTGCCCCTAGCTCAATCAACTCCTACAGGGTAATGTTTAAACATAAAAATAAAAATTTCAATAGTTCATTTGCATGATAGTATTTGAGAAAACATTTTAGATTTTAGGATCTAGTTTAAAACACTTGAATAAAAAATGAAAAGTACAAATCCTTGATATTTAAAAAAGTAGAATATATATAGGTAAGAAACCGGGCCAATAAGTCTTAAGACTTAAGTTCGAGCCTCAAACAACTAGGTGTGTGTTGGTGTTCCTTATATCTCATCTCCACCACAAATGGTTGACCTAACTTAACTGATCGGAAGTATGGGGTCCTGCCCGGGAGCAGTTAAGGTGTGTAAGGTTAAATTTATTCAATCATGTGTTGGCTTTATTTCGTGCTAAATTTGCTTGTATTTCAGCAATTAGATACCATGTATTTAGGTGGGAATAATGTAAGGGTTGTGTGTGAGAAGAGTGTGAAGAATTCAAGTGTGTGAGCATTCAAGTGGTTTCTCACGACTGGATCTCGTGAGTGACTCGCGATTGACAACTAGCCAAAGTGCCACACGTGTGAAGCATGTAGGAAGTTGAAGGGTCACGACAGCTGGAGCACTACAGGACAAAAATTGACAGTCTAGCCTAGCACTTAATTCGCGACTCATCCCACTCGTGAGACTGAGTCGCCAGAATGCCCTGTTTTGCAGAAAAATGACTTTTCACATTCCTTACGTACCCTACTATAAATACCCTTATACCCACGAAATGTAGAAAGCTTCTAGAGAGAATTTTAAGAGAGAAACCCTAGAGAAAACCAAGATTGACTCATCCACAATCTTAGACATTTGATTCTCCAAATTCCTCTACTCTCACCCTCTTCATTGACATATCCTTGAGAGGCTCATTTGCCAAATTCTTATCTCACCATACCCATATCAGTGAGGAGGTATTTTGGAGCTTGGGAAGCAGTTTGGAGATGATCAATTCATTTGGTTGATGTAATGGGCTTATTACGGGATCCAGGAAGCTAAAGAAGACACGGTTAGGCTTAACCCTGTTGGAGCAAGAAGCTTGGAGAGCTTAGGTGCATTGGGTAGATTATGCTTGGAGGGTCTATTGCTATTTGTGTATCCCAACTTTATTCTTTAGTGGATCATTTTACCGCTTGGAGGGCGGCGAAGAGGTTTTTTGCCGAGTTCTTCGGTTTTTTCTTCGATAACATGTGCCAATGTTATCTTTGTGTTTGCATCTCTCTAACCCTTACTTTGCCTTTTAATTGCTGCTGTGTTGTGATTAATTATGGGGTAGAGTTGTTTATCTGTTTGGGTTTTTGCTTATACTTATTATTCCGCACATTTATTGTTTAAGTATAAGCTTGTGTTGGTTATATTTAAAATTGGGGGTCTAAACATTCATTAGTGTTTTATATACCAAGTGAACTTTCAATTGGTATCAAAATGGGTACACTTTGTTGGATTTCTACATCCTAAGTGTGATCCTTGACCCTACAATGGATAGGTCTCAATCCCTAAATGCACCTCCCTTCTTTGATGGGAGTAATTACGCCTTTTGGAAAGTGCGTATGCGTGCATTCTTGTGCTCTATCGATGAGAGCGTATGGGATGCGGTTGAGAATGGATGGACTAGGTCGGAGGCTACCAAATCTACTTGGGATAAGGTAGCCCTTGCAGTGGCCAATGCTAATAGTAAAGCTTTAAATGCTATTTTCTGTGGTGTCTCACCTGATGAATTTCACAGGATTTCACGTGTTACAATTGCCAAGGAGGCATGAGAAATTTTGGAGACCACATATGAAGGCACCAAAAAGGTGAAGGACACCAAGTTACAAATGCTCACCACTCGCTTTGAGGAACTAAAGATGAGCGAAGATGAGTCGTTTGACTCCTTCTATAGGAAGCTAAATGAAGTGGTGATTGGCAAATTCAACTTGGGTGAAAAGACGGAGGACTCCAAGGTTGTGAGGAAGATACTACGATCATTGCTGGAGAGCTTTCGTGCTAAGGTTACTACCATCGAAGGGAGCAAAGACATTAATGAGATTATAATTCAAGAAATCATCGGTTCTCTTCTAACCTATGAGCTATCTCTACCATCACAAAGGAAGAGCAAATCTCTTGCTCTAAAGACAATCAATGAGAGAGTGGAAGCTCAAGACTCCTCAAATGAGGATGAGGTTGAAAAGGAAGTGGCTTACCTTGCTAAGAAATTTCACAACTTCTTGAAATTCAAGAAGGATGGGAAGTCTTTTGAGAAAGGGAAATTCTCAAATTTTAAGAAGGATAAGAAAGACTTCAAGAAGAAGGATTCCAAGGACTTTTCTCCATCTCAAGCAGTCACTTGCTATGAGTGCAATGGGCATGGGCATGTGAAGAAAGAATGCCCTACTTATTTGAAGGCAAAGGGTAAAGTCTTTACCACTACCCTTAGTGACTCGGACAGCTCCAATTCAAATTCAGAAGAAAGTTGTGACGAAGAAGGAAACTACCCCGCATTTATGACCATTGCACCCATGGACTCTTCAAAAGATTTGAGGGCTCTAGTGGAAGAGCTCAGTGAGCACACCGAAGTGGAGTCTATGGGAGTTGGGGAGGAATCTAATGATGAAGATAAAGAATGCGTCTATGAAGAAACAAAGGGATTGCAAGAAACCTATAATTCTCTTCTTGAGAAGACCAGGAGAGTATGTAAGAGTAGCTAAGGCAGCCATAAGAAAAATGAAGAGAGCTGAACAGGATTATAAAAGTCTTCTAGTGCGGTACAAAGAAAAGAAGTGTGAAGTTGAAAAGCTGAATGAAGAACTAACCGATGCCTATTCCAAGATCAAGTTTCTTGAGCTTGAAATGATTCAAGCAAATGCCAAAGTGGAGCGTGTTGCCTCCAAGAAACTTGATGAAGTGCTTGCACATCAAAGCCCTTTTCTGACAAATGCGGCTTAGGATACACCGGAGAAAGTAGCTCAAGTGCCAATGTGTCTAAGGAGATGAAGTTTGTTAAAGCCAAGGAACCAATGGTAGCAACTCCAATTGTTGAGAATGCGAAGGTTGAGAAGAAGCCAAATGGGATTGCTCAAAAGGTTTTGACAAAACCTCCAAATCCATTTGTGGCCAAACCCAAGGCTAAAGGGATGTCTCTTTCGAAGTCACAAAGAGGTCCTCAAACTCAACATTTTTGCCACCATTGTAGAATCCGAGGACACACTAGACCTAATTGCCATAAGCTTCAAGCATTGAAGGATACAAGTTCTCAAAGGCCAAGCGGACAAAGAAATGGCAAGGGGAACCTCAAGCAATCAAAAGGGCGAGAGGTTGATTCTAATATTGGTGATGTGATGAAGATGATAGACACCATCAATTCTTGTTTGGCAAACTTCACCCTAAGGTTTGAGAATCGCAACTCGAGTACCCAATCCTCTAAGGATATCACCCCAAACGCACGTGTCGTGTGGGTGAAGAAGGGTACACATGCATAAGCATTAGAACATGTCCATGCATCAATTCTTTCTATATGTTGTGACATTGTGTGGTTGTTTGCTTATTTTTTTCATTCTAGCATGTTTTTACTGCTTTTATTTATTTTTAATAGATTTGAATGTTTGTCCTTTTTTATCAATCTTTACTTGTTTTTGTGTCAAAAATCCAAAAACACATAAAAAGTAGAAAATTCAAAAAGTTTGATCGGCATTATTGTGTTTTGTCACACTCATGTTTTGCCATGTACCTTCGTACAATTGGCTTTGTGCATTTACAAGCTTAGCTTGTTCTTTATGCACTCATATAATTGTTGGAAAAATCTTGACATCTATGTGATTGTTGTAAATAGATTTTCAAACTTGTCATGAATGATCAGCTAATGGTTTTGTTGATCTTGAGACTTGCATAGACTTATGCCTATATATCTTCCCACTCTTTTATGTTTATGCTTTATAGCTCAACCAATGTCAAATCTCGAAAAGAAATAATGAGCTACAAAAGTCATCGCACATACTAGTATTTGACTAAGAAAAAGGGAAAGCGACTTGTAAAGAAAATGTATGGTGCCCAAAAGACAAATGCTTAATATCAAATTGAAATATAAAAAATTTCAAGCATCGAACTCAAAATGAGATGTATTGTTCTAAAATGATCAAATGATAAGAAATGTAAGAAGCCAAAAGAAATGCTTTAAAGTTATGTAATCAAGTTTTGTGAGAGGTCATATATGCATATTTTTATTATTGAGATTGGTCACTCTTCTTAGTGCTAATTGTGTATGTCTTGGTTGAATTGATCATTGAAACTTCACATTAGACTAAGGACTATCTCACATTTGATACCCACACACATCACACATGTCTATGTTCAATGAATGCCTTATTCATTTGTGTGATTGTATTTGATTAAATGTGTTGTACATACTCAATCATATGTTGATCAAACACAAAAATATTTTTGAGTATTTTTAGTTGTTTTTGGAAAGTGTTTTGTTTTGAATATTTTCAGAAAATCCAAAAAATTTTGCAACTCTGTTTTGGCGACTCACTCGCAAGTCAAGCCAGTCACGAGACCCCAATCGTGAGCTTACTCAGAAGCTCTCGTGACTCTCTGGCGAGTCAGTTCCCCAGTCACGAAAAATACTTAGAAAATATTTCAAAATTTCTGGGTTTTTGGCATTTTCGCGACTCAGTTTGGTGACTTGGTTGTGAGTGGAAGCTCTAGTCGCAAGCATACATAGAAGGATTCGCGACTCACTTCGTGACTTACTCAAGAGTGGACCTTCTAGTTGCGAAAAATACTTAGACAAAATTTTCAAAATTTTGTTCAAGGGATTTTGGCGGCTCATTTTCTCAACTTGCTCACGGGTCAATCCAGTCGTGAAAATCACGTGTTTTGCACAAATAGGGTTAAATCAAAGACAATTTTCAAAAACTTTTCAGTTTTCCCTCGCATCACGTGCAACCACATTGTCTTGTCCGCCTCTCCCTCTCCCAAAACCTCCATTTTTACTCACAAAACCTCCATTTTCTTCAACAATCCTTCATCAATCCTCAAGAAAAGGTATGGGTTTTCACTTATTTTCAATGTATTTCAAGTTTCTAGCCTTAGTTTTCTTGGATTTTGTGTTTATGTTGAGATATGGAAATATGGTTGTTGAATATGGTTTTGTTGATGTTTTGATGAGTTTGATATATGGGTTTTGTTGGCTTTGTTAGTATAATGCTTATTCTACATGCTTTCATGTTTGTGTTTCATTTTTGTGCATTGTACTAAGTTTTGTGTTGTGTTGTGCATACCATGTTGATGATAAAATGTCTCTTAGATGTTTTTGAGTGTCTCTTTGGATTCCATGGAATACAAAGGTTGTAGGGATAATCATGTTTCTTTGATTTTGAAACATCATATGATTATGTGTTTTTAACACTTTGCCCTAGTTTGCACACTTTTGCATTTGATGCACATTCACACACAATCTTTGACATGTTTTGTACTTAATGTCATGATTCTATCATGTGTTGATGTTTTATGTCTTCACATGTCATTTTTTTGAATTACTCTTTAAATTAAGTTTTTAGGGTTTTAATTCAAAATTTCTGATTTGAGACTAACTTGTTGCTAATCAAGTTTGTTGCCCTTTGTGTTTCATCTTGCTCTTTGATATTACATGATATAGCTTGACGATGTCTCCCTTCAAGAAATCAACTGTGAAAGGAAGTAGTAGCAAGGGAAAAGAACCAGTGATTGATCTTGATAGCCTCACCCCTAAGTCAAAGAAGACTCGATCATCGACAGGATTTTATGATGTCGACAAGTTCAGATCATATGCCTCATCTCAAGCTTATGAGAACTACTTCAAGGATGCCCCAATGTTGGTTGAAAGGGTAGTTGAGCAAGCTTCTCTTCTTGATACGAACATTTTGAAATGGTTCGCTACCAAGGATTGGAACTTCCTTCTATCTAACTTTGACGAAACTTACAAAGAAATGGTGAAGGAATTTTATGTAAATGCCATTTATGATGGGGATGAGCTGAAATGCTGGGTTAGAGAAAAGGACTTCACGGTTACACCCTCTTATCTTGCCATCATCTTGAACATCAACCGGCCAGTGTTCCAAAAACCACCGGTGTATGATGACTTGGATCCGGAGGCGGACTTGCTTCGGGAAACTTTTAGAGAAAACTTGGAGTTCTCTCCCAATGGGAAATTATTCAGTGTTTCATCACTATCTCTCGAATTAAGGCTGCTCACAACAATCATGTTCCACAACCTCTATCCTCTCTCAAGCACCGGGTACATGAATCTTGATCGGACTTTATTCCTTCATGACTTGATCATTGATGAAGAAATCAATATTTGCTCACCTATCTTCCACATTTTGAGCAAGACTACAAAGAGAACTGCCTCAAGAAATTGCCTTCCTTTTTGTTGCCTTATTTCAAAAAATTTGAAACTTAAAGGCATTCATCCATTGGAAGATGAGTGCCCTTATCCTAAGCAAAGTCCAATCAACATTCGCACTCTCAATGCTATCATCAGTCACAGCTGAAAGGGAGTAAAGCAAGAGAGTCATGCTCCTCATGGTGATTCAAGCTCTAGCTCACATCCCTATGATGAGAAGTTAGACAACATTATGGCATCCATCCAAGACATCAGCACCAAGTTGTCCGAACTTACATCTATCATGCACTCCCGACACACCCGTTTTGACACAAAATTCACATCTCTCTAAACTCAATTGGACCAAATCCAAAGGAAGCTAGAGGAAGATGAGAACTAGTTATTCCATGACAAAAAGAGGGAGATGATTCATGATAAGGGGAGTGTAATGATAGGGAGAGAAAGAGCTAGATCAAAGGGGGAGCAATGGAGATGAAGAGCAAGAGCAAGAAAAGCCTATGCTTAATATTTTGTTTTATGCTATTTATAGTCTATGTGCATATTTCATGATCTATGTTGTGTATTTGACAATGCTTTATTATGTACCTTTGCTTTGTAGCTATTAAGTACTTTTAGATTATGTTTGCATTATCTTTAGTACACTTGTGCCCTTGTTGGATCTTGTATCCTTGATGCAAATACCTTAGTGTTTTGCATCGGTTAAGTGTTGGACATGCAAATGATACTTTGCATTAAGCTTATTAGCTTGCAGGTCCGGATGTTCATTCATTGTGTGAATGATCATTGTGGTCACTATCTATAGTGATTGTTCTTGTTTGGTCAAGCCATGCCTTATTGTTATATTCTCTATTGCTTGATCGCAGTGTGCTTGCTCCATATGTATTTCAAGATTTCTACTTACAATGATTGTCTTGTGTTATTGTTTTCAGGAAAAACTTGTTTGTATGGTTCAAGAGCTTCACAGAATCTAGAGTTAGGTGTGAGTGAGTTTTGGCAACTATTCCCAACTCACATTTTAAGTCTAGAGTATGTTTTAGGGTTTTTTCATGGAATAGCCAAAGGGGGAGATGGTAAGGTTGAATTTATTCAATCATTTGTTGGCTTTATTCCGTGACAAATTTGCTTGTATTTCAGCAATTAGATACTCTGTATTTAGGTGGGAATAATGTAAGGGTTGTGTGTGAGAAGAGCATGAAGAATTCAAGTGTGTGCGCTTTCAAGAGGTTTCTCGTAACTGGATCTCGCGAGTGACTCGTGACTGGCAACTCACCACGCCAAAATGCCATACGTGTGAAGCATGCAGGTAGTTGAAGGGTCACAATAGCTGGAGCACAACAAGACAAAAATTGACAATCTGGCCTGACAGTTAACTCACGATTCAAACTCGCGACTTATTCCACTCGCGAGACTGAGTCACTAGAATGTCCTGTTTTGCAGAAAAATGACTTTTCACATTCCTTACGTACCCTACTATAAATATCCTTATACCCATGAAATGTAGAGAGCTTCCAGAGAGAATTTTGAGAGAAAAACCCTAGAGAAAACCAAGATTGACTCATCCATAATTTTAGACATTTGATTCTGCAAATTCCTCTACTCTCACCCTCTCCATTGATATATCCTTGCGAGGCTCATTTGCCAAATCCTCATCTCACCATACCCATATCAATGAGGAGGTATTTTGGTGCTTGGGAAGCAGTTCGGAGATGACCAATTCATTTGGTTGATGCAATGGGCTTATTGCGGGATTCGGGAAGCTAAAGAAGACACGGTTAGGCTTAACCCTGTTGGAGCAAGAAGCTTGGAGGGCTTAGGTACATGGGTAGATTAGGCTTAGAGGGTCTACTGCTATTCGTGTATCCCAACTTTATTCTTTAGTGGATCATTTTACCACTTGGATGGCGGCGGAGAGGTTTTTCGCCGAGTTCTTCGGTTTCCTCTTCGATAACACATGCCGGTGTTATCTTTGTGTTTGCATCTCTCTAACCCTTACTCTTGCTTTTTAATTGATGCTGTGTTGTAATTAATTATGGTGTAGAGTTGTTTATCTGTTTGGGTTTTTGCTTGTACTTATTATTCCGCACATTTATTGTTTAAGTATAAGCTTGTGTTACTTATATTTAAAATTGGGGGTCTAAACATTCATTAGTGTTTTATACACCAAGTGAACTTTCAAGGTGCTACAAAAGTTACGCCCAGGTAGGAAAGCCACACTGGTTGCCTCCTTCTAACAATTTTTTTCTTACCCAAAAAAGAAAGATATATATATATATATATATATATATATATACACACACACATTTCAAATGATTAGGTCTAAAATGTTATCTCAAAATCATAAGACAGATGTTTTTGTTGAAGTAAAATTCTTAAAACTCAAGTCCATTATATGTGTTTGTTCCTGAAATCCCTAATTTTTAATCCTCAAATTCAAATCGCAACCCAATGGTTAGATATACTTGATTTTACCAAATTATGTTTTATCTCCTTTGAATTAAATTTAAGATTCCTTGCATTAGAAAAACATATGATTCCTTATGCTTTCTTAGTCAACTAATGTATGGATAAAAGCATTCTCAAAATAAATAAATAAATAAATAATGTATGGCTAAAAGAAATTTTTTTTTTTTTTAAGAGAGTTTAAACCTATGGCGTCCGCTCTTGATGATAGCTCTTTATCATCAAACTAAGACACCAATCAGTTTTTGGTATAGGCGGGGATTGAACCCCAGATCTTTTATATAACTATCAAATACTTTACTAGTTAAGCTAACTGGAATCTACGGCTAAGAGATAATATTACATACATGTTTAATTAATGTGGATTTGGTTGACCTTGAAATTACCCAAAAAATATGCACGTTATGCTGTTGCCACGTCTGTTAATTTATCAATTATTTTATGTGAAGGAAGTTCCTTCATTTCTATAAACATATATAACCCCCTCAAAAAAAAAAAAAATATATACATATATATATATATATTTAAAGGAAAAGTCTGGTGACACCGAAATTGTCACCAAAGTTTTCACCTAAACTATGTGTTTTTTGGGTTGTGGTGAGCCTCAATGAGGTAGGTCTGTAAGAAATTATGTAAATTTTCTGTAAAAAATTTTGTTTCTGTAGCAAAACTCAACGTAAAGCGTTTACAGCCAACCATAAACCCAGCTTTCAATGAAGCGGTCTAGATATTTAATTATTTTGGTCATGCACACTATTGAAGGTAGCATATGCTAAACTAGTAAAATGTTGCATTGTCTGGATAACCATCAACGATTACTTTCATTAGTTATACGAACCACCTATGTAAGGCTATGCCCAATTCCAGAATGTAAGATTTGTACACAGTGCCCTGCCCAACTTGTGAAAATCAAAAGATTGTTCATGTAAGGATCAAAAAATCTAGCGGCCCAAGCCCACTTAGAACAGTGAGTGGCACTATTAAACCCCGGCCCAAATCAATAGAATTTGTAAGAGAGGGAAACGAACAACAAGAGGGGACTCTGCCCGAGGATAAAAATAGAGAAGAAAAGGTTAATTTTATAAAATAAAGGGGTATATATCCGTCCACAAGCTCTCCCGAGGAGGATAAGTTTGTATAGATAGTTACACTGTTCACTCTCCTTTCTCTCTCTTCTTCTTCTTCTTCCCTTTTGTGCTAATATTTTTTTGATGCCTGTGTCTCAATCCCTTTCTCAGTGCCCCTTCTTTTCCTTATATACTCCTACTTTTATCATATCTTAACCATCCATTCTTACCTAACCCATTTCCTTTCATGAAAATTGTTGCTTTTAACATCTGAAGAAGATGGTGGAAGGAATCTACTTAGTTATGACTTATACTGTTCAGGTCACTTCCTCATCAATGCGGCTGATAAAGC
Source organism: Notholithocarpus densiflorus (assembly GCA_030021035.2). Taxonomy (NCBI): domain Eukaryota; kingdom Viridiplantae; phylum Streptophyta; class Magnoliopsida; order Fagales; family Fagaceae; genus Notholithocarpus; species Notholithocarpus densiflorus. The sequence continues at coordinate 3,530,598 of JARYZH020000030.1, forward strand.
TGTTGCCCACCATTCAATGCGGATGCAACAAACTACACCAGACCAGAAGCTTCCCTAATGTCCGCTGACTTCCTCTCTCTTCAGATTCCAACTCCCACTTATAATACTATAGAGTACCTTGATTCATTTCTTCCTTTCCTCAGGCGGCTTTCTTCCTCGGGCCCATGGCCCATGGCATTCCCACACAAGTGCTGCAACCCTTCAACTTCATCCTCAATCCTCGAGCACCCACAATAGCCCCCTAAAATGTTCGCTATTTGTTTATGAGATAAAAGCGAAGTTTTAGTCTCACAGGTAAACTACGCACGTGCCATTGCATTCCCACGTATTAACGTCCTTTCATCTGTCTTTTATACGCTCCTGATGCTTCGGAATCCACAATCTCACATTTATGGCGTCAGGCGGCTGCTTGTCTCCCCACGTTCTACGGCTCGATCAAGATCCTACAGTCCTCATTCCCCCTCATTTATGGGCGGGAATTTTACCGCTCACTTTTTCACTCCTATAAAAGGAGAACTTGGAGCTGGCTGAGGTTCATTTTGAACATTCTGGCGATCTAAGTTGAAGAAAAAAGAAACTCCCGATAAGCACTTTTCACGTTCACTCATAGGTGTGTTGATTTCCTTATTTCTTTTTTCACAAGTATAACGTTTCACACCACAAAACTCCATGGGTAGATACGCTAAGTTAGTGGACACTACCGAGGCTAGGGTAGTCTTTAGGGCACAATATAGGATCCCCAACAATGTTGAAATCCAACACTGTGAAGAGGGTGAGTGGTTGGTTTTAAACAGACCTCCTGAATCCATGGTCATTCCTGTTATCGCCTTTATCAAAGGAGGGATAGAGCTTCCCATGGGGAGGGTAACCAGGGACTATCTAATAAACTATAGGTTAACCTCGATCCAATGTTCCCCAAATATCTTTAGGATCCTCGAGTGTGTAAATGCTTTTACTAACAACTCCTCTGGTCTTATCTGGCAGACGAATACCACATCGTCCCAGCCAAGCACTTGATAAATTTTAAGGACTTAAACCGAATTCTCAAGGTAGAGATCTTCTTACACAAGGATGGACAACTTCGAGCGACTTATGTCATCCTTGGTTATAAGCCGTCCACTAAGCACTTTCAGAGTCCGAAGAACATTATCAGAGCCAGGGATCCCCACTTGGCTTTGATAGACGTAGCCATCCCATGGTTCTTGTTGTCTAAACCTCCTCTAGAAGGGACTCAAGACGCCCAGCTTCTAGCCCCTCTAGCTGCTAGGCTCCTCTACTCCCAAGAGCTGACTCTCCCTTCGGACGATGAAGACAATGAGTCCACATCTGAGTCTGTTCAAGAAGTGATAGACAGAGACTTTGAAGTTTTTTACCATACAGATGCTCCCGGCATATCACAAGCTCATACTTCTGCAGACATGGGTTTCGAAGAGAAAACCCTAGACCTGCTTGCCCTGCTCACAGCCCACGCTGGGGGCTCTTCCCCAACTGTGGTGGTGATGCCCCGACCACCCACCCCGGCTGCTACGCACATGTCTTCTACTGACGCTAGGGACAAGAAAAGGAAAAAGGGCCCAGGGAGGCAAGGGTGCTGAAGGCACTGAGGAAGGGGAGATTACACAATCCTCCCACCAGCCCCTAGCCAAGGAAGCCTAGACTAGAAAAGGACAATCAAAGAAGTCCACATTCACTGGGACTTCTAAGGAGGTTAGAGGGGACCAACCGAAGAAGGCCTCCATCTGGAGGCCCATATGGCCCTTCCCAGTTAGGGCCCAGCTTGCCCTAAGTAGGGTTCTTGGTCGTCCCCACCACTTTCCTCAAGACCAGGTCTCCGAGAGCCAATGGCCTGGACTTCACCCCCTTATCATACCTCTACTTAAGTTTCTGTTGGTAATGTGCCATCTTTACCATTGCCACCCCTCTTCTTTCCTCGGCCACGTCCAGGCTATCTAGGAGTAAACGATTGTTCTCTTCAACATTGAACTAATCAGTTCTCAGAGTTGGGAATCCAGATTCAAGGGGAATTACTGTCTCTACCCCATAAGTCATTGAAAAAGGGTCTCCCCCGTTGATCTTCGGGGTGTGGTACGATAGGTCCACAATACGTGGGGCAATTCATTCACCCATTTTCCTTTAGCGTCATCCAACCTTTTCTTCAGCCCAGACACTATAACCTTATTGGTGGCCTCAGCCTGCCTATTCTCTTGAGGAAAAGTAGGCGTAGAGTACCTGTTCCTAATTCCTAACTCCCCACAATATCTTCGAAAGCTTTACTATCAAATGGAAGACCATTATCTAAGATCAGGGTTTGAGGGACTCAAAACCTGGTGACAATGTTTTTCCAGATGAACCTCTTAGCATCCACGTCCCTAATATTGGCAAGGGGCTCGGCTTCCACCCACTTGGTAAAGTAGTCCATGCCGACGAGGAGCCATCTTTGGTTCCCTATAGCTCGGGGAAAGGGTCCCACTATATCCAAGCCCCACTGAGCGAATGACTAAGGGCTAGACAAAGGATTCAGTATTCCCCCTGGCTGATGAATATTTAGGACATACCTCTAACATTGGTCACACTTCTTCGCATAATCCTAAAAGGTTTTTCGCATGCTAGGCCACTAGTACCCCTGGGTGAGGGCCCTATGCGCTAAAGATCTTCCTCATGTATGACTCCCACATATGCCTTTATGCAACTCTTCCAACAAGGGCTTCACCGCTTCTGGATGTACGCACAACAAATATGGTCCTGAGTAAGAGCACTTGTATAACTTCTGCTCCTCAAACAGCCAATAGTGAAGGGCACTTCTACGTACCTTCTCTACCTCACACTTATCTTCAAGCAATAATCCTTGCTTCAAAAAAGTTACTATGGGGTCCATCTAGCTCGGCCCGACATGGAGGTTGTACACCCTTACCAAAGGTACCCTTGTAAGACTTGGGCTATCCACCTCCTCGAAAATAACAACCCGAGGAAGACTTGACTCTAGTGAAGTGGCCAACATTGCTAGAGAAACTGCATGAGAGTTCTGTCCCCTAGGGATTTGCTTCAATATAAAACCCTTAAACTGAGCCCGGGCATTCTGTACTTTAGCAAGGTACCCCTGTATCCTCTTATCCCGAGCTTCAAAGTCTCCATTGACTTGGCCTACGACCAGTTTAGAATCCGAGTACAACTCAACCATTTCTCCTTCCAGATGCCTGGCCATAGCTACTCCTGCTAGCAGGGCCTCGTACTCGGCCTCATTATTAGTGGCTAAGAATCCTAGTCGTAACAATTTCTCCATTATCAGCTTCTCGAGGGTGACCAACACAATCCCTATTCCTGCTCCTTTTCGGTTGGAAGCTCCATCCGTATAAACTTTCCATGGGGGAACAATAGTGGCCGACATGTTCAATACCCCCATAACTGCCTTCTCCCTCTCGAGGGCACCCTCGATGAACTCTGCTACAAAGTCTGCTAGGATCTGTCCTTTTATGGCGGTCCGAGGCATGTACTTGACATCATAGGCTCCTAGCTTGGTTCCCCATTTGGCAATCTTGCCAGTATAATCCGATTTCCTTAATAGGGTTTGCAAAGGGAGTTGGGTGAGCACCACAACGGTATGGGCTTGGAAGTAATGAGAAAGCTTCCTAGTGGCATGCACTATGGCCAACACTGCCTTTTCCAAAGGAAGATAACGCGTCTCAGCCTCCTACAGGGACTTGCTAACATAGTAAACAGGCCTCTAAACTCCGTCCTCATTTCTGACCAGGACGAGGATAACAGCGTAGTCAGTGATTGCTAGGTATGCATACAACTCTTCCTCCTTATTGGGCCTGGAAAGTATTGGCGGATTGGACAAGTACTATTTGAGGTCCTCGAAAGCTATTACACACTCCTCGGTCCATCGAAAATCCTTCTACTTGTGAAGCAGTTGGAAAAAAGGACGACACCTGTCCGCAGACCGAAAAATGAACCTGTTTAAGGCTGCTGCCATCCCAGTCAACCTTTGCACCTCCTTGGGATTCCAAGGAGGATGCAAATTATTAATAGCCTTAATCTGCTCCGGGTTGACTTCAATTCCGCGATGAGTAATCATGAAACCCAAAAATTTGCTCGAGCTGACCCCAAAAGAACACTTGGATGCGTTCAGGCGTAGTTTATGCTCTCTCAAAACTGAGAAAGTCTCCCCAAGTCGGCCAAATGCTCTGCTACTTGCCTGCTCTTGACTACCATGTCATCAATGTATGCTTCCATATTCCTCCCAATCTGCGATTCAAACATCCGCGTCACCATTCTCTGATACGTGGATCCTGCATTTTTGAGGCCAAAGGGCATCACCTGATAATGATAGTTCCCATTGGAAGCACAAAAGGCTGTTTTCTCCTGGTCAGACAATGACAGAGGTATCTGATGGTAACCCTGAAAGGCATCTAGGAAACTCATCCGAGGATGTCCCACTATGGCGTCCACCAGCTGGTCAATTCTATGAATGGGGAAGGGGTCTTTTAGGCAAACTTTTTTCAAGTCAGTGAAGTCCATGTACACTCGCCATTTCTTTTTTTTCTTTTTAACCACTACTGTGTTAGCCAGCCACTCGGGGTAAAAAATCTCCTTAATGGCCCCAGCCTGCTTCAACTTGTTTACCTCTGTCCTGACTGCCTCGGCGTGATCTTTGGATGATTGCCGAGGAGGTTGTTTACGCGGCATAGCCTCAAGATTTACGTTCAGCTGGTGACACACCAATCCGGGATCAATTCCTAGAACGTCGTAAGCATTCCATGCAAAAACATCAATGTTTGCCTTTAGGAACTTCACCAACTCTGCCTTTTCTAAGGGTGGCAACTGAGAGCCCACTTGGAAATATTGCTCTCGATCTAGCCCTATTATCACCCTTTCTAGCTCCTCTGATAATTCTCTTGATGTCTAGGTCTGCTGCCCCCTTGCAGGCCCCTTTAGTTGCTATGGGACTGGATCTTCAATCACCGCGGCAAGACCTGAAGGCCGCCGCGTTATTGCTGACACTAGGCACTGCCTAACCATGGCCTGATCACCCACCAACTCTCCCACTCTCCCCTGAGTAGGGTATTTGACCTTCAAATGTAATGTTGAAGGCACGACACCCATAGCGTGAAGCCAGGGTTTAGCTAGGATAACCGTGTAAGGGGAGAACGCTTCTACTACTATGAAGTTAACCTGGACCTCCACATCCCTAACCTGTACGGGCAGTCTTATCATTCCTCGGGGGACCACCATTCTGCCATCAAAACCCATCAGAGGTGAATCATACCTGTCCAGGTCCTCGGGCGTCAAGTTTAGCCCCCAGTACAAATTGGGTACATGATCTCTGCTCCACTTCCCTGGTCAACCAACACTCTCTTCACATCGTAGCCCCCAATCCTAACAGTAACCACTAGAGCGCCATCATGTGGTTGGAGAGTTCCCTGCTTATCCTCCTCAGAAAAACCCAGGGTAAGGGTGACCATCACCCTTGCTCTTTTGGGAGCTTAATCATCGGCCTCCATGTCACAACCCATACCTACTAACATAACCCTAGTGCCTGAGGTCCCATTATTCCCTGGCTTGGGAAGGATTACATTGATGGTGCCCCGTGCTAGTGGAGGGGAGCTACCCTTATGAAATTCAGCTCCCGGGCGGCCATATTTCAATTAAAAGATTAACAAATTTACAGTCAAGTGGATATAAGGTTCAAGGTTTCTCTAAAAAAAAAAAAAAAAAAAGTTGGACATAAGGTCAGAAAGGTTGGATTTGATTTTTCTTTTTTTCTTTTTTCTTTTTTTTTGGCTATTCTATTTGATTCCAAAGCTTATTTGACAAGATTTTAGGGCAGATGTAGAAATAAGATGGATATTTTATACACATTCCTAAAAATGAATTACTTATAAAAATGAATTATTTTATACACATTCATATATCCATCTTATTTCTACACCTATAGGTTTAGAAAAAAGATGCAAAAAATAAAATCTAATTTGGAAAACGACATAGAAGAATAAACAAAAGAAGGAAGAAAGCATCAAACTACCTAATTGTATTATATATTAAATAGAAAATTTTATGTAGTGCGAATATAAGGTTCATCCAGAACTTCATGATGTTTTTCTTTATCAAATAAATTGGATAATAACATTAGTATCACGTATTAATTTTATATTAACATGTGCATCACGTGTTAATTTTATAACATTTGGATATATGATTGTGTCGGACCGGTGCTTGATCGTACGAGTGATTTAGCGAATCATTGGTTCAGTTATGACACAATTACTGAACCAAAAATAAAACGATTTCAAATCTATATAAATTCAAGTTAAATCCATCTTTAATTAACATTCAGTTTAGCTAAATTAGCCTACAAATTGTTTTAGTTAACTTCTATGTTGTCAACTGCCAAGTTGTTAGGGCCAGTTTGGCAGCGCTAGCTTTTCCAAATATGATAACACTACAAAAAAAGAGGGCTATAGCCGCATTTGAAAAACGCAGCTATAAACACTAAAAAATGCAGCTATAGCCTATAGCTGCGTTTCCGTAGCTGCGTTTCCAAACACAGCCTATGCGGTGCGACTATAGCCCTATGCGGGACCTAGAGCTGCGTTTTTAAAAACGCAACCCAAACTGGGGTCTGTAGCTGCGTTTTAGACACCCTATAGCCGCGTTTTTACACACCCACAAATACGGGACCTATAGCTGTGTTTTGTAGAAAACGCAGCTACAGACACGGTTTGGGCTGTGTTTTTAAAAAGGCAGTTCTAGGTCCCGCATTGGGTTTTCCTGTAGCCGCGTTTTCAAAAACGCGGCTATAGGACCTTTTTTTTTTTTTTCCTTTTTTTTTCTTCCTAAACACAATCCTGCTCAAAACAAGACCTGTACGTAATTCCTGCCAACACTCAGATGCAACCAATTGGAACCAACAAAACAAATTGCCTACACTCAACAATTCCCAACCAATTGCCAGGAAACAAAACAAGTTCATTGCCAAAAGATTAATTACATAATATAGTATTAGCTCTGATTATATAATATCTATGTCCCAACCTGAGGAGTGTTAGGGGCAAAAGTATGTAAAATAAAGAGGTGAAAGGATTGTCATGTAGCATAAGGAGGGGAAAATAATAATAATAATAATAATAAACTCTACCATTCACAGGTCCCCGTCTTCTACCATTAAACTCTATTTAGCCCTACACTACACTCTAAACTTTCATTTTAACACCAAGAGAAGTGAAGGCATCAAAGATGCTATCTTTGAAGTGAATATATAATGGCATTGCCATGTCAATTTCTATCATGCAAACTTAAGAAGTGAATATATAATTGCATAAACAAATATTTCCATTGAATTCCTATCATGATGCTATAATTCGCTCATCTAATCTAAAAGCCTAAATTATAGTTTAAAAAATATTCCTATAGTTACACCTAAAAACTTTGGCAAAAAAAAGAAGAGAAACACTATCATAATGAGATAAAAATTTAGGGGAAATTAAAGGACAATAAGATTACACGAAAGATGATAAATGGCTATTTATTTTGGAGAATGGCCTCCACAATTACATGTGGTAACTTTATCATCAACAAGGAACATGAGTATAGGCTGTGACATGTAGGGTATCGAGTATAGATAGCAGAGTATCTTAACAATAATAATTGTGAGTGCAGACAATGCAATGAGGTGACCACATCACCACACTACTTGGTACTGAAATTTAGGTTGCATATGAAATGGTAATGTGCACGCATAAATTATTATTATTATTATTATTATTATTATTATTATTATTATTATTATTATTATTATTTTGATGTGTCATAAATTATCATTAATTCGTTTAGACATGCAGACGCACAAGTCAACCTAACAAAGAAAGATATCTATGATGGGCACCATCCATCAATGTGGACAAAATTGATGCCAAATCATTCAAATAAATTGTTGAACATAATAGTGATGCCAAATAACTTCTTCTTTTACAAGAATTTGAATATTGGATAACATTATATATATACCAATCAAATTAGGACACTTACTTTTGTGTACAAAATATCTTCTGAAATATTTTGGTATCTCTTTTGAAAAAATTCTTAACCCATTAAATAGATTCTAAATTTTTATAAAATTTCACGAATATAAGTGAAAATGGGTAAGGCCCACTATCCTGGATTTTGTCCTCATAGTGTTTTGAACCACTAAATTTGGATTAAAACAATTAAAAATGCCTTTAGAAAAGTATGGCAACAATTTTAGCAATACCTCTACATTCTTAATATCTGGAAGCAGGTTGTGGTTCACTAAAATATACCACAGTGAATCTCCTGCTCGTGGAAGAACATACAAGGCAAGTTCACTGCGCCTAGCTTTTTTCTCCAATAATACAGAAAGGGCTGCCATACCGCCTGCGATCCAATATACAAGCTTGTGGTCTCTTGATGCAACTTTTCTATGCAAGCATATCACTCCCTTGTATCACCCAAGCATCACAAAAGAACTAAGAACATGGCCATGAAAATTTAACCAAAGATGCAAATAAGGATTAAGACAGTTACCTGAAAAATTCCAACAAAAGCTGACAGAAATGTTGTGGAGCGAACAGCTAGCCCCCTTAAAAGCAAGCCAGCAGGTACGAGCTGGGGCATTTATGAACTAAAAAGGCATTATGTAACTAAAATTAATAACAACAATAATATCAATAACAGTAATTTCAGAGATGAAAAAAGTCAACCAGGGCTGGTCTAAATGAAGTAAAATCCTTCCAATTTAAACATAAGGCAGAAATTGCTATCCATTGCTTCAAAATGAAGTTTAATTTTTCCTGGTTTCTAATCATCAAAATAGAGCATATCTAAGTCAACTACCACATAAACATACCATGTAATATATTTACAAAATGATTTCGACATAAGAAGCATGGAACTTTATATTAGCAGGAATTTCACAATTATTATCCTCTTCTACTTATAGAGATGATATCCCCAAGAGTATAGGCCAGTCTGGTTGGTTCTTTACACGTGATTTTGGTGTCAATGTATGCATACCATGGAATGACAATATCATGGGTTTATAGTACATTCAGTACATATGTAAAATAAGCACTGGAATCACACCTAGATGCCAAATGTCAAATAAATAAACCACATATTATCAAAATGGGAATAGGGAAGTTTTAAGGTCTTAGAAATAAGCCAACTGAAATTGAGAATCAGAATATGGGACACCACCATTTTGACCAAAATCCCAACCACTATGCAATAATCATCCTACAGTTTTATCATACTACTAGAGTTCAACTAATGCAAACTTTGAGATATTTGATTCAAGTAGACATTTTTTACAATTATATTTCCAATAATATCACTGATTGCAATGTTCTTTATGCGGCTGCAGCACACAAAGAAAGATTCTAAAATTCAGGATAAAATTCAAAATTTAAATACATGGAGCTGAGTTGCAGTAGTTTACTGGAGGTTCAGAAAGAACAAATCATAAATATAGAAGCAATCTTTATCCATGTAGGTAACACTATCTTTCCCCATCTTTGCCCCTAGCAGTAATATAAGCTAAAAGAACAGAGATGATTGGGGTGGTGATGTTCGTTTCTGACAAATAATGTCCATGAAGAGAGTTGCATGCCAAAAGATGTGATGATAGTGTTGATGAAGTTGGAGAAGACAATGATGTTGTAAATTGATATATTATAGAAATATGGTAAAACCCATATAGCTGGAGACTACAACAACACTGTTGTGAGGTCATGGTACAATTAGATAAAAGTTAGCAGTAATTTATGTAGGACTAGTGAGGTGTTGATGGTGCAACAACAATCAAATGTGACACATGTTAAGGAAAAGAGCAAGGCCATGCACCAACACAAAGAATGCAAGAGAAAGTTTAAGTGCCTTTCTCTAAAATCTTAAATACCATCCCATGTGAGGAGTACCTTTCATTTAAGAGCACCAAATATATTTTTTAATACAAGTTGCCTTTATAACAAGATGTAAGGAGAAGAAAATAAGATCTCCAAAATTAAACTGTGGAACTCTTAAAATAATTTTTAGTCGATTACTCTAAATCTAAAAGGCATGGACACAGGACACGACAAGTTATGAAAAATTAGAGGACAACAAGGTGGGAATACAACAATAAATTAATTATCTTTAGGAATAAAAGATGCCTAAAAGATTTTGTATGTCACGGTGAAACCAATATGACATTTCAAATTCTCATAATTATAAAAAGAGAGAGAAAAGAGACAGACAAAAAGATACTTAAACATAAAGGAAAGTTAGGCAAACGACAAATTTGAGATACCTAAATTCTAAAACCAGAATAAGGGGATGATGATGCAAACTAATTTTAACAACTCAATCTTAAAAAAGACAGACCCAATTTGAGTTTGAATTACAAGAAAAGAAAAAGAAAGAATTCATTTAATACAACAGAAAAAACAGAACATTAAAAAAATAATAAAAACAAAAAACAAAAAAACAAAACTTAGAACTCAAAACTCAGATACAAACCTGGAGGCATATTTCACAGGTGGTGTTGCCCTTCTCGTTACACCACCTCTGTATACAATCCTTGTGTGCTAACTGAAAACAAGAAAACGAAATAAAGATGAAATTTTGTTGTGGAAAACAAATTGAAAAGCAAGATTAAAACACAAAAGTCTAAAGATTACTAAAATAGCCCATGTAGATGTTATAGAATAGTATCAACACAGTGAGCACACAAAACAATGAGGGAAAATTTGGAAATCAGAAATTATAGTGTGAAAACCCTAAATGTGAGAAGAAGAGTCAGTTCGATTAGTACACAGCAAATGAAGAATGTGAAACGACGGCATATTTTCGTAAGTAAGTACCTGGAGAAAACGATGGCGTCAAGGCTGTTGATGATCTAGATGGCTTTGATGCTGCAACCACCGCTGCCGCCATGGTGATCTAAGGATTAGAGAGAGATTTCGAGGTTGAGAGAGTTGGTTCGGGGATGGAGAAGACCACCATAGTGGTGATGCTGGTGATCGGAGTGAGAGAGAGTGACAGCTTCGGCCATGGTGAGGAGGATCGGGTTTGGGAGTCAAAGGGAGAGAGTGAGAGAGAAGGTGAGAGATCAGGTTAGAGATCAGAGAGTGGGTTAGGGTTTTTTTTTTAATTTATACCAAACCTGTAGCCGCGTTTAAACAAACGCAGCACCAGACATGTAGAAGCTGCGTTTAACCAAACGCAGCTCTAAAAATGTTTAAGCTGTGTTTGCTAAACGCAGCTCCAGACATGTTGAAGCTGCGTGTAGTCAAACGCAACTCTATAAGTGTTTGAACTGCGTTTAATAAACGCAGCTCTGGGCATGTTTAAGCTGCATTTAGTCAAATGCAGCTCTATAAGTGTTTAAGCTGTGTTTAACATATATTGAAAAAAAAAATTCCCGGATGGGTCTAAAGCTGCGTTTTTAAAAACACGGCTTCAGTCCTACCCAGCTAAACGCAGCCTCAACATCACAAAACGCAGCTTCAGAGCTAGTCTATAGCTGCGTTTAGTAAACGCAGCTATACATCCAGTGATGGAGCTGCATTTTTGTAAAACGCAGCTCCAAAGCGCGTTTTTGTAGTGTAAGGTAGATCTGTTTTGAGAACTAGTTTTTTTGTTGCTTCTTAAATAATGCGATCTTTTGAAACTTTGATAATACATTTTAATTTTACCTAAAGAAAACTATGTTAATAATTTTTAAAAAGGTACAATTAATCAACTATATATGTTGCGATCATTTAAGTGTGTAATCTAAAGGGGTAAAAAAAAAAAAAATTATGTGAGATAAAAAGAGTATACCCACTTGGAACAACTGCAATTTGTAAAACACAATTTTTAAACTTTGCATTTAAAAAGAAATAGGTTTCTAGAATCTGTTTTTATATAGGTTTTATTTGTGAAAGAAGAAAAAAAAATCAGTTTGGTTCTAGAGTCTATGGTGGAAATTGTTGTTATCAATGATTCTGTATGCCTGATTGAACAACATTTTGATATTGATGCCAGTTGCTTTGATATATGGGTGATGAGCAAAAGTCGTTTTGAAAGGACTTGGACAAGGAAATTTAGGGTCGAGCCCCATCTGAAGTTTGAAAATTTTTAGAAATTTAGGAGGAGGGGTTGGTTCTTTTGCAAGATACAAAAGGATGGTTGGTAGTGTATGATCGCAAAACACAAGAACTAAGGAAATTTCCAAAATATGGGGGCCATTCTGAGGATTCCTTCGCTGTTTGTTACACAGAGACACTAGTTTTTATAAATGAAGGGGTTGTAATTAAGTAACAAAACAATTCATAATATGGCTATGGATCCTATTTTGGTGTCTGCCTACAAGAATATTTCAGGCCATTTCAGTGATATAATTTCAGTTTTTATGAGCTATGCATTTATATTTACCTCTCGTATGTGTATGTATGGCCTGATAGCTAGCCTTGTATTGTGTGTGCAAACAAATTTGCAAAATTCATTTTTTAAAGTCGTCAACATTACATTATCGATCTCAGTTTTTCTGGACTAAATAACTCATTATGAGGCCACAGAACGAAGTAATTTAATTCAACACGTTCCAATGAAGCTTAATTTTCCAACAGGGCAATCCAGGTAAAGCCAAAACTCATAGCACCCACACAGTAACAAACAAAGTTGTAATTGGACCACGGCTTATATTATGCATCTTGTGAAACACAGGAGATACTAATTTGAGGAATGGTGTATGGCCCTTCTAGTAAACCATTGGTAATCCATCGATATGCTGCTTCTGTTAAGTGTACACCATCCCAACTAACATACTTTGAAGGGTCATCACAAGCACTCACCGAAGGATCACCACATTCCGCTGATGTGTTGCAATTGTATGGGCCTCCCCCTCCACAACATGCTGTGAGTGCTCCTCCAGTAAAACCTAAAATGGACATGAAACAAATAATTAGTACCAAAACTTTTGATATTAAGAAATGGGTAGTACTCATTGCACACAAGTTGTTACACTATTTTTAAACCGAAACAGTGACTTGTAGTTACGATTATCAAGTTTAAAATCGTGACTTCAAGTCACGGTTTCAGTTCAAAAATAGGATGTGTGTAACAGTTTGTGTAATAAATACACGAACTCCATTTTTGAACTGAAACCGTGAGATTTTCAAGTTCAAAATCATGACTTCAAGTCATGGTTTTAGTTCAAAAATGCTGTGTGTAACAATTAGTGTGTAATAAATGCAACCCTTAAGAAATACTTTGACTCCTAGAATGGGTTCTAGCAAATCATCCAGATTTAAAACAAACTGATTTATTAAAGAGACTCTGGTGCCTATTTGTAAGTAAATGTCACGACTGTTCGCAGAAAAGAAAATCATATTATATACATAATATACTTCCCTTACGAGATTGTGGTTCCAAAAGCTAGTCTTTTGTTTTTTTATTCTCAAGTAAAGAGTGCTTCTAAGTACTAACAAATGCAATCATCAATCTGTTTTGTCAATATGTGCAAAATAAAGAAAATTATTAAGAAGGTTGAGTTACCGTATTGGCTTGGATTGCGATAAAAACGCATTGAAGAATTGTAAAAATCCGCATAGATGATATTGGTATGTGGATGTAGTGCTTGGATCCTACTTAGTTCTTTTTGAAGTTGATCATTGTGGTACTCAGAAAACTTGTTTAACCAGTTTAGACAGCCAGTTTCGGGGTCATATTGGTCCGTATCTGCAGTCTCATAAGATGTTAGGTAAGCTGCAGAGCATCCAATTGGTAGGTTCCCTGGAACCATGAGAGTCACTGCCCCTAGCTCAATCAACTCCTGCAAGGCAATGTTTAAATCATGAAAAAGTCTCTTTAAAGGTAGTGTGTTTATAGAAATACAATTAGAGTGCAGTGTCATATATAGTGCATGCTTTATATATATATATATATATGTGTGTGTGTGTAGTGCATGTGCAATTTACAAACTAAAGTATCTCTAACATCAAATTGAATAGAAATTCATTATTCTATATTTTTGTGTTCCACTTTATACTTCACCAATTATAACTTGTCACATTTTTTTATTTATAAAGTTATCTAAGTTTAAATTTGAAAAAAAAAAAAAAAAAAAAGTAAAAATTAACACTGCAGTTGATAGAGTATAAGTGGAACACTTAAAAGTGGGATAGAATATTTTTATTTATAATATTCAAGTTACCAAAACTTAACTCTCAGTGATTAGCAGAAAACTTAAATTTCATTGTTCTTTTCACTTCATGCTGAACTTGTTTGATTGTAAAAGATTCAAATCACACATCGCTTCCCACTCTGTTGTTTGCACTCTCTCATATGCTGATAGAATTGTCCTTATAGAAGTTCTTTGTTTCTTTTTTTTTTTTTTTTTTGGTGAGTCAAGATGTTTTCCATCTTTTATATAAGGCGGTGTTAGAATTCCTTTTCTTCTCTTTTGTGTGTATGTGTATTTGTTTCTCAAAAAAATAAAAAAAAAAAAAAAAAATTGTAAAGGATAATTATTACACTAGGTGCAATAATGATTAAAAAAAATAAACATGATGCAATAATCAAGAAATTTTTCTAAAAGGAAAATAATTTTTCTTTGCAATCTACAAAACATAAATTATTACATTAATGGCCGAAGCGATTGCTTTAATCACTAGTGGCACAAAAGTCTGAATCTCTTCTATGCTCCTATGCAGGAAAAATGGATAATTGTAGTCGTTGCCTCCAATCTCTCCCATAAGAAATAGAGAACTTCCAAAGATTTCATTGCATTCTGTAAATGTTCGTCACATTACTAGAGAAAAAAGATGGTACTAACCAAGTTCTTACAATAACCAAATTCATGTCATCCATGTTTACACATTACAAATACTTTCTCAAATATCGCCAACTCAAAGAAAGATTTCCGCAAATTGCGTATCTTAATTAGTGGAGCGTGTTTTTAAAGAAATCGATGATTTTTTTTGTTTTTTTTTTTTGGATAATTCAATAAAAAGAACTTGTTATCAAGAAATTTTATTCTTTGAAATATCATGCTATCAAGAGGTTAAAAACTACTTCATAGTGAGGAATAATCGGTGACCGAATCAGAATTTTAGTTGTGGTGGAATAAAGCATTTATCAAAAAGGAATTAGAATACAAGATTAATGAAGATTAACTCTGCTAAAAATAATGAAGTTTAACAAAATAATCGTTTATCAACACATTCCAAATCACTAATTTATAATGCAGTATTTTGGGTCATTAAACTAGAATCCTTTCAAACTAATATCCTTTTTATAATGTATCTTAGGTTCAAAGCTTCAATTAAACAATAATTTGGATTCAATCAAATCTTTCTCTCAAAATTTGATGCACTCAACTAATTAATATAAGTGGGGTATTTTTAAAAAATAAAAATTAGGTAGGTTTACAACAATTTCACAATAACAAACAAATGTTTCTACCACCTAACACATGCTAAAAAATATAATAATAACAATAAATTACAGATTTTAGGGGCCCACGTGTAAGTTGATAAATAAATTGAGGAATATTGTGAGTTTTTATTGTAAGTTGTTGTTGAGCACAGTTCTGTGTCTGTGAAGAAGAAGCCCACGAAGATGAAGAATAAACAAGATGAAGGAGGCTAGTGAAACGCGCCGTTTCAATTAATCCAGGTGGCACCCAAACACAACGTTTTGACTAATGAAGACTTGTTCTGTTGTTAAGTGAAACGGTGCGTTTGGTTTTGTTAAGGAGCTGTTAATTTAGGCGCTCGTTTAGTTGGTGATTAGCTCTAACAAACTTTCCATTCCAGAACTGTAATCCGCATAATGTGGGCAGTTAATTTAAGAGTTTTGGTGTATATAAACTGCTCTGTGAGCATTAGTGTATTATTATGTAATTCAATGGATTTAATACAAGTTTTTTAGATTCTTCTTCTCTCTCTCACTCTTTCTCTCTGACTTTCTCACACTTTCCCTCAGTTTCTTAGATATTTTCTTCTTTGTGTTTTTAGCTTTATCTGTGAGTTGTATTCACTATTACTCAGTCTGTGATACTGAGTTTTTCATCAGTTGTAACTATAGCTTTATTGTTTTTTTCTTTAGTTTATTGTTTACATTTATACTATTTCTTCTCTATTTTTCATTATTATTATTATTATCAATATCGTACTGTCAAAATAATTTTAATTGTGATGAACTCAGAGACTACTCAACCTATCTCAAGAATTTTTGGTAAATAATTTATATTTAGAAATTTTTTGCTTTCTCTTAAATATCTATTTAGATATCTGCTTAGTAACTTAAGTAATTTCCTTCCTCAAATAAAGGTTAAGGAGATAATGATATGTCACATTTTAACACTAATTAAAAAAAAAAAAAATGCGATGGTTAAAATTGTCTCAACAAACTAAGAAAATCACCCCCATAAAGTGACAATAACTGTCATTCCAAGTCTGTTAGAACAATTTATTGTGGAGAAAGTTACTGTGGTAATTTAAAACCACCACTATTGATCATTTTGATAATACAAGAGAAAACAATTTACACCCCGATCATTTTTATAATATAAGTAGGGGTGGTAAAATAAGCTCAAACTCATTTACTCACTTAAGTCCGTCCACTCTAATTGAACTCAAACTCACCCAATTATTAGTTGGGTTAAATGGGCATCAACCCAATTAGACCCAACAATTATTAGGTTTTAATTAAAAACCCATTGAGACTCATTTAACCCAAAAACAATACACCCAAATTCAACCTATCCCTTCCCATCAAATAAAAAATAAATAAAATAATAAATAAAAAGAAGAAGAAAGAAGCTCAGACATTTCAGTTTTCAAGTTTTCATTTTCCTTCATTTTCCTTCATTTTCTCGGCCTTCAAACACCTCTCTCTGTCTCTCTTGCTTGCTCTCTCTAGCTCTCATCTAGAACTCATGGAATCCATTGGTGTTTGAGCTCGTCAGGGAAGTTACTGCGGCCGGTATTGCTGTTGGCGGTGGTGGAAACAACGGCTGGTCATTTAGGAAGGACTGTAGGGATCTGGTGCGGAGGATTTCACTACTCACGCATTTGCTTGAGGAGATCAGAGAGTTTCATGCTCGGCCGGTGGATGATGCGGTGTCGGCGGCGACGGCGACTTCTGATGATGTGGTGTGGAGTCGTCGTGGTTGTCCAATCTGGTTGGGCTCTCCGAGCTGCTAAGTGGCTTTTGTCTCTCGCCGGGAACTTCCGCTCCAAAAGCTCTTCCGTGGGTTTCATGTTATTCTTTGTGTGTGCATGTGTTTGTATGTAGTGTCTGTTTGGTTGCTCGGAAAGTGAGAGAGAAAGAAAAAAGAAAGTTTCAAGCTCCGAAAATATACTTGACACATTAAAAGCAGTAGAGTTGAGTTTGAGACTGGGTTTTTTTTTTTTTTTTTTTTTTTGAATCTCGCATTCTGGATTTTTGTTCTATTTTGATCGTTTCCTGCATTTTTTCGGCAAACAAACATAGTGTTTGTGTGAATTGTCATGGAATTTGCTTGCTTTTATTTTTTTGGAAATTTAGATCTATGCTACAGTTTTTTTTTTTTTTTTTTTTGTGGTGATAGTGACCATGTGGTTTTCACTTTAATGGCATTTTAGTAATTTTGATAATTGGGTGAGTTGGGGTTTATCTAAAATAATTGAGTTGGGTTAAAAATAATTAGTTAAATGGATTTTAATGGGTAAATAGGTTTTATATGCCCAACCCAATTATGTCCACCCTAAACCTACCCATTTGACACCCCTAAATATAAGAGAAAACAATTTACACCCCTAGACAGTAGGCTGTCACAGAGGGAAAGGAAATGAAAGAAAAGACAAAAGCAAACTTGTGGTTGAGGTGAAAAAATAGACAAATACGGGAAAATAATAAAGAGAATATGTAGAGGAGCAGAAAAAATAACTGAAAGAGACAAAAATAAAAAATGCTTTATTTTTGCGTAGAGAATATATAAAAATAATGTAATTTAATAGTTGATAATGTAATATAACTGTTGATTATCTTCATATATGTATATATATATATATATGATTAGATTTTTCATTAAATTAAAATATAGTATCTTTAATATTGTTTTTTTTATTTATAGTAATATCTTGGAAGTTGGACTCCAAGAATATGGTGTACACTCAAACTCAAAGAACGACCAAGGCAGATCATAGTAACAGAATACACAAAAGAATGGGTTTAATGAAAGAAGAACATGACAATGACCACCATATGATGATGATGTAGCTAACTTACTTGAAGATGTGTTGCAAAGTGATGGAAGAATTTCCTTGAACCAATCCAATTGAACTCCTAGAGAGATGTCTGTGCTTATATCAATTCCTCTTTCTACAAAAAAAGATGCATCCAATGCTGTTGCTCCTGCAACCGCAAAATTTATACCCTCTTGAATACTTATTCCACTTCCATTCTTAATCCCAAGATATGGTTGTACCAATGGCAGTCCAAGAGACTCCGCTGCCCATTAAAAGAGAAATCAAAAAGAAAACACAAGAGATTTGAGGTGATAACTAAATAAAAAATAAGAAGAAAAGATTAATCGAGTTGCATGAAGAGTACTACATGCGTGGATACATGGATGCGTACCAGTGAAGTCTATAATTAGACGGCCATCAGAGCAACGTCCTGTGGGGTGGTGGAAGTAGGTCTCCCCATAGGGAGGCGAGAGACAGCTGTGATTCAAGCACAAGTTTCCGGTATCAACGAGCGAGTCGCCGAAGCCAAAGATGGATGTATAACAATATCCAACCACGCCCTTAATGGTGGCTAAAAATAGGAAGAGTTTGATAATAAATGGTAGTTTAAGTGTCAAAAGAGCCATATGTGGAGTGGAGATGATGAAAGTGGGAGGAGGAGGGGATCAGGCAAAATCAACTTTAATATTGTTGCTTCTAAATTTTTATTCCCTTTATAATCGGCTCGGCTCGGCTCGGCTCGGCTCCACTTCCCTTTATTATTGGGGTCAATAATTTGGATTTGCCTCCTTTACTGTTACCTATCCCCTTCATTTATTTATTGTATTGAAAATCAGATCAAGCACAAACCAACAATGGCCACATGATGAAGTTAGAGCTGGATTTCTGTCTATAACTACGTGTCGCTAGCTGTGTGGATAGGAGTGAGAAACGACATGTAAATACCTAAGCAAATTATAAGGTGGAAGTTAGTTGGTTGGTTAGTGATACTCGTATAGTTTGTTAGTTCAGTTTTATTCTTTTTCCACTCTACTCTGGTTCTCGTATATAAAGAAAAGAGCCTTGAGTGTTACTCTAAGCTTTATATACAATTGCGTATAGAAAATTCTCTCTCAACAAGTAGAGCTTTCTAATTTTCTATTGTGTGATTGAATCTTAATATATTGTTACTTTAAGTTTTTTTTTGGGTAAATTCCACAAACCACCCTTGAAGTTTGTGATAATATCAACTAAGTCCAAAACATTTTATAACCTACCAATTTCATCCTAAAAAGACAATTTTGTCCCTGAAGACATTTTAATCCCTAACCCCGTTAGCTATTCCGTTAGTCATTTTACTTCTTTTTCTTTTCTTTTTTTCTTTTTTTCTCCTTTCTCAAACGTAACAGGCTTGCTCTCCCTCTACCTCTTTCGTTCTTCTTCCCTCTGACCTCTCTGCGTTTTTTTTTTTTTGCTAATCCTAACCTCTCTGTACTCTGCTCTTCTTTTCCCGCAGGCCTCTCTCTCCAACCTGACCCAGTCTCCTCTCTTTGACTCAACCTTTTCATTTATCTCTTTCTTCTCTCTGCAACGGCAGTGGTGCATAGGTTTGGTGGTCTGGGTTGGTTGTGGATCGTGATTATGGTGGTTGTTGGTTGCCGATGATGGGCTCTGGTTTGTTGTGGGTATTTTGGTGGTGGTGGATTTCGATCTGTGGTGGGTTTGTTATGGGTTTGAGTTTTTTTATTTGGGTTTTGTGGTCGATGGTTGTTTAAGGTGGTGGTGGTGGTGGGTCTGATTTGGGGTGGATTTGAAATGGAGGTAGTTATGGGTTTTGATCTAGGATGGATTTGCAGTGAGGTGGTTGTGGGTTACGAAGTGGTGATTGGAATTTTTGGATTTGGGTTTTATTGATGTGGGTTTGGTTGGGTTTTGTTGCCGGTGGTGGTCACTGGGTTTTGTGGCCAGAGGTGGTTGCTAGGTTTAGTGGCTGGTGATGGTGGTGGTGGGTTCCAATATGGAATGAGTTTGCAATGGGGATGGTTTTGGGTTTTGATGTGGTGGTGAGTTTTCTATGTGTTGGAGGATTTGGATATTGTTGGAGCAGATTTGACTAGGTTTTGGTATGGGTAGTAAAATTGTGTTGTGGCTCTTATTGTAGTTAATCTGAGTGGTTATGGCTAATCTGAGGAGTGGTTATGTCTAATCTGAGGAAAGAGAGAGAGTGAGGGAGGAGGGAAGAGGGAAGAATAATAGAGAGGGACAGAGAGAAAAGAGAAAAACTAATGGAGGTTATTAGGTTAACGTTGTTTAGTGGTGTTTAGGGAAAAAATAGTCTTTACGGACCAAATTGGTCAATTTTGGAATGTCTTGAACCTATTTGGTATTAACCCAAACTTCAAAGGTGGTTTGTAGAATTTACCCTTTTTTTTTTTTTTCTGATCACTATTATTCAAATATAATTCTTTTTTAACAGCCCTTTTAATTAAAAAACAAATATATGCTAGAGTTTACCTATGGTGTCCGCTCCACTCTCATATTCTTTGAATGTCATATCTTTTTTTTTTTTTTAATAATCAAATGCCATATCTCGTATTCAACACCATATAAGATATTTTATCGATTGAGCTAAATGGAGTTGAGTATTACCCTTTTAACTCATAATACTCATTTGTCATTTTCTTTTTATCAATATATTATAGTTTTACTTCTTGAACTCTTTCAAAATAATAATAATTGAAAGCTTGAAAATGTATTAAAAACACAAAAGCTTGTTTAGACCCCCAATTCAAAGTTACGGCTTGATTGATTTTACACTAACTTAATACTAAGTGCGGAATAGTGTAAACACAAGCATACAAGTAAGAGAGCTACTCTAATCCATATTTAAAGCAACACAGCAGTAAAATGAAATGAACAAGATTAAGGAAGAGAGATGCAAACACAGATAACACGCCGATGTGTTATCGAAGAGGAAACCGAAGAACTCAATGAAAAACCTCTTCGCCGCCTTCCAAGCGGTAATCGATCCACTAGACAATAAGTTGGGATACATGGGTTAGCAAGAGACCCTCCAAGCCTAATCTACCCGTTGTACCTAAGCCCTCCAAGCTCCTACTCCAACAAGGCTTCTCGGAATAGTGTCTTGTCTAGCTCTCCGGATCCCGCAACAAGCTCCATGTTGCATCTGCCATCCTTGGCTTCTTCCAATACTTCCCAGCAGCACCAAAACCTCACTTGACACTCTCAAAGGATGTGGTAAGTGTTTGGGCTATTAACCTCTCAATGGTATGGAAATAGAGAGGTAGTAGATGAGTAAATTCCACAAACAAATGTGTAGAGAATTGTTGGTATAACAATTTTTAACTCTCAAGTGTTTTTGCTAGGGTTTTCTCTCAGAAGCTCTCCTTCACATTTGTGGGCAATATGGGTATATATAGTGTGGATACAGAAAGTGTGTATCAGATAGTACAGACTGGCAGAACAGAATGTCTCGCAAGTGTCTCACGGGAAGGCCTTACCCGCGAAATACTCGCGAGACACAGCTGTCTCCATCTGTACTGACTCTTCGCATTCCAGTCATGTGCAAGGCACATGCTTCACTTCGCGGGAAGCTTAGTCACGAGACACCCGCGAGAAGTCTTCTAGTTTCACTTGCTTGAGTCTTCACACTCTCTCTCTTTCTAACACACAACCTTTACAATCAAATTCCCACAGCAAATACAGGGTGCATAAGATTGAATAAAAATATAATGAAATTTGGCACGGAATAAAAGCCAACAAAATACATATTTGAAAATCACAACTTTACAATCTCCCCCTTTGGCTATTTCATGACAAAACCCCTAAAACAGACTCTAGACTTAAACGTGAGTTTGGGAACAATGGCAAAACTCACTCACACCTAATCTAGAAACTATGAAGCACTTGCAGTTTATACTTGTAACCTGAAACACTTGCACACAAACAAAACTTTCATTAAACTTGTGACAAGTTGAACACAAGGTATGAACATGAACAAGTATAACGTGACCAAGTTTGTAAACATTTGATAACATGTATACACAAAACTTGATCAAATACGGGCAGTCATTAAAGAATGACTCCAATGAACATATAACAGGTAAATGTTCATCCGGACATGTAAAAAGAAGCAATCACTTATGATTACTTGCATGTCCAATCACACGACCAATGCAAAATACACGAAGTATATGCATCTAGGAACAATCCTACTAGGGCACAAGTGTGAAGTACTTAAGACATATTAGCAATATCTAAAAGTACAAAGAAAATGCTACGAAAGCATTGAGATAGTCACAAAACATACTAAATATAAACTGAAATAATTTAAAAGCAAAGTGTACTAAAAAGTTTTAAACAAAAGTAGTGAAAGCTTAGACATAAAAACATCAGTTATATAAGCTAAAAATAAACACAAGTAAACCAAACAGTAGTTAGTGTCTTCTCCTCCCCCTTTCACTGCACTCCCCCTATCACTACACTCCCTCTAACAATGTACACATGAGTCATATAGAAATGACGAAATACACCGGTAAACTCTCCCCCTTTCTGTCACGAATAGACAAAAGAATCAAGAGGAAAGAGGGAAAGAGGGAAAGAAAAGAAGATATGAACAAGGGTAAATGATGATGCATAAGGGGTGCAAGATGATCAAACGAAAGACAAAAACATCTTTGAAAAATACTACAAAGTATAAAGTAAACATGACATGCTAAGGATGATGGAACATGATATGGACCTAGGCATGACATAGACACAAGACCATGTTAAATGAGCTAAGAAATTTAAAAAGACTTAACTTGCATGAGTGAAGTGAAAAACATGTCAAGCGTTAGAGTGTGTGCAGCAGGTGCATCTAGTGTGCATGTGAGATGCATAACCAATGCATGAATAAGCACTCACGGGGCAAAGTGTACAAAACACACCACCAATGATCAAAACATGATAAACATGAATAATTATGGTGATCCCCAAAGTTTGGTACTCATCGGAGTCCAAAACAACGAGAAAATGTCATTTGGGCATTTTATCAAACACTTGGAGTGCACACACTACACATGTATGTTAAACAATGCAAGAACATATGAAAATCTTGCCTAAATACATGTTATTTTTGCCACAGGGGGCCAACAACCAAAGCAAATCATCATTTAAAACAAAGCCCAATCAAAAATATTGACAAAAAATAAGTTTTCCAACTCCCATTTGAGAAAATCCTAACTATGAATATAAAACCTCCCAAAAACATAATTTAAGAATCAAAATCAATGAAAGGAGCTAAAGATTACCTTAGAGATGTTTATGGAATGTAAAACACTTGAAATTAGTTGGGTTTTGATGTTGAAGCATTAAAATAGGGGTTTGGGAGAAGATGGGAGAAGTTTAAAACGAATGTCCCAAGAAATGCCCTTTAAAAAGCTGATCTGGAAATTTTCGCGGGAAGCTGACTCGCGAAAGTACTTGCGAAATTTTTCGCGTGTAAGCCTTACTCTTGAGACAGTCGCGAAACAGTCACGAAACTCTCTGTCCAAAGCTGAAAAAAACTTTAAAATTGGACCATTTAACTCCCAGTTGAGCTTATACATGAAATAGGTCACGAAAACACCCAGAAAACATGTTTTTCACAAAAAAATACTTTAAAAACTTTGAAAAACATGAGTGATACAAATCACTTCCAAAAGTAAACAAAAAGAACAAAAATCTTTTTGGTTTAATCCACATATGGTTGAGCACACACACATCACATTTGATCATGTACAATCACACAAATGAAATAAGCATTCATTGAACAATAGACTTGTGTGTTGTGTGTGAGTATCAAATGTGGAATAATCCTTAGACCAGAGTGAAACTTCAATGATCAATTCAATCAAGCCATACACAACTGGTACAAAATCAAATGGACTATCTCAATTACAGAAATGAGTATATATGACCTCCCACAAGAGAATGATTACAAAACTTAGAAGCTTTTCATTTTGCTTCTGCATAAAATATAACATTTGATCCTTTTTGGATAATACATCACTTTTTAAGATCAGTGCTTGAAATTTTTGATATTTCAACATGTAGAGTTAGCCTTTGGCTTTTTGAGCATCATACATTTCAATACAAAAAGTCGTTTTTCCTTTTTCCTAGTCAAATACTAGTATGTGCGACAGATTTTTGTAACTCATAATCTCTTTTCATTTTGAGATTTACATTTGGTGAGCTCTAATGCAAAAACATAAAATAAAGTGGGAGGAGATATAGGCACAAGTCTATGCAAGTATCAAGACCATCAAAACTATTGACCAATCATTCATGACAAGTTTGAAAATCTATTTACAACAATCACACATAGTTTTCAAGATTTCTCCCACAAAGATATCTATGCATACAAAACAAGTTAAGCTCGTAAATGTACTACGCCATAAGTACGAAAGTACTAGGCCAAACTCACATGAGAAATGTGCTCAAACATATACAATCAAACTTTTTGAATTTTTCACTTTTTATGTGGTTTTAGATTTTTACACACACAAAACAAAGACATAAAAGTAAGATCAAAAACAAAAACAAAACAATGCACATAAAGAGATGCATGAAGCACAAATGCATGACAATAAAGCATCTAATGCATAAAGAGTCCTACAAAGATCGAAAGAATTAGATTAAAGACCAAAAAAAGCATAAGCTCAACTATAGGAATCCTTCCTCATCCAAACGGAATGATTGTTTGGAATGAGTGTCACATGAGAGGTGAGAGGAGGGTTGGAAGAATGAGAACCAAAGATACATATAGACAAGGAGTTAAGAGCATTAACAACTTGTTTCAACAACATACAATTTTCCCCCAAATTCGGTTTAGCTTTCATAGCACACCTTCCAAACAGGTCAAGTTTCTCTTTTCTTTTTATTCTTTTAAGAGTTTGAAACTTAGAGCAATGTGGTCTAAGATGACCAAAGGCACCACAATTGTGACAAACAATGTGTTTAGATCCACTAGGCTTTTTAGGGAGGGATCTAGCACCATAGTTTTGTTCTTTCTTCAACATGGAGCATTGAACTCTTATGTGACCGATCACACCGCAATGGTAGCAAGTAGGAACAAACTTAGATCCACTTAATTCCCTAGGATGGGACCTAAACAGAGGCTTAGGCTTAAGAGCCTTTCTCTCCACTTTTTGATTTCTTTTGTGTGGAGGAATGTACACCGATTTGTCCTTTAAGGTAGAACACACAATAGGCACAAAATCAGGTACTACAACATGATTACAACAGATATGATCATCATTTTTATCAACAGGTTCAGCAATCAAACACTTGGCATGCATCTTAAGGGATTCATTTTCACATTTAAGATCATCAACTAGTTTGTTAGACAAAACAAGTTTAGCATCCAAATCCATATTCAGACATTCAAACTCTTTTAGCTTTTCAAGAGAATTTTCAGCAAGCTTCTTATATTTTTCAACCAATTTATTGGATTCATTGAGCTTAGCAATCAAATCATCATTTTCACAAAGAAACTTGCTCAAATTCTTATGAAACTTCTTAGCTTCTTTCTTCAAGAGTTTGTCAACAACACCCATAGATTCAAGTAACATGTCATCACAATTATGAGGATTAACACTCATAGAGGCATTTTCACAAACACATGGCATGTTACAATCAACAATATCCATAGAAATATACAAAGCATTATCCATGGCAAAATACACAAGGGGTCAAGGATCACACTTAGATAATGAAACCAAAACAAGTGTACCCGCTCTGATACCAATTGAAAGCTCGAAAATGTGTTAAAAACACAAGAGCTTGTTTAGACCTCAAATTCAAAGTTACGGCTTGGTTGATTTTACACTAACTTAATACTAAGTGCAGAATAGTGTAAACACAAGCATATAAGCAAGAGAGCTACTCTAATCCATATTTAAAGCAACACAGCAGTAAAATGCCGACTGACCTGCCCGCACCCGTTGATGTTCTAAACTGCCCGACCCGTTTACTCCTGCGGGTCAGCGGCGGGTTCCTTTTTTCTCCACCCGATTCCGGCGGGTCGGTTCCGGGTTGGGCACAAACCCGACCCGGACCGACCCGTGGACAGCCCTAGTGACACTGGTCTTGTGTCGGCCCCAAGGTCTTGGATGCTTAAGTTAGAGACCTTATCAAGGGAGGTTCTCTCTTTTAGTGTATGGATTGTTTATACCTTATCTTGGTAGAGAACTATGAATTTATAGATTTGATGATGACACATCACATATTGCTCCTTAATCATAGTTATTATCTAAATAAGTCTTGTGCCACATAAAGTGGCACAACAAATGCCACAAATTGCCCATATCTTGGTTGTAGCCCAAATGAGCGTTGATACAGCTATTCGGGGGCGAGAATCTCGACTTCTAGCCATTATCCCAGGTGAATATAGCTTATGGGTTCCATATCTCAAGTTTTTTGTTTGAAACGTAACTCATTGATTCTTGATTGTTGCCATACTTATATACCAGATTTTGACTTAAACACTATGAGCTCACTTGTTTTTCCGATCACCAGGTTGTTGGTGTAGTGGGGAATTGCTAAGCAACATTTCCCGCGCATCCAAATCAAACCAAACTTTCTCAATGGACAATTTTGTTAGACCATCTTTTCCTGTCCTCATAAAAATATTATTATTACGCTCCTGTTGAGCCACATCATCCACCCGTTTTTAACATTCTCTCTCTCTCTTTTTTTAAATCTTTTTTTCTTATTAATTTCCCAACTTATTATTATACTTTCTCTAACTTTTCCTCTCTTACATTTTCATTTCCCCACTACTATCTACCTTATTATCACTTTTCATTTATCCATTTATCTTACTTTATTTTTGGCTTTTCTTATTCCCCTCCTCTTACTATAAAATTTACAATTCTCTTTCCCATTCTATATATAGTTCTCCCACACACAAAAAGTTATTTCTCTCTCTCAAATTTTTTTTTCTCATTTGTGGTGGATTTTATTTTTCTTACATCTCTACTTTAGGTTGATGAATTTTTGTATTATTTGGAACTCTACTTTGAGTTGATGTGATTAAGTTTTGTGTTTTTAAGTTTTATCTTTTTTATTCACTTTGATTTCATAAATGTTATTGTAGGGACAGGTTTTCAGCTCCTAGGCCCAAATGATGAATGGGTTAAGGCCCAAAGAGCCCCACACAATAAATTTGTAAAGAGTGAGCTTGAAAGCTAGGCTTCAATGAATCAGGCAACGCGCACAATGGGTCAGGGATATTAAGACAACAAAGAAAGACAAGTTTAAAGCAAGGAAATCCTTCCTCGGCAAAGTCCGAGGAGAATGATTCTTGAATTTAGTTCTTTTGGACTTGGATACAATTTCAGCTCTTGTTGCTACTATGTCTTCTCTACAGATTTTTTCGATCCCCTCTCCCGAGAGGGTATCTTACATTATATAGCTCATTTTAGATGATCTTGGCCTTCCATTTGTTGATTGTCCAGGCTACTACTTGAGTGCTTGTCCCATCAAACACCTTCCCAAACCCCTTCTGAGTTGGGGCAGCTAAGGCAGCACTGTTTAGGGGTCTTCTCCACATAAATGCAGCTAGGAGGTTTGGTAGGATGCATTAAATGTGGTGGTAGCCACCATCCCTTCAATCATGTCAGGGCTAACCCCCTCATTGAAGCTCTTTCTCTACAGTATGACCTACTCTGGTAACGTGCCACTGATGTGGCCTTACTGTTCGAGCGTGTAGCCTCCTTGGCATGATAATGGACTCCTCGACCATGGATACGACACGTGGCACAAGTACCTTATTTAAATTCAAAGTGCCCCACAGTTTACATATTGCATTATAAATATAGTATATAAGAATATAATGTTATTTTATTACATAACATGACTTGGATAATTTAGTGTTTATTATTATTATTATTTTTTTACTTTTTTTCTTCTCATATTAATTTCTATATATCTCTTGTTATTCTTTCTCACATTCTCTCTTGAAAAAGTGGTTATTCTCTCTCTCTCTCGATTTTTAATTCTTTATTGCAACTCTACTTTATATTGATAAATCATTGTGATTTTTAAAATTCTATTTTGGGTTCACACGTGTTGGTATTGTATTTTTTAGTTGCTCATCACAAGTAGTCTTTTTCTCTCTACAATAAAACTTAAAGAATAAATCATACCTATTCAGAATAAGTTTGATATGAATTTTGATTATCATGATAATCTATTTTAAGAGAATGAATAAGCTGAAGTGTAGCATTTATTATTACTACACTCCTGTTGAGCCATATTAACAACCACATCATCCACCTATTTTCAACATTCTTTTTTTTTTTTTTCCTTATCAATTTCCCAATTTATTGTTATACTTTCTCTAACTTTTCCCTTTTTACATTTTCATCTTCCCACTACTATCTACCTTAATATTACTTTTCCTTTATCTCTTTATCTTCATTTATTTTTGGCTTTTCTTATTCCCCTCCTCTTACTATAAATTTACAATTCTCTTTCCCATTCTATACATAGTTTTCCCATACATAAAAGGTTGTTTCTCTCTCTCAATTTTTTTTTCCTCATTTTTAATGGATTTTATTTTTCTTGCATCTCTACTTTAGGTTGATGAATTTTTGTATTATTTGGAACTCTACTTTGAGTTAATGTGATTAAGTTTTGTGTTTTTAAGTTTTTATCTTTTTTATTCTCTTTGATTTCATAAATTTTATCATATTGCATTATAAAGATAGTATATAAAAATATAATGTTATTTTATTACATAACATGACTTGGATAATTTGGTGTTTATTACTAAATTTTTTTATTTTTACTTCTTTTCTTCTCATATTATTATTATTTTTTAAATTTCTTATTATTCTCTCTCACATTCTCTCTCTCTCTCTCTCGATTTTTAATTCTTTATTGCAACTCTACTATATATTGATAAATCATTGTGATTTTTAAAACTCTATTTTGGGTTTATACGTTTTGGTTTTGTATTTTTTTTATTTCCTCATCACAAGTAGTCTCTTTCTCTCTACAGTAAAATGTAAAAAATAAATTATACATATTCAGAATAAGTTTGATATGAGTTTTGATTATCATGATAATATCTTTTAAGAGAATGAATAAGTTGAATAGTTTATTTAAATAAAAATTATAAATACATACATATATATATATATATATTACTTAAATATATAATCAACCTCATGCAATTCATTTAAAAGTAATGACGTTATAACAAATGAATAACTGCCCTAAAGATTACATTTATGTATTCACAGCCTTTATATTTAGAAAGACTTTAACATAAATTTAGCCGTACCAAAGTGAACTGAAATGCTACGTTAATGTGGCTCAACAAAAACGTAGCAATAATAAATGTTATGTTTAAAATTTTAGATATTATGTGTGGGGACAAATAACCAAGAGTCACGCATCTTGGGCCATGGGCTTGGTCCGAGGAGGTCTCATGGGCCGAGCAATGTGGCAGCTATCAAAGCATTCTACTTTCAAAAGATTTGCACATAGGACCGGCGATTCTGTCCGAGGAGGGTATAGTCCTCGGATATAAAGTTTTCGGTTCAAGGAAGAATCCCAGTGGCTGAAGTAATCCTCCTGGAATCCCCAATGACAGAAACAAACTCGGTGAGCTTACTGGGAAGGAAAAGATCCCCGAAAATATCTGAAGAAAAGCTGCTACCACCACATTAAATACCCTGCAACTACTTTTCTGGCCGCATTTATGTGGAGAAGACCTCTGAACAGTGCTACCAAGACTATGACCTCTCACAGGGAGGCCAAAGAAAAGATCTGATGGGATAAGTATCAAGGGGCACCTTAGATGAATGACAAGTGTAAGGATAGGATGCTGAGAAGATGATTATATAATGTCATTCCTCCTCCATTGGAGGGGGATGGATCTTTTGAAAGAGAAGAGAGAGAAAAACAAAAAGAAAAGGAAGAGTTAGAACGTGAACAACATAAAAGGATTCCTCCTCGGACCTAAATAAAACAGAGTTATTCCAAGTTATTTCGGTGTGCTTTGGGCCTTCTAATCTGCTTTTTAGTTTATTTTTAAGAATAGGTAAAACGAAGCCCTCACCATTCAAATCTGATTCTTAAGCCCACTCTCTACAAATACATATTGCAGTGGACTTATTGGGCCCGGGTCTTGCGTGCTTTGGACTGGGGTGCACCAATTCGTTACCCTACATTATGAGTTTGAGATTTATATATATTTTTAATAAATTTGAATTTAGAATAGATGCTTTCAACCCAAACATGTTTTTTCTTATTATGTAAGTGCACAAAAATAAATTGAAGTGGATCAAAATGGATCGAATTGGACGAAATGGAATGAAATGGACCGAATAGGAACAAGGTGGACCAAATAAGACTGAATGGGACCAAATAGGAGCAAAGTGGACCAAATAAGAACCAATGGACAAATTAGGACCTAAGTGGACGGAATGGGACCAAATTGAACCGAATAAGACCGAAGTGGATTGAATATGAACAATGTGGACTGAATAGGACCGAAATGGACCAAATAGAACCAAAATGAACTGATTGGGACCAAATTAGACCGAAAGATCCGTATACGACTGAAGTGGACCAAAGTGGATAACAAGAACCAAATAGGACCAAATAGAACCAAAGTGGACCGAATATGACCAAAGTGGACAGAATGGATGGAATAGGACCAATACGGACCGAAGTGGATAGAATTGGACCAATGTGAACCGAATAGAGCCAACGTGGAACGAAGTGGATTAAATAAGACCGAATGGACCGAAGTGGACAAAATGGACTAAATAGGACTGAATGGACCAAATAGGACCAAATTGGACCGAATAGAACCAATGTGGACTGAATCAGATTTTTGAATATTTATCATTTTTATTGCATTTTTAGGGCTTGAATTTCTAATTGTTAAGGAGAACAAATTATCTTCAACAAATTTTAGAGAAACAACTATACATTATATTACAATAAAATACGACTAGTTTCAATAAAAGACAATACATTTGAAAATGAGAATATGATCTATCAAATAAATCCGTGTGCAAAAAATGTATTGTGTAGACCAAACAAAAGTTGGACATCAATTGTTACACTAAATCATCAAACATGATGTGTGTATCAAATTGCCAATATAGATTTGGAGTCCGACTGAATGGTTCTGCTTGGATATGAGGATTTAAAACCAATGAATTTGAAGAACAATTATAAGTATTAAATTGTTTAATATAATTCAATATACAAATTATGATTCGAGTTTTGAAATTTTTCTCAAACAAAAGCCCCTGATATTTTGGATTTGAAGGATTTGAAATTACTTCTACTTCTGATCATTTTAAATCCATGTATTAATAATTTTCAAATCCACTCATAAGTTTCATAACAACAGCCAAATCTAAAAACAAAAATAAGAAGAATATATATATTTTTTAAATTTTATTTTACAAATGACCTTTAAATATGTCTGTTTCAAATGACCCATAAGTCAAGTGATATTTCCTAGTGTTTTCAACAAAGACATCCAAGATTTGAAACCCCCTTCAATCACTTAAAATGTATATAAAAATAATGCTACTAATTTATTAATCTATTCAACTCCTTCAAACAAATATTTGAAATCCTCTCAATATAGGAATTAGATAACAAGTTAACGGAAAACACCCATCCAAAGTCCAAACAAACCATCCATATAGATACACACCTTAACGGCAATAGGATAGGTAGCTGTGGTAATGTTTGCATTTAACCCTAAGCATGGCCTTTATCAAGTGTGCACGACACTAGCAATTTTCTCAAAGGCATTCATAAATTTACATGAATTGTGAATTATGAAATTGACTGAAAGAGAGTGGTTAACTTAATTTTGAGACATCAAATACGTAACAAGCAATCTGCAACTTAGCTTCATCTTTAGTTCTTTCTCCCATTTCAAAACATGAATATAATTGGTTTCCTCCTGCAAACTAAACTGAAGCATTGAAAAATATACAAAGGAAACACATCACACACCTAAAAGAATTGCTATGAGGAACACAGAACCAAGATTCGCCTCTTTTTAAACCTCAATTCAATCAAATCACGATGATCTACAGCACATGTTGCTCTTAGCTGGGATCACTTGTGCAGGACCAGGGATAAGGATCTTCTTGCCAGCCAGAGATGCAGGGTTCCCGTTACCTTGATTTTCATCAGCAACTAGGTTCTTCTTGTTCACAATGTTGAAGATCTCTGTCAACACAGTCAAAAAGGCGGTTTCAACGTTCGTTGCTTCCAGCGCTGAGGTCTCCAAGAAAAACAGTCCTTCCTTCTGAGCAAATTCTTTGGCATCCTCTGTGGGGACTGCACGCTGATTCTCAAGATCACTTTTGTTCCCTATCAGAATGATGACAATGTTCTTGTCCGCATGGTTACGCAGCTCTTCCAGCCAACGAGGTATGTGATCAAAAGTCTGGCGTTTGGTTATGTCGTAAACCAGCATTGCCCCAACAGCACCCCTGTAATATGCACTTGTAACTGCTCTGTATCTGCTCAATCCACCAAAAAACTTGATCAGATGATTATAACTTGCACGAAAACAGAATTTCTTTAAAATAACTTCACAGATAATACAATGTGATTCAGGAAACACTTAGATGAGACTTAAAAATTGGCAAGAAAGTTTGTACAGGCTCCCTCTCATCAAGTAAAATACAAAGCTATATGGAAGGCATGTATCGAAGTGTGTAGTAGGATCCTCAAGAGTTACTATAAATACATCATGAATTTTCAGAAATATTATCCATTCATTTTGAAATTAGTGGATTGAGTTTTGCCATGCCATTAATGATTGAGTAATCATTTATATCAGAAAGACAAAGAACTTGTCTGCAAATAAAATATCAAAACTTCACAAACATTCAACATGTCAGTCATGTGATGCTGGGTCCATTTCCAAATATCTAAAGGAGCCTTAATACAATTGATAAGGGTAATCATACAATTGATCTATAAAATCAACCCACACCTACATGGCTACATAACCAAACAGTGACAAGAAATTTCAACAACTCCAAACTTCCTATTTCTTTTATTGTTTTGTTTTTTTGGATTAAGACCCTGTAGAGTTCTTAGTGTAATTCCACCATGGATTTCTTATAATCCTTTCCATCCATTTTGAAATTGGATTTTACCATATAATCAAAATTTAAATAGATATCAAAATGCTGATAGTCAATCTGTCAATGTCTATTTAATTACTGATGATGTGATAAAATTTAATCCATTCATTTCAAAATGGATTAATACGATTTTAGAAACTCTACAAAGGTTTGTAAGAATCTTCTTAAGGATTGGAGGTGTGATATTGTTTGTCTCCAGGAAACTAAGCTTTCTTCGGTAAACTCTGCTGTCTTACGAAGCTTATTGGGTAGTCCTTTCAATGATTGGGCTGTCTTGGATGCGGTTCAATCATCTGGGGGGGTTTTGCTGATTTGGGATAAGCGGGTGGTCGAGAAAATTGATGTGTTGGTTGGTCAGTTTTCAGTTAGTGTTCTTTTTAGGGGTGTTGTGGATGGATTTGAATGGGTTTGTACTGGTATTTATGGTCCAAATGCAGACCCTCTCAGGGCTGTTTTGTGGGAGGAGTTATCAAGGGTGCGTACTCGTTGGAACAAGTCCTGGTTTTTATTTGGTGATTTTAATGTTATTAGATATCCTTGCGAGAGGCTTGGCTATGACTCTTTCAACCCAGCCATGTTTGCTTTTTCAGATTTTATAGAGAATAATTTCCTAGTGGATATACCATTAGAGGGGGCTTCTTTCACTTGGTTTAGGGATTCCGAACCGAAGTCTATGTCCTGTATCGATAGGACGTTGGTCTCTGCTGATTGGTAGGATCATTTTGGAAATGTGTCCCAGAGGGTGCTTCCTCGGGTTATTTCTGATCATTGCCCGATTTTGGTGGAATCTGGCGCTGTGGGGAGGGGGCGCGGTGCTTTTAAGTTTGAGAACATGTGGTTAAAGGTGGAGGGCTTTGTTGAGTTGGTTCAACAGTGGTGGATCAGGTATTGCTTTACGGGATCACCTAGCTTGGTTTTGGCTAAAAAATTAAAGGCTCTTAAAGAAGATCTAAAAAAGTGGAATAAGGAGGTTTTTGGTGATTTGGCTTTTAAGAAGAAGAGTTTGCTGTCTGAATTACTGGGTTTGGATGCTAAGGAAGATATTTTGGGCCTTTCGCATGAGGATCAAGCTCGACGTACTCAGGTTAAAGA
Source organism: Notholithocarpus densiflorus (assembly GCA_030021035.2). NCBI lineage: Eukaryota > Viridiplantae > Streptophyta > Magnoliopsida > Fagales > Fagaceae > Notholithocarpus > Notholithocarpus densiflorus. The sequence goes on from JARYZH020000030.1 coordinate 3,565,069, forward strand.
TGAGATTGAAGTTTTAGCTTCCATGGAAGAGACTTTCTGGAGACAAAAGTCCCGAGCTCTGTATGTGAAGGAAGGTGATAACAATACACGCTTCTTTCATAGATTAGCAAATTCTCATAGAAGAGCTAATCATATTAGTAGTGTTGAGGTGGATGGGGTATTATTTGAGGATGAACCTGATGTGCGGGCTCAAGTGGTCCAATTTTATCAGGAACTGTATACAGAAACAGACACGTGGCGTCCAACTGTGGATGGGTTGGATTTTGCTAGTATTGGGGAGGATGATAGGTTGTCTCTTGAGAGGGAGTTCTCGAAAGAAGAAGTCTCCCAGGTGCTGGCAGAGATGGAGGGGGACAAAGCCCCTGGCCCGAACGGGTTCACCATGGCATTTTTTCATAAATGTTGGAGGGTGGTGGAGGATGATGTGATGGCTGTTTTCAAGCATTTTCATAGGTATTTAGTGTTTGAAAGGTCTCTTAATGCTTCTTTCCTCACTCTTATACCTAAGAAATCTGATGCTGTCAATATTAAGGATTTTCGGCCTATTAGTTTGGTGGGCAGTGTTTACAAGTTGCTGTCTAAGGTGTTGGCGAATAGGCTGAGGGTGGTTTTAGACAGTTTGATCTCGGAGACCCAAAATTCTTTTGTTGGTGGAAGACAAATTTTGGACTCAGTGTTAATTGCGAATGAGTGCCTGGATAGTAGATTGAAGGAGTGGATTAAGGCTTGCATTTCTACTGTTCGCTTCTCAGTTCTTGTGAATGGTTCCCCGGCAGGTTTTTTTGGAAGCTCTCGTGGGTTGAGACAAGGAGATCCTCTGTCCCCTCTTCTTTTCCTCTTGGTTATGGAAGTTTTATCTCGGATCCTTAAGAAAACCGAGGATAGTGGTCTGCTTCGAGGTTTTCATGTGGGACCAGTGAACTCTATCGGGGTTTGCATATCTCATCTGCTTTTTGCAGATGATACTATTCTATTCTGTGATGCTTCTAGAGATCAGTTGTTGGCTATTAGGCTGGCTTTGTCTTGCTTCCAAGTCTTTACTGGATTAAAGGTCAATGTGGGGAAGAGTGAGATTGTCCCGGTAGGGGAGGTTGGTAATATTGATGCTTTGGCTAATATTCTCAGTTGTAGGGTGGGTAGCCTGCCCATGAAATATTTGGGCATGCCTTTGGGCACCTCGTACAAGACTGCATCCATTTGGAACCCCATTTTGGAGAAGATGGAGAAGAAGCTGGCTGGTTGGAAGCGTCTTTACTTGTCTAAGGGTGGTAGGCTTACTCTCCTGAAGAGTACCCTCTCTAGCCTTCCCACTTACTATCTATCCTTATTTACCATCCCTGTAGCTGTGGCTGACAGATTAGAGCGTATTCAGAGGAATTTCTTGTGGGGGTCTTCGGAGGAGTGTTTTAAAAATTCTTTGGTGGCTTGGGAGAAGGTGTGTTCACCTCTAGAGATGGGTGGTTTGGGGGTTAGGAAGTTAGGTCACTTCAACCAAGCTCTATTAGGGAAATGGTTATGGAGGTTTGGCCAAGAAGGAACTAGTCTTTGGCAGAGGGTTATTGCCACCAAATATGGCGAGCATAAAGGGGGGTGGAATACTAAAGATTGTAGAAGGGCACACGGGTGTGGCCTTTGGCATGGTATTAATGTCGGTTGGGAGAGATTCTCCAAACACTTAGCTTTTGTGGTGGGTGATGGTTCCCGTATTCGTTTTTGGCATGATAGGTGGGTTGGGGATTTCTCTCTTAAAATGCTCTATCCTCAGTTATTTGCATGTTCTAGTGACAAGGAAGCTTGTATTTCTGACTTGTTGGATCATCAGGAGGATGGGAGTAGTAGATGTTGGAATGTGAGATTTTATAGGAATTTTCATGAGAGGGAATTTGAGGCTGCCTTCTCTTTCCTAGAACTCATTCAGTCTCGGATCCCACGAGGTATTGGGTGGGATAGACCCCATTGGTGTCTTAGTAGGAATGGTAAGTTTGATACTCGGTCCTTCTATCTTAAGATCAGGGGTACAGCTCCTTCTCACTTCCCTTGGAAGGGGATTTGGAAAGTCAAGGTGCCTAAGAGGGTGGCTTTCTTCTTGTGGACCGCAGCACATGGCCGGATCCTTACCTTGGATAATCTCCGGGGCCTCCATTTGGCAAGTAGGTGTTGTTTGTGCTGCTGTTCTGCAGAATCTGTGGACCATCTTCTCATTCACTGTCCAGTAGCTTATGCTTTGTGGGTTCAAATGTTACAAGCTTTTGGGATTCAATGGGTCATGCCGGGTTCTGTGGTGAGTTTGGTGTCTTGTTGGAGTAATTGGTTGGGAAATCATGCTTCGGACGTATGGAATATGGTTCCTGGTTGTTTGATGTGGGTTGTTTGGTTGGAAAGAAACCGGCGCTCTTTTGAGGCTCTGGAGAAATCGCTTGATCAGTTACAAGCGCTCAGCCGAAATACTCTTTTTGAATGGACTAAGTGCTGGGGTTATTCAAACTGTTCTTCTGCTTTGGAATTCTTTTCTACCCTTAGTTGTGCCACTTAAGTTGCTTCTCTTATTCTGTTTTCAGTTGTGTTTGTTTGCAGTTTTTTGTGTTCACCATCATGAACACCTGTAATGGCTGTTTGCATTTTTCTTGTTGAATAAAAGTCCTATTACTTATCAAAAAAAAAAAGAAATTCCGCTGGAGCCTCTCAATTCGGTTAGCCACACTAGCAGGAATAGGAAATAAAGATAGAAAATAAGTGGGTAAATTAGATAGGGTGCTTTTGATTAGGGTGACTCTACCTCCCTTGGATAAGTATAAGCGTTTCCAACCCGCCAATCTCCTCTCCATTTTCTCCAGAATTGGATTCCATATAGTCTTATCCTTGAATTTAGCACCCAAAGGAAGACCTAGATATTTCATTGGGAGAGAGCCCTGCTTGCAGCCAAGAACAACCAAGAAAAGGTCAATATTATTGACTACCCCAACCGGAACCAATTTTGACTTGCCCAAGTTAATCTTTAGACCTGACACCACCTCAAACCAGATAAGAATCATACGAATAGTCAAAATATGTTCTAAACACCATATTGACCGTGAGGCTCTATGTGAATTTATATATCAAACTTCTTCAACTTTAATACCATTTTTTGTTTCAACAGTGATATAGTTCTGATGTATGTGCTAAAATGGCTACAATATAGTTGGGTTGGAGGAAGACAATATATGTAACATGACTAACACCTAAAATGTCTTCATCTGCTGCTAGGTTGGTGGACATCAAAATGGCTCTCAAACACCAGATGATCACAACTGCTGGCAGAAACCAGAAGTCATGGACTATCTTCGGCCTACACTAACTTGCCAATCAGAAAGACAAGTTTAGTTAAATGTCTTTCTATCCTATTATTTACCATGATATTTTACATTCTTTAAGAGGATTGAATCTGCTTTTACGTCAAAAAAGGCATGCTTAGTGTCCACTGCAAAAATTTATTCTAAAACCATACACAAGACAATAATAATTCATAGTGGTGAGGTCACAGCTACTCCAATTCATCACAAATTTGGTCAAAACAAAAAAATTAAAAATTAAAAATTAGAACCACATTAAGCATGAAGCTCAGCTAAAGAACTTACCAAGCACTTGTAATTTGAACTCACAAACGTTCTAGCTTTCTATCCCAAAGAATTAGAACAAATCTATGGCTGGGGTTTGCTCATTTAAAACCGAAAGAATCCCAACAGGCTCAACAGTTTAAAAGTAAATTGTACTATCTTCCAACTACCAAACTAAATTGACTGCAATAAGAGGTGGGTGAAAAGGCTACTAAGCGACTCCAGTAGTATCAACTATCAACTATAACATCAAACAGAGTTGGTTTGTAATTTTGCATCTACTTAAGTATGACATGTATCAGGAAAAAAAAAAAAGAATCAAGCCAGAATTTGATCTGAGTTGCAAGCTGTAGTTAGCAGAAAATGTCATAGATCATAAACATCAAAATGGACCCAACAAAAAAAACTATTCGTAACCAAAGAGAAAAAATTAGAAAGTTTTTGCAAATCAAGACCCAATAGAACTATTAAACTACAAATTTGTCACTACCTTATATATGTCGCAATTATAGGCCAAGGCATCAGAGCTTGAATTTATACATCCCATACAGGAAAATCAGGGAGCTCACATCACAATCAATACGAAACGAAAATTTAACAATTCATATGAGTAGTGTGCTGCATTAACCAAGTTTTCAATTCAATTTTGTGAAACAGTACTTGGCCAAATCACTTTTCCATTTACACATCTTGTCAGTGTGGGAATATACAGTTCCAAGCAGAATCAGAGTGATGAAAGTTCTCACCACTATAGTTCAAGTCGGAGGAGGTCCACGGAATGAGTTTTCAACTCTTGAACTGAAGAAGAAAGTCATAGCCATCGCAAGGATCCAAAACACGAAACGGAGAAGCACAATTTTTGTTTTCAGTCATATCCTCTGGCTGAGTGTAGAACTCATCTACAATGATACTCAACAGCGCATCCAGAAGCTTCTTTGATCAAGTATTTACGTCCACCGAGTTCAAGGCCTGAGATCGAGCTTTTTTGAGAAAATCAACCACAATGCACCTGCAATCACATTGAAAGCACGCAATACACAAAACCACAAATTCAATTTTGACATAGCATTTCAAATTCAAGAACAAAAACAGCAAAGTTCAAAATCTTCCAAGCGAATAACAGAGTATGGCCAAAATTCGAGTCTAAGAAAAAACAAATTGATCAGAAATAAGATTTAAAACAACAAAATGAAGAGAAATAGAAAAAATACCTAATTGGAGGGAGAATAATAGAAAAATTGAGTCGAAAATCTGTTTGATTGCCTAGAAAATAGCAGGAAAATCAACCACCAAGACCTATGAGAGAATGAGATATAGAGCGAGAGAGGCAGCGATTGGATTCTGTTTGGTTGCCTAGAAAATAACAGGAAAATTAATCGCCAAGACCTATGAGAGAGCGAGAGCGAGAGTGAGAGAGAGAGGAAGATAACTCGTTGATTAATAGTAAAATACCTATATAAGCTGTGTTTTTATTTTCAACATTTATAACCCGTTGATTAAAATATTTAATTTCCTTTTTCTACATTCATCCAACTGTCGATATAAATTATCCCTATTCACTCAGTTGGCATGTCAATTTTTCACCATTTATTTATCACTTATTTCAACCGTTATGCCAACTGTGAAAATACATATGTGAATTTCTCACCACCTATTTCAACGTTTATGCCAACTGCAGAAATACATATGTGAATTTTCAACAGTTGAATGTAGATGTAGAAACTAAAGGTTTTTATCAACATTTTTTAATAACCGTAAATACATATATGTTGAAAAAGCTCATGTTTGTTGCAGTGATAGTTGAATAAGAGATCTAAAATTCAATTCTCGCTTGTACTAAAAATTGATTATTGTCTTGATTTGATGATAAAAATGACAATAATAAAAAATAGACATCATAAGTTGAAACTCTATTTTAAAAAATGTAATAAATTGGTGGAATACGAATTAAAGCTTTATTATTATTATTATTATTATTATTATTATTATTATTATTATAGAAAGAATACCGGTTAATTTTATATAATACAATTCTTCTACAAGCACAAATTTTTTTACAACTTTTATCATAACTAAATGAAGTAGGTTGAATATAAATAATGGACAAAAATTTTCACATGAACCAATCATTTTTTTTTTCCATTATTCACAGTCTAAAGTTTTTTTTCTATAGAGTTTCAACTTATAGCGTCCACTCCTGATGATAATTCTCTCACAGTCTAAAGTTAATTTAAGAAAATTGTATGTCTAAACTTTCTTTTTGTATGATTTTTTTTTTTTTTCGACTTGTAGGCTAAGCACAAGTAAATATTGCAAATATGGGAGAAAGGGAGCCCAACCGAATCATTTGTAACTTGTAAGATTAGGTATATGTTGATATAGTTAAATTAATTGTGAAGTACAAATAATTCTAATAATTGAGATGCAAAAAATGATTACCAGCCAAACAACCCATTATAGGTTGACTCTAATATCTTGCATGTGCTATCTCTTGAACGAGTCATAATTTAGAAGCATAATCCTAGGAATGCCAATGCGGGACTGGAAATTTCAATTAAAAGATTATGAAACAAATTTGCAGTCAAGTGGATATAAGATTCAAGGTTTCTCTCTAAAAATAAAAAATAAAAAAAGTTGGATATAAGGTCAGAAAGGTTGGATTTGATTTTTTTTTTTTTTTTTTGGCTATTCTATTTGATTCCAAAGCTTATTTGACAAGATTTTAGGGTAGATGTAGAAATAAGATGGATCTTTTATACACATTCCTAAAAATGAATTACTTATAAAAATGAATTATTTTATACACATTCATATATCTATCTTATTTCTACACCTATAGGTGTAGAAATAAGATGCAAAAAATAAAATCTAATTTGGAAAACGACATAGAAGAATAAACAAAGGAAGGAAGAAAGCATCAAACTACCCAATTGTATTATATATTAAATAGAAAATTTTATGTAGTGCGAATATAAGGTTCATCCAGCACTTAATGATGTTTTTCTTTATCAAATAAATTGGATAATAACATTAGTATCACGTATTAATTTTATATTAACATGTGCATCACGTGTTAATTTTATAACATTTGGATATATGATTCTGTCGAACTGGTGTTTGATCGTACGAGTGATTTATCGAATCATTGGTTCAATTATGATACAATTACTGAACCAAAAATAAAACGATTTCAAATCTATATAAATTCAAGTTAAATTCATCTTTAATTAACATTCAGTTTAGCTAAATTAGCCTACAAATTGTTTTAGTTAACTTCTAAGTTGTTAACTTCCAAGTTGTTAGGGCCTGTTTGGCAGCGCTAGCTTTTCCAAATATGATAAGGTAGATCTGTTTTGAGAACTAGTTATTTTGTTGCTTCTTAAATAATGCGATATTCTGAAACTTTGATAATACAGTTTTTATTTTACCTAAAGAAAACTATGTTAATAATTTTTAAAAAGGTACAATTAATCAACTATATATGTTGCGATCATTTAAGTGTGTAATCTAAAGGGGGTAAAAAAAAAAAAATTATGTAACATAAAAAGAGTATACCCACTTGGAACAATTGCAATTTGTAAAACACAATTTTTAAAATTTGCATTTAAAAAGGGTTTGTTTTGAATTCGGTTTCCAAAATCTGTTTTTATATAGGTTTTATTTGTGAAAGAAGAAAAAAAAAAAATCAGTTTGGTTCTAGAGTCTATGGTGGAAATTGTTGTTATCAATGATTCTGTATACCTGGTTGAACAACATTTTGATATGGACACCAGCTGCTTTGATATATATATATATATATATATATATATATATATGGGTGATGAGCAAAAGTCGTTTCGAAAGGACTTGGACAAGGAAATTTAGGGTCGGGCCCCATCTCAAGTTTGAAAAAATTTTAAAAATTTGGGAGGATGGTCGGTAGTGTGTGATCGCAAAACACAAGAACTAAGGAAATTTCCAAAATATGGGGGCCATTCTGAGGATTCCTTCGCTGTTAGTTACACAGAGACACTAGTTTTTATAAATGAAGGGATTGTAATTGAGTTACAAAACAATTCATAATATGGCTATGGATCCTATTTTGGTGTCTACCTACAAGAATATTTCAGTCCATTTCAGTGATACGATTTCAGTTTTTATGAGCTATGCATTTATATTTACCTCTCGTATGTGTATGGCCTGGTAGCTAGCCTTGTATTGTGTGTGCAAACAAATTTGCAAAATTCATTTTTTAAAGTCGTCAACATTACATTATCTATTTCAGTTTTTCTGGACTAAATAACTCATTATGAGGCCACAGAACGAAGTAATTTAATTCAACACGTTCCAATGAAGCTTAATTTTCCAACAGGGCAATCCAGGTAAAGCCAAAACTCATAGCACCCACACAGTAACAAACAAAGTTGTAATTGGATCACGGCTTATATTATGTATCTTGTGAAACACAGGAGATACTAATTTGAGGAATGGTGTATGGCCCTTCTAGTAAACCATTGGTAATCCATCGATATGCTGCTTCTGTTAAGTGTACACCATCCCAACTAACATACTTTGAAGGGTCATCACAAGCACTCACTGAAGGATCACCACATTCCGCTGATGTGTTGTAATTGTTTGGGCCTCCCCCTCCACAACATGCTGTGAGTGCTCCTCCAGTAAAACCTAAAATGGACATGAAACAAATAATTAGTACCAAAGCTTTTGATATTAAGAAATGGGTTGTACTCATTGCACACAAGTTGTTACACACTCTATTTTTTAACCGAAACAGTGACTTGTAGTAATGATTTCCAAGTTTAAAATCGTGACTTCAAGTCATAGTTTCAGTTCAAAAATAGGATGTGTATAACAGTTTGTGTAATAAACACACAAACTCCATTTTTGAACTGAAACCGTGAGATTTTCAAATTCAAAATCATGACTTCAAGTCATGGTTTCAGTTCAAAAATGGTGTGTGTAACAGTTTGTGTATAATAAATGCAACCCTTAAGAAATACTTTGACTCATAGAATGGGTTCTAGAAAATCATCCAGATTTAAGACAAACTGATTTATTGAAGAGACTTGGTGCCTATTTGTAAGTAAATGTCACGACTATTCGCAAAAAAGAAAATCATATTATATACTTCCCTTACGAGACTTGTGATTCCTGAAGGGGATAAAAATCAAGTATGACAGATACATGAGCCTTACGACACTAAACTATGTAAGGCGACGGATCAAGGTTCTGGACGGAAAGAATGCATAACGGGTAGTCCTATGTGGATAGAATCATTGGTGTGTGGACATGAGGGCAACTAATGTCAAGGCCACGTGGCACCCACGTGGCACCCACATGGCTTAAATAAACTCCAAGGAATCTTCAATGGAAATATCTTGCGCTCTACGTTTGGTCTTAGTTAGGGAACCCCTATATGGAAAGAATCCCATGAAATACGTACATTTATTAGAGTCCTCTCTATAAGGAAAGGTCTTTCTGCCCAAGAAACAGGAGTCGATTCTACACTACTATAAAAAACCTCAAAAGCACTCCCAAACGAAGGTACGCATAATTGACCCCAACTCTAGCACTCTAGGGTTGTGAGAAGTTTTCTAACTTAACCTTCAGAGGGTCTTTGGCCGGTACCACACCGGTACTCTCCTAAGGTCTTCTTGTTCTGTATTGTGCAGGTATTGTCTTGAGCATGTGAGGACTGTGTGACTTACTGACGATTTCCAACATCATCAATTGGCGCCGTCTGTAGGAAAGAACAAGAACAACTTGCAAGCCATACCATTGCTTCCCAGACAAAGAGTTGCATTGTGCTTACTCGCTCAATGGTGACCACTAACAATGTTCAAGGAGACGAACCACGTACCGCCACACTCGAGAGACAGGTTCAAACTCTCGCCACTGCCGTAGAACGCCTTACCCAGCAAAACCATGATCTAGAAGAGCAACTGCGCCAGAAGAATGTGGGGCTTAATACTCAAGAGGAGGATCAGGAAGGCACCAGCGCTGAGAGAAGGGACCACGAGGGGCCAAAAGGTAGCAACGCCCCAAGCAAACCAAAGCGACAGGACACGAGCCGTCCATCCGCTGCAAATACGGTTCCACATCATATGGTTGCGGAAAAGCAGATGATGAAGGAATGAATGGATTTCATGATGAACGCCCTCAGAGGACGGGTATCTAGCAACCTCGATGATCTGGTCCATCGAACTGATTCACCATTCACCGCATTTGTCACTTCATTCCCCCTTCCACCAAAGTTCTGTATGCCTCAAGTAGAGAGCTACGACGGATCTAAAGATCCATTAGATCACCTGGAGTCTTTCAAGACATTGATGCACCTGCAAGGAGTAGCGGATGAGATCATGTGCAGGGCCTTCCTTACTACGCTGAAGGGCCCCGCAAGGGTCTAGTTCAACAGGTTGACGCCCAATTCCATTGGTACCTTTAAGGAGTTGAGCGCCCAGTTTGCCTCACACTTTATTGGGGGGCACAGGTACAAGAAGTCCATTGCATGCCTGATGAGTATTAAGTAACGGGAGGATGAGACACTGAGGTCGTACATAACCCGCTTTAAAGAGGAGGCTCTCTCAATCAATGAAGCTGACAACAAGATACTTGTGGCCGCATTTACGAATAGGCTACGAAAGGGTAAGTTTCTATTTTCCTTATACAAAAACGACCCAAAGACTATGTCGGATGTGCTCTACAAGGCCACTAAGTATATGAACGCAGAAGACGCACTAATGGCTCGCAAAGAGAAGCCCAAGAAGAGAGAAAGACAGGAGGAACCAGGACAAGACAGGGGGCGAAAGATAGCAAGGACAGGAGATAGAAAGGAAGATAGGCGCTCTAAGCCTCCCACCGGAAGGTTCGCAAGCTTCACCCTACTGAACACCCCGATTGATCAAGTCCTGATGCAGATCAAGGACGAATGAGCCCTGACGTTCCTAGGTAAGCTGAAGGAAGGCCCTAGTAAGAGGCCCAGAGACAAGTACTGTCGTTTCCACCGTGACCACGGTCACAACATGTCTGACTACTATGACTTAAAATAGTAGATAGAAGCTCTTATTAGGCAAGGGAAGTTGTAAAGGTTCATCGGTAAAGAAAGGACGGATCAAACTTAGGAACCACCTGCTCGTAGAGAAAATGAGCATCCCAAACCCCTACTAGGAGACATAAGGATGATCGTAGGGGGAACCACGGCATCTGGCTTGTCCAAGAAGGCACGCAAAACCTACCTACGGGTGGTTCAAAACGTCTAGTTGACGGGATTCACCCCGAAAATGGCACGGATCGATAACCCTGTCATTGGGTTTACAGAGGAAGATGCCAGGTGCCTCCACCACCCACACGACGATGCCCTCGTGGTTAGCATTCGGATAGGGGACTACAACACCCACTGAGTCCTTATGGATAATGGGAGCTCTGCCGACATCCTTTACTACCCAGCATTTCAGCATATGAGGATTGATAGGGAACAGCTGGATCCTGTTAACGCGCCACTTGTTGGGTTCGGAGGAACAAGGGTACACCCCTTAGGAGCAATCACTTTGTCCGTAACAGTCGGAGATTACCCACAGCAGATCACTAGGGATGTCACGTTCTTGGTTGTAGACTATTCATCCACTTACAATGCCATATTAGGTCATCCTACTTTGAATTCATGGAAGGCCGTAACTTCAACTTACCATTTAATGATCAAGTTCCCAACGGAGTACGGAGTAGGAGAGGTACGAGGAGATCAAGTAGCGGTGCGAATGCTATATCACTATGCTGGAAATGGATGATCATTTGCAGACGATGTGTATAGAGGAGCAGCGGACAATGGCAGAACCAGTGGAAGGATTGGAAGAAGTTCTCCTTAACGACTCCAAGCCTGAACGGATTACCAGAATTGGCACTCTGGCTAGCCCTCCAATCTGGCAAGCACTGACGACATTTCTAAGGGAAAACCAAGACGTGTTCGCTTGGAGCCATAAGGACATGCCTAGAATTGATCCATCCGTCATAGTCCATAGGCTAAACGTATCGCCTTCTTTTCCTCCCATACGCCAGAAAAAACGTGTGTTCGCGTAGAAGCGCGACAAGGCCATAGCGGAAGAAGTTCGTAAATTACAGGAAGCATACTTCATACGAGAAGTGTACTACCCTGATTGGCTGGCCAACGTGGTGATGGTCAAGAAAGCCAACAGAAAATGGAGGATGTGTGTACACTTCATAGACCTATATAGGGCCTGCCCCAAGGACAGCTATCTTCTCCCGAAGATTGACATCTTGGTGGACTCAACAGCAAGACACCAACTGCTAATTTTCATGGACGCGTTCTCTGGATACAACCAGATCAAGTTGGATGAGCCCGACCAAAAGAAGACTTCATTCTTCACCAGCCAGGGCCTCTTCTATTACAAGGTGATGCCATTCAGGTTCAAGAACGCAAGTGCTACGTATCAAAGGTTGATGAACAAAATGTTCGCACATCAGATTGGGAGGAATGTGGAAGTTTGCGTGGACGACATGTTGGTCAAAAGTATACGGGAGGACAACCACTTGGACGACCTCCAAGAGACCTTTGACACCCTCCGATCTTTTAACATGAAACTAAACCCAAGCAAGTGTGCGTTTAGGGTGACGACAGGAAAATTCCTAAGATTTATGGTATCCCAAAGGAGTATTGAGGTCAACTCGGATAAGATTCAGGCCATAATGGAGTTAGCCCTGCCGAAGACTGTAAAGGAGATACAGAGCCTAAACGGTAAGGTAGCTGCCTTAAACAGGTTTATCTCAAGAGTAACAGATAAGTGCCTACCTTTCTTCCATACATTGAAGAAATCATTTGAATGGACGACCGAGTGTCAGCAAGCTTTCGAAGACCTGAAGACGTATCTTTCTTCCCTGCCATTACTAAGCCCGTCAAAACCAGGGGAAATCCTGTTCCTATACCTAGCCGTCTCCTCCGCTGCTATCAGCACGGCCTTAGTTAGAAAAGAGAACAGGGTGCAAAAACCAGTGTATTTCACAAGCTGAGCATTCCTAGGAGCGAAAGAAAGATACCCCCCGATGGAAAAGCTCGCCTTTGCATTAGTAACTGCGGCCTGAAAGCTCAAGCCAAATTTCCAAGCACATATTGTGATTGTCCTAATAGACAAACCCCTTCGAAGGGCAATGAGCAGCCCTGAAGCCACTGGACAGATGGCGTTGTGGGCGATTGAGTTGAGCGAATTCGACATACAGTGCCAACCACATACGGCTATAAAGGGACAAGTTATTGCTAACTTCATCGCAGAATTCACCCTAGGGAAAGACTAGGGGCAGAAGAGACCCCTCAGTGAAGCATCCACATGGACAGATCGTCCAACAGGCAAATAGACAGAGCTGGTGTGGTACTCCATAGCCTGGAAGGAGACAAAGTCGAATGCATGATCCGTCTTGATTTTCCTTCGACCAATAAAGAGGCAGAGTACAAAGGTTTGATAGCAGGGCTGGATCTCGCCAAGGCGGCAGGAGCTATAGATATGGTTATATACTGCAATTCCCAAGTAGTAACCAGCCAAGTCAATGGCAACTATAAGTGCAAGAACAAACGGATGAAGAAGTACCTTAAGCAAGTGAAGGATCGAGTTAACGACCTCCGAGTGAAGTTTGTTCAAATACTAAAAGAGGAGAACGAGCACGCTGACTGCCTTGCTAAAGCTGCCTCAGCAGAACACATGCTCATCCTTAGCTAGATACTGTCCTTCGTTCAAATTTCACCATTGATAGACGGCATCAGTGTGCAGGAAATAAGTTCCGAGAACTACTGGACGACACCAATAACCTCTTACCTGAAAGACGGCGTGTTGCTTAAGGGCAAGGAAGCTGCAAGGAAGTTGAAAGTTCAAGCAGCGCGCTTCGTTCTCATTAAAGGTGTTCTATACAAAAGGGGCTTCTCGACCATACTTGAGGTGTCTCATCCCTAAAGAAGCAGGCTACGTAATGCGAGAAGTTCACGAAGGAGTCTGCGAGAATCATTCTGGGTCACGATCGTTGGTACACAAACTCATCTAGGCGAGTTACTATTGGCCTACCATGCAGAAGGATACTGCTGCATATGTTAAAACCTGTGACAAGTGCCAAAGGTTTGCTAACCTCATCCGGCAACCAGCGGAAGAACTCACTCCATTAACGGCCCCATGGCCTTTCGTACAGTGGTGGTTGGACATCATGGGTCCGTTCCCAACAGCGATTAGACAATTGAAGTTTCTAGTAGTCGGTATAGACTACTTCACCAAATGGGTAGAAGCTGAAGCCCTGGCCTCCATCACGGAGAAGAATGTGCAAAGCTTCGTATGGAAGAACATCATTTGTAGGTACGGTATACCTAAAGTACTGGTCTCAGACAACGGGAAGCAATTCGACAACGACGCATTCAGAGATTTTTGTTCACAACTAGGGATCAAGAACCACTACTCATCACCTGCCCACCCTCAAGCCAACGGACAGGTTGAGGTTACGAACCGATCCTTACTTAAAATCATCAAGACTCGGCTCGAGGGAGCAAAGGGTATATGGCCTGAAGAGCTACCAAGTGTTCTATGGGCTTACAGAACGACTGCAAGGACACCTACAGGAGAAACGTCGTTTCGTTTGGCATATGGAAGCGAGGCAGTCATCCCGGCCGAAGTAAGACTTACAAGCTATAGAGTGGAAAACTATGACAAGAGTAGGAATGATGAAGCTTACAGCTTGATCTGGTGAACTAAGTCAGAACAACAGCTGAGCAAAGGTTAGCACGGTACCAAAACCTCATGGTCAAACACTACAACTCCAAGGTTAGACACAAGGACTTCCAGGTTAGGGATCTTGTCCTAAGAAAGGTGATGGGCGCCATGAGAGACACCTCCTAGGGGAAGTTAGGACCTAACTGGGAAGGACCATACAGAATTACATTATGGCATAGAAAAGGGACCTACCACCTGGAGACACTAGACGGACAAAAGCTGCATCACCCATGGAACACAGAGCACCTCAAGAAGTACTACCAGTAGATAGTGGCAAGGGCGACGACACTCCTCATTTCCAGTTTATTTCTTTTTAGTTTAATTTTTATATCTACAGTTTCTTTTAAGCCCGAAGGGCAATTTTTTTGTTTTTCAAAAAACAATTTTTATCCAATAAGAGGAGTTATTCAAAAATTCTATGTTTATGCTATCTACATTTCTACATTATTATTATGAAGTCCACAAGGTGGACGGTTTCATCCTAAGGGTGAATTGAAATCAGTCCATAAATGGTCAGATTCATCCTATAGGATGATCTAAGATCGTAAAGTCCACACTGTGGACGGGTTCATCCTAAAGGGATGATTTTTATTCACTAAGTCCACAAAGTGGACGGGTTCATCCTGAACGGATGATTTATCCCCCTTAAAATCCACACAGTGGATGGGCTCCTCCCACAAGGGATGATTCAAGATTTTAAAATCCACACGGTGGACAGGTTCATCCTAAAGGGTTGATTTGAAATATTGGGTCCAAAGTAGACAGGCTCATCCCACAAAGGATGATTCAAAGTCCACACAGTGGACAAGTTCATCCTAAAGGGTTGATTTGAAGTATTGAGTCCAAAGTAGATAGGCTCTTCCCACAAGGGATGATTTAAAATTTTAAAATCCACACAGAGAACGGGCTCATCCCACAAGGGATGATTTAAAATTGTTAAGCCCAGAATGGACGGGCTCATCTCAATTGCAAATTGTCACTAAGTATACACCCCAAGGGAAGATTCAAGATTTAATCAACAAAGCGGACGAATCTAACTAAGGACTCCATCCCATGAAACTGATGAAAGCATTAAGATATCTAAATTGATATGTATATAAATGAAGAAACAATGAGGAAGGAAAATTGATATCTAAATTATCTAAATAAGTAAATGGCCTGAAGAAGGTAAATTGTTTACAAACATCCAAAAACAGGGGTGAATAAAGGAATAAAACTGTTTTCCCATATAAACAAATAGGGATAATACATAAAGTAACAATAAAAACTGCTGTTGAATAATTGGGGTTTCTTCATGCCTCTCCTCAACCATCTAGTCCCCATCAAGTGGACGTGCCTCCTCTCCTTCAGTTTCGACTCAGCCTTCAAGAAGGGCGGTCACTCCATCACCATTAGGGTCGTCAACAGGGGCATTATCGACAAACAGCTCATCAGTGCTCTCGTAATGGATGGCTGAGCTGGAGTCTGGGCTTGGGCATCAGTGGAAACCTGGGACAGGTCTAGATCTGGGAAAGAAGCTTTAACTTGACGGAAGCAGTCGTCAAAGCCGTCTGCATAGGAGACACCGAGCTCCACCAAGAGGGCGTCGGAGTTGCGATACTCCCGTACCGCTTCTTCCTTGGCCTGACGAAGCTGATCCTCAGCAATTTTAATCTCTTTCTCTTTATCCTCGAGGACCTGCTTCAGAACCTTCGTTTGCTTCTCCAGCTCACCCCAGACTTGCTCCGACAAAGCAAGCTTCTTTTCTTGGATTGTTTTCCAAGCTTTCAACTCCCCCAGCTCTGCCTCCGTTGATTGTGCCTTTGTCCTGACGCGGTCCAGCACCGTCTCGTGGGATAGGCAACGGCCCATTAACCCTTTCATCATTAGCATCGCCTGGAAACAAAAGAGGGTTAGAATATATAACAAGGCAAACTGGAAGAAAGGGTAGAAAGACGGATACAGTTACCTGCGCAATTCTAAAAAGACCCGTCTCCCCCATAGCTTCGGTTGCATGGTTGCTTAAGTCCTCATAGTCGTCGGCTGTAATAATGGACGAAAGCTGCTCCAACGCATACTGGGAATCCTCGCAGAGGAGGATGGGTGGTTTTTCAATGGCGGGAACATGGCCCGTCATAAGTCCCTTGCCCCTCCCTTATGCGGGCCAAGTAGCCGTCTTCTTAGTCTCAGCCCTTAACCCGACGGCTAACTTCGGTGTAACTTTGGGCTTTTTGGGAGGACAGTTGGTCTTCACCGTCGATTTTCTCTTCATGGACGGGTTAGCTTAACCCCCAGCTTTAGGGGGCAAACCTCCGTCTTGTTTTTGCTTCGTAGCTTGCTGCTTTATGAAGGCCCTCCTCTTGCTTTCCTCCATTTCTGCATAAAGACAGATGGGTGAAAAGAGTTGAGTAGTTTACCAAAAAGCAAAAAAGAAAGCAAGTAGGAGGAGACAGACTCATGTATGCATATTCGTTCATCGTAGCGACGGGTAGCCTCGGTTGGTTCTAGACCGTCACAATACCAGTGAAGGGTATCCAAGGTCACCAGTTTTGACCACGACCTCTCCGACAACTTAGTGGTCATGAAGATACTCTCCAAAAAGCTCCACTCTTCAAGAGTGACTTGAGGATGGTCCCTAGCTGTAAAAAGAAACGGTTAGAATATCAAATTGAACATAACGGAATAAAAAGCCTAATATAGACGGACACATACCAGACAGTTTTGTCTACTAGCATGTACTCTTCGTCACTTGGATAACACATCCAATTGTCCCCTTGGATAAAGAAGTAACGGCTCTTTCAGTTTCTATTGGAATCCGGGGTGTCGCACACCAGCCTGAGCAACGGACTCCTTGGCACGAAACTGTACATGCCTTTTGATTGAGTAATCTAGGATGGACGGTAGCAATGGAAGAACTCTTCCATCGTCATCCTGCGTGCCCCATCAGACATAACTTCGTATAGGACTTCCGCACTTAGGAAAACTCTCCATGCGTTTGGAGAGATTTGGGTGACGGCCAGCCGAAGGTACTGTAGTAGACGACGGTGGAGAGCACTTAAGGGGAACCTAAGTCCCGCTTTCAGGTGCTGCTCATACACCCCGACGTCTTTTACACCCTTGTAGTAACATTTTTCATGCTTAAAGGGTATACGCATTGGGATGTTGACAGGTATTTGGTACTTCTCCCTAAGTGTGTTGAAGTGTGTTTGTTTGAAGGAGGAATTGAAATCATTTATTGTCCATAACGGTAGCATAATGAACTTCCTAAATCCATCGGGGCCTACGACGAACTGAATTGGGGGTTCACCATTATCTACATCATCACCATTTGAGTCTCCCTCTGACCCTTCCACGTCCGTGTCCTCATCTCCTATGGAAGGAGAGGTGGCCGACAGTTCCCTTTCGTTACTTGAGGTGCCGGGGTCGTCGAGACCTGACAGAAACACCTCATCGTAGCCCGCTCCCTCGCGGACACACAATTGTTAACTCAACGCACTAGACATTTGTCACCTACACGTGATGGATAAACCCTAAGACTCTGACGGTCTACATAGACGACAGGTGTTTAAAAATTTAAATAAGCAGCAAAGAAATTTAACATAAGGTAAAAATACTTACTGGTTGGAGAAAGCAACAAGGAGTGGCTAACGGTCACACAAAGTAGACGGTATGTCAATTTAGTGAGGTTGACGGTAGCACTCTGGTTGCAAATTCGTTAAGGAAAGTAAAAATGAAAGGTAAAGGAGTGTGCGTATATATAGAGGGAACGGCACAGAAGACGAAGGGACGCTTCATTCCGAGTGATTAAAAACTAAAAACATGCCATGTGCCCCTACGGCATTTATGGCCCTAATCTAGTATGTCAATCAAAGTACGATTCCTCAAAAGATAAGTTAGACCGTCACTTCACGGGTCCGTCCGTGAAGGGAAGTGACGAACCCATAGAGTGAGGGGGCAGCTGAAGGGGATAAAATTCAAGTATGATGGATACATGAACCTGACGACACTAAACTATGTAAGGTGACGGATCAAGGTTCTGGACGGAAAGAATGCATGATGGGTAGTCCTATGTGGACGGAATCATTGGTGTGTGGACACGAGGGCGACTAATGTCAAGGCCACGTGGCACCCACATGTCTTAAGTAAACTCCAAGGAATCTTCAATGGAAATATCTTGCGCTCTACGTTTGGTCTTAGTCAGGGAACCCCTATATGGAAAGAATCCCATGAAATACGTACATTTATTAGAGTCCTCTCTATAAGGAAAGGTCTTTCTGCCCAAGAAACAGGAATCGATTCTACACTACTATAAAAACCCCAAAAGAACTCTCAAACGAAAATACGCATAATTGACCCCAACTCTGGCACTCTAGGGTTGTGAGAAGTTTTCTAACTTAACCTTCGGAGGGTCTTTGGCCGGTACCACACCGGTACTCTCCTAAGGTCTTCTTGTTCTATGTTGTGCAAATATTGTCTTGAGCACATGAGGTCTATGTGACTTACTGACGATTTCCGACATCATCAGTTCCAAAAGCTAGTCTTTTGTTTTTTATTCTGAAGTAAGAATGCTTCTAAGTACTAACAAATGCAATCATCAATCTGTTTTGTCAATATGTGCAAAATAAAGAAAATTATTAAGAAGGTTGAGTTACCATATTGGCTAGGACTACGATAAAAACGCATTGAAGAATTGTAAAAATCCGCATAGATGATACTGGTATGTGGATGTAGTGCTTGGATCCTACTTAGTTCTTTTTGAAGTTGATCATTGTGGTACTCAGAAAACTTGTTTAACCAGTTTAGACAGCCAGTTTCGGGGTCATATTGGTCCGTATCTGCAGTCTCATAATATGTTAGGTAGGCTGCAGAGCATCCAATTGGTAGGTTCCCTGGAACCATGAGAGTCACTGCCCCTAGCTCAATCAACTCCTGCAAGGCAATGTTTAAATCATGAAAAAGTCTCTTTAAAGGTAGTGTGTTTAATTATAGAAATACAATTAGAGTGCAGTGTCATATATAGTGCATGCTTTTATATATATATATATATATATATATATATATATATTTATATTTATATATATATAGTGCATGTGCATTTTACAAACTAAAGTATCTCTAACATCAAATTGAATAGAAATTCATTATCCTATATTTTGTGTTCCATTTTATACTTTACCAATTATAACTTGTCACAATTTTTTTATTTATAAAGTAATCTAAGTTTAAATTTGAAAATAAATAAATAAAAAATTAACACACTGCAGTTGATAGAGCATAAGTGGAACGCTTAAAAGTGGTATAGAATATTTTTATTTATAATATTCAAGTTACCAAAACTTAACTCTCATTGATCAGCAGAAAAACTTAAATTTCATTGTTCTTTTCACTTCATGCTGAACTTGTTAATTTGATTGTATAAGATTCAAATCACACATCGCCTCCCACTCTGTTGTTTGCACTCTCATATGCTGATATAACTGTCTTTATAGAAGTTCTTTGTTCCTCTTATTCTTTTTTGGTGAGTCTAGATGTTTTCCATCTTTTATGTAAGACGGTATTAGAACTTCTTTTCCTCTCCCTTGTGTTTTTGTGTTTGTTTCTCAAAAAAAAAAAAAAAAAAACAATATTTGTGAAGGATAATTATTACACTGGGTGCAATAATGATTAAAAAAAATAAACATGATGTAATAATCAAGCAATTTGTTTAAAAGGAAAATAATTTTACTTTGAAATCTACAAAACATAAATTCTTACATTAATGGCTGAAGCGATTGCTTTAATCACTAGTGGCACAAAAGTCTGAATCTCTTCTATGCTCCTATACATGAAAAATGGATAATTGTAGTCGTTGCCTCCAATCTCTCCCATAAGAAATAGAGAACTTCCAAAGATTTCATTGCATTCTGTAAATGTTTGTCACATTACTAGAGAAAAAGGATGGTACTAACCAAGTTCTTACAATAACCAAATTCATGTCATCCATGTTTATACATTACAAATACTTTCTCAAACATCACCAACTCAGAGAAAGATTTCCGCAAAGTGCGTGTCTTAATTAGTGGAGCGTGTTTTTAAAGAAATCGATGATATATATTTTTCTTTTTTGGGGATAATTCAATAAAAAGTACTTGTTATCAAGAAATTTTATTTTTTGAAATATAATGTTATCAAGAGGTTAAAAAACTACTTCATAGCGAGGAATAATCAGTAACCGAATCAGAATTTTAGTTATGGTGGACCAAAGCACTAATCAGAAAGGAATTAGAATACAGGAATGAAGATTAACTCTGCTAAAAATAATGAAGATTAACAAAATAATTGTTTATCAACACATTTCAAATCAATAATTTATAATGCAGTATTTTGGGTCATTAAACTAGTATCCTTTCAAACTAATATCCTTTTTATAATGTAAATTAGGTTCAAAGCTTCAATTAAACAATAATTTGGATTCAATCAAATCTTTCTCTCAAAATATGATGCACTCAACTAATTAATATAAGTGGGGTATTTTTAAAAAATAAAAATTAGGTAGGATTAAAACAATTTCACAAATACAAACAAATGTTTCTACCACCTAACACATGCTAAAAAATATAATAATAATAATAAATTACAGATTTTAGGGGCCCACGTGTAAGTTGATAAATAAATTGAGGAATGTTGTGAGTTTTTATTTTAAGTTGTAACTTTTTAGTTTATTGTTTACATTTATACTCTTTCTTCTCTATTTTTCATTATTATTATTATCAATATCGTACTGTCAAAATAATTTTAATTGTGATGAACTCAGAGACTACTCAACCTATCTCAAGAATTTTTGGTAAATAATTTATATTTAGAAATTATGTGCTTTCTCTTAAATATCTATTTAGATATCTGCTTAGTAACTTAAGTAATTTCCTTCCTCAAATAAAGGTTAAGGAGATAAATGATATGTCACATTTTAACACTAATTTTTAAAATAAAAAAAATGTGATGGTTAAAATTGTCTCAACAAACTAAGAAAATCACCCCCATAAAGTGACAATAACTGTCATTCCAAGTCTGTTAGAACAATTTATTGTGGAGAAAGTTACTGTGGTAATTTAAAACCACCACTATTGATCAATTTTATAATATAATAGAAAACAATTTACACCCCCGATCATTTTTATAATATGAGAGAAAACAAATTTTTTTTTATTTTTTTAAATCATGCCCAAAAAACACAAACTCATTTTTTCAATCCCTACACTTTTCCATTCCTAACAAAACACAAATGAGGGAAATTAAAATATTTTTTATCATCTCAATTTTTCACCATTTTCTTATTTTCTATTCTCTCACTTTTTCATCTCCTCAACCAAACCGACCTTATAATTAAACTAATCACGCACCAGTACACGGATTGAGATAGTCTATTGTGTAAAGTTCTTTTAATCTTAACATTTTATTTATGTCCAAATTTTGCCATGTCACTAATCCACTAACAAATAATGGTTTAAAAAATAACTACTCATAAATAATAATTATTACCTTACCTCTTTTACCTAATTAAACGAGGTCTCTAAGAAAACATGAAGTCATCCCATAGTCACCATCTTTATTTACACCCCCGATCATTTTTATAATATGAGAGAAAACAATTTACACCCCCAGACATTAGGCTGTCACAGAGGGAAAGGAAATGAAAGAAAAGACAAAAGCAAACTTGTGGTGGAGGTGAAAAAAATAGACAAATATGGGAAAATAATAAAGAGAATCTGTGGAGGAGAAAAAATAACTGAAAGAGACAAAAATAAAAAAGACTTCATTGATTAGTCGAATAATTTTTTTTTTTTTTTTTTTTTGGAGAGATTTAGTGGAATAATTATTGAAAAATGTTTCACCTTTGAAACAAACACAATCTTAGTGTCTTAAATGGTTGAATAAGAGATTTGAGATTCAATTCTCACCTATACCAAAAACTGATTAATGTCTTGGTCTGATGAGTAAAAGCTATCATCAGAAGTAGACGTCATATGTTGAAACTCTTTCAGAAAATAACTCTCCCAAAAAAAAACAAAAAACACAACCTTATTTGACACATTATTAGATTATTAACTTGGATAAACAAAAGAGAGATAGATGAGAAAGGGGTCCAGCCAGCTAAGAGCCTATGACTTCTTAAATTTTTTTGAAGAATCATGCGTTACCTAAACGAACATGATACCGAAGTGGACTTTGACTTATTCCGAATAGAAAAACATTTACAATTGAAAAGTCTAGCTACCCAATTTTTGATTGTTAATTTACATTATTCATCATTTTTTTTCAGCCACTAACAACTCACCACATGAGCAAGTTGTGACAAAAATTATATCGTTTATTGTGCTGTGGCATTAGACTTTTTGATTTCCTGTATTTGACTAATCATGACCCATACCTCATGATGAAAAGTGGTTCACTAACCAAAAAAAAAAAAAAAAAAGGTCGAAATGCAAAATTAACCCCCAGGTTTGGGTTTATAATTTTTTAAGGTTTCTATATTTGTCAAATTGATCTATATGACTAACTTTTGTTAGTTTTTATGAGCCAAAAAAAAAAAAAAAATCATGTGACTGCATTAAAAATATTCACTAACTGATTTGTGACACTAATCAAGTGATGTTTTTTCATTCATAAGAGTTAACAAAAGTTAATCACAAGGGTCAGATAACGAATATGAAAACCACATAGAGTTATAAGAAAAAATAAAAATTGAAATCCAATACGTGTTTTGTAATTGATCTAGAGTCTAGGTGTTTTTGGATTTTAAACTAAAAATAAAATAAAATACTAGTATCAAACAATCACGTTGTAGTGTTTTATACATATATATATATATATATTGTTATTGGAAAATATTAACAAATTCCCTGAGAGTATTGCTTTAGGAATTATTTTTAGAAATATTTTTTAGAAAAATGATAAAGCAATTAATTTTTCTTGCAATTTTTTATATTATCCATTGTAAGGGACATATTTTTATGTAATTGGTATATTCTTTGACAAAACGCATTTTACTTGTATTTGAGTAAATCTAAGTAGGTTCAAGATGATCATTACAAGTGGTTACATTGAAGATATGAAGATTACTCAAGAATTGCTCAAGAAAAGTGCAATTTGCAGGTCTCGATACCTCCTCGATAGAAGCTTGATCTGTCGAGATTCATTAAAACTCGACACATGTCTCGATCTATCGAGCTTACGGGATTCAGACTATAGCCAGCACCGTTTTTATTCTAAAAGGCTATTTGTTTATGGGTTTATATAATCCTTATTGGATTAGGAAAGCCCAAGGTTTGTATATACCTATTTGGAATAGGAGAGCCCATTGAGCTTCTATTTAAATAAAGAGATGGAAAAAGAAAAACCTAACCCTAGAGAGCTTTATAAGGTTTTCTTTTTGAAACCCTAGCATCCTCCTATAGAAGAAAGAGTTCTTACTGCGTTTCTTGTATGCCTTTGGGTTCTGTAACCAAGCAAAGTCTCTCACACCATCATTGAAGATCTTATTGGTGTTTCTATGTGAAACTGTTGCAAATCAACTACATCAATCAAAGGGTTGCTATGGAGTTAGTCACGTACTGAGATTTGTGCATTGAACGAAAAGATTACCGCTACAATACAAGTCCAATTGGGTATTGGGATAAAGGTTCAACTGTAGGTTGGTATTTCAAGATTGGCCAAAGGGTTTGGTAAGATTTTTTATACTTGTAACCGCTTGTGATTGATAATAGTAAATTTTTGGGAGTAGTAACCTTAAAATCACCCGATGGAATTTTGCCTCGGTAGTTTTCCCCATTAATAAACAAATCACCTGTGTCAAATTTAATTTCCGCTACATTTAGTTTAGTTGGTGATTTGTTTGTGCTACCACGCCATTACATGTAATTAAACCTAATTAATTAACTTGGGTAATTAATTAATTTCCAAGGGATCAATTCATTTTTCCCTAACATTCATGAAAGTGGTGGTTAAAACTTTCCTAATATAATTTATTAACAATTGTTCTAAATGCACCTTTAACATGACCCTATTTTTTTTTAAGTTAAAAGGTAAAACTTAATGTCTATGCTTCACCAAAATTCATTTTAGTCCTCTAACTTTACTGACGAAAATGCCTTAATTGAATAAATCTGAAATTTAAAAGATTGAAATTAATGAAAGCAAAGTTAGAGTACTACAATAAATTATGAATAATATATATATATACATTTTTTTTTTTTTTTGAGGCGGTCTAGGCATTTGGTTTTATAGGTGAGCCTGATGGGTAGGTAGTTCGGTACCTCATACCGGTTTTAGCATATGACCACCAACTGCAATTATTTGAAGAATAGTAGCCATTAGAAGTGTTCACCAAACCGTACAAACCGCACCAAAACCTTCTGCAAAATGGCATAACCGCACCGCACCGCAAGTAACAGTACACTATACCGCACCGCACCGCACCCTCTCTATATATTTATTTACTTATTTATTTTTAATATAAAATACATTATTAATAGTTCAATAACCCTAGTAAGTGTTGACTAGGAAAGCTAGTCCAAAATAAGGAAAAATTAGCTTAATAGTTTAAAACTTGGCCCAAAATAAAAGGAAAAATTAGTTTTTGGTTGAGTAGGAAAAACCCAAAATTTGAAAAATATACTGACTTCAAGCTGTACAAACCGCATCTTATACACTGCACATGTGACCGCAAAAATGAGGTGCGATACGGTTATGGTTTTGGTTAAACTCTAAATCACACCGCACCGCACATGTGACTACAAAAATAAAGTGCAGTGTAGTTATGATTTTAGCTAAACCGCACCGCAAAGTGCGGTGCCAAAAATGGCCTAAAACCGCACTATGACCACCCCTAGTAGCCATCGTGTCTTTTTTTTTTTTTGAATTTTCTTGAACGTAGCTATCATGTTTTTTTTTTTTTTTTTTTTTTTTTTTTATAATAATTAATGGTTTAGACTAATTTATGGTTGGATCGACTGGACCAAAAAAATGAAGTATTCAAGCTCTGTTTAGAAAAAAAAAAAAACCCAATTGGTTAGAAGCATCTCAGATATAGATATAAGATACTTCATTCGTTTTGGTATAAAAGGTATAGGCCTATTGGGTGCTTTAAATTACAGCCCATATATTAAGCAAATTCCATTTTGAAAACCACCACCCAACGTGGGAATATCACTTTAAGAAAAGTATTAAACCAGTAATTCTTCTAAAAGGAAATGGAAATATGGTTCTAAATTAAAAATTTGTCTTTTCTTTTTTCTCTTCTTCCTATGCATCCTAATCATATTTCCTACATAAAGCCAACTAAAAATAATAATATATATTCAAAAAGTCATTTGGAAAATTAATTTTTGTATTAGATGACTTACCACTTTTTTCTTTTTCTTTTTTTATTTCGATAGTTACAAATTTACAATGTGGGATGAGAGATTTGAACATTGAATGTTATGGACACACCAACCAGGAACTAGTTAAACTACAAGATTTGCTATTAACTTTTATTGGTTTATACTTTATAGTACTACATCTTGTTTACTCTTGAAATACTTATGTAGACATTCAATTTTACACCCATAATTTAACCTTGAGAGATGACCAAAATAATCATTCTAAGCACTCAAAAATCATGATTGCATTTCACTCATTAAGTCATTCATCACATATCATAAAAATGATTTTGAGATTCTAACGATCACAACGATACGTTCGGTTCCTGAATCGGGCGGTCGAATCAAAAGACATCATAAGATTAAATTTTAACAGCATGCATGCATTTATTTGGAAGGAATTAATCACATGTGATTATTGAAATTAATTTTGATTGGTTAATAATTAAAATTAATTAAATTAATTTTTGTAATTGGTTAAGTAGTTTTGTTAAAATAAGTTTGGTTGCATGGGAATAAAAGAAATAATCTGAAAATGTTAAAAATTAAACTAATAATTAAGATTTAGGGTGATTATCTTTGAGATAATTATTTTAAACATTTAATTATCAAGTTAAGGTGAATTTTATCAGGAATGTGAGTCCAAGACACGTCCAAGTATAATTCCCAGCTCAGAAAAATGCCCAAAAAAGAGTCCAAAATGTGCAAGAAGACAGAATCGGGTGAAGCTGTTAGGAGTGCTAATCAGCAGTTGGAAAGTGCCACCCAGCACTTCAATAGTGTCGATTAGCACAAATTGCAAAATGGGCCCAGATACGTTTTGTTCAGGTCAAAACTCATCAAATTTAATTTTTTGAGATAATATCTGACCTAACTCGTGTCTTCTAACTTCTAAAGCAACCCTAACTTATTTTTTAAGCAGATACACCTCTATAACTAGAGGAGAAAAACCAAAATTCAACATTCCTCTCCCCTTAACGTAAAAGAAACTCTGGAAGTCTGACTTTAAGATTTTCTTTTTTGTTAAGTGCTAATGCTTTAGATTTTAGAGAGATCCTTTCTCTCAGACTTCTAAAGCAATTCCCCCATTTGTTTAAAGAATTTATGCAAGTAAGTAATTTGTTTATTAGTTTTTTTTTATTCACATGTTTGTTTGCATACTTGTTTAAAGTTTATTCATAACATGCTTTCATATTTTCTTAATCAATCTGTTCATATGATAATCTCATGATTCATGCATAATAGATCCAAGATGATGTATGAAGTTTCTATTATGAATCTATAACTCTTTCTTGAAATCTCTTTTTTTTTTTTCAATAAAAATAGATCTAGATATTTCTCTCAAATCTCATGTTTTCTATCTAAATAAAAATAGATCTGGATTTTTCTCTACTGTTTTTCTTTCTAAATAAAAACAGATCTAGATTTCTCTCTCAAATCTCATGTTTTCTATCTAAATAAAAATAGATCTGGATTTTTCTCTACTGTTTTTCTTTCTAAGTAAAAACATATCTAGATTTTTCTCTCCAAAACTCATCGTTTTCTTACTAACAAAAACATATTTAAAATATTTTCTTAATTTCTTATGTTGTAATAAAAAACAAATCTAAAATACCTTTTTCAAAATTTACTCTTGTTTTAAAAAGAGTAGATTCATAAAAGTCCACTTCTTGACTTAATCTTAGATTTATCATTTAAACACATGTTGCATTTCATCACTATATGTTAATGGGTACTTAAATGATCATTAGAGTCTAGAAGATCGGATTTTATCCTGGTAGGATGGGTGCCTAACACCTTCCCATCCTGTAACCTAGACCCCAAACCATAGATCTTAGATTCGTAGAGTAGTTTTTTGTTGATAGATTGTAACTAGGACAAATAGCTTTGTAATTTTTTACTTAGATTCTAATTAGGACCAAAGCCATGTAAAGTTTCTTTCTATCAATTGTAATTGTTCAAATAAATAAGAACTTGATGTTATTTATGTAACTTTGTAGTCTATAAAAAATAAGTGGCGACTCCACAATAAACAAAATTCCCAAAGGAGAGGTGCCGATACCATCTCTTTTTAAGAGATCCCAAATGTTTTGGTCTCTCACAACTTAATAATATTTCATTTAACTGAGGTGAGAATAATTTTCCTATCATAGACTTCAACAAATACCTTAGTTGAAAAATAAATACTTTTTTTTTTTTTTTTTTGCTACATTAAACTTGGGGATGAAGTTGAATCTTGTGCATTCTCGTGGAGGAAGCTAAGAGGTGCCTACTAACCTAAGGTCATTGATTCCAAAATAAATACTTACTAGTAGGGATTGTCAACGAACCATGATAATTCCATAGTTTGTTTGAATCCTGTACATTGTTGTGGAATATAATAAGCCTATCATCTGTCCATCAAATAAGAGAAGAAATAAAAGATAATGATGATAATAGCAATTTAAATCTATCCCAACCATACTAAAGGGTGAAATAGGGGTATACAAGTGAACACCATATGTTTGTTTAAATTTTTGGATTTCCGATTTGGTATTGAAGGGTTCGATTCCAATTTATTGTTTGGGTTTTGGTATGAACTTGAGCTCTAATTGATGCTTTTTTTTTTTTTAAAGAGATATGATATCGATGTAATAAGGGTTTCTCTAGCACTTGGCAAGTAAGACAACCTAAAGCCCCAAATATTTAACTAATAGAATTATCCCTTTACTTGTAAAAGTTTAATTAGACCCAATATATTAACCAATATATAAAAATAATTTTTCCAATATAAAAAGCAAAAAACAACTTTATGTCACTTCATTGGTTGTATTGACTGTTCATTTGTTTTGATTGAGAGTTCTTGATTGGAGAACTCATAATCTCCCACACTCATAAACTAAAATATCTTTTTTCTTTCTTTCTTTCTCTCTCTCTCTCTCAAAAACCAAAAGCAAAATTAAAACTAACAAATTTAAATATAAAAAAAATCAATCTCAAACCTCATTTGTTATGCTCATAGCTAGAAAAATGGCCTCTTTTGATTTAATAAATAAAAGGCACTCTTTTTTAAAAGCCTTCTGCTTGTCGCTTTGTCCTTGGATCAGAAATTCAAGATTGACCATGCAATAGTCTTTGAACAATTCAGCGGTTTGACTTGGGAACAGTTGTATAGTAATAATATTGACATTTGACATAAACTTTAAGAGATATTAAACGACCTTAGAGCATTAGCATCCGGGATTCTAAAAAATATCTCAATTTACCATCTTAAAAACTACTTTATCTATTTTACAAACCATTTTACAACCCACCTAATATCCCAATTCTTATTTTTCACACCTCACCCAAATACTATTCAATTTTTATTCATTTCATTCTCTATTTCTCTCTCTTCCTCACCATCTCTCTCTTTTTTCCTCACCCTTTCTCTTTCTTCACCCACAATCAAAACCAATCACCACTTCCACATCCAGCCACTGCCACATCTAGCCACTGCCACTGCCACAAACACCCACTATAGACACCGCATTTTGTACTCCTTCCGACTCGAGCCCCCGTTCCCCAATAATGTTGAATTCTAAGACCCAAGGTTGGTTTTGGGGCAAAATTAAATGTTAAATTGACTTGAGAAATGTTAAAATGAAAAATATAAATTTTAATGAGCAAATAAATCTATTTTCGGAAAAATAAAGCCAAGGAAACCCTCGCTATGCGCACGCAAGAATCGGCCTGTGCATGCAGCTTTCTGCATGCGTACGCAAGCTCGATCTTGTGCACGCATAACAAATTCTAGAAACCTATACAAGACAAGTTTTCTGCATTAATGTTAAGGTTTGGAACAAATCCCACACCGTTTGGGAGTCGTTCCAAATCCCTTTTTTCACACTATAAGTAGCCTCACATGGTATATTTTCAAAACAAATAGAAATCTCACGGGAAAACACTAAGATTCATTAGAAATAGTGAATCAAAGAGGGAGTTTTTCATAAAACATTCTCAAGTCAATTTTCTTTTGATTAGGGCATTTTCTGGCCTTGATATTTGAGTTTAAGATTACTAATTACTGTTTTATTGAATTGTGAATAGATTTGACTGTGGGGAAAGGTCAAAAATCAAGCTTGAAGAGTTTTTGTTTGAGGTATTAAG
This sequence comes from Notholithocarpus densiflorus, assembly GCA_030021035.2. NCBI lineage: Eukaryota > Viridiplantae > Streptophyta > Magnoliopsida > Fagales > Fagaceae > Notholithocarpus > Notholithocarpus densiflorus. The sequence continues at coordinate 3,594,919 of JARYZH020000030.1, forward strand.
TTTTAAACCTTTCTTTTCTTTTCTTTTCTGCTCTTTAATCCTTCTGTTTGCTTTATTTTCTTGTTATAATATGCTTTAATATGTTTATCTAGCTTAGGTTTATGTTTTTGTATGTTTAAAATGCATGTTAGGATGTTAGATTCAGTGTTTTAAGTTCTGCTATGTTTCTAGGGTTTCTGGGCAGAAACCTGCGCACGCATAATCTTGCCTGCACATGAACTTGCTCAGAAATCCTAATTTTTTTTATATTTGTTTTTGCTTCTACTTTCACATGTATGCTTTTGTATAGCCTCTTTCTCGTATTTTCATGCTTTCAAAGCTTCTGTTTCACATGTTTGTTTGCTTGTTTGCTATCACATGTTAGAATTAGGGTTTATCTAGTGTTTTGTTGTTTTGATGCTATGAACATGCATTCACATGCCCATGCATGATGCCATAGGTGCTGAGTTGCTGCAAGGTAAGTAAAAGGTAAGTTATGCGTTTGTATTGAACATACATTTGTGATGTGATCTTGCTTAGGTTTAATGATAATTGTGATCTTGATGCCTTGGATGATGACATGTTTTGATTGGCTTTGTTTCTACTCTTGATTTAATGATTCACATGTTTCTACCTTGGATATGATGATAGAGTTTATGATGAAGCATGCTTAGATGTATGATTAGGGTTTGTGAGATGATGAATGCTTTGATGCCATAATGAGATGAATGATAGGTTGTTTGATATGCATGATTAGATGTATGGTAGGTTTTGGTTTAATAAGGTTAAGACATAAGACACAATGATGGGAAGCCAACCCTATTGTTGGGTGGGTTTGGGTGCCTAACTGTTAGCATTAGTGCCCTTAAATCCTATTGTATAATGTTATGTTTGACATTATGTATGATTTAATGTTATGATTAATAAAGTTGTTTTATTATTATCTAAAATAATGGTAACATAAATATTTGGACATTATCATATAGTCCATGAGAAGTATAGTATGTGATTTATGTGATTTAGTCACAGAAGATATAGATCACAAGTTCTTTGTAAATTCAGAATTTTAGTTCGTAGTTGGTAATGAAATTGGGTATTTTATCTGCGAAAATTATAACATATCAACTAAGATGATTTGTCTTGATCATGGAAGTAGAGACTTCTAGTTGATATGTTGATATGTTTTAAAAGTTAAAACATATTGAACTAGACCGTTGTGAGATTTATTATTCTCCTAACGACTGTCAAATGAATAATAAATCTCACTACTTCTATTTGCATGAACTCTTAATTTTAAAAGAATAATGGACCTGATTATGAGGTGTAGGTTACTTTGATATATCAGGAGTGAGATCTAAAGTCACGATCAAAACCTCAGTCTGTTGGGCAGCCACATTTAGTGTTGATGGAACATATATTCTCAAGATGGAATTCATAATCTCTTAACAGAGATATAAAATATTCCCTTAAGATAAGTTTAATGAGTTTGGTTATTCAGAGTGTTAGGCCTAACCACTTTAGTAAGGAGTTACTAAAGTATATATTTATGAAATTAGATTTCATAAATATATGATGAATAATTTAAAGGATTAAACCGGGTACTCGAGAATTAAGATGTAGTAATCTTCAAAGTGGCAGTCTACATTCATGACTTTGTATTACTACGAATATTTTATGAAGGGGTTGTATGTATAATAAAGTTTTGAAATATAATTTATTAATAAGGTCTAGAGTGCAATTATATTTATATAGTGGTATTAAATATAATTAATGGTAACTTTAGATTTGTCAAGAGTTGACAGAAAAGCTCAAGGCCGATTGGAGCTAAAGTCTTATTTGTTCCCTTTTGGTCCCACTCCAAGCCACACACTAAAGCTCAATTGGAAAGGCCCAATAGGCCAGCTCAATTAGATAATTAGTTAGATATAAAAGGAGAAACATACAGAATTTTATAGATGATACTTTATTGTGAAATGGTGTGTATGTGTGAGTGAAGCCACTCGATTATTCTCCCTTGGAAATTGATTGAGAGATCACACTTCTTGGGCGTAAAGTGGAATTGGAGTGAAAATTAAAAGTGTTCCCAAGTACTTCTAATCTTTTGTTTTGAATTTCACCACACCAAGGTACGCTCTCTTGTTCTTTAATTCTGAAATTTACATAGTGCATGTTATCAATCATGAATGAAGTAGATTCGTGTTTGTTGCTTCCGCTGTGTGTTTTGTATGAGATACAAAACCAGTTTTTCCAACAATTGGTATCAGAGCAGTCTTCAATATCATGCTTGTATAACATGTGATTGAGTTTTATAATTAAAGAAAAACCGTTTTCTTGGTGTTCTAGTTTACTGCAGTAAAATTTCTGCATATTTATGTTCTTATTGTGGTCTACGATGTGGATATGTTTAGAGTTTCATGGCATTAGTTTTAAAGTTCTAAATGAAACTGGAATATCGGTCAAGCATGAGCATTTCGTTTTGCACTGCTTGGATATGGTTTTATTTGATAACCGTTGCCGATGCCATGATTAATATATGTGATATTTTGATTGTTGATTCGTAAAGGCAATGGCCGTTTCAATAGTTGAGGCTATGGCTTAAGGTTTAAGAATATGAATGTAACTGGTATAACCGTCATGTGCGTGCACTTTGTTTTGCACCGGTTGGATATACTTGGCATAGTTATTGTTTTTATTCAATAATTAGTGTTGCCGTTAATGTATATCTTGGCATGATATGTTGTTGTACAAATGTATATCGTGGACCCATGTATTCAATATGCCATTAACATGCTTTCGTTTATATGTTTGTTAAAGTTGAATAATGAACATTGCCGGTTGCTTTTGATTTTGCTAGACGTGCATGCATGAATGAATAGCTTGTTGGATATATTTCACATAGCTTTCATTCTTGAATGATGAACATGTACAGATGTTAGTCTAGTGATATATATGTGAATTCATGTAAGTATATAAGTCTAAATTATAGATTTTCACATGATGTTCCTTTCAAAATTGGTTCTTGGTGTTTTGTATATGCATGATGTTACTTTGAGAAAGATAACAATGTATGCATACAAGGAATTCTCTTTTTCAGTTTTAATACAAATTACTGATAAAGATACTCTCATGTTAATGCTAGATTATGAAATTTATTCCTAATAAGATTAGGATTATGTTTTCAAGAGTTTCTAGCATTATTATGGTTCTTGATCTTAAAAACCTTTAATTTAAAATATCTAGTGGGAGAGAGATACAAGGGTTGGATCTCACGGCTTCCATTATCTGTTCATAGTAGTGTGGGGTAAGCACCTCGTTTTGGCGAATATGCCTCGCGATCCCAAAGGAGGATGTTTACTTCATAGTACTACAAGATTGAACTTATCCGTTTAAAGTAGTGTGAACAAGCACCTCGTCTTGGCGTATATGCCTCGCGATCCCAAAGGAGGGTGTTTTGTTCCATGGTACTACAAATTTAAACACTATAAAGGGAGATGAAATGTGGCTACACATGATTTTAGATAATGGTGTACACTAGACTAAGTGTAATGTTAACCTCCCAAAGAAACTATGTCATTATTACTTAGAGGCTAAAGGTAATACGGCATATTATTAGTGTTTGATAAGAGTTATCATGATAGCACTAATAATGAGAATAGTTCTCAATCAATCATAGTGTTTATAATATACTACTACCAAGGAATTATAGACATGAGATTGGGTTGTCGTTGCATATTTTATATTATGATTTTATTAAGGTTCCATACTATATATTTATATGCTAAATTGATAATGTCTAGTTTACTAATTATATTCATGTTTGTTATTTTCAGATTTAAAATCATGGCATCATTTAGCTCACTTGTTGCTATTCTTAATCAAAACAAACTGATTGGATCCAACTATGTTGACTGGAAAAGAAATTTGGACATTGTTCTTACTGCTGAAGAGCACAAATATGTGCTTACTCAATCATGTCCTAGTTTTCCATCATTAGATGCTTCTCTTGAGGAAAAACAGCGATATGATCGTTGGTAGAAATCTAATGAGATGGCTAAGTGCTATATCCTAGCATCTATTTCAAATGTTCTACAACATCAAATGCAGGATGTAGAACTAGATTCAGACATAATTCTAAGTCTAAAGGAGATGTTTGGTGAGTAAGGCCATTCTGTAAGGCAAGAAACTATGAGGCTGATTTATAATACCAAAATGGCTGAAGGTACTTCAGTGAGGGAGCATTGTCTTAGGATGATCTCTAATCTGAATGCATTGAAAGTTTTAGATGCCAATATTGATGGAGAATCCCAAATGGATATGATACTCCAGTCACTACCAGAATCATTCAAGGAATTTAGACTTAGCTATAATATGAACAAAAAGGTTTACTCATTGTCTGAATTGATAAATGAGTTGGTAGCGGCGGAAGGCATCCTTGATACTTCTAGTGTTGATGCCAATATGGCTGAAGCTTCTTCTTCTCAACCTAAGTTGAAAGATAAGGGTAAAAAGAAAAAGAAGAAAAAGGACTTCGCCAAGCAAGATGGTAAACAAGTTACCTTAGGAGTTGCCAACAAAGGAAAGAAAACCAAAGGAAAGTGTTTCCATTGTGATGAGGAAGGACATTGGAAGAGGAATTGTCCAATATTTAAGGCTGCTAAGAATAAAGGTATGAAAAGTACATTCCTTCTTGAAACATGTTTAGTACAGAATCCCACGAATTCTTGGTGTGTGGATTTAGGTTGAACTAATCATATTCGCAATTCTTTGCAGGGGTTTCAGGAGACCAGAAAGCTAAATGAAGGGGAAATGTTTCTTACCTTGGCTGATAGGAGCAGGATTCCAGTTGTAGCTATTGGAGTGTTTAATTTATATTTTGAATCTAGAGTTTTAATATTGGAAGACTGTTTGTATGTACCTAATGTTCATAGGAATTTAATTTCTACAACTTATTTAGGTAAACATGGATATTATGTTATCCTAAAAGACAATGTTGTAATAAAGAAGAATAAAATGTTTATCTGTTCTGGCAATATTGTAGACTGTCTTTATATATTAACTCCAGATAAACATGAATTATACAATTCTGAATTAAATAATAACTCTCATGTAAAATCATTAAAGAGAAAGTTTCATTCTACTAATGATGCATATCTTTGGCACTTGCGTTTGGGTCATATTAATTCAAACAGAATTCAAAGACTGATTAAAGATGGACTCTTACAGTCCATGGACTTTAATGGATTTCCAGTTTGTGAATCTTGTTTGGAAGGTAAAATGACCAAACAACCTTTTAATGCAAAAGGTAGAAGAGCCCAAGAATTGCTTGAATTAGTTCATACAGATGTTTATGGTCCTATGTCAACCCAAGCAAAAGGAGGTTATGAGTACTTCATCACTTTTACTGATGATTACTTAAAATATGGTTATGTGTACCTAATGAGACGGACGTTCGAAGCCTTTGAAAAGTTCAAAGAGTTTAGGGCTGAAGTTGAGAATCAATTAGGTAAACACATAAAGGCCATTCGATCTGATTGAGGTGGTGAATACCTTCTTGGGGATTTCAAGGACTACTTAATTCGAAATAGGATTGTATCCCAATTAACTGCATCTGGAACTCCCCAACAGAATGGTGTAGCAGAAAGAAGGAATAGGACTCTTTTAGAAATGGTTAGGTCCATGATGAGTTACTCAACTTTACCAGTTTCTTTTTGGGGATATGCACTAAAAACTGCAATGCATATTTTGAATTTAGTTCCATCAAAATTTGTTCCCAACACACTTAAGGAATTGTGGAGTGGGCGTAAGCCTAGTATGAGATACCTCCACATCATTTGGGGATGTTTGGCACATGTGTTGAAAGGGAAGTCTGATAAGTTGGAAGCAAAACAGAAGTATGCATGTTTTTAGGGAATTCAAAGGAAACTAAGGGTTATTTATTCTATAATCATAAAGATAACAAAGTGTTTGTTAGCACCAATGCCAAGTTTTTTGAGGATGATTATGTGAATAATTTTAGTCCTAGAAGTAAAGTTGTCTTGGCTGAAATAGATGAACTTGTAATAGAACAACCAATGCATGAAACTAGGGATGATGTGGGTGTATTAGATACACCACAAGACATTACTCATAAGATGACTAGTACACAGGTGCCTCGTCGTAGTGAGATAATTGTTCGGCCTCTTATAAGATTTATAGGTTTGGGAGAAACTTATGAAACTATCCCAGAAGAGGCTGAATTGGATCCCTACACTTATGAAGAGGCAATGAATGATATAGATGCACATCATTGGGTCCAAGCTATGAAATCTAAATTGGATTCTATGTATTCTGTTCGCGTAAAATAATCTGCAAGCGCACAGAATCGTAACAAGTAGTAATGTGTTTTTAGAAAACGAATGTCGAACCCACAGAAATTAACTATGTTATTGAAGACCGAAATTCACTAAATTAATTACTATTTGGAAAATTGAAAATAAAAGGAACGTTCTACTATCTAGATTAAATTAAACTATTTAATAAAAATAAATCTAGCAAAGCGTAAAAGTCTAAAAGTGTAAAGAAGAAAATATGATAAGAATGGATCTAGAGCGGTTGATTTCACCTAACAAATCCCACACAATTTATTATTCCTAATTATTAAATTCTAATGATCTCCCGTTGATGATTAAAAATTCCTTAAGTATTCAATATCTTCTCTCGAATAATATCAAAAATATCTTCAACTAACAATTCCATATCTCTATGCGAATTTAATTAATTGGAGACTCATTATGTACTTTGAATTTTCTGAAAAATCACATTAATCGCGGTAAAGCATCTCTACTTTCGCTCAACTAATGGTGTTTAATTCTAGAACTAAAATAACAAATCACCTCTCGGTCTCATTGTCATTCAATTGATCAATCAATAAGTCGTAGAAAGAAATATTAAGCATTAAGAATAAGAATTAAACACTCAATCATGGAAATATTAAAAATAAAATAACTCAGAATATAAATTGTGTGTTCATTGCTAGACTACATCAACGCTCTAGAAAATAAAATTTAGTTCATAATAAAATTGAAAAGAAAACAAATAAAACTTATGTCTTTCATCTGAATTGGTTGATCAACATGAAACTCTCGCCTTTGTCCTCAGATCCTCCTCTTCAGAAAGACTCCCAAAAAAATACTTCAATGCGGCACCCTCTTTTCCTCTCAGGTTTCTTCTCCTCTCTTTTTTCCCTAAAGAGCCTTTAAATAGGTCAAGGAATCCTATTCCCGTTTGAAGAAAATCCTAGATTTTTAGGCTTCACTTAACTGACAATGTTGGCCCATTTATCTCCAGAATTAGGGCTTTTGGTAAACTACAAAGTTGTAGCCCTTTAAGTTAACTTTCCATCCCAACTTGAATCACCTCGATTGGACATCTAAGCCCAAAGTTATGTCGAAATTACTAACTAATGTGCAGGCTGGAATCCTAATCCAAATTGGACTTGAATTTGGTGCAAACTTCCTTTGATTCCTTGCTCTAGTTGGACTTAAATTAAATTGGGTTGGTCTTCTCTTGAATTCACACCTGGCTGGATGTAAGTTGATTTGATTCAATTGACCTAGCCCCACTTTGCATGTAAAGCCCTTGTATTAATCTGAAATCTTCTCATTCCTTCAAAGTACAAATGAATGGATAAATATAAATAAAAATCAAATCAAATCAAAAGAAATAAAGGAAAACTAACAAATTTAATAAGTAAGAGGATAATAAAAATCATGTAAAAATTACACTTATCATATTCCAATCAAGTATGGGATCTTGTAAAGGCGCCTAACGACATTAAACCTGTTGGTTGCAAATGGGTTTACAAGACGAAAAGAGGGATAGAAAGAAAGGTTGAAACCTTTAAAGCAAGACTAGTGGCGAAAGGGTATACACAAAAAGAAGGTATTGACTATGATGAAACTTTTTCGCCAGTAGCCATGCTTAAATATATCAGAATTCTCTTATCCATTGCTGCTCATTATGATTATGAGATTTGGCAAATGGATGTCAAAACTGCATTTCTTAATGGCAATCTTGAAGAAGAAATCTATATAATGCAATCGGAAGGTTTCATAGCAAAGAACCAAGAGCATATGGTATGTAAGTTGAAAAAGTCCATTTATGGACTTAAGCAAGCATCTAGGTCATGGAACATCAGATTTGATCAAGCAATCAAATCATTTGGTTTTGAACAAAATCTTGATGAACCATGTATGTACAAAAGACATAGAGATAAAGTAGTAATGTTCCTAGTGCTTTATGTTGATGATATTCTACTAATTGGAAATGATGTAGGGGTAATGTCATCGGTAAAGATTTGGTTGTCAAGCCAATTTGATATAAAGGACCTAGGTGAAGCTAACTTTATTCTAGGGATCAAGCTTTGGCGAGATTGCAAGAATAAGATGTTAGGTTTATCACAAACTGGGTATATAGATAAGGTTTTAGAACAGTTTAGCATGTAAAACTCCAAGAAATGATTGTTTCCTTTTAGACATGGAGTTCCTCTATCTGATGACCAAAGGCCTAAGACACTTGAGGAAGAAAATATAATAAGACAAGTCCTTTATGCTTCTGCAGTGGGAAGTCTCATGTATGCCATGCTATGTACTAGACCAGATATCTGTTATTCAGTTGGCATGGTCAACCAATATCAATCAAATCCAGGACTTAAACATTGGTAAGTTGTAAAGCATATTCTCAAGTATCTACGGAGAATGAGAGATTATATGTTTGTTTACCATAGTGAGGATTTCATTCCCATTGGTTATAAAGATTCAAATTTTTAGTAAGATCTTGATTTCAGAAAGTCCACTTCAAGTTGTGTGTTCACCTTGGGAGGTGGAGCCAAAAGTTGGAGGAGTGTTAAGCAATCATGTATTGCCGACTCCACCATGGAAGTTAAATATATTGCTGCTTGTGAAGCAGTAAAGGAAGCTGTTTGGCTCAAGAAATTCCTTTCTGATCTTAGTGTTGTGAGAATGGAGCAAGTTCCTATCATGTTGTTTTGCGACAATAGTGAAGTGGTTGCACAATCCAAGGATCCAAGGAATCATAAGAAAGGAAAGCACATAGAAAGAAAGTACCACATTATTCGAGACATTGAGGAGATGTAGTAGTAGCAAAGATTGATAGTGAAAATAATCTAGTAGATCCCTTTACCAAAGCCTTGCCCCAAAAGACTTTTAAGTCACATTTGGAGGGAATGAGAGTTAGATTAGTGCACAATAGTCTTTAGGGAAAGTGGGAGATTGTTAGGATTAGTGCCCTTAAATCCTATTGTATGATGCTATGTTTGACATTATGTATGATTTAATGCTATGATTAATAAAGTTGTTTTATTATTATCTAAAATAATGGTAATATAAATATTTGAACATTATCATATAGTCCATGAGATTCACAGTATGTGATTTATGTGATTTAGTCACAGAAGATATAGATCATAAGTTCTTTGTAAACTCAGAATTTTGGTTCGTAGTCGGTGATGAAATTTGGCATTTTATCTGCGAAGACTATAACATATCAACTAAGATGATTTGTCTTGATCATAGAAGTTGAGACTTTTAGTTGATATGTTGATATGTTTTAAGAGTTAAGACATATTGAACTGGATCGCTGTGAGATTTATTATTCTCCTAATGACTGTCAAATAAATAATAAATCTTACGACTTCTATTTGCATGAACTCTTAATCCTGAGAGAATAATGGACCTGATCATAAGGTGTAAGTTTCTTTGATATATTAGGAGTGAAATCTAAAGTTACGATCAAAACCTCAGTTTGTTGGGCAGCCACATTTAGTGTTAATGGAACATATATTCTCAAGATGGAATTCATAATCTCTTAATGGAGATATAAAATATTCCCTTGAGATAAGTTTAATGAGTTTGGTTATTCAAAGTGTTAGGCCTAACCACTTTAGTAAGGAGTTACTAATGTATATATTTATGAAATTGGATTTCATAAATATATGATGAATAACTTAAAAGATTAAACCGGATACTCAAGGATTAAGATGTAGTAATCTTCAAAGCGGCAGTCTACATTCATGACTTAGTATTACTACGAATATTTAATAAAGGGGTTGCATGTATAATAAAGTCTTTGAATATAATTTATTAATAAGGCCTAGAGTGCAATTATATTTATATAGTGGTATTAAATATAATTAATGGTAACTTTGGACTTGTCAAGAGTTGACAGAAAAACCTAAGGCCCATTGGAGCTAGAGTCTTATTTAGTCCCTTTTGGTCCCACTCCAAGCCACATACTAAAGTCCAATTGGAAAAGCCCAATAAGCCAGCCCAATCAGATAATAAGTTAGATATAAATGGAGAAACATACAGAATTTTATAGATGATACATTATTGTGAAATGGTGTATATGTGTGAGTGAAACCACTTAATTATTTTCCCTTGGAAACTAATTGAGAGACCACACTTCTGTTAGGATAAGTGCCCTTAAATTTTATTGTATGATACTATGTATAATATTAAGTATGGCATTATGTATGACTTAATATTGTGTTTAATAAAGTTGTTTTATTATTATTTGAAATAATGGTAACATGAATATTCGAACATTATCATATAGTCCATGAGATGTATAGTATGTGATTTATGTGATTTAGTTACAGAAGATATAAGTCACAAGTTCTTTGTAAACTTAGAATTGTAGTTCGTAGTCGGTGATGAAATTGGGCATTTCATTTGCGAAGATTATAACATATTAAGTAAGATGATTTGTCTTGATCATGGAAGTGGAGACTTCTAGTTGATATGTTGATATGTTTTAAGAGTTAAAACATATTGAACTGGACCGCTATGAGATTTATTATTCTCCTAATGACTGTCAATTGAATAATAAATCTCATGACTTCTATTTACATGAACTCTTAATCCTGAGAGAATAATAGACCTAATCATTAAGTGTAGGTTGCTTTGATATATTAGGAGTGAGATCTAAATTAACGGTCAAAACCTCAGTATGTTAGGCAGCCACATTTAGTGTTGATGGAACGTATATTCTCAAGATGGAATTCATAATCTCTTAGCGGAGATACAAAATATTCCCTTAAGATAAGTTTAATGGGTTTGTTATTTAGAGAGTTAGGCCTAACCACTTTAGTAAGACTAAAGTATATATTTATGAAATTGGATTTCATAAATATATGGTGAATAACTTAAAAGGATTAAACCGGGTACTCAAAGATTAAGATGTAGTAATCTACAAAGTGGCAGTTACATTCATGACTTTGTGTTACTACGAATATTTTATGAAATGGTTGCATGTACAATAAAGTCTTGGGATATAATTTATAGATAAGGCCTAGAGTGCAACTATATTTATATAGTGGTATTAAATATAGTTAATGGTAACTTTGAACTTGTCAAGAGTTGACAGAAAAGCCCAAAACCCATTGGAGCTAGTGTCTTATTGGTCCCTTTTGGTCCCACTCCAAGCTACATACTAGAGCTCAATTGGAAAGGCCCAAAAGGCTAGCCCAATTATATAATCAGTTATAAAGAGAGAAACATACAGAATTTTAAATAGAACAACTTACATGAAATGGTGTATGTGAGTGTTGGACACTCTTGAATTCTCTCTTGAACATTTCATATAACTTATTGAGAGACCACACATCTTGGGCGTTAGTGGAATTGGAGTGAAAATTAAAAGTACTCCCAAGTGCTTACAATCTTTGTTTTGAAATTCACCACACCAAGATACACTCTCTTGTTCTTGTATTCTGAAATTTACCTAGTGCATGTTGTCAATCGAATGAAGTAGATCCGTTAATTTTCCGCTGCATATATGTATATTTCCATCAAATGGTATCAGAGCGGTCTTCAATTTCGAATTGTATAACATGTTTTATGAGTTTTGGAATTAGAGATTATAGTTTCATATTGTTTGAAGATTTTGCATTTAATTTTCTGCATGGTTATTGAAACTATGATTTTATAAAAACTGATATTGATGTTATGATGTTGTTTAAATTTGAATTTAAGTATGTTAAATTGATCTTTAAGGCTATAGCATCAATGAATTTCAGTTTTGATATCATTATCTAACTATCATGTTCGTATGTTAGTTGTTTGTTCAAGAAAAACCGTAGAAAACTGCCTTAGAGAAATTCTGGAAATTTGAGTTTCACGAGTTTCGATCGATCGAAAATCACTTTCGATCGATCGAAAATCACTTTCGATCGATCGAGTGAAATAGTGATCAGACTTTCTTAAATAGATTGATTTTCGATTGCTAGTCGATCGATCGAATTTGTTTTTCGATCGATCGAGAGGCAATTTCGATCAATCGAAGAAGTCAGATGGTCAAGTTCGAATTTCTTAATTTTTTTGATCGATCGAAGGGCACATTCGATCAATCGAAAGAAAGAAAATCAGAATTTTTTCAAGTGTTTTCACATGTAAGAAGAGTAAGACTATGTGTAATTAGATTATGCATGTTTTAAAATTAAAAACCTTTCCTTTAAAACATCTAATGGGAGAGAGATACAGGGTTGGATTTCACGGCCTCCATTATCGGTTCATAGTAGTGTGGGTAAGTACCTTGTCTTGGTGTATATACCTCGCGATCCCAATGGAGGGTGTTTACTTCATAGTGTTACAAGATTGAACTTACACGTTTAAAGTAGTGTGGACACGCACCTCGTTTTGGCGTATATGCCTCGCGATCTCAAAGGAGGGCGTTTTGTTCCATGGTACTACAACTTTAAACACTATAAAGGAGATGAAATGTGGCTACACATGATTCTAGATAATGGTGTACACTAGACTAAGTATAATGTTAACCTCCCAAAGGAGTTATATCATTATTACTTAGAGGCCAAAGGTAATACGGCATATTATTAGTATTTGATAAGAGTTATCATGATAGCACTAATAATGAGAATAATTCTCAATCAATTAATGTGTTTATAATAAACTTGCTACTAAGGAATTATAGACATGGATTGGGTTGTCGTTGCATATATTATTTTATAGTTTCATTAAGGTTCCATACTATATGTTTATATGCTAAATTGATAATGTCCAGTTTACTTATTATATTCATGTTTATTATTTTCAAATTTGAACATGACATCATTTAGCCCACTTGTAACCATTCTTAATCAAAACAAACTGACTGAATCCAACTATGTTGATTGGAAAAGAAATTTGGACATAGTTCTCACTGCTGAAGAGCACAAATATGTGCTTACTAAACCATGTCCTAGCCTTCCTTCATTAGATGCTCCTCTTGAGGAAAAACAACGATATGATCGTTGGTAGAAATCTAATGAGATGGCCAAGTACTACATCCTAGCATCTATCTCAAATGTTCTACAGCATCAAATGCAGGATGTAGAACTAGTTTTAGACTTTATGCTAAGTCTGAAGGAGATGTTTGGTGAGCAAGGCTGTTCTGCAAGGCAAGAGACCATGAGGCAAATTTATAATACCAAAATGGCTGAAGGTGGTTCAGTAAGGGAGCATTGTCTTACAATGATCTCTAATCTGAATACATTGGAAGTTTTAGGTGTTGATATTGATGGAGAATCCCAAGTGGATATGATACTCCAGTCACTACCAAAATCATTCAAGGAATTCAAACTTAACTATAATATGTACAAAAAGATTTATACATTGTCTGAATTAATGAATGAGTTGATAGCGGCGGAAGGCATCCTTGGTACTTCTAATTTTGAAGCCAATATTGGTGAAGTTTTTACTTTTCAACCTAAGTCGAAAGACAAGGGTAAGAAGAAGAAGAAGAAGGAATTCACCAAGCAAGAGGGTAAACAAATTGCCTTAGGGGTTGCTGACAAAGGAAAGAAGCTCAAAGGAAAGTGTTTCCATTGTGGTGTGAAAGGACATTGGAAGAGAAATTGTCCAATATTCAAGGCTGCCAAGAATAAGGGTATGAAAAATACATTCCTTCTAGAAATATGTTTGGTGTAGAATCCCACGGATTCCTGGTGTGTGGATTCAGGTTGTACTAATCATATCTGCAATTCCTTGCAGGGGTTCCAAGAGACCAGAAAGCTTAAAGAAGGAGAGTTGTTTCTTACTTTGGCTGATGGGAGTAGGATTCCGATTGTAGCTGTTGGTGTTTATAATTTATGTTTTGAATCTAGAGTTTTAACATTGGAAGACTGTTTGTATGTACCTAATGTTCATAGGAATTTAATTTCTACTACTTACTTAGGTAAACATAGATATTGTGTTATCCTTAAAGACAATTTTGTAATAAAGAAGGGTAAAATGTTTATCTGTTCTAGCAATATTGTGGATGGTCTTTATATTTTAACTCCTGATAAGCATGAATTATATAATTCTGAATTAGATAATAACTCTCATGTAAAATCATTAAAGAGAAAGTTTCCTTCTACTAGTGATGCATATCTTTGGCACTTGCGTTTAGGTCATATTAATTTAAACAGAATTCAAAGATTGATCAAAGATGGACTCTTAGAGCCAATGGACTTTGATGAATTTCCAGTTTGTGAATCTTGTTTGGAAGGTAAAATGACCAAACGACCTTTTAATGCAAAAAGTAGAAGAGCCCAAGATTTGCTGAAGCTAGTGCATACTGATGTGTGTGGTCCTATGTCAACCCAAGCAAAAGGAGGTTATGAGTACTTCATCACTTTTACCGATGATTACTCAAGATATGGTTATGTGTAACTAATGAGACAAAAGTCCGAGACCTTTGAAAAGTTCAAAGAGTTTAGGGCTGAAGTTGAGAAGCAATTAGGTAAACACATAAAGGCCATTCGATTTAATCGAGGTGGCGAATACCTTCTTGGGGATTTCAAGGATTACTTAATTCAAAATGGGATAGTATCCTAATTGACTGCACCTGGAACTCTCCAACAAAATGGTGTAGCAGAAAGAAGGAATATGACTCTTTTGGAAATGGTTAAGTCCATGATGAGTTATTCAACTTTGCCTGTTTCTTTTTGGGGATATGCACTAAAAACTGCAATGCATATTTTAAATTTAGTTTCATCAAAATCTATTCCTAACACACCCATAGAATTGTGGAGTGGGTGCAAGCCTAGTATGAAATATCTTCACATTTGGGGATGTCCAGCACATGTGTTGAAAGGGAAGTCTGATAAGTTGGAAACTAAAACGGAAGTATGCATGTTTTTAGGGTATTCAAAGGAAACAAAGGGTTATTTATTCTATAATCATAAGGATAACAAAGTGTTTATTAGCATCCATGCCAAATTTTTGGAAGATGATTATGTAAATAATTTTATGTTGGAAAAATACATGTTTGTAACGAATACAAAACATACGCAGCAGAAAATTAATGAATTTACTTCATTCGCAATAGATAACATGTACTATGTAAGTTTCAAAATTTTAGAACAAGAAAGCATACCTTGGTGCTGTGAAATTCAAAACCAAAAGATTAGAAGTACTTGGGAACACTTTTAATCTTCACTCCAATTCCACTTGATGCCCAAGATGTGTGGTCTCTCAATCAGTTTCCAAGGAGAGAATGGGAGAGTGTCCAACACTCACATACAATCCATTTCATCATTTCATTCTCTCATATGATCTTAATGAAGACCCTTTATGAAAGTCTTATGAAAAATTTAATGAAAGTACTTTTATAAAATTCTGTATGTTTCTCTCCTTATATACAACTGATTATCTAATTGGGCTGGCCTTTTGGGCCATTCCAATTAGGCTCTAGTATGTGGATTGGAGTGGGACCAAAAGGGAACAAATAAGACTCTAGCTCCAATGAGCCTTGAGCTTTTCTGTCAACTCTTGACAAGTCCAAAGTTACCATTAATTATATTCAATACCACTATAAGAATATAATTGCACTCTAGGCCTTAATAATAAATTATATCCCAAAACTTTATTATACATGCAACACGTTCATTAAAATATTTGTAGTAATACAAAGTCATGAATGAAGATTGTCACTTTGAAGATTACTACATCTTAATCCTTGAGTACCCGATTTAATCCTTTACGTTATTCATCATATATTTATGAAATCCAATTTCATAAATATATACTTTAGTAACTCTTTACTAAAGTGGTTGGGCCCAACACTCTGAATAACTAAACCCATTAAACTTATCTCAAGGGAATATTTTATATCTCTGTTAAGAGATTATGAATTCTATCTTGAGAATATATATTCCATCAACACTAAATGTGGCTGCCCAACATACTAAAATTTTGACCGTAATTTATAGATCTCACTCTTGATATATCAAAGTAACCTACACCTTATGATCAGGTCCATTATTCTCTTATGATTTAGAGTTTATGTAAATAGAAGTCGTGTGATTTATTATTCATTTCACAGTCGTTAAGAGAATAATAAATTTCACAGCGGTCTAATTCAATATGTTTTAACTCTTAAAACATGTCAACATACCAATTAGAAGTCTCCACTTCCATGATCAAGACAAATCGACGTAGTTGAGATGTTATAATCTTTGCAGATGAAATGCCCAATTTCATCACCGACTACGAACTAAAATTCTGAGTTTACAAATAACTTGTAATTTATATCTTCTGTAACTAAATCACATAAATCACATACTATGCATCTCATGGACTAAGATAATGTCCCATTAGTTCATAAATAGTCTCATATAATTAAACAATTTAATTATTTATGACATGCCAATAAATTGAATTTTTAGGGCATAAACCCCAACATTTTAATCCTAGAAGTAAAGTTGTTTTGGCTGAAATGAATGAACCTGTAAATGAACAACCAATGAATGAAACTAGGGATGATGTGGCTATATTAGATACACCACAAGATATTACTCAAGAGATGTCTAGTACACAGGTGCCTCGTCGTAGTGGGAGAATTGTCCAGCCTCCTATAAGATTCATAGGTTTGGGAGAAACTTATGAAGCTATCTTAGAAGAGGCTAAATCGGATCCTTACACTTATGATGAAGCAATGAATGATATAGATGCACATCATTGGATCCAAGCTATGAAATCTGAATTAGATTTCATGTATTCCAATCAAGTTTGGGATCTTGTAGAGGCGCCTAACGGCATTAAACCTGTTGGCTGCAAATGGGTTTACAAGAGGAAGAGAGGGATAGATAGAAATGTTGAAACCTTTAAAGCAAGGCTAGTGGCGAAAGGGTATACACAAAAAAAGGTATTGATTATGAGGAAACCTTTTCACCAGTAGCAATGCTTAAATCTATCAGAATTCTCTTATTTATTACTACTCATTTTGATTATGAGATTTTGCAAATGGATGTCAAGACTGCTTTTCTCAATGGCAATCTTGAAGAAGAAATCTATATGATGCAACCGGAAGGTTTCGTAGCAAAGAACCAAGAGCATATGGTATGCAAATTGAAAAGGTCCATTATGGACTTAAGCAAGCATCTAGGTCATGGAACATCAGATCTGATTAAGCAATCAAGTCATTTGGTTTTGAACAAAATTTTGATGAACCATGTGTGTACAAAAGACATCAAGATAAAGTAGTAATGTTCCTAGTGCTTTATGTTGATTATATTCTACTCATTGGAAATGATATAGGGGTAATGTCATCAATAAAGGTTTGGTTGTCAAGTCAATTTGATATAAAGGACTCGGGTGAGGCTAACTTTATTCTAGGGATCAAGTTTTAGCGAGATCGCAAGAATAAGATGTTAGGCTTATCACAAGCTGGATATATAGATAAGGTTCTAGAACGGTTTAGCATGTAAAACTCCAAGAAAGGATTACTTCCTTTCAGACATGAAGTTCCTTTGTCTGATGACCAAAGGCCTAAGACTCAAGAGGAAGTAGATATAATGAGACAAGTTCCTTATGCTTCAGCAGTAGGAAGTCTCATGTATGCCATGCTTTGTACTAGACCAGATATTTGTTATTCAATTGGCATGGTCGTCCGATATCAATCAAATCCAGGACCAAAATATTGGCAAGCAGTAAAGCATATTCTTAAGTATCTACGGAGAACGAGAGATTATATGCTTGTTTACCATTGTGAGGATTTAATACATGTTGGCTATACAGATTCAAACTTTCAATCGGATCTAGATTTCAGAAAATCCACTTTAGGATGCGTTTTCACCTTAGGAGGTGGAGCCATTAGTTGGCGGAGTATTAAGCAATCTTGTATTGTAGACTCCACCATGGAGGCAGAATATGTTGCTGCTTGTGAGGCAGCAAAGGAAGCTGTATGGCTCAAGAAATTACTTTCTGACCTTGGTGTAATGAGAATGGAGCAAGTTCCAATCACATTGTTTTGTGACAACAGTGGAGTAGTTGCATAATCTAAAGATCCAAGAAATCATAAGAAAAGAAAGCACATTGAGAGGAAGTACCATATCATTCGAGATATTGTTGCTTGTGAATATGTGGTGGTAGCAAATATTGAAAGTGCAAATAATCTAGCAGATCCGTTTACCAAAACTTTGTCTCAAAAGACTTTCGAGTCACATTTGGAGGGAATGAGAGTTAGATTAATGCACATTAGTCTTTAGGGCAAGTGAGAGATATTGTTAGGATAAGTGCCCTTAAATCCTATTGTATGATACTATGTATAATATTAAGTATGACATTATGTATGACTTAATATTGTGTTTAATAAAGTTATTTTATTATTATCTGAAATAATGGTAACGTGAATATTCGGACATTATCATATAGTCCATGAGATGCATAGTATGTGATTTATGTGATTTAGTCACAGAAGATATAAGTCTCAAGTTCTTTGTAAACTTAGAATTGTAGTTCGTAGTTGGTGATGAAATTGGGCATTTTATCTGCGAAAACTATAACATATTAACTAAGATGATTTGTCTTGAACATGGAAGTGGAGACTTCTAGTTGATATGTTTTAAGAGTTAAAACATATTGAACTGAACCGCTGTGAGATTTATTATTCTCCTAACGACTGTCAATTGAATAATAAATCTCACGACTTCTATTTACATGAATTCTTAATCCTAAGAGAATAATGGACATAATCATGAAGTGTAGGTTGCTTTGATATATCAAGAGTGAGATCTAAAGTAACGGTCAAAATCTCAGTATGTTGGGTAGTCACATTTAGTGTTGATGGAACATATATTCTCAAGATGAAAATTATAATCTCTTAGCGGAGATACAAAATATTCCCTTGAGATAAGTTTAATGGGTTTGTTATTTAGAGAGTTAGACCTAACCACTTTAATAAAACTAAAGTATATATTTATGAAATTGGATTTCATAAATATATGATGAATAACTTAAAATGATTAAACCGGGTACTCAAGGATTAAGATGTAGTAATCTACAAAGTGGCAGTCTACATTCATAACTTTGTGTTACTACGAATATTTTATGAAAGGGTTGCATGTATAATAAAGTGTTGGGATATAATTTATAGATAAGGCCTGAGTGCAACTATATTTATATAGTGGTATTAAATATAGTTAATGGTAACTTTGGACTTATCAAGAGTTAACAGAAAAGCCCAAGGCCCATTGGAGCTAGTGTTTTATTGGTCCCACTCCAAGCCATATACTAGAGCCTAATTGGAAAGGCCCAAAAGGCTAGCCAGTTAGATAATCAGTTATAAGGAGAGAAACATACAGAATTTTAGATAGAACAACTTAAATGAAATGGTGTATGTGAGTGTTGGACACTCTTGAATTCTCTCTTGAACATTTCATATAATTGATTGAGAGACCACACATCTTGGGCGTTAGTGGAATTGGAGTGAAGATTAAAAGTATTCCCAAGTGCTTACAATCTTTGTTTTGAAATTCACTACACCAAGTTACACTCTCTTGTTATTGTATTCTGAAATTTACATAGTGCATGTTGTCAATCGAATGAAGTAGATCCGTTAATTTTCTGCTGCGTACATGTATATTTCCATCAACTTCTTGGGCGTAAAGTGGAATTGGAGTGAAGATTAAAAATGTTCCTAAGTACTTCTAATATTTTGTTTTGAATTTCACCACACCAAGGTATGCTCTCTTATTCTTTAATTTTGAAATTTACATAGTGCATGTTATCAATTATGAATGAAGTATATTCGTGTTTGTTGCTTCCGCTGTGTGTTTTGTATGAGATATAGAGCCAGTTTTTCCAACACTAACACCTTCTGATGACCATACCTTAACTTCGAACCTGTATCTCTGGTAGTAAGATCAAAAGGTCTTTCTTCGAAAGGACGCTATATATGTGGTTCCTAGGCCATTGCAAAAATTAGGTGACAACTCCTAAAAACGACCCCCGCACCCACAAAAGCCATAACCAACCAACGCTAATAAACCAATCTCAAAGACCCACGCCACCACCACTAGACCAACACTGCCACTATAGCACAACCCACACCAACACCACCGCACCATAACCCACAACACACAAAACCCAACAACCCACAACCTCTAAACCACAACCCACCATTGGACCAAAGCCTAGCAACCAGCCACAACCTCAACCGATCTCAATGAAATGACTATGCCACCAGCCACAACCTCAGCCAATCTTAATAGAACGACCCATGCCAAACTACAAACGACCCACTTCAATCTCCATGCAAAATGACCCACGCCGATGGCAAGGGATGAGAAGTGGAACAAGAGAGAGAGAGAGAGAGAGACTGTGAGATGGAGTGAGTCAGGGAAAAGGGAAGAAGGGAGAGGAGAGAGACAATAAAGAATGATTAAAAGATATAGGAAGTTGCTACAGTAACATCTTACTTTTATGATATTACTGTAGCTTGAGTAGCAAAATTTTTTTAGGTATACACTTTTGGATGGATCATGGTTTTTTGGGATTGAGGCTATAAAATGGTAAATTAGGAGTTTTACAACTCCCAATGCTAATGCTTTTATAAGGTTTTCATGGTAAACTATCCCAACTAGGTTACTGATGTTAGGAAAACACATGAAAAATACAATTTTGTATCTCATACAAAATCACGTAGCGGAATATAAACGGATCTACTTCATTCATGTGAGATAATATGTAACATTTGAATTTTAGAAACAAATAATAAGAAGGCGTACCTTGGTGCAGCGAAATTCAAAACAAATGAAGATTGAACTTGGGAAGACTTTCAATCTTCACTCCAATTCCACAATGTGCCTAAGATGTGTGATCTCTCAATCAGTTTTATACGTATTTGTTCTAGAGAATAACCAAGTGTCTTAAAAAACAACTTTAAATCTCTCTTTTTTAATCATACGTATATTTCTATACTTAGGCAGTTACTTTATTTAATAACTTTTATTAAATAAATAACTGATTATCTAATTAGGTTAACCTTTTGGGCCATCCCAATTGGGCTTTGGTGTGTGGCTTGGAGTGGGACCAAATGGGATGAAGAAAGCTCTAGCTCCAATGGCCTTTGGACTTATCTGTCAACTCTTGACAAGCTCAAAGTTACCATTAATTATATTTAATACCACTACATAAATATAATTGCACTCTAGGCTTTATTAATAAATTATATCCAAAAACTTTATATAACATTTAACTCTTTCATGAAAATATTCGTAGTAATACAAAGTCATAATGTGTAACTGTCACTTTGAAAATTACTACATCTTGATCCTTGAGTACCCGGTTTAATCCTTTAAGTTATTCATAAATATTTTATGAAATCTAATTTCATAAAATATAAACTTTAGTAACTCTTTACTAAAGTGGTTAGGCCTAACACTCTAAACAACCAAACTTATTAAACTTATCTCAAGGGAATATTTTATATATCTATAAAGAGACTATGAATTCCATCTTGAGAATATGTATTCCTTCAACATTACGTGTGGTTGCCTAAAATACTGAGGTTTAGACTGTTTGTCTAGATCTCACTCCTGATATATTATAGCAACCTATATTTCATGATTGGGTTCACTATTCCCTCAAGATTGAGAGTTTAAGTAAATGAAAGTCGTGAGATTTATTATTCATTTGACAGTCATTAATAGAATAATAAATCTCACAGCGATCCAGTTCAATATGTCTTATACACTTAAAACATGTTAACATATCAACTAGAAGTCTTCACTTCCATGATCAAGACAAATCATCTTAATCAACATGTTATAGTCTTCGCAAATGAAATGCTCAATTTCATCACCGACTACGAACTAAGATTTTGAGTTTACAAAGAACTTGTGATTTATATCTTCTGTGACTAAATCACATACTATGTATCTCAAAGACTATATGATAATGTCCAAATATTCATGCTACCATTATTTTAGATAATAATAAAACAAGTTTATTACATAGAACATAATGTCATACATAGCATACAATAGGATTTTAGGGCACTAATCCTAACAACTGATGATAAGAAGAATCAACATAGAAGAAAAAAAAATATACATCCTTTGTGAGGTTGGAAGAAATAATGCTTGAACATCTATTTATTGAATGAGAATAGTAAAAATTATCTAGATAAATCTCCAATGATCTATTATATTCTTCGATATTTAATTCAATTTTATAATTGACTATGTTAGATTTTTGATTCAATCAAAAGAAAAGTTAAAACTCATGAAGGAAATGGCTAGAAATTTTATATTATTCACAGCTATTTGTTGTAATTGTAATAAGATATGATGACAAGAAACCACATTATGAGGCAATTAGAAAGGGAAGTATTTAATTATGTACTTTTTATTAATCAAGTTAATAAAGTTTACTCTAACCATTTAATGTCTTGGAAATTGTAGATGAGGAGTCCTCCAGGGGAACCCCCTATCTCCCTTTTTGTGAAAATTAATTTCGATGCAGTTATTAAGGAGGAAAAGTATTGCAGCTATTGGCAGAAATAGTATGACTATTTCAACACTTGTAAACCTTTCTACACAACATAGTCCACGTTATTTTTTGAAATTCTAGTGTTGTGAGAAAAAATTAAAAAGTTGTTGAGGACAAATTTTTCACACCACATGGCTTCATTTCATTGGCGACCCGCACCACGTCAACACTATCATAGATTTTAGGAAAATCTCTTCTAAATCCCAAAAGAGCCCATATTTACACAAAAAGGCGTCAAAACCCATGGTTCAAGCTCATAGCACATCATCTCATTTTTTGGCTCATGATCTAAGCTCATGAGTCTCATTAGGGGAATTTTGGGAGTCGTGGTTTGGAGGGCCAAGAAGTATGTTCAGTAAAACTCCAGTGGTTCAAAGTTGATAAAAGAAAGCATGTTGCTTCGCATGTCTTCCCCAATTCCCTGAACTTTGACGGGTCAGTGTGCAATAAGTAACATTTGGTAAGCCTCTCATATCACATAACACTTAAAATGATAAAACTCCCCATGCTCTTTACATAAAAATTAATATTCACCATATAATATAAGTTTAAAAATGTAATTATAGTATTTCATATAAAATATATTATTATCATCTAAATCAATTCCAAGCACATGGCTAAATATATATTAGTATCTCATATCTAGCGTTAAATGTTCTCCTTACTCTCCAAGATTTGATTAAAATACAAAAAGATCATAATTACATCTCTAAAACTTTATCAAATATCAACCAACTTGTCTATCACTTACCAAAATTATATATGGACTAAACATATAATTTTCCAAAAGAGGAAATTTAGCCAAAAATACCAACAACGGCTCTAGTAGAAGCTGCAAACAGCTCCTGCACAAATAGCTCCAGCAAAAGCTACAGTAGCTCCAGCAGGTTGACACATGTCCTAAAATGACATCACTTACTCATTAATGCCCAATCCCAGCAGCTTGCTGTCATACCCAAAAAATAGAAGGATCTCATAAAGATTATCTTACCATTTTTAGCCAAACCATGAATTTAATGCCAAATATTTTCCCTCCAAGCAAAAGATGTCATTTAGATGGCATTATTTGACAACTAACAGCTGTGACAACACCATTAAGTCTCTAACTTTGCTTCTTTTGGTTAAAAAACAAAATCCCACTAATGAAACCACTTACTTTGTCAAAGACTTTTCCTTATTTGCTAAATTTCCCTTCAACTAATTCTAATATAGTTACATACTTGGTTCTATATAAAAAGGACCAAGCTACACACTAAAGGGGGATCCATCCCTCTCTCATCCTCAATATTCTGAAACTTCATTTACCTTGCTGCATATATCTCTAAACTTCTCCATACTTCTCCATCTCCCTTACAAAGATATCTCTTCTTAGATAATACCATTACATTACACCTATGACACCACACTATTACACACTATCCATCTCTCCCACACTTTAATATTCTGAAGCTTCATCATTTTGTTGACCAAAAACACATCTCCATCTCATTCTTTATTTCTCATACAAAATCTCCCTTCTTAGAAAGCAACATAACCCATGACATAACACAAAAAACCACTCCAGTAGCAACTATGATCTCATGTATTTACTATGTTTAACCTTCATATTATCTATCTCACACTTCCATATATTTTACAAACACATTCCTCACAAAATACCCATACATACTTCTCATATATCTTTAAACTCCATGTCTCACAAAGAATACATATACAAGATCCATGTCCAACAAAGTATCTACATATAATTCATATACATATTACAAACACCATATCTCATAAAATATATATATATTTCTTACCATCTCCACACATCTTAAAACATATCAAACACTCTTCCAAGAACTTATTACTAAAAGTCATTCTCATGGAAGGCAACATTACTCATATTTGACTAAAAACTAAAAGAGTATTACATGGAGAAAGTCATTTAAGTGCATGATGAAAGGGGATAAACTCAACCAACCTATGCACACGGCTGTACATACTCTCTCTCCCTCCAGTTGCACCCATTTTTCCCCTTCAATCATAAAGTCACCATCGAAGGACTCATAATATCATATTGTACTGCTGGACTCGTTTTATCACACTGCTGAAATGTCATAAATCCACTGCTATTCTACAGCTGGAACTACAAACTGTGAAGATAAGTCAATCTTTCTCCATCTTTGAAATTACATTATTAAGTACATGTTAATTCATTATTAATGTACTGCTGGATGCAAGTTACTTTAATATCATCTCACTATTTAATAAACCTGATCTCACTAATACTTGATTAATGAACATACATATTAATAAATCGATCTACCACCATCGCACATATATTACTTGGACATGAATCACCATTGGACACATATTTTTTGGAAATGAACTACCATTGGACACATATTATTTGGACATGGACCATTGCCAGACATACCTTATTATGTTGAACATGAACCATGAACTGCAGCTGGATATGGACTATTGGACTCATCCCATTATTGGACATTTGATACCTAATTAATTATTTTCTAATATTGGACATCACTTAATATGCATAATAATAACGTATCAACTCACCATTTAATCAAAGTTATCATGCTAAGCATATTATTTATTTATTTAAACCATTATCATGATTCTAAGACTTTGGGTTTCATCTATTTTGTAGGCTTAAAAATACACCGGAAGCCATTGGTCTATGCAGCCCAATGTCGAGTTCCGGGTTGAACTCCCTAAAACAAAAAAAAAAAAAGAGTAAGAAACTAACTTATTTTTAAAAGTAGAAAAATTAAAAAGCAATGGATAATTTAAGTAAAAACCCAGCCTATAATTGGTTTCCTAAGTTTGTCACCAAGATAAGTTACCTCAACTATGCCTTTGTCCTTACTAAAGTCAACAACCTCTAAAGTGTGCCATGGATTGGTCCCCTTCTTCAAAACAAATAAATGTAAATCTTTCCTCTCAAAAACACTGTCACTTTCTACTCACAGTCCCAAGTATTTGGGAAAAGTGCAACCAGGTGAGAACGAAAGGAGGGAGGGATGACACTATAAAAAAAGTTGTCAAATTCAGTAGTTATTTTTTCATTTTTTTTCAAAAAAAAAAAAAATTTTAAAATGGTTTACTAACATATACCCTTGGGTATACATTATTAAAACTCATATATATAAATATATATATATATATATATTTATATAACATGATTCCCCCTATTTGATCTAAACTTTTTTGTAGGTCAAAAATATCTCATTCAGTAACTAATAATTTCTCCTACTAAGGTTTTAGGAATAAGGTCAATAACATCAAACAACTCTCCATAAAATTCTCTTTCTTGAACTTGACTTTTATATTTTTCAAAAACACCCCTACACCCTAAGTTTAAGTGTGATAAAACTTGAGGACAACATGATAAAAATACATCTTTAACTCTACTTAAAACTTTGCCTACAAAATAAGACCACTCTCCCATTAACTCATGTCTTTAAAACAACTTTACTTTAAAAAAGAATGTCACCATGTTTCACACTTTTTTTTTTTTTTTTTTTTTTTTGAGAAAGAGGACCATGCTATTGCTTTATATTAAGAAAAACGAGGTCATGCAAAAAGAAAGGTACAATGTCCTGTGGAACATGCTCCACCCAGACAGATAAAGGAAAAGAATGTCTAACTCTCTAGGCTAAGGCATGTGTAATTGCATTACCTTGCCGTACAACATGAAAGAAAGAAATACTTTGAAAAGAGTTTTTTAAAGTAGAGATGTTGTGGATGAGGTGACCCCCCTGCGCGAACTCCCAACCACCGAGCTGAATTACTTTGATCACTGAAGCAGAATCTCCTTCGAGCACAACCAGAGTGGTATCTGTTTCAAGGGAAAAGGTCATCGCTCGCTTGGCAGCCAGCAGCTCCAGTACATCCACAGTTGGAGGCTTCTTTATCTTTTCGGACAGGGCAGCCTTGACTTCACCCCTGCAATCTTGAATAACCACACCTATTCCAACTTCATCGGACTCACCCAACATTGCACCATCGAAGTTTATCTTCCACACATCATCTGCAGGTAGACACCATCTTCGAGGGGCTGTGCGAACTGAGGCAGAAGGCATACTGGTCAGATTTTTAAAATCATGGATGTAATCTCGAGTGAATATCCTAATCTGTCCCAACGGGATGGTAGCTTCACCCAACCGGAGTTTATTTCTATGATACCAAACGGACCACACCGTAGCTGCAAAAAGAGTGACTGAGTGTGGCTTTGTCTGAACGAACTTCAAAATCTCAGAGAAAGAGGTCCATTGAACTCCTAATCCATACACCCACCCAAACTCCCCGTTCCAAACCTCCCTTAAACCATCACAACTCCACAACGAATGTACCACGTCCTCTATGCCATTTGAACAACATTGACACACTGAATCTTGTACAATTTTCCGCTTCAACAAATTTTCCTTCGTCGGTAGTGAATTAGAACATGCTTTCCAGATAAAATGCTTTATCTTCCCCGGGACTTTTATCTTCCAAATGCTACTCCAAAAGTTCCTTTCAATATCAGAAATTCGAGGTTGGTTCAGCTCCTTATTTTGCCACTCACACAGAAGCTTATAACCTGATTTAACTGAATAAGTCCCTGTTTTCTCCTTCGGCCAGATCAGCATATCAGACTGAGGGATTGAACACAAAGGGAGGGATTTAATGAGTTTTGCATTCGGAGGGTAGAAGTGGCGATCAATTAGATGAGTGTTCCACCAACCGGTGACTGGGTTTATGAGCATAGCTACAGTTGCATCGGAACCAAAATCAGATTGAGGAGAGGAAACCTTGCCACTGTCAGATGGTAACCAAGCATCTTGGAAAATCCTAATTGACTGCCCATCACCCACCCTCCACCTCGCCCCTTTCTCAATCAAATTTCTTGCCCATAGTATGCTTTTCCATGCGAAGGAGCCCGAGGATTATTTGGCTTCAAACAGAGAACAATTAGAGAAGTACTTCGTTTTGAAAACCTTATAAAATAAGGATTCCCTATCATGCAGCAATCTCCACACTTGCTTAGCTAGCATTGCTTTGTTAAACTTGCATAGATCCTTAAAACCTAACCCTCCTTCCATTTTTGGTTTGCACAACACCTCCCACTTTCTCCAATGGATTTTCCTCCTATCACCCTTTTGACCCCACCAAAACTTACGAATGAGCATTTCAATATCTTGACAAAGGCCAACCAGTAATCGAAAGCAACTCATAGCAAAAGTCGGAATGGCTTGAACTCCTGCTTTCAATAAAACTTCCTTACTTGCCTGTGATAGCAATTTTTCCTTCCAACCTTGTAACTTACCCCACACTCGGTCTTTGATATAATTTGGGCTAGCCCTTTTATTACGCCCCACCACTGCCGACAAACCTAAATATTTTTCATATTCTTTTATTTCAGGAACCCTCAACAAGTTTTGCACCTGTTCCTTGGCGGACATAGGAACATTCTTGCTAAAAAAGATGGTAGTTCTATTAGAGTTTATTTTTTTACCCGAGGCAACTTCATATTTCCCTAAAATCTCTTGAATTTTCATCACGTCTTCCACCCTTGCTCGACAAAAAAGGAGGCTGTCATCTACAAAGAATAGATGAGAGATTTTTGGCTCGTGCTTAGAAAGAGAGAAACCCTCAATATGTCTTTCATTCACCACTTGCTCAATGAGACCAGTCAAACCTTCCGAGCATAAAAGAAAGAGGTAGGGGGAGAGGGGATCCTTTTGGCGAATACCTCTAGTCGGAATAATGTGACCCTTGAGCTCACCATTTATCAATACCGAGTAGGTGACTGACTTAATGCACTCCATAATTCACCCAACCCATCTTGAATGAAAACCCATTTTCTCCATAGTCCGGTGAAGGAAATTCCATTCCAACCTATCGTACGCCTTGCTCATATCCAACTTCAAAGCCATATGCCCCATTTTACCTGATTTCTTCCTCGTCATGTGATGAAGTAATTCAAAGGCCATAAGGATATTATCAGATATTGCCTTGTTTGATTGAAACGCGCTTTGAAAGTCTGATATAATATGAGGCAAAACCTTTTTTAATCTGTTAGCAAGCACTTTTGACTCAAGCTTATACAAATATTACAAAGAGCAATAGGGCGAAATTCAATAACATACTTGGGGATTTTTACTTTAGGAATAAGAGAGATAAAGGTATGATTCAAACCTGGCAAGATGGTTCCAGTATTCAAACATGAGAGAATTGCTTCAACCACATCGTCTCCAATAGTGTTCCAAAATTTTTGGAAAAAAATAGGGGCATGCCATCGGGTCCAGGAGCTTTAAAGGGAGCCATCTGCCTTAAAGCAAGCTCCACTTCCTCCCTAGAGAAAGACCCAATCAGATTGTCATTCATCTCAACTGTCACAACCGGTCTTATATACTGCACAACTTCCTCAATCCCAACCGGACTTGATGAAGTGAACAACCTTGAGTAATAATCTGTCACCATGGCCGAGATATTCTCTTCACCAAAACCAGTTCACCCTTAGAGTTTCGGAGCTCACAGATATTATTCCGCCATAATAGTTGAGAAGCCCGATTGTGAAAATATTTTGAGTTTCTATCCCCGGATACCATCCAATGTACATGACTTCTTTGTTGCCACATCTGCTCCTCTAATTGGAGTAAATCACTGACTTCAGATTTTAGCCTCCAAAGAACCTCAACGTTTTTCCCTTGAGCTGCCTCCCTCTCGGTTGCCTGTAACAATTTTCTTTTTTCCTTCAGCTCAACAGAGACGTAACAGAAGGAGTGCTTACTCCATTGTGTTAATTTGCGTTGGCACACTCAATCTTAGATACCATTGCCTCCATGGGTAAACCCGGTACCGCCCTATCCCATGCCTCCACCACTGTATCATGACAGCCTCTGTTTTCCAGCCACATCTGCTCAAAGCGCCAGGGACGTTGAGATTTTGCACCAAACCCATCCGGCAAAATTAGAATTGGACTGTGATCCGATGACACACATGATAAAGTTTGCACTTTCGTAACCGGGAAGAGATCAATCCAATCCGCCGTGCTCACGGCCCTATCTAATCTTTCCCACACCATCCCTCCATTGGGAAAATTTTTGGACCAAGTAAACTTGTTTCCCACATACCCCAAGCCTAACAAATTACATTCATCCAACACCTCCCTAAATTTTTCCATCTATCCATAAGGTCGTAAACGACCACCATGCTTCTCATTGGATTTAAGAAGCTCGTTAAAGTCACTGCCACACAGCCAAGGTAGTGAAAATTGACTATGTAACTCACGTATCAAATTCCAAGTTTCCATTCTAAGATGAGTTTCGGGCGCCCCATAAATTCCAGTGAAACACCATGCATTATCCTTACCCTTATTTATCACTACATCAATGTGATTCTGAGAAGAGGATTCGATTGACAAATGAAAATCCTTTTTCTAGAAGAGTGCTAAACCACCACCATGAGAAATTTTAGAAACCCCATGATGATGACCAAATTGAAGTGAGTCACGAATACTACCAAGCCTTGCTTCATCCAGTAGCGTTTCGGCCAGGAACACCACTAAGGGATCTTGTGCTCAGACAATATCACCAAGTTCTTGAACTATCTGCCGATTCCCCAGCCCCTGACAGTTCCAACATAACAAATTCATGGTCCCTGGCGGGGCTGGGAACCAGTCGCCGCCAATAACAGATTGTGTTCATTATCATCTTGAGAAACCAGTTTTGATTTCGTTGATTGAGAGCTGAAGGCAAAACTCTTTTTTCCCCTGCATGCACGTCCAAAATTTCAGAGATTCCTGGGGCAGTCCGTACAATACGTGTCCACTTATGTCCAGGTGGAGAAGTGACCTGTTGAGAAACTCCCTGAGAGGTTGAAAAATCTCGTAAAGGAGATTCAGCTGACTTGGACTCTAGAATAGGAAAAAACTGATTCTCTGATAGTATAGGATTTTGTAGGGCATGACTCTCCGAAGAAATATAACTAAGTGGGGTACTAGAGTCCTGATTAGGTAAGGATTTTCCATCCATATCAATTCCCTCCATACCATCGAACTTACTCTGCTCCTCATCAATCTCTTGTAATTGTCATGTAAAATTTCCTTTTTTAAAATTTTGACCCTCAAAACCCGGAGGAAAATCCTCGCAAATCTTGGAATCATTATTTGAAAAAGGATTAGTAATAATGGGAGGCGAGATTTCAGGAGTTACCTTTTATATATGCTCTGCCGGAGCAGGCTGTGACACCGGTGAATTTTGTTGCTTGGATGTGGGAACAGAGCCACCACTTGTGGTTGGACGTGAACTCTCCTTTTTTCTGCTTGTAAAAACCCAGAACTACAATTGTGGATCGTCGGGATGGATTGAACAAAGGTGCTCGTAACCATGCTCCATACTGACGAGCTTCAACAGATAAAGTGCCTTCGCTATCGATCCATATATCACAGTCTTTATCGCCATGAGTAATACGCCCAACTTTTTGCTTGAATTTTCAGTTTCCTTACCCCTTTTTTTTTTTTTCCAATTCCCAATTATATCAATCACAACTTCTCAGAGACAACTATTCAAATTAGTAGCATTTATTCAAACATTCAAAAATAAAAAACTACCAACCCACAAAATCATGGATCCATGATTCCATTAGGAAAAAAAAATTATGAATCCATGATCAGTTGCGAGTTGCCACACTTCGGTTTTTTCTCTCTTCTCCCACTTCATTGTAAAAAAAATAAGATCATTTCACGCCCAACTCCATTGGAAGAATATCGATATTTTTGTAGTTGGTGACACCATTTTTTGTTGGTGGAGGGGCTTAAAACTTCACCGTTCATATCAACGAGTTTCTAAAAAAAAAAAAAAAACTTCATCGTTCATGGCTTATCCTATCAATCCATGACTTCTCCTAGAAATTAACCCTGAAATCCTTTCCTCATGGCTTTCATCTTCTTCATCGCTTTCATCCCTAAACACCTTCCTCATCATCATCATTCTCTCGAAGTAATTCCCACACATGCACTCTTGCGTGTACCCATTTCCATCGTTGTAAAACACCACGTGCCTGTGCCACTCCCAGACTCTACAACTGGAGTTAGAATCCTCATGATACTAAATGCACACGTAGTGTTAGCCAATGGGTACGGACTGTCCCGAGTTGGGCTTCAATGGGTCGAGCTTCCTAGTTATGATTGCCTTGATAATCTCCCTCTCGATTGTTCTTTCTTCTTTCAGCATTTGAGCTTTGTGGTTGCTAACTTGCTATTGGCAGTTTCTTAGGGCTAGGGTTTTGGGCTTTGAGAAGGAAAGAGATTGGTGTGGAGGCGTAGTGGATTTAGAGACCGAAGCAATATAGAATCGAGCTTGTTGGTGGGTTTGTATGAATTTAATACTCTTTGATTGAAGTTTTAGGACTTTTTCTTTTGGTTCTTTTGACGTGGGTAGGGGTTAATTTTGGGGCTTTTGAAAAAAAAAATTTAACGGTTTTATAACATAAGAAATAAATAATTAAATAAAAATTAGATATGGTTAATGGCAGATATGAATGGAATGTTAACAAAAGATGAAATGAGGAAAATTGAAACTTAGAGGATTGAAATGACAAAATGCAAACTTACAAACTGAAATGAAAAGTGGTGAAACTTAGAGAGCGAGTTTTGCATTTTAGCCTTAATAATATAAATAAATTGAATTTCATAATCTTCAAATTATCATTTAAATAATAACATATCACATAAATTAGATTTCACCATAAAATTAGAGAACAAGTTGAGAGATATTACTTTGATGGTACTTTAAAATAATCTCATTACATGATAAACAAAATTACCGTCAATTCTAAGAATTTTTTAGGTGGCAGAGTTGAGGCACAGACTAGATCGCTCTCTTGAGATAATACACACCATCTACAGAATTTTCGGTTTAGTAGACTAGAAATTATGTGTGCCGCCCCCAAGATACAACAATCCAACCACCTTGCTGATTATCCTTACAAGCCTACACTGCTTGTAAGATAAGAAGCTCTCAATAGTATTTTCTTTACCTACAAATATAATATATACAAGGATAAATTATTTTCAAGAAAGTAGAATTTTGACTAAGCAAAAATGTAGGGCGTTTTCTTTTTACATGAAAATGGTGACCATAAGAAAATTGATCTTCTCCCTTAAATATCAAGACATTTTAGCTGCATATGTAGACTAAATAATTCATACCAATTGAAAATATATATATATATATATATATATATATATAAAAGTAGAAATCTCATGCGGGAGAGTGTGATGTTCTGTCATGTGGTACTTTGTATGAGTAGTATTTTATTTAGCCTTTCACCTCACGCCATCTCTTATCAATGACCAGTTTAGGCCATAAATGCAAAAGATTAAGAGATTTGGTTTCACCCCTTTTTCTATCTTCTTGAACTCTTCTACTTTTAAATTCATTAATTTCGAAAATGAAAGGTTTTCTCCGTTCAATGTTTTTCATGTTATAACACATGTTATTTTATATATTCCAGTCTCACAAAAATATTGAAGGGCCAAAAGAAAATGAGAGAGAGAGAGAGAGAGAGAGAGAGAGAGAGTGAGAAAATCAGTGTTAAGAAGAGTATGAAATTGGCTTTGATTTTAGGTGCATATGATATAAAACACTCAACAACACTGTCAAAGCTTGATACAGTGTTTTAGTGACGTTTGAGGTTTTTAAAAGATATGTTTAGGGAAGACATAGAGCTTTTTTTTTTTTTTTTTTTTTTTTTTTGAAACACACACTCACAAACACAAATATATGTAAAATTAAACTAAAAATATGAAAATTTATAATTTTATATTTCTTTGTACAATTGTTGTTATATTTTTAATCTCTTGACATGTCTATTTAGTTTTGCAAATTAAAAATTATAAACATCTTAGATGTTCAGCCATCAAAAGTTCACGTGTTTTCTTAAAAAAAGAAAAAAAAAATACTCCTACAAAATGAAAAAGAAATAATAAGAATTTTTATATTGACAATGTCAAATGTAGGAGCCAAATATACACGTACACTTGATAATAAAAAATTCAATAGGCATGTAGTGGCATTTTTAGGACCTAATTAATTATGATTATTTATGGATATATTGTATTGCAATTTTTTTCTTCATTATTTTAGTGACATATAACCGAAATTAATTTTCCAAACATTATAACACATATGAGTATAATAAAATAACTAATAATGACATGCATATTGCGCAGAACATCCAGACTGTAGATTTCTTTAACTGTTAGATCTCTTAGTAATCTATAGTATAAAAAAAATGTGTAACTTAACAAGAGTTGCACCGCATGTAACTTGAGCTCAATTTATATATAAATATATATATATATATTTATATTAACAACTATCTCCGGGAGAGGCTTAGGCCCAATAAACTGGCCCGATGAGATGTTGCTGCATGTCAATTTCCAGACACATGACAGAATCTTACCGGGTCCAGTGCATAGCACCCTACCGGATCCAAGCCAAACCCCTCCCATAAGACTTCTTTTGAGCAAACCCAGCTAAAAGGAGCTTCGCTCTTCACGAAAGCTTAACAAAAGGCTACTCGAAAGTCAATCCTAGGCCCAGCAGACTTGGGTTTCTTTCGATAATCTGGAGTCTGCTAGAGCTGAAAAGCAAGCTCACAGCAGGTTAAACACATAAAAAAGAATCAATCCTTTTTATTTCCTTGCTATTTTATTTCGCAAAGTAGTTACTAATAATCTGCCTTTCCTTTTGCTCCTTTT
Organism: Notholithocarpus densiflorus; assembly: GCA_030021035.2. Classification (NCBI taxonomy): domain Eukaryota; kingdom Viridiplantae; phylum Streptophyta; class Magnoliopsida; order Fagales; family Fagaceae; genus Notholithocarpus; species Notholithocarpus densiflorus. Next base: position 3,629,467 of record JARYZH020000030.1, read on the forward strand.
TGACACTTCATTTTAAAAAAGGCTGATATGGGCTTTGAGATTACAAGTTTGACGATTGATTGGTAGTGGCAGAAATGGATGCCTAGGCCCATTCTGCAGGAGTACAGACTCAACCACCCTCCCTCGAAAAAGCCTAAACACCAAGTTACCCACAATCCAAGGGCCACGTATCAAGGGCGGACCAATAGAAACCAAAAGGAACTACTCCCACAACATGTAGCATCAATCTTTATTCATGCATATTCATCATCAAGATTGTTACACTCAGTCATTTACAAAAGCTCTTAAAGGTTCAATGCTAACATACAGCGATTAAACTTTATTTTTTACAACAAAAAGGAGGATGCGGCAACAGGATTGGTATAGATGCCTTGCAACCCAAGCAAGACTATCTTCTCTTATTAATTTATGGTTCTGGATTAGAGCTCATAATACCAATTTCAGTTCGGCAAAAAGGACTCGTAGTAAGGCCAATCTGAAATTATTGAGGATTTGGAGGACGGCCATTAGCAGCAGAAACTCGGGATCCCCATTCCAGCAGCTCTTTGCTGGTGTCATCCTTGTGCACAAATACTTCGATGAAACATAAAGAATCCTTTTGTGCGCCTGTTGCTGTTGCAATCACTTCTGTCAGTTCGTCCTCTGTACGTACCTGTATTTTACCAACTGAATCTATCAATATACTTCAGGAGCAAAATGATATATTGCTATAAGATTCAAGTTCCAGAATGCATCTTTTAAATATCTAAATGAGAGAAACTACAAGCAAATGCTCTGCAATCTTTTTGACTCTGACTGGGACGTTTTGAGTCCTCTGGGATTAGTCAATCTTTTTTGGTCATGAGCTTCAATATTTAAATAATATATACTACTTAGGTCCTTGAAGATTTGAATTTGGGAATCATGTGACTCTTAAGTTATCTGGAATAAGTTCAGGAATGAATGACAGAGCAAAATGGAGGAATACTTTTGAAAATGCACGCTCAACAAGAAAATTTGTGGTAAGAACGAAACAAATGAGAACAAAACCTGTTATAATCGCTAGAAGCTTAAAAGTAAAAGTAAAAATCAAATAAAGCATGTGATCATGGTTCTCAGACAGTTGTTAGAACTCGATTTCACGAATACTAACCTTGGCAGTCCAGCATTTGCCTTCGCCATTGTGGATGGCATCAACAAGGGCAGTGTAGTCCCAGTTCTTAATCACATTGTATGGGCCATCATGAATCTCTACTTCAATTGTATAACCTCCATTATTGATCAGAAATATAATAGTCCTTTGTCCACATCGAATCATTGTTGAAATGTCCTGAGCGGTAACCTAAATAAAGTGGAAATTGTTTGATCACATGCTTGATATTCCAAAACATAGAAATCCCATAGCAAGGTTTAGCAATGCGTTAACAGAGGAGGCCAGGTTTCTCCACAAAGTCCCAAAGCAGGGATGGAGCAAGGACAGTGAAAGATTTGCTTGGTAGGGACAGGGGCAGTGAATGGGGTCCAAGTCCCAAATCCCTATCTCCTGTTATAATATTTCATATCAAAATTATAACTAACCTGAAAACTACCATCACCAATGCAAGCAATCACACGCTTATCTTTGGCAGCCTGTGCATATCCAAGAGTGGCACCTACTGACCAGCCAATAGATCCATACTGCATCTGGAATTCATACCTAAATGCAATCCATATAAAACATTGGCACCCTTCCAGCTGATAAAAATATTGTATTCAATCATCAAGGAGTAAAGTGTTTAATCGAGACCCTGGCTTACCCGCAGTTCTCAGGGAGGCGGAGCTTCTGACAGTTGAACCATGAGTCCCCAGTTTCGGCAATTACTGCACTGTCTCCACTTAACATCTCCTGTTGAATCAAAAGATGAATTAACCAAAAATGGAAAATCCATGAACAAAGACACAGGATAAGAAATTGGGTGTTACATAAGATTATTTAATTGTGCTGTGTTTGAAATTACAAACCAAAGATATCATAATAAAGACTTAAAACACTTCCTCTATGGGGATGGTTTAGAGAAAGAAGAGATGATAAGAAGGTAGAAGTTTGAAGGACCAGGACGCAATCTAACAATCCCAAGAATTGGGGAAAAAAATTAATGGCGAAAAAATGCCAGGCATATGCTACCAAACCATATTAGAAATTCAATGAATAGATCTCTTAATTTACAACATAATATCTTGAATGACTGTTCATTTCACAACCCTTAACAGTCTAAGACTAAAATGAATGGTTCTAGATAGTGTTTTTGTGTCTTACCTGAACGTGCTTGAAGAGAACATTAACTCTAAGAGGCTCATCTTTCTCACATTTTAAAGGGATGCCTGACGGAACATAGATCCGGTTGTAGTTCTCATGAGCTGTGCTGTTCTTCTTTAGCCTTTTAGCCAATGCACTCAAGAAATCAGCCATGAAAACCCAGCCAAAAGATGGACCATTGGCTATAGTCACACGATTAGGCTGCACTATAATTGCTTTCTCCTTCTTGATCAGCAAGGAGTAACCAACAGAGCTGTAATCATTAAAGATGGGGCCAGCAAAGACATAAGCATCAGCAGACTCCACAATCTCCCCAACGAAGCTGGTGCTGACAGCACCCCAATATGTCCCAATGAAGCGAGGATGGTGCTCTGGCACCTGTCCCTTTCCTGAGGGCATAACTGCTATTGGATATTCACTGGCATCAGCAAGTTCCACAAAGGCCTTTTGTGCCTTCGCTACCCTTAACTTGGGGCCACCCACAAGCACAGGCTTCACAGCTTTGTTCAAAAACTCAGCGGCCGCTTCCACAGCTGCTTCTAATCCTAATTGATTGCTTATCCTGTTTAAAAAGGGTGGCCACTAAGATTATCGTAGATATTACTTCCAATTATTTAAAGCAATTAAAATCCTACCTCAGAACTTCTACCCTTTTAAAACTTTATAAACAATGACAGACACAAGCATTACATGAAGAAAAAAAATTACAATTCATGGTTACATCATGTGAAATCAATATTATCAAAATTGTCAAATATGATAACTTGGTTTTGATTTGAGTTCATCACTTCCTATTTGGCTAGAAAGTATATCTATTCAAAATATCAAATGTTGCCATGAGTAATGAAATGGGATTGATCTGCTACAAATATAGGGAATGCTTGGAATGGAAGGAAAGGAGAGGGGGAAGGTGGCTGGAATATACTAAAATTTAGTACATTGTAGTCATCTTCCATTCTCCTCTACTCTACTGTCCAAGCCTCTTCTCATCCCCCCATCCAAACATAAGGGGAATGTTGAGCAATGTAGAAAATAAACAGCTTGATTGGCCGAATACAAATTCTTTTGAGTTTACACTAGTCTAGAAAGTTCATTGTCATAAAAAAATGTTCCAACTGTTTCTGTAGATGTGAAGTTAAACATCAACTAAAACACTAAAATGCCTGAGTTTACAAAGAAAACTTAGCAAGCATGCTTCTTTCTTTACTCTATAGTCATACAACTATTTACTTCAATTGTGTCCACGGTACATCGAGATCAACATTATTCATACTATTCCTAGTATGCACTTCATCCATGAACCATAATCCACCAATTGCACTTTACCATCACACTTACTAAGTAAACCAATACATAAAACATATTTTTAATTATTGGAACTCATAACTTCTAAATGAGCCATATCTTGGCGCAAGATTTCAAGAAATACTAATCAAATTCACAAAAATTCCAAAAACCAAAATCTGAACATGAGAGAGAGATCCATACTTGGGTGCTAGAAAGAACGGCACGGGATCCCTCCCGAAAGTTGGATGAGGAATCGCTGGCAAATTACAACCGATACTAATATAGACCGGCTTGCTTTCCTTCAATGCAGTCGAAATCGCCGTGTCGATCAGCTCGTGCGCATCATCCAAGTTATTCACCACCGCCTGCCACATTATCCATCACATAAATAAAACACCACCCATTACACCTGAACATCACCTAAACTCATCAAACTTAAAAATAAAAGCTTATAGACTAATGTGACAACGAATATGATCATAGTTTACAAATTGAGGTCATGTGATCAGTGACACATTGCTTTACAAAACCTAGTAAAATTTGTAATAAACACATACAGAAATTTTATATGACCTAGTAAAATTTTAATCCAAAAAACTTTACTAAATTACACAACCACAAATAGTAACACACACATTCACAATTTTATAAGATCAGACTTTCTCTTTGTCTTACCTGATTACAAGTGACAGTTTGAAAGCACCTAAGCTCTTGAGAAAAGTCAGGCAACCCGATCGTGTGATGGAGGATCCGGTTAGTTCCATAATCGTTGGAGTTGGGCCCACCAACTATGCAAATCACAGGCAAGTTTTCACTGTAAGCTCCAGCAATAGCGTTGAGGACACTAAGCCCACCAACGGTGAAGGTAACTACACACGCGCCAACGCCCTTGGCGCGCGCGTAGCCATCGGCAGCATAGCCAGCGTTGAGCTCATTACAGCAGCCAACAAGGTTGAGGTTTGGCTCGGCTATGAGGTGATCAAGAAGTGTGAGGTTGAAGTCACCGGGCACAGAGAACACGTCTCTCACGCCGATCTCTACTAGCCGCCGAGCCAGGTGCCGACCCAGTGTCCCGCTTGAGCAAGCTGGGTGGACTGGAGCTGGAGTAGTTACTGAGCCTATGTTATTAGCAGTATCCATGAGAATGATAAGGTTTTTTTTTTTTGTTGTTATGGTAATATCGACTTTTGCTTGAAGGTAAAGAGGTATGTTGTTGGTGTTTATATATGGTTGTCAAAAATGGGGTTTCGGAGAAAGGAAAGACCTGTTGGTTTTGGAAAACTATGGGCGTGAGAGTATAATTTATGGGCTATAATTTATGGGAGAAAAGAAAGGGAAGGTTTTGGTTTTTGTCAATGGGTTATAATTTATGGGCTATGGCTGTGGTTTTTGATGCTGTTGCTGTGGTTTTGGGTTTAATTATTAATCATTTTTTTTTTTTTGAGAAGAATAATTATTAATCATTAATGTAGAGGGATGTTTGCATTTACGGTGGGTAGTAAAGCTAAAAGAGAATCTTGGACTATCTTGGGGATCTAGAGGACCCAAATCATAGTTTAATAGTTCATCCAAAAAAAAAAAAAAAATCATACTTTAATATAGTTTTTTTTTAGCAATACTTGATTGATTCTTGTCGAGGCTCACTGCAAACCTCATATTTTTATTAACAATAACTATTCATTATATCAGCAGTTTGTAAAATAGTTTGTGCGTTAAATTTTTTTTTTCTTTATAATTCAATGCTATAAGTAGAAATTCAAAGCCTAATGCTATAAATACAATATTTTTCACAACAAATTTCATATTTGTTAAATTGTTTAACTATTATTCATTCTTATTTAAACTCATTATTTATACCATTTTATTATTCACTATTTATAGCTCGATACTCTAGCAGTTGTGAGAAAAAGGGAAAAGATTTACACTGTGAACTGATTTTAATTTAAATCCTCAATGTTGTTTTTTATTTTTATTTTTTTGAGAAACAAAATCCTCAATGTTGAAAGCATATCAATTGATTAAAAGGTATCAGCCAAAAAAAAAAAAAAACAATTGAGTTACAAGGTATTTGAATCTGGACTGTTGGCAATATAGTATAGTAGGACTTAATTAATTAAATACAGCACAATGTTAGATTGGAAAACCAGATGAATGTCTGGTTTTCGTAGTATTTGTGTTTATATATATATATATATATATAGATTTGTTTATTAATTAAAGTGATTGTCTTATGGCTTGTAGGAGTATACACGTGTGGACGGTATGAATTAATAGGGCGATGCTGTTGGGGGTTCCGGTCGCGTACATTTGTTGCCTCGTGTTTGGGCTGAGTGAGTTCCTTGATTTCCTGGTGGGGACTGAACCAAGTGGGAAGACTTGACATTTCCAAGGTCTGACTGAAAGTTGGTCCGCAATTTTTAGTTCGTTGAACATTAAAAGCAGGAAGCACTGACCAATGAAAAAAAAAAACGAAAAAAAAAACAGCAAGCAGTACTGAAGAGCCAGGAATAATATACCAGGAATGTTCCAAAATGACCATTCTAAATGGATGGTTTTTATAAGTAGTTGTGTATTTTGTGCAATCTAAGTTATATATATAATGTAGCTCCAAAAAAAAAAGTTATATATAATGTTTCAATTATATGGTTTTCATTTGTTTAATATTTAGAAAAAATATGTTCATATACAGGACATTATAATTTACTATCAATGTACTTATTAATTTAGAAAGTTACGTGCTTTCATAAATAAATAAAAATTTCATCAAAAAAAAGAAGAAGAGAAAGTTAGGTCCTATAACTTTTTTAGTTAAAGCAAAGTGTTTTAGTATTAATTTGAGAAAAAACTAGAACTCCCAAATGACTAACGTCTATTATAATTTTTTTCATTGATATTATTGTGCAAAGTGTTCAGTCATTTATAAATTTACATGCCCCATATTTTTTTTTTATGGGATTACACACTCCAAATTGAAAGAGACTTGCATGCTCCAAATTGAAAGAAAAACTTGATCAACTTAAGTAACAGATAATGATATGCACAGTGTTTATCAACTCCTATTCAAAGACTTCCTAGCTTCCTAGTTGATAAGGATAATTTTTCTCATTGTTCAAAAAAAAAAAAAAAAAAAAAGGATAATCCACAATTAAATTCTAGTAGCAATATTGAGGACGTAAGTGATAAGGAAACGAAACATGCATAAAAGCCGATCTGAACAAATTTTTTTTTTTTTGAGAACAAAAAATTTATTTATTAAAGAAGCTATCTCCTAGCTCTTTTTTTTTTTTTTTTTTTTTTTTTTTTTTTTTTTTTAGCAACAAGAATATTCAAATCTCTTTGAGTATCTGATTATTCCCTTGGATATATACAGTCCCTTAGTCCCACACACACCAGGTTATTACATGAAAAAATCTCTTAGGGATGGCCTCAAGATGCTAATAAGAGGTTTCGAACTCAAGATCTCATGAATATCATTCCCTCGTGATTTAAGCTCACCTAGCTCTAAACTCTTTGTTTTATGTATCGGCGGTTTAAACTCAAATTTTCATCCCATATTTTTGTCCTTCTGACGTGTTCTTTATTCTCTTTTTAAACCAACATGTTGATTAAAGTTTCGTATCATATTTACTTTCATGGATCATTTTACGGTACACTTTTATTTTTAATGTACTAGACCTACTTAATATTAAGTAGTTATGCCAAGAGCTATTGTAGTTCAGTTACTTTCCCTGATTTATAAATAATCGAGATTTGAATCCCCATATGCTTCTCTCTTATTGTTATCATGATAAAAACTTGCAATATCCCATATTAGCATATTATACCCACGGTTTAAAAAATTAGACTAGACTAGCTAATTCAACTGGGAATCGGGCACCAATTCGGTTTGACAAATACCTCAATAGCTAGTCAAAAACCAAGAACTGGAGCTTTTTTAGATCTTTAACTGTACCGGTTTTTAAAACCATAATTATACCACATTAACTATTGGATTACCATACACAAAGAAAATTATATACTTACAAAAGAATATATATATATTTATATATACCAGAGTCCCTTTGGTATATTCTGCTAGGATTTCATTTTATTTATTTTGAGTTTATTATAATTTTTCAATTTATCATATTACCTCCCTCTTAATCTATTTTATTTGATAATTTTATTTCTAGTTCGAAAATTATGCTTTTTATATGTGAATATATAATTTATAAATTTATGTTGAAAATGATTTTATTTTAGACTTTTTTTTTATTTGAAAGATTACTAAACACAAATTTTTTTACACTTGTTTATACTTTATTATTTTCTATTAACCTTATTGTAAAGTTGTGATTTACAACTATGTTTTTGTTGACTCTAATTCTATGTCAAATTTGATTGTATTTTTGTTCAATCATTTTCCTGTATTTTTGTGGGATTTAATGTAAGGGTTGAGTGCGAGAGTTTGGTGAAGATTTGTGATGAATGTGAATTCGTGACTGGTTTTCGAGTGGACACCCAGTGAAAAGTCATGTAAGAAGCACATGCTAGTGTGAGAGACTACCAAAGGTGCCTCTCAAAAAAGAGAGATTTTTGTGTACTTTTTAGGACACCTCTCTTTTTGGGTAAGTAGTGTGGAGTCGCCACTTATATTTTTTTATACAAAAATAAGAAAAACTAAATATAAAAATACATGACTGAATTGTTTCCTTTCATTGATTGAATAAAAAAAAATACATATTTGAAAAATTGAAAATTACATGGCTTTGGGTCCTAGTTACAAACTACCAAATAATTACATGGCTCTTTGTCCTAGTTACAAGCTACCCAAAGTAAAAGCAAAGATAAAGCTTAGGTCTACCTATCCAAAGAAACTAAATTTGGAGGCTAGGTTACGAAATGGGAAGGTGTTAGGCACCCATTCTGCCTAGACAGAGTATGGTCTTCTAAACTCTTGTGGCCTATGTATCCTTTTTATGCATGGGATGAATGATATGTTGTACATATGAAACAAACTAAATCACACAAATTCATTTATGAATGCATTCTCTTCTTTGTTTAAAAAAATTCAGATTTGTTGTTGTGAGTAAAAAAAAAATTTAATTTTGGTTTAGAAAAAAAAGTCAGATATGCTTTTGTTGTGTAAGAAAAAGGTGGTTTTTAGGGAGAAAATTCAGATCTGTTTTTAAGAACTTAAAAAAATGATTTTGGTTTACAAAAGATCAGATCTGTTTTTATATGTTCAAAGAAAATATGAAAAAGATTGTTTGAGAAGAGTATTTCATTCATGGAATAATTTATGCTACATATATTGAATAAAACAAAACATAACAAACGCAACCATTCATGATCTTTTTCTTTATTTCAAAATCTGCTATGTTAAAAAAAAATTAGATATGTATCTAAGGAAGATACAAATCAGTTTTTGATTTAAGAAAAATTCAAATCTGCATCTAATGAAGATGTAGATCTATTTTTGATTTGAAGAAAAATTCAGATTTACGTCTAATGAAGATGTAGATCCGTTTTTATTTTAAGAAAAAATTCAGATCTACATCTAATGAAGATGTAGACCCATTTTTTATCTTAAGAAAAATTCAGATCTATATCTAATGAAGATATAGATCAATTTTTATTTTAAGAAAAATTCAGATCTACATCTAATGAAGATGTAGATCCGTTTTTATTTTAAGGAAAATTCAGATCTACCTCTAATGAAGATGTAGATCCATTTTTTATCTTAAGAAAAATTCAGATCTACATCTAATGAAGATGTAGATCCGTTTTTGAGTCAAGAAAAAGAATTTTTTACATGCAGATTTGTGAAAATAAGAAAGAGATCACAACAATAATAAAAGAATTAAGAACATGTTTTGACAAAATAAATCAATAATTCATGATATGAATACTTTAAACAACTAAACTAAAATATATATATAAATATATATTTATATATATATATATATATATATATATATACACTTACATCATCACAATAAGAGAAGCATTAAGAAAAGAAAAGGGTAATCAGAAATAACCTCTTGCATGGAGCACTTCTTCTTCTTGAGAGGATGTTTTAGGGTTCAAAGAAATTTATTCAATTATCTTTGAAACCTAAAAACCCTAGTTTAAGAGAGAATACCAAAAAAGAGGGATGAGAAATTTGAGAGTGTGAAAATGTGTCTTTTCTAAAGCGTAAAAGAATGTGCTGAATTTTGGGATCCAGTCCCTATTTATAGAGACTGGAATGCTTAAAAAATAAGCAACCATGGGTAAAATGCGAATCGGGATGCGTCTTTCTGCGAAAAAGTTGAAAAGTGTGTGCCTCATCAGCACCCAAAGAGAATTGGGCCAAAGCCCAAAAGAGTGCAATTCGGCACTCCAAAAGTGCCGAATGGTACTCTTGGGTGCTGATCGCACTTTCGTGTTCGGGTGTGTTTTGGACTCCTTTTTTAGGTTTCCTTGAGTCGATTCTTGCACTTAGACGTGTTTTCAATTCGTATTCTAAGATTTTTATCTCTTTTCTGGATAATTCAGGTCTTTTCAGGAACAATTATCTTGTAGATAAATACTCTAAAATAAATCTTGATAAAGTTCAGATTATCCACAATTTTATTGTTATCCAATTATCCCATTTAATCCTATGCAAGCAATCCTATTTTAGACACTAATTATCAACCAACCATAAAATTATTTAACTAATTTTAATTGTTTAACCAATCAGAATTAATTTAAATTAATCATGCGTGGTCGACTCTACCTAGACACAATGCATGCTGACCATGCAAACTTGATCATGTGATATCTCTCGATCTGACATTCCGATTTGGAAACCGGACATATCGTCACGACCATTAGAATCTCAATATCATTTTTATGATATGCAATGAGTGAATTAATGCATGTAATGCAATCATGATTTTTGGGTACATGGATGGTCATTTTAGTCATCTTCCTTGATTAAATCATAAGTGCAAAATCGAGTGTCTACAGCTGAAATCTGAACAGTCTCATGCCAGGCTAGATTTCGCGAGTCACTTCGTGACTCAGGCCAAGTCGTGAGTGACTTGCGAAACTCACTACTTGAACCTTTTAAAGTGTGTTTTTCTCATTTCTTTACCAACACTATATAAGCCCACATTACCCATGAAATTGAAAGGAGTTTTTCCAAAGAAGTTTTGAGAGAGAAAACCCTAGCAATACACTCGAGAGTTAGAGATTGTAAATCCACAATCATCTACACAATTTCTCTTAAGTTTTCCTCTACTCCTATCTCTCCAATTACACATCCTTGAGAGGTTCTTAGCCCAAACACTTACCTCACCCAATCTAAGTGCTGAGTGAAGTTTTGGTGCATGTGGGAAGTATTGGAAGAAGCCATCGATTGGCAGATGCAATTTGGAGCTAATTGCGGGATCCAAATAACTAGTGAAGACATGGCTCGGTGAAGCCTGTTGGTAGCTGGAACTTGGAGGGTTTAAGTACATTGGGTAGATTAGGTTTGGAGGGTTTTTTTTTATATTTGTGTACTCCAACTTTATTCACTAGTGGATCGATTTTGGCTTGGAGGGCCGCGGAGAGGTTTTTCACCGAGTACTTTGGTTTTCTTTTCGATAACACATTGTTGTGTTATCTTGTATTTGCATCTCTCTTCCCTTACTCTTTGTGCCTTACATTAATTGTTTATTGCTTATAGTTATGCACTAGAGTAGTTCCGGTTTATTGCACTTCATTTACTTTTGATCCGCACTTACTTAAGTTAGAGTAAAAGCAATTCAGCCGTAAGTTTAAAATTTGGAGTCTAAACAAGCTATAGTGTTTTACACTATTTGAGCTTTCACTTATAAAAATGGTGAAAATTCATTGAAATTTTTGTTTAAATTTTTTAAGACATATTTTTAGTAACAATTGTTAAGTTTACCATTTTAATACTATTATTTGTATATTATTATTATTAAATTAATTATGATGTCATCACGGTTTAACCTTAATTGAACCTCGGTCCAACCTTAAAAATCTTGAATTTTTTCCTTTTCTAGTTCAATAAACGATTCGAGGCTGAAAACCATGCAAAATTGAATACTAACAACATATTATTGTTCTTCACTATCAACACCGTGCAATAAGTACAAGATGCAAAAAACACCGTGCAATAAGTACAAGATGCAATTAACTCGGCTTTGGGAGTTGAAAGCATTAAATAGAATGAAAAATACGTGTGTGTGCCTTTTCTTGCGGGGCATAATTAGAAGCCAGCTTTTTTTCTAAGATAAAAAGAAAGATTGAGGAAAAAGTTACAAGGTTGAAAGGAAACGTAATTCTCTCTTAAGCAAGTCGTGGAATTTTGATAAACGTTGTATCCTAAACAATCCCAACTTATGTAATAAGCTACTTTAAGCTTCCTATGAGTCCAAGAAAATCAATTTGTCGTCCAGCATAATGGACGACATTAAGTTACCAGCAAGCCATTAAAGAAGGATAAATAACCGCTCAATCACATTCAATATATTCATTGACAACCATTACTCAAAGGTATTAAACTCCCATTAAGAAAATAATTGTTACTCAAGGTAATAATCACCTATAATTATATCCAACAACTACCTAAATCACCTATAAAAAGAATAATTTGACTCACTTGTTAAGGTACGTCAAAAACTACTATAAAACTGTTATTTATGCAAGAAAGATATGGGCTGATACTGATTCAAGCATCTGAGGCTCCTCCATTGGGTACAACCTGGTGATCTCTTCGATCAATTCTCTTTATCTTGCAAACCCTACAAGATCATCAAAAGCTCTAAATTGGACAAGTGATCCAACTAATGATTTTGGCATCATCAATTTGGTGCCATATGTGAAAAAAGGCAAGTTATTGTTCTCTTCCCATGACAAAGGATCATTTAGTTCATTCAAAAGATATGTACACCATGATACCGTAGTCAGTCTCGGTCGGATAGATGGAATATCATGTAAAGATCTTCTGACAGAAGCATATCTACCTGCGACAAAAGCAGTCTTGCAGTGTCTTCCGCCCCAAAGGGACGAGCGCACGAAATTTGGAGGCCAAATCAAATCACATCGACGTGATTTGGCAAAAAATGTCATCGTGTTACTGTGGGCCGACGACCCTGGGCACGAACAAGATAGTTTGCATCAAGAACCTAAGGTAATTCTTATACCTTTATTTAAAAAAATAAAAAATAAAATAACCAAGAGCAAAGATAAAATCGCCCCAAAGATACATGGCCTAACCCACTGAGCCATTCATTGAGTATCATTGCTCAGGTATGTTTAAGGGTTTATTTATTCTCCCTAAAGTTATTTTTCTACGTGATACTATTACGTTTTGCCTATGATTTTAAATTCTTGGATTACTCCAAATAGGTCAACTACAGTAATGGTAGTCCCAAATCACAGCTTTGACTTTCTATATTTATTTTAGATCTCAATTTGATCATACCGAAGTTGCTATATATGGTGATATATTAATGGGAAGAAATGGGAATCATAGCCTCGGCTAAAGGCTTTATAAATATAAAATAAAAGTATAAAAAAAATTTTAAGCTACAATTGATGAGACTTATTGTGCACATATATATATATATATATATATATATATACACACATGCTGCTTAAGATAAATAAAGTCAACCCAATGTAGTGAAATCCCATTTTGATCATTCACAATTTCACATAGGGTGTTCGTGGTGCGGTGCGGTGTGGTTTTAAGTCATTTTTAGCACCGTACTTTGCGGTGCAGTTTAACCAAAACCAAAACTATACTGTACTTAATTTTTGTGGTCACATGTGCGGTAAGGTGTAGTTTAGTGTTTAGCCAAAACTATAACCACACCACACCTCATTTTTGCGATCACATGTGCGATGCGGTATTAAATGCGGTTTGAACGGCTTGAAACCGGTATATTTTTCAAATTTTGGGCTTTTCCTGTCTAGCCCAAATCTGATTTTTTACTTTGTTTTGAGTCAAGTTTTAAACTATTGAACTAGTTTTTCTTTATTTTGGGTTGATTTTCCTAATAAACACTTGCTAGGGTTATTAAACTTTCTTTTTTTTTTTTGAAAGCTAGGGCTATTAATTATTTTATTTTTTTTGAAAACTAGAGTTATTAAACTATTAATAAAATATTTAATATTTTTAAAAAATATTAATATATATAGAGGGTGCGGTGCGGTTTTCTTATTATAAAACCGCAAACTGCACTGCACCATACGATGCGGTGCACTGTTACTTGTAGTGCGGTGTGGTTATGCCATTTTGCGAGCAGTTTTGGTGCGATTTTTGCAATTAGTGCGGTTTTGTGCACATCCCTAATATCGCGTGTACTGTTCAGTTGCATGCTTGATGTTAGACACTTGTTTGGCACAATTCACTTATGTTTCCTCGCCAGACATAGCGATTCTTTTCACTCGCTACATAATAAAAAAATCAAACCAACGTTTATATTTTTTCTCTCCTTTCTTTCTCTCTCTTCACTTACTCTCCGCCTCTCTCTCGGCTCACTGTAGTCTCTCGAGTTCACGCCAATTTTAGCAAGAGGAGTGGTCGATCTCACTAGTGCAGAGAAGGGCATCAACCACCATATCGATTGACCCACATAGTCAGGTATGATGCCTCTCACTCTTTCTCTAATTTTATTGATTTTAGCAAGGTGGAGATTTCTGCGGCTTGTGAGTTTGTTCGTCTCTGGGAGTATGTGTTTGGTGTCTCTGTATCAATTATTGGCTTTTTTATACGCATTTCTTCTTTCATCACTTTGGCCGAGTTTTGTTGTTGGTTTTGTTTTTTTTGGATAAAGGTTTGAACTTGTTGATTGTTATGTGATTCTGAATTTTGGGTTTTGATAATCGGGAATACTAGGCTTTTGGTGATGTGAACTGGGTTTAATTTGGATTTTTTTTATTGTATGGGAATTGTTTGCACATTCCAATTTGATGATAACAGTGGATTCCCAAGTCTTGTCAATTGTTGAATGTAAAACTAGTTATTGTAATTTTGAATGAGATGAATATTATAACCTTACAGGGGCCTCTTTTGTTTTCCTAGTTATTGTAATTTTGAATGAGACGAACGTATATGTAACTTTTGTTGAACTATCTTATTTTCCTAGTTATTGTAATTTTGAATGAGACGAACGTATATGTAACTTTTGTTGAACTATCTTATGTAGCAACCACATATCGGGATAAGGAGTGGAATCCGTTTGTTATAATATTTAGTGTCATAGTCATAGATTTGATGTTTTTTGGAGGTGGATTTTTAGGTTAATGTGAGATTAGATTTGAGTTTTCCTGAGGGAAGAGATCTTGGTGCTTTATTTGGAGGCAGGGAGCTGAATTTATTGCATTGGTATTTAGAACCATTGTGAGTCTGATTGACAGGATCTAAAAGTAGATTTATTTTTCAAAAATAGATTTATTTGCTCATAAAATGTTATATTTTTTCATTTTAACATTTCTCAAGTCAATTTAGAATCTGATTGGGCCCTAATCCAACACTGCGCCTTAGAATTTCAGAATCATTGGGGAACGGGGGCTCAAGTCGTAAGGGGTACAAAATGCGATGTCTACAGCCGTATACACAGGCACGAAACCCTGTCGATGAGCCATAGCGCACCAAACGTGAAATTCTACCGAATATTCGTTGTGAAAATGGGGCACCTTTGTTGCCATATTCTCACAGAAAAAGCTTGGTGAGAATAGTGTTTTGTGTGTTATGACGCACCTAAGGTGAGGCGCTGCCGGATTTCCACCACGCAAATAAGGCGAAATGCTGCCGGATTTTTGTCATGGAAATTTAGCAACGATTCCAAAACATGCTAGCGAAGCATTGATTGCGACCACATCCTTTCCAAAATCAAATCTCAAAGCCCAATTCATTTAAAGCCCCGAAAGCTAATGCCAATAACTCGTTTTTTAATTTCCAATGTTTGAAAATTAAGATTTTACCAAAACAAAGGAGTGTCCTTGGACAAGCGTTGTGGGGTGCCTAATACCTTCCTTACACGTAACTAGACTTCCGAACTCAGGAATCAAAATTTTTTTATCCGTCCATATTAGATTAGGAAAAACCCCATTTTTCTTAACCTAAGATTGGTTATAAAATCAAATAGAGTCAGGTGACCAATTACACTTTAGAAAAAACCCAATGATTAGTGGCGACTTTACTTACCTTTGGCAACCCAATTAAAATTGACTCATTTCCAATCACACACTAGAGGTACCCCTTCACCCTCTTTTCACAGCACCTGAGCTCCAGAGCCTATATGCGCAGGTGCGCATGAGCGTCGCCGAGATGGGTGGTTGACTGCCGCGAGGCATCGACAGACATAACAGTAAAATTGAAGTTAGGGGTGCAAAGTGTAACAAGAGTAATAGTTTAGGGTGTAAAATGTGCATTCGAATAATTTAAGATTCAAAGTGTAATCTAGGGTATAGTTTAGGATGATAAAATGTAATTTCCCCCAAAATTAATTGCTTTGTCATTTCCAATAAAATGTTTCTAAAAATAGTTCCTAAACCAATGCCTTTAGGGTATTCGTTAATATTTCCTTTATTTATTATTATTATAATGAGTTAGAAACATTATTACGATAAAATGCTTTGTGTAGTATTTTAGATTCAAGACATGCCCTTGAAGTGGGGTTTTAGTAGAGGGTGAGAAAATGGGAGGTAGATTCGAGTCTGGACTAATAGATTGATTCCAAATTTGTGAAAATAAAATGCAAAATAGAAAATTGATGTCAAAAGTGGGAGCAATAAAGACAAGGAAAGAGAGACAAGGGGAATTATGTGGTTCGGCCTACATCCATATGATAAGCCTTAGACAGCTACATCTTTATTTTTATCCGTGTGTTGCATATAAAGAACCTCAATAGGGTATATATAGATGCTACAAGGTCTAAGGGTAGATGTCAATAATTTTTATACTAAATTGGACCATTTGGATTTATACACATTGTTGATACCGTATTTTGTCCATCCTTGATTTGCGTGCTGGACCCTGAAAAATTCAAAAATATTATTTTCTCTCCGTGGGGCCACGAGAAAATTCAGAATGACGTGGCACAACCCATTCGGACATTGGAGCACCCAAAGTGCCTTTTTCAGCTAAAATGACTAAAATGCCCCTAATCACCCTAGGGTTGACCTAAGGTCAAACAATGTCAAAATCTGCACAAAATAACATTTTTCATAGTTTTACATCAAACTCGAGCTTCTCGGAGATTTTTGGCCACTTTGGATAAGTTTGACCAAGTTTGACCCTAAGTTGACTCTAGGTGGGCCCAAAAACCCTAATTTTGATCCTACCGTCAGAACGGATTGAAACCAAAGTCATTGTGAAGATTATCAAATTCTCATTCCAACGACTATTCATGGGTCGAAATCGAAGTTAGAACGGCCGAGATATCACGAAAAAGCAGGATAACACACTAATCGATGCACCGCTAACTTCCAGAGGCCATAACTTTTGATCCGACCGTTGGATTTTCAAGATCCATACCTTTTTAAAAACAGGAAGTCAAAATATTTCTAGGGGTGTCAAGATCAACCCGATTGGAGGCCTTTTTAAGGTGGCAGCCCTTGAAGGGCCGCCGCCTCAAAAATCGTGTCGGGGCTATAAAAAGCCCCAGGCACCCTCCAGACCAAAAAAGAGAAGACTTCTCCACTGTGTGCTCTCTGTCTGGATGAATTCTGAGCTTTTGAAAGAGTATTTCCCAAGCACCCTCCAGATCAAAAGTAGAAAAGCAGTTGAAAGTTGGTTTCCTTACCACGATAGCCTACTCAGATTGGGTCACCAACATTGTTCCTATGCCTAAGAAAGATGGGAAAGTACGCATGTGCGTTGATTACAAAGATTTAAACCGGGCTATCCCCAAGGATAATTTCCCATTGCCACATATCGATACCCTAATCGATAATACCGCTACCAATATGTTCTTCTCCTTCATGGATGGATTCTCAGGCTATAATTAGTTCAAGATGGCCAAGGAAGACAAAGCTAAGACAACATTCACCACTCATTAGGGAACCTATGCGTATGATGTCATGCTGTTCGGCTTAAAGAACGCTGGTGCTACTTACCAGCAAGCCATGGTAACCTTGTTCCATGATATGACGCATAAAGAGATTGAAGTCTACGTAGACGATATGATTGCCAAATCCCGCACTTCCAGGGATCATTTGATAGATTTGAGAAAGTTGTTCAAGCATCTTTGGAACTAGTTCAGGGAAATTACTTGGCTTTATAGTCAGCCAAAGAGGAATCGAAGTGGACCTAACAAAAGTCCAAGCCATCCGAGACATGCCGACACCGTAAACTGAGAAACAGATTCGCAGCTTCTTAGGCAAAGTCAATTACATAGCTCACTTCATAGCGCAGTTGACCGCCACATGTGATCCACTGTTCAAGCTCTTGAAGAAAGACACAAAGATAGAATGGACAGATGAGTGCCAAGTGGCCTTTGACAAGATAAAACAATATTTGTTGAACCCTCCTGTTTTGGTTCCCCTGACGCCGGGACATCCGTTGATCCTTTACCTAGCGGTACAAGAAACCTCCATGGGCTACATATTAGGCCAAGTGGCTGAGCCTAACCAGAGAGAAAGGGCAATTTACTACTTAAGCAAGAAGTTCACCAGTTATGAGATCAACTACATCGCCATTGAAAAGATGTGTTGCGCCCTAGCATGGGCCTCACGCAAGCTGCGGCAGTATATGCTCTACTATACCACGCGGCTCATTTCCTGCATAGATCCCATTAAGTACATCTTTGAAAAGCCAACCCTTACAGGGAAGATCTCCCATTGGCAAATGTTGCTCTTTGAATTCGACATTGTGTTTGTGACAAGAAAGGCCATCAAGGGCCAGGCCATAGCCGATCACCTAGCGAACTAGCTGCTAAATGATCCAGATCTTTCAGAATTCCTCTTCCCTGATGAGGATGTCATGGAACTAGAGCCAAAACCAGACAGTGTGGGACCATGGCGTTGGAAGCTTTATTTTGATGGAGCCGCCAATTCTGCTGGAAATGGAGTAGGAGCAGTCTTAGTTTCCCCCAAGGACCAGCAAATCCCTGTTTCAATCAAGCTGAATTTTGATTGCACCAACAACATCACAGAATATGAGGCGTGCATAGTTGGCCTGCAAGTGGCCCTAAAGTTCGGTGCCTATGACTTGAGCGTCTTTGGAGATTCCCTGTTGATCATCTCCCAAATCGAAGGAAAATGGCAAGCCTAAGACACCAAGTTGATTCCTTATCACAAATGTGTCAACTGCTTGATTCTGAAATTCCGAGACATCACATTTGCCTATTTGCCCCAAGAACACAACTAGTTTACAGATGTCTTGGCTACCCTAGCTAGCATGGTTAAGTTATTAGAAGGAGATGATATGCGGCAATTGCGCATAGAAGTCCGTGGCGTTCCAGCCTATTGCATGAACATTAAAGAATGCATGAGTGTCGAAGTTGAAGCCAACGGAAAGCCATGGTACCATGATATCAAGGCTTATATCAAGAACAATGAATACCCGTCCGATGCACGGACAGTGAAAAGAAGTTTATCTGGCGCATGGCCTGCCAATTTTTCTTGAGTGGAGAAGTCCTGTACAAAAGGAACCACAATTCTACCTTACTTTGATGCATAGATGCCCCCGAGGCTAATTATCTGATGGAAGAGATGCATGAAGGCTTACTTGGAGCTCATACTAGTGGACCCCTATTGGCCCGCAAGATTATGAGAGCCAGTTACTACTAGCTCACTATGGCAAAATGATTGCATTAAACATGTGAGGACATGCCATCGTTGCCAAGCCTATCAAGACAGGAAGAACGCTCCTCCTCAGCCTTTGCACTCTTTAGCAGCACCATGGCCCTTCTCAGCCTAGGGTATGGATGTCATTGAACTCGTGATTCTGAAAGTTTCAAATGGTCATGAGTACATATTAGTGGCCATTGATTATTTCACAAAGTGGGTGGAAGCCGCTTCGTACAAAAATGTCACTCACGCAATGGTAGCCCAGTTCCTGAAACATAACATTATTTACCGCTACGGCGTATTGGGAGAGCTCATTATAGATAATAGGGCGAACCTAAATGGAAAAATGATCCAACAGCTTTGCCAACAGTTCAAGATCGAGCACAGAAATTCGGTTCCCTATCGCCCTCGGATGAATGGTGCAGTGGAAGCTGCTAACAAGAACATAAAGAAAATCCTAGTGAAGATGATAGACACATACAAGGATTGGCACGAGTACTTGCCGTTTGCTTTGTGCGCATATCGCAATTCTGTTCGTACTTCCACGGGTGCGACCCCGTATTCATTAGTATATGGCATGGAGGTCGTCCTCCCCGCAGAGGTAGAGATCCCGTCTCTTAGGATTTTATCTCAGATAGAGCTGTCAGAAGCTAAATGGGCCCGTTCCTGATATGAACAACTAAGCATGATATATGAAAAATGCATGACCGCAATGTGCCATGGACAGTTGTACCAACACCTCATCAAGCAAGCATTCAACAAGAAAGTTAGACCCAGGGTCTTTGAAGAAGGCGATCTAGTCTTGAAGAAGTGCAACTAAGTCGTGCCTGATCACAGAGGAAAGCTTTCCCCAACTTACGAGGGCCCATATGTGGTAAAGAAGGCCATTTCCAGAGGAGCCTTGATTCTAGCCGACATGGATGGGCATGACTTCAACATGCCCACCAATTCTGACGCCATCATACGGTACTTTGCATGAAGGAGACTCTCACTGCACCTCATTCCTATATTTTGATCTCAAAAAAAAAAAACAAAAAAAACAAAAAAAAACAAAAAAAACAAAAAAAAAAAGAAAAAAAAAAAGAACAAAAACGAAAAATATGTAAAAAGGTAGATCGAAAACCCGAAAGGGCGGTCTACACAAAAGGAGAGCCAAAAGAAAGAGAGCGTGAGAAAATATGAAAGGTAGATTGAAAACCCGAAAGGGCAGTCTACGCAAAAGGAGAGCAAAAGAAAGAGCGTGAGAAAGCTTGCTAGATTGAAAACCCGAAAGGGCGGTCTAGGCAAAAATTAAGGCAATTAAAAGTCAATTGAACTACGTGATGACCTGATCCTTCCTAGTGGAGGTACGTAGGCAGCCATCTCGATTCGGTCACATCTTAATAGAAAAATCAGTCAGCTGTGCCTACTTGAATTTCTGCTCATGATCATAAAATTAGAGGGATCCAACATCCAAGACTAGATATGAAGACACCTCCGAGATTGCTCTCTGTCTACAATAGTGCCATGACCTGGTGGTCCGCTCAAGATGTTCTGACTCATACCAATGGGAAATGTACCTCAATGGGAAAAGGAAAAGATCCGTCTAGAATAGGATGTATCCTTGGAAAATAAGATATTGATATGCATGGATTTTACATTTATCACTTATTTGTATAATCTTGCATTTTCAAAGCATTTGCCTGCATATTCATTAACATGCTTGTTTGTGCCATTTAGTTTCTTTCATACATTCTAGTATCAAAACATGAAATCTCATCTCATGAATATCATCATAAACATCTCTCTCCACCATCTCTCAGTTTCTACGTATGCCTAACAGACTAGACTATGCTTTAAGAACTCAAACAAAAAGAGGAAGGCCTTACGCAATTGCCTAGCAATTTATGAAGGACCTTTCCATACATGGTGGGATACTAACTACATAGCTTATGTGTAGAAACAAAATAAGCAGAAAAGAACACCAGCAAGTCAGACATGGCCTAAGCGATCAGACACGGCCTGGCACAATCTCCTAAAACCAGTACGGAGGATCGGGTCATCATGAGCATGAGTGCGAAGTAACCCGGCTGCATTGAAGACAGACCAGCTCCCTCTCCATCGTGAGATTAGAAGTAGAGCCCTGTCTCTCAGTCTCTAGCAAAGCTTGTAAGGTGCCCACCTCTGCAGTAGCAACTCTCAAAGCTTCCTCCCTCTCAACTAACTCAGTTTGAAGGCGATGAAAGGCCAACTAAGACTCACTAGGCTCATCGCCCTCTCACCCATACTCCATGCTCGGAATGAATGTAGGCCCTTGGCTGTACTAGCTCCAATGCTAAGTCATTGGCCCTATTGCTAGCCTCAACCCTGCCAGTCTCCAGTGTGGCCCTTTCATCATCCCAAGTATGATCCAAAGCAGCAAACCACTGGGTAAGATCTGCAAGCTCATCCTCCAAACCCGCAACTTAGGATCTCAGCTAAACACACTCCACCTCTGTGCCTGGAGGGGCTGGCCCCCTCCGATCAAGCTCTGCCCTACAAGTAGCAAGCTCGCTCTCATGTGCACTGCTCATCTCCTCAATATCCTCCATAAAGGTATCAGCCAGCTCCCGGCAGTAGTCTCTATCCCTGATGGCCTCCCTTAGGCACTCCCTCAAATCCATAAGAGCCCTCTCAACCCTGATCTCAAACTCTAGAGTATAGTCTCTCAAAACATCAACCGGGAGTGGCAGCTAGGCTGAAACTGGTGATGATAAGTCAAACACAAAGCTGGGATCTCTGGTGTCTCACCACACTCCAAACTCAGCAGAAAGCTACTCTTGGTTATCCCTAGATTAAAGGGGGAAGTCAATGCTCGACTTGCGCACCTCCCAGAACTCAAAGGCACACTCTATCATTGCTACATCGATATCCACGAGCCCGTACTCGCAAGTGACAACAGAGAGATCACTAAGTCAGGGGATATGCTAGATACCCTTGAACTACAGCATTGCCATGCTCGGAAAGTACCTCGTGCAACCCCAGATACCCACCAGGGGAATGCCAAGTAAACCGACACAATGGGTCCGCCCCTACCATCTAGTGATACCCCATTTAACTCTCTAGGTCTAGTCAGCGGGACTCAGGCTGCACATGTACCTCAGCCAACCCCTCAGTATCCCCAGAAAAAGGATGACCAAGAGCTACAATAGCCCGAACTCTATTCCTACTAAAAAAGCCCATAGGTTGATCCCTAACAATAACACTCAGGTGGCTACAGAACCACAGCTGTAACATATGAACACAGCAACCTAGCCTACCCCTACCGATCTCCCGACACAAAGACAAGGACTTAATCGTCTTATAAAGTAGAGCAAGAATGAAAAAGATAACATGAGGTAGGGCACTCACCAAAGGGAGAATGGCAAAGCTAACGGCTCCTAACGATGAAGGAAACAGCACCGCACCAAAAAAGGCCACCAGGAAGGCCTGACGCCGGTAAGATGTCCACCGCTCCTCTAAGACCACAAAGTCATCTCGGTAGCCAACAGGGCACTCCAATGAGTGGAACCGATCATATAGGAAATCAAAGGACATGCTCCCTCCTATCCTATTGCCATACCAAGTCAGCGCCTCCACAACGGTCCTCTTGAAGCCCAACAGATCAGTGAGTCTCTTGCGGTAGCGTGGCCGAACAGGTGGGTCAAAAATACTACTCAGGGGGGTAGAAAGAGAAAGAAAATGATCATACTCCTCCAAGGTAGGCACTAGATCAACATCTTCAATGGTGACACATCTCAAGACAGGGTCCCAACAAGAGGTAATGACTTCCAACAAATGTCAATCTAGTGTGGTGTGAAGAAGAGTAGTAGCATCTCCAAGAAGTCGTCGGATGGATGCCTGTTCATCACAAGAAAAGGAGCTCCACCACCTCCTAAGCTTTTTCTCATAGTAAGACTCCCTCTCAAGCTCGACCAAAGTGTCGTAGAAGTAAGCACCAAGAGCATCCATGAACGAATCCTACTAAATTTGATAATCTGATGAGAATCTATGCGAAAAATGATGAAAACTAGTGTTTTCTGCACGTTTTGGGTGAAGAAAAGGGTGGGAGAAGACCCTAGAAATTCATAAACCAAAATGAGTTGAAACTGGGCTGAACCCAGCTTTTATGCACGAGAACTGAGGTGGTGACCCTTCACTCAGGACACGTGCCAGGGCTTTTTAGCCCCCAGGCACAAACCCCCATGTATTCTGAGCACTATTCCTCTGTTTGGGACATTTTCGACTGCCTTGGAGCAAAGATTCCTCTATTTTAACACCTGCCGTAGTGCACGGTCGGCCCAGCAGTGAACCAGATTGTTAGGAACTCCTTCTCATGCATCCAAGACCACACAAATCCTACACTGGGGTAGTTTATCTTTGTGCATCTCGTTCAGCACCTCCCGATATCTTGAACCTCATTTTCTAAAGCTCGGTTCACCCAGTCAGGGGTCGGTTCAACCCCGGTAATCAGAGCGCACCACAGAAAGACACTAGAGCCCGTTCTTAGCCATGTGGCAGCTTTTTCAACTTACTTGGAGGACGGAGGGAGTCATTTCCCATAAGGCCACTCCAAGAAACTCGTCTTTGAATTAATAGCCCGCCTGGACAATAACAGGAGCAATCAATGCATACCGCCTCATGGCATGTTTAAGGAGATCTCATTCAGAAGGTCCACATTCGTTACCCACATTTGGTATGGTCTACGAAGTCGAGGCCATTTTCAGCCAGTCTACAGGCTTGGAACCCCACAAAACCCTAAACTGGGGCAGTTTATTTTGCGCAGTTCCCTCCCCCTTGTCCAATACACAAGAATGGGTTCGTCCTGCTGAAGATGTATCCCTCATGTCGAGAATCACATGAAACCCTAAACTGGGGTAGTTTATTTCACGCAATATCTCCATTTTCTCTTCCCCAACAGGAAGATCATTGCCAAAATCCACCAATAAACCCATGAAACTGCGGTGCAAAACAAGTGAGTGTGACACAAGTTGGTTTAAAATCACCACCTACCTAAAGGCATTGTATCATGCATACATCAACAACCTTTTTAAAGGCAACGTCCAGAATTATACATGTAAGTCCTACCCAGAGGCATTGTTTTAGCCCTCTCAAAGGCGATTTCCTAGAGCTATGCATGTAAGTCCTAATCAGAGGTATTGTTTTTCACATATATCAGCAACCCTCTCAAAAGCGATTTCCTAGAGATATGCATGTAAGTACTAATCAGAGGCATTGTTTTTCACATATATCGGCAGCCCTCTCAAAGGTGATTTCCCAGAACTATGCATATAAGTCCTAATCAAAGGCATTGCCTTTCATATATATCAGCAACCCTTTCAAAGACACTTTTCCTAAAGTCATACACCAGCCCTCTCAAAGGCATTTTTTAGAATCATACATGTAAGTCCTATCAAGAAGCATTGTTTCAAACATACACCATGAAGCTATAAAGAAATAATATTATACATCAAGGCCCACTGTAGGGCAATATAATACACACATGTCCAGGCCTATCAAGAGGCAATGAATAATACACGTACATAACTGGCCCACCATGGGGCAATGTCTACAAGATACATGAGGAATACATATAGGCCCACGCAGGGGCTACATCATGCTACAACAAAGGCTAACCCTACTGAGAATCATCATCCCTAAAATACTAGTCACCATCATCATCATCACCATCACCTGCAAGAGAACCGATGGAAGGACCCGCACTGCCTGAAGTGCCTAAAGTGTACCCTGGGTCCTAAGAAGACCCTAAATCTGAACAAAAGAGTCCCAACCGCCTGACAAACCTGGAGGAACTGGCATATACCCGGACTCATATGGAGGAATGATGGGTCCCCAGCCTGGAATATGAGGTGAAGGCGAAATAGGAATACGAGCTGCTCACAACTTTCCCATCAAAATCATGGTATAGCCGTGAAGCATGGCTAGCTCACTCTGAAGCTGGCTCCGCTCTCTCTCTGCGATAGTAGCTCGAGCCTCCCTATCTATCTGCCAAAGCTCCCTTTCTCGAGCTAATGCCCGAGCAATCTCCTCCTGCAGATGCACCTCCCTAGCGGCAGTAGTAGTCTCGAGCTCTGTCACCCTGGCTTGTAGAGCCTCTGCGCGCACTCTTCACTCTGCTCCGGAGGCCACCTGAGCACGAACAATGCCCCCCAGCACTCTACCTCCACTCACAGGAACATCTCCAATGATAGGCCTCGTTGAGGACTCTGCAAACCAAGTGGCATAATCCCTGCTGGTATCCACGTAGGCATCGAAAGAACCCGTTGCATAAGCCGGGTTATTTATGACAATGGACTCAAATGACAAGTCGGGAGGAATGGATCCTTGGGTACCCCGAAAACCGGTATGACCTGGTGGAAGGTCCTCTCAGCCAGAAAAAACTCCCAACTCTGTAGGGCCCAAAACCAACGTTGTATCCTCGACTAGCCCATGGCAATAGTGAGCTCCGACCTCCCTAGCAGCGAACCATCATAAGGACAAATCACTATCTCGCCCCAGGTGACGCAATCTAAAGCCGCAGAGATAATGACCAGCTGCACCAAGACAACCTTGGTGATCATACAGAGAGACCAAGCATAAGCCCGAGGATACACTGTCGCTAACAAACCTGTGAACCGTGGTCACAAAGTTGGGATGTACTCATATGCCCACCATGTCAAAATCTGCCAACACCCCTCCAGACTCTTGAAATCCTGCTAGGAAGCTCGCCTAAGGAAAGTGATGAAAAAGCCGTAAGTGACGGACCCCTAGTTGTATCTCCCAATGTCAGAGACTGCTCTCATGGCCCACAACAACTGGCAGGATAATACTAATCGGTTGTTGCCAAAGAAGCAACTACCGAGAAAACACATGAAGAACCGTCAAAGATGGGTGTCAGTAGGTGCCATACCTTAGGGGATGCTACCCTGTAGCCACTCAGTACGAATCTGTGGTGACACTGTAGGCCCAAAATATCCTCTCGTGTCTGTAATCAATGGGAAAGGGATGCCCAAGAGCTCGCGAGCCATCTCAAAGCTCATGTCATCAGTTGGAATCGGGTATCTGCCAAATCTGATACCTAGGATGGCCGTCCAATCAAGAGGGAGGATAGCATACTCCTCACAGCTCAAGTGAAAGGTGCCTGTCTCAGCATGAAACCGCCGCACCAAAGCCTCCCTAATCCCGTGCCTCATGGTGTATAGGGGGATCCGTAAGAAATCCTCAAATCTCTGCTCTCTCAGAAAATCTGCATAGCGCCGGTGGGTCCCAAGAGCAAACAACAGCCGAAGAAAGGTGGACCAAGCACCCCGTCCCCGGATCTTGTTGGCCCCTTGCATTCAGAATCAAAAGCTATACGTTAGCACATGCATATAACAAGAATCTAAATGACAAAAGAACAAATACAGCATACCTCTCCCTTCCGCGCCTGAGTGGAAGGATGATCCTTCAGCCCGCGCTGAAGGTGAGTGTCTCTGATACCGCCATCTACAGCTCTAGTACAAGCATCGGTCTCAATCTGACATGGCGGGAACCTAGGCCTCAAACTGCGCCTCTGAGTGCCCAAGTCTGGCAAAACCTCGACCTTAGAGAAATCAGCCTCTATGTCAATAAGGAGATCCTCGACTCGCGTCTCTCCTCCAGAGGCCCCTCTCCCTGAAATCGGCCCGCGCCGTAAGGAAGCCCCACTGGAAATGGTGCGGGACTTAGAGGAGACGCTGGCCGTCTTGACTGAACACCGCTTCTTAGATCGGGACTCCATAGGAATACTGCCAGCGAGCCTGCTATCATCACCCCTGCAGTCGAAATGGCTCTGCAGAACTCAAGTTGCCCACTCGCTAGCCGAAGCAGTCTCATCATTAGATGAAGTGTCCCCATGGGACGTAGCGTAAATGGGGGCCTTCCCCCGGTCTCCTCTGGAACTCACCCTCCGAGACATAATCTACAAAACAATTAGAAATTCAAACACCAGTGGTAAGCCCATGAAACAAATGGCAATACAGATGAACTAACACTTTTTCCTAAACTTGTTATGCAGGTCCATGTCAAGCATATGTTCTCACAAGAAAGCAGATTCTTACAAGCATTCCACAGTGGGTAAGCTTCTACAGTGGGTAAGCTTCTACAGTGGGTAAGCTAGCGACCGCGTCCTAGGCTCATGATCTACAGTACGTAAACTAGCGGCCGCGCCTCGGGCTCACATTCTACAGTAGGTAAACCAACGGCCATGCCCTGGGCTCACATTCTACAGTGGGTAAGCTAGCGATCGCGTCCTAAACTCACATTCTACAGTGGTTAAACTGGTGGCCAAGCCCTAGGCTCACGATCTATAGTGGGTAAACTGGTAGCCGCACCCCAGGCTCACGATCTACAGTGGGTAAACCGGCGGCCGCACCTCGAGCTCACATTCTACAGTGGGTAAATTAGTGACCGCGTCCTGGGCTCACATTCTACAGTGGGTAAACTGGCGGCCGTGCCCCAGACTCACATTCACTCAAAAGTTCAAGTTCCTGATCTATAGTGGGTAAACTAGCGGTCGCGGCCTAGGCTCACATTCCATCTTAAGGTTAAGAAAGTGGCCACACCGTATGCCTCGCCATCGCACAGTTATCAAGTCACTCAAAAATTCAAGTTCCTGATCTACATTGGGTAAACCAGCGACCGCGTCTTAGGCTCACATTCTATAGTGGGTAAACTGGCGACTGCACCCCAGGCTCACATTCACTCAAAATTTAAGTTCCTGATCTACAGTGGGTAAACTAGCGATCGCACCCTAGGCTCACATTCCATCTTGAGGTTAAGAAAGTGGCCACACCATACGCCTCGCCATCACACAGCTACCAAGTCACTCAAAAAGTTTTCAAGTTCTTGATCTACAATGGGTAAACTAGTGGTCACGCCCTGGGCTCACATTCCATCTTGAGGTTAAGAAAGCAGTCGCGCCGTACGCCTCACCATCACACAACTATCAAGTCACTCAAAAGTTCATGTTCCTTATCTACAATGGGTAAAGTAGAAGCCACACCCTAGGCTCACATTCCATCTTGAGGTTAAATAGCGGCAGCACCGTACGCCTCGCCATCACATAGTTATCAAGTCATCAAAAAGTTTTCAAATTCCTTATCTGCAGTGGGTAAACTAGCGGCCGCGCCCTAGTAGTATGGCATACCTATATAACACAGACAAAAAGAAAAAAAAATATGTGCATTTTCCTAAGATAGCATGGCAAAAATCATGGCAAAATATAAATGCTTATGAAAATTCCAAAAATAAAATAAGCACTAGCATGCATCCCTAGTAGTATTGCTACTAACATTTTGCAGAAAAAAGAAGAGAAGAAGAAAAAACAGACACTGACCTCGAGTGCAGAAACATTGAAATAGCATACTGAAGCTAAAAAGACGGACCCACTAAGCTCGTAATCGCTCTAGAGATTTTTTTAGAAGTGGAAAGTCAAAGGGAAGTGAGAAATGAGTTCAAAATGAGCAAGAGGGGGCCTTTTATAGGCCTTTGGGCGGCCTGGTTGCCCAGCGCACCTTGTTGGGCAGCCGAGTCAGCCCGGCGCACCTTGTAAGGCCGCCGGGCAGCGTTGACCGAGTCAACCCTCCCCTAGAGTCTAGAAACGTGTCCGGAAAATATTTCAGAAGCAACTACAGCAGATCGATCCGATCTTGATTCGTGAATAGTCTTCGCACGCAAATTTGGGGGTAACAAAATTCGAAATCATGTTCTTTATTCGACACCTCTCATTGCACTCGAGATGTCAGATAAAGAAGGGACAGTTGTTGATACCATATTTTGTCCTCCCTCAATTTACGTGTCGGACTCCGAAAAATCCAAAAATATTATTTTCTCTCCGTGGGGCCACGAGAACATCTAGAATGACGTGGCACAACCCGTTTGGACATCGGAGCACCCAAAGTGCCTTTTTCAACTAAAATGACTAAAATGCCCCTGGTCACCCTAGGGTTGACCGAAGGTCAAACGAGGTCAAATTCCACACAAAATAATACATTTCATATTTTTAGATCAAACCCGAGCTTCTTGGAGATTTTTGGCCACTTTGGATAAGTTTGACCCTAAGTTGACTCTAGGTGGTCTCAAAAACCCTAATTTTGATTCGGCCGTCAGAACGGGTTAAAACCAACGCCATTGCGAAGATTATCAAATTCTAATTCCAACGACTATTCATGGGTCAAAATCGGAGTTAGAACGGCTGAGATATCACGAAAAACCGATATAACACATCGATCGATGCACCACTAACTTCCGGAGGCCATAACTTTTGGTCCGACCATTGGATTTTCAAGATCCATAACTTTTCAGAAACAGGAAGTCAATATCTTTCTAGGGGTGTCAAGATCAACCCGATCGGAGGCCTTTTGAAGGTGGCAGCCCTTGAAGGGCTGCTAGTAGCCCTACGAGGGCTGCCGCCTCAAAAATCATGCCGGGCTATAAAAAGCCCCTGGCTCCCTCCAGACCAAAAAGAGAAGACTTCCTGGCTGCCTGCTCTCTTCCTGGATGAATTCTGAGCTTTTCTCCTTTCTACCAAACACAAAAAAAAAAAAAAAAACACACACACACACACACACACAAAACACATTAAAGCCTCTTGATTCTTCCCTCTTCACCAAAAACTCAAGGTATTATTCTTATACCCAATCTTCTTATCCTTGGTTCCACACCTTGGATTTGGGGTTTAGGGGTGTGGATGTAGCTTTTTAGCTATTATCCATACCCCCTAACTCTCTAAATCTTTTTCTAGCATTTATCTTGCTTTATGTGCTTGCATTGTGCATGATGTATGTATATATATACCTGCTCACCCCTTTCGGTGTGATTGTCACAGTCCACGTCACCTAAGGCAAAGTGATGCCTAATTTCCACCATGAAAGTAAGGTGACATGTCGTCGGATTTTTGCTGTGGAAATCTGGTACTTTGCCCAAATGCCTTAGGAAAGCATAGATTGGGACCACACCCATTCAAAAGCCAAACCTCAAAGCCCCTATGCATGCAAAGCCCCGAAAGCCAATGCCAAAATCATGTTTTTTACTGACAATCTCCGAAAATTATGGTTTTATCAAAACAAAGGACTATCCTTGGACAGGCGTTGTGGGATGCCTAACACCTTCCTCACACGTAACCAAATTTCCGGACTCAAGAATCAAGATTTTTTGCCATCCACATTAGATTAGGAAAAATGCCCTTTTTCTTAGCCTAGGATTGGTAATAAAATCAACTAGAAACAGGTAACCAATCACACCTTAGAAAAACCCAATGATTGGTGGCGACTTCACTTACCTTTGGTAATTCCCTTAAAATTTGGCCAAGATTCCTGCCACATTGCCAAAGGTAGAGAAATACCTTCCTCCATCGAGAGAGAGAGAGCACTCGAAGCTCCGCGCGAACCACACACTACATGCGTATAATCGTCGAGAAGGGCCTCTAGCGGGCCTCGCGTGCGCGGGAGCGTCGCCACGGCAGGTGGTCGAACGAAGGCCTGACGGTAGCGGTTTTCCATCTCCTATTGAGGCCAGGTGCAAGGTAGAGTTTGGGATGATTTGAGCCTTATAGGATTTTAGTTATCTTTATTTCGCCTTAGATTTTATAATATTTGGAGATTATTTCCAATTGTGAATGTTTAGAGATTGTAAGGTTGAATTTATTCAATCATGTGTTGGCTTTATTCCGTGCCAAATTTACTTGTATTTCAGCAATTAGATACCCTGTATTTAGGTGGGAATAATGTAAGGGTTATGTGTGAGAAAAGTGTGAAGAATTCAAGTGTGTGAGCATTCAAGAGGTTTCTCATGATTGGATCTCGCGAGTGACTCACGATTGGTAACTCACCAAAATGCCACAAGTGTGAAGCATGCAGGAAGCTGAAGGGTCATGACAGCTGGAGCATTAGAGGACAAAAATTGACAGTCTAGCCTGGCAGATAACTCGTGACTCAAACTCACGGCTCATCCCACTCACGAGACTGAGTCGCCAGAATGCCCTATTTTGCAGAAAAATGACTTTTCACATTCCTCACATACCCTACTATAAATACCCTGTAAGGTTGAATTTATTCAATCATTTTGTTGGCTTTATTCCGTACCAAATTTGCTTGTAATTCAGCATTTAGAAACCCTGTATTTAGGTGGGAATCATGTAAGGGTAGTGTGTGAGAGAGTGTGAAGAAAAGCTCATGAGTGTGCACTCAAGAAGAGCCTCGCGACTGGCAAGTCGTCAAAGGTGGCACACGTGTGAAGCATGCAAGGGAGCTGAAGGGTCACGCTAGCTGTTGCACTACAAGACAAAACTTCTAGTCTGGCCAGGCAGTTAGCTCGCGATTCAAACTCGCGACACGTTCTAGTCACAAGCTTGAGTCGCCAGAACACCCTGTTTGGTTGTAACTAACTCTTCGCATTCCATACACACCCTACTATAAATACTCTTATACCCACGAAATGTAGAGAGCTTCCAAAGAAAATTTTGAGAGAGAAACCTTAGAGAAAAACAAGATTGACTTATCCATAATTTTCATCCTTGATTCTCTAAATTCCTCTACTCTCACCCTCTCCATTGATATATCCTTGAGAGGTACATTAGCCAAATCCTTATCTCACCATACCCATATCTGTGAGAAGGTTTTTTGGTGGTTGGGAAGCAGTTCAGAAGGGACCAATTCATTTTGGTTGATGCAATGGGCGATTGCGGGATCCGGTAAGCTAGAGAAGACAAGGTTCGGCGTAACCCTGTTGGAGCAAGAAGCTTGGAGGGCTTAGGTGCACTGGGTAGATTAGGCTTGGAGGGTCTTCTGCTATTCATGTATCCTAACTTTATTCTCTAGTAGATTATTGACCGCTTGGAGGGCGGCGGAGAGGTTTTTTCTCTTCGATAACACATCGCTGTGTTGTCTTTGTGTTTGCATCTCTCTTCCCTTAATCTTTGCCTTTTAATTACTGCTGTGGTTGTGATTAATTTCGGTTTAGATTGTTTTACCAATTTTGTTTTAGCTTATTTTCATATTCTGCACATATATTGTTTGATTATAAGCTTGTGTTGGTAATTTATAAATTGGGGGTCTAAACGTTCATAAGTGTTTTATACACTATTTGAACATTCAATTGGTATCAGAGCAGGTGCACTTGCTATGGTTTAATTACGTAAGTGCGATCCTTGACCCCTTAGCTATGGATGAAGCTATGGAAAAGGCTATGTTGAATTGTGGTTTAAATATTTGTGATAATGACTTTATGAGTATGTTTGAAGGGTGTCCTAACAATGAACCCCTAGAGTTATTAAAAACAAAGAAACATGCTAGAATGTTTGTTCACATGCTGAAATATTTTGAAAATGAGAATCACATCTTACACAATAGTCTATGTGAGTCTAATTCTTTGATTAAGAAGTATAAAAGAAGAAATAGAATATTGTGTGATAAGGTTGATAATCTGAAAAAGAAAATTCAATCTAACAAGAGCATGGAAAATGAAGATAAGTTTATGTTTGAAGGTCAAGAGTGCTTGTCCCATACTTGTTTATTTGTGCACACCTCTTCGAAGGTATTTAATTCATGTTTATGGTATCTTGATAGCGGCTGTTCTCGTCATATGACAAGAGATAAATCACTGTTTAAGTCATTCAAAGAGAAGGTTGGTGACTATGTGACATTTGGCGATGGGAGTCATGCTTAAGTTCTTGGCAAAGGGACTGTTGAGATACCAGGATTACCTCTATTGAAGGATGTCTTATACATCAAAGGGTTGAAGGCAAATCTCTTAAGCATCACTCAAATATGTGATGAAGACTTCGTTGTTCAATTCTCAAAGAAAGGGTGCATAATCATTGATGAAGAAGGGATTCAAGTCTTGGAGGGAAATAGGACTGCTGACAATTGCTACGGAGTAGTTCCTACGACACCAATTTCGTGTAGAAGTGCTCGTGTTGACATGTTGGAACTTTGGCATCATAGATTTGGGCATGCAAATTTCAAACAAGTAGCTAAAGTATCTAAACTTGAAGCTGTTGAGGGACTTCCAAAGTTTGGAAAGGTAGAGAAGACAATTTGTGGTGCATGCCAAATGGGAAAGCAAACAAAGGCAAGTCATCACAAGGTGAATGTGATTGCTACATCACGTTGTTTAGAGCTTCTTCATGTTGATTTAATGGGGCCTATAAGAATTGAAAGTCTAGGAGGAAAGAGGTACATTATGGTCATTGTTGATGATTTCTCAAGATACACTTGGGTGAAATTTCTTAGAGAAAAATCAGAAGCGTGTGAGAAATTGAAAATTCTATGCAAGAGACTACAAAACGAGAAAGGGGTTCCAATTGTCAAGATAAGGAGTGATCATGGCAAGGAGTTTGAGAATGCAAGATTTGAGTCGTTTTGTGAGGAGAATGGGATCAAAAAGGAATTTTCAGCCCCCAAAAATCCTCAACAAAATGGGGTGGTTAAGAGGAAAAATTGGGTGATTCAAGAAATGGAAAGAGTTATGCTACTCAACAAGCAAATTCCTCAAAAGTTCTGGGGAGAAGCCATGAACACCTCATGTCACATTGGTAATAGGATATTCTTCTGAGCGGGAACAAAGAAGACCGCTTATGAAATTTGGAATGGAAAGAAGCCGAAAGTGAAGTACTTACGAGTGTTTGGAAGCAGGTGTTACATTCTAAATGATCAGGAGAATCTTGGAAAATTTGATGCAAAAAGTGATGAAGGCATCTTCTTTGGGTATTCTACTACTAGTCAGCCATATAGAGTATTCAACAAGAGAACAAAAACGGTAATGGAATTCATCAATGTAGAAATTGATGATGCTATAACAAAGATAGAGATGGTTGATGATGGAGAAGGGCCAAGCACCAAAGAGCCTACAGCTGAGGTCGAAGCTCTTGATATTGAAGTTGAAGGACCTACACCGGAAAATGAATCAACTCCCGTGAACTCAAGAATGGAAACAAGATCAATATCTAGAACATCAAGTCCTCTCACTCCTCCAAAAGTTCATCTTTTATCTCCCGGAATGATGAAGTGTCCACATCAAAGAAGCCATCATCAAGAGTGATTAAAAACCATCCAGACAGTAACATCATTGGGTCTTTAGATGAAGGTCTTCGCCTTAGAAAGGAAAACATACTTCTGGCCAATCATGTAACATACCATTGCTACCTTGCCTAATTTGAGCCGAAAAGGGTAGAAGAAGCTCTTCAAGATGAAAATTGGGTTGAGTCAATGCATGAAGAGCTGAATCAATTTGTGAGAAATGATGTATGGGAACTTGTTCCTAAGCCTGAAAATGTTCATGTCAACGGCACTAAATAGATCTTTAAAAACAAGACCGATAAAGATAGAGAGATTATCCGAAATAAATCTCGGCTAGTGGCTCAAGGATACACTCAAGTAGAAGGAGTAGATTTTGATGAATCCTTCGCTCCCATGACAAGACTTGAGTCTATCCGCATTCTTATGTCAATTGCATGCACTATGAACTTCAAACTCTACCAAATGGATGTGAAATGTGCATTTCTAAATGGCTACCTGAATGAAGAAGTGTTTGTTGAACAACCCAAAGGCTTCTAAGATCCTCACTTCCCGGACCATGTGCTGAGATTGAAGAAAGCTCTTTATGGCTTGAAACAAGCTCCTAGAGCTTGGTATGATCGGCTTACCATTACCTCCTAGATAGAGGGTTCAGAAGAGGGTATGCCGACCGGACTTTATTTGTTAAGAATGATGGGGGTTACCTTCTTGTGGCTCAAGTATATGTTGATGACATAGTATTTGGAGCTACCATTGATGCACAAGCCATAGAGTTCTCCGATGAGATGAAGAAAGAATTTGAGATGAGTATGGTGGGGGAGCTTACATTTTTCTTAGGTTTTCAAGTCAAACAAAAGAAGGAAGGCATTTTCATTTCACAAGAAAAATATGCTAGAAATATTGTTAAGAAGTTTGGATTAGATTCCAAAAAGCATGCCTCTACTCCCATGAGTTCATCTACAAAGCTTAATGTTGATTCTTCCGGGGTAGAAGTGAGTCCAACCTTGTATAGGAGTATCATTAGGAGTTTACTCTATCTTACGGCTAGTAGACCGGATATTGCTTTTAGCGTGGGTGTTTGTGTTCGATATCAAGCTGCTACGAAGGAATCCCACCTGACTGCGGTGAAGCGAATCATACAATATGTCAATGGAACTCCAAATTATGGCTTGTGGTACTCAAAGGACTCTAATGCTTGCCTTGCAGGTTATTCAGATGCAAATTAGGCTGGAAGTGTGGATGATCGAAAGAGTACTTCAGGTGGCTGCTTCTATCTTGGAAACAATCTTGTCTCTTGGATGAGCAAGAAACAAAATTTCGTGTCTCTCTCTACGGCTGAAGCAGAGTACATAGCTGTTGGAAGTTGTTGCACACAACTCCTTTGGATGAAAAAGCTACTTCATAACTACAGGATTCCTCAAGATACAATGTGTGTTTTCTGTGATAACACCAGTGCTATAAACCTCTCCAAGAATCCGGTTCAGCATTCAAAGTCAAAACACATAGAGATACGTTACCACTTCATCCGGGATTTAGTGGAAGATAAAGTTGTATGTCTTGAATTC
The DNA here is from genome assembly GCA_030021035.2 of Notholithocarpus densiflorus. NCBI lineage: Eukaryota > Viridiplantae > Streptophyta > Magnoliopsida > Fagales > Fagaceae > Notholithocarpus > Notholithocarpus densiflorus. The sequence continues at coordinate 3,665,385 of JARYZH020000030.1, forward strand.
ATACATACAGACAATCAAAAGGCGGACATCTTCACCAAGCCTTTCGATGGTCCACGGTTTGAATCACTCCGTAAGACCATTGGTGTTTGTACAATTCCTTGAATCTTATGTGTGATGTGTGCATTACTCTTTATCTCGATTTGATTTCTCAATTGTAGGGCACACACTACTCTGTTGGCTATATGTATAGCATGTTCTGGTTGTATGCTATTTGCTTTGAATGTTTTTACATTTTTTTTATCAATCATTTCTTGTTTTTGTGTCAAAAATCCAAAAACACATAAAAAGTAGAAAATCCAAAAAGTTTGATCGACATTATTGTGTATTGTCACAAGCATGTTTTGCCCTGTACATTTGTACTAATGGCTTTGTGCATGTACGAGCGTAGCTTGTTCTTTATGCACTCATATCATTGTGGAAAAAATCTTGACATCTATGTGACTGTTGTAAATAGATCTTCAAACTTGTCATGAATTATTAGTCAATGGTTTTGTTGATCTTGAAACTTGCATAGACTTGTGCCTATATATCTTCCCACCTTTTATTTTTTTTGCTTAAAGAGCTCAACAAATGTAAATCTCAAAATGAAAAGAGATAATGAGTTGCAAAAGCCGTCGCACATACTAGTATTTGACTAGGAAAAAGGGAAAGCGACTTTTATGAAAATGTATGATGCCCAAAAAGCCAAAGGCTTGTTCATCAAATTGAAATATCAAAATTTCAGGCATCGATCTCAAAAAGAGATGTATAGATTCAAAAAGATCAAATGATATGATGTGTATGAAGCCAAATGAAAAGCTTCAAAATTATGTTATCAAGTTTATGTGGGAGGTCATATATGCATATTTCTATAATTGAGATTGGTCACTTTTCCTCATGCTAATTGTGTATGACTTGGTTGAATTGATCATTGAAGCTTCACATTAGACTAAGGACTATCTCATCTTTGGTACCCACACACATCACACATGTCTATGTTCAATGAATGCCTTATTCATTTATGTGATTGTACTTGATTAAATGTGTTGCAATGCTCAATTATATGTTGATCAAACACAAAAAGATTTTTGAGTATTTTAATTGTTTTTGGAAAGTATTTTGGTTTGAAAAATGTCAAAATTTTCAAAAACTGTACAGCCCTATTCTGGCAACTTGCCTCGCGGGTCAAGCCAGTCGCATGCCCTAGTCATGAGCTTACACAGAAGGTTTTCGCGACTTTCTAGCGGGTCAAAGCCCCAGTCGCGAAAAAGACTTAGAAATTTTTTCAAAAATCTGGGTTTTTAGTTTTCTCGCGACTCAGTTTGGCGACTTGTTTGCGAGTGGAAGCTCTAGTCGCGAGGTTTACTCAGAAAGTTTCGCAGCTCCCTTCGTGACTTTCTCGCGGGTGGACCTTCCAGTCGCGAAAAACACTTAGACAAATTTTTCAAATTCTGTCTTAGGGGTTTTTGGCAACTTGGTCTGGCGACTTGTTCGCGACTCATTTCAGTCGCGAAAATCGCGTGTTTTGTGCTTTAAGGACAGTTTTTTTTATTAAAAAAAAAAAAAAAACTTTTCAGTTTTCCCTCGTTCACTTTGATTGTTCATTGTCTTGTCCGTTCATCTCTCTCACAAACTCACCGTGTTTTCACAAAAATCCACCATTTTCATCATCATCTCTTCTTCAAACTTCAAGAAAAGGTATGGGCTTTCTATTTTTCTCAAAGTATTTCATGTTTATAGCCTTTGTTTTCTTGGTTTTTGAGTTGTTGTTGAGATTTGAAAAAAATGTGATGTTCGAATATGGGTTGGGTTTATTTTGTTGAGTTTGTTGAATAGGATCTATTGATATTGATAATATGATGTGTATTTTACATGATTTCATGTTTGCTTCTCATTTTTTAGTAGTATATCGTGATTGGACTGTGTTGTGCATATCATGCTCATAGTAAAATGTCTCAAAGACTGTTACCTGTGATTCTATGGATTTCATAGATTACATTATGCTTAGCTGTGCCTGCACATTCATCACATTTGCACACCACATACACTAGTGTTGCTCATGCTTAAATACTGCATACTTGGTTCATTCACCATGATTGAGGGATATGTCTTTCTAAATATCAATGTGTACTTACTTCATGGACTAACTTGGATCTAATCAAGTTTATGTTTGTGTCTTGTGGTTTTGCACTTGGTTCTCTGTTGTGTGTATGTTCTTTTGCAGATGTCTTACCGTTCCTCTCAAGGAAAAGAGCCTGTGATTGATGTTCCATCATCCCCTGTTTCAAAACAGACTCGAAGTTCGTCTCAAGATTCAAATAGTGACAGATTCAGGACTCCCCTCGATTCATAGACTTTCTCAAGCATTTTTGTAGATGCTCCTACTGTGGTGGAAAGGGTTGTAAAATTTGATACCTTGGGAACAACATTTATTCCTAGGATCTTTGAAGCAAAAGATTGGGGTGATCTGTTCAGGAACCTCGAGGACTCGATTGATGAATTGGTTAAGGAGTTCTATTCAAATGCTAGATACACTAGAGTTGAATTGAAGTGTTGGGTACGAGGAAAGGAGTTCAGCATCAATCCAAACTACATTGCAAAGGTTCTTCGAATCAATAGACCGGCCAATGTAGACCTCACTCCATATGATGATAGACTTCCTCAGGTACAAGACATTCTTCAAATTCTTGGGCCTAATCATGAAATTTCAAGCAAAGGCACATCTATAGGCACTGCAAAGTTTGCACCTGAACTGAAGACTCTCACTTTGATCATGGTCTTCAACCTCTACCCACTATCTAACACCAGCTTCATCAACCTTGGGTGAGCACAATTCCTATGTGATCTCATCACCGGAGTTCCAATTAACATTTGTGCCCACATTTTTCAGACCATTGGGAAAACAGCAGCTCGAACAGTAGCACAAACATGTCTTCCTTTTTGTAGTCTTCTCGTGAAGATCATGGTTTTTGAAGGTGTTCGTCCCCTAACAGATGGAAAAATACTGGCACGTCTTCGACCATTATCCATGATATCTCTTCAAGCAAGTAAGAGTCACTCTTCTAAAGCACCCAAGAGTGAATCTTTCCCTCATGCCACTCCATCCGGTCATGGCTCAGCTACACTTGTGCATACCGAGACTGCTCCTGAGTTGCAGACGACTAGCACTCAGCCTATACAACCTAGCTCTCAAGTTGACAGGTTAAGAACTTTGATTGAGGGTTTGTATCAGCGTATTTTCGGATGTGAAAAGGTTCTATACTCCTCCAACAACCAAGTTCAAATGCGTCTCACAGCCATTGAGACACAGTTAGATGCTATTCAACAAAAGCTGGAGGACAGTCTTTAGCTATTCGTGCCAAAAAGGGGGAGAGATAGCATACAGTAAGGGGGAGAGCAACACAAGAATAGGAAGTGTGCATACTGAAAGGGGGAGTTATGTGAACTCAAAAGGAGAACATTGATACATACACACATACTTTTGTTTTTGTTTGTTTATGTGTTTATAAGCTTATGTGTTTATAGCTTTTATAACCCTTGGTATTTACAGTGCTTTTGTTTAAACTTTTGGTACTTTGGTTTATATATTTAAGTTCATATTAAGTACTTTGTTTTGTACCCATGCTTTGTAGCTTAGTACTTGTTGTTAATGTTATGCATTTCTTTAAGTACATCACTTTTGTGCCCTTGTTGGATATAATATCCTTGATGCAATTACCTTGTGTTGTTATATCAGTTGAGTGTTGGATATGCAAATGATACTTTACATTGAGCTTATTAGCTTGCATGTCCAAATGTTCATTCCTTTTGTGAATGACCATTGTGGTCACTATTTATAGTGATTGTTCGTTTTTTGTCAAGCCATGCTTTATTGCTTCATTCTTTTTTGCTTGATCATATTGTGCTTGCTCCATATGCATTTCAAGTTTTTTGCTTACAATGATTGTATTGTGTTGTTATTTTCAGGAAATACTTGTCTGTATGGTTCAAGAGCTTCACAGATTCTAGAGTTAGGTGTGAGTGAGTTTTGTTCAACTGTTCCCAACTTACATATTAAGTCTAGAGTTTGTTTTAGGGTTTTGTCACGGAATAGCCAAAGGGAAAGATTGTAAGGTTGAATTTATTCAATCATTTTGTTGGCTTTATTCCGTGCCAAATTTGCTTGTAATTCAGCATTTAGAAACCCAGTATTTAGGTGGGAATCATGTAAGGGTAGTGTGTGAGAAAGTGTGAAGAAAAGCTCATGAGTGTGCACTCAAGAAGAGCCTCGCGACTGGATCTTGCAACTTGCTCGTGACTAGCGAGTCGCCAAAGGTGGCACACATGCGAAGCATGCAGGGGAGTTGAAGGGTCACGCCAGCTGTTGCACTACAAGACAAAACTTTTAGTCTGGCCAGGCAGTTAGCTCGCGACTCAAACTCGTGACTCGTTCCAGTCGCGAGCTCGAGTCGCCAGAACACCCTATTTGGTTGTAACTGACTCTTCGCATTCCATACACACCCTACTATAAATACCTTTATACCCACGAAATGTAAAGAGCTTCTAGAAAGAATTTTGAGGGAGAAACCCTAGAGAAAAACAAGATTGACTCATCCACAATCTTCATCCTTGATTCTCCAAATTCCTCTACTCTCACTCTCTCCATTGATATATCCTTGAGAGGTACATTAGCCAAATCCTTATCTCACCATACCCATATCTGTGAGAATGTTTTTTGGTGCTTGGGAAGCAGTTCAGAATGGACCAATTCATTTTGGTTGATGCAATGGGCGATTGCGGGATCCGGTAAGCTAGAGAAGACAAGGTTCAGCGTAACCCTGTTGGCGCAAGAAGCTTGGAGGGCTTAGGTGCACTGGGCAGATTAGGCTTGGAGGGTCTTCTGCTATTCATGTATCCCAACTTTATTCTCTAATGGATTATTGACTGCTTGGAGGGCGGCAAAGAGGTTTTTCACCGAGGACTTCGGTTTCCTCTTCGATAACACATCGCTGTGTTTTCTTTGTGTTTGCATCTCTCTTCCCTTAATCTTTGCCTTTTAATTACTGCTGTGGTTGTGATTAATTTCGATTTAGACTGTTTTACCAACTCTGTTTTAGCTTATTTTCATATTCCACACATACATTGTTTGATTATAAGCTTGTGTTGGTAATTTGTAAATTGGGGGTCTAAACGTTCATAGGTGTTTTATACACTATTTGAACATTCATACCCTTATACCCACGAATTGTAGAGAGCTTCCAAAAATAATTTTGAGAGAGAAACCCTAGAGAAAACCAAGATTGACTCATCCATAATCTTAGACATTTGATTCTCCAAATTCCTCTATTCTCACCCTCTCCATTGACATATCCTTGAGAGGCTCATTTGCCAAATCCTTATCTCACTATACCCATATCAGTGAGGAGGTATTTTGGTGCTTGGGAAGTAGTTCGGAGATGACCAATTCATTTGGTTGATGCAATGGGCTTATTACGGGATTTGGGAAGTTAAAGAAGATATGGTTAGGCTTAACCCTGTTGGAGCAAGAAACTTGTAGGGCTTAGGTGCATTGGGTAGATTAGGTTTGGAGGGTCTATTGCTATTCGTGTATCCCAACTTTATTCTTTAGAGGATCATTTTACCGCTTAGAGGGCGGCGGAAAGGTTTTTCGCTGAGTTCTTTAGTTTCCTTTTCGATAACACGTGCCGGTGTTATCTTTGTGTTTGCATCTTTCTAACCCTTACTCTTGCCTTTTAATTGCTGCTGTGTTCTGATTAATTATGGTGTAGAGTTGTTTATCTGTTTGGGTTTTTGCTTGTACTTATTATTCCGCACACTTATTGTTTAAGTATAAGCTTGTGTTGGTTATATTTAAAATTGGGAGTCTAAACATTCATTAGTGTTTTGTATACCAAGTGAACTTTCAGAGATTGTAAGAAGTTTATTAAGAGCGTTGTTTATTTGGAGTTTTATTTAATTTTGAAATTGATTACTTTTATTGAGATTGCAAGATCAATAAGTTAGTCATACATCTAAATTCATGTTCTATGGATTTGGTCCATGACATCTCATAATGACAGTTCGACCGATTATATTTTCCCACTAAATTAAGGATTTTAAATACAGTTGCCACTTATTTTATTTAAATTAGAAAAATAAGAAAAGTGAAAATGAAAGAAACATTATTGATACTATAAAATGTACATATTTGCTTGTCTCACTAGAATATTACATGGTTTTGGTTCTAGAAACATTCTAAGATAAAGTTGTTTGGCTTTAGATCCAAATTGTATTCTACAAAGAAGAAAATTACATGGACAAATAACTAGTCTAAGATTCCTTGATTGAAGTTCAAGGGTTATGTTACAAGGTAGGAAGGGATTAGACACTGACCTTGCCTTGTGAATTTGGTCTTCTAAGCTATGGTATCCAATGGTCATATCACATCATTCATACAAACAAACATAATTCTTACCATGCATTTTAATATGTCATGAACCATAATAATATGCATCTAATTATATAGCATTACCAAGTGTTATATCAAGTCATGTAGAGTTGCCCCCTTTCCTAAACTAATTAGGGAAATGCCCCTTTTTTGAAACTCGACTTTCTCAAAATCGAGTTAAGCCCTATAGTGGTGTTTTAAGGAGCCTATAGTGACGTTTTAATGAGCCTATAGTGGCGTTTTGTAACTCGAGCTCCATAAACTCGAGTTATAGGTAAAAAAAAAAAGGAAAAACTTGCATTGAACTCGAGTTCATGAAGATCGAGTTACAAAATGCCACTATAGGTCCTTAAAACGTCACTATAGGCTCCTTAAAACGCCACTATAGTCCTCCAATTTTATTATTTTTTTTTTTAAACTAGATTTTGAGAAAGTCGAATCTCAAAAGAGGGGCATTTACTTAATTAATTTGGAAAATGGGGCAAAATGCTGGATTGTTTTTTTAAAAAGGGCAAAGGCCAATTTTGTCCGGGTTTATGGTATGGCAATGTTTCAAATGTGTAGATCAGTGCATATATGAAGATAATAAAATGTGCATCTATAATGATCATGAAGTGTCTCGCATGAAATGCCTTTGCTCATGTATCATCTCAAAAAATTCCAGCATGTTTACTTAGTTTTTTTGTTGCATTGAAATTCATTTATCAACAGATTTTTTTTCTTCCATTTGAAACTCATTTCGATAATTCTTTTAGTAGAGAGAGAGAGAAGGTTTGATTAACTTTCCGGTATGCCATAATTAATATGACATAGAGATTAGGTTTTGTTTCCTCACATGCATTTTAAGAATGTCCATGCATTTAGGATAAACTGCATTGCATGTTTACTTTCCCTACGATTATATCATAATGAGTAATGTATTTGTTTTCCATTATTTATTACATATTTCTCCTTTTATTTATAAGTAATTAATGCTTTAAGCTTTACTTTTTGTTTGATTTTTTTATAATGGGTTATATTGATTATTGTATGATTTGTATCCTAAGAGACAGGTCTTCAGATTGGGCAGGTGTGAAAACCATGATCCAAGGGCGAAGGGTCAAATATGAGTCCTCAAATTGGTTACTCAATTGATAACAGTTTACCCTTTAAATTGAGGGTTTTAAATATGGAGATGGAGTCCCTACTTGATTATTTTTGGATTTTTATTTTTTAAGAAGAAAACCAAAATAAGTAAGTGATCAATTTAATGACAATGAAGACGGCAAGAAAAAAACCATCACAGCTGGTCTTTGTCGTATGCTAACTAAAATGGACTTTTTTAAAACTGTTGGCCAAAATTGACCAGCAAAACAAGACAATTTTAGCGTCAATTGCAAGACTGCTTAGCTAATTAGCTTGTACACAATGTGTAGCCCGTCTAAATTTTAAAGAATAGCAATATTTGTTGATAATGTGCCCAATGGAAGCCTATAATGTTCCTATTCAGCTAGTTCACACAATTTGAAGTCTCTGAAGCTCTGTATAGAAGGCAACATTTGCCGGATATTGTGTAGTGTCCAGAAATTACAATCAATATGCTTCCCAAAGACATTACTCACTAATTTTATCGAGGTTCATATAAATAATTAAATATGAATCAAAAGCCTAGTTTCCTTATTATCTTCTTTTTTGAATTTGAACTAACTTTTGGGTTATACGCTGGTAGATTCAACACGTTATATATATCACAAGAAACACTGAAAAAAAAAAAAAAAAAAAAAAAAACAAAACAAAACAGGAACAACAACAATCCAGGGGAAAAAAACAAAACCTACACATTAATTTCATTTGTAGAAGAACAAAAATAATAGAAAGGGAATAAAGAGAAAAATTATATAGTAACCAAGATGGACCAGGCAAAAAAATTAAAAGAATTACAACGGCCTTTAAATGTCAACTACATGATACCAAAGTGCAAACATGGCCTCAAAAGGGAATCAAACAATGAATCCATATCAGAGCTACTACTTTAAATTCTAACAAGGGATCTTGGATGTGAACCACTTCATCACCAGAATGGGAGCCTTAATCAAGGCCAATGCAAACTCAACTATTATTGTCACGCACAAGCAGCACGGGCATATGCAAGTCAACACCAACCTGCACCCATCACAAAACACAACACAAGGTACTATTCAAATTTCTAGTTTAAGAAAAAAATTAAAAGCCATAAACCTTCTAACAAATTCGAAAGAGTTAAGAGATTGACACTTTTTTATATTTCCAACAAAAATGTCTAAAGTTCAAATTTCTTATTCCCAATTTCTAAAATAAAACAGAAAATCGAAAGAGAGAATTAAAGAGTGAGCTTAACCCAACGATCCACACGATGATACCCACAAGGGAGATGAGGAGGGAGAGGAAAGCAAAGGGAAGGCCCAACAGGAAGCCCAAAGGCCTGAATTCACAATCCTCACCGCAGCAGCAACACATATCTTGTTGCTTGGTTGATTCTTCTTTTTCTTCTTTCCTTGTTGCTTTATGAACTATAGGCTTTTGTTGATCTTTATTTGTTCATAGTATCAAAGAAGCAGAAAATAAGATACTAATATAAAAGTAGTGGGCGGAGTGCACAAGTGTATAAACTAGAAAGAAGACATGTAGGCTTATGTTGCTGCCGTTCACGCAAAGCCCAAGCCACGATATTCGAAAGAGATGGTTAAACAATTAAACATAAACAACCAATACCAAAAGCCCACGTCCTCTTCCATCTCTTACTAAAGCTTCTTTCGTGGCTCACGCCGCTCTTTTTCATTTAAGATTTCAAAGGCAAAGAGTCCAATCGTGTCATGCCATGATATTTGTAGAGGTTTATCTGTTTCTTCGTTAAAGACAAGGTTTTTTTTCATTCTTTTTTTAAAGAACACAAACAAGGGCTAATTTAGTTCCGTGCAAATACAAAGACCTTACACTTCCTTTTTTGAGAAGACAAGGACCTCATACTTGAGAATGTTATTTGTGGAAATTTGAGTGACATCATATCAGGATGATAGACTATCCTATAACAATTTTTTTTTACTTAAAAGTAGTCTCTTGTTGAAAATAATAGACAATAAGAACTCTCATCAAAAGGAATATATATATATATATATATATATATATATCTATACTACTATTTAAGAAGTTGCTCCTGTTTGGACCGGATTTTTTTTTTTTTTGTTCTAAAATATCCCTATAGCCTACATTTAAGTAAGGGCAAAACTTGAAAAAAATGTTTTTTTTTAACTTCCACGTAAAACACCATCTACAAAATAGGACCACTCCCACTGTTTCAAACTCAAAATTGACTGAAATAACTGATCCCAAAATTCCCAATAACAATTAGATCCTTCGTTGCCCAACTACAACCGTACGGCTCCAAATTTCTATCCGCTACTTTTCTTATGCAACTGAAAACTATCTGCAATAAGGCTGTAACGTGACTGCAAGGAAAAAATGTTCTTGGATTTTATTGAGAGCGAGAATGGACCAAGGGAGGCGAAGAATTAAAACAGAACACAAAAGGTCATTGTTTGAATTAAAATTTTTCTTTTTATTTCTTTCTTTTCCTTTTACAGTTCGATTATGTAAATTTTTGGGTCTTATTGTGTTTTGGCTATTCGTTGTTTTACACTTTTACTATAGGCTTTAATGATGATAGTGATGAAGTGACATGTGGGTGGTTAGAATTACTGATTCGTGGTGACAGAGGTAGTGGTATGGACGTGTTGTTCACAAGTAAGTAACTAACCTTTAAAGCATGTCTTGCGTCCTAGGTTTCTATTCCAGAAAAATAATATTTCAGTCCAACTTCAACCCATCTCTCAATTTTAAGTGTTCTTTTTTTTTCTGAATATTTTTTTTTTTTTTTTTTTTTTTTTTGAGGAACATTTTTTTTGAATAAATTATGAACATGTTATTTTAGTTAATATTACTATGTGCTAGGGAAGAGCCAAATTTGTGATGCAATTGGAGTTTGATATGATAGTAGAAAAGAAATCGGTTGATTTAGATGAAGGTCTAAATATAGAAATGATAAATTTTTTCTATCGAAGAAATTTATGAATGAATTTAATTTTATTAATATGTGAATTTGAAATTATTAATTTTAGGATGTTAAATTAAGTCTATTACATCACATACGTTTTATTTAAAGCAAATTCATATAAAGCCGTTTGTATTAGCAATTGTTCTTCAAATTACCTAAATGCATGCTTAATGGTTTTGAGAAGAAAGAGTTCTGAATTTTACTAATTATGAAATTTACTTGCAAAGGTAAATGAGCAAGACAGGAAGCAAGCCCATAGTGTGTGCTGACATCACTTGATTTTACTATAGAAGAGTACAAGAATTACATAGTGAGATATTTTTCCTTTTAAATTTGTAGGACATACTAATGAGATGCACTTTGGATTCAATTTTCAAAGTTGGGTTTGGGGTAGAATTGAATTGCTTGGAGGGGTCAAGCAAGGAGGGAACTGCATTCATGAAGGCATTTGATGATTCAAATGTCTTGGTCTATTGGCGCTATGTCGATCCTGAAGGGAATATAACTTGAAATTCCCAACCTGTGAAAAACAAAAAAAAAAAAAAATAGAGAAAACACACGCCAAAGAAAACAATCACACGCACAAGACAATATTTACGTGGTTCGACAATTTGCCTACGTCCACAGAGTTGCAGAAATTTCACTATTATCAGGGAAAATACAAAGTACAAGAATTGCGGCTACAATACCTTTTTTTTTTTCTCTCGCACTACAAAATGCGGCAACAACAACCTACGATCTATATCAAACCCTAATCACGGCAAAGTTGGCAACAACAACCTACGGCTTGGGCCTGTCGGCCCAAGCCTCCGCTCCATGGACTAAGCCTCAGTAAATCTCCCATTAAAAACTGCGCAACATTATTCGGACCGGGTCGGGTCATTAACCGGATTAAACATAAACTAGGCTCCACAAAGTCCAACAAATCTCCCACTTGGAGACTAGTTCAATCACCAACATCAAACCGCTATCCTCCAAGAAACAATTCCTCATCCCTGCAACTCATCCTCCTATCCTCAAGCTAGAAGACTAATTGAAGCTGCGCACAGCTTCAACTTCTCAATAGTGACACCCTTAGTCAACATGTCTGCCGGGTTCTTAGATCCACAAATCTTCTCAAGTATTACCAACTTATCTTCAACAAGGTAACGGATAAAATGGTATTTTGTCTGTATATGCTTCGACTTTGAATGAAAAGCCGAATTTTTGGCAAGAAAGATTGCACTCTGACTGTCACTATGTAGAATGCCCATCTCCTGCTTCTTACCTAATTCATCTAAGAAACCATGTAGCCAAATCATCTCCTTTCCAGCTTCAGTTGCAGCAACATACTCAGCTTCTGTAGTAGACAAAGTAACAATCTTCTGTAGATTTGAAGCCCATGATATAGTTGTACCACCCAGAGTAAAAACAAACACAGTAGTACTCTTTCTACTATCAATATCACCAGCAAAATCAGCATCTACATAACCCTGCAGTTTCAAACTTGCACCTGTGAAGCAAAGACATGTATCTGATGAACCCTTCAAATATCTCAAAATTCACTTCACTGCCTCCCAATGCTGCTTTCCAGGCCTACTCATGAATCTACTCACAACTCCCACTGCATGTGCAATGTCTGGCCTTGTACACACCATAGCATACATCAAGCTGCCAATAGCTGAGGCATAGGGCACCTTACTCATATGGTCCCTTTCTTCTTCTGTCTTCGGTGACTGTTCTTTGCTTAGTTTGAAATGACTACCCAAGGGTGTGCTCACTGGTTTGGTTTCATTCATGTTGAACCTGCTGAGAACTTTCTTCACATACTCTGACTATGAAAGTTTCAATGTACCATTAACCTTATCTCTAATGATTCTCATACCAAGGATTTGCTTTGCAGCTCCCAAATCCTTCATTGCAAACTGTTTGGACAATTGCTTCTTCAGATTATTAATCTCCTCAATGCTAGACCCTGCAATAAGCATATCATCCACATACAACAGTAATATGATGTAAGAATTGTCAAAAGACTTAACATAGCAACAATGATCAGCTTCACATCTCTTGAACCCAATTCTATACATAAAACTATCAAATTTCTTGTACCACTGTCTTGGAGCTTGTTTTAGGCCATACAAGCTCTTTCTCAGTTTGCAGACTAGATTCTCTTGTCCCTGAACAATGAACCCTTCTGGTTGAATCATGTAAAAGTCTTCCTCCAAGTCACCATGAAGGAATGCCGTCTTCACATCTAACTACTCAAGATGTAAATTTTCTGCAGCCACCATTCCCAGTACCAGTCTGATTGTTGACATCTTCACAACTGGAGAAAATATCTCTGTGTAGTCAATGCCCTCTTTCTGCTGGAACCCTTTAACAACTAATCTGGCCTTGTAGTGTTTGCTACCATCATGCTCATTCTTTATTCTGTATACCCACTTGTTGTGCAAAGCCTTCTTTCTTACTGGCAATTCAGTCAGTTCCCATTTCTGATTCCCCAACAAGGAATCCATCTCATCCTTCATGGCTAACTCCCACTTGCTTGAATTCTCATCTTGCAAGGCTTCATCATAACACTCTGGCTCACCACCATCAGTCAACAGGAGATAATTTAAAGTGGGTGAATAACGCTGTGGAGGTCTAATGTTCCTAGAAGATCTGCGAACTTCAACTACAGGTGTACTCTGATCTACCTGTGAATTTACATTCTCCTTATCTTCTTCACCCCTTTTCTGGACAGTACTTTCAGTCAATTCATCTAAGTTGACAAACTCAGATTTCTTTTGATCTATCTCTGTAACATCTGACACTACAGTTGACCTGTCCTTGTACATAACCTGTTCATTAAAGATCACATTTCTACTTCTGATGATTTTCCTGTTTTGTTCATCCCAAAACCTATAGCCAAATTTCTCATCACCATAGCCAATAAAAAAACATATTTTAGACTTTGCATCAAGTTTACTACGAGCATCAGAATCAATATGAACATAAGAAACACAACAAAAAACTTTTAAATGGGAAAGCTTTACCTCTTTACCGCTCCAAACCTCCTCAAAAAGTCTAAACTCCATAGGAACTGATGGTTCTCGGTTTATCAGGTAAGCTGCAGTGCTAACAGCATCAGCCCAGAAAGTTTTTGGTAGTCCAGGATGCAACCTCATACTCCTAGCACGCTCATTGAGAGTTCTGTTCATGCGCTCAGCCACACCATTCTGCTGTGGTGTCCCAGGAATGGTCTTCTCCATCCTAATTCCCTGTGCAGCACAATACTCACTAAACCCTCCATCTATGTACTCTCCTCCATTATCAGACCTCAAACATTTTAGTTTCAAACTTGTTTCTGTCTCAACCATGGCCTTCCACTTCTTAAAAGTTTCAAATACATCAGATTTATTTTTTAGAAAATAAACCCATACCTTTTTGCTTGAGTCATCAATGAAAGTGATGTAGTACTTTGAACCTCCAAGGGATGCAACTGGAGAAGGCCCCCACAAATCAGTGTGTACTAACTCCAATTTTTCAGCCTTTGGTGTCCTGCCAGTTTTCAAGAAGCTCACATTTTTCTGCTTTCCTAAGATGCAACTTTCACACATGTCAAAATCAATGGACTTCAATTCTGGTAGTTTTCCTTTTGACAACAGCATCTTCATCCCTTTCTCACTCATGTGACCAAGTCTGCGGTGCCATAGCTTGTATCAGTACTTGCATCAGCAACTGCAATTGTGTCTCTTGGACTTGAGGTCATATACAGAGTACCAGTTTTCTTTCCACGAACCAATACCCTAGCTCCCTTTGTAACCTTCCAAGTACCGCCAACAAATAGTATTGCATGCCTTTCATCATCAAGTTGTCTAACAGAAATCAGATTCCTCCTTAGGTCAGGAATATGTCGAACCTTCTCTAGTAACCAAACAGATCCATTGGGCAACAATATCCGGACATCTCCCATACCTACAACATCCAAAGCTAAACCATCAGCCAAATACACCTTACCAAAATCACCTGCAACATAATTCTGTATGATTTCTCGGTGTGAAGTGGTATGAAACGAAGCTCCTGAGTCCAAAACCCAATCATCAAGTGGACTGTCTACTGCAAGAAGTAATGCATCCTATACCTCTTCTGTTACAACATTAGTAGAATCATCTCCATTCTTCTTATTAGGACTTTTGCATTAATTCCTAAAGTGACCTGGTTTCCCACAGTTCCAGCATTGTACTTGGTGGCCTGATCTAGATTTTCTTCTGTTTCAATTAGAATTTCTGGATTTTGATCTGCCCCGGTAAGAATTTTTGTCATTACCTCTGCCTCTTGTCACAAAGTTTAGGGCAAAACCAGATCCTGAGGTTTCGCCTGCATCTCTTCTACGAATCTCCTCAGCCAGAATTAAATCTCGTATATCATTGTACTTGAGCTTTTCCTTTCCTGTAGAATTGCTTACTGCCATCCTCATTGCCTCCCAACTGTTTGGCAGAGAAGCCAAGACGATCAGAGCACGAATCTCATCATCAAAATCAATTTCTACAGACGATAATTGATTTGTGATAGTGTTAAATTCGTTCAGATGTTGTGCTACTGATGCATTCTCTGCCATCTTCAAATTGAACAGTTTCTTCATCAGATGCACCTTGTTGTTTGCTGACGGCTTTTCATACATACCAGACAAACCCTTCATCAAATCTACTGTGGTCTTCTCCTTTACAACATTGTGTGCAACAGACCTGGACAAAGTTAACCTAATAACTCCCAATACTTGTCTGTCAAGGAGAGCCCATTCTTCAGCCTTCATAGCCTCAGGTTTTTCCCCTAGAAGCGGTAGATGCAGCTTCCTCCCATAAAGGTAATCCTCGATTTGCATCCTCCAAAATCCAAAGTTTGTGTCATCGAACTTTTCTATTCCAGACGCCTTTCCTGCTTCCTCTGCCATTGCTCCCTCTGCCATTGCTCCCACTCAAACCTAACCCTAGGCTCTGATACCAGTTGAAGGGAATATAACCCGAAATTCCCAACCTGTGAGAAACAAAAAAAAAAAAAAGAGAAAACACACGCCAAAGAAAACAATCACACGCACAAGACAATATTTACGTGGTTCGGCAATTTGCCTACGTCCACGGAGTTGCAAGAATTTCACTATTATTAGGGAAAATACAAAGTACAAGAATTGCGGCTACAATACCTTTTTTTTTTTTTTCTCTCGCACTACAGAATGCGGCAACAACAACCTACGATCTATATCAAACCCTAATCATGGCAAAGTAGGTTTATATATATGAAATGGGCCCAAAAATTTGTCGGCCCAAGCCTCCGCTCCATGGACTAAGCCTCAGTAAATCTCCCATTAAAAACCGCGTAACATTATTCGGACCGGGTCGGGTCGTTAACTGGATTAAACATAAACTAGGCTCCACAAAGCCCAATAGATCCATTCAGGAAGTTGAAGAGGTTTCTTAACATTGGCTCCGAAGCTGCCCTTAAGAACAAAATCAAAATCCTTGATGATTTTGTGCATGGAGTAATTAGGACCAAGAGGGAACTGCTAGAAGTGAAACGAGATTGCGTAAGTTCTAAATTTGTAACAAACTAACAATGCCTATTTGGGGAAACTCAAGATGTATTTGATTATTTGTAACTTCCAATGCTATCTATCTTTTAAAGGACTTTGGTACAATGAGATGTACCACTTGCTTTGATAATCTGGACTATTGGTTTAGTTGAATCTTGATGATTTTATTTAATGATTTCCAGAGTGACAAGGAGGATATACTTTCAAGGTTTCTGGTCCAGAGTGAAAGGAATCCAGGCAAAATGAATGATTAATGTTTAAAAGAATAAATTTGAATTTTATGATCGCAGGCAAAGATACAAGTGCAAGCACTCTCTCATGGTTCCTCTATATGCTCTGCAAGAACCCTCTAATACAGGAAAAAGTTGCGCAAGAAGTGAAAGACGTCATTGGTAGTTAAGACAATGGAGCTAACCTTGATGATTTCATGGCTAATATAACTGATGCGACACTAGATCAAATGCATTATCTTCATGCGGCATTGACTGAGACTTTGAGGCTATAC
Source organism: Notholithocarpus densiflorus (assembly GCA_030021035.2). Lineage (NCBI taxonomy): Eukaryota > Viridiplantae > Streptophyta > Magnoliopsida > Fagales > Fagaceae > Notholithocarpus > Notholithocarpus densiflorus. The sequence continues at coordinate 3,681,913 of JARYZH020000030.1, forward strand.
CCTGCAATTCCCTTCGTAACTAACCTGGAAACTTTATTCATTTTCAATTTTGACACTAATCTTACCATCTTCCTGACAAGTATAGAGTGAAGAAAGGGGATGGTGTATACTACATAGCTTATGCCATGGGCAGGATGCCTTATATTTAGGGAGAAGATGCAGAGGAATTTCGTTCCAAAAGATGGCTAAAGAATGGAATCTTTCAATCTGAATCACCATTCAAATTTGTAGCATTTCACATTTGTATCATCATTTAGTTGACTAAATAAGTAGACCTATTCCATGTCTCAGATGTAGTGAATTATTTTATAGTTTTACCTGATGTAAATATTTCAATTTTCTACATTGATCCATCATCTTCTTCATAATAGCTTTTGTAAATATTTTTACATGTATTTTGTAAGTAGTTTTATAGTTACAATTTCATTATGCATTTTCAGCATATGTAAATTTATAAGATTTATTCAAACGATCGTTTTTTTCTCCCCCTAAATGTTAATACTAAATTATAGCATCATCTTCCAATCAATAAAACGTTGATTACTACATAAACAAAATTGCCACAAATTGATGATAATTACGGAATACTAGCCTCACGCGCGTGCTCAGAGGCTCTTCTATTTTTTTAGAAAAAAGATAATAATTTGCATCTATTATAATTTGGGATTACTACATTTTCCAATCACAAAAGAACCTAGGGATATGATGAGTATTATGCATTAGCAGGTGAAATAATTTTTCATCACAGCCCTAGGTATTTTTGTGATTGAAAAATGTAGTAATCCCAAATTATAATGGATGCAAATTATTAGCTTTTTCCCAAAAAAATAGAAGAGCCTCGCGCGTGCTCAGAGGCTAGTGTATATATTAAGAGGATTCAGAAAGTTAGTTATTACTTTTTTTCTTGTCAAAAATACCCCTAAATTAATTAACCAACAACTTAAAAATGGGGTTAAAATAGTAAATTACTAAAAGAAAGTTAGTTATTGCTTTTTTTACTGTCAAAAATACCCCTACCTAAAACTTAAAAATTAGGTTAAAATAGTAAATTGACAAAAATAATAAATTCCTACTTCTACGTTGAAATGTCTTCCTGCTTCTAATAAACTCCTACTTTTACATTGATTTAAATTCCTACTTCTACTCACTAACTCCCTACAAAATAGGATCACTCTTTTGTTATTTTTTTTTTTTTGACAGACTCTTTTGTTAGTTTTAAAACTCCTCAAATCTACAAAACTCACCCCACGTATTCATTTATGGGGAAAATAATTTCTTCATCACACCCTTAGGTCTTTTTTCTTTTCTTTTTTTTTTTTTTTTTTTTTTGTGATTGGAAAAAGTAAAAATCCCAAATTATAATAAATGCAAATTATTAATCTTTACCCAAAATATAGAAGAGCCTCAGAGCACGTGCATGAGCGTTTGCTTAGAGGCTAGTATATCTGTATATATTAAGAGAATTCAGAAAGGTAGTTATTGTTTTTTTTACTGTTGAAAATACCCCTAATCTAATTAGATAACCCTTATTCTTAAAAAATAAAAAATGCGGTTAAAATTGTAATTCAACAAAATTCAAAAAAAAAAAAAAAAAAAAAACTATCAAAGAAACTTTTTTCCTAAAAATTAGCACAATCTCCCGCACGTTTGATACATTTTTTCCCTAAAAAGTAGCAAACACTAAACCAGAAGTTTACTCCATTTCAAATCCTAAATTTTAAGGTAGTTTCTTAAAAATTTCTTCCCGTATAAACTCACTAACAATAGATAAATTCAAATTAAAAAAATAAAAAAACTACCAGATAATTCTCTGTATAACTTCTTACTAGAGTCCTAAATAGATTCAAACTTCTCTCCTATTTCTAAAAAACAAAAAATCTTTTCATCCCACAAACACAAATAAAACCACCACTCCCTACTCCTTCCCAAATACAGTTATTTCCAACCTATTAGATTGAGGAAAACTACTTCTATCCTCACTTAACTTTCTTCCAATGTCTTAAAAAAAATTGGTTTTGGAGCATGTTCAAAAAAACTGTTCATACAACTAGCTTTATTGTCTAAAAGAAGGTATGCAATATTTATTCTCTTCATCTAATGAGATTTTTCCTTAGTTATAAGTCCTTTTTTTTTCATGAGTGAAGTTTACTGTTCACCTAAATTTCGCCTCTTACTTGCTTTTTGGGGACAAACACTAGACAACATCTCCATTAGATCTATAAAATCCAATTAATTCTCATGTAACTTTTGTGGGTTTGATTTTTTTCTTCTCAATTGGAATTTACAATGGACTTCTTCGATGGTCAAATAAACTCATCTCTTCTGTTAATAACAATTTCTTACAGCCAAGTCTTTTCCCTACAATAATCCTTTTTATTTGTTTGAAAAAAATATATATATATATTTCTAAATTATAATAGAAGCAAATTATTAAGCTATACCCAAAAAAATAGAAGAGCCTCTGCGCATGCTCAGAGGCTAGTATATATTAAGAGAATTCGAAAAGTTAGTTATTGTTTTTTTTACTGTAAAAAATACCCTTAATTTAATTAATCTAAACCAATCAAAATGGGTTAAAATAGTAAATTTTCTCCTAAATAAATTCCTACCCACGTTGAAACGCTACTTCTACTTCTACTTTGAAATACTATCCCACGATATTTAAAAAAAAAAATAAAAAAAAAAAAAAAAAAAAAACTACCCTGTCCACCCAAAAAAAAACACTCCCAGTACACCAAAACACCCCCCAAGTTCATTAAAAAAAAAAAAAAAAACACTCCCCACGTTCAAATAACGCTCCATCAATTATCTACCCATGTAACTTCTTACAAACACAAACTCTTCCCAGTAGTTTATAAAAAAACAAAACAAAATAAAATATTTAAAAAAAAAAAAAAAAAAAAAACAACTCTTCCCTGCGTAACCTTTAAAAATTCAAGTTAAACAAAAAAACCTAATAAAAAAACACACACACTCTATCAATTATCTACCCACTTTCCTATTGAAAAAAAAACTCACAGTACACCAAAACACTCCCCACGTTCATCCAAAAAAAAAAAACTTCTTAGTATTTGAATTTCTCACAAACACAAACGCATAATATTCATCACAGCTCTAGGAATTTTTTGTAATTGAAAAATGTAGTAATCTCAAATTATAATTAATGCAAATTATTAAAATTTATCCAAAAATAGAAGAGTTTCTGATTACGCCCGTGAGCGTGTGCTCAGAGGCTAATATATATGAAACTTCCTACTTTTCTATTTTTTATTTGCATTTTATGATGAGCTCAACACTAATAGTTTTATGTTAGTCTAGAATCTAGACCTTCTTTCTTTTTGGCATCTGAATTATAACCTTTAACTCTTATGTAAAATTTTCCCTTAATCTTACAATATAATAAAATCCATTAATATTTAGAAAATATACAAAACTCTTACCTTCGCAATTTCTAATGTTTACCAAATAAAGTCAATAGTGCATGCAACAGATCAAAGGAGTTAATATTGTACCGTACCGGCCAGTATAGCCAGAATTTACTGTACCGGTGGGTAGGCCGGTATAGAAACACCATTATTTTGTCTCGGATTAAATACTGGCTTTACGAGTGTTATTCCGGTCGTACCGAGATAAATACTGGGTTCTGGCCAGTAAATAGATTTCAGACTAAACAAAAACACTTATAGACTTACCTTCTATATATGTTTGTTTTCACTTGATAATGCTTCTCTCTATTATCTCGGTCTCTCTTCTTCTTCTCCCTTTTCTTATTCATATTTTCTTTGTTTGCGACTTCCCATGCTCTCCATTTTTTCCAGCTTTCCTCCGCTTTTCGTTCTTCTGTTCATTCTCCATATCTCTCTCTCAACATTTCAATGTCTTTGTTAGTTTTGGGTGGCCACATGAAGGAGAGAGTATATGGTGTACCCGGCATATATGCCAGGTACACAATATAATTTTCGCACATGAAGAGGCAGAGGAGTTCTTCAACCAAAAAAAGAAAAAGTAATCTAGAGCAATAAATGTGATAAGCCTTATCTTGAAAGGAGAGAATGAAAAAAGATTTTAAAAATAATAATAAAAGATACTGGAAGAGAATAAAAACTTAGGCTGAACCTCTCAAACTCTGGAAAAAATGGGCATTTGCACTTCTTTTGTAAAAAATTTAGCACAATGTCTCTATTTTGAAATTTGATTTTAAAAAAATCTAGTTAAAGATGAAACTCGACATTAGCAATGTCAAGTTCTGTGCATATTTTGCCACTTAATTTTTTTAAAAAAGTTTAAGCGAAACTCGACTTTAGCAAAGTTGAGTTTCAATTAAAAATTTACATATAACTCGATTTTGAGGATATCGAGTTTTATACAAAACTCGATTTTGTTAAAATCAAGTTTCAAAAACAGGAACTTGATGCTTAATAATTTCAAAACAGGACATTGTGCTAGATTTTTAAAAAAAATAAGGGTAACAGCCCATTTTCCCCCTCAAACTCCATCAAATTAGTATTTTATATATCACTTTTTTTTTACTATCCCATAAAATCAATAACATATTTGATGCATCACTTAAATCCTCTCAAGCAAACAAGAAGTCTAGGTTCCTCTATAATACATACCTTTTGGGCATTGATTTGAATTAATTTTGAAGCAAGTACACATCCTTACAGGCTATGGTTCAAGAAAAAATTTTGTAATCTTGGCCATACCTGCAAATAAGGCATTACATGGAATCAATTTTAGCTTAAAGAGGAATACAACAACAATTTTAAAGTAATAGCTATTGAACCACCCAAAGACTTATTTAAAAATCTTTCATTCACTTTGCCATGATCCTTTCCAATAATCAAAGAGAAGTCAGATATATACATAACATGAAGACGTTTTTGAACTTGTCAAAAAATATGAAGCCTTTCTAGGAAAATAATGTCATTAGCAGATTTGGGAGGACCTAATGGAGAGTGCTGAGATGAATTAAACCAGCATATCTTGTCAAGTTTTCCAACGTAGGTACGTCCCTTTTTTTCTTTTTGCAACTTCCCACTCTTTAGTGTTACCGATCCTTAAAAGCAGCTGGTTTAGATAAACAAAATAATATTCATATAAACTAAAAAATACTGATCACTCAAAAAGGAAAAGAAACAAAAAGCTTGTTTTTATGACCAAATTCCAAATCCTCTAGCACATATATTCTTGTTGAAAGAAAACGTTTGGAGTGGAAGACAAAAAAAGAGGGGAAGTTGAAGAGAAATAGATGTCTTTGGTGTTTGGTAATTATTATGAGAATAAACGTAACAGCTAAAGACAATTAATGTGGCAGAAGCTAAATGCTTGGTTAACCATGACTCCTCAAATCCAACGTGACAGATAGGAGAAGAGCAAAAATAAAAGCTAATCTTTTGTTTTTAAATCTATCATCAATATATATAACTAGTCACAAACTCGTGCGATGCACGGGATAGTTAAATAAAAATTAAATATAGTTATATTATTTAAGGTATTGACTTGAAAATATATGAAAATAAAACAATTTGTTCAAAATAAAAGTTCACAAATAAAGATAAACAATACAGTTTGTCACATTTTTAATCACAACACTCGTAGAAACCTAAAGCGATATAATTTCATAGAGGCAATAGATCGCAAAAGTAATACATTTAAAATTTCATAAGTTTAGAAGAGTAGGTGTTATCGACGCAAGTTGAAAATTTCTTTTATTATGAACCTATTTGATCAACCTGTTTGAAGTATCAAAAATTACCTTTGTGGAGGATAGGGCCAAAGCACCTGATGTTGCATGTTCTGAGAATACATTTTTTGATAGCATTGGCTTCTATCGCATCACTTGAATAAGGGGTTTAGAGACAGGGCCACATGCATTAGTTTGAGCAAATAACATTCTAAGCCAGCTTTATGGAATCAGAATGCAGCAAGTTGTGAAGGTCCATATGATTTACCCAAAGATGTAGAAGTAGCATGGGCATTTACATAATCCACCTGGTTAGGATGAAGGCCAAACTGCAAGTCATAAAAAAGTGAGCATATTATAACAAACCACAATTATGCTTTAATGCACATTGGCATAAAATTTAACTTAATCAAAAGCATTTTGTTGAGGCAACTATTAGACCAATCCTACAAAAGAACTACTTTTAAGGGTCATACTAAGATGGCAAATGAAAAGAGTGAAACAGCAATGAAGTTAGTCACCAAGACAATTAGCCCTGCACCTGACCATTATGACCATACATCCACCAAATTTTATGTGTTCTCATGTGAAACTGGTCGCATGAGATTTGGATGGGTTAAAACAATCATTTAAATAAATTGTAGGCACATAACAATTTGTTAGATTTGAATACATATCCACTAATAGTCTGCAACATCCTACATATGTGCTACCACCACAAAAGAGTACAAAAAAAAAAATAGAATTGATCTAAAAGATATATTGATCTACATGTATCATTTGCACAATTAGCTAATGATAATATATGCATATACAAGAATACACGTGCGTGCCAACAGTTAGTGTACATTACATAAAAGGTTCAATGCAATCAATTAGATTGTTACCTGACTTAAGGCATGCTCCATGGCCAAAATGGCACCTCTTCCATCAGTATGTGGTTGAGTAATGTGATATGCATCACCTAAACTATATTATAATCTTTAGAACCCAATAATCCACAAAAGCATTATAACGAGAGATTTAATAGTTATTTTTGTCCATGATAAACGACTTGACATCCCATAGCCATGAATTTCTGCATAGATTTTTGCACCTCGGTTCTTTTGCATGCTCAAGTTCCTTCACACAAAAAAAAAAAAAAAAAAAAAAAAACCAAACCAAACCAAACCAAATGAAAAACAGTGAAAACTACTCGATAAGGATAGAAAGAAAGGGAAAAAAATCTAAATGTTCAAAAAAGAGATGTTTCAACTCACTTCCAACACCAATTGACTCTAGAGCCTTCTCCTATCCTAAGTTCAATGTAAAATTTAGACAGTAGAATGCAGGCATATCAAAACAGAACAAAGCATAAATTTGAAAAACAGGGAAGCAATGAGAATATGCTTACAAATAAAAGTCCATCATCAGTTCATTCTTTAATTAGAGAAGTAGATAGACTCAAAAAAATAAAGTCCATCATCGAAGAATGAAAATCTATCCAAAACTCAATCAAATCAAATCAGGATTATAGAGAGATGCAGCAAGTACAACAGGGACTCTGCCCTCATACGTGCAACAATGGAAACAATAGAGTTAGTTCATGCAGCTGGCTTTGTACCTAATGAACTTAGCCAATAGTTCTTTTGCAGTTCTCATGAATGTGTTCAAAGCAAGATTTTTATGTCTTTGTACAATCACACGGGTTTGTTTAAACAATATTTCATATATGCTCAAGGCGTAAACAAATTTTTGATAATTTGATCACAGCACGGTTGCTACAGCCTACATCAACCAACAGTATTCGAGTTGGACAAAAATCCTTTACACATAAAAACCACGAATAAAGATTCATGACAAAACCAATAACTCAATTTCCAATCTGTTAAAGATATAAACCCCCCAAGAGATATTTTTACAGTTTACAGAATCAAATCTGATTTTGCACAGCCAAACACAACTCTCTGCTGTAGAATCAATATCGGTTTCCTGCGTGTTTTTCATGGATGTAATTTTGTTGTTAGGTTTTCAAAACTTGCGTGTAGGGTTTTGTAGTTAATTTCTCATAACATGAGTGTAGGGTTTAGTTTTTTGTAGTCGGATTTAGTTATCGTGTTTTTTTTATTATTGGGTTTTAGAAATATAAAATCATTTTTTTTTAAATAATGCTAGCGTGGAAATTTGTGGAGCTTAGCAAAAAAGTAGGTGGCTTTGGTTTTATCTATATATATAAATATAAATATATATATATATATTGATTAGATTTAGTAATGTAAAAAAAAGATATAATTAGATTTTTAACAAAACACTTTGAATAGTGATTGGAAGGTAATGGTTAGGAAAATTAAGGGGCACAAATTAAGAATTAGTGCTCATAAATAAAAATTAAAACATGAACATAAATATACCATATTAAAGAAATACATTTATTACATTCAAATTTGTAAATTATTATTGACACATGGCAAACATATTGACATGTACAAATAATTGTTTGACACATGGCTTTATTTGTTCATATAATACTAACTAAATCTAGGAAGTCGCCACATATCATTGTAGTATACATTGAAAAAGAAACATGTGTCACCACTGTATGTATCCATCAATTGTGGGATCTAACTTTTATAATATATTATAGACTTTTCATAATGTTGTACAAATAGCACCTCGGTACTCAAAGCAATAACAATAAAAGCAATAACAAATAATAAGCACACACAAAGAACACCAAAATTTACATAGTTTAGTAAATTGCCTACATTTACGAATGGCAATATGGTGAAATTTCATTATAAAAATAGGGAGATACAACAAAGACACAAGAACAGTCTCAAAAAATTCAAAACCCAAAATACATTATAGCTCTCTCACACAAGACAAAAAACTAGAAGTGTCATGTAAGATTAATATGTGCCACTTGGTAGGTCCTATATGGTATTTAACAGGACAATGGTAACAAAGCAAATTTGAAATTAGAACCAAACATTAAAGGACCAAAATGAAAATTTTGAAATGTTGGGAGATAAAATTAAAACAACCCCAAACAAACCAAAATGAACTTTAGTCAAAATATAACATATGTATAAAGTATAAACATATAATGTTTTATATGTATAAACATATATTATTTGATAGGTATGAAAATGTATTAATTGCACACAAATAGATACTTACATTGTACATTCTCAAAAAAAAAAAAAAAAAAAAAAAAAAAAAAAAAAGAAGAAGAAGAAGATACACACATTGTAGATTCATGAAAATGTATTTTTCAAAATTAAGAACATAAAAAATTATTATTGTTATCTCATGAAATAAATGTTCTAAATTGACACTATAAAATTGCATTGCAAAAAGAAATTATTAAAATGGGAGGAATATTTTTTTTCAAAGTGTGTGCATTATTTTATCATTATTATGAAATATTAATTTAGAAGATGTATAAAATGTCCATATAATTATATGATCATAAAATCACAATGCTTATTAACATGGAAGTCACTAATCTTCTTATTGCTGCATACAGTAATAAATGATTTGTAATGCAGACTTCCCTATCATAAAAAATATACCTAAAATCACAACAAACCCTCCAATAAATGTTTTCTCCTTATATTAAAGCAAAAAAAATACAGGAACGAAGATAAACACATTTATTTTTTCTTCTTGACAACTATTTTTACTTCCCCTCTTTTATACCAAAATTGCGAATTATGTTGCTTACATATACAAAAAATATCTATTTAAAATTAAATTATTACTTATATGTAATATCACATAATTAGTTTTAAGATCAATTTAAATAAACGAATTGTCATGGTTGAAAGATAGTTTGCCTTTTGTTTAGGCAAACCAAATGGCAAACATTTGAAATATAGTGTACATACTGATTCTTTCGCATTTCCATTAGTTTTTACTCTCTTGTTAGAATTGAGATTTGTTTTTGGAACATAGAATTTTCGTTGCTTCACTAAAAATTCAATTGGTCTACTTATAAGAAAGTCTTTATTGAGGGGGAAATAACTAGTAGATAGGGCTTTTATTGGGTATGAAATAAATAGTACTACGAAGTATATAAACAACTAAAACTAGGAGATTCCTACTATATAAACAACTAGTAGTATTGCACTTCTAATAAAAATGTAAATCTATAATTAAAATTTAAGAATTGCAACTAATTTAAACATAATATAAGTATCATGTGATATATGTATAAAAATATATGTTATTGAATATGTACAATAATGTACTAGTTGCAAATAAATAGATACACACATTGTAGGTTTATTAATATGTACCTTTGGAATTCATGAGGATAAATTAAAAGAATAATAATAATAACTTTTATACTATCTATTAAAAAAAATTATAATTAATGGACAAATTATATAGCAAAAGGAGATTACTAAAAGGACATGCAAATGGTGGAAAATAGTATTTGACTTTTGGTTTGGGCCAAACCTATGTGAACAGGCAATGTCACATTGGTGTCCCTTAGAATGGCAATTTGATTGATTATATTTTTCCCCCTAGTTTGAGAGTTTTACATGGATTCATCACTTATTGTAATTATATAGGAAAAACATGAAAACCTAAAATGAAAGAAACTTTATTGATATTTTAAAATGTATGTCTTTGTTGAAATAACTAGAATATTACATGACTTTGGTCCTCAAAACAATCTAAGAGATAGTTGCGTGACTTTAGGTCCTAGTTACATTTTTTAAAGATAAAATTACATAGACAATAACTAGTTTAAGAACCCTTGATCTAAGTTTTAAGGTTAAGTTTCAAGTTGGGAACATCATGAACCTTGCTTAATGAAACCAGTTTTTTAGACTATGGTGACCACTGATCATGTTACATCATCCATACAAACAAATGTGTGTGTACATGGTGAAGACCCCTAATATTTTTGCATATTCAAAATCTCATTTGGATTGAAGACTAAACAGGGTGAGTGTGTGTGATTGGTGTTGACCCATATCTACCATTTGAACATATCACATTATTTCATGGATGTGTCATAAATTTAAGATCAAAAGCCTAGTGAATGCATGAAAATGTGAAGAACATTCAACCATATTCAAAGAGCATAATCAGTGTCTATGATGCCATGATTGGCAGACAGACTAAGCTCGTTTAGGTCCACTGGATAATTTAACTATAGAAAACGTACCAAGGCTGCAGATCTAGTTCATGGTCGAGTGTTGAGAGTGAACAACTACTACTCTTGAGCAACCTGACTGAAAACTTTTAAAGAGTACTACCATTCCCAAATTATTGATCCACCACAACTTATATCTTCCTCTCATGAACTAAGTGCAACTTGATATAGGAAACAAAAAACTCAGCTAAAGCAAGAATATTAAAAATGGGGGTGTGTAAAGTCCAGGAGCAGGGGAGGTCTGGGGAGTTGATGGCGTCGCAACAGGTCTTGGCGCCTCCTTCGAATATCACGTGGCTCCACTTCTCTGCTTTAGCGAGCTGCATTGCCCAGAGCAAGGCTTTGGTTTCAGTTTGGAGAGGAGTAGATTTCTTGATGTATCTTGCCCAGATTTTGATGGGTACTCCAAAGTGGTCTCTAGATATCATTGCAATAGCGGTATGGGAATCTGAAAAAGCTGCGTCCACATTGATTTTGAAATAGACAGCTATGTCTTGATTCATATCTCCAATTTCATCATTCAATGATAACTGAGAAAAAATATGTTCATAACCACTGTTTGAGTATGCAATTTGCTACAGATCCCTTTACCTCAAATTAATTAGTCCACCAGTGTCAACTGCATTTATAAAATTGAAATTTGAATTCATCAACCTTCCAGAAAGTTAAAGATTCTAGCCACCACCCCACCTTGAACAATGCTTCAAGCGAGCCCTTTGGGTTTTTTGCTGGATCTTTCCATAGTGAAAATCACAAATCTTGCTCTTTGCACATTTGTATTCATCTTTCTAACAATTATTGTTTCCAGTCCTGATCAAAGGTTCTAAAACCATACAATCAAGAACATAAGTTCGTTTCAATATAGCAGCATGATTTGAAGAAAATTACTTGATATTGTCTAAGATCTGGTCAAGATCTTTTTTTTTTTTTTTGGTTAAAATCTGGTCAAGATCATAGAAGCATAAAAACACTTGAAAATATTTAAATGAGTTCTAAGAGATGGCTTACGCGAATCATTGTACAAATAAATTGAAAGAGAATATCTCCCTAATAAAAAAGTCATAGTTTAGGTTTATATCTTCTATTCAATATAAAAACTTTTAAAGCAATGTGGGTTCCAATCCAACTATAGATATCCCTTTTACCTCCATTATCTCCCAAGTTCGCTTACATTGTCCCATTTCCCAGCAAAAGGTAAAGTTCGGATAGTGCAACATATGCTGATAAGCCCCAGGCCGACGATCGATCATCATGGCAGCTATGCTTGCAATCTATCATCATTATGCAGCCTACATGTCTAAGCAGAGCTACTCAAACATCAGAATTGGGCTTTTCAATTTTTCATGCATCCCTATTACAAACCCCCCTCGCTTGCTTTAAACTCTATGCACATCCTAATTGTTAGGGTCATGTGTTTTGGTATTGTCAAACCATACCAAATTATGTGTCTTTTATTGAGTTTTGATGTGTCTTAAAGTTGTAATTGAAGACCGAAGACACAAAGTTTGCTCAAGAAAAGCTCAAGAAAAACACATTTTCAGCACTTTTCAACATATACCTTGATAGCAGTCTCGATACTACCTCAATACCTCTTGATAGAAGCTTGAAACCTACTGCCTCCTCAACACAAGCTCAACACCTCCTCGATACATCGAGCTTCACAGATCAGCAAAAATCAGTAACACGAAAAAGCCCAAAACTTGTTCGTTTGAAGCCTGAATTTAGATCCGTTTGAACTGGTATTTAAAGGACATCATAAGCCATCTATTAAAATAATTTTTAGAGAGAGAAACACTCTGTTTATATGGCTAGGGTTTTGTAACCAAATTTTCTCTATTTCACCATACCAAAGAGTTTCAAAGTAAGTCTAAAGATTCTACTGGTGAAGAAGCTGAAGTCATAGCAACCACCAAAGACTTGCTACTATGAAGAAAACCTTCAAGAGATTCTTGAAGTCAATTGGAGGTTCCAATTGTAATTGTGGGTGGAGCGTTCATATATTGGAGAGTTCAGAGGTTCTAAAGCGGTAGAAGGTTTCTACTATAAGTTCATCTACTGGGTTTGTAGAGTCTAGAGACAAATGTTTTGTACTAGATCTGAAACTTCTCTTTATCATAGTGGATTGCTTTTTGGGAAGGTTTCCCCCCAGGTTTTTTACTGTGAAACTAGTTTGTTTCATTGGTTTTCTTCAGTCATCATATCTTGTCTTATTTACTATTTCTTTGTGAATGATATTGTTGTTTGTTTGTTTGAACAATGATTATTCATAATAGATCTAATTAACAACTTAATTTTAAAACTTGTTAATTCTATCAACCGGGGTCTAAATTTCCCAACAAGTGGTATCAGAGCGGGTACACTTTGATTGGATTAATTTCCTGAGTGTGATCCTTGACCCTCTTTGTCATGGATCGTGGACAATATCTTTTAATTCCTCCTTTGTTTGATGTTACTAATTATGCGTACTTAAAAGTTTGCATGAAAGTTTTTTTGCAGACTCTTGATGAGAAAGTATGGTTGGCTGTTGAAGTTGGTAGGAAGAAACCAAGTGAACCCCCTGCTACTTGGGATGATGACAAGATCAAAACTGCAAATTTCAACACTAGGGTATTGTGAACTCTACCTTCAATCTTGGAGAATCTATAGCATAACCCAAAATTGTTAGGAAAATCCTTAAGTCCCTACCTGAAAAATTTCATGCCAAGATCATTGTCAATGAAGAAGCAAAGGACATTGATACAATTCCTTTGACAGAGCTCGTAGGGAACTTTCAAACCTAGGAGATGGGATTAGGTAAAATAAGAAAATGTGGAAAAAGTAGGAACATGGCTCTTAAGGCTATTAAGGAAGAGAGTGATGACTTTGAAAATGAGGATGAGGATGAGAACTTAACTTTCATAGCTAAGAAGATTAGAAAGCTTCTACAATATAGGAAAAAGAATAAGAACAAAGCTCCAACGAAATTTGAATCCTTTAAGAAGGGTAAGAGTGAAAAACCCCTTATCTAGTGCCATGAGTGTAAAAGTTTTGGTCATATGAGGTGTAAAGTTGTGATTTACAATTATATTTTATGTTGGCTTTATTCCATAACAAAAAGTTTTGTAATTGCTTTAATTTTGTTCCTTGTATTTTGTGGGATTTTATTGTATTGGGTTTAGTATTAAGTTGGTGAAGAATCAAGCATGAAATGAAAATCAGTGCATTTCGCGACTAGCTCGTGAGAAGTTCGCGAGAAGGGTTCCCATGAAAAGGGCATATGAGAAGCACATGACTAAAAGCTGAAGAGTCGTGCCAGACTGTTAATTTCGCGAGTATTTCGCGGGTAAGGCCTTCTCGCAAGATACCCACGAGACATTCTGCCTAGAGGATTTTTAAGTGTGACTTTCTTACCCTTCACCCATGTTATATATATCATCATTACCCACAAATTGTAAAGAGGCCATTGAGAGAGAAAAACCCTAGATAGGTTTTCTACAACACACACACCCATCTTTTAGAGAGAGAGCTACTCATCCTTAGTGAGAAATCATTCTAGCCTCTTCTCCTTCCCTCTCTCATTGTCATACCTTGAGAGAAGATTTGTACATAAACACAACCCATACCTTTTCAGAATGTAGATGGTGTTTTGGAGCTTGGGAAGCTTTGGGGATTTGCCAAAAGAAACAGGTGAGGTTTGGCGGATGCAATCGGGCGTATTGCAGGATCCAGAAAGCTAGACAAGACACGGTTCCAAGAAGCCTTGTTGGAGTAGGAGCTTGGAGGGCTTAGGTGCATTGGGTAAATTAGGCTTGGAGGGTCTCTTGCTATTTGTGTATCACAACTGATTGTCTAGTGGATCGATTTACCACTTGGAGGGCGGCGGAGAGGTTTTACGCCGAGTACTTCAATTTCCTCTTTGATAACACATCGGCATGTTATCTTGTGTTTGCATTCTCTCTTCCCTTACTCTTGTGCTTTATTTTTATTGTTTGTTTTTCATGTTTATGCACTAAAGTAGTTTTCGGTTTATTGCGCTTCATTTACTCTTGTTCCGCACTTAGATAAGTTAGAGTAAAAGCAATCTAGTTGTATTTTTTAATTGGGGGTTTAAACAAGCTCTTGTGTATTCATACAAATTCGAGCTTTCATAAGGATAGAGTGCCCAAACTACCTTATGAAGGAAATGTCCAAGAAATCAAAAGGTAAAGTTTTGGTTGCCACCTTGAGTGATACTGAGAGTAATATTTCTTATGAGTATGAGGATAAATGTGGTAATTATATGGCTTTTACCGCCATAACTGATAAGGTGATTGTGGAGAATGTTAGTGATAGTAAGGATTCTTCTGATGATGAAGTACCTGAGAAGTTGACCCTTTAAGAAGCCTATGATAAGCTGTGCACTGAATACATAAAATCTTAAAAGACTTCCCATCTCTGCAAAAAAGAACTTATTGAGGTAAAAACTGGAAAAACTGATCTATTAGTCAAACTAGATGAGACTACTAGGTTAGTTGAGACTCTTGTTGTGGAGAACACCTCATTAAATGAGAAGATCAGAATCTTGAGGTTGAGCTTAGTCAAGCCAGAACTCAAATAGAGAGGATGTCTAGTGCAAAGCTTGATGAGGTTTTGAGTGCTCAAAAACTTAGTTCTAATAAGACTAGTTTAGGATATGTTGATTCCTCCGACCCCTCTTCTTCCACAACTTCTAGATCAAAGATTGTTTTTATGCCTCAATTTGAGAAGGTTAATATGTTGGGATTAGTGGCCTTAAATCCTATTGTATGATGCTATGTATGACATTATGTATGACTTAATATTGTGTTTAATAGAGTTGTTTTATTATTATCTAAAATAATGGTAACATGAATATTTAAACATTATCATATACTCCATGAGATGCATAGTATGTGATTTATGTAAAAAGTCACAGAAGATATAAATCACAAGTTCTTTATAAACTCAGAACTGTAGTTCGTAGTCAGTGATGAAATTGGGCGTTTCATCTGCGAAGACTATAACATATCAACTAAGATGATTTGTCTTGATTATGGAAGTGGAGATTTCTAGTTGATATGTTGATATATTTTAAGAGTTAAGACATATTAAACTGGACCGCTGTGAGATTTATTATTCTCCTAACGACTGTCAATTGAATAATAAATCTCACGACTTCTATTCACATGAACTCTTAATCCTGAAAGAATAATGGACCTAATCATGAAGTGTAGGTTGCTTTGATATATCAAGAGTGAGATCTAAAGTAACGGTCAAAACCTTAGTATGTTGGGCGACCACATTTAGTGTTGATGGAACATATATTCTCAAGATGGAATTCATAGTCTCTTAACAGAGATACAAAATATTCCCTTGAGATAAGTTTAATGGGTTTGTTATTTAGAATGTTAGGCCTAACTATTTTAGTAAATAATTACTAAAGTATATATTTATGGAATTGGATTTCATAAATATATGATGAAAAACATAAAGGATTAAACCAAGTACTCAAAGATTAAGATATAGTAATCTACAAAGTAGCAGTCTACATTAATAACTTTGTATTACTACGAATATTTTATGAAGGGGTTGCATGTATAATAAAGTCTCGGGATATAATTTATTAATAAGGCCTAAAGTGCAATTATATTTATATAGTGGTATTAAATATAATTAATGGTAACTTTGGACTTGTCAAGAGTTGACAGAAAAGCCCAAGGCCCATTGTAGCTAGTGTCATATTTGTTCCCTTTTGGTCCCACTCCAAGCCACACATTAAAGCCCAATTGGAAAGGCCCAAAAGGCTAGCCCAATTAGATAATCAGTTATATAAAGAGAAACATACAGAATTTGAAAAAGAACATGAAATGGTATGTATGTGAGTATTAGATACTCTTTGATTCTCTCTAGAACATACACATATAACTGATTGAGAAACCACACATCTTGGACATCAAGTGGAATTGGAGTGAAAATTAAAAGTATTCCCAAGTACTCTTCATCTTTGGTTTTGAATTTCACCGCATCAAGGTACACTCTGTTGTTCTTAATTCTGAAACTTACATAGTGCATGTTATCAATTGCGAATGAAGTAGATCCATTAATTTTCCGTTGTGTACATGCATATATCCATCAAATGGTATCAGAGCGGTCTTCATTTTAAATCTATATAACATGTTTTGTGAGTTTTGGAATTAGAGATAATAATTTCATGATGATAGAAGATTATATAGGTATTTAATTTTCTACATGGTTATTGAAACTATGATTTAATGAAAACTGATATTGATGTTATGATGTTGTTTAAATTTGAATTTAAGTATGTTAAATTGAACTTTAAGGCTATAGCATCAATGGAATTTAGTTTTGATATCAAATTCTATCTATCATGTTCATATGATGTTTATATATTCATGAAAACCGTTGAAAAACTGTTCAGAGTTTCCCTTCAAAAACTGAAAACACAGGTTTTTCGCAGGTTAGCTTCCCGCGAGGTTACTCGCGAAAAATGCCTCTGAAGCACAAAACCTTTCGCGGGTAAGCCTTACTCGCGAAACAGTCGCGAGACAGCAGCGAAAGTTTCTGTCTAAATTTTGTATTTTCATAAAACTTTTCGCGGGTAAACTTTACTAGTGAAACAGTAGCGAGATAGTAGCGAAAGTTTCTGTCTAATTTTGTGTTTTCACTATTTTATTTTCGTAGGAAGAGCTTAGTCGCAAGATACTCGCGAAAATGCCACTGAAGGGAATTTTGAATTTTTTCTATGTGTTTTCAAATGTTTAAAGTGCAAGGATATGTGTAATTAGATTATGCATGTTTTATAATTAAAAACCTTTATTCTAAAACATCTAGTGGGATAGAGATACAAGGGTTGTATCTCACGGCCTCCATTGTCAGTTCATAGTAGTATGAAATATATACTTTGTCTTTGCTTCGAGCTTAGCATTCCATGCGGAGAGTATCTATTTCATGGTCCTACAAGATTGAATTACTTGGTTTATAGTGGTTTGATCAAACACCTTGTCTTAGCTTCGAGCTTTGCATTCCATGCGGAGGGTATTTTGTATCATGGTACTACAAGATAAGCCTGTTAAGGGGATGAAATGTGGCTACACATAATTCTAGACAATGGTATACACTAGACTAAATACTATAGTATCCTCTATGCTGAGTTCTTACTATCATTATTTAGAGGTCAAATATATAACGGCATATTATTAGTGTTTGATAAGAGTTATCATGATAGCACTAATAATGAGAATAGTTCTCAATCAATCATAGTATTTAATGTTCACTCTATGCTGAGGGATATTGAATATGGGATTGGGTTGTCGTTGCATATATTATATTATGGTTTTATTAAGGTTCCATACTATATGTTTATATGCTAAATTGATAATGTACAGTTTACTTATTATATTCATGTTTATTATTTTCAGATTTGAACATGGCATCATTTAGCCCACTTGTAACCATTCTTAATCAAAACAAACTTACTGGATCCAACTATGTTGACTGGAAAAGAAATTTGAACATAGTTCTTACTGCTGAAGAGCACAAATATGTGCTTACTAAACTATGTCCTAGCTTTCCTTCATTAGATGCTCCTCTTGAAGAAAAACAACGATATGATCGTTGGCAGAAATCTAATGAGATGACAAAGTGTTACATCCTAGCATCTATCTCAAATGTTCTATAGCATCAAATGCAGGATGTAGAACTAGCTTCAGACATTATGCTAAGTCTGAAGGAGATGTTTGGTGAGCAAGGCCGTTCTGCAAGGTAAGAAACCATGAGGCAAATTTATAATACCAAAATGGCTGAAGGTAGTTCAGTAAGGGAGCACTGTCTTACAATGATCTCTAATCTGAATACATTGAAAGTTTTAGGTGTCGATATTGACGGAGAATCCCAAGTAAATATGATACTCCAATCACTACCAGAATCATTCAAGGAATTCAAACTTAACTCTAATATGAACAAAAAGATTTATACATTGTCTGAATTAATGAATGAGTTGGTAGCGGCAGAAGGCATCCTTGGTATTTCTAATGTAGAAGCCAATATTGGTGAAACTTCTACTTCTCAACCTAAGTCGAAAGGCAAGGGTAAGAAGAAGAAGAAGAAGAAGGACTTCACCAAGCAAAAGGGTAAGCAAATTGCCTTAGAGGTTGCTGATAAAGGAAAGAAGATCAAAGGAAAATGTTTCTATTGTGGTGAGAAAGGACATTGGAAGAGGAATTGTCCAAAATTCAGAGCTGCCAATAATAAGGGTATGAATAGTTCATTCCTCCTTGGAATATGTTTAGTACAAAATCCCACAGATTCCTGGTGTGTGGATTCAGGCTGTACTAATCATATCTGTAATTCTTTGCAGGGGTTCCAGAAGACCAGAAAGCTTAATGAAGGGGAATTGTTTCTTACTTTGGCTGATGGGAGCTGGATTCCGGTTGTAGCTGTTGGTGTTTATAATTTATGTTTTAAGTCTAGAGTTTTAATATTGGAAGACTGTCTGTATGTACCTAATGTTCGTAGGAATTTAATTTCTGCAACTTATTTAGGTAAACGTGGATATTGTGTTATCCTTAAAGATAATGTTATAATAAAGAAAGGTAAAATGTTTATCTGTTCTGGCAATATTGAGGATGATCTTTATATTTTAACTCTTGATAAGCATGAATTATATAATTATGAATTAGATAAAGACTCTCATGTAAAATCATTAAAGAGAAAGTTTCTTTCTACTAGTGATGCATATCTTTGGCACTTACGTTTGGGTCATATTAATTCAAAAAGGATTCAAAGACTGATCAAAGATGGTCTTTTAGAGCCCATGGACTTTGATGAATTTTCAGTTTGTGAATCTTGTTTGGAAGGTAAAATGACCAAACGACCTTTTAATGCAAAAGGTATAAGAGCACAAGATTTGCTAGAACTAGTACATTCAGATGTATGTAGTCCTATGTCAATCCAGGCAAGAGGTGGCTATGAGTATTTCATTACTTTCACTGATGATTACTCTAGATTTGGTTATGTGTACCTAATGAAACGGAAGTCCGAAACTTTTGAAAAGTTCAAAGAGTATAGGGCTGAAGTTGAGAATCAATTAGGTAGACGCATAAAAGCCATTCGATCTAATCATGGTGGCGAATACCTTCTTGGGGATTTTAAGGATTACTTAACTGAAAATGGGATTATATCCCAATTGACTGCACCTGGAACTCCACAACAAAATGGTGTAGCGAAAAGAAGGAATAGGACTCTTTTAAATATGGTTAGGTCCATGATGAGTTATTCAACTCTACCAATTTCTTTTTGGGAATATGCCTTGAATACTGCAATATATCTTCTGAATTTAGTACCTTTGAAGTCTGTTCCTAAAACACCTGTGGAGTTGTGGAATGGGCGAAAGCCTAGTATAAGACATCTCCATATTTGGGGTTGTCCAGCACATATGTTAAAAGGAAAGTTTAACAAGTTACAGCCTAAAATTGGTTTTATTTGTAGGGTATCCAAAAGGAACTGTTGGGGGGTTTGTTCTATAGTCATAAAGATAATAAAGTGTTTGTTAGCACAAATGCCAAATTCTTAGAAAATGACTATATGAATGATTATACTACTAGAAGTAGAGTTGTGTTGGCTGAAATGAATGAACCTGTAATTGAACAACCAATGGATGAAACTAGGGATGATGTTGTATTAAAGACACCACAAGATACTACTGATGAGATGCCTAGTACACAGGTGCCTTGTCGTAGTGGGAGGATTGTTAGGCCACCTATAAGATTTATAGGTCTGGAAGAAACTTATGAAGCTATCTCAGAAGAGGCTGAAACTGATCCTTACACTTATGATGAAGAAATGAATGATATAGATGCACATCATTGGGTCCAAGCTGTGAAATCTGAATTAGATTCAATGTATTCCAATCATGTTGGGATCTTGTAAAGGTGCCTAACGGCATTAAACCTGTTGGTTGCAAATGGGTTTACAAGAGGAAGAGAGGGATAGATGAAAAGGTTGAAATCTTTAAAGCAAGACTAGTGACGAAAGGGTATACTCAAAAAGAAGGTATTGATTATGAGGAAACATTTTCACCAGTAGCAATGCTTAAATCTATCAGAATTCTCTTATCCATTGCTGCTCATTATGATTATGAGATTTGGCAAATGGATGTCAAGACTGCATTTCTTAATAGCAATCTTGAAGAAGAAATCTATATGATGCAACCGGAAGGTTTCATAGCTAAGAACCAAGAACATATGGTATGCAAGTTGAAAATGTCCATTTATGGACTTAAGCAAGCATCTAGGTCATGGAACATCAGATTTGATCAAGCAATCAAATCATTTGGTTTTGAACAAAATCTTGATGAACCATGTGTGTACAAAAGACATCAAGATAAAGTAGTAATGTTCCTAGTGCTTTATGTTGATGATATTCTACTCATTGGAAATGATGTAGGGGTAATGTTATCGGTAAAGGTTTGGTTGTCAAGCCAATTTGATATGAAGGACTTGGGTGAAGCTAACTTTATTCTAGGGATAAAGCTTTGGCGAGATCGCAAGAATAAGATGTTAGACTTATCACAAGCTGGGTATATAGATAAGGTTCTAGAACGGTTTAGCATGCAAAATACCAAGAAATGATTACTTCCTTTCAGACATGGAATTCCTCTGTCTGATGTCCAAAGGCCTAAGACTCAAGAGGAAGAAAATATAATAAGACAAGTTCTTTATGCTTTTGCAGTAGGAAGTCTCATGTATGTCATGCTTTGTACTAGACCAGATATCTGCTATTCAGTTGGCATGGTCAGCCGATATCAATCAAATTTAGGACTAAAACATTGGCAAGCTGTAAAGCATATTCTCAAGTATCTACGAAGAATGAGAGATTATATGATTGTTTACCGGTGTGAGGATTTGATTCCCATTGGCTATACAGATTCAGACTTTCAATCGGATCTAGATTTCAAAAAATCCAAATCAGGATGTGTATTCACCTTGGGAGGTAGAGCCATTAGTTGGAGGAGTATTGAGTAATCTTGTATTGCAGACTCCACCATGGAGGCAGAGTATGTTGCTGCTTGTGAAGCGGCAAAAGAAGTTGTCTGGCTCAAGAAATTCCTTTCTGACCTTGGTGTAATGAGAATGGAGCAAGTTCCAATTACATTGTTTTGTGATAATAGTGGAGCAGTTGCACAATCTAAAGATCCAAGGAATCACAAGAAAGGAAAGCATATTGAGAGTAAGTACCACATCATTCGAGATATTGTTGCTCGTGGAGATGTGGTGGTAGCAAAGATTGAAAGTGCAAATAATCTAGCAGATCCATTTACCAAAACCTTGCCTCAAAGGACTTTCGAGTCACATTTGGAGAGAATGAGAGTTAGATTAGTGCACAATAGTCTTTTAGGGCAAGTGGGAGATTGTTGGGATTAGTGCCCTTAAATCCTATTGTATGATGCTATGTATGACATTATGTATGACTTAATATTGTGTTTAATAGAGTTGTTTTATTATTATCTAAAATAATGGTAACATAAATATTTGGATATTATCATATAGTCCATGAGATGCATAGTATGTGATTTATGTGAAAAGTCACAGAAGATATAAATCACAAGTTTTTTGTAAACTCAAAATTGTAGTTTATAGTCAGTGATGAAATTGGGCGTTTCATCTACGAAGACTATAACGTATCAACTAAGATGATTTGTCTTGATCATGGAAGTAGAGACTTCTAGTTGATATGTTGATATGTTTTAAGAGTTAAGACATATTGAACTGGACCGCTGTGAGATTTATTATTCTCCTAATGACTGTCAATTGAATAATAAATCTCACGACTTTTATTCACATGAACTCTTAATTCTAAGAGAATAATGGACCTGATCATGAAGTGTAGGTTACTTTGATATATCAGAAGTGAGATCTAAAGTAACGGTCAAAACCTCAGTATGTTGGACAACCACATTTAGTGTTGATGGAACATATATTCTCAAGATGGAATTCATAGTCTCTTAACGGAGATACAAAATAGTTATTCAGAATATATGATGGGTTTGTTATTCAGAATGTTAGGCCTAACTACTTTAGTAAATAGTTACTAAAGTATATATTTATGGAATTGGATTTCATAAATATATGATGAATAACATAAAGGATTAAACCGGGTACTCAATGATTAAGATGTAGTAATCTACAAAGTGGCAGTCTACATTAATGACTTTGTATTATTACAAATATTTTATGAAGGGGTTGCATGTATAATAAAGTCTTGGGATATAATTTATTAATAAGGCCTAGAGTGCAATTATATTTATATAGTGATATTAAATATAATTAATGGTAACTTTAGACTTGTCAAGAGTTGACAGAAAAACCCAAGGCCCATTGGAGCTAGTGTCTTATTTGTTCCCTTTTGGTCTCACTCCAAGCCACACACTAGAGCCCAATTGGAAAGGCCCAAAAGGCTAGCCCAATTAGATAATCAGTTATATAGAGAGAAACATACAGAATTTGAGAAAGAACATGAAATGGTATGTATGTGAGTATTAGACACTCTTTGATTCTCTCTAGAACATACACATATAACTGATTGAGAGACCACACATCTTGGGCATCAAGTGGAATTGGAGTGAAGATTAAAAGTATTCCTAAGTACTCTTCATCTTTGGTTTTGAATTTCACCGCATCAAGATACACTCTGTTGTTCTTAATTCTGAAACTTACATAGTGCATGTAATCAATTGTGAATGAAGTAGATCCGTTAATTTTCCACTGCGTACATGCATATATCCATCATAATAAAGGTAAAAAAGTCCATAACTGATATGTGTAATTCTAAAACCTTTGTTAGACCTCATTCTAGGAAATCCAGTAATTCTAAGACTACTCATGTTTGTCACCATTGTGGTGTTCCTAGACACACTCACCCTAATTGTTTCAAGTTGTATCCTCATAAGCAAGTGTCAAAAAGGTCTCAGGTTTCTTCTCAAGGTTCTACACCTTTGCTTGGACAGTTAGTAAAAGCTTTGAGTTTTTTAACTCAGTTTAAGGGGAATTATGTCCTCTATGTCCTCTGGTAGACATGCTAGGACCCATGTCTTTTCATCTTCACAGCCCAAGACTAAAGCTGTATGGGTGAGGAATGATTCCAAGACTTAATTGTCTTCTTGTTTGTCATCTACTTTAATTCTTCCCATCTTAAGTAGGACATTCTTTTTTTATTCCTTCTTGTGTTTCATGCATATCATACATACTTTGAATCACTTGTATTTATTTGCATGTTTTCATGCATTGTATTTTTTTAATTAGCATTGTGTGTGCTTTTATTTTTGGTCAAAATTCAAAAATCCAAAAACATTAAAAAATCTCAAAAATATACAAAAAAAAAAAAAATTGTTTTTTTTTTCTCTTGAGGTGTGTTACATGGACATTAATATCTCTCTCTTGATTTGAAACATGCTTGACATTGTGGAGAAACTTGGAAAGTGTGTGTAGCAAAACTAGTGCATGACTACTTTGAGATGATTACAAATGATGGTATCAATTTATAAAAGTCATGTATGCACTGTATTTTCTACTTTAGCACATGTACACTTATTACTCTTTATTAAACTCTCTTGTAGGTTAATTTTATGGAATAAATATTCATTGAGAACCTTGAGTTTTTAAGTCAAGCATTGATATGACTCTTAAAAAAATTTTGTATTTTCCACACATGTTGAAAAGATAGTGGAAAGGGCTACCTCTGATTTAGTGTGAAGCTACATGATGTGTTATTCTTAGAGATGGCTGCCTAATTCAATAATGTGAAAGCCGCCACTCATGGATGTTTAAATACTTATTGAAGAGATAGGGTGGAAAAGGAAAATAATTTGGTTGGAGAGATAGGGTGGATAAAAATCATATGCAAATGCAAAGAAAACCTCTATGAAAAAGAAAAAAGAAAATATATATGCATAGAGAGAAAAAGTGAAACACAAAATGGATTCAAGCTCAAAATTCTTTGATTGACTTGAAAACCTTGGAATTTTGATAATGTTTATTTTCATAACTTTTCACTTCTTTTGAGGTTGATCATTGATGTGAGTTTACAAGACACATGTTCACATGAAAACACCTTGCATGCTTTGAGAACTATATTTTATAGTCTTAGATGATCATATTTGGAAGTGTTTACATGCATCGATATGGGTCCCATAGTGTCAAGCTTTGCATAAAATGAAAGAGAGAATATTGGTATTCTATGTGCAATCTCATTTTTTTTCATTTGTGTTTTTTTTAATCTCCTTAAAATGTTTTTATCCAACAGTTTTTCTATTTTTTATAATGTGAGAAAGTTGGTTTTACAACCCTAGCTCTTCATAGGGGGAGTTTTATTTGTTTGCCTTTCATATGTGTGCCATTCATATTTTGCATATGTTGTCCCCTTGATATCCATAGCATCTTGTTTCATTACATTCATGCTTGTATACAGATTCTTTGTTTCCCCTTGATCATCTTCATGTTTCCCTTGTGAAGCTTTATAGCTTTTTATGCCATCTGTCAATCATAACAAAAGGGGGGAGAAAATGCGGTTTTTGGAGATTCTACATGTTAAAGGAGCAATCAAGGTTTTAAAAACTGTGATAGGCCAAAAATGTATCAACCCCTTTGGTAAATTAATCAATTAATTATCCAAGTGAATTAATTAGATTCAATTACATGCAATAAGCATGGTAGCACAAACAAATCACCAACTAAGTTAAACGCAGCGGAAAATAAATTTGGTACAGGTGATTTATTTACGAATGGGGAAAACCACTGAGGCAAAACCCCACCGGGTGAATTTAAGGTCACCACTCCCAAGAATCCACTATTATCAAAACAAGCGGTTACAAGTAAAATGAATCCCAGTACTTAATACCAACCTACAGTTGAACCCTTACCCCAATACCCAATTGGACTTGTGATGTAGCGGCAATCTCTCATTTCAATGCACGGCTCCCAGTACATGACTAACCAATGATGCATAGATCCCAGTACGTGACTAACACACCAACTTGAGGAAGATGTTGGCTGCAAAGTTCTTCAATTCATCCAACAATGAAGATCAAGAAGCTCCTTAGTCACAAAACCCTTGGCACAAAGACGCAGTAGCTTCTTGAGAGAATATGATGAACTAGAGCAAATTGTGTATTATCACTTTGCATCCAGTGTGACGGCCCTTAAAAAAAATCCTTATATATGTCTAGGGTTGTGAGAAAAGAAACCTTACACAAATACTCATGGATATGCGTGAAATCAGATCTATAAATTCTAATTTCGTAATTCTCAACAGATACAGCTTCTGTCGAGCTTCAACATTAATCCTTAATAGATATGATTCTGTCGAGACATCTGTCGAGTTTTAATGAACAACACTTCTTTACTTGTTTCTTGGTCAGACTTGTATGGCTTCAATACTAAACTTAAACACTTGTTTCTTGAAGAATTAAACACATTCTAGATTTACCCAATTACAAGTAAAATGCGTTTTGTCAAAGGATTAGCCAATTTACATCACATATGTTTCTAACAATTCTACATATGTCCTAAAAAACCGGACCGGACCAGCTGATCCGACCGGTTGAACCGGGAATCGAAGGCCAGTCCGTCTGGGGAAAATGGCTAAATCCGGTAAAAACATGGAACCGGAGGCAAATTCGGTTTTGCCTCCGGTTCGGTTTTTAAAACATTAGGAGCAATATATGTTTTTGTAAGGGGGAGATGTGTTTTATTTGCTTAGGGGGAGAGCATGATGTACTTTAGGGTTCTATGCCCATTTTTTTTTTTGTATACATATTCTTGAGCTTTACTCGTTTATTATGTATCATTGTTTTCCACATGATGTGCATAACATGTTTATTAATACTTTCAGGAAAGACAGGTATGGAGCCAATCAAAATAATCAATCCTAGTTCGTGCTATGGTTTCTTAGGACTAGTTGTTTTTAGATAGACTAGTTTATTTGAATATAGGTTCATTCATTGTATTCGGGTTATTAATGTATTGGGCTTACTTTTGTACTTGAAATTTTGTCATGGATTGACAAAGGGTGAGATTGTTAGGGCCATGTGTTTTGGTATTGTCAAACCACGCCAAATTATGTGTCTTTTATTGAGTTTTGATGTGTCTTAAAGTTGTAATTGAAAACTAAGTTGATGACACAAAGTTTGCTCAAGAAAAGATCAAGAAAAACACTTTTTTATCACTTTTTTAGCATGTACCTAAATAGCAGTCTCGATACTACCTCGATACCTCTCTATAGAAGCTTGAAACCTACTACCTCCTCGACACAAGCTCGACACCTCCTTGATACATCGAGCTTCGCGGATCAACAAAATTCAGCAACGCGAAAATACCCATAACTTATTTGTATGAAGCCAAAATTGAGATCCGTTTGAATTGGTATTTAAAGGACATCATAAGCCATATATTAGAAGGCTTTTTAGTGAGAGAAACAATCGATTTATGTAGCTAGGGTTTTGTAACCAAGTTTTCTCTATTTCGCCATACCAAAGAGTTTCAAAGTAAATCTGAAGATTCCATTATTGAAGAAGCTAAAGTCATAGCAACCACCATAGACTTAATACTATGAAGAAAACCTTCAAGAGGTTCTTGAAGTCAATTGGAGGTTCCAATTATGATTGTGGGTGGAGCGTTCATATATTGGAGAGTTCAGAGGTTCTGAAGCAGTAGAAGGGTTTCTACTGTAAGTTCATCTACTGGATTTGTAGAGTCTAGGGACAAAGGTTTTGTACTAAATCTGAAACTTCTCTTTATTATAGTGGATTTCTTTTTGGAAAGGTTTCCCGCCAGGTTTTTTACTATGAAACTAGTTTGTTTCATTAGTTTTCCTGGGTCATCATATCTTGTCTTATTTACTATTCTGTTGTGCATAATATTGACATGATATTGATGTTTGTTTGTTTGAACAAGTATTATTCATAATCGATCTAATTAACAACTTGGTTTTAAAACTTGTTAATTCTATCAACCGAGATCTAAATTTCCCAACATAAGAGATCAACCATGCATGCAAGCATAATTGAACTGGTCCATCTTTGGGTTTCATCGAGTAGTCTTCCTCCATGTGCTCTCGAATATTTCCTGGCCCTTATCAACTGCCCAGCATGCCCACAAGATGATTGAGCACTTAGAGATGTAACATAATTTGGTTGAACGTGGTGTACCTCTTACATCTTGCTAAATAACACAAGTGCTTCATCTGGAAATACATTTTTCCTGTATCCATCAATCATGGAGCCCATGGAAATACATTCTTATTGGGCATGTGCTCAAAAACTCTTGTACATTCAGAATACATGTCTATAAGAGTACTTTTTGATATTTCCAACAAAAAAGTTTGAAGTTCAAATTTCTTATTCTCAATTTCTGAATAAACCAAAAACTGAAAGAGAGAATTAAAGAATGGGCCTAACCCTACAATCCACACGATGATACCCACAAGAGGGAGATGAGGAGGGAGAGGAAAGCAAAGGAAAGGCCCAACAGAAAGCCCAAAGGCCTGCATTCACAATCCTCACCGCAACAGAAACACATATCTTGTTGCTTTGTGCATGCGATGAAGCTTTTTGGTTTAGTGTCATAATTTTTCATTTATTTCAATTTGAAGTTTACGCTTTTTCCTACAAAAATTGCACATTTAGAACTACTAATATGATCGGAACTATTATAAGGAAAGCCCTAAAAAATGAACACCGAAATATTATGACACTAAACCAAAAAAATAAAAAAAGAGATTCATCCCTCATGCGAAGCACGTGTAATAAACTGTTGTTCTAAAGTAATAGTTCTGGGCATATTAGTAAGCCGATATACGTACAATATCCACATACATATTTATCAACAAAAAAAATATTCATATACATAAAAAAAAAAAAATTAATGAGAAATGAACAAAATATGCAAGCTGCATTCTAAACCAACTGGAGCTGCTACTGTGACCGCATTTGTGTATAGCCATTTTTGTTTCACACGCTTTATGCGCGTTTTTAAAGGCTTTTTAGTTTATATTTTCTTTATTTTTCTTTTCTTTTCTTTTAAGGATTCCCTAATGGTTTGTATAGGCATATAACTTTAAACTAAAAGAAAGTATTCTCATAAAAATCTCACATGCCATGAATAACATGAAACTAATACTTCTGTTTTTATATTCAATGAAAAATAGTGGGCATATTTTATAAAAACTTTTTAAAGATTCAATAACTTGTGCACCTAGTATTTAGATGAATAATTTAAACAGAAACTTTGTGTTAATCTTATGACACTTTGAAACTACATCATTCTAAACAGAAAGGAAGCAAAATAAATAAATAAATAAATCTAGATAGCCATTAACATAAGCTAAAATGAAGAAGTATAAATGAAGGGAACCAAAAGAAAGATATCATTTGACATCAAAGAAAAG
Organism: Notholithocarpus densiflorus; assembly: GCA_030021035.2. Taxonomy (NCBI): domain Eukaryota; kingdom Viridiplantae; phylum Streptophyta; class Magnoliopsida; order Fagales; family Fagaceae; genus Notholithocarpus; species Notholithocarpus densiflorus. Next base: position 3,711,183 of record JARYZH020000030.1, read on the forward strand.
AAATAAGTTCCAAGACAACCAAATACATGTTGTGAAGTCAGGATTTCACCAAATAGGTGTTAATTAGTTGTTGGTGAGATATTGATGAAGCAGAAAGAACCAGTGTCTTGAAACATCATCGCGGCTATGTTGTGCCCTTCTTGATCTACACGTTTGAGAGACATTTAATATAAGAATCGAAAGCAAATATTTTAAAACTGTAATTAAACATAAGAAATAGAAAAACTAAAAAAAAAGGATAAGTAAAAGAAAAATATTTGCTTGTATAATTATCTGGTTATTCTAGTAAAGCAGTAATATAATTATCTGGCTTTATTTTTTAGTTTGATATTTCCAAATGGAGGAGGAGGAGGAGGAGGAGGAGGAGATGATATAGCGTCAAACCAAAAAAAAAAAAAAAGATATGTAAAAGAAGTTTAAAAAAATACAGATAAGTAAAAGAAGTTAATAATAGTTGTTCTTAGGATGAAGTTAAAAAGCAGTTTAAATTTTTAAATTTGAGAGTGAAGCAATTTGTTAGGAGTAAAACATGAGGGAGTGGAATTCAAGAAATTTTTTAGGAGTAAAATGTGGGGAGTGATATTCAAACATGTTAGATTTTCTATCTATATTTATATTACTATTTAAGGGGCTTTCCCTGTTTGGGAGAAATTATCAGGTCCTCATAGTGGACAAGTGATGTGGTCCACCATTCTAATAAAAGACTTCCACCTGTTTAAAATTGTTGAGTCAGAATTCAGTTTTTATTTAAAACTCCACAATTTTAAACAGGCGAGAGTCTTTTATTAGAATAGTAGACCACATCACTTGTCCACCATGAGGACCTCATAATTTCTCCCTGTTTGGGTTCCTTAATTTTGATGCCCAGAATACTCTTAAATTTACCAGTTTGTAAAACTTAAATAATATGGTCAGACACGTAAAATTACTAATTTAAAAACTCCTAAATTTTAGTTAAATTTAAAATAAAATAATAAAAAAACATTTTTTTCTATGATTCTATACACGTTTCACACCTCCAATCAGTTTCCTATCATCATCTGGCAGTTACAATATTATTTGAACTCTATCCATCTCAGACCTCAAGTCTCATATTTTATAAAAATTCACAAAAAAATTAAAAAAAAAATTATTAAAAAAAAAATTGCTACATAACAAGGAAGATAGGACTGCAAAAGAGGCCCGATCAAATTAGAATTAAAAAAAAGGTAGACTACTCAAATCTTTCTTTTTGTTATTGACATTTGAGTTATTATTACGTGTTGCGATTTCCGTGGGTTGTGATCCCCAAATACTTGACAGGAAATTGTCAACAAATTGTAATTCTTTTCATATACACTAAAGTTACGAATTTTTTTAATTCTTTAATTTCTTGAATTTTTCTTCATATTTTAATTTATATATAGAATAAGTGACCAATACATATGATTATACATAGGATTGAATTCTAGATTGGATTTGTGGTTGAATTTATGGAGGTGAGGGATTCCCATACGCCGATCTCAATGATCTATGTACAGATACCCATTATCAAAATTCACTACTTTTTCACTCTCTATCTGTGGAGATCTTGATCTTGAGGTTTGATTATTCTGAAACATGGCCATTGAGTTGTTGGAAAGTGATTTTGTTTGTTTTCAAGCATAGTAGGAGTGAGTTTCATCTTTTAGCAAAGGTCAAAACCGTGTACTTCTAAGTTAACTAATGTATTCAAGGTTTTATTTTTATTTTTTACTCTACAAGAATATCAAACTGTTTGCAATTTTTTTAGTAATTCTTTTCTTATTAGTTATTACTTGCATTTTACTTTTTAATATTTGTGGTTAAATAATAAAGGACAACTTACTTAAGTCTTGCCTAATAAAGAAAAAAATAGGGATGTTTATCCCACATTGGTTGTGTGTGTTAGAGTTTCAATCCCTACTAGCCTCTAAGCATGCGCGTGAGCACGTGCCCAGAGGCTTTTCTATTTTTTGGGATAAAAATTAATAATTTGCATCCATTATAATTTGGAATTACTAAATTTTCCAATTACAAAAAAAACCTACACGGCAAAAACCCCACCAGGTGATTTTAAGGTCACCACTCCTGAAAATCCACTATTATCACAATACCTTATACTAACCTACAGTTGAACCTTTACCCCAATACCCAATTGGACTTGTTCTGTAGTAATAATCTCTCCTTTTGATGCACAGCTCCAAGTACGTGACTAACTAATTGTGCGGATCCTAGTACGCAACTTCAATCACCAACTAGAGAAGGTTGTTGGCTGCAAAGTTCTTCAGTTCATCACACGATGAAGATCGAGAAGCTCCTTGGTCACAAAACCCTACGATGCACAAACACAGCAGCTTCTTCACAAGAAAGATGAACTAGGACAAATTCTGTCTCCGGTCACAATTTGCATGAACAAATTTTGCTCAACACTTGTGCAACTTATGTCACCTTTGACGGCCTTTAAAATAATCCTTATATATGTCTAGGGTTGTAAGAAAAAAAAGCTCAAACATATAATCACAGATTGGATGAAAAAAAGTCCTGAAAAACTAAACTTCATAAATCTCGACAGATACCCTATCTGTTGAGCTGCTGTCGAGCCACGAGATTCAGAGAGCTCTAGGGTCTCAATAGATGCTAGCTGTCGAGCTTTAATAAACAGCACTTTTCACACTTGAATCTTGGACAGACTTGCATGGCTTTAACACTTGAACTTGAAACCTTGTTTCTTGAAGTATTAAACACATCCTAGATCTACCCAAATACAAGTAAAGTGCGTTTTGTCAAAGGATTAGCCAATTACATAAAATAGTGGCATATGTTCCTAACATATGAAACACATATGTCCTAACAATCTTCCCATTTGGCAATCCGTGACAAAATCACAACAAACAAATGAACATATGAGAGAAGTCATAAATCACTCAACTCATATTCACTTATTGAATACAATAAAATCTATCCTAACACAAACTATTGAAAAACTTTGCAAGAAGAGAGTTTATGGCAAGTAGAGAGTTTATGGCAAGTAGACTTTGACAACCTGTATTTTTGAAACACTTTAAACAAAACTCATCAAGGCATCTTTGTATGAAACAGAAACGAAAGATTGCATACAATTAATAAGAAGCATGTGCATAAAGAGAGAAAAGAAACAACACATGAAAGGATAGGTGAAAAGCATACATACATCACTATATAAAGAATATAAGTACAATGTATGTCAAAATGGTCACAAGACCCATATACAAGATATAATGTATCTGAAATAGAAAGAAAAGAAAAAGATACATCAAATCCTTACTACATCCCTCATATAAACACTCCCCCTGTCAAAAATCTCTTATACTAACCCTCCTCCTAAGTATGACTACTCTCATATCCAAAACTACTCCCCATTTTTGTCACGAGTGACAAAGGGTAAGTATCAAGTAGACATCTCGTCATCGCTGGGTGAGCTAGTATCTCCATCCTCATCATCATTATCGTCGTCAGAGCCATCATCGTCCTCAGATGCCTCGGGAGGAGGAGAGGGAGACTCCACAAAGCCACCAAGGCAAGCCTGCCGTCTAGCAATACGGTCGACACGGGTATTCACCTGATACAACTCAATAGAGAGTGTATCAAGGCGAGCATCCATGCGCTGAAGCTGTGCCATAATCGCATCCAGGGTCACACCTCCCGTAGAAGTAGAGGGAGCGGAGGTGGATGGAGCAAAAGGAGTCAGAGTAGCTGTCGATTCGAACCGTCTCGAACATAGCTGCGCCTCGCTCTGTTTAACAGTACCAACATCTATAGCACCCATGACATGGAAGGGCTCGGAAGAAGGAAAAGGAACATCAAAATGGCGTAAAAGCCTCATGATAGCTGAAGGGAAGATGAGCTTATCACAGGTCACCGAATCCCTATACACATCTATAAGAGAAAGAATGAAATGAGAGGGAAAGTCTATACTAAGGTTCTCTAATAGAGAAAGCAAAAACCGAGCACGGGGCTCTGTAATAGAGTTATAGTGAGATAGAAGATGTAAGACAAAAGTCATGACCATGTTAAGAAAACGAGGGCCTTTAGCAAAGCCCGAACATGAGGTAAACTGACGATCGCCCCAATCAAATGGACGCTCATAGAAAGCAGACATGAGCTCGTCTTTAGACACTGTCTCAAGACGATCACAAATAGTGTAGTCAGGATGCTCTACCCTAGGGACATAGAGCACATCGGAGACAATCTCCGGTGTGACAACAATGCGTATACCTCGAACGCGATTAATGAAATGAGGTACTGAATAATCGAATTCATGCATGTTGGAGTAGAACTCCTGGATCAGCATGGATGGACATGTGACCGGGACGTCACACAGTGACCCTCATTCCGACTGTAGATGACAATGGGAAGGTCAGTGTCGGAGAAGTCCGACAAGACGACGTGGCATTCCGAATGAATGCCTCGTCGGGAAAAGTTCTCAAAGAAGTCCTTTCGGGCTTGCTCATCATGGAACCGAACAGAAAAAAGGGTAGTGTCAGCAGAAGAAAATGCCCCGGAATAAAGAGGGTTTCGGGACGGAGCAGATTTACGTTTGGGTGCCATAGAAGCAGACTAACGTAAACGGAGAGAGGGAGAGAGAGAGAAGACAATCAGAAAAGTCCCAAGCAGTTCAAATATATCAAGATATATTGAAAAGAAAAAACATATGCATGGGAATGCATTAACATGTGACATGCAATTGAAAAAGCATCATGGGCTCAACACAATCCAAACCTACCAGCACATATCTAAATGCATGAAAATACAGTTATAATGCTCATGAGATGCAATGCATGAAGTTTTTTAAGATCAAATCTTCAAAACCCATCCTAAAAATTTTGCAAAAACCTCTTTGATTTCTAAAAACCCCAAATTTTTCAAAAAAATCCCAAAAACTTAGGTTAAAAAGCATGAAATGCATGAAAATGAGAGATTTAAACACTTACCAAGCGAAGAAAACTTTATTAGGGTCTTGGAATCCTTAAAAAGAGGTATAAGGTGAGAGAGAGGGGTTTTGGGAGGTGAAAAGGCTGGAGAGATCAAGAAAAATCGAGAGAAATGAGATCTGAATCGCGAGCGCCCCTTATATAGCACCTCAGTAATTCTCGACAGATCAAGAGGTGTCGAGGATCTGTCGAGCTTTAAAGGGTTAGATAGAAGCTGCTATCGAGTATGTGTCCAATGCAAGGTGAAGCTCGATGGATCAAGGTTTCTGTCAAGGATCTATCGAGGGGTCAGAAAGTTTCTCGATAGATCGACCTAGTTGTCGAGAGGTATCGAGATTACGATAAAAGGCAATAGAAGATCTCGATAGATAAGCCAGGTGTCGAGAGGTGTCAAGGAGGTATCGAGATTTCTTAAAAATAGTTTTTCAAGAAGAGAAATACACAGATATGAATGCAATCAACCATGCAACTCAATCAAGGATCCAAACAACATTTTAAACTCTCGAAATCATCTCTCATCAAAAAAATGTTAAGCACATAGATCCTAAAACACACACACACACTAAACAACTCTAACCAATTTTATATTTCAAAAACAAGTTAAGACAGTTTAGTGAGCATACATTAACACGTGTATTCCTTGTGATGGCCAAATCACATTGTACCTGCACATGTATCAAAAGTAGCAAAGAATATTACGTTTTGTGTGTGACAAACATCGCAAGATTGCAAAGGTGTCTTCATGTTATGACGATTTGAGATATGAGAAAATCACTTTAACTCACACACAATCATAATTGTTTGATGGGGACTATCACCTTCAAGGTACATCCTATAACTCCCACATCTCCTAGAATACACGCTTGCAATCATATTTGAAAGCATTTTGATCTTTTTGCTTTTTATTTTTCTTTGCATATTTTTCTTTTTAATAAGCATATTATGCATTGGCATATAAGAGAAAGAAAAGAAATACTCAATGATGTTAAGCTTTTGACATTGCACTTTTACTATGCCGAAGCATACAGATGTCATTTCATGATTGGCGGGCAATAGTGGTGAGATGGTTATTTATGCCTTTCTCTTAGGATTTTCTAGTCCTTCCCGTCAAAAAGAGTGATACAAGTGTTAAGTTCAAGAGATAACTTAACCTTACTCATCACAAACATGAGCCACAAAGCTCACTTGCTTAGTTGTGCATAGAGATGCTCATCTAAGCTACAAAATATACAAAGTTTAGAAGACTTTGTTTCAATAGACATCCAAGGTACACAAGTACCAATATACACAAACACACACTGTTTTTGTATTTTTCTAATTTTTCAATATTTTTTTTTTTTATATAAAATACAAAATACACAAAACTGAAAACAAACAAAAACATGTTAAATAAAGCAAAGCATAAAACTAGATGCAAATGCATGAGGAAGAAGAAGGAGAGGAAGAAATCAATTCATAGAGATGACACCAATGTTTTGACGAAAGAATTCAAACTGTTTGCTGTCAAGAGGTTTGGTAAACAAATCAGCCTTCTAATCATCAGTGTGAATAAACTCAAGAGTAAGAGTACCATCTTAGACAAGCTCCCTAATGAAGTGATGTCGAATCTCTATGTGTTTCATTCGAGAATGTTGAACCGGATTCTTAGAGATGGTTATGGCACTGGTATTGTCATAGTAGATGGTGAGATGCTCTTGACAAATACCATAATCATGGAGGAGTTTTTGCATCCATAAAAGTTGGGTGCAACAGCTACCGGCAGCGATATACTCAGCTTCTGTAGTGGATAATGAGATGGAATTCTGCTTTTTGTTCATCTAGGAGACAAGATTATTACCCACATAAAAACAACCCCCTGATGTACTCTTTCTATCATCAACATTCCCAGCCCAGTCAGCGTCAGAATACCCTGCTAAGACATCATTAGTGTCCTTGCTATACCACACACAAAAGTCAGCAGTGGTTTTGACATACTTTATGATTCTTTTTAAAGCAGTCATATGTGACTCTTTAGGATTGGCCTGATATTTTGCACACACTCCTACACTGTAACTAATGTCAGGTCTACTAGCAGTAAGGTAAAGAAGACTACCTATCATGCTTCTATATAGAGACGAATCTACACTTTTACCTAACAAGTCAATAGTGAGCTTAACATTTGGGCTCATAGGGGTTCTAACAAAACTAGCAGATTCCAAACCAAACTTTTTCACAAGATTTTTCGCATATTTAGATTGAGATAGGAATATACCTGAATCTTGTTGACAAATCTGCAATCCAAGGAAGTGAGTCAGCTCTCCAATCATGCTCATCTCGAACTCGGCTTGCATGAGTTTTGAGAAGCTATGAGCAAGTTCATCCTTAGTCGACCCAAAGATGATATCATCAATATAGACTTGAGCAACTATCAACTTGCCATCTTCCCTTTTGAAGAAGAAAGTCTGATCAGCTTTTCCTCTTGTAAACCCGTGTGACACCAAGTATTGTGTGAGCCGACCATACCAAGCTTTAGGGGCTTGCATCAAACCATAAAGTGCCTTCTTGAGGTACAGCACATGATCCAGAAAGTGTGGATCAATGAATCCTTTAGGTTGAGCCACATAGACATCTTCTTTAAGTAAGCCATTCAAGAAAGCAGTCTTTACATCCATCTGGTAAAGCTTGAACTTTAAGTGACATGCTAGGGCTAGGAGAATTCTGATGGACTCCATACGGGCAACTGGGGCAAATGTTTTATCATAGTCTACTCCTTCTATTTGTGAGTATCCTTGAGCTACAAGACGAGCCTTGCTGCAGATCACATTACCCTCCTCATCAGTCTTATTGCGGAATATCCACTTTGTGGCGATGATGTGCTCACCTTTCGGTCTAGGTACTAGAGTCCAGACATCATTCCTCTGAAACTGAAGTAGTTCATCATGCATTGCTTCAACCCAGCTTTCATCCTGAAGAGCTTCCTCAACTTTAGTGGGTTCAACCTGTGACAAATAACAAGAATAAGACACAAAGTTAGCAACACATTTATCAACTATACGCTTTCTTAATGTGAGTTCATTCATGTTTCCCACAATAACTTCAGGAGCATGATTTAATTTAATCCTGAAAGAAGATCCTTTCTCTTCATGGGATTCAAAATCTGGTGAAGTGGGTATATATGCAGAATCTTCCACAACACTTGGAGTACCGGGAGTACTTGGAGATGCAGGTTCTTGTTCAACAATTTCTTTAACTTCCTGGGGCTCAAGAGGAAGAATTTCTTTAGGGAATTCCTCATTAACTTTCTCAGAATCAGAATCTGAAGACTCATCAATAAAAGCATTCACTATTTTCATAACCTTCATAGTTCTTTTGTTGTATACCCGATAAGCCTTGCTTGTAGAGGAGTATCCTAGAAATATTCATTCATCGCTTCGGGAGTCAAATTTTCCCACATTCTCTCTATCCTTGAGGATGAAACAAGTACTTCCAAAAATTCTGAAATACTTCACATTTGGCTTTCTTCCTTTCCATAACTCATATGGAGTCTTCTTGGTACCGGGTCTGAAGTAAACTCTATTAACCGTATGACATGCAATGTTGACGGCTTCTCCTCACAAGTTTCTAGCCACATCCTTGTTGTGCAACATGGCTCTGGCCATCTCCTGAATAACCCTGTTCTTTCTTTCTACTACACCATTCTGCTGAGGAGTAATAGAGGCAGAGAATTCTTGAGATTTACCTAATCTTGTGCAAAAGGACTCCATATACGAGTTCTCGAATTCTTTACCATGGTCACTTCGAATTCGATCAATCTTCAGGCTCTTTTCATTCTGCAATCTTGTGCACAAGGCTTCAATGTGCTCAGGAGCATCAAACCTAGATTGTAGAAGAATAACCCAAGTGTACCTAGTGAAATCGTCTACCACAACCATGATGTATCTCTTACCACCAAGAGACTCGGTTCTAGTTGGACCCATAAGATCCAGATGTAGAAGCTCCAATGGTCTAGATGTAGCAGATGTCTGAGTGCCCGGATGCTTAGCTTTCGTCTGTTTCCCAAGCTGACATGGTCCACACACCACATTGCTCACTCTACTAAGCTTTGGTATCCCCAAGACTGATTCATATTTAGATACAATTGAAAGATGTTGTTAACTAGCATGTCCCATCTGTTGGTGCCATAGATCTTCATTTGGCAAACAAATGCTATTGCACACAATATCAGCATCAGGAACCAATCCATAACAATTATCTAGAGTGCGAACACCACTTATGAGTTTCTTTCCCGACTCATCCATGACAAGACACTTTCCCTTTGAGAATAACACCATGAAGTCTTGATCACATATCTGACTTATGCTCAACAGGTTCACTCTCAGACCTTCTACATATAGAACATTTGCAATGTCCGGCAGTCCGGGTAGAGAGATGATTCCTTTTCCTTTAATCTGTGATTTGCTCCCATCACCAAAAGTGACATTGCCACCTTTCTTAGACTCAAAAACCTTGAAGAGAGATCAGTCTCCAGTCATGTGTCTAGAGCAACCGCTGTTAAGGTACTACAAACATGTGTACATAACTTAAATGCGGACTTCATCATAAAACACACTTCGTGCTTAGATAACAAATTAGTGGGAATGGTGCTTTCTCTCGTCTGCCTTTTACGAGCTAAACCTTTAATTTTCACTCTTCTCAGACGAACTCCTTTACACATTTTCATTATGAGATAGTCTAGTTTCTTCTTAGTCAACCTGAGATCTTTTCCAATAGTCATCATAATAGAATTCAAATAACTTTTAGACTTGTATTTTCTGATACACTCAAACAAGTAGAGATTAGAAAAACAAGATGTATTTGAAAACAAAGATCTCTTTAAGCTGGTTGCAGCCATGACAACAGGGGTCAATGGATCACACAGCAAATATTAACCCTAATCAGAGTGTGCTTACTCTGATACCAATTGATAGGCCAAGAATGTATTGACCCCTTGTGATAAATTAATTGATTAATTTTCCAAGTTTATTAATTAATCAAATTAACATGAAAAGGCGTGGTAGCACAAACAAATCACCAATAAAACTAAGTATGCAGCGGAAAATAAATTGACACAGTAATTTGTTTACGAATGGGAAAAACCTACACGACAAAAACCCCACCGAGTGATTTTAAAGTCACCACTCCCGAGAATCCACTATTATCACAACAAGTGGTTACAAGTAAAGGAATCTCAATACCTTATACCAACCTACAGTTGAACTCTTACCCCAATAGCCAATTGAACTTGTTTTGTAGTGACAATCTCTCCTTTTGATGCACGACTCCCAGTACGTGACTAACCAATTGCGCGGATCCCAGTACGCGACTTCAATCACTAACTGGAGAAGGTTTTTGGCTGCAAAGTTTTTCAGTTCATCACATGATAAAAATCGAGAAGCTCCTTGGTCACAAAACCCTATGGTGCACAAACACAGCAGCTTCTTCACAAGAAAGATGAACTAGGACAAATTCTGTCTCCGGTCACAATTTGCATGAACAAACTTTGCTCAACACTTGTGCAACTTGTGTCACCTTTGACGGCCCTTAAAATAATCCTTATATATGTCTAGGGTTGTGAGAAAAGAAAACCCAAACATATAATCACGGATTGGATGAAAAACAGTCCTGAAAAATTGAACTTCATAAACCTCGACAGATACCCTATCTGTCAAGCCACGGGATTCAAACAGCTCTAGGGTCTCGATAGATGCTAGCTGTCGAGGTTTAATGAACAGCACTTTTCACACTTGAATCTTGGACAGACTTGCATGGCTTTAACACTTAAACTTGAAACCTTGTTTTAATTAAGCACATCCTAGATTTACCCAAATACAAGTAAAGTGCATTTTGTCAAAAGATTAACCAATTATATAAAATAGTGACATATGTTCCTAACATGTGAAACACATATGTCCTAACAAACTAAAACTTCTTTCGTGGCTTACGCCGCTCTTTTTCATATAAGATTTCAAAAAAAAAATTTCTTTTGTAGTTATTTTTCACACCCAAAAAGTCCAATAGTGTCATGCCATGATATTTGTACAGGTTGATCTGTTTCTTCGTTAAAGGCAAGGTTTTTTTTTTTTTCATTCTTTTTTTTAAAGAACACAAACAAGGGCTAATTTAGTTCCATGCAAATACAAGGACCTTACACTTCTTCTTCTTCTTCTTCTTCTTCTTTTTTAAGAAGACAACAACCTCATACTTGAGTATATTATTTGTGGAAAATGATTTGTTTTCTAATATTTAGTAGAATTCTCAAAAATTATTTTCTAGAATTTGGTTAAATTGAAAATTCTCAAACGGTAACGGTTGGCAAGAGAAAAATGGTAGTGGCAATGGCGACAACAACAATGGCAAATGACTAGTGACCGTGATAATAGCAAATGTGTGGTACCCTGTGGTGATATCAACAGCCAACGATAAGGATCGTGGCCAATGATAATGGTAACAGCTAGTGGCAATGGTGGTGACAATGAGCAATTACAAGTAATGGTCGAAGACTGGCCAATCATCAGGCTGGTAGAGGCCAATGGTGGTGGTTCTCGGTGATTGATGTGTTAGTATGCCACTGTGGTTATTGGATTTGTAGGGAGATGTGGTAGTGTTAATATAGATGAGTTGAAGAGGAAGGGTGATAGGATGAAGCCAAAAACTTACCTGGAAAGCATAAAAAATTTTCAACCATTTTGGTATAATTCTTCATTAGTTACGGAAAACATTTTCTGTTGATCAACATTTTTAGTAGACCTAGAGAAAAGGGGTTGGGTCGAACTGGTTCAAGCTTGACGTGATAGCTTTTACAAATCAAGAACTCAACATTTTTAGTAGAATTACGGGTTCAATTTTGACCTGATCGCTTACAAGTCGAAAATTTTTAGTAGAATTATTCCTATGACCTTTTCTTGTCTTTGATGTGTCGAGTCAACCAGATTTGACCTGTATTTTTTTCACATACCAAAAAAAAAAAAAAAAAAAAAAAACTTTAACATATTTCCTAAGCTCTTTTTCATATTTCTCTTAATACAAATAAAAGAATAAAGAAAATGCCTAAATATAAAAGTTGAATAATACATGAATTCTCAAGGTAAGAAAAGAAAACAAGTATACATGTTATTCATGAAACATAAACAAAGTTAAATCACCTATAAAAATAACTAATGCATTTCGATATACTTTTTCCAAAAAGCTTATTTGATTATTCACTAAAATTTTGTAAAGTATAGTTGTACTTAAAAAAAAAAAAAAAATTGAGGTTTTAAAAAACTTGTACGTTTTTTGACCCCTTAAAACACAAGTTGTTTAACCTAGTTATTTAGCCAAGTGATTACTTAAATAAATTATTCAGATTTAGGTTAACACATTCAACTCATATCATGTAAATAATGCAGAAAAGTAAATAACACAACGATATGATAACCCAGGAAAACCAAACCGGTAAAAAACCTGGGAAGGATTTAACCTAGCTATCTTCAAGGTAAAACAGATCCACTATGAAAGAATTGAAGTTTTAACAATAAGACTTAAACTACTAACATCCTATTGCTACCTCGTATAGAAAACTTACTATCACAACCACGTGACAGCTCCGAATCCACGGACTACTTCTTTCCTTGATCCACTGCAACCAAAGTACTCCCACTTGTGACTTTGAGACTCCACTCAAAGGTTTCAGGTCTTCTTTAAATTCTTTATGCAGCAACGGAAACGATCACCAAGTTCTTGACATGAATCTTGATAACCCTAAGTGTGTATGAAGGTAAACACCTCTAGATCTCACAAGAGATTCAACACACAGCATATCAACAACATCTAAAACGTGGCTAGGGTTTTTCCTTTTATACTTGGAGTAAAATATAAAACCCTACACGTCAAACCGGGCTTGTGTTGAGTTGGAAAAATTTGCAGAAAATTAATATGCACGAGGTTTGATTGATCGAGCCTAATTTTCGATCGATCGAGCCTTGCAAATTCAGCCAATAAATCCTACAATTCACTCGATTCCAACTTTACAAATAAACACACTTTGAGCAACCTAAATCTAGACTCTAAGTTTTTATCATGGTTTGCCAACACATTACACATTGCAGTTCTAATACATTTAGTTCCTAACGTCTTAGAACCTAACAAACTCCTCATTTGGCAATCCGTGACAAAACACATCACAAAACTAAAATGCTCAAAGTTACAAACAGCCCTTTAAAAAATAACTTGCCCAAAAGTAATTCAACCTAACTACTATCTATCAGTTGCCAGTGTAGACAGCAGCACTACTGAATAAACCTGTATATTCCTGAAACACTCAACAAACACATAAACGAATGTGTGGAAAATACAAGTAAAACAAAAGTAAATTCTTGATTTCACATAAACAGAAAATAAAAGACATATATCATGAATAACCTCATAATATAAATCAATAACCAATGTATCATATGTGAAACAAGAAACAATAAAACGTAAAATATAAAATAAAGTGTCTCCCCCTAACATATACAACTCATAAACAATAAATACATCACAAGCCAAAAACATATACATAAAAAAAAAAAAATTAAAAAAAATTTTTAAAAAAGGGCCAAAAGGCAATCAGGACTTATCATCAAAAGGAGGTGGTGGAGAAGACCGTTGAGCACCAGCCAAATCAGTACACAAAGCCTGAAGCTCCGTGAGCACATCCAACAAAATCTGTCCATGTGCCGCCTGAACGGTCATGACAGTATCCAACATACTCCGAATGGATGAATCACTCGAAGAAGAAGGTGGAGGATCAACAGCGGCGATGGGATCGACATACTCCTCAGTAGTGGGGTCGCCTAAAAAAGGAGGCTGAGATGCATCACCTGTGGAAGACTCTACTCTAGGGCGTTTAGAGCTAGCTTTCATCTGAGCCGCTCTTTGCCTAAGGAAGGTGGCACCTATAGGAGCAATAATATGGACTGACTCGGATGCAGGAAAATCCTCTAAACCTAAGTCTAATAAAATCCGATGAATGAAAACAAGAAAGAAAAGACCGTGAGATTTAGCACTACTCCTATGAACCCCAATCAAAGAACAAATGAAAAGAGTAGGAAAACTCATAGGAGTATCAATGACGAGAGCGTACAAAAACGCACATCTCTTAAGAGGAATAGTGTGTAAATGAGAGATTGGCCAAATGGAATGACAAGATATCCAAAAAAATAGATAATTGATCTCAGGAAGCTCATGGGAGGTGATCCGAGGATCAGTACCCCATCTAATGGTAGTACTAGTGAGTAAGGACATAATATTGTCAAGCGGAGGGGTCTCAGTGTAAGGATACACAGGCTGCCATACCAAAGGTATACCAAGAGCAGAGTGGACAGAGAGGTTCGAATAGAACTCTCTGATCAAGGCAGCAAGAGGAGGATGCTGTACATCTAAGAGAGGTAACCAACCCCGACTCTCAAAGTTCCACCTAATCGCCGGATCTAACTCATCTAGAATCACCTTACGCTCAGCTCAAACTGACCTATAGATATTAAGCTTCTCATAGGTTTCTTGGTTTTTCTCGATTCTGAACCTATCACTCTCAAAAACAAGGGTAGAGGTGGTGGTGGATTTCTTATTCGCTCTAGTTTTCCTAACCATGATGCTAAGAGAGTAGACAAAAAGGAAAACAGAAACAAAAAGAAAACACAAGGGCAGACTGTATTAGAGAGGGTTAGAGCACAAAACACTCAATAAATAACAATTTATATGATGCATGTAATGACTGCACATATGATGCATGCTCTAATGCATTGACATTTGTTCAAATTTTCTTCATAAACCATCAATTTGCTTGAACACAGAGTTTTAGATCAAAAACCCCAAATTTTGAAAAACTCAATTTCAAAAATCCCAACAAATTGATCAATTTATCATTACACTAGTTAGATAACATCATATAATGACATAATCAATCAATAACACAAGTCAATTTCATCAATTTTAGCCCAATTGAACAAAATCCGCAATTTCTTAAACTTTCAAGCCCTAGAATTTCAAATTTTTCCCAAATCACAAAATAATTCAAATTAATGCATGGGAATCATGTTAATAACATCTAAGGACAAAAACCCATTAAAAAAAATTGATTAAAAACAACTGATTTGAACAAAAATCCCAAAATCCCTAGGTTCAAAATTTTCAAAAAAAAAAAAGAATGGAAAATGTGAATAAATTGAAAAAGAAAGGGTAAAAGTGACTTACAAGCACTAGAAGACAAAAATCCTTGAGAAATTGGAATAAGAAAACGACAAATTTGGCTTAGATTGGATCAGTCGAAGAAGAACAGTCAAAAGAGTGTTTGAAAAATTTTAGAAAGTGTGAAGAACACATGAGAAAACAGTTTTTAAAACACTCATTGACCGATTTTCAATCGGTCGAAAATTAGCTTCAATCAGTCGAAAATTAGCTTCGATCGATCGATCCAGCATCAATCGAGCACCGATCAAGCCAAGCAGATTGTAAACAAAATTTTTATCACATTTTCGATCGGTCGAGAAACAGCTTCGATCGATCGAAAATCTAGAAAAGTGAATTTTTTGAAAAACAAAGCAGGTTAATGCAGAAACAACTCAAAACACCATATTTCATGAATGAAATGCATGAGTATGAGTTTAAAAGTTTTCCAAAAACACATGAATTCAACACAGATCTTCCAAAAACACATTTTTGAATCAATTTCTTCTCAAACACTCAAACATTAAACACATTTTGCATTAAAATCAAGGAATTTTTAATCTTGGATGGCCACAACAAGATCACACACAATATCATGTACTAAGTTTAATAAAGAATAACTTGTGTAGTGTGTGCAACTAGCAATAGCTTAAGATACATGTGAGGTGATAAGTAGATAGTGATCAATCATAATTTCTACAAAATTCATCACATAAGTTTGAAAGAGACTATCACCTAAAGAGTTACATCATATAACTCTCACATCTCTTAGAAAACAAGCTTGCAATCATGTAAGTTTCTTATTTTGCCTCATAATGTACACACCAATTTTGTTTTATTTGAAATTATGAGATTAGTCAAGTAATGTACACACCAATTTTATTTCATTGTGAATTTATTATAGCCCAATAATGTACACACCAATTTTAATCCGAGGCTACACCTTATGTTCTTTTTGTGCATATGCTACACTTTCTCGAGTACAAAATCTTATGATATGCACTAAGGTGTTCATGATTGGCTAGTAAACAGTGGTGAGATGGTTATTTATGCCTTTCTCATTAGGTTCAAGTCCACACAATCAAAAGCATGTGACTTCAAGATCAAGATTAGATGATCAAAAACTATAAACAACTCCCACACAACATGCACTACATAGCTAAAACTAGCAAAGTGTAGTAAAATAAGCTCATCCAAGCTAAACAAGGTACACAAGCATGTTATGTAAAGATAATATGGCCAACCTTGATTACAAGTCCAAGAAAGATAATGCAAAACACATTTTTCCTTCCTTCTCCCTTTTTATTTATTTTTTTATTTTTTGGAATGAATAACAAAAACAACCTATCATGAAATACATGAATGTTATGCAATGCAAATCCTAAAAAAAAAAAAAAAAAAAAAAAAAAAAAAAAAAAAAAAAAAAAAAAACAGCAAAGAAGAATGGTCACAAAGAGTAGAGAGATGAAGCACAAGAACCATGTCAAAAAGACTCAATTAGATTGAGCCTTTTGCATCCAAAACCTTTTAGATGCAACTCTAGCATTGGAGTTATTTTTCATATTAGAATAATGAGCAACTCCAAGATTGGTATAAAAGTTTAACGCTTTTACCAACTCACCAATAAATACCATAGGATCTTGTGCTTGAGTCACATGTACTTTTGGCTTATTTGCTCACTTTGCAGCTTGCAACTTGAAATAGTTTGGATGAATATGTCCAGTCTTTCCACAAAAATGACAAACCAATAAAGGTCTATCATGCAACTTATCCTTAGAGAAGGTAGGATTCTTAGGCTTAGACTCTTGAAGATCAACCCTAATCTTCCTAGGAGGTGGTGTAACTTCTACTGGTTTGACAATCTCACTCTTGGGGGGCTCAGAAGAAGAAACAAAGTTTGTGGAATGAGTTTCAGATACAGAGATGCTATCTTCAAAACCTAGACCAGTTTTGTCTAAGGGAGACTTCTGAATACTCAACATGTGTTCAAGTTTAGAACTAGCAGACCTATTTGTTTGTTCTCTTGCAACAGATAATTCTAGTTCCAAATTCTTAACTTTATCAAGCAACAGCATGTTTTCAGTCTTCACCTTATTAATCAATTCATTAGCATCAAACAATTTTAACAGCAAGTTTTTCTTATCAAATTCAAGAGAAACAATTTTCTTCAAACCTATGTCAATATTCATAGCATCCTTTGCAACAACCTTGCAAAACTTATTATAGGCTTCTTGCAAATCAGCATTCTCAGAGAGTTCCCCATCAGAAGGGTTCTCATCAACCTCAACACTTTCATCAACTATAGCAGTAGCTGTGAAAGTAATGAAGTTTCCATCCTCATTACTACTAGACTCATGATTAGAAACTTCATCATCACTAAGGGTTACAGCCATAGCTTTACCCTTTGATCTTAAGAATGTAGGACATTCTAATTTCATATAACCATACCCTTGACAACCAAAACATTGTTGACCCATGAAATTATTAGAGGTTTGACCTACTCTTTCTTTAGATTTATCAGCATTATTCACTTTAGTGGGTTCATTCCTCTTAAAATTCCTAGGTTCAGCATTGTTTTTACCTCTTGCCCTTCTGTTGTTATTCCTAAGAAAGTTTCTAAAGTTCTTGGCAAGATATGCAATATCTGTAGAAAAGAGTTCATCATCAAATCCATTACCATCAACTGACTTAAGAGCCATTGATTTGGATTTATTTGTCTTAGGTAGGTCTAGCTCATAGGACTGGAGAGATCCTATAAGCTCATAACAGGGATGGAGTCCACATTCTTACTTTCAGTAATGGCAGTCACTTTGGGTTTAAAATCTTCAGTCAAGAATCCAAGAATCTTCCTAACAATCTTAGGTTGATCATAAATTTCACCCAAATTATAGGCAAAGTTAACAATATCATTCAGTTTAGCATAGAATTCATCAAAACATTCATCATCAGACATTCTAATACTTTCAAATCTGGTAGTTAACTGCTGTAGTTTGTTAATCTTAACTGTCTTTGTACCTTCATGCACAATTTGGAGAATATTCCATGCAATATGAGCAACCTCAACATTAGAGATTCTCTTGAATTCCTCCATAGAAAAAGCATTAAAAATAACATTCATGGCTTTGCTATTAAAAGCGGCTACTTCTTTCTGAGAAGTTTGCCACTCACGTACAAGAGTAGTCAGTTTCTCCCATCCGTATTCAACGGAATTCCAAACTCTCTCATCAATAGATTTCAAGAATGCTTCATCCTTACTTTCCAGTAGGCATAGTTGTTTCCATAAAAGTGAGGTGAGATCACAAGAGAGTGACCATGTTCCATGACAACAGGGGTCAAGGATCAACTCTTAGATCAAAAGGATCTAAATACAAGAGCTAACCTGCTCTGATACCACTTGTACGTTTTTAGACCCCTTAAAACACAAGTTGTTTAACCTAGTTATTTACCCAAGTGATTACTTAGATAAATTATTCAGATCTAGGTTAACACATTCAACTCATATCATGTAAATAATGCAGAAAAGTAAATAATACAACGATATGATAACCAGGAAAACCAAACCGGTAAAAAACCTGTGGAGAATTTAACCTAGCTATCCTTAAGGTAAAACAAATCCACTATGAAAGAATTGAAGTTTTTACAATAAAACTTAGACCACTAACATCCTATTGCTACCTCGTGTAGAAAACTTACTACCACGACCACATGACAGCTCCGAATCCACGGACTACTTCTTTCCTTGATCCACTGCAACCACAAGTACTCCCACTTGTGACTTTGAGACTCCACTCAAAGGTTTCAGATCTTCTTTAAATTCTTTATGCAGCAACTGAAACGATCACCAAGTTCTTGACATGAATCTTGATAACCCTAAGTGTGTATGAAGGTAAACACATCTAGATCTCACAAGAAATTCAACACACAGCATATCAACAACATCTAAAACTTGGCTAGGGTTTTTTCTTTTATGCTTGGAGTAAAATATAAAACACTACACGTCAAACCAGGCTTAAGCTGAGTTGGAAAAATCTGCAGAAAATTAATTTGCACAAGGTTCGATCGATCGAGCCTAATTTTCGATCAATCGAGCCTTGCAGATTCAACCAATAAATCCTACAATTCGCTCGATTCCAACTTTACAAATAAACACACTTTGAGCAACCTAAATCTAGACTCTAAGTTTTGATCATGGTTTGTCAACACATTACACATTAAAGTTCTAATACATTTAGTTCCTAACGTCTTAGAACCTAACTAAACTATATATAAGTAAATAAGATAAAATTTTATAAGAAAAAAACTAATCCAAACTCACCCTTAAAAATAAATAGACACTGAGAATATTTATATTGAGAATTACATGCCAAGTTGACAAATAATGTCTTTAGTATTTTCCTCTACAATATAGAAAATCTAATATAACAATAGTATACAAGTCAACTCAAGATAGATCCAGGTTTAACTCGGCCAAATTGGGTCAAATTCAAGTGCAAGTCTAAAACATATCAAACAAAATGGATTGTTATTTGCATTACCTATACTCTTATTTTTCATGTGGGTTTCAATGATTAACGAGTTCGAAACCAGTTTTATCATGTTTAATTTTTTATCACACCAAATGCCAAAAAACATTAAACATATTTTCCACCAACATTTACGTCAAAGCTGAAAACCAATGTAACTAATACTATTTTGTATGGGCAAAGATTAGGTCCAATGCTCTTAGCACTGGATTTGTCAAGATTATGACACATGTCTACTTTTAGCTATGTGTTATGATCTTAATGGGTCCAATTCACAGAAACACTGAATCCAAGCCAACTCCATTTTGCATAAAGTTCTCATTATTATTTTGGAATGAATTCTCATTAATATGGGATTCAAACGTTAATCTACCATGGTCACGTTTTGATCATGGTCACGTTTTGTTTTGACCTTAAGATTATATTCATGCTCAATCACCAAATGCTTATCTTCATATTGATAGCGGTAACTTTTTTTCATTGATTTGCTTTGAATCAAACGTTCACAAACTCAACATACTTTTGGCACTCTATGACGCCATGATTGGTAGATAGACTAAGAGCACTAGCAATAGTGGTGCTAAATAGCTATATTGCTATTTTTAGCACCACTAATACTTAAAATACATGTTACAGCAATGGCTGTGCACTGTAGCAAGTAGCTAAAAAATAATAATCATATTTTATTAAACTCTCTCTCTTCTCTCATTAAAAAAAGTATTTTATCTTTTCTTTCTTCTTCTCTCTCGCCGCCGACCCATCTCACAGGGAAACAACAAAACCTTCAGTAGAGCAAGCGACCATGTTCTAGGTACAAGGGTCAACGGAATTAATATCCCACCCATTCATCACATTCAACTCGTCCTTTAGCTTAATCTTCACCGCCATCAAAACAGTCACTGCTTCACCCAAAAAAACACAGAATTAAACAGAGATTCAGTCAAAAGAAAAAATAGAAGAAGAACACAACAAAGCAAAAAGACATGGGTTTTGTGTCTTTTGAAGAAGACCCCACTTGGCACATACCCTCATAGTTAACACCCTTTGGAGAAAGAAGATTGTCAAATGCAGCAACCATTGGCAACCACAAGAGGAAGCAATTGATTGAAACATTAATGGGTAACCTTTTTGTGAAATCTGTTCTTGGTTGGTAGTGGTTATGGAGTGTGCCATTGATCAGTTTGTGGTGTTTTTTTGGTAGTGGAATGTATTATTTTATTGTAGTTAAATATATTATTTAATTGTGATATTTATATTATTTTATTGTGTTGAAAACTAAAATAGATCCACTGTTGCTGGATGTTTTGTAAAATGAGTAGGTAAAATAGATAAAGTAGTTTTTTTGTGGTGCCAAATAGCTAAAAAAATAGCTCCACTGCTGTGAATGCTCTAAGGCTCCTTCAAGCCCACCAGAAAATGTAACTATCACGCGATTGAAAAGCTGCTACTTTGAGCACCCTAACTAAATTTTATTTTTTAAGGGTAATACCATTATTTCCAAATTATTATAATCTACCATAACAAATATCTCCCTCTCATGAACTATTTGCAACTTGGAATGGGATTGCTTTGCCTTGGGCCCTTGAAGCCAGCTTCTCTTTATCTATTCAAATTTGTAAGACATTGTTTATAATGTTATGCAAATAGCACCCCGGAACTCAAAGCAATAACAGTAAAAAGCAATATTAAATAATAAGCACACACAAAGAACACCATAATTTACATGGTTTAGTAAATTGCCTACTTTTACGGACAACAATATGGTGAAATTTTACTATAAAAAAGGGGAGATACAACAAAGACACAAGAACACTCAAGAAATTCAAATTCCAAAATACATTATTGCTTTCTCTTTCACACAAGACACAAAACTAGAAGTGCCATGTAAGATTAATATGTGCAACTTGGTGGGTCCTATGTGGTATTTAACAGGACAATGGTGACAAAGCACATTTGAAATTAGAACCAAACCTTAAAAGGCCAAAATGAAACGTTTGAAATGTTAGGAGCTAAAATTAAAATAATACCAAATGAACCAAAAGCGAACTTTTGTCAAACATAATATATGTATAAAGTATAAACAAATAATTTTTTATATGTATAAAAATATATTATTTGATATGTATGAAAATGTATTGCACACAAAAAGATACACACATTGTAGATTCATTAAAATGTATTTTTTTGAAATCAAGAACATATATTAAAATTATTATTATTATTATCATTATTATTATTATTGTGGGGATGTAGGCCCAAATATGTATTAGGCCTTGGCCTTTGTCCGAGGAGGTACAGTGGTCTGAAAATAGATCAATAGTAAGGAAGAAGTAAAACTTTGAAACTTCATGAGTAAGCTATGACTGTAAAGGCTAGGAGAGGTAGGCCGAGGAGGAGTATCTCCTCGGCTAAACGAAAAAGGGGTCAGCAAGTGTGTTCTGTCGTCTAGGATGATGTTCCAAGAAGTTCTATTGATAAGGATATGCACTGCGAACGTACAAGACAAGTGGGAGTCAAGAAATATCTAAGAAAAAGTTGCTACCACCGCATTGAATGCTCTGCAACTAACTCTCTGGCCACATTTATGTGGAGAAGACCCCTGAACAATGCTGCCTTAGTCGCCCCAACTCACAGAGGGCCTGTAAGGGTGTCCGATGGGATAAGCACTCAAGTAGTGGCTTAGACAATCGACAAGTGGAGGGCCAAGATCATTCAAACGAAGATATATAATGTAAGAGACCCCTGAGGAAAAAAGGATCGGGAAATAGAAAGAAAAACACTGTAGCAATCAAGAACTGAACTTGTTATCAAACTTAAGCATCAATATATAAGAACAGATCTCTTTGAACTATGCCGAGGACGATTTTCTTTTAGTTTAAACTTGTCTATCTTCATTTTCTTGTCATCATGATCTACTTTATTTGTTGTCTGATTCACTAAAGCCTAGTTTTCCAACCCACTCTCTACAAATTCATTGTTTTGGGTTTTTTGGGCCTAAGTTCATCCACCTTTTGGGCTAGGGACTCAAATTTGGTCCTTACAATTAGCGCCGTCTGTGGGAATTTCTAGTGTTATAGTGAGTCTAACGTTCAACTATGGGAGGTTCAAGTTCACACCAAGTAGAATCTATGGGGTCCCAACGTGAAGATCATTTTGTCAACCTCGAGCGAAATAGGGACCGGGAGGGGAGTATGCATACTACCCATACTAGTAGGAGCCATTCTCAAGGTGGTAGCCACCTCTCTCATGAGAAAAATACCAAAACCATGCAGCTGGAGATTGATCACTTGAAGAGGAGGTTACGCCACGAACGGTGAAAGCGAACTCCTTCCAATTCTGACTTCTCTTCTGATGATGAAAAGGATGGTAGCTATAGGCGCAGATCAAGGACTCCTCCTAGTGAGTCTTTCTCATATGATGAGGACTACCACCATGAGCTCAAAAACAGGAGCTCATCTTCCAAAGGCTTGGGAAATGATGCGATAAGCAGAGCACTCAACCAAATTTCCAGATCACCTTTCACGCGCAGAATTAAGGGAGGGAAACTTCCTCGGCAGTTCACTCTGCCCACGTTCACCATGTATAATGGTTGAACAGACCCTATGGAGCATGTTAGCCACTTCAATCAAAGAATGGATGTGCACTCCAAGAATGAGACCTTGATGTGCAAAGTATTTCCATCCAGTTTAGGGCTTGTGGCAATGAGGTGGTTTGATAGCTTGGGAGCGAGTTCCATTGATTCCTTTAAGGAACTCACTCAGGCCTTTAGATTTCGCTTTATAATGTGCAGTAGGGTTCCTCAGCCCTTAGATTCTCTATTGTCCATGTCCATACGAGAAGGTGAGACCCTGAAAACATACTCGGACAGATACTGGGAGATGTTTAACGAGATTGATGGGGATTTTGATGACGTGGCTATAAGGACCTTCAAGGTCGGCCTTCCCACCGATCATGATTTGAGAAAATCCTTGACCAAGAAGCCGGTAAGGAGTGTTCATCGGCTTATGGATTGCATTGATGAGTACAAGCGGGTCGAGGAAGACCAACAGCAAAGCAAGGGAAATGGTAAGTTTATCCCTCAAGAAATGAGGGATTTCAGGTCGGACAGATACAAAAATAGCAGGCCCCGAAGGGATTTTGCTAGACAATCTGGGCCTACAACTCCTCAAGTGGTAAACACGGTGTTCCGGGAGCCAGTACATCAAGTCCTAGAGAAGATCAAGAATGAGCCATACTTCAAATGGCCAAACAAGATGGGAGGAGACCCTATGGGGTGCAACCAAAGTCTTTATTGCCAATACCACCAAGAGCGAGGGCATACCACCGAGGACTGCAGAACTCTGTGGAACCATCTAGAGCAACTGGTCAAAGAGGGTAGGTTACAGTAATTTTTGTATCGGCCCAACGGGCAAGGAAACCAAGCAAGGTCAGAGGCTCAGGGAAATGCTTCTTCAAGGCCCCCGTTAGGCACAATTAATTTCATCTTTGCTGCACCTGAGAGAACTGGTTCTCATCCTCCCAGGGTGATGTCTGTAACTCGGCTACCAGCTGGCGCTGAGTTTTTCGGACGAGAACAAGATTGGAACCATCCAGCCACACAATGATGCTTTGGTGGTCACCCTTGGGATAGGGGGGTATGATGTAAAGAAGGTCATGGTAAATCAAGGTAGTGGTGCAGAGATTATGTACCCTGACTTGTACAGAGGGCTGAACTTAAAGCCTGAGGATCTGATAGCCTATTATTCACCTTTGGTAAGTTTTGATGGGAAAGTTTTATCCCAAGGGGTCAGATTAGATTGCCCGTGCAGGCAGGTTCAGAGGTGGTAGAGGTAGACTTTATTGTGGTGGATGCTTATTCCCCCTACACCGCCATAGTGGCAAGGCCTTGGCTCCATGCCCTAGGGCCCGTTTCTTCAACTCTGCACTTGAAGGTGAAGTATCCCTCAGGGGGACCGGATTGAAGAGCTTGTGGGCAGTTAATCCATGGCTAAGCAGTGCCTTGTGGCTGCAATTATGCATCAGCCTGCAGCTGAGTCATCGGCCTCTACTGAAGAAGGCTCATAGCAATTAAGGATTCTGGTCCTATCTATAGATGCGGCATCAAGAGAGGCAAAGTGTGAGAGGTTGGAGGAGATTGCTATAGACGGTGATCCAGAGAAGTTTTTACAGATCGAAGCTCAATTGCCTCCTCGGGAGAATGAAGAACTGTTAGCATTTCTAAGAAGGAATATTGATGTATTTGCATGGAATGCCTATGAAACTCCTGGGGTGGATCCAGACTTCATTTGCCATCATCTGAATGTCAACCTGGCTATCCTCCCTAGGAAGCAACCACCTCAGCGCTCATCTAAAAAGCATTCTGATGCTGTCAAGGAGGAGGTGAACAAGCTTAAAAAGGCTGGGGCTATTAAAGAAGTGTTCTACCCTGAATGGTTGGCCAATACTGTGGTTGTGAAGAAGAAAAATGGAAAATGGCGGGTATGTGTGGACTTCACAGATCTGAACAAGGCCTGCCCAAAAGATCATTTCCCCACGCCTCGAATAGACCAGCTAATGGATGCCACTGTAGGTCATTCTCGGATGAGCTTTTTGGACGCTTTTCAAGGATACCACTAGATACATTTGGCTTTGGATGATCAAGAGAGGACAGCTTTTGTTACTTCTATTGGGAATTACCATTACAAGGTGATGCTCTTTGGTTTAAAGAATGCAGGGGCTACCTACTAGAGGATGATGACCAGGATGTTTGAGCCACAGTTAGGAAAAAATATTGAGATTTATATAGATGATATAGTGGTAAAGAGTAAGGCAGAATCCAAGCATGTTAATGACCTCGGAATATCTTTGGGATATTAAAGAGACATAAGCTACGCCTTAACGCTTCTAAGTGTTCTTTTGGTGTTAGATCAGGAAAGTTTTTGGGGTACATGG
The DNA here is from genome assembly GCA_030021035.2 of Notholithocarpus densiflorus. Classification (NCBI taxonomy): domain Eukaryota; kingdom Viridiplantae; phylum Streptophyta; class Magnoliopsida; order Fagales; family Fagaceae; genus Notholithocarpus; species Notholithocarpus densiflorus. The sequence continues at coordinate 3,736,810 of JARYZH020000030.1, forward strand.
TTACTCACCATGGAATAGAAGTCAACCCTGACCAGATTAAAGCAATCAACAATTTACAGCCACCTCGGAATCCCAAAAAAGGTCTGAAAGCTAACGGGGATGACTGCTGCTCTAAACCGATTCATCTCTCGGTCAGCAGACAGGTGTAGGCCTTTCTTTCAGTTGTTAAATAAGTGGAAGGGATTCAAATGGACCGAGGAGTGCGTCTTGGCCTTCCAGCAGTTAAAGGAATACCTTTCTCGGCCACCTATCATGTCCAAGCCCGAAGTAGACGAGGTCTTGTTTGCTTACATTGTTGTGGCTTCCCATGCAGTAAGCCTGGTGCTTGTGCGGGTTGATAGTGGTGTGCAGAGGTCAGTTTATTATGTGAGCAAGTCACTACATGAAGCTGAGGTCCGCTACCTACCACTAGAGAAGGCCATTGTGGCAGTGGTGCATGCTACGCGTAAGCTCCCCCATTATTTTCAATCACACACAGTTGTTGTCCTAACCCAACTCCATCTCAGATCTCTACTCCGAAGTGCTGATTATATAGGGAGGATTGCCAAGTGGGGTACGATCCTAGGAGCTTTTGATATCAAGTACATGCCTCGCACCTTTGTTAAGGGTCAAGTCCTTGTTGATTTAGTGGCCGAGTTTGCTAAATCCCCATTAGAAGAGAGAGTGGAGAAATAGGACATGGATGGAAAATTGGTTAGGTTAGTCTCTGTACAAGAACCTTTGTCTTGGAGGGTATACGTTAATGGTGCAGCAAATCACAGAGGATCTGGAGTGGGGCTAGTTTTGATGTCTCCCGAGAAGATCATAATTGAGAAATCCTTGAGATTGGACTTCTCGGCCACAAACAATGAAGCTGAGTATGAAGCCCTGTTGGTAGGAATGACCATGGTTCAGAAAATGGGTGGAAAAGCAGTGGAGATATTCTCAGATTCAAGGCTTGTTATAGGCCAAGTTCAGGGAGAGTTGGAGGCCAGGGACGTGAGAATACAATAGTACTTAAGTCAGGTTAGGCATTTGCAGTCAGGATATGAGTCTTTCAAATTACAGCACATTCCTAGAAGTGGAAACACCCATGCCGATTCTCTAGCCACACTAGCAACCTCCTCGGCACAAAGCCTGCCTCGAGTTATCCTTGTTGAAGATCTGTGTAAGCCTACTGGGATGAAGAACGAGGTGGTCCATATCCATTAAATTAGGGTGGGACCTAGCTGGATGGACTCCATAATTTTGTTCTTTAAGGAGGATATCTTACCCGAAGAGAAATCAGAGGCTAACAAGGTGGGAAGAAAGGCTCCTCAGTTTTAGCTGTCAGAGGACCAAAAGATGTATAAGCGCTCTTTTTCTGGGCCGTACTTGCTGTGCATACACCCTGAGGCATCAGAGCTACTTTTGGAGGAGTTACATGAAGGGATTTGTGGAAGCCACACAGAAGGCAAATCCTTATCTCACAAGGCCCTTACGCAAGGATATTGGTAGCCGAACAGGCAGTAGGAAGCATAAGAATATGTGAAGAAGTACGACCAGTACCAAAGATTTTCCCCAAATATTCATCAACTAGAAGGGGTCCTTAATCCTCTGTCCAGCCCTTGGCCTTTCGCTCAATGGGGCTTGGATATTGTTGGACCTTTCCCTAAGGCAGCAGGGAATAAGAGGTATTTACTAGTCGGCACAAATTACTTCACCAAGTGGGTAGAAGCTGAACCATTGGCAAATATCAGGGACGCAGATGCCAAGAGATTTGTTTGGAAAAATATTATCACTCGGTTTGGAATCCCTCATACACTCATCTCGGACAATGGACTTCAATTTGATAGCAAAGCCTTCAGGAGATATTGTTGTGACCTAGGAATTACGAATAGGTATTCCACCCCGCCTTACCCACAAGGGAATGGACAGGCCGAGGCTGTTAATAAGGTCATAGTGGGTGGACTCAAGAAAAGTTTGGATGATGCGAAGGGAAGATGGGTGGAATAGCTGCCACACGTCCTTTGGACATATCGGACCACACCTTGCAGATCAACAGGAGAGACCCCCTTTTCAATGACTTATGGAGCCGAGGCTGTTATTCCTCTAGAAATTGGATTCCCAACACTGAGAACGAGCTATTTTACTCCAAGCAGCAATGATGTGCTATTGAAGAAGAATTTAGACCTAATTGAAGAGCGAAGAGAAAATGCTATGGCTCAGCTGGCGTAATATCAATACAAGCTAAAGTAAGGGTATGATGCCAACGTGAAGCTAAGGCCATTAGCACCTGGGGACTTGGTGTTAAGGAAGGTTTTAGGTACTGCAAAGAACCCAGCCTGGGGAAAGTTAGGGCCTAACTGGGAAGGGCCATATCGCATCACTTCAGTGGCTAGGATAGGTGCATATTACCTTGAGGATCTAAATGAAAACGTTGTACCACACCCGTGGAATGTAAGCAACCTGAGAAGGTATTACTATTAATGAAATCTTCCTTTACCATATTTTGGTTTATTACATTATGCGTTACATGTCCCACTACTTGTTCGAATGTCAAACAGAACCTTAGTCATGCCTGGCTCCTCAGACCACATACCTTAGGTAAATTGATATTAAAATTCATTTTTCTAAGTATTAAACGAAACCTTAGTCGTGCCTGGTCTCTCGAACCACATACTTTGGGTAAATTAATACTTCAGTTCATTTTTCTAAGTATTAAACAGAACCTTAGTCATGCCTGATCTCTCGGACCACATACTTTGGGTAAATTAATACTTCAGTTCATTTTTCTAAGTATTAAACAGAACCTTAGTCATGCCTGGTCTCTCGGACCACATACTCTGGGTAAATTAATATTTCAGCTCGTTTCACTAAGTGCTAAGCAAAGTCTTAGTCATGTGGGACTCCTCGGATCACTGCCTTAGATAAGTTAATATCCTTGATTATTTGCCTAAGTATTGAACAAAACCAGGGCTATGTCAAGTCTTTTAGATCTTTTTCTACTAAGTGTTTTGCTCATCTCCATGAGGATTAGCCTTCCCTGTGAATGGCCCAGTGCTCAATGCAAACATGTGATCATTTTCTTTACTATTTATACGTGTTTAATTTATTTGAATTAGCAGTAATGCATTATTGTTAGCTTTTGTTGGAGTTTGGGTGGCAACAATCCACTGCTGTTAACAACCTTATCAGTCCTAAATCCCATCAGAAGGCAACACAACAACTGTGCCAATTAGAGAATAAATTTTACGGGAAAAAGGAAGATTCATGAAGTAAAAGTTGAAGTCTTTTCACTGAATAAAAAGAAAGTACATTATATACAATAGCAAATTGCCATTACAAAAAAGACAATACAAAACAAAAACTACAAAAAGAAAAGAAAAATAATAGAGAGGAAATAAAATCCTAAGATCTAGGCCTTGGCTGGAGGAGGGTCTTCTTTCTTGCTCGGCTGAGAGGCAAGAGCATCTGTGGCCTTAGGATCAGCCTCTTTGGATCTGGCCTCATCTTCTTTCGCTTTGACTGTAGCATCTTTAGCCTCGACAGCATCCTTGGTCTTGGCAGCATCTTTAGCCTCTAAGGGGGGCTTGACCTCCTTGCCCTTGCCTTTGTCCTTGGCCACCTCGGCTCCTTGACCTTGATCACTAGCTTGGCTAGATCCTTTGGAAGCCTCAGAGGGGAAAGAATAGATTGAACAGTCAGGGACTGCTCAGAGGACTCTGGGGCAAGGGTAGAGGGAGATAGGAGGGCAACTGAGGCTTCACGGATGTCAGGATGATAGTACACACTCTCAGCCTACCTCCACTCCGAGGCAACAGGGACCCCTGCAAGGTTGAGGGCCTCTTTCCAGGTCTCCTTGCGGTAACCCCTGCATACCTCGACCAGCTCCTCAGCCAGCCGGATCTCAGTTTCTTCTACCCCGAGGTTGTAAGATGCTTGCCACGAGGCCTCCGCAGCTTCCTTGGTTGCCCAAGCGGCGACTTTGGCCTTCTCCAGCTCAGCTTTGAGGTCCAGGACCAGCTGCTTCTGTGTAGCCAGCTCTATCTCAGTGAGGTAGAGCTTTTTGCGCTAATCTTTAGCCTGGTCCTAGGCGCTCTTCAGCCCAGCCTCAGCGCTCCTCCTCGCCCTCTCCTCGACAGTTAGCTGAGTGGTCAGCTCCTAGTTTTCTTGCTTTAGGGCTCGCAGGGACTTGTTGGCCTCGGCGCGGAGGTTGGCCTCATCCCTGGCCTCGCTCCGAGCGTCCTTGACCCATTCCTCAGCTACAAAGGCCTGCTAGGTAACTTGCACAAAAATAACAAAGGAATCCTACGTAAAAATAAATAAATAAATAAAAATAAAAAAAGAAGAGAGAATGAAAAGGGCAACTTGGAATTTATCTAAAAGATTTGATAGCGAACGTACCATGGCAAAATCCCTCTTCAAGGACATGAAGAGGTCTAGCTGCCTTATGCACCTTAGAGCCTCCATATCTTTGGGCAGGTGGAGGGGCTGCTCTAAGGCTTCAGCAATGTAGGCGAAGTGCCCTCTCTGGAACTCCCTAATGGAGGAATTCCATGGGATGGCGGCGCCATCCAACTCCAACCAAAGAGCCCAAACGCGTTGTTGTAGGCGCACCTCGGCCCCACTTAGGTCCTCTATGCTGTCCACAGAAGAGGCTCGTTTGTCTTTGGCAGTTTTTTGCTGCTTGGCCTCCTTTTGAGGGTCCATCTCACCCTCCTCCAATTCTTGCTCTTTCCTCTTCTTCTTCAAGTTCGGAATGGGGAGCAGGCCAGGTGCGGTTGTGGGAGGAGGATGGGGAGGGGGGAGATTGTCAGCAACCTGGGATTTAGGGACCTCTTTGGATAACGACCCTTTGTTCCTCCCGGCCATGAGGTCCCTCAAGCCTTTCCTTTGGTTCAAGGCCATCTCTTCTTCTTCATCCTCCGAGCTATTGTCTGGATGCGCGACTACAAGGCCAGAGGGGCGTACACCAGAAACTCTGTCAAGCTCATCTTCAGAGTCTGGGACTTCAACCACTTGTTCTCTCTACTTCTCTCCCTTGTCCTCGAGATAAAATTGATCTATCTCGGCCTCAAGTGACAGGCAAGATAAGGCTGTTACTTCTCTTGGGAGAGCTACCTCACGAGGAGAACGCTAAAGGGGTAGCTCAATTGGGGGAAGGTCTTCTCGGGTGAGAAAACTAGGCACGGAGACGTCTATCCGACGGAGCCTAGGGTCGCCTGCCCTAATTGTGTGACCTACTTCTTGAAAGTTGTCTGAAATTGGTACAAAGTCTAGAATGAGATGGACCGCCCTAAGCTGTCTATCCTCACTCACAAACACCTCGGACCATAGGATTCTGTTAAGGCCCGCAACATTGACCAGACTGAGGCGGGGCGCTACGTGCTGCTTATCTACAAAAACAACCGAGAAGCAAATCATGGTCAGACCACCAAAACCCATCAACAAAAGAAAACAAAACATTAAAGAGAAGAGTAACAAAGCTAAAAGAACTAAATCCCATGCCAAGGGACCTAACCCTAGGGTACCCCACCTGGCTCTCCCTCCCGAGTTGGGCAGTGAAGACCGTCGTGCCATTCCCCAGAGGCGATTAAGTAGTTGTCCTTCATGCCCTTATTGGACTTGGAAAGACATGATACCAACCTAACAACGTTGGACCTGGACTTGAGGTAATACCCCGAGTCAGCAAGTGAATGGCACTCGTACATATGGACGACATCGTGCCAGGTCAGCCCCAAACCCATCTACTCGTTGAAAGCATCGACGCTGCCTAAAACTCTAAATAAGTTGGGCGCGCACTGGTAAGGACACAGCCTATGGTTGAGTAGGTAGTCTCGAGTTACCCTACCCATGGGAAGCGTCATTCCTCCTTCTATGAAAACGATCATAGGAATGACAACCTTCCCTTCTTTTCTATCTATGACTATCTCGTCTGGAGCACAATATCGCAGGGCTACTCCCTACGGAATGTGGTACTTAGCCCTAAAGCCCTCTATACCGGCGGGAAAGTCTACAAGGTGCTTAAATCTACCCATCTAGGTGAGCCAAAGGGAAGCAAAAGAAGTTTTTAAATAATGGAAACAAGGAATAGAAGGCCGAGGAGAAAAGGACTTTAAAAAGAAGAAACTTACGAGAATGAGCACGTGTATTGTTTCTGTTACTTCGTAAAGGTTTAAATTTTTTAAAGAAAAAGACTTGGAGACTTTGGAAACTTGGGTAGTCTTGAAGATTTGAGAGTTAGGAATTTCTTGAGAGCTCGAAGATTTGTAAAATGAGGAAAAGTAATTCCCCCGAGTGCCTTATATAGAAGGTGGAATTGAGTGGGAGTTATCCCGCTCAAATTTCAAAAAGAAATGCCAGCTGTGTGATCTACATCTCACCATAGGATATAAGGAACAAAGTGCCACCTAAAGCATTTAATACGACATCACGGGCTCCGAAACGTCAGGAACAGTTATGGGACACGCGAAACGACACTCTCACGTGTGAAAATCAAAGGAATATGTGGGATTTGTTTTTTCAAACATCAAAACCCCATTTTTCTCCTCGGATAGGAAGGGAAAATCGGAGTTTTGAGGGGCTATTATGGGGACGCAAGCCCAAATATGTATTGGGTCTTGGCCTTTATCCGAGGAGGTATAGTGGTCCGAGAATAGATCAATAGTAAGGAAAAAGTAAAACTTTGAAACTTCACGAGCAAGCTATGACTGTAAAGGCTGGGAGAGGTAGGCTGAGGAGGAGTATCTCCTCGGCTAAACGAAAAAGGGGTCAGAAAGTGTGTTCTGTCGTCCAGGATGATGTTCCAAGAAGTTCTATTGATAAGGATATGCACTGCGAACGTACAGGACAAGTGGGAGTCAAGAAATATCTAAGAAAAAGTTGCTACCACCGCATTGAATGCTCTACAACTAACTCTCTGGCCGCATTTATGTGGAGAAGACCACTGAACAGTGCTGCCTTGGTCGCCCCAACTCACAAAGGGCCTGTAAGGGTGTCCGATGGAACAAGCACTCAAGTAGTGACTTAGATAATCGACAAGTGGAGGGCCAAGATCATTCAAAGTGATATATATAATGTAAGAGACCCCTGAGAAAAAAAGGATCGGGAAATAGAAAGAGAAACATTGTAGCAATCAAGAACTGAACTTGTAATCAAACTTGAGCATTAATATATAAGAACAGATCTCCTCGAACTGTACCAAAGACGATTTTCTTTTAGTTTAAACTTGTCTATCTTCATTTTCTTGTCATCAAGATCTACTTTATTTGTTGTCTGATTCACTAAAACTCAGTTTTCCAACCCACTCTCTACAAATTCATTGTTTTGAGCTTTTTGGGCCTAGGTCCATCCACCTTTTGGGCTAAGCACTCAAATCTGTTCCTTACAATTATTATTATTATTATTATTATTATTATTATTATTATTATGAAAGAAAATTTTTAAATTTAAACTATAAAATTGTATTGTAAAAATGAAATTATTAAAATGGGAGGAAATTGTTTTTTTTAAAGTGTGTGCATCATTTTATCATTATTATGAAATATTAATTTTGAAGATGTATAAAATGCCCATATAACTATGTGATCATAAAATCACAATGCTCATTAATAGGGAAGCCACTAATCTTCTTATTGCCGCATATATACAATAACAAATGATTCGAAATACGTACTTCCATTTCAGGAAAAAAAAAATTGTAACAAAACCAGAACCATACCTAACAGTAAATGCTTCCTTACTTGTGTGGATGCAAAAAATACGGTGACAAATATATTTATATAGTGAAAAATACCTATACGGCAAGATAGGAATCATACGCAATACCAATATTATCGGCATTCATTATGTACCTTTACTTTTACTTCCCTTATTTTATACCAAAATAGAGAATTATATTTATAATAAAAAATAGAGAATTATATTGCTTATATACACTAAAACATCAATTTAAAATTAAATTATTTCTTATATGTAATATCACGTAATTAGTTTCAGGATCAATTTAAATAAATGAACTGTCATGGTTGAAAGATAGTTTGCCTTAGTTTTTACTCACATGTTACTTAGGATTGAGCTTTGTTTTGGAATATAGAATTCCTGCTGCATAACTAAAATTTCAATCGGGCTGTTTTAAGAAAGTATTTATTGTGTGGGAAATGACAAGCAAACAGGGCTTTTGAAATAAATAATACTATAAAGTATATAAACAACTAAAACTAGTAGGAATATAAACAATTAGAAGTATTGTACTTCTGTTAAAAATGTAAATCTAAGATTAAAATGATTAAAAATTAAAAATTGCGTAACTAATTTAAAACATAATATAAGTATAAACATATCATGTGCTATATGTATAAAAATATATGTTTTTTTTTTTTTTATATAAGATAAAAATTCTACTTTAGCCTAATATAAGTGTATATGTATGTGAAGCTCCCTCTTGAAGACTTGAACCCTAGCCCTTGCTCCCCACATCCCATAAGTACTTATACTTGTGGAATGACCATCGCACCAAAAGTGTGCGGTGATATATGTTATTTATTATGTACAATAATGTATTAGTTGCTAATAAAGACATAACACACGTTATATGATATTAAAATGTACTTGTTGAATTCATGAGGATAAATATATGTATAAAAATATATGTTATTTAATATGTACAATAATGTTTTAGTTGCAAATAAATACATACACACATTGTATGATAATAAAATGTACTCGTTGAATTCATTAGGATAAATTAAAAGAATGTGAAAATACATTGTTGGTTCTTGAGATTTACCTAGTAAGCATTTTGATTCTTGAAATTCAAATGAGCACGTTATTAGTCTCTAAATTTTAAAAAATGAGCATTATTGATTATTCTGTTAACTTTCGTTGAAATTTTTGCTTACGTAGCTAATGAAACAAAGAAGTGACATTCTTTAAATGATGTGGCAGTATTTTAATATTAAAAAATTAAATGCATATCTCATTAAATAGCCAACTCAGCCAAAATGACCAGTCACCTAAAAAAGTCCCATTAAGACCTCTCTTACCCCGCCATCCACCGTCCCTGCCCTCTGCCCAACCATCCATGGCGCCACCATCCCCAACAAAATGGAGGTCGTCCAAAAGTCCAAGGATGCTATCGAATTTCCCCGTAAAAAGATCATCTCGACATTGATTTGTTATTACTAGTGTGGGTCTCTATTCAAACTTTGAAGTCAAATGTTATGAGATGTGTGGATTTGAGTGCGAATCTTAGTTTTACTTTTAGTTATATGGTAATGGGGTAGTTTTCAAAGTTGAATTTAAAAAGCTTAAACTGTAGTGGGTATGTCAAATTTGAAGCAGTAGTGTCAGTATCTCAAGTCTTTTTATTACTTTTCAAGCAAAATTTGCTTCATTTTGTGGTGTTGTTGTTAAAAGTGCAAAATTTCTTGTTGTTGTGGCATATAGCCAAGAGATTCGAGGTCATGGTGTTCACGTCCTGATCTTTGGAAGTTTTGTTGGGGATGGTGGTGCCGTTGGTGGTCAAACTGAGGAATGGGATGGTGGCTGGCGCGACAGGGTTTTAGGACTCTTTAGGTAACCGATCAATTCTGCTGAGTTGGCTATTTGATGGAACATACATTTAATTTTTTTTAATATTAAAAAATTGTCATGTCACTTAATAATTGGCACCTCATGGCTCTGTTAGCCATGCAAATAAGAATACTAACGAAAGTTGACAGAACAACTAATAACACTCATTTTTTAAATTTTAGAGACCAATAGCATTCACTTGAAATTTTAAAAATCAAAAGTGTTCAGTAGGTAAATTTAAGAGATTGACATTGTATTTTTGCCTTAAAAGAATAATAATAATAACTTCTATACAATATAATAAAAAAAAAATTTATAATTGATAGACAAATTAAATTGCAAAAAGAGATTACTAAAAGGGGCATGCAAATGGTGGCAAATAGTATTTGACTTTTGGTTTGGGCTAAGTGATCAGACGAAGTCACATTAGTGCCCCTTAGAATGGCAATTTGACTGATTAGATTTTTCCCCCTAGTTTGAGAATTTTTTTATATGAAATCGTCACTTATTTTAATTAAATAGGAAAAATATGAAAACTTAAAATGAAAGAAACTTTATTGATATTTTAAAATGTACATCTTTATTGAAATAATTAGAATATTACATAACTTTGGTCCTCAAAACAATTTAACAGAAAGTTGCATGACTTTAGGTCCTAGTTACATTTCACAAAAAATGAAAATTACATAGACAATAACTAGTTTAAGAACCCTTGACTTTAGGTCCTAGTGACCAATGCTCATGTTACATCATCCATAAAAACAAATGTCATCAATCAAAAATTTGAAAATAACATGCCATGTGATATTGCTTGAAATTAAAGTGTGTGTGCATGGTGAAAACTCCTAATTTTTGCATATTCAATATCTCATTTGGATTGAAGACTAAACAAGGTGAGTGTGTGTGATCGGTGTTGACCTATATCTACCATTTGAATATATCACATATTATTTCATGGATGTATCATAAATTTAAGATTAAAAGCCTAGTGAAGAGCATTCAACCATTTTTAAAGAGCATAGCCACAACCTAACATGATTTGATCTAAATTAACACCAAAAAGATATAAGAAACAATTTTAGAGTAAGGAAATATATTTGCACTCAAATCCCATAGAGGAGGAGAAGATATTTTAGGGATTCCCAAGGGAGGGGTAGAGAAGTACTCACTCAATACCTCAAATCCCAAGAAGACGAGGTATGTCAAGCCTTTTTTTCTACTTCATTGGGACTTTAGGAAGAAAAGAAGTTCTATGAAGAGGTAGAAAAGTGCTCACTTGATACAGCGAATCTGAGCATGACTATGACAAGCCCTTTTTTTCTACTTTCTTAGAACCCTAGGAGGAGAGAATGATGTTGTTATACTTTGGAATGAAGCTCTTGGACCTGATAAATTAGAAGAAAATAGGTGTTTTGATTTCTTTACATGAAGTGGATGCTAAGATTTTAATTAAATTCAGTAGCTTAGATTTTTTTTTTTTTTTTTTTTTTGGGTGCTATTGGTGCTGAATGCTTTGTGTTGAGCATTCTGTCCAAAATGTATTTTCCTTTCCTCTTTTTTTCTTTGCTCTCATACTCTTTTATGCTCCAAAAGTCAAAGGAGATAACTTGTGCGAATGGATTTGCAGGTTTTGGGCAATGGGATGCAGGCGAGCACAGCTGATTTTGAGTTATTTTTGCAGGTGCTAGTTTGTTAGGACTTTGGGCAATGAAATTTACTAGTAGGTAGTGGATTTTTTTTAAGAGATTCAACACATCTAGTCCACGATTGAAGAATGTAGTCCAGTTGATCCGGTAAGGTTTGGCAGCTTTTGGATCTGCTAAGTTTGAGATATCATAAAATAAGCAACAGTCAAAATCATGTTGGCATTTTTTTTTTTTTTTTGAGAAATGAATAAAGGCCGAAAACATGATTTGTTTAGAAGATACATTGCAAGGGAGTTTTTTTTTTTTTTTGGTAGAAGGAAACTTCATTAACGAAAACAGAGCAACAACAAAAACAAAAACTAAGGGGGAAGGGGGGAGTCAGCAATGGTTCTGCTATGATACAGACCATTTTTGTCCGAGCTTAAGAGCTCCAAAAGATCCACAGGCGGATCATGATACACAACAAAAGTCCTATCTTGACTGAGTCCTCTCCGAGCAACATGTCAGCACACGAATCGGCTTCACGATAGCAGTGAACGATCCGGACTTGGCCTATCTGAGATATCAGCTGCCTGCAATCATCAATAAGAGGCATTGCACAAGTGTTAACAGCAGATGGGTTGGTTAGAAGTTGGACAATGGATTTAGCATCAAGTTGAATAACAACAGCGGTTAAATGCATATCATTGCAGAAAATTAGACCATCTCTAAGGGCCCAAAGCTCTGCTATAAGGCTGTTTGTGCACCCAAGACTTTGAGAAAAACCACGCATCCATTCTCCACGCTCATCCCTGACTAGACCGCCACACCCAGCACAGCCTGAGCTCTGATGAACTGCTCCATCAGTGTTGAGACAGGTCCAACCAGCTTGACGTTTTTCCCACCTGATCTGAATCACTTTCCTGCTACCCGATTGCTTGAAATTCAGTCCACAGTGCTGAAATTTTAAGGCACGGAACATGGCATCCTTGTGGACATTAAATTGTACCTGCTGGATCCTAAAGAGAACTTCATTTCTATGTTTCCACACCAGCCAAATAACAAAAGGAAAAATAATATTCCATGGGGGTTGCTCTCTCCACCTGCAAGTATGGTCCTTGCAATTTTTTTCAAGCCAAGAAAATAGATTTCCTTCAAAGAAGCTGCTGTCAGGCCTGATTCCCATCCTCTCCCAAGTCTGCCTCGAAGTCACACAGTCCCTCAATCTGTGGAGAATAGTTTCGGGTTCCCTTTGGCAAATTGGGCAAGTGTTAGATTCAGTAATGCATCTCTTGACAAGGCATTCCCCCACTCCAATGCTATTGTGCAGGCATTGCCAAATAAATGTTTTAATCCGAGGAGTAGTATCTATTTTCCATACCCAATTCCCACTAAAACCTCCTTCAGCCGGTTCACATCCCATGGCTAAAGCATAGGCATGTTTAAGATCAAAATCCCCCTTATTATCTCCTGCCCAAATCAGCCTATCCTCCTCTTGATCAGATCTCACTGAGAAAGGAATAGAGCTAATCTCCCTTAGGATATTATGAGGGAGTTGAAAAGATAAATGAGACCAATCCCACCCGTAACCTCCAAACACATCTTTAACTTGCAATGCATCCTCTTTAGCCTTGAGAGGGCCTTGAATGGTGGATCTTAAGGTCCCATTGGGCATCCAATTGTCATGCCAAAGGCTCAAATAACTGTTTCTCCCCGGTATCCAACGAGTCCCCTCTTTAAACACCTCACCCCCCATTTTCATAGCCTTCCAAATCCTAGAGCAAGGGAGTCTATCACCATTTATGGCATTAATTCTTCGATATGAGCGGTATTTACTATTGAGAACTTTCACCCACAAGGAATCCTTCTCTATCCGAAATCTCCAATTTAGCTTGGCCAAAAGGGCTTGGTTCCTACCCTTGGCTGATTGAATACCTAGACCCCCTTCCGTTTTGGGTTTAGTGACTTTATGCCAACCCACCCAATGGACTTTTTTTGCATCATCCGTCGAACCACACAAAAAGTTTCGATTGACCCTATCAATGTTGTCAAGCAACCTCTTAGGAAGTGTCGTGCATTGCATCACATAAGCAAGTATGGTGGAGGTGGATGCTTGTATGAGGACAGCCCGTCCCGCCAAGGACAATAAATTAGCTTTCCAACCAGCCAATTTTTGCTTAACCCTATCCAAAACGAAGTTAAGGTCCTCATTATTCGTCCCACAATGCTTTATGGGGAAGCCAAGATATTTTCCAAGGTTGGGGGTTGAATGAAAGCCTAGGATATCACACAAGGATTCCCTAGTATCCACATCAACATTCGGGGAAAAGAAAACCCTTGACTTACTTTCACTAATGGTTTGGCCGGATCTAGCACAAAAGGTATCAAGGACATCCCGAATCGTAGACCAATTAATGTGGTCCGCTTTTGCAAAGAGAACCAAATCATCGGCGAAAAATAGGTGCGAGAGTGCCACCCCACTATTGGAACTCTTAACAGGATTCCACCTTTTCTCATTACATTTTTCCTCAATGAGATGACCGAGGGCTTCCATGCAAAGAATGAACAAATAGGGTGAGAGCAGATCACCTTGCCTAATTCCCCTCGAGGGAAGAATAGGCTCCATGTTACCACCATTTAAGAGGATGGAGGTGGAAACTGACGATACACAGCTCATAATAAGGTTGACCATTTCTTGGGGAAGGTTGGCATTAATGAGTACTTCTCTAATAAAGCTCCACTCAATTTTATCATAAGCCTTCTCGAGATCTACTTTGATAGCCATATAACCCACTCAACCTTTCTTATTGCTTATAGTATGGATAATCTCTTGAACCACAATGGCATTGTCCACACTTGTTCTACCCGACACAAAGGCAGATTGTAGGGGGGAGACAAGCTTATCCAGATATGGTCTAATCCTAGCTACAAGGATCTTTGTGACAATCTTGTACACAGTATTGCATAAACTGATTGGGCGGTAATTTCCCAAACTTTCAGGCCCCACAATTTTTGGGATTAACACAACATTAGTTCTATTAAGGTATTTAGGAACTTTACATTCCGTGAAAGCTTTCCTCACTTCTGCCTTTACCGAATCTCCCACAATGAGCCAAAATCTTTGAAAAAACCCCGCATGTAAGCCATCGAGCCCCGGGGCTTTAAAAGCTTTCAATGTCCAAAAACCCGCTTTAATTTCGGCGTCCGTGACCACTACACTCAAGTTGGACCTCTCTTCATCGAAAAGGGCAGCTTGCCACCTAGAAGGCTGGAGAGGGGTAAGAGGTGCGAACTCCAGACTAGTTGTGAAGAGTTTCTCAAATCCCCCCCTAATGAAATTCATAGTCCCAACTTCACTTTGGATCCGCTCTCCCATGTCATTCTTGATGCAAGATATTTTATTACGCCGCCTCCTAACAATAGTAGACATATGGTGAAAAGCCGTATTCTTGTCACCCTCAATCAGCCGGTTAATATATGACTTTTGCACCCAAAACTCCTCCTCTTGGGCTAAGAGGGTATTCAGCTCTTTATGCAAGGCTTTCTCAATTTCAAGTAATGAATGAGAGGGGTGTGAGGCTATGGCTTTTTGGATGCCATTAAGGCGAGCCATGACCCTCTTCTTCCTCCTAAAAATATTTCCAAAATGGTGGTTATTCCAGTCTGAGGCTTTCCTAGAAAAATTCTCAATAGATTCTCGAAGTGATCTAGTCCGACCCCAAGCTTCCATGACAATTCCAGGGAATGATAAATCCAACAACCAAAAACTTTGGAATTTGAAGGGTCTAGGAAGAAATATGCCATTAGATGGACTGGTCTCAAGAAGCACCAGACAATGGTCGGAAACACACCTAGTGAGGTGAGTAACTCTTACATCTGGATGTGAAGCATACCAGCTTGGATTAGCAAAGAAACGGTCTAATCTTTCTTGGACAAGATCATTAATATTCCTTCTATTTGTCCAAGTAAACCGAGACCCAACAAACCCCACGTCAATCATATTACATTGATCAAGGCATTCTTTAAAAATAAGGGACCTATTAGAACTAATGCATCTTCCCCCAAATTTATCCCCTTCTACAAGCACCTCATTAAAATCCCCAGCAATAATCCAAGGTTTATCATGAAGATTGGCAGCATTTTTTAAATTATTCCATAAAATACAACGCTCATGAAATCTGGGACTAGCATACACAGCAGTACATATGAATTCAAAATTAGAAAAGTGTACCTTGACTAAGACATGGATTTCTTGCTCCGACAAGGCTAGCTGAGTAACCTGAACTCTATCCAAATTCCATAAGAGCCATAATCCACCAGCAAACCCAATAGTATCCGTGTGGATGGCCCTATCAAACAGAAGTCTGTCAGTGATATCCTTAGCTCGATCACCACCAATGCGAGTCTCCATAATTATCATAATGTTTGGATCATGATTTTGCACCAGCTCCTTCACATGATGTTGAAAGGTAGGCTTTAATGCCCCCTACAATTCCACACTAAAATATTCATAACTAAGCAATGGATGGGGGTCGGACATTCATCAAATGGAAGGAGGAATTTCGCTTCCTCCATCAAATTTCATCCGGTCATCCTCACCAATTCTTTCATCTGACCTCTGCCCGGCATCAGTGTCACACAGTGCTCCAGCACACCCATCATTTTCTCGGTAGCAATCGAGTGGATGTTGAATTCCGTGGTGGGTTGAAATACTTGCAGCAGCTTTATAGCATGTCGGTTGCCCATGAAGGTTGTCGCAATGGCTTGATTTTCCAGCATCCTTCTCGCAGACAGACTTTCCTCCGGTAGAACTTCGCACAGAATCGGCATTGGAGAAATCTGAGGGATGTTGTTCCAGACCAACTTGTTTACTTCTTCCACTCCTGGTGTGTCTGAGTGGAACTTCCACCACGGCTCTTCCATCGTTCCCCAAGCCAAATCTGTCAGAGGAAGAAACCCTAACGCTGCACTCGTCGATGTGAGAGGGAATAAAAGCTTCCAAGTTTTCCGAAGATTGGCGTTGAACCAGCCCATGGGGCGAGTGGGGTGAGCATGAATTTCTTCTATTATCACCTTCGGGATTTCCACAATCAGTCCGTCCACCTTGATCGCCCACTTTGCTGATGGATTTGGCACTAAATTTGAATTCTCCATTAAGCTCGGTCTGGATTTTTTTGATGTTGATGGACCAGTCGGCAGCAGTGGGAGTGTTTGTTCTTGGTGTAGCATCAGTGTTTAGAGAAGATAGATTTACCCTATTACACGCAAAATCCTTTTTGCCCTTGACAAAGTTAATTTTTGGCTTCTAGCTAGACCTGTCTTTGTTGGCTCGGCCCATATCTTGTAAGGATTTCAGTTCTGAGCCCGTGGTAACAGACCCACTCGCAAAGGATGTACCAAGATTTCTAGTAAAGGATGGACTCACGGTTGGGCTTAAACTTATCTCAGTATGGGCTTTTCTTTTCCCCTCTAATTCTTTGGCAACGCTCGGCCCAGCCCAATCCTTTTCAAAACTAGCGGATTTTAACGGCTCTTTCTTCTTTTCATGTTGTTGCCCAGTTTTAAATCCAACTAAAGAATGCACACTATTTCGTTGCGCCCCTTTGTTGTCCTTTCTTTTTTGTGAAACCACCATCCAAGGGCCATAGACCGCATCAGACTCCACGCTCCTCGATGTGTCTCGGTCCACTGTCTGAGCCTCGGTCACTGCCATAGGTGCAACTGGCATCTGTTCTGTTTGCTCCGTTTGCTCAATGTCGTCATGCACAGCGGCAGTTTTTGGGGGAGAAGACAAAGGCTTGATGATCTACAGGCAGGCCTCATTCTGATGGCCTATCCGACCGAAGGAAAAACATAGTTTGTTCACTCCTTCATAGACCACAAGTTGATTGCGTTGCCCGATTTGAACCGTGGTGATCAAAGGTTTACTCACATCAACCTGAACGCAAATGCGAGCATATCGGCCCCTTGCTTCAATCGCAATATGTGTATCCACTCTCAACACCATTCCTAGCACTTGCCCGACCTGCCTGAGGACTTTCGCATCATAATATTCAATGGGCAACTCGTGAAGTCTGACCCACACCACCACCGAAGATACCTGAGCCTCGGAGGGTTTAAAGTTGGCTTCCCACCTTCGAATAGATAGAAAATGTTCACCAATAAACCACAGTCCTTTCGTGAATACCATCTCAAGATCTTCCACCAGTGAAAACCTTAGTAAAAAAAAGTCCCTTCCAAGGTCAACTATGTCAATTCTCCCTGCTGGTTTCCATAGACCCATAAGTCTGGTATGGAAAAAATTAAATCCAACAGTTTTCCTGAACACCTTCACGATAATAGCTTTAGCCCAAGGAGCTCGAATGCGCTGTTTGGTCTCTTTTGAGAGACCGATCGCAGCAAAGCCTTCCCTTACTTCTTCTGTTTCCTCGTCTGACTCAGATTCTGCCTCCATCTGGTCCAAGAATGCAAAATCTTGGGAGTATGCTCCCGGAATTTCCCCCACCAGTTTGTCCTTGAAAGAGATTTTGTTAGTGAAGCTAGTTCCCCTATGACTGCCATCACTTGCATAGTGAGAGTCCTTGACTTTCTTGGTTCTTCTAGCAAGTTCGTTTTCTTCTTCGAGCGAAAGAGAGCGTGAGCGTTCCATCATGGTTAAATATTGCTTAGGCTTTTCTTCATGAAAGAATTCCATGCAAGGGAGTTTTTGGAATACCAACACAGCACTTACCAATGAAAAATCAACACTTGTCTTAAAAAAACACATTAGCAAAGCATATCATATATTCTTCAAAAGACAAGATTGTCCATGAAATTTCAAAGATCCGCCATTTACAACCTAAAACCCCTTTTGCAAAATCAAAATTTACTCACAACGTTAGGTGCTGAAAGTGGTGAGAAAGAATCTGTTGTTGGGGCTTAGAAGCAATGAGAAGGAGAGACAAATTTGGGGGATTTCCGACGAGACAAAGGCCAATAGAACCGAAGGTTTGAAGTTTGGCAATGTAGCTTTGGCGACTATGCAAGGCAATGGCTAAGGAGGTTTGGAGAGAGAGAGAGAAGATGGTGGTATATGGCGTGTGAGAGAGATAAGAGAAAATTTTATTTTTGATTTTGCAAAAGGGGTTTTAGGTTATAAATGGCAGAGCATTGAAATTCTAGGGGCAATCTTGTCTTTTCAAGAGTAGATGGTATGCTTTGGTGATGTGTATTTTTTAACTCTATTTTTCATTGACCTTAGAAACACTAATTAAGTGCTGAGTTGGTATTCCTAAAACAAGATATACCTTCTCGTGTTTTAGGCTACAATACAATGGGTTATTCCAAGGCTCTTAGGTTCTATAGGTTCCCCAAAGCCATTTGCAAGATTCTTAAATAGGTTGATAGGTGAGAAAAATACTTTGAATTCAACAGATCAATGAGATTCTTCGTATAATTGAACTTGTGCACTGCATACCTCTCATGGGTTTCCAAGCCATTCAAAGCCTATTTGTAAGGCTACTCATGGAGCCCAAGAAAGGTTGCAAAGATATCTTTTTATGCCCTCTAAACTATGATTCCTGCCTCTTTCACAAGGACATGTACACATAGGCTTGGTCCATGTGATTGGGTTTCAAGTTTCAACTACTTACTTTTTATAATGAGTATTTTGATAGGCCCATAGATGAAATTAAAATAAAGAAAAAAGGTGTCCTTTACAAATGGTTATTTGAGTTAATGTATTGTTGTAATGCGAAAACAAATCGTTTATTTCATTTTCAGCAACAAAAAAAAAAAGTTTATTTCAATTTTTTTTTTCAATTTTATACTCTACCGATCACAACATGCCACATTTTAAAAAAAAAATTCTTATAAAGTATCCTCATAACAATATCTTTAATTAGTTTGTATATCCTCATCAATTTGTAGAACCTCATAACAATATCATTAATTATTTTGAGAGTAATGTTATAACTACAAATTTTTCTACAATATTTTTACAAACCGTTGAAATAGCAAATTTTTATTGGTTCACATCCAGGCCCTCTATTTACATAATTTTTTTACATAACGATAAACCACTAACCACATGAACAATTTATAAAAACGTTTGTAGTTCTAACATTTTTCTCCTTTTAAAGGCTATAAAAAATTTATAGATCTAAAATCTAAAATAAAATATACAAGTCCAAAAAAATTAGTTCAGCAACAAAAATTACCAATATCAAAAATATTTTTTTAAAAAAAAATTAACCCTAATCAACCAATTCTACCTAAAACAAACAACCCGACCTTTTAAAAAATTGTAAAGTGGTGGTTTTCATTTACTAGCACGTAGGTGGTCTAAGTTCCTATGACCGAGTCTTTCTGGCCCCTGTGAACATCTTTTCTTAATGTATTAAAGAGGGCCTCTCTAACCGGTGAAAAGTGGTGGGTGCCCACTAACAGCCATTCCTGGCTCGGCTCCGATAATGCAATTCCGGGAGGAGTCGGTAGTTAGGCACTGGATCCCTTCAGACCTAGAGAACGTGTGACGCTGGGTCGGGGTTTGGTGAACCAACTGGTCGCTCCTATAGTTGAAGTATCGGGCCCCTTTTTCGTTGCCCAGGTTACACCTTCGGAATACCCCAGGAGGGAATTTTGCTCTACTTCCCTCAATCTTCACTTTACGCCACACCGACCCCCCTTTCGTCAGAAGGCGTGGAATTAGACCAAGGGGAATCCCCATAGGAACTAGTCCCTTAGATTTCTCACGTAGGAGATCAAGACACAGCCCCAGGGCTATGGAGAAAGATGTAGATCGATCGCCCTAGATAGACAACTATATGGAGGGTCTCTACAAGTCTATATATTCTTTGATTTCGTTCCCCGTAAGATCAATATCACAACCAATGAGGTCTGCAAGTTTCACATCTAAGTAATACCCGATCTGATAGTTTATGATATAGATAGATATATATTTCACAACAACATTCTAAGAAAGGGTATTTTTAGATATCGGTAGTTGTCCGGTCATACCCAAACAGTAATATTCCAGAAGGAAATGCACCTAAGATCAAATATTTCGAGCCGGCTTCCGTGGAAAATTCAGACTTTCTTTTTGATGCTGCGATCACATAAAAACATAAACTTTGAGGCTCAATAGCTAAATACATGGCAATTGAATCATAAGCCAAGATCATAAAGAGCATACTGTGAGTAGGAAGTAGAATTAATACAATGAATTCAAAAGAATCAAACCTCTCTTGTTCGAAAGAATCGAAACACATCGAAATGGTACCAGCCGTACTTAATAATAGAAGGATTTGACAAAAATATGTAAAATTGTCCGTCCTAAAAAGATTATTCCAAAATAAATGGGCAATAGTTAGGAGAGGTGCGCCAGTGGCGAGCAGAAGCAAGGTTATTAGATACCTCAGGAAAGCCTGGCCAGAACCACACGTGCAAGTTTCCCTGCATGTGGCTCGTCCGTGATAACTTCTTCGGACTTGCG
Source organism: Notholithocarpus densiflorus (assembly GCA_030021035.2). Classification (NCBI taxonomy): domain Eukaryota; kingdom Viridiplantae; phylum Streptophyta; class Magnoliopsida; order Fagales; family Fagaceae; genus Notholithocarpus; species Notholithocarpus densiflorus. Next base: position 3,757,441 of record JARYZH020000030.1, read on the forward strand.
TGAACTAGCGGACCGATCACTAAGTGGGGATGCTCCCTCCAACATGAGCAAACCTTTTCGGAACTGGTTAGGAATGGGCGCCACTACCCCAGCCCGGATCCAACCAGGTTCTATTGATCATGTCCCCTTCCCAACAGTTCTACCTTGTCTTAGGGCGTCTTTGGCTTTACGAGAGAAAGCCCACCGGAGAAAAAAGTCTTTCTCTTCTTGTCCCGAATCATATTCCAGTGTGCCCACAGAAGAGGAAATTGCAATGCATCTTGCTCAACAGGCGTAGCTTGGAGTGGGAGTGTAACGTGGGTAAGGTAAGGAAAGTGGCCACCAGAGAGGAAGCCAAACCGGCCTATTAAGCGCAGCTAATCTAATATGCGCCGGAGAAAGCTCTATTCGGCCCGGAGCATGGATTCCCCATAACGAGTAGGCTAGCTCTATATCTCAATTGCCTATCCTGTGCTCGAGAAGGTCCCCTAGTTCCTCGGCAGCACCTCGAGAGGTGCATTTAGTTGTCTTAAATGAGACTCGAGCTATTCCTCACTCCATGGCATGGCACCTTTCGCTCATCCATTCCGCCAGCCAGCCCAGACGCGGCGCCCTTTTTCATTATCATCTACCGCCCTGTCTTTCCTCCCGGCTATTCACGCATGAAGATCGTCGTATGTATGCTCGACTTCGGGTTGCCGGTGCTATAGGTAGGAGTACATTATGGCAGGATCAGTCACCCAAGCAAACCAACCCTCCTCCAAGACGAATTATGCTATGCCCCCCCCCCTCCCCCCGATCCCTATAGAGGGAAAGAGCTGCCTGGTGATCCCTAGGTTGCAGCACGTCCGGTCGTTAACTCCTCACGCGGCTGCCGCCGTTTCTAGGACCGACTGACGCCTCACCTACACAGGTACCTACGTAGTGTAGTGTCGGTCGCATATTCAACATAGCGTTCGGACTCATGTGCCTTCCAGAACCAGGGGTCTTCAAGCCTGCTGCGTACAATTAGCCAGCCTTGCGGCGGCAAAAGGATTAGACGTCCCCCCATGCTACGATTCCCTGCAGTCAAAACCCGGTGCCGCATTAGGTTAGGGAGCTGGGCGATAATAGCTCTTCTGCATCCCAAAGCGCGCTGCCCTCCTAGGCGCGCAACACTAAGTAATCCAAGCCAACCCACATTACTGAATAACGGTGGATAATTAGATTTCTTAGAGGTACTAAATACAACTCCATGAATAAGCAAAATGGAGGTTGCATTAATGATAAAGATCTCTGGGGAAACCGCTAAAAAAAGATTGAACATGTGAGAGGATTCGAACGAATTCTACTTTCATTTCCTCCGTATGAAGCACAGAGTTACTTACGTTACGGTCTTCAACAGGCAGGCTACACTCTAGGCGGCGGCTAGGAGGGATCGCTAGACCAGCAGCCAAACCAACAATGAATGTGTAAGGTGATTCCACACCAGGCTCAATAAATAATTGAATGTAGAAAGGGGATCCTAAACTAAAAAGGAGTCCATGACCCCTTTTTAGAGCGTATAAGGAGAGGTCGAATTCCAAACTTTTCTCTCAAGTATACCCATTACCAAAAAATGGACGTCACTCTGGGACACATGCGGATAGCCAGCTGCCACCCGTGGCTAAAAGTAAGCCAAAAGAGCTTAAACTCTTTTTTTTAGTTCCCCTGAGAAACTCGAGTCTTATAAAAGATGCCACTCTACGAGAGAAGTCCTCGTAGAGTGGCGTCTTTGCGAGTTCATCCCAAACAAAGCGAAACCCTTCCGGGTCTTGGTCGGGAAGATGCAGATAAAACGCCAATAGCCTGATATCAACTTCTACGGCATAAGCTTTAAAGAAGAGAGCTATCAACGCTAATAATAATAAACATTTCATAAGAAAATCCCTTTCTTTTTTAATCTCAAAGGTATAGGTGAAATTTGGAAACAGTCATTTCAATCTTTTTCTTCCAATTCTAAGAAAGAGAAATCCCGAAAAATCCGTCAATAAATGACGAACCCCATTAAAGAGATGATAGGACAGGGCTAAGGCAGTAATCTCGACGGAAATTAGGATGAGCTTTGATGAAAAAAAGAAGAATTGGTAGAAATTCTTATAGGTGAAGCAAATCAAACCTATTTTCATACAACGAAGATAAAAAAAACAAGACTATAGTGGCTAGGAAAGCTCCAGAGATTCTATGGGAAATAGGAAACGTTGAAGTGAGCTATGGCTTATAAATAGGAAGATGAGGAGATAACGGTCAAAGGATATTCATGATATTAGGTTGGATTTATGTTCATTTGCTCTGCGACATACTGAAAAAAAAAAAAGAGTATCGATCAGTCGCCTTGTAGCCAGTGCTTAGCTCAACTCCGAAGATTGACAAGAAGACTGTCACTGTACATCTTTCTTTCAAAAGATGAGAACACGCTCTTTACTAATAGAATAGAAGGTAAGGCAAAAGCAAGAGTGAAACTACAAGCTAAAAGCAGGTGTGCTCCTATTATAAGATAATACGATACCCCTCCCACTTTTGGCGCACTTGTTTGATGAGCTAAGCCTAAGCGCCCTATAAGTCAAAAGCTAGCCTTACAACTAAAAGCAAGGTCGAAATCAATCCCTCTTTTTCCTGTGCTTTACTAGTAGGCCTAATGAACGACCCTTTAATCTATGTTGTTCCCAGTTCAGCCAGGTCTGATTAAGAAATGCTAAAATGAGTGGAGCAAAGGGTTTTAGAGGGAAAAAGGGGGTGGGAGGAAGCTAAAATGGAAGTAGGGAGTCAATTAACAACGAGGTTGTATATTACTAATAAGGACTATTGCGACTAATCTAGCTACCCCGAAGAGAAGGAGGGCCACAAACAAGAGCATCGTTTCTAGATATCCCACAATTAGAGCTATTAGCTTAGCTGGAGTTTTGGTTTTTCAACTGAGTACAGAACGCTAGCTCTCTCTACTTTAACACTTCGTTCACTGCTGGCCCGGAGTAAGGCATGCCACCTTAATGCACTAGCCAGTTAGAAGGATTTTTTCTATTACTGAACCGGCCTTCGAGACGAAAGGAAGGAAAGCAGGCAACATGAGTATGCTACTTCCTGTGAGAATGGCCCTCCCTACTACAGACTACGCTTGGAAAGTCGGTGATAAGCAAGAAAAGAAGAGAAGAATTTGACAGAAGAAAAGAGAAGTCCCGAGAAGTACTTCACTTAGCCTTTCTCTAGTAGTTCTTCTCCTCCTTCCTCACTATGCTTCGCTTGACTTGAGTTGGGAAGAGTCATATTCATATTCCTTTTTTAAAACTCCCCGTAATGCTTGTATTCCCTTACTGAACGGAAGGAACGGTTCCCCTACTCGCTTGCTAATGGACTATAGCCGGAACGAAGGCACGGATTATATACCAAGTCTTTCCCATTCTCCTAGTCTCGCAGTTGTCAGCTTCTTAGCTTTGGGTTTACCCCCTTTCCCCACTAAAAATAAATAAATAAATAAATAACCCTCGATGACTAAACTGCAAAGCCGAAGGCCGGAGCCCCCATATGTGGCCAACAGCAAAGCCATGGTCTATTGCCACGATGTATGGGGGAACACTACAAAACACACGGCTGTAGAAAACGCAGGTATAGCTCAAATGGACCTATACTGATGTAACGGAAGCCTATAGAAAACACACGCAATACTCTCTTGATGGAACAGAAACTAAACTGTTAATTCCTGGTAGTAAACCTCGAATCCACAAGGGGTTTTCCTGAATCCACAAGGAGAAGAAAACTGGAATCCACCAGAGAAATAATTTGACAAAAGTCTGTATTTATTTATAATAGTCTAATTTGCCTCTGACGGCTACAAAACATATAAATACCGAGAAAAACGTCTAAAACCCTAATTTGCACTAATTACGTGATTAGGTGACAAAATACCAAAATTTACCAAAAATGGCAAAATTTAGTTAAATACAAAATCATAAACTACTGACCTTAAGAGTCATCCCAAAACAGACAGGACTTTATTCTAACTTTTAAACTAAAAATTATTAAGAAAAAACAAATATCACTATAAATAGCAAAAACACTATTTTCGGGGCCTTAATGAAGGAATTCGCCTAAATTTTGGCGACATTCATTTTATCCTTTTTTGATGAACTGAAAAACTTTATTAAAGAAAGCACACAACATCAAAACACAGCCATTGAATACTATAAATGCGAACTTGTTTACAAATAAAATAATTTGTTTGAACTTGACTGGTTTATTAAATAGGTTTCAGAATTAGGTTGAATGTATATTTAGCATTGAATTATAAGTCAGTTTTTTTTATTTTAGTTTTTATATACTACTTTTAAAACCTTTTTTTTTTTTTTTTTTTACTTTTCTCGCATTTTCAAAGTACAAAAATACTTTAACACACTTTCAACAAAATCTTTTCAATTTAAACTAAATAAGTTGATCCCAAATAGACACTCAAACTTGGATTATATATAAATAAATATTTTATCAATAAGTTGAGTCTGAGCTGGTCGTGAGCATCAACTCATTTACAATATATAAAATAACATAGAGAACATTATTGATTGTAAAAATTTCTAAATACCCAAGTTTAGGCTTAATCAATAATAAAATTCTCAGACCTATGTGAGTCATACTCCAAACCCTCTCCAGAAAAAGAATATCAATAAATTAAACATTTTTTAATAGGTAAATAGTAAAGTAAGGAGGAGATAGAATTAAAACCACAGTAGTTGGGAATCACAAAGAATGCTATTATTGCTAAACTATCACTTGAACTGCTAAACCCCACCAATAAACCAAACTATTAATTAAATAGGCTAATAGCAATAAACAAGACCGAAGAAAAGGTGATGGCCAGTCATTTTAGTTTTTTAAGAACATATAAGCCAATTAACCAGGTTGCATGAAGTGGGATGTCATTGAAAAACTTATGATGATATACATAAATTATGGTTTAATCAAGTCTTCGGTTCAAGTATAATTATTATATTAGATAAGCATGATTCTAGTTTAATGCCACTGGTGGAGCAACCTTTTTTTTTTTTTTTTAATTTTAATTTTGGGTAAGTACTGGTGGGGCAGTATTGTTACCAAAACCCACTTATAACTGTCATTATTTGGAAAAAAGTGACCAACGCATGGGAAGCTTTTTCATTTTTTTTTTTAATAAACATGGGAAGCTTTTTCATTGTGGGGATTGGAATACTTCCATTTGATTATAATTATACAGTTTTCTAATTCTATTGAGTGGACGTGGATTTGTGTCCCTTTTGCTTTCTTCTTACTCGAGTGGTGAGAGCACATTGTGATGTCAAGCAATCTAAACAATGGTTTATGCATAAAGCACATATCAAAGCTAGGATTTTGCCTAATCTGCTTTGCTAAACTTTAGCGGTTGCGTCAACCCCACCTATTACTGTTACACAGCTTTATTTTATTTTGGCAAAAATACTACTTTCGTTATAATATTTCCACTCAATTCCTACTTTAGTTCTTATTTTTTTTATTTTACTATTTTTAGTTCTTAAAATGAAAAATACATTCTATTTTAGTCCTTATCGTCATCTCACTAACTAAAATTGTCTACATGACAGACGGAGTACACTGTTAGCACAGTAAATATTGACGTGGCCATTAAAATAATATTTTAAAATTTTTATTTGACATTTAAAAATGCCATGTTAGATCCACGTCATATTCTAAATATAAAAAATTAATTTATAAATTTTAACTAAATAAAATTAAAATTTAAAAAAAAAAAAAATCATATGATTTGAGATTTAAATTTATCTTGAACAAGAAAACGTAAGAACACAAACTCAGATTTAAACACAAACACAGACACAGTATTTTCCTTTATTTGACATTTTCTATTTTCTTTTATTAAAAACAAACACAAAATTAAACACACACAAACCCAAAAAAATAAAACCCACAGACACCCTTTCCAAATAACAGTAAAATTCTAACAATTTCGTTAGTTGGCCGGTTTTGAAAGAATTTGTGAAACTAGCATCTCGAGTTTTTAAAACTTGAGATTTAATTAGAACTCGAGTTTCTAAAGCTCGAGTTCAGTCTTTTTCTTATAAACTTACCTGGACAAAATTGCCACGTGGAGCCATGTAGAAATCGAGTTTATAAGACTCAAAATATTCACAATATATCAATCTAACGCTTTTAAACACTCTGTCACGCTTAGTTCAAACACTCAACTCTCTGAGTCTATTAGTTCAAACACTTCTCTCAAACACTCTCTCTCAGTCTCCCAAACACTGTCACTCAAACACCCAAATCAGTCATCCTCAACCCCGTCGGCGTGCAACAAAAATCACCCTCACCCTCACGCTCAAACGCTCTCTGTTTTTCCTCACAATTTGCTTCAAACTTGAAAATCCCATACCTTGATAATACCTTTTCCTCACAATCGGCTTCACCCTCACCCCTACCAACGGATGTTCAGATTTTTTCTTGCATGCTTTCTGTATTTTGTAACATTTTACATTTATTATCAAGCCAAACTTAAACATTTTATATTCATTGTCGAGCCAATTTTAAACACTTACTACTTAACAAAAGTCGACTCATTTACTGTCTATTTTCAAGTTTACACAATAATAAAATTAGTTATACTAGTCTTTTCTCTTTCGTTATTATTAATTTACTGTCTATTTTGTTAGAAACAAGGAGATAAGTAGTTGGTAAGTGAAAATAACTAGTTAAGCGTTAGAATTTTGATGGATGTGATGTATGATACATAGTTAATTATTTAGGATGGTGTTTAGTGGAGCACAAATATATATTATAATAAATGGTGTAATCATGTAAAGAATGGCAAGATGTCTATGTTCACATGGTGCTCAAGACTTTGATGCAATGGAAAATAAAAATAAAGCTATGTTCAACGATCATTGCTGTCACACACAGCCACTAAAACTGTTAAATGTTTCAAAATTGTTGTAAAAGTTGTGCTTTTGGACCTTTTGTTTTTCCAATTCCACGTTACCCACGAAATGGTTGGGAAATATAATCCTTGCTTTATCATTGTTTTTATTAAATGAGAGAAATGAGTGGGAAAAAAAACACAAAAGAGAAAACTATAATTGATTTTTTGTTTTTTTATTTTTTGCTTGAATATAATTGATTTGAATTAGTGCATCCACTCAGCATTATTTTATTTTTCTCTGAAAAGTTTTGAATGCAAACACTCTGGTCCTCTGGAATCTGTAATACGGCAGTTGTTTTTATTAGTGCATATTCGTACGACAAGTCATATTGGTTAAGTGTTGTAACGATTATTTGAAGTAGTAGACACGTGTATATATTTGATTGGATATTAGATATAGTTAGTCTGTTATCCACATATAATAGCCTTTGTAGGCTCTGTTTTTCCCGCCATGCTCTGTTCCTCAAAATGCAGAGAAGACTGGGCTAGACTTTTAAGGCAAAATGTTAGACCTACATTATTATTCATTTGGATCTGCCTCTGAAATCTCTGCTACTTTCCCATACGTGACCATGATTGTTCTAAGAAAATTGGCTTTAGCTTCGTAAATTCAAAAAGGGAGCTATATGGGTCCAAACGGTTTTCTTTCGTTGCAAAAGGGCTCAACAGTCAACACTCTCACATGGTGCCTCCTCATTTTCCTATGCATGATAATGGTAACATTCCAAGAAATATTGTAATGTTAAACTAACATAATTAACATTGTTTTTTTTTTTTTTTTTTTTTTGATGGGAACATAATTAACATTGTTTGTAACTCTTTAACTACTACAAATATTGCACCCCCACAGGTTCACTCTGTTTTACAAACTGGTTTAGTAGGCGTTCATTAATAAAGATCCATTGTTTTCCCCTCAAAAAAAAAATTAAAAAAAATAAAAGATATATTGCACCCCCAATCTACTTGATTTTCAAGTAGGATTATAAATGAACCAAGCCATTCATAAATAGCTTGGACTTGACTCAATAAAAAGCTCATTTATGCTTATTTGTTTATTAAAGAATCAAGTTTGTGCCTACATTTTTTTTGCTTGTTTAATAAACAAGCTAAGTCTAAGGGTCTGTTTGGATAGAACTTATTTTGCTGAAACTGAAAACTGAAAACACTGTAACAAAATAATTTTTAAATGTGTGAATAGTGCCGTGGGACTCATTTTTAATGAAAAAGTTACTGAAAAGTGAAGTTTGTAGGACCCGTGCACTGTTCACGGGACCCACAAAACTGATAAAAGAGGGTTGAAAAGTCAATAAACGATGGCTACTGTTCATGAACAGTAGCCGTTGTCTCCCAAAAAGCGTGAGCAAAAAAAAAAAAAAAAAAAAAAAAAAAAAAAAAAAAAGAGAAGGATCTTCACGAACAAACTCATGAACATTGGTGCTTGACACAAAACAAGTTGACCATAAACTCGTTTATAGGCTTGGTAATAAGCTTGATATAAGTAAAAAAAAAAAAAACCTAATTTAGAAATTTTGTATATTTTCACATGTACCCTCCTTTTCAAATGAAATTCCCATTTTCTTATCTATAATTAATAGATTTAAAAGTGAAGAGCGAAAAAGTTTAATCAAAATTCAATAACAAACCAAAATATGAAAAGGTCAAGAAATCAACATTGCAAGGTTCAAAATAACACACCAAAATTTTGTCTTTCACTTTTGAACCCATTCATTATAGATAAGAAACTGATAATTTCATTTGAAAATGAAGGCTAAAAGTGGAATTACACAAAAAAATTATATTAATTTTTATTTTTCTTTGGTGAATTTAACGTTGTTAAACTACTAGGGAGTTTTTTTTTTTTTTTTGAGCACCAAACTACTAGGGAGTTGAGTGTAGTTTACTTTAAAAAGCTAAGGAGGTTTGTGTACAATTCGAGAAAATAGAAAGGTTAATACACTTTCAGTAAACTTCATGGAAGTCAATGCAATTTTCCCAATGATAAGTGAAAGTGAATGTAATACATACAGCAGTCATTGAATTTGAGCATTCTTTGTATACAAACAACTGAGCAACTAGCTATAAAAGTAGATGGGAAATGCATTTCAAGTATAACTAAATATTTTTTCCGAGCATCAGGAAAATGAAACATAAGATATTATCCCAATTTTATTGTTTTGTGTTTGTCCTTGTCTTAGCCTTTGGCCTAAGTAATTCTTTTAAGCGAATACCTAACCCACTTAGAAAGCAATACATACGAATCATCAACAATGCCAACAATGGACCCCTTGACTACCTTTGTAAATCTAGAGATGAAGATTTTGGCCTAAAAACCATGGTTTTGAAATCTGGACTAGACTGTACAGTCCGACCCGGTTAATCGAGAACTGCCCCTTGAAACAGTTCTTTTAACTCCAAAACCCGCTATACACTGTTGAGGGGAAAATTTTGATGTTCCCAAATAGAATATGGGGTAGCCATGCCGAAACTCGACGATGGGCCCTTAAAATAAAGCCCAAAGGCTATCGGTGTGGTGTAAGTCCGCCCAAGCAAGAGATAAAGGTTGCACCCTAACAAGAAGACAACAATAAAGCCCAATAAACATGTTAGTGTTGTTAGTTTGTTATATTATTAGTCCTTTTACAGCATCATAGTTCAAATCAGTCCTTCAGCGATAAGGGTAAAATTACACTTAGTCCAGAAAAAATAGATTTAAACAATCCAATGGTCAATGATTAAATAAGTTTGGGAATGTGTTAACTCCTGGGGGTCCTTGCATGTCTCAGTTAGGGGAGTTCATTGTACTTTCAGCCATCATTACATCAATGTGAGGGAAAAGTTCAATTGTTACATATACATTATATCCTTCAAATATAAAATAAAAAGTAAAAATTAAAGGTTTCATGGGAAGAGATAGTTTCCAAAACATTATGGCCTTCATCACAATAATACTAAACAAGGATTAAAAGCTTCATTGTTACAAATAAAAGAGGAAAAATAGGATGGAATGAAGGGAGAGAAAGATCCCCAACTCAGTGCAACAAGTATTAAGCTAAGATTTTGGTGAGTGTGTATTTATAAGACATGAATGAGATTAATGTCAGCTATTTTTGAGTGAATGAGATGTGATTAATACTGAGATTAAAGCTTTTTGTGAATATTGGGTTGTTTGTGACTAGTTGGAGGACATTTTTGAGCTGTGGTTGTTTAAAGGGGGAGAAGAAATATCTGGGATTAGATGAGTGTAGGCTAAAGATGATGAGTGGTGAGCTTATGGAAAGCTAAACCACCAGCAAAAATGGCCAACGAATCCCTAAAGTCTCAGAGGGGGTGGCTAGGTTCCTCCTTTTTGGTTAGGGATGCTTGTGTTTTTATAATGGAGCTTGAGGGAAGCATTAATTGACAAGAATCCAAAAACTCATGACTCATCACGGGTGACGAATCAAGGTTAAGCTTCTTGAGAATTTTTGGTCACAAGTAAGAGATTCACTTTAGGGGCTGCCTTGCTTCTTTGGGTAATTATGGGATTTAAGAGTGCTTTGCATTTAATGCCAAGATTTCTGGGGCTAAGCTGAATCAATATGATTATGGCGTGTATCAAGAACAAATCCTAATGCTGCAAACTGAGATTTGGTCCCCCAAGAAGTAAGATTCAACACCCCAAGCCAGGTGTCAAACTCTAAGTCCACTTTAGGAGGTTTCTCTGGAGATCCTTTTATGCCCTCCAAACTACATCTTCCCAATTTTTCCCCTTTATGATTCATGGGCTTGATACATGAATCATGTCTTGAACGTTTTTAACATTTATAGCATCAATTTGTTAAAGCTTGGATAATTTGGTTTCAGCTCCCCTTCCGTTGGAGGTGCAGTTTTGAGGAAGATGATGGAGTTTCATCATTCTTTAGACTTCAGCTGATGTGACAGCCCTTGGGCACTGTTCACATCAGGCAGAAGGTGGCAGAAAACTGATGGGATAGTCCTTAGTCCATTCTCAAAGGCTTGGTTCTCTTGTATGAGTCTCTAGTTGTTCCTTTTGGTTAGGGATGAACAAGGGCTGGTTTGTCCAATTTCAATTCTTTGCTGGGACCTTTTTTTGGGCTGGAACTTTGCTCCATTTCAGCACTTTTAGTTGGGCCACATGGCCCTTTCTTTGCTTGGGCTTGTTCCCTATTTCATGAGATTCTTGGGCCTACAAAATGGGCATTAAAGACATGCTTTGCCAGGGGTTTTTTACTCCTCATGGGCTTTAGTTGTTAGTAGGAATAAAATGAATCCATGAGCTTTAATAAATGTTTATGATAGATTTTGGATATTAATTCCCATGGGCTTTAAATAACAACTTGTTTAGTTTCCCATAATTTTTACTATGGATTACTTTGTAAATGGTATTTTCTTTGGGGCTTTTTTAAATAATGACATTCGATATTGTTCTTGAGAATAATATTTACCATGGGTTTTAAATAAATATAGTAACAACCACTATAATGGAATAATGTGATGTTCTCATGAATTTCTCTATAGATAATCATAATGGACATGTAGGATAAATAATTACCATGAGTTTTGATAATAAATATTATGAATGTTGTGATGTAAGATAGATAGTGAGCATGAGTTTATAATATGAAATAAATAAATGTCATGGGTCTAATAATCATAACTTTCCATGGGCTTTTATAAGATGATTGCCATGGGTTTTGAGAATAGATAATTCATAAATCTCATGAGCTTGTAATATTACGGTAATATGTTTAAGAATCTAAAGTATTGTTCATTATTGGACTTTTAAGTGAAATAATTATGATATAGTATTTTGCCAAGTATTAATAACCTTAGGCTTTTGATAGAATAGTGTCAAGTAGTTAGCTTGGGCTTTTAATAGTGCCAACGTAAGTTGGGCTTTTGATATTACCAATGAGAATTGGGCTTTGATGTTGCCAATGAGAATTGGGCTTTGATGTTGCCAATGAGAATTGGGTTTTAAATATTGCCAGCGAGAACTGGGATTTGATATTGCCAATGAGAATTGGGTTTTGATATTGCCAATGAAAATTGGGCTTTAAATATTACCAGCAAGAACTGGACTTTGATATTACCAATGAGAATTAGGCCTTGATGTTGCCAAAAAGAATTGACTTTGATATTGTCAATAGAAATTGGCTTTGATATTGCCAATGAGAATTGGGCTTTAAATATTGTCAGCGAGAACTGGGCTTTAAATATTGCTAATGAGAATTGGGCTTTGATGTTGCCAATGAAAATTGGGTTTTAAATATTGTCAGCAAGAACTGGGTTTTTGATATTGCCAATGAGAATTGAGCTTTGGATAAATAAATTGCCATGAGTTTAAACCATGGGCTTTGATTATGGATTTGAATTCCATTGATAAAATTGTTTTGCTATAGATTTGAATCATGGGCATTTCAAATATTGCTAAGCATAAGTATTCTTGGACTTTAAATAGAATAGGATATGTTTATCGGGTTCATAGGGCCGATTTTGGGCTTAGCTAAATAATGATAATAAAATTGGATAAAATATGAGTTTTTGGGCTTTTTTTTTTATATTTTATATCATAACCCAATTTAGATGATGAGATATGAAACATTTGTGATTAATATAATAATAGAGCAAAAAAATACTTAGGAAAACCCAATAACTTATTAGCGGTATAAATAAGTGGTACTCAAATAAAATTAAGTGTAAAAAAAAAGTACCCTAATGTGCACAAAAAAACACAGTGAACTGTTCGAACTGCGGTTGAACCGCCCGGATTGGAGAACCGTGGCCGGGTCTCACAGGTCAGGCCAAAATTGGAAAAAATAAGAAAAAGAAGGAGCGTTGTGCCATTTTCTCTGTTGAACTTTGTCTTTTTTATCTCTCATCCTCACCACAAATCCGAAAATGCAGTCCCTAAACACACTAAGTCCACAAAATAAAAAAGAAATGAAAAGCACAAACCTTATCTTTACCCCTTCTTCTGCGTTTTCCAATTTTTCCTTCTTCTTCGTTCTTCTGCATTTATTCTTCTTTTACTTCTTTGGATACCGTTTATTGCTGATTGAAAACTGAAAACACAAAATAATTTTTAAATGTGTAAATAGTATCGTAAGACCTAGTTTTGAAGAAAAATTTGTTGAATTAGACAACTTGTGGGTCCCGTGAACAGTGCATAGATCTCACTTACCAATGCTAAAAACGCCAAACGCAAGACGCATAGGAAAATCAGCCTAATCCAAACGGATACTAAGTGTGTGTTTGGGAAGCACATTTTGCGCTTCCCAGTGGCACGTTTTTTTCTTTAGTGGGTCCCGTGCATTATTTACGAAACCCACAAACTTTTTTTTTTCAGCAAAATAAACATTAAAAATGGGTCTCACGACATTATTCACATATTTAAAAATTATTTTGTTACAATATTTTCAGTTTTCAGTTTTCAATTTTTAATTTTTAACAATAAGCAATATCCAAACATACCTTAAGTCTACAAAATAAAAAAGAAATGAAAAGTACAAACCTTATCTTTACGACTTTACCCCTTCTTCTGCGTTTTCCAATTTTTCCTTTTCTCCGTTCTTCTGCATTTATTCTTCTTTTGCTTCTTTGGCGTTTCCTTTCTTCTTCTGTCACTGGTGCCCAAAACCAAAAGAAAAAAAAAAGTCTAAGATTTTTTCTTTTCCAATAAAGCTGTCTACCAATATGGCAGACACTACCCCTTCCTCGTGAAAAAGTTGGACATGTGGCCACGCTTCAACCATTCATTTGCTTTAATATTTTTTAAAACTTTTTTTCATTTAAATGCGTTTTTTTTATAGGACATTTAAATATCTAATTGCATCATTTATTGGTACTACAAACCCGCATGTACTGTTCTTCTCAACAGCCACTCATGTACTGTTATTGTAAATTAGGATTTATATTATAGATTAAATCGGTATAATATTACATAAATCTATAAAAAAGTGTATAATATTATACATATTTGCATAAAAATATATAACATTGTAGACATTCATTTTGTTTAGAATATAAATCTATTTTATCTTGATAGTATAATGTAAACTAATAATTTTTTTTTTAACAATTAATAATAATATTCCATTGATTTTTGAAATATCATAATGAAAGTTATGATATAGAAAATACATTTGAATGATGGTCTTTATATTTATTTAAATTATTTTAGTTAGTTTTTCTATTTATATTAATTTATTATATTTATCTATATTTTAAATAACTATTAAATTAATTATGACATCATCACGGTACGACCTCGGTTCGACTTCGAAAATCTTGAATCTTTTTTTTCTCCGGTCCTTTGAACGGTTCGGATTTCAAAACCATGCTAAAAACTCTTCATCCCAAAGGAAAATGGGAATTCTCTTTCAATGTCAACTATTTAGGCACGACACATTTCTATTGCTACTTTTGGTATGAAGACTTCCATGTCACTTTTGATGTGTATGTTGCAAACAAAACTTGGGAAAACTACTGTGGTGGGAACCATTGCATTTGGACAGTACAAGACGATGGGTTCTACTTATATCAAATACAAAAAGCTGAAAATGTGAAGGAGCATGATTGGGAAAAAATATAAAGGTGATCGAAAATTCACATATTAAAATAAATGAAAGGAACGATTTGATAAGAAAAAATTTATATGGATTTTACGACCTAGATGAAATGGTAGTATCATTAGCATCAATATCACCTTGACCTTTTTCTTTCTCAAAATTATTAAAAAAAAAAAAATCCTTTCATGAGATCATATCTACAAACTTTTGTTCAAAATCTAGTTTAATGGAAATTCAAATGACTTCTAAGTCACATCAAGTCAAAGTAAGAATAATTGTGGATTGATAGGATCTACTTTGCGTTTGTCATTGTTGATGATACATTTTGCCCTTTACAGGTTTATTATCATATTTGTTGCACATGCGTGTGTGCGTGCACACACACACACACAAAACACACAATTTCCAAATGCATGAACTAAGTTTGTGTACTTTTTCTTCGGAAAGATACTAGAGAGTTAGTTTGGAGAGCATAAAATGGTATGTCGTCAAACTGTTTTGGTTTTCATGAGTAGCCCTGCAAATAGTCTTGGAATGCTTGTAAGCCCATGAGAGCCCATGACATGTTCAATTGTGATAAATTAAGTTACATGAAGTACCTCACTAAGTTGCTCAATAAAAACTCACACCATATTGGCCTTATCACAATTGCTTGACTATCATTGTCAATTGGCCTAACTATTTTTTCTCCACCACTCATGGTTAATCACATCAGAATTGTTTCAAAAATTATGACACAAAAATTTTTACTTTATATTTTTTCTACTTTATATTTTGTCGTTGGGGAGCCCAAGGTGATTGCTTTAAACTTTTTCTAAAGAAAAAGTCTATGGTCAATAAATTTGACAAAAAATTCCACACTCAACTAATGTGCTAGATTGTTAGTGGTATGTAAAAAAAATGATACAGTAATGGTTTCAACTATTATGAAAAATGTTGTGAAATTTTTGTGTATATAGCATAGTTATTAAACCCAAACCAACCTGGCCAGTTGAACTAAAAATCGAGTGACCTAACACCTAGTATGGTTCGGGTGTTTAAATAGACCGTTTTTGCATAAGACCCAGTCAAACTTGGTGGGGTTGTAGTGACTCGGGTAACCTAGATGGGCTTATATAACCTAGTTGGATTTGTAAAATTACATCTATAGGTTCATTTTATTCATTTCTTTACTGTTTAATATATTATAATATAGTAATTTAAAAAGAGAAAACCTGAAAAATTAATTTTTTTTTTCATTTCTCTGTCTATCTACTTACCTTCAAGACTCCCAAACTATCAACTAACTAGTCAATTATTGTGAAACCTTGATTTTGAATTATAACTACTAGTTTAATTTAAGTATATGCCTATTGTTTTAATTTACTTATTTATATTATGATCTCTTAAACACAGTTTTAAAAATCGGAGCGGTCAAAGAACCGAAAAAGAGAGTGATTACTAGTTTTTTGGTCGGATCGGGGTCGGACTGATGGTTGAACTGGTAACATCATAAATACATAATTAATAATTTTAAAAATAAATAATAAGATATATAATAGATTTATAACTAGCAATATTTTGTTTAAAAATATATTTCAAAATTTTTAAAAAATAATTCACAACACATAATAGCAAAGTTATATCAAAGTTCATTTATTATTTAATTTATATATTAATTATTATTGTAAAATTATCACTTATAAAGTTCTATAATATATTATCATTTAAATAGTATATGATTGTTTGGTTATATAAATTATAAAGGTAATGTTGTATATTAAAAAAATTTAAGCATTTATTAGATTTAAATTATATTTATGCCAATGTTTGTGTTGTATTTGCATCATTATATGGCTGCATTTTTTCGGGCAAAAAAAAAAAAAAAAAACATGGATATGAATTATTGTTTGGTTGCCAAAAGTTTTGTAGTTGAATTAACATTGTACTAAGTACTTGGGGGTTTAAGAGGGGAAAAGGTTCAAGCAGTGGGGTTAGCAATATATTATAATTATCTCTAAAAATATCAAGATCACCCTCTAATATTTACCTCTCTCTCTCTCTGTGCAAACTTACGTGGTTTTTATTTGTTTCATATTTGATTTATTTATTTTTTGTTATGCACTTTGAAATCTAATAGAACTTTTCAAGAACTGGTCCAACCATTCCCATTTCCTAATTTCATAATTCAACCACCGATTTCTGATTTTTCCTACTTTTTATCTAATTTTTGGTTTTTAATAAGAAACGGGCCGGATTGATGTTTGATTTTCAATTGAACTGGCTGGTTCAATTTTTAAAATATTGCTCTCAAATTTAATTAATTTTTTTTTTATTTGACAATGCAGATCAATTGGTAATCCATAGGGTTTTTTTTTTTGATAATATTTAACCTATTGATTGAAGTAGTAACACAGCGATAGACTCATAGTTTGGGTTGGCTTAATAATAATGGTACTTTGTTTATAAAAGGGTAGATTATTAAAAAATGGCAAGGCTTAAAAAGCAAATGTTAATGTTAGATGCGCATTTGAATTGAAATTAGGTGTAAGACTTATGTGGAGTTTGATACGGGGGAATATACATTACTCCTGGCATCCAGATTCCTAAGAATGTGACATTCTTAAGAATCACATTCCTAGGAATATAGCTATTCCTATGTTTGGTTTTATTGGGAATCTCTTAAGATTTTTAGGAATGTGAGATGATAATGTTTGGTTTATTCCTAGGAATCTTAACTGAATTATTTATTTTTCCTATTCTATCCTTAGATTTGAATGTGAACTACCAAGTCCTTTAAAAAAAATCTTCATCTAAATAAATAATGAAAAAAAATATAAACTATTAATTAGCAACACATTCATTAAAACTGTAGTCTAACATTTCAACAAAAATAACTATTTAAATTCTCAAATGCTTTATTCTTAATAATAATGGAGGGTCCTCTTCAAACTTTTTTTTCCACATGTAAAATCTAAATAGAATTTTGTTAAAAATATATTAACAGAGTTGTCTATCTTATTTATGTTGCTTTAGCGGGAAAAGATAAAGATAAGAGAAAAGATATTGATGATTTGTTTTTATATTTTATCTTAATTACTTAAATAATAAGGAAAAAGGGTTAAAATTGTTAATTTATAAAAAATACAATTTCCTTTAAGTTTGGGAATCTGGATACTCACATGTTTTAAAAGGAATCACATTTCTACTGAGAGGGTTTTAAGGGAGGAATCCAGATTCCCCTAGCATTTGATTCCCTGGCGTAATTTACAATCAAACATGAGAATCTTTAAACATTTTTAAGAATTATAAAATATTACCCTGTACCAAACGAGGTAATATTTAGGAGATGCAATTGGTATTGATGATTGAGATTTAAAATTACAAAATGCAACTTTAAATCTTAACCTTTAAATATAAAAATGAATAAAAGTAAAAAAAAGTTGTGAGGAGATTGGGGTGAATTGCACCGGATTGCAATTGTACCGGATCCCAATCCGTGCGCATTTAAATGACTTGATCAGCTTTATTGACTGCGTGTGTGCGTGCAGTCAGCAGTGTAATATTGTTGGAAAAGTGGGTTGTTGTATAACAATTATAGAAAAAAGGTTCGGTTGAAGCATAACAAAACCCATTTGTGAGATTTGTGAGATATGAGACCAAAGATTTACCTTTTCGGTGACTCAATCACAGAGTTTTCCTTTGATGAAGGAGGCTGGGGTGCTTCTCTTGCCAACCATTTTGCTCGAACGGTACTATTTCCTTTCATGGCTTCTAACATATACATATATATAAATATATATATATATTTTTTTTTTCTCTTTTTGTGGTTGATGATGGAGATTTTGAAACATCCCTAGCATATATATGTATGTATTGACATGAACAGGTTGATGTGGTGCTAAGAGGGTACGGTGGGTACAACACGAGATGGGCACTGCAGGTTTTGGAGAAGGTATTTCCTCGGGTGGAAGGTGGAGGAGAACCCTTAGCTGTGACTGTGTTCTTTGGTGCAAACGATGCTTGCCTTCCTGACAGATGCGCTGCCTTCCAACACGTGTCCCTGCATGAATACAAGCACAACCTCCACTCCATTGTCTCGTTTCTCAAGGTGAGATCTATCTCTTCCTACAACCACAACATTTTTTTTTTTTAATTTAATTTAATTTTTTTGAATTGAAACAACATTTTAAAGGTTTTTTTTTTTTTTTTTTTTTTTGTCTTCGTTTTGTTTTTAAAATTTAACAAATTTTTTTAACTTTTTGTCATATATTTAATAAACACTACACAAATAACTTTGACATAATACATAATTGGAAAGGTGTCTTTGGTTACCGGAGTAACTGGACTGGTTCGTTAGAACGGCGTTTATGATTGCCAGACCACTGGCACAAGTTCCGGCGGCTCCGGCTATCCATCAAGTCCACCTTACTGTTGACCTATCCAGTAGATGAGGAGAGGGAGAGCTATTGTGTGTTCTTGTAAAATGTTTTACAAGTTTGACCACATTTTAGCTAAAAGATGGGAAAACATTTTCTGGAAAATATATTATTTTGAAACAAATTAAGTTAAGTAGTATACGGGTGAAGAAACATAATTTGATCCCTGGTCCTTTAATCCTTTTGTGACTTGGAACCTCATTGAGTTGAGCCTGTCTAGTACACAACAAACACAGTCGCGCATCATGGGGAAAAGTTGCATTCAGTGTTTTTCTTTTTGTTTTTTCTTAGGGGGTGTTTATTTTAAGTAAGTTGCATTAATCAGTGTTGGAATCAAAGGGAAGATAGCATCTTGAGTGACACGAAAATGAGGGGTGGTTAGGTACTTGTAAAATATGTTGATAGAATAAGTTGAGTGACAAAATATTTTTTAGAGGAATGTTAGGAATATTACAAATTTTGTTATATAGATCTCACAACTAACCAATCACAAAAAATAATTCAAAATTTCAAACACTTAACTTATTTCCTTGTTCAAGTGGCACCAATCACATTCATTCACACATAAATTTTTAAGTTTTTTCTAATAAAATTTGTAGTACCTTTAACATTTTCCTCATTTCTGCAATTTTTTTTTTCCACAAGTACTAGTCTCTTGTGATTGATGCATAATAAAGGTGATGTTAGTTGTGGACATGGGTGAGTGATGTTTTGATCACACAACAGATCAAGTCAATAATCGTGAAAAACATTGTCCTTAGCATTAATCGTGTATATAGTATGATACTATGCTTTGCACTCAATGATTGTACCATTCTAGAGATTAATCAAGATTGGAAAGTGGATTAAGAATTTTACCTGTGGGATGTCGTAGAAATCTTTATGGGGATGGGGGAGTGGAAGAGTGGGACCAGGATGTAACCATTAAGGAGAGATGGTGCCAAAACAAAGTGGGTGTAGTGAAGGCCCGGATGTCATTGTTGTTGTTTGCCACTGGGCTGTAATAGACTGCTGCCATTAGATCATTGATTGCTTTCTGAGGGGGTTAGTTTTTTATTTTAGTTTTTTCTATACTCTATATAAATATTTTTTCTTTATTATTTTTTTTTTCAACTTTTTATTTATTTATTGTTTATCCATTTTGTGGATGCTATAGTGACTAGTCGCGTTTGGCTAACTACTCTTAAACCAAAAAAAAAAAAAAAAAAAAAAAAAGAGCGTTGAGCTAGTTTGTGGGACAGTCTTGGTGAAAGTGAAGCTAAATTTAGTTAAAAAATGGGAATAGAAGAATCCAAATAGCTTTTTCCACTTTGTATGTGTGAGCAGCTAATGATTCCCTCCTGTTCTTCTAGATGGCCTCCCTCTAGACACAAAGCCAAAGTGGAGCCAAGTTGCGTACAAGGACTTGCCTCTCAGTGTCTTTTGAGTTTTTAGGTTGAGCAGAATAGGATTCTCTCCATTTTAATCTATTTCATGGTTAAAATATTATCTTTTGGATTTGATAGTGTACAAAGTGTTAGATTATTTAAAAATTTAAATGACATATTACACTTTTAGATTTGTAAACTTTAATCTGAATCATAGAATTGAAATTGAACATAGTGTATGCATTATACTTCACTGCATTAATGGTTTTAAATGACAAAGATTGTTAGCCACAATGTTAAAGCTAAAAAAATAAAAAAAAGGAAAAAACTTTTGGAAAGCTCATTATCTTCTTGAAAGCTTTGTAGATACCATTGGAATTATTCTAAGAAAATAGATAAAGAGAAATAAATATTAACCAACATAACAAGAATGAAGTATGGATTAAATTTGTAGAAACATACAGTATTAAAATTTAGGGAAGATATGATGAATTTCATATATAATTTTTTTCAAGGTACTTTGAAGCAATTTAAATATTCTCTCTAACGAGACCAGATTTAAATTAAGCTTTCATTCTTTTTCTTGCATTCTTTCCATGCTGTGGCAAGTATATTTAGCTTCTAGAGGGGACACAACCGGCCATATAAAGGAAACATCAGGGTCCAAATCCTCCTTCCCTTTTGTAGGACAAAATATAGGGGACAATTTTTATTGTTTGTTGATTTTTTTTGAATTTTTAAAATGTAATTTTCGTTATTTTAGGTGATAGGATTTTTTTCCCCTTGATTTTAGGTGTTTTAAAAGGTTTTCTGTTCAAATCAGAGTTCTAGGTATCAATTAGGATTAGTTTAGGAATATTTTGGCGTGCAAAATAAGTTTTCTGGTGCCTATATAGGCCTCCAAGATGTATTATGAATTTAGAACATTTACCTTCAATAAAATTGAGGTTTTTATTATTTCTAGTGGATTCCAGTGTTCTTCCTTGTAGATTCAAGGCGGCCCTTATGGATTTAAGGATTTAATGTGGGCTAGAACCAGATCTAGCCCACTTCACGCTTTCCATCCTGCATCACTCCCTCATCGTAATTCAAAAAAGAAAAAAAAAGAAAAGACCACATTATTTTAAGTAAATAACAAAAGATAATTAATGAATTACATGGATGTGTAGTCCAAGGGGTTTGGATACCCTTGTCCCTTGTTTCAGTCACCTTACATATCATATTTATAGATTATTGCATCTTGATAATATTTTTAATTAAGAGGTTTATAATTCTGTCTTGTAGTTATATAAGAAACAAAAAATCATAAAAATATTGTAATATATATATATATATATATATATTGTGTTGGCTTCAATGAGGTCATTGAGACCAACACTTAATGAGGACAAAATTTCATTTCATAAAGACGACAGAGATTGTTATGCTTTGACTATAGAATACTGGTACTTCTACTTTTCATAGTTTAACCTGCTCCTTTTCATTATGGTTTAACGATGTACCTACATTCATAGACTTCAGTTTTGATGGATATGGTTAACTCAAAAGACCATATGTGATTCAAGATTCCAATTTTTTATACCATAAAATTATTTTTAATAATTTCATATAAAATTTTGAATGATTACTTATTTAGAATAGAGGCATTAAAAAATCTTATGTTGGAGTCTCCAATATTTTATACATCAAAATTATTATGAATAATTTCACATAAAAATGTTGAATAATTATTTGTTTAGAACAAGGGCATTAAAAAAAAAAAAAAAAATTTATGTTGGACCACAAAATTCTAATAATCTCACTTGGCCCAACATAACTTCATTATTTGTACTTCTGTTAAAAGGTTTTAAAGGTATACTACTGCATATTTATAGCTTCTATTGTAGATTGAACAACAAATTCTTGTTTCTTGCTATTCTAATAAATAACTTTACCGCAAATATATTAATACATAGAATATCTCCCAACTATTACAAATATCAGATTTGAGGTGACCACAGGTTGTTTAGTAGGGTCTATTTTAATGACACCATCATTTAGGGTCCGTTTGGATACAACTTATTTTTGCTGAAACTAAAAACTGAAATCACTGTAGCAAAATAATTTTTAAATGTTTAAATAGTACAGTGGGATCCATTTTTAATATTTTTTTTTCTAAATAAAGTGGCTGTGGGTTCTGTAAACAGTGCGTGAACAGTGTTATTTGTCTCAAAAAGCAGAAAACGCGTGAAAAAAAAAAGCTGAAAATGTGAACGTGGATCCAAACACTCACTTAATCACTTTTGGATTTGATTTTTAAGAACTCAACAATCTTCTATCGGATGAAAAATAACCCAATTGAATTTGTAGTATTTGGGATCTCCTACTCATGCCACCTCATCTGGTCGTATCCGTATTGTACTACTTGCCTGGTGTAGGAAAGAGTGTTCTATCTGTTTTTTAACTAGTCACTGGTAGTGCTAGTGTTTCTTATGGTTTGCAAATAGTGACTTAGGTTTGTTTCTCTCTATTTGCTATAGTCCATTAGTGGTCTAAAGTGAAATCCTTCTTGTCTGGTAAGCAAGCAAGGGAACCGGCTCCTTCCGTCCATTCGTCTTGCCACAACACAAGCTCTTTATAAGCAAAATTAGAAACTCCCTATAGTTATAAATTACTTGAGGTGACATGTGAACTGCATACCTATGTTGGGCTTTGATTCGGATGACGACCCGACTCGAAATAATGTTGCGTGGTTTTTAACGGGAGATTTTCTGAGGCTTAGTCCATGGAGCTATCGGCCCAAGCCAAGAAATTTTTTTGGCCCATTTTGTAGCCCATTGTGAATCCTGTGCGCAGGATATAGAAACCGTTGTTTTGGTGATTAGGGTTTCTTGATGTAGTTTTTGGAGAGAGAAAAACTGTACAGCCGCACTTTGTATTTTTCCCTGATAATGGTGAAATCCCTGCAACTCCGTGGACGTAGGCAAATTGCCGAACCACGTAAATACTGTCTTGTGCGTGTGATTATTTTTCTTTGGCGTTTGTTTTCTCTATTTTTTTTGTTTCTGACAAGTTTGGGAATTTCGTGTTAATTCCCTACAACCTAGTATGTTTCAAATATCTAATAATCCATTAAATAGCCAACCAATGTGATTTTGTGGGAATCCATATACATATCTTCTTTAATATCACTGTTTAAGAATGATGTCTTCACATTTATTTGATTTAGTTCAATTCAAATAATACAGACATGGATATAATAGCATTTAAATATTGGATTCTTACAATTGGGGGAAATTTACTTTATAATCAATTCAATAATGATGATTTAACCCTTTGCCGTCAATCTAGCTTTGAATATTTCCACTTCTTTTGTTGCTTCTCAGTCAGTGTCTCTGTCTCTCTAATCTATTTTTGCATCTATCCATTTACATTTTTTAATGTCTTCTAACTAGCCTCCAAACACCCTTTTTCACATAGATTCAAACTCCTTCATTCATAGCACTAATGCATTGATTTGAAGCAATATCTTTTATGGATTGGGAATATGTTGCTAGGTCTCGTAAATGTTGATGAGCTTTCATTTTCTCATAGTTTTCACAATTATAAAATATTTAGAAGTTTGAAAGCTTTTTATTGGTGTTGGATCTACGAGTTCTACTACCATCAGCCATATATCTATTTCTTATTTCAAAACTTCTTTGTGAAAATCATTAATGCCTCTAATGTCAGGACGGTCTTCCAAGAATTCCACAAACCTTGCTTTCTAATATTACTTTTTATGCTGGATCATATAACTATCTTGTCTAGATTGATGGGGGCATATCACCATAATACATTTTTCTGTTTTACACAATGCTAGCTTTCTTACCAACAAAACTAGGAGTTTTCTAAGGTTTAGTGGGAAATCTATTTATGATATGCATAGGAGCTAGGATAGCTTCACCCTCAAGGAAGTCGAAAATTTTTCTTGTGTTAAATTATTGATTGTCCCAAAAGTTTAAGTTGTTTTCGGAAACGGTGAATTTAATCATTTAATTATAATTTTAATACCCTCCCTTACATGTGGGTCTAAACTTCCCCTTAATAAGTGTGGCCCAACACATGAGATTTTTAACATTTTAAATGGGAGGTAGAATAAAGCCAGGGATCAAATTTAGGATCTCCTGCCTTGATACCATGTTAAATTAGCAATTAACCCAAAAGTTTAAGCTGTTAGGAAATTGTGAATTTAATGATTTAACCATAATTCTAACATCTTGTCATTATAGATTTAACCAGGCTGACTTAGCAACAAATCCCATAACTATTTAAACCAGTTCAAGTTTCTGTTATATATATTACTTTGTCCTAGGGGATCCATATATTGATGCATCTACCGGCTTATGCTTGCATTGAATTGATTTACAAACAGTATGGGGGTAATTCTTGCCGTAGTACAGCTGCCATCTTGATGCGGTTGTAAGGTGGGGGCCAAGGTCAGTTAGTATTGCACTTTGTAAGTTCCTTTTTGGATAAATTTACCAAGACAAGCTAGATAATGCAGTTGAGCTTTTGTCCAAATGGCAGTAACACCCTTGTTTCGATGTTTTAAAGAGGGGAGGGGAATATACATAAAAATTGACAATTTTAACTCTCTTTTGTTAATTTTAAAGAAATAGGTATATATTTACATTAGGGAAAATTGATAATTTTTTTTTTAATTATTGAACCCCTATCCTCCCCATCCAAATTCCCCCAATTTGGGGGAATTAAAAATGAGGATTGGCCGGTTCAAGCGATACGCAAAGATAATGACATCCTTTGTGATGCTTCATGTTCATGGTTCTAACCCCACCTCCCCCCACCCCTGCTATCAACCTATAAAAAAATGATAGAGGGGTTTGGAGGGTAAGAAACTTTTGCAAATACCCTCAAACCCTTCCCCCTCCTTTTAAAGAACATCAAAACAAGGTTCATTAGACCCTCTCCGTCCCCTTCTTTCTACTCCCCTCTCCTGTCCCTCAATCCAAACATAGGATTATAGGAGATCCTTCCCCCTCCCCCCCCTTTTCTCTCAGGGCCTCTAGGGGTTTTGTGGGTGAATATTCCATCTATTTGGGCTCTATCTATTCACCAACAAAACCAAGGAGGTGATGAAATCATTTTTACAAATAAGTGTTTTATTGCGCCCTTTCTTATTGGTTCTGTTATGTCCAAACATAAAGGGGTCTGTTTGATGGTTGAAAGCCTTTGTGCAAGTTTCTTCTGGTTAAAAGTACACTTCATTGTGTACATTTGAAGGCTCATTCAATTAACAATTTCTTGTTTCTTTTGGAAAATTAATGCTTACTTGTGCTAGGTTAAGTTCCAATCAAATGTATTTGAAGCGTTAGTTATTTTTGCAGCGACCAAGTGTCTTGCAAATTTTACTGTGTTGATTAGTGAGGAGCACTTGAGTCCCATGTGGACTTGAACAAACTGACTTTGCAAATTCGAGGGGGTTATGTAGAAAAAATAATTAATAAAAAGAAGATATTTTACATTCTTTCTTCCCTGTCCAATTTCAAATGTTTTTACCTTTTTTTCCTATCTTTTTTGCACTGTAGGATCAAGTAAATTTCAAAAGGTCAATGCTATTATTTGCTACACATTTATATATACAATCAAGGTGTTATAATGAAACCATGAAAACAAAAGATTTAGAGAGAGGAGAGAGCGGAAATAAGGAGAATTATATGTTTGTGGTTCAGCGTGACAGCCTATGTCCACAATGGAAGCCTTTAGTGGCTATAGCTTTATTAAATTGTTGTTTTACAGTGAATCCTAAGTAGGGTATATATAGCAACTGCAGTTGACTTTGTATAATCTCTTGAGTGGTCTAAATCAAGGACAATTATGTTTTAATTTTAGTTAATCAAGGATATCATCATGTGCTAAATGTGATATGCATGATTTACTTACACAAGGGATCTATATCTATTAGTATCTTGGCAATTACTAGTTAGGTTAGCACCAAGTTGCGGAGGAAAGTGGCTTCCTTTCTTATACCTGGTTGAAAATTACATTTGTTTATATGTTCTGTAGATGACAACTACGATCAACATAGCAACCATAGGCATAAAAATTTATGGACCATAGCAAGTAGTAGGAGCCTCTCCCTGCCCATTGTTTACATTAGTTTTTCAAACCCTTTGTTCATATCTGCTTCAATTTATAAAAAACTCCACCATTGCTTTAGTGAAACAAGGACATGTAGTTGAACTTTCTAATCGTATTCTTTGGAAACACACCTCTGCATAGCTACATTTACATTGAAGCTTTTATAGTTAAAGCTGTTGAAGACAAGAACAGAAACAAAGAAAAACGAAGAGTAGCAGAACTGTGTGGTATAAACTGGATTAATGTACATGCAATTGACATTGAGCAGGCCTGAATACATAGGTCTTTAGGGATGACATCTTACTGAGACAAATATCCTTGATTAGGGCTAAAATCAAGGAAGTAAAAATGGTCCTTGATTTTAGCTCAATCAAGGGCGGAGATATACATGGAAATAGACTCTATACTAAGAAAATCAATGCACAAAACTTATTTTCAAAGAAGAAAATTAATAATAAAAAAAATAGAACAGAAGTTATTTGCTACATGGATCTTGATAAGTTACTCTTATATTCTAATTTCTGCTAAACTAAATGTTTGCTTTCCATTTTAGGCTCTCTATTACTTTACATTTTTTCTCTTTAAATCTTTTGGGCTCAGAAACAATGGCCAAAGACTCAAATTCTTCTCATAACACCTCCCCCAATTGATGAAAATGGACGCCTCAGGTATATTCTACCATACAAGATCTTAAATTTCGTCATAAAATCTATGTTATCTTTGAATTTTTGTTTATCTTGATGTCCTTTAGTTCTTTATGGTGATGTACAATCTTTGGTCATTGAGACAACAATCTTAACTTTTTTTGATGTGAACTTAAATTGAGAATAAAAATTAGTTCAGTTTTGACAAAATCCTTTTGATGCAGAAATCCTTATTCTGAAAATCCAGTAACTCAGCCTGAGAGGACAAATGAAGCTGCTGGTGCATATGCAAAGGCATGTGTTGCTGTTGCTGAAGAATGTGGGATCCCAGTGTTGGACCTCTGGACAAAAATGCAACAGTTCCCTGACTGGGAAAATGCTTATTTGAGGTACTGCACGGTATTTTTTATATGCATGGTTAGCATGTTTGCACGAGCTTCACATAGTAGATGGTGACTCTTGGACTAAGTATGTGGATTAACTTCACATGATTATCTGATGGTTCTTGTAACTTCAAGTTGGTATGGAGTTGACTTTTGTGTATGCTAAAAATTAAAGGTATAATATACTTTTCACCAAGAGCCTTGTAGCTTAGTGACATTTCCTATTCTCTTTTATAAGAACCAGGATTTGAATCCCTCCTCTCCACTTGTTCATTATTATTATCAATATATAATTTTCATATCCAAATTAAAAAAACTCGGCAATTAATTTTCATAAAAATTTAAAAGGAACCAACTTTCTCCTTTTGTGTATTTGTTGTTGAATTTATTTCACACAAGTTTTAATGTTTCATGTCAATATTTTGTCTATGTATACAATTACTTTAGCCAAGAGTCTTGTAGCTCAATTGGTTGGCACCTCTAGTGATTTCAATGGAGGCATCCAGGTTTCAAATCCCTTATCCCTAAATTATTGAATTATAAAAATAAAAAATAAAAAATGTATACAATTCCTTTACCTTAAGACTAGAATATACCAAAATTTTAGTATTTTCCAGCCACCTATCTCAGTACTCTTCTCTCCTCTCCTCTCCCTCCATCTCCATCTGTTCCAAATATATCTTTAATGTTAGATGGATGCAAGGATGGAAATTGATACATTAAAATTTTTTCATGGACTGAACAACTGGATCAATTTGAAGGATGAAATCCAAGTTTGGATCAAGTTTTATAGATGAAAGTATATTTCAGCCTAAAATTATACCTTGGCATTTCTTTTTTCAAGAGATTGTATGGTATTGAATTAAAAATCAGTTTGCATAGGTGAACTTGTCAATTCTCAATACAGCTAGCTGTTGGTATGACTTTATACATATCATAGTTATTCTTTTGGTGGTATGGTTTCTTAAAAATTGTTCGAATGACCTTTATATTTAATGAAGTTATTAGATTTTGAGAATTTGGTACCATGGGCCATTTGCCTAAATGGATCCTTTTGATTGCCATTAGTTATGAGTGGCTTACAAGGATTGTCCAGATTCTGTATTACATTATGCGGGTAATATCGTGTTGTTAAGGGTTATGTTATAATGCCCGGTGATGATTTTTCATGATCTGAAAATGCAGAGATGGTTTGCACCTTACTCCAAGTGGCAACAGGCTTGTGTTTGAGGAACTGGTCGTGAAGCTGAGGGATGAAGGCTTGAGTCCGGAAAATTTGCCAGTTGATCTTCCACTGTTTACTGAGATTGATGTTGATGACCACCCTTAAGTTTTTCAACAAATAACATTAGTATGTGTCGGTCGGGTCTTATATGGTTTTTTTTTGGTGCTAAATTATGGTTATAGTAATTATCAACTAAGTTGGTACCCAAGGAACTCTTAATTATGGGTCTAAATTATCTGCTTGATCTAATTGCCTCTCTTTTGGTGGAAAGCACTGCTTCTTTTTGTGTTAAAATAGCTTTCATGTCCAATGTTAAAAGTCAAACATGCTGAAATTCTATATGAGACGTCTTAAATGATTTTATAGAAGTGTTACTTCTTGTTATTATTTATTTAATTTAGAAGTTTTTAATTTTTACTTCCTATCATTGGAAAGATATGCGTGTCTTTTTACTTGAGGAAATTTACAAAATTGTTACCATTTATTTTTTGGTTTATGCATTCAAACGGACATGAACAATTAATTAGGTGATGAACAGCGGGATGAGCTAGTAATAGTTTGCTTAATTATAATATATATTTTTTGCTTCAATATAATTTATAGAAGTAAAAAAAAAAAAAGTACACAAATACTTGTGTAATTCTTATTTTGTAGTATATGATGTCATTAATATCTAAGGATTTTGCTCTGAATATCTTCACGTCATTAAGAAGAAGAAAAAAAAAAAAAAAACACATTGTTAAGCATAATTAAGAATTTAATTGATATGTTGAATGAAATAATTATTGTTAATATTATTGTGTTATTTTGCATCAATTTTTGTTTTTTTGGTTCTGATAATAGAAAATTAAAACACAAATCCATTCCATGAGATATAAACATCCTTCTAATCTTATTAGCATGAATGAGAACAACGACTAGATTTACATATATATATATATATATATTTAGAACTTATTTTTTATTTATATGTAGAAAAGTGTTCGGACTGTTTTTAACTAACTCACATAAATGATTTTCGGATCCCAGAAGCCCCTTGTAACTCTTGTGGGCTACGCGTTCCACCACAAATTTGGAGCTTGTAGCCCAAGTAGACTATTCAATTTTAGGTGCCACCAAAGCGACGAGATTGACGATAAGGTATCTGAAGAAATTGTTAACAAAAAGAGAAGAAAACACTACCCCCACTTGGTGAACAAAAAGAGGGCAAAAATACCTTTTTGGCCCCTATATTTTGGACCAATTTCTAGTTTTGTCTCCACTTTTTTGAACTCCTATTTTGGTCTTTGAAATTTTGAAATCGTTTTTAATGTTATCTCTACCATCATCTTACTAATGAAAATAACCTACATAGCACACGGAGCGGAATAGACCGCTGACATATAAATACCAAAGTGGCCATTAAAATAATATTAAAAAATTTATTTGGCATTTAAAAAAATTCCATGTCAGCTTTTGAATTAAAAAAATTACAACAAAAAAAATATTTTCTCAATTTTAAATTAAATTAAGAAATATAAAAAACAAATTATTATTATTATTTTTTTTTTCAGTTTTAAAGATAGAGAAAAAACTTTGTAGTAACTTTCTCAACTTTTCTTGAACTTTCTTGGCAAGCAAACACAACATCACAAAAATCAAATTTACCAATCTTTAATTGCGGTAGACATAAAAATCAACCTAATATTATATTAAATAAAAAACCATTTGAAATCCCAATAACCCAAATCAAAAACCCCAAGGTTCCCAACCCACTTACAATCAAGTCTCCAAATGGGCTTAAGTTCTCTCTCTCTCTTTGAGCACCGTGACTAGAGATGCCGAGCCTATAGATCATGCCACCACCACCACCAACGGCAATGGCTCCACTTCTCGCAACTAATGGCAGTAGCAGTGGGACATGAATACAATGACATATAGGTAGAGGGAATAGAGGGAGAAGGTCTTGTAGAAGAAATATTAAAAAGACGAGAAATACTAGACTAGGAAAAAAATTAAATAAAAATAATTTGAAGACCACTTTATGATTTTTCATTAGTTTTTCTTTTCATAATTATTTTATGTTATGATTTTTTTTATTGATTAATGATATTATGAATTATTTAATATACATTTATTTTATGAGTATTTATTTATTATTATTATTATTATTATCCGGTGTGTAACCACGAAACGGTGCACCGAAACACACTTATACCAAAATATACCGTTTCCATAGCCAATTCGGAAGGGAATTCAAAACCTTACTCTAAACCCATGGCCGAAAACACACTTGAGTTATGGTTTTGGGATATGAGTTTGATTGGTGGGGGATGGATTGGTTTTGGGATCTAGGTTTGATTGTTTGATCTTGGAGAGAGAGAGAGAGAGAGAGAGAGAGAGAGAGTGGTGGTGATTTTGGGATCCAGGTTTGATTGTTGTTGTTGTAAGACAAATTGGCTTAGTTTTCCTTGGTTTAAGTGTTTGAGATTTTTTGTATGGGTTGGTTATATATTTTTTGGATTGATTTGGTACTTTAGGGCTTTGGGATTTGATAATTTTTTTTAGCTGAATTTTATGGGTGGGTTTTTGTGTGTTTGTTTCCCAAGAAAATTGTTAGGTTTATGGGTTTGCTGGAGATCGGTTTGGTTGTTGGGTTTGATTTTTTTTTTGGGGAGATTTTAGTGTTTTTGGTGGAGGAAAGGGAGTTGTATGTGTTTTTACATGTTTTGTTGCTAAGAAAATGCAAGAAAAGAGAAGAAAGTTTGGATTTTTTTTTTTTGGGTAATCAAATTGGGGAAGAACATGAAGAGCATGTTAGTCTGTTCTTCCAAAAAAATAGTGAAAAGAAATTAATTTTTTTTAATTAGATTGTATGATTGTAATTTAATTTATTTTTTGTTTAAATTTTTGATGTGGCTTATTTATTTTTTAAAATTCTTAAAATTATTTTAATGACCACGTTAGTATTTAGTATGCCAATAGTGCACTCTATGTCAAGGTTTTGAATTTTATTCCTAGAATTTCTGAAGTGTTCCATTCCGATGCTTCAACTAGTGCAAAAAACCCCTTTCCGTATCGTTCCAAATACTGCCTTGTACCGGTTTGAAAATGCTTTCCGACAAAAAAATTGGGGTTTTAGGTGAGGTAGGAGTTCTAGACCAAGATGATTTGTCGAAAAAACCAAAAAAGAAAAAAGAAAAAAGAAAAAGAAATAGAAAAGGATGAGAACAAAGATTAACAGAGGCACGGTGAGATTGTGAGGAAGTCCGAGACGATTACCGAATTTGATGTTTTTCCGTATGAAAAACTCACGTTTTGGCCGTTGATGATAGTCGTTATTCTAAATTTCTTCTTTTAGGGTTCCTTTGGTTGGAGGAGTGGAAAAGTGGGAGGATAGAAAACAATTTCAATAATTTAAGAACCAAAATAAGAGTTAAAAAAAAATGAAGACCAAACTGAAAAATGGCCCAAAATCTTGGGACAAAAAAAGTATTTTCTCCCAAACGAGAGAGGCTCTCTTGTGTAAGTTTCGCTCTCACCAAATTTTTATGCCAAAAAACTTATTCCCTTCCAAAAGTCCTTGTAGAAAAGGAACTTAATAATTACAAAGATTGAAGCAGCGCACGAACACAAGTCAAAAGGATATAGCCCACTATTTTGGGCTCAACAAGAGGGCCCGCAACTAAAAAAAAATGGCAAGAAAAAGAGGATAAAGATGCCAATGCATGCCTGGGTTTTGAACAAACACAAACTATTTTTTTTTGGTAAAACAAACACAAACACAAACACAACCAAACACAAACTATGTAACACGTAGTTTTTGAGAATTAGATTTTTCTATAAGCATGAGGGCAATTAAGAAGATACACTTAGTTGTGGGATAATCATTTATGCCAGTCTCTTTCAAGTGTCTTGTTGAATATTGCCTCAATTGTCTAATTAGTTTTGGTTTGGTTTCCTTGACATAGAAGGAAATGTTTTTTCTTGGTATAAAAGACAAGGAATTTACTTGGTGATAAAGATTCTCCTTGATGTAAAAGGAAAAGTAATACTTATTGAAGAAGTAATGTGTATTCCTTTTTCATCAAGGAATATGTTTGAAACTCTACAAATAGGTATTGTTGCAAACGGTTTGGTGACTTTTGCCTAAGATTCCTTCCACATGGGGAGAGTTGAAAGGCTCCTAGAAGAACATGAGTGATTTTCTTCGAAGAGTAAGTTGGTTGATTTTTTAGGGTTGAAATATTACTTGTGGTTGTGTGTTGAGAGTTTGTTTGTTTTGTGAGTGCGAGATAGTTATTCTATATGTATTAGGGGTTTGGGTTTATAAGTTTATGTTGGTGAGGTTTGTGAGTGTTGCTTGTGTGAGTTGTGAGTGTTGATTAATATTGTTGTAATCCATATCATTAATAGTGAATATTTTGGTTGGCGTTGCCTGTGGATGCAGCCATGGAGTTAGCCGAATCACTTTAAATATTGTCGTCTCTTATGGATATTTTATTTTCTTGTTTGTGTTAATACATTTTTGCTAGCCCCCTATATAATAATTGATATTAGAGCTTCTGATGTTGCACAACATGTCTAGTGCACGGTTTAACATTATGATAAGGACACATATGACTCTTGACTAATAGCCCTCCAAGCACTCATAGAGAGCCACAAACTAGACTTAGTACTGAGAAGCTAGTGCAATAGGCACAGAGCTAGGATAAGAATGTTACACAGTTAAAAATTAAGTGTCATGTGCCCAACTGAAGGTACAATGCCCAGTACACAAACGCACACATTGTTCTTGTATTTTTCTCTTTTTCAATTTTTGTTTTTGTTTTTCATTTAAGATCAAAACAAAAACACAAAATGTAGACTATAATGCAGTACTAATTGAACCTAACCTCAAATGCTTTGAACTCCTAAAATGGATGATGATCCATGAAGACAAACAAAAGGAGTCAAAGTTGTAATGCCTTAAAAAAGATCGGAAGAATTTGAATAAAAGACAGATGGGAGGGACTTAGGTCTTAGAAGTCTTTTTCATCCACACAACATGAGGCTTGGCTTGTGTAGATGATGAGGTTTTATTCCTCAAAAGATGAAGAGGAGGACGAGAGGAATTCACTCCAAATAATTAAGTTAAAAGGCTGAAGGCCTTAATCAATTCATTGAGTAAGGGCACAAGATAAAATGCCTTGGGTTGAGACGCTTTTCTTTCTAGCCTACAATAGTACAATTTGAAGCAGTTAGGACAAATTGTCTAAAGCATCATCATGGTATCGACATAAATATGGAGCGCGAGGAGGACACTACTTCATAGGAATAGGATGGACATTGGTCTTTGGCACAAACTCAACAATGACCTTCTTAATCTTGTAGACTTGAGGTTGCTTAACCTGAGGTTCAACCTTTTTGGATTGGGGCAAAAGCCAGCCTTAGCCCTGAGGATTTGAGAGAGAAGGGACCAAAAGATCCAATTTTTCTATATCCTATCATAGATTCATAGTCTTGTCATAACTAGATTTTTGAGAACTAAAAACCTCCTTAGGCTTAAAACTTGAAATCCACTCCAACTCAGTCCTATCCTGACTCGATTCACACTCCAAGGTTCTTAACTAGTAAAACAAAGGAGTATTCTCTTTTTTGGTAGCATCCAACTAGGTGGTCTCATTTAACTTAGCCAAAAGCTCTTCCTTTTCCAGTTCCACCTATAGACATCGCATTTTGTACCCCTGTTAATAAATTTTGGTCCCCGGCTATAATGATGAGCTTGAAATATGTCAACCAAGGGAAATTAAAGAGTTCTCAATATTTTGGAGGTAATCACAACTCAAAAGTGCTTAAATTGCTTTGAAAACAATACTGAAAAATGATATTTGCTCACTTTTTTGATCATAAATTTTTAACCACAAAGAAACCTTTGGTGAAATTTATTTCATTGAAAAGTAGACATCCCGAGTTTCGATTTGAACACAAATTTTGCCTAATTTAAATTAAACATGAATGAGTTATGACCATTTGAAGTTGGGTTAATAGTGTAGTTAAATCAGGGTTCTAAGTGAACTTGCGTACGTAGCCCTCAAACATGCTTATGCAGGTCAATTTCCAGGCCTTTAGAACATCAGTTTTGGGCTCCCAACACTTCAATCTTTTATGGAGGCCTCTAAACCTT
The DNA here is from genome assembly GCA_030021035.2 of Notholithocarpus densiflorus. Lineage (NCBI taxonomy): Eukaryota > Viridiplantae > Streptophyta > Magnoliopsida > Fagales > Fagaceae > Notholithocarpus > Notholithocarpus densiflorus. Next base: position 3,792,245 of record JARYZH020000030.1, read on the forward strand.
TAGGAACGTCAAAAAAACCTCTGAAAACCCTTGTTTAGTCATATAAATACTCACCTTATGTCTCCAATCCAAAGGCTAGCTAAAGAGAGTTTATTTTGGTGCCTCCACTTTTCTAAAACCCTATTTCATATTTTCTAAACACTCACACAACACCTAAGTATGTTTTTTATAGATTCAAAATCTCTCTTTAGCAATCTCTTAAGGCAGAAAGTGATTCTTAATATGGGGTTCTAAATCTTTTTTCAAAAGAATATTATTTTGAGTTGTGATTCCTTGTTTCTATTGTGTTCTTTGGTTATCCTTGTTATCTCTATATAATCTCTGTATTGTAGACACTGAGGGATCAGTTAATTATCCCTAAATCTGTGATTCTAAACCAATAAAGTTTTCTTTCCATGATTTACTACTTTGCTTTGTAAGATCCATATGAATCTCTTGTTATAGTTTATTTATAAGTTTGTTTTGTTTAGTTTAATGATTATGGCTTTCTTTTATGCATGTTAATATGATCTTAATTTGATTATAATATGTTTTTTTCGTTGTTCTTGTGTCTTTCTTTGTGTTCTTGTGTTAGATAAACATGTTTTTCTTGATGTAGTTTATTTTATGTTTATCTTTAATTTGTTTAATTGCCATGTTCCTTTTCTTTTTATGTTAATCTAATATTGAGTTGATCATATTTGTTTTTAGGGTTTCTCAAATGTTTTAGTACTTGTGTTAGACTCTTTGATATGATGTAACAAAGTGATTTTTCTAGATTCTGCATTAAGGATGCGTACACATGCTCAAGGATGCGTGCAGGGTTTCGACCTTGCACATACACAAGTTTGAGTTTGCGTATGCACACCAAATCCAGATTTGGGCCAAAACCCTAATTTTGATTTAATTAATTAACTTCCATGTGTTTTGTGATTTGTTTGACTTTCAATTCTATGTTTTAGGTTAATTAATTGATATTTTGTTTCCTATGTTTATTTAAGTCTTTTTTACCATGTTTGGTTTATTTGATATTTTTCCTTACATATTTAATTTGATTGTCAGTTTTCCTTTTTAATATAATCTGTTTGATTATGTTTTAACGTGTCCCTATTTTTGTTGTGATGTGATATTTAACATGTTGTGTGTGCTCTTTTCATTTAGTGCATGATGTATGTTTAGCTTTAGGGTTAGGACATACTTAAAAAAATCTTTAATTAAATATGACCCATCAACAGATATGGAGGCCAGTCCACAAGTTGGGCGGTTTTGGGTGTCTAACACCTGCCAAGTCGTACCTTAACTTCGAATCCAATGTCTAGTGCGTAGACCAAGGTAAGTGAGTAGCCCAAAAGACCTGATTTGGCTCCTGGACCTAAATGAGGTGGCGACTCCCAGATCTCCTCCTTCGGCCCATTCGGCTGAGGCATACCTCCCATGGGGGGCATGAACCATGCGTGTAGTGTGAGACAGTGCGCTCACACCACCACATTTAGCTTAACTAATGCTAACCTAGTTGTTTTCACCGACCTAGCTAGAAGCAATCTTACAAAGCTTATTATAAGCTTCTTATAGCATGGCATTATTAGCTAGTTCATCATAAGTTGAATTCACAAAAACTTTCAACTGCCACTCTTTCTTCCACTAGAGAGGTTGTGAAAGCCATGAACTTTCCCTCCTTTTTACTCTTTGATTCACTATTCTTGGACTCAACATCACTAAGGGTGGCTGCCATAACCCATTATGTGACCGTAACCCACGCTACCATGATCCATTGACAACATGAGTCAAGGATCAACTTAAGAACCAAATTCTAATATGGAGTTAACTTGGCTTTGATTCCAATTGAAATGACAGTTTAAACCCCTTGATTTACTTTATAATGGGAATAACCCAACTTTATGAAGCGTATCAATTATGATGTTCCTTAATATTCCATTAACAAGCCTTGATAAACAAATCCTATTTAATATATTGTGCAGTAAAATAAATAACACTAGTGATTTATTGACAAAGTGAAAAACTGATGGACAAAAAAAAAAATCCTTCGAGTATTAACACTGGTCTCAAATAAAAAAAAAATTCAATTACTGGAATCGAAGTTTCATAATTGAAACATACACATGTTTCTAATAGCTTCCAATAGAAGAACTAACAAATGTGATCCCCACACTACTCAAAACCCTCCTAGACTCTTTTAATATGGAACTCTCTGCACGAACCTCATCTATGACTTCAAGGACTACCTTGAAGCTTCTTCACAATTACGGTTTGCGATGGCTACATGGCCGGTTTCAATTTTCAATCATCAATTAATTTTAACAAACCGTCTTCTAATTTATTGCTTGATCTTCAATATTGTGATGATATAGAAAGAATTAGGTTTTTCGCTCTTTGATGCACAATAATAGCTCTCTCTTGTTTTCAATCCATTATAATACATCCTTGTATACTTTAGCATGTAAGGCTTAAATTCTAATTCATTACCCAATTTATTGGATCTTTAAAAGAATTCAGCTTCTTGATTCTCGATTGAGATTTGATCAAGAGTTGATCGATAAATAATTCTTGATCTATCAAGAGTCAATTGAGTTGCAGTTGAGAAATTGAAGATTGCATTAACTTGAGTTGAATCTATAACATCATAAAAAATTAAACAAATATTACATTGTCATGAATTAAGTTTTCCAACACCATATCTAACACAAGTCATATCACTCGTTAGAAGATGTGTTATAGTGATCATTAGTGAAGAAAAATGGTGGTTAAACTATGTGGGAAAAAGCAGTTTGAAACATTAGGATTTGGTTTCAAGGAATCGTTCGTTTGCCATTATTTCCAAACATGGAAAATATAGAAAAGGAAGAAGAAGCAGTGATTGTTGATAACATGCTCACACCATTGGCAGTTAAGGGGATTGAATGTATACGCTGTAAGGGTTAAATCAATGGCATGGGTAAGAAGGTTAGGATTCCATGTTAGAATTAATTTGTAATTTTAATAAAGAAATTTCTAAATGATGTGTAACGCCCCAACCCAAGTAAAAAAAAAAAAAAGGGGGGTCAGATTTCTGACCCACACATGAGCTCTCTTGTAACACCCCGACCCAACTTTATAATTAAACTATATGTTTGAATGGTTAATTATTATTTTAAGCCATTTTCCTTTTTATAATTAATAGAAGAGTATTTAATAAGCATATTATTTTTTAATACCTTTGAATAAGAATTGTAAAGATTATAAATAATTGAAATGACTATTTGTATTATAAATATATACTTAGTATGTGCAAAATTATATTAAGTGGTTTAAGTTATTAGATACATAGTTGGTGTTTTAATTAAGCATGATGCATGAGATAGTATACTAGAAATTCCACCCACATGTAACCAATGGAAATTTAACACATAATGCCAAAGTTTCATGCATGTTGACAAACCCATGCAATCACCAAGCTCCACCTCATCCCTTCTTTGACTTTTCAATGTAACTAGAATTTCCATGAAACTATCCCTCTCTATTCCCACGGGTCCAAGAAAAATCAGAATTCTCACCTCAACTTTACTCTCTTTTCTCTTAAGGAAAGAGCTAGGAAGCTCCCTTGAGTCTTTCTCTCAAACCCACGGGTCAACACCTCAAAAGGAACATTAAGCTTCATCTCATTTCTTCTTCATACTCTCTCAAGAAACTAGAAGACTCAAATACTCTCTCAAGCTCTCTACCTCTCATACCTTCGGGTTCAGCCACTAGGAAAGGGAAATCCTTTCATGCAAGAGTGATTCTACTTCTATTCCTCCTCAAGAACCAGAAATTGGGTAAGGGTTCTAGCTACTCTCACCTTAGTATCCATGATTTCTTCAAGGAATTTTAGTAATGGTATTTGTGGTTTGTAAAATTAGGAAATCATGAATTTGTAAGTCTATATATATATATATATATATATATATATATATATATGCTGTTTTAAGAAGCCTTGAAACTGTGTTGGTGAGTTGTTGAAGGTATATTAGGGTTTTTACTAATTAATGATTGTATATGATTAAGGAAGTAAGAAAAGTTAGGACCTGTACTTTTGATGTTACTGCTAGGATTTTTGTTGTATTTAATTTGTCTATAAATGGTTAAATGACTGTATGTAAGTGTTTCCTAACATGTCTAATGAGTGTATAAAAATCCCCATATGAAAATACATCGTTTGATAATTGTTTGTGAATTTACAAGAAAATGTTTCAAAGCTGCCTTTGTGACAGATTCTGTGTTTATGCATGGTAAATTATGTATTAAATTGTATACAGTGAATTAGGATGCTAGGAGTAGTTCCTATGAAAGCTAAGAAACATGTGGTTGTTATGGAAGTGGTCTCACAGCATTTAGATCAATATAAAAATAATGTTTTAATTTCTAAGTTGCATGAAATTCTGTCAGGACAGATTTGAGCACGTTGTTTTGTATGATTTTTAGTAAATTATGGTTTCATGTTTTGACTCCAAAATTGATATGGTATTTACTAGACATCCATAGGAGTTTCCCTGTAAAATTTCATGAAGTTTGGATGTGAAATGATAGCCCATTTGTATTTTATAAGTGAAGTATATGATGCTGGAATAAAACAGTGAACACTAAGGGACATGCCTAACTTTGAGGATTTAATTCTAAAGTTAAGGTGAATGTTTTGAGCTATAAATTAATATGCTCATCATTTGATATGTTTGGATCATAGATTAATTTTGTATAACTTGGTTCAAGGTTTAGTACTCTAAAGGTGGGGTTCTAAACCATTCAACTGTTGTTTTTATGAAGTTGTTTTGCTCCTGCTGTATGTTGCCTTAAGAGTGTATATGGTTACATGACCATGCTTAAAAGAGTTTATGTTTATGCATGCATTATTACCATAATCTCAAAGCACCTTCGGAAATAAAGTTGGCTCTTCTAAAGATATGAGATTAGTGTGAGAATGTTGGTTTCTCTATGATTTAGTACATCATGTTGTTTTATGAATGTATTTGGTGTTTGTGGGAACCTCATTGAGGTGGGATTTGGACTTCCCTGATTTTAAGAGATAGGCTTTGAGATTAATGTGTAAGTTTATGATAAGAAATAATTGATAGTAAGTAATAAGCTTTGATATTTGGTTTAGGTGTTACTAGTTCCCCAGGTCTAAGCTCCTTCGACTGTAGGCTCTCGGTTCTTCTACTTTCAGGTAAGGGAGTTATATGGGTATTTGGTAAGTCATGAGGTTATTTTAAAGTATATTATGCATTAAAAGGTTTTTGATTAGAGATATGACATATAATCATTATTTTGACAAAGATATGTTCGTGAGTTTTCGAAACCTTATGTATATGAGTTAAGCATATTGATGCCATTACTAATTTCCACGAATATGATGTTTAAAGAAAAGAATGGAAATGCTATTATTATGAAATGTTATGCAAAATAAGAAATTTCAGTATGATGTATAAGTATGAAAGGTTTTCGGGTTATGTCCTCTGATGTTCTGAACTCTGTCAGTAGGGGTTAATTACTGGCTTTTCATGGAAAATGTTATATGATTGGCCATTAAGTGGGACTGGCTCTGCTGTACCCGCCCTTGTTGGTTACGGCCAACTTGTGGAGGAAGTCAACCTACCCCCATAGTTAAAAGATATGTATTATGATGTGATCCCGGGAATACCTGGCATTATGGGGAATGCTGGATGCCTAGCATTGTGGTGTTAGAAGCCTCCCAAATAAGTACAGACTTATCAGATATGGACTAACCAATAAGTTATTTATGAACAGCTATATTATGTTATTAATCATAAGAGAATGATTTTGTTTAAATGCATTATGAAAAGTTAAAAGCTCTCATGAAAAGAAGTTTATGATGAAAAGAAAAGCTGTTATTTAAAGATAAGAGTTTCTGAAGTTTTGTTACGCTTTAAAGATAAAGCTTCTGATGAAAGTACAAGTTTATGTTAAAAGGTTATAAGATATTTATTATTTATGAAACGTTAAGTTTTATGACTATGAAAATTATAATATTTTACGAAAAGAAGTTTAGGAAGAAATGTTTTGTTATTCTTTAAGATGCTTCTAGTTTAAGACAAAGATACCAATTATCTGATTTAAGTTAAAATGATTATTTTGTAATGAGAATGCATATATATTGATTTTATACAATCAATATTACATTTGGTGACTTTGTAAGAAATGAAAGAAATTAAATCTGAAAGGTTTTGGTAATATTATTCTGATAAGAAAAGGGAGAACAATTATTTTCTTATGAAAAACGTACAAGTTATTATTATGAATAGTATAAAATACTATGCATGAAAAGTTGTTCTCCTATTTAAATATTCATAAAATGAAATGATCTGATTTACATGCATCCTTATTAAATTCTCATATATCTTACCTTTACTGAGCTGTGTAGCTCACCCCTTCCACTCTTTCAGTTAGCAGGTTTTATTTTGGAGCAGAGGGAGCCTTAGTCGAGTTTGGAAGGAGCTGGTTTTAGTTTTATATGTATAGATCCTAAATTAGCAATTTGACGTTTAGATTTGTAGTATGGTGTATTTTAGGATCTAATGAAAGTTGTGTACCTTAAAGTATTAAGAGATGTATTATGTGAAAGCGTGGTAATTGAATGACTGGTGGATTATGCTATATTTTGAGTACAGTATAGATGCTCTGAATATCAAGTGAAAAGTTATATCTCAAGAAGTAAAAAGAAACAAGTATGAAAAGAAAGAGGGAAGTTTTTGTAAAAGTTTTGTAAAAGTTAAGTTGGTTCTTGTTAATATCAGGTTTAAGCTTGATATTAGCATGTCGGTCATGGTCACAAATCCGGGTATCTGGTTTGGGGCGTGACACCCCTACCTACCCTTTATCTGCTAACCACACAATCTTGCAAAATATCTCTCTACCCCCTTGGCCGGCTAGTAATGGGCTGCCCTCATTTCTTTTATTTCACACTCAAACACAAACACACCCACATAAACTACTCTCTACCTCTCTCTTTCACTCTCTCACCGGTGCTCATCCAACCACCTCCACCATCGTTTTTTCGGCAAGTTTACTGGAAAAACTCTATAGCAACCTCTAAGGCTTCTTCATCTCTCATTTTAAAGGTAAATTCTTAACTATTTTTGTAGCTTTTCAAGTTGTTGTAATATTTCTTTCTAATCTAAGCTACTTGAGATATACATGTGATTAAGTATATGGGTTTTTGATTTGGTGGACTTATTTGTTAAGTGGTTAAGGGTTTTCACAGATGGTGATCTTTTGGGGCCTTTCCATGGTTAAAAATTTGGATTCCTTGAGCAATCTTATAGGTGGATTTTTGTGTGGAAGTTGGGGTTGATTTTTGGAACTGTGCTTCCTTGTATTTTGAATGGCTTTGGCATGAGTGGATGTGAGTGTAGTGTTAACCATGAACTTTGTTTAAGGGATGTAAACATGTGGTTATTGCATGCCAAATGTTTGATAATTTGTTTCTATGAGTTATGAGTTTTGGTTTCTTGATTTTTAGTTGTGGTGATTGTTTATATGAGATTAAGGGTTTCATTCCTTGTTTTTAATATGCTTTAAGACATGTGGTTTTAATGTGAATAAATTCTCAAAGCATTTGGGCTAGTATTAAAACTATAGAAATTTTCTTTTGGGAACCTAAATTTGTCATGGACAGATTTGAGTCAGCTGCAATATGTGATTTTTAATAAATTATAGAAAAATTATTTTGAGCTGAATTTTTGATGGTACATACTACACGTATAAGAACTTATCCCTATTTAATTTCAAGTTTATCGGATAAATTTCACGGACCAAACGATTTTTACAAAAGTGCTGACCTGCTGTGTAGTGAATCTAAAAGTATGATGAGTATGTTGAGATTTTGTGGAATTTACTTGAAACCTTCATTGAGTGGGTTGGCTTGTAAATTCCTGCGTTTTTATTGACATGTGTTTTACTTAGTTAATTTTAATAATGGTTTGGTTTAAACACTTGTAGTAGTATATTAAAATGCTTTGGTTTTGTTATGGTCCTTTGGATCACTTGTATGCTTGTTTGATGTCCATTGGGAATAGGTGCCTTGGGATAGTCAAGTTAGGCTTTAGGCCCTTGATTTGATTTTAGGGGACCATTTTCGATTTATGGAGACAAGTTTGAAGGTACTTTGTGATAGGCCTTGTTATTGATAGGTTTGATCATTGAGTTTCTAGGTTTCAAGATTCTTGGTGATGGACCTAGTAATTGGATTGCTTGCTTAGGTGGTGGTGCCCGGTTGAGGTAAAATTGGTTGGTTTTCTGAGGTAAGTAGCTATTTAATGGGAATTTTTGGAAAATAACCATGTTGCATAAACATTGTTTTTGGGTTAAACACATTTTGGAAAATTATTTGTGGAACTATATCTTTCTAAAAACTATTGTGTTGTAACCTTAATGTATATGACTATTTATGAAAAGTGCATCATGTTTAATATTGCATATGGGGAAATGCATGAATATTTGGCATGGGAGAGAAAAGCATCTTTGATTAAATTCTTGAAAATGGATTTTATGGATTTATTGCATTATTCGCAAAATTTAAAGATGCTTTGATAATTGGGAGGGTTGATACAAAATCTTCTTGACAAGAAATGAGTTTGAAGGCTTTGAGAAGTTTGTGAATATCTTTGAATATTAAAAAGGTTTTGTGAAACTACTTGGAAATGAATTGTGTTTTGAATTCATGTAATCTGTGAGCTCTTTATGTTTTACCCTTGTGCTGTGACGTGTGATTACCCGGTGATTTCCTAGCTAGATACTATAGTTTGTGTGACATTGGTATCTTAGCACCCATCTTTGTGACGGCATATGAGTTTTGTCTTTGTGACGGCGTTGAGTTCCGTCTTTGTGATGGCAGATTAGTTCTGGCTGTGTCGGCAATGAGTTCCGTCTTTGTGACGGCGTTGTCATGTGGCCTTGGGTTGGATTTTCAGGTTTTGGAATGGTGTTTTGATAGCTCGCAGTATATAGTATTCAGTTTCATGTTGAGATATTTTGAGAAAGCTTTGTGCTGCATAATTTTAATCATTCTTGTCATTTTACCAATGAAAATGAATTTGCTGAATTTTTCATTTAAATGCCTAAAGTATAACATGTTTTGTAAAATGCCCATTATCATGAGACTTGCATTTCTCTCATTCCATTAATTATGCTACTTACTTGGTTTTAACTCATCCTAATCTCCAATAATTTTGTAGATAAATTAGCTACACGTCGGGCATGGAGCTTAATTTATTGGTGGTGATTGGAGTGCAATATTAAATTTGGGAGACTTGGGCTGTAAATGGTTGGTGACTCAATCTTGCAAAGTTTAACAATGTCATAATTAATTCTATTGGAGGTTGGGTACTTGAGGTTTGTTAGCCTTAGGCATGGTAGGCCTAGCTTCAATGTTGAGGTTGTGTATTCTAGAAGGGATTGTGGTTTTGTGCTATCCATTTGGAGCTTTGAAATATATTCATGTATTATTTAGAGGCACATGATTTGAGTTATTGTTTGTAAATGTGTTATAGAGCTCTGACTTGTAATATGGAGATTATAGTATGGTTATTTATTCTTATCATGTGTCAAGGAGAAGAAAAGAAAAGAAAAGAAAAACTCCTACGTTCTCACTCTTAATGGTTCTTCTCTCACGCTTTGGATCCTTTTGGGTTTGGGGCGTGACATGATGGCTGTTAGTATTCTAGGGTGATAAACTGTTTGTGTTCCTAAAGGTCAGTTATTTGTACCTAGAAGTCTAGAAGCATCTTTCAAGTATAAATAAGTGCTATTGTACTGCTTTATGTAGATCAGAAAAAATCTGTCTAGCATTGTGCAGGAGCAGTAGCTCTGCATCATAAAAAAAAATCCTTGTAATCTATTGCACTTTATCAATAAAACTTCCACATATACCAACAAATTTTGGTATTAGAGCCTGCCTATACAGCCTATACAACACCTATACAACACCTGTTATTTCTTTCTTCACCCACTATTAAACCTCTTTTTAGTTATTCTCCATGGATGCCAAATCTGGAGATGTCTTGTTTTCCTATTCAACAAACTAGGTTCCTATTTTCAATGGAGAACACTATGACTATTGGAGCTCTCAATTGAGACCATTTTCAATTCCCAAGATTTATGGGATTCGATTGAAGATGGTTTCCAAGACCCACTAGAAACTGGGAATTCTTCTTGGACTGATGCAAATCAAAAGGAGTACAAGGAAAAATTGAAGAAAAATACTACTACCTTGAAGATCATTCATCATGGGGTAAGCAAGTCTATCTATCTTAGAATTTTCGGTGTTAAACAAGCAAAAGATGCATGGGAGATTTTGCAAAAGGAGTTTCAAGGCTCAAATAAAGCCATCTCTGTTAAGCTTTAAAATTTGTGGAGAGAATTTGATAATTTGACAATGAAAGAAACTGAATCTGTCAAAGATTTCAATTCAAGAGTTGCTGAGATTGTTAATCAAATCAAGAGCTATGGAGGTACAATTCAAGAGAAGAAACTTGTTGAGAAGATGTTCCAAAGTTTGCCTTAAAAATTTGACCATGTAGTAGCAATAATAGAAGAATCTAAAGGCCTATCAGTTCTTACCATGTATGAATTGATGGGGTCTTTTGAAGCACATGAAGGAAGGATGAGCAGATTTTCAAGCCAGTCATTGGAGCAAGCATTTCAATCAAAGCTGAATGTCTCTCATAATGAGATTTCCAAAGAAGAACAAGGGAAAAGAGGAGGCAATTATCAAAAGAAGTGTCAATATGGAAAAGGCCGAGGCAACTTCAAAGAAGGGTAGAATAGAGGACAAGGAAATAATGGAGAAAAATAGCAACAAAAACTAGGTACCTCTAGTGGCCAATGTTTTATCTACAAGAAACCTGGTTATGAGTCAAAGGAATGTCGTTTCAGATGCACTAGATGTAAAATTCCTAATCACTCTAAAAGAAATTGCTGGTACCGAGACAAACAAGTGAAAATTGATATGAATTTTGTAAAAGGCAGTCAAGAAGATCAGTTATTTATTCTTGCTTGAATGCTCAACATGAAACACAAGATACATGGTTTCTGGATAGTGGATGCAGCAGTCATATGACAATGAATTCCAAGTCTTTTGTGGAACTTAATCGCAATTATACTTCTGTAGTAAAGCATGGAGATGGAAAGCTAAAGAAAGTTGAAGGAAAAGGAACCATTGTTGTCCACACTGAAGAAGGTAACCAAAAATATATTCATGATGTTCTTTATGTGCCAAGCTTATCTCAAAACCTTCTTAGTGTTGGTCAGTTGCTTAGAAAAGGTTATTCTTTATACTTTGATGATGGTGTGTGCACTATGTATGATAAGAAAAACAAATTGACAGTGGCAAAGGTTGGAATGTCACAAAATAATGTTTTTCCACTTAGCATGCCATTATATGAGAAAATTTCTTTGAAAAGTGAGACTGTTGATGAGTCTCATCTTTGGCTTCTAAGATATGGGCATTTGAATTATCAAGGCCTTCAATTGTTTAAGCAAAGAAATATGGTAGTTGGTTTTCCTTCAATTTAGAAAAATGACATCATTTGTGAAGGTTGTATATATGGCAAAATGCATCATCTTCCATTTCCAAAGACAGCCTGGAGAGCTCGTGCTCCTCTAGAGCTTATGCATGTAGACATATGTGGGTCAACTAGAACTCCATCACTAAGCAACAAAAGATATTTTCTTTTGTTTGTTGATGATTACACAAGGATGATATGGATTTATTTTCTTGATCAAAAGTCAGAAGAATTCTCATTTTTTCTTCAGTTTAAAGCTCTTGTTGAAAGGAAAAGTGATCATCAAATGAAGACCTTGAGAACTAACCATGGTGGAGAGTTTATTTATAAACCATTTATGCAACATTGTAAAGAATATGGCATTCAAAGGCAACTCATAGTTCAAAGAGCTCCTTAACAAAACGGAGTAGCTGAACGGAAGAATCGAACAATTGAAGAAATGGCTAGAAGCATGCTCAAAGGCAAGGGATTACCGAACATGTTATGGGCAAAAGCTGTCAACACAGCTGCATATATTCTAAATCGCTCTCTAGCAAAAGCAGTTAGAGAAAAAACTACGTTTGAAGCTTGGCATAAGCAGACACTTGTGGTGAATCAGCCTAAAGTCTTTGGTTGCATAGCATATGCTCATATTCCCTCACAAGAAAGAGAGAAGTTTGATTAAAAGGGGGAAAAGTACATCTTCATTGGCTATAGTGATGAGTCTAAGGGATTTCACCTTGAATCCCAAGACAAACAAGCTGGTGATTTTAAGAGATGTTATTTTTGATGAGTTGGCAGCATGGCAATGGGAGGAAAATGTCCAAGAAAGCAAAAACTTGGAAGTTGCTGTTTCTCTTGATTTTCAAGACAAGTCTAATTCACTTCCAAGCATGAATTCTGAAGAAGCCCCAAGAGCAACATCATCTCCAACTAGATCTTCAAGCACTGCCTTGCCAAATTCAAAATCTTATGATTCAGACAGTCCTCCAAGAAAGTTTTGCTCATTGTCAAATGTATATCAATCTTGTGAATTTGCATTATTTGCTAGTGAACCACAAACCTTTGAAGATGCTGCAAAGGAGAATGTGTAATCAAAAGCGATGGATGAAGAAATTGCTAGAATTGAGAGAAATCACACATGGGAGCTTGTGGACCTGCCAAATAGAAGAGACGTGATTGGCTTAAAATGGATTTATAAAACGAAGTACAATGAAGATGGCTCAATTCAAAAGCATAAGGCATCTTTGGTCTCAAAAGGCTATGCACAACAACCTGGAGTGGATTTCCATGAAACATTTGCACCTGTTGTTCGTATGGAAGCTATTAGAACTTTCTTAGCTCTTACTGCACAAATGGAGCTTCAAGTATTTCAGCTTGATGTTAAGTCAACATTTTTAAATGGCTACTTCGAAGAAGAAGTGTACGTAGAGCAACCGATGGGATACATTAAGAAAGGCAAAGAAGACAAAGTCTATCGACTTTGAAAGGCATTGTATGGCCTAAAGCAAGCTACAAGAGCTTGGAATAGCAAATTTGACGGCTACTTTCGCCAAAATGGTTTTCAAAGGAGCAAATGTGAGCCATCGCTTTATGTCAAGCATGAAGGTACTAGAGATTTTCTAGTAATTTGTTTATATGTTGATGATTTGATCTATATGGGCACAAATATGAAGATGGTTGAAGATTTTAAAAAGGCCGTTATGAAAGAATTTGAGATGACTGATTTGGGTTTGATGAAATACTTTCTTGGTTTTCAAGTGTGACAATCTAAAGGTGAAGTTTTTATTTGCCAAGAAAAGTACATTGAAGATTTGCTTAAAACATTTCACATGGCAGCATGTAAACCGATGTCCACACCTATGTCTTCTAATGAGAAATTGCAGCAAGATGCAGTAGAAAAGGAAGATGCAAAGACATATCGAAGCCTTGTTGGTTCTTTGATTTATCTCACAAATATAAGGCCAGATATTGTTCATTCAGTTAGCCTTATATCAAGGTTCATGATCCAGCCCAGCAAGCTGCATTACGTAGTAGCAAAAAGAATTCTTCGCTACCTGTAAGGCACAAAGAAGCGAGGCATTTTGTACAAAAAGGAGAATGACAACAATCTTGTTGGTTTCATTGACAGTGATTGGGTTGGATCACTTGATGACAAAAAAAGCACGGCTGGCTACATTTTTTGCTTGGGATCAAATGTGATTGCTTGGAGTTCAAAGAAGCAAAAGACAGTTGCCTTATCTTCAGCAGAATTTGAATACATTGCAGCAACTGATGTAGCATGTGAAGTTATTTGACTAAGGAGATTACTTTCAGATTTGCAGCAAAAAATTGAAGAACCTATTATATGCTGTGACAATATGTCAGCCATTGCAATGACTAAAAATCCTATTTTTCATGCAAGGACAAAGCTCATTGAAATTAGGCACCATTTTATTCGAGACTAGGTTGGTTAGGAGAAATCCAACTGCAATTCATTCGTACCAATGATCAGTCATTAGATGTTCTCACCAAAGTAGCTACAGTTGACAATATGGAGTGGTTCAAGAAGCAATTAAAGATTACAAATTAAGTGGGGGTGTTAGAATTAATTTGTAATTTTAATAAAGAAATTTCTAGATGATGGCTGTTAGTATTTCAGGGTGATAAACTGTTTGTGTTCCTAGGGGTCAGTTATTTATATCTAGAAGTCTAGGAGCCTGTTTCAAGTATAAATAAGTGCTATTGTACTGCTTTATGCAGATCTGAAAAAATCTGTCTAGTATTGTGTAGGAGCAGAGTTCTGCATCATAAAAAAAACCTTGTAATCCATTGCACTTTATCAATAAAACTTCCGCATATGCCAACATTCCAAACCCACCCGAGGCTAAGGACTATGGAAGGACTGGATATGAGGTCGATGTCCTTGCAAGAGACATGAAAGAACAAAGGAGGCCAACCTAACGCTGGTGTACATAGAGAGAACTCACCACAACTATGCCAAAAGTCTTAAACACCAGTAATGGGCAAAAAGTACATTGTACTGTAGAAGAGTGCTACGCCCTTAGAATTAAAAGACGGACTGGATGTTTTTTAATTTGTTTGCATATAACAGTGTCTTTAAGGCTGTAATCATATAACAGTGTCTTTGTGGAAGCTTCTCTTTAGTTTGGATAATTAAATAAATTAATACGATCATATATATATGGTCAATGGTCATCACATTTGTTAATTTTAATTGAAAGGCAATACCTAGACGACAGATGTTAAATCATATTTTCTAAATTGTCTACTAGTTTGTTTAGTTTTTGCTTTTGCACAAAATGACTTATTGTGTGTGCGCTCTACTGCTTTTTCTTTCTTTTTGTCATACAAAGCCATTGTGTTCTGAAACTAGTATTTTATTATAGTCAGCCTACGTAACAATGAGTTTATTAGCGTGTGCATGCGCACAATATATGGAAGACATACCCAGGGGCGTGGTCTATGTGTTAGGGTTTTGGTGTGGACTAAGGGTCCGTTTGGATATCGCTTATTTTGCGGAAAACTAAAAACTGAAAACACTGTAGCAAAATAATTTTTAAATATGTGAATAGTGCCGTGTGACTCATTTTTAATAAAAGTTTTGTTGAAAAAAGAGGTTTGTAGGTCTCGTGAACAGTGCACGGGACCCACTGAAAAAACACTTTACTTGCTGAAACGTGCTTCTAAAAAAAAAAAAAAAAGAACGTAAAACACAGATGCTGGGGATAAAAGCTGTATCCAAACGGGTATTAAGTACTAAATTAATTAAATCCTTGGGGACAATTATGTGAAGTTGGTTCACCTCAATTATTACTTTCTACCACCTAAAGAATGGGATATTGGATGAGATTAAAGTTATGTTAATTATGACTTATACTACTAGAGTGAGCTATTGCAACCCCTTTGTACGATAATAGGATCTTTTGGAGAAGAATTTGTAGCTCAACTAGCACATTTTAGTGTTTTCAATGAAAACATCAAGGTTCAATCCCCCAATTATCGAATTATAAAAAAAAAAAAGAAATAGAAATTCTCTGTTTCACTCCAGGTGTTTACCTTTTACTCTACCAATCATAGTATAACATATGTATGACTTTTCTCATTTTAAACTTCGGATATTTTATAAAAAAAGAAAAACCGACTTGTGATATATCGTAATTAGTGGAGAATAGAATGTGGAACACCTAAAATGGAATAGAGAATTACAAATCAACTGTCTTAATTTTTGTGTTCTACTTAGACTTCTTCAATCATAGCTTGTTATTTATTATTTTTACTTTCCTTATAAAATAACCAAAGTTAAAAAAAAAAAAAAAAAAAAAAAAAACAAAACCAGACACATAACATAAGGACAATTAATAGGAACAAAGTACAATACAAAAACCACTTTTATACTTAACACAAACACACTTTTACTCTTATTAAAAAAAAAAATAAACAACAAAACTGACCTGAAATGGCAAAGTTAAGTTAACTAGATAATAGATAGAGGTGCTTAGTATTCATAATAAACTAAGATGCAGAAATACATTATTGTTTTTGAAAATTTTTGGCTCCAAACTTATAGCTGTCTTTTCCAAATAGTTACATGATAATTTATAAGACTATTCATGTGTATTATTTAAATAAGTCGCATGACTCATTAAAAGTTTTATAACTAAAACTACACATGGATAGTCTCTTCAATTACCATATAATATATAAGAGAAAGATAGCTTCAAACATGTTTGGAGCCAAACTTTTTTTATTCTTTTTAGCACCCCAAATACAAATGGTTGCAGTGAATCTCTATTCCTGTATTTGCATATCTAGGGTAGAGCTGTCCCTGCAACTGCATGCATGCTTCAAATGGCATCTAGGGCATCAATGCTGGTGGTTCAGTGTTATGCTGGTGGTCTGGACCTCCCGGTGGAAGCCTTGATGGGTTTGAGTCGACTGGGATTATCGTCCTTTTGTTAAGCTGCATCTTAGACAAATCAAAGACCAGTTCACGTAAAAGAGATCTGCTACTTATTATTTTCTGCATTGTCTTACGCTCATGATACTTTAGTGCTTCAAAGCTACTCACATGCACAGATAAAATGAGAAGGATGATCAGCATTGAAACTTTCATGACATTGGAGTTAGCCATTCTGATGCACAAAATGAAAATTGAAAGCTGAAAGAAGAGTTTGTAAATAAACTAGGCTGGATTGGTCAGGTATCGTTCTATGACACAGAAGTTAGCTCAAATGGATATATATAGTGAAAATGCATGACTAATCTAAGATTTCAACGCTAATTAAACAATAATAATACTGAAATCCAACATGGACATTGTCTTTTCTTTGGGACAAAGTCTTTTGCTTTTTCAACGGAATCCCATTACCTCAGAATTGCACAAACTCGTCCTTATTTTGTCCCCACCTTACCACCAATTTTGTCTAATTTTTTACTCATATCTTCTTCTTTCTCTTTGTGCAGTTAGACATTTCTTTCATTTACAATTAGACTTGTGTCGAGCAATTGTGTTAGTCGTCCACTGTTGTACTGCATGTGAAATCTAATTGGGCAGTTCATGAAAATAAATTAAAGAAGAAAGTTTAACTATTCTTTTTTTTTTTGATAATCAAAGTTTAACTATTTAAATGCATAGATTCGGAAGCCTCTGATTACTAAATGCTCATAATTTTTTGTCTGATAGTGTTTAACCTAAGTAAATCCCCACGGGCAAATGTGTATTGCCCACTTTGTATGATGGAAAAACATCTTTCCACATGGTTTCTAATTAAAAACTGCTACCCTTTGATTCCTAAATTGGCTTTATGTTGCTGTTTCTTTTCTTCTTAATTAATTGCTTATCCAATCTGTAGTGCTGTGCTGAATCCTCTCTTTTAATTCGAAAGGCGATACAGAGACGTCATAGTGAAGATAAACTCAGCAAAAGTTAGATTAACATGCCAATTGAAAGGGGTTAAATGATGGGATTTTTTCTTTAGGGGAAGGGGTTTTAGTGGTTTGGATTTACTTTAATTTACAGTGCAAACAATTTACAAATATTAATAAATCATTAATTATTTGATAAAGGAAACAAATGAATCTTACAAAAGAGAAAGAGAAATGGAAAACTAACGTTATTAATCATACTGAAGTTCTATTTTGAAAGTTAATTCCTTGACTCTCTCTCTCTCTCTCTCTCTCTCTCTCTCTCTCTCTCTCTCTCTCTCTCTCTCTCCTGTCTAACAATATTTAAGTATTGTACCTAAACTTTGCCCTTTATTAAGATACTAGGGGATGCATATATTAGCAAAAATATTTTTTACCTCCACTTTTACGGATTCTCCCAAAATCATCTAGAAACGTTGAAAAACCCTTGATATTGGCCATCAAGACTCCGGGATTTTAATGGTTTCATTGAATTCAAGGCATTTAGAATTTCCAGATCGGTGGAAGGAGTTGCTATCATAGCTGCTTCATGCATAAAAATTTCCTAATGAGCCTACCTCCACAAAGAAAAAACAAATTTCAGCAAGTCATGAAAGTATTATTGAAAAAGTGCAAGTTTAGACTTTTTTAGTTTCATCTATTAGCCACACACGATTTATAAAAAGAAAAAAAAAATTATTGGCTACATCGTGCCACATCTCATTGAATTCAGTATGTGGAAAAATAAATAGTCATATAGTTGTTAAGGTCGAATTTTTTTATTCTTGATCGGTGGAAGGAGTAGCTATCATAGCTGCATCATGCATAAAAATTCCCTAATGAGTCTACCTCCACAAAGAAAAAAAACAAATTTCAGCAAGTCAAGAAAGTATTATTGAGAAAGTGCAAGTTTAGGGCCCGTTTAGTAATGTTGTTCTAGTAACGTTGTTTGTATTTTTTGAAAATACGTGTGGATGAAAAAGTGTATGAAAATACGAATAATGTTGTTTAAATATTGAAAACTGTTGTTTAAACAACGATAACAAATGAGTCATTTGTAGTTTCATCTATTAGCCACTCACGGTTTATAAAAAAATAAAAAATAAAAAATTTATTAGCTACATCATGTCACATCTCACTGAATTCAGTATGTGGAAAAATAAATAGCCATACAATTGTTAAGGTTGAGTTTTTTTATTGTAATCGATCAATTTTTTAGGTGTAGTCAAAGTTATCAAGATCGAGATCCTACACCGAATCAATGATAGGATTCAAGGATCTATCAGATCATAGGATCAACACGAGAATCGTAAGATCTTATTTTCCGATTTAAAAATATATACTAAAAAATACCTATAATTATAATTTATAATATATAATAAAGCAACATTGAAAAAAGTAAATTTTGACACAAATTACTAATAAAAGGCAAAGTACCAAATTACAAATACATAAACAAAGTTCAAAGATCAAAAGTTACAACTCACAAATACTAAGTTCTAAGTTCTAACACCACAAATATACATGTGGGGGGATGGCTTTGTTTAGGGCCCAAACAGTCTTAAGTCACTTGGGCCATGGGTGGAGATAAGCCCAACGCAAGCCTTTGGGTACAAGCCCCCAACGAAAGGGTCAACGTCAAACCTCGGAATACAGATAGAGCGAGAAGCCATCGTGTGTCCAAGGACATGGCTTTTCTCAAGGCCTCATCCAAGGATAAGACGTCTTTCGAGCCTACCAATGTGAGCCACCATCTGAGGTACTGAGGAAAGGTTCTGGGGCAGGCAAAGTTATTCGAGGAAGCTTTTTGAAGATTCCTGATGATTCCACAATCACCTCCGCATTAATGAAGTCCACTTGCCTAGCATAGTCGCATTTATTATCGAATGACTGGCCTAAACAATGCAAAGAGCCCTAAAAGTCTCCTGCATCATGAAAAATACGAAAAGAAGAGCCTAATGAGACTTAAAGTGATCTAGCTGGGCAAGGATAGCACAGATGGGGGAAGAAGGAAGAGTAGATATAAGGGACGAGGAGGGAGAAACGGAGGGGACACGAAAAATATCCAGAAAAGAGGGAGAGAGAGAGAGAGAACTCCTTAGAACACTTGGTTCTTGTAATAAGCTCTTCAACACTTTTCCTTGAGATGAATGAAGCCTTTTTACGTAGTTTTTATGTAACTCTTTGTTGTTCATATTCAAATCTCCCATTGTGGATTATTGTCAACCCATTTTATAAATTAGTTGTGCTCTTAACTTTGTCAAAAAGCCAAAGTTCAACACCCACAATACGTATAATGTCTCACATAAAAAAACTCAAAAGCAAATAACAATACCTAATGTCTTACATAAACAACACAAAACAAATAATAATGTTTCAAACAACACCACAAACACACTCAGTCATCAAGACCAAAGTGAGTTAGGGTTTTTTTTTTTTTTTTTTTTTTTTTTTGCTTTATATATATATATATATATATATTATCAATTTGGGTTGGGGCCGCAAAGCTAATCTATTTATTACATTTTTTTAATTAGTTTGAGGCCTTAATTTGGGCTCCATTTGGAGGCCCAAAATAAGCAACAAAAATTAAAATTTCCTTTATAACATAGGATCTTTAGTATCGCTATGGGATCAAGATCCTATAAAATCCTAAAATTTGGATTTGGATCCCACATAAATCACACTTCAATACAATCATAGTGAGATCCAGCACGTTTTAGGGATGTAAAATCTTAGGACCTTAAGATCCAAATCAGGATACTAATAACCATGGGTGCAATCACACATAGATTAGTTTAAAAAGTATTTATTTATATGCTTTTGTTGCTTCTCAATATAGTTGGATCCAATAAATTTCTCTCCAATGGAAGTAAGATGGCACCCGTTATGAACCAAGAATAATTGCCGTATAGATGCACTCAACAAAATTATAGAAATTTTTTAATGTCATTGCCCTAGACCAGGACGGATTTACACCAAGGGGGGCATGGCCCTCCTGGCCCAACTTTTTGAAATGTTGCATAATCATCTTGGCTACCTTAAATAAATTCCATGCTACAAAAAATTCTCCCTCAAAAAAAAAAAAAAAAAGGTAATTTCTCTGCATTCATGCCCTTTCAATTGCCATAGACCGACTGTGACACACTTTCCATCAACCGATCTCTGACAGATTTTGATTTTATTTTTCAAATGACCTTTCTTGACTCAAATTAATTGCTTTCCCACTTAAGTTTTAGTACATTCAAAATTTGGGATTTGTTTTCTCATTTGAGGCTACCATACAGGCTATAGCACATAAATAGATTTTTCATGTCTTGAACTATATTTATAATTTTTTTTATACTACCATTTATCATAATATATATATATAGTGTACATGTATAATAATCAACCAATCAATATATATATATATATGGACAAAACTTTTGTACAATACCTTAGGTGCTGTTCCTTAAATTCTGTTGGAAAATTTGGTTTTGTATCTCGTTTTGCATCTCATACAAAACACACAGCGGAAGCAACAATCATGGATCTACTTCATTCATGAGAGATAACATGTAACCTTGAATTCTAGAACAAATAATAGAAAGCGTACCTTGATGCAGTGAAATTCAAAACCAAGACTTGAGAATACCTTTAATCTTCATCCCAATTCCACATGGTGCCCAAGAAGTGTGGTCTCTCAATCAGTCTTTTTCTACATTGATTCTCAAAGAAAAATCCTTCTTCTTCTCCTTGCAGAGAAAAATTGTTTTCTTTTCTTTTCTTTTCATCATACATACATCCTAACTACCTTAGTAGTTCCTTTATTTAATAACTCTTATTAAATAAAACCAAACGGTAGACCCTTTTGTTAAAATGGTATTTTAACCATGTGTTTTAATTGTTTTATGGGTATTTTTGTTGGATTTGTTTTTACAAGATATTTTGGTTGGATTGTTTTAAAGGTTTGGTGGTTAGATTTTGGTTTGCATTTGGGTTAGACTTGGTTTTATTTTGTATTGATGCAATAATAATAAAAAATTCAAATTTTGTTGTTGTTGTTGTTGATGAATGGCTTTGTTTATCTGTTAAAGCATAGTGGGTCACCACAGGTTCAATTCCATTGCTAAGGACAGCTTAGTGGTTCAACAATCCCCGGTGGTCAGCTAACTATTTTTTGACCTATCTATATTTGATAGATGACGGTAACTTGGCAAAGAAGTGGTCTACTAAGGAACATCTCTACCCAATCCGCAAGCTTGATCCGTCTAAAGTAAGTATTGATAGTGTATTATTTATTTTTTATTATTATTATGAGAAAGGGACTACTTTTTATTGTTTGAAATTTCCCCTTCTCTAAAATCTTTCTTCTGTGGTTTTTTTTAGCTCACATTAAAAGAAAAGAAATATGACAAGGTTTTAGTGGTTATAAGCAATGAAGATTCAAGTGATTGGATGAACTGGTCTAAAAAGTGATTGGGGTTTTGAAAGATTGGATCTTGAGGGCAAAGAGCAGCTGGAATCAGATCTTTAAGTTGCAGGACTAAATCAAATGGTTGGTGTTTGATGGTTATTTGGAGTGTGGTTTAATTATATTTTGGAGGGTTTAATTTGAGAGATTATATAAGTTTACCACAATATTTATGTTTATTGTGCTTGAGTTCATATTAGTAGGTTTCTAAAAAATTGCTCAAGTTTTATTGACAAAAAACAGTTCTGAATTCAAAGTTATTGTTATGATCTATGTAAAGTATTAAAACTATTGATTTTCATATACATATTTTGTGGTCTTTGGTGAACTTGCATTGGGTTAGTGATGTAAAATTAAGTTAATTAAGACCATTAGGTGTCAAAGCATATGAGAAAGTGGATTACTGATATATGGATGCGTTTGCAATTTCTTATAGCATTATTCTTGAGAAATCAAAAGGCATATATTACACCTTTATTCAAAGCTTTTTTGTGCAATTGGCCTTAATTGTTGATACATAGTTAATTTTTTTTTTAATTTAAAAAAAGTGTGCTAATATCTGGTTTTTGAAGTTATAAATAACAAAACAACCCATAAGAACATAACTCATAATCCATGTTTGACATTTATAGAGATTTGGAATATTGAAGTTCTTCTAGCCAAAAGATCCTATCTTTTACATTTAAACCCCCCTTTTCACAGTAGTAAGAATTTTATGAAAATAATAATAAGTGCATGGGTGTGTGCAATGTGTCCTAATTAATATATAATTAAGCCCCTCTTTTTGGGTAAGAATTCAGTTTATTACTCCCAAACATATACTTGCTATAGCCATGTCATATCTATGCCATGTTACACTGTGTTTGTGTTGTATCATACCATATTTATGCTGTATTCATGAAATATAAGAGTAATTAAAATTCTTCTATAGATAGGCCAAAAATAAACTAGAAGCGGGACATCATTATGAAAAAGTTAGAAGTCAAAGGATTTTTTTGGATTAAAAAATGAAGTATAAAATAAAAAAGAAATGAGTGTGAAAATAGATTTCATGAGAAGAAGTATTGATATGTTTGACTAAAGTTGACCTTTCAAAGAATTTTCTCTTTTCTATTTCTCTTTTCTCTTTTTTCTTTTTTCTTTTTTTCTTTTTTCTTTTTTCTTTTTTCTTTTTTCACTATAGTCTGTACACCCAACCAAATATTTTAATATCTTGCAAGATTTAGGATATTTTTGCTTTAATGACATCATTTTTTGGGTTCCTACTACCTTAATTATATGCTAGAAAGCACCGACGCGACTCCAAGGTCGCCGCACCGGAGTCCGATGCAGCCCAACGCGGAGTCCGACGTCCGACTCGCCGACTCTCCCCTTTTTTTTTTTGGATTCATGCCGATTCGCGCCGACTCGGCCAGATTCAAGCCGATTCGCGCCGACTAGGCCAGATTCGGGCCGATTCGAGCCAAAACGGGCCGATTCGGACGAAAACGGAATCCGATACGGCTGATACGGCCACCGAAACATACCGATACGGCCGATTCCAGTTGAAATGGCCACCGAAACAGGCCGAAACAGCCGCCAAAACAAGACAAAATGGGCAATGGCTGCCATTCTTCTGCTTCATGTGGCCTTGTGAGAGGAAAAAAAAAATGAGAAGGAAGAAGAAGATGAGAAGACACCAAAAAAAAAAAAAGATGGAAGAAGAATAAATGTACGTAACAAAAGAATATAAATTAAAGAGGTGGAAAAGTCAAATATTTAATGTGGGTGGGCTTGGGAATTGAAAAATGAGTAAAGGAACCTTCTTGAAATGTGATTTTTTGTTTACAATTACCAAAAATATTGATTTTATTAAAAACAAATCATAAATAATTATTTTTTAATAATAAATTCTACCATTTATTTGATTTTTTTTATATAAAAATATTAAATTCACTATATAAATTTTTTTTTAATCGCCGAGTCCCGCCACACCCGCACCCACCTTTTTCAAAAATTGCCGAGTCCCACACCCGCACCCGAGTCCCGAAACACACCCGTGCTTCATAGATTATATGTTTTAATTTGATGCTATATTTTATGAAAATCAATAAAGTGTTGTACTTTTCACGTTTAATTTGTGGGTATCTGTTGTATACACCCTGTGTACATGTCTTTTGACCTATTTTGTGGAGATTCTTTTTCCCTATCTCTGTTCATCTGGACTGCTTCAGGAGCTATATCTGACGAATAGTGTAAAGCTTTTCTCATGATTTGTCTGTTCTGTTAAGGGTAACTGGAACTCTCTCATATTTCATCTTAATCTCTTAAGGAATATATAGGATGCCAATACAATGAATTAATTGCTTTATGGCAGATGTTACAAGTGATCTTAAATATGCACAATTTCCCATGTCATCTTCAATTTGCTTATGTTATATATAATTCCCTTACACACATATATTTTTCAACTAATCAAATAATTTATCAACATCCTAGGGAAAATAGGATTTGGGTGTATGCTTTTTGAGTAGACTAACAATGAAGTATTTCTCGCAACTCAATGTGATTTTGGGTGTCTATTATTAATGAGGTCAGTGATAATCTCTACTTTTGTTAAAGCTGGAGAAGCTATTGCTGCATCCACTGTTGTATTAAGCGGTAGTTCAAACTTTAAACCTCTCTACAAAACTGCTCGGTTTTCACAAATAGTCTTAGAAGCTTTATTTCAGCCGTGCAGTTACTGTCCATTTTCCTGAACCATGATTCATAAGCAAAATTGGTTAGTCAGTTACTAGACATTGTTGGTTAAAATGTTGAAATTCATTAGTTTTATGCTTCCTGCACAAAGATGCATATATATTTGCAAGCGTGACTGCCTACAAAAGGTATACTTGCTTTAAAATTGGCAGAACTAAATCTGTACTCAGAATGGCTGCATCCACTGCTGTGTTAAGCGGCAGTTCAAACCTTGGACCTCACTACAAAACTGCTTAGTTTTTCACAAATAGTTTGAATTACACATTTGAAGGAATTCAAGGGAATTATTTCGTTAGGCTCCATTTCTATCCATTCTCCTTTGGGAATTACAATGTAAATGAGTCTACTTTTGATGTTGTGGCAAATGGTCTAAAATTGGTCTCAATATATTTTAATAAAGAGTACATTTTACCCATCAATATAGATGTGCTTATGGTAGAGTTTTTACCAGTAAAAAGATCATTAGAGTTCATAAATGTCATTGAGATTTTCCCCATTGTAGTTAGGCTTTTTATAGACTCAATTAGTAGAGTGGGTGACAATAGTGTGAATTTGAGTGGAAGGGGCATCCAAACCATGTATAGGTTGAATGTAGGAGGTGCTGAGATTAAATCCACTCATGATTCAAATATTTGGAGAACATGGGAAGTGGATTCCACTCCACTTTCCCTCCTTTTCCCCTCCATCCAAATGGGCTAAGGGGTCCATTTCCAACAGCATGTGTAAGTGGTGCAACACGTTCTAAAGTGTTAGTAGCAACCTGCAATGTAAGTTCAAACCTAAAGTTAGGAAACAGAAGAAGATGCTACAACAAAATACATTATCTGGGGAAGAGGAAAAAAAAAAGGTTTCAAAAATACCAAATTGCAACTGTTAAATGCTGATTGATTTTGTTGGACTTTATTGATCATGATTGATGTTATTAGAGGGCTTTCCGCTTTGATTATATTATATTCCATATATGATGCAATCTCATTATGAATTTACTTTATTTACATGTTTGATGTAATTTAGGATCCTATTCGAAGGGCCCAAATTCACTATTGTAGGCCGTTGATGCTTAATGTTATTTTTCTCTTTAGTTAATTATGGGTGATTGAGGTGGTTTTCATCAAGGGCTAATTCATTTGAATTGAGGCATTTTAAGGTTTGTTCCGACCAGTGTACTCCTAATGTTTTTAGAGAAGTCAATAGTGTGGTCGAGCTCAATAAAAGGCTAAGCCTTAGTTTAACAGAGCATGATATTATGTCAAAGGGACTACTCAAATAACATTACTATGCATTATGAAGAGGAATTTCAATTTGAGTAAAAAAAAAAAAAAAAAACTAATGGCACAGGACATGATGCATGCATGTATATATATTTTGCTAATTGTATGACTCTTTGTTTATACAGAATTTGAAATTGGATGACAATGTCCTACCAAGGAAGATTCAGAGGATAATTGGCAATGAATATTTCTTCCAACTGCATCTTGATGAATATAATTTGAAATATGGAAGAGAAAATCACACCGTTTTGAAGATTTTGGAAACGGAAATCTCACATAAAGTTGAAAGACATCAGGTAATAATAAAGTTGAAATCTATTTCTAGTATATTTATCACATCTAAGTACCATAGGATTCATAACTACTCTTTACATGGTATGTCCAATATACTTTATATACTGTTCATTGAAATTGAAGCATACACACTCCACCTTGCTTGCTATATGATTTTAAATTTTGTATGACACCATCAAAGTCAGTATAGTACAATGAAGCACTCTAAATTTTAAGCAACATGCATATATTCTTCCATTATTTCAAACAACATTTAATAAAAGTGCAAATTATTGCAGGACACAATAGAGGAAATTGTAAGGAAATCAAGGAAGGGCAAGTCCATCACCAGTCAAAAAAAAAAAAAAAAATAGGACAAACATCTGTTGAAAGACCTCAATTAACTGCTGCTATAACTACAAAAGATGAAAAAACTAGTGATAAAAGTATGCCACTCCAAATGCTTCAAAAACATCAAAAGGGTACTAAGCAGATTGCATCAAAGAAGAAAAAAATTTGAAGTCTAATGCATCTCAATGTATTTGTAGACGACTAAACTTTTAGTTTGAAATAAATCAAACAAGTAAAATAGTTTCACAAATGTGAATTTGTATTGATGATTGTGTGATACAATTCTCTGAAATTACAAATGAGTGATCCTCTGATTCGATCTCCTTGCAAGACTTATTGATAGGAATTGTGGTAATGTGATTTTGACTCGAACACAATATCCTTCAATTTGGTTGAGGAATGGATCGAAGATCTTTGAAAGGAATTACAATGAATCTCTGCCTATGAGCTTGTTAGAAATTCTTTGTTCTTCACGTTCTTCATGTTCTTCGTGTGTTCTTCGTGTTCTTCGTCTTTGAAGGTTTGTGGTGGAAGTTCTTTGGTGCTTTAGAGGCTTGAATCCGTAGAGCTTCATTGATTTATGGTTTGTCAAGGTTTTTGGAGGCTTTTGAGCTTGATTCCAGTAAACTTTAGGATCTAGGCAGATAGTTTGGATGATTTTGCTTCGAATGTTCTTCGATTTTGAGGTTGAAGTTCTTGAAAGCTTTAAGGCTTGATTCCTGTAGAGCTTTTGTACTTCTGAGTGCTTCTGAATCTTCTCTGATGCTGCTTGTGCTCTAGATGGCTTGGTGTTCTTTCAAATGCCTTAGGAAGGCTTCTATTTATAGGAGTTTGGGGGTGGGTGAGCGACACGTGGCGGAGTCTGATCGGTGACACATGTCACAGTCTGATTGGTCTGCTTATGTCATTGCTTACACGTGCTGGGTTGCATATGTCATCGCTTACACGTGCTGGACTGCATATGTCATCACTTACACATGCTGATGTGTGATTGGTTCTTGCATAACACTTGGCAAATTTTTGTTGGTTTCTGAGTAGTGATAGCAAAACCTAGCAACAATACGTGGAGCTTTGTAATTGGTTGTATTTTGCAGACTTGGTAGTATGACGTGTCAGCTTGTGATAGGTCGGGAATTTTCCCTCTCTACAAATGCCCCCTCGAGACTCGTTCACGCACACGATTTCGAAGTGTGGTGTGGGAATGAGTTTCAAAAAAGGAGTTTTACACTTGACTCTTCAAATGAAGTAGTTGAAGGTGGTGGAGCTTTCAGCAGGATGAGATAATTTTTGAAGAGTAAACCCACCCATATGAAAGGCTTTGATGAGACCGAAAAGAGGTCTGCGAGTATTTGAATGTACTTGCGTGACCGAGCCTTCTCAGCAGAGATTAAGTTGAAGTAATTTCAAAAGAGTGTTCCATGGTACTTGGAGTGGGTTGGTGAGGTTGAAAGTTATTTGCAAGAAGTTGGATGTACTTGAAAGATTGAATCATTTCAGCTAAGGTTAAGTTGAGGTAATTTCAGAAGAATATTTTGGATCGTTGGCGGCGATCGCAGGGTGTAGAAGATGGGGAAGAGGTGAAGATATTGGTTGGGTACAACATGCAAAGTCATGGGACTAGCCTCGCGTTTTTAAGAACTGCTGGTGAAGTTATCTCGGAAGAATATACTTCGGATTACGCAGAGGTCATGTGGGAAAGTGGTTGAATGCGCATGTGTCATCATATCACTCAAGTTAAGTTGAGGTAATTTCAAAAACTTTTGGATTTTGGGTATGCTGGTGGTGGTGTGAAGAAGAAGGAAATGAAGCAAAGCGAATGGGTGAAACATATGCCACCATGGCGTTGGTCCTGTACGTTGGGGACCCTCTAGTGTAGATGTTTCTGGGAAGTACACCTTGGGATGCGGGACTGACTGCATGCTGAATGAGGTCCGGCGGCAAGTCATCGAATGTGCATGTGTGATGGGACCATGCCAACGGACGTTAAGTTGAAGTAATTTCAGAAGAGTACCTTCTGAAATACTTCAAGCAGATTTTAAGTTGGAGTAATTCCAGAAAAGTGTGTTCTAAGGTACCAGCAATGATGACATTTGGGTCCCACCCTGGTGGGAACATGGAATGAGGCTTTGGAGACCATTTACCGACACCAAAGGCTGATTTCTAACGAGCTGGTACCTTGGAGGTCATCGTAAGTGTTGGATGAGAGACAATTTGTAGGATACCCCAACACTTTTTACCACCTTCACCTAATGCCTCTTGTTGGAAAAGCACAGAAGATGAAAAATAGAGCTAACTTGTGATCCTGGTTTTAGACACTAGCCAAGTTGCTATTTGTTCCGAACCGCTGCTTCTGCTAGAAGACCAAGCAATTGGAGAGAGACTACGGGAGCCCTGAGCTTAGGAACAGGTGTCTCTGCTGGACTTAGATTTCCTGGCCAACCAAGTCCAAGGAAGCATGGAACGACAATACCGACCTTGTTATGAGTAATTTTATGGACAACTGTAGTCGTTAAGTGGAGAAACAAAATTTGTTTGGATCTCAAAACTACAATGATGTTGTGAGGAGGGTTTCTATTGAACCATGAGAGGGTTGATTTCAAATTGATTCTGAAGCAATATTGGTTACTAGGTGTTGAGAATGATGAGGCTATAATGAGAAATGGTTGTGGGAATGAGGATTTGAAAATTTGAAAGAAGCAAATCTTCATTTCATGATTCAATGTGTTTTTCTTGATGAGTTTTTAATGAATCCAACCCTTCTATTTATAGCGGAGAGATGAAGAACGGTAGATGGGTATTTGAGAATGGCGGATGAGAATTTTTGGTGAGAATGGTGGATGAGAACGGTAGGCACCGAATGAGAATGGTAGGTTGGAGACTGGTAGGCACCGAACGGGAATGATAAGTTGAACTGGTGACCCAATGTAATTTCAAGTTCAAGACACACTTGTGAGAGTTCATTTGTACTTTGAAAAGGAAGCCTTGATGAAGTCTGGAGAATAACCCTGAGAGAATCCAGACCAAGTGGATGAATCTCAAATTTTGATCTTGGGAGCTTAAGTTTTGGACACTGCTAGTACTTCAGAGAAGTGGGTCACATAGGTGGTTTCCAAGTCCAAAACAAATAAGCGGATTTCAAAATTAGAATCTATGTGAAAATATGAATAAGACAAGCTTTGCTCGGACATCTTGATTCTTGGTAAAAGTTCACATTAAAGCCAACAACTGTCGAATCACAATATTTGGGCAATTTCGGTTTCTCAAATGAAGAAATAGACCCTAAAATCGGAATCTACGTGAAAAATTGGGCAAGACAGGTCCTTTTTGAAAATTTTGACTTTTGGTCAGGATTTGTGCAAAAGTCAACTTTCTAGAAATTAGACAGTTTGCACAATTTCCAAGTCTTGAACAAAGAAACGGATATTAAAATCGGAATGTACGAGAAAAACTGAGTGGGACAAGCCCCTTTTGAAAATTTTGACTTTTTGGTCAAAGTCAAAGGTCCACTTAGTCAAAGCATTTTCTCTCTCACTCTTTTTTTTTTTTTTTTTTGCAGGCAGTTCAGACAGGGTTAGATTTCCAGGTCAGTTAAACTAGGTCGGCTGATGTCATCCATGACGTCATAAAATTGAGGCGCGTGTCAGAGTACGACGCTTGTTAGCGTGTGATTTGGTGAGGTGGCACGTGTTGCTGCGTGAAACTGAGGCTATGAACGCCGGAGGCACGTGGCAGCTTTTTTTGGTCTCAAATTTTTTGGGTTTTGTCGATCTAAGGCTGTAGAAGACCATGGTATTGTCGGTTTTCTAAAATTATGGGCAAATTTGCACAGATTTGAAGGACTAGGCCGCCGGTCGTTTGAAAGATCGTGCCTTTGCGTGGGGGCGCGTGTAGCCGTTTTTGGTCTTGAAAATTTCTAGGTTTTGTAGATCGTGGGCCGATGGATCTAGTGGTGGCACCGATTTTGTAAAAAATTTCTCAGATTTGTGCAAATTTGAATGAGAAACTTGCAGGACGTTGGGAATTTGTGGCCGCGTGTGGCTTGGGCCTGGAATTTTCAGGTTTGGTGGATTGAAGGCCGTAGAAGACTCCCGTGGTGTCGGTTTCATGGATTTATGGTCTTCGGCGGCTCTGACAGTGTTTGACATTGGTTAATCAGCAAGTGTCTCTACTTTCAAGGTCGGCAGCACAGTCGCTTTGAACAATACACGGGCTAGAACTTCATCCCAAGTCTAGTGCAGTAGTTTTTTAGATGACATGTGTACTTTTGCAGGCCTATAAGCCATTTTTCTGAGGTCTAGTGTAATATTTTCTTTCTGACAACATGACCCATTTATGAGCACTTACCCTATTTTTTCAAGGTTGGTACAGTATCCTTTGAAATACGGTACTTTAACTTTTTACACTTGTTTTTCTTTTTGTCTGTTATCTCAGAAATTTTCTATATAAAGCCGCTCGGGGCATGCACTACGTTATACAAGCGTAATCTCCCGCAGGTAACATAACACTCTGTAGACAAAGCATGCCTTTTCTTTTCTTTTTCCTTTTTCTTTTTTTTTATTTTTTATTTTTTTTATTATTTATTATTATTTAATCACTTTTATTATTTTTATTTTTATTTTCATTTTCATTTTTTTTTTTTTATGTTCTGTCTATACTAATCTTCTTCTTCTTCTTCTTCTTTTTTTTTTTTTTTTTTTCACAGCTATCATGATGCTCTTTTTCAAGGATTCAAAAATTGGTCAAGAACCAGCCTTGTTCATTTGTAAGGAGAAAGATGACAAGGATGCAAAGGCTACGACTTTGATTGTTCGTCCACCCATAATTGGAAGATTTTCGGAGAGATGGGGCCATAACTCTTATCCTCTTAATTTGCCAAAATGGTCACAGGTCGTCCCCCCCGAGGGCAGTTCTAACTTGGAGACAATTATCCTTCTTGCTTCACATCACAAAAATGTTGCTAAATCAAAGTCGTACAACACTTTGGGACGAGAGATAATTGCAAAACGTGCCAGTTGGGATCTTTCCTTTAGCGTGAATGGAGGTTTTTCCTACTTCTCCCTTTATTGGGATTGGCTAGAAGATGTGCTTGGTTGGTGTAAACACCTCCTTGATGCGACTCATCTCTACAGTGCTGTCTTTGCCTCCTTGTTCACATATGATTACGACGAGAACCTTATGAAAGCATTTTGTGAGTGTTGGAGTCCGTCGACCAATACCCTTCATACCTCAGTTGGGGAAATTTCCATCACACCGTGGGATCTTTTCATTCTTGGTGGACTTTCTTGCACAGGTGCATTTTATGACGAAGTAGTACCTAATGCGCAAGAGCTAGATGGAACCAACGACCAAGGACGACCCTACCTGCCACACAGCTGTCACTACCTTTTCATGTCGTATCATCACCTTCAAAACCGGTTGAAGAAACAAGGGAAAGTGAGTGTTCGTGACTATATTACTTTTTGGTATAAAGGAAATAGTAAGTACCCGGCTCCTAGAAAACCAGCGAGGCGGACAACCATTCCAAAGTGTAGTCAAAATCCCCTTGGCCGGATAAACGAGCATGGACCATGGTCTGATAAAAAGCACGAGGCCTTTGCGGATCTTCAAGTTGAGGGTGACTTAAAGGAGGAGAGTTACCTATCGGCACTTCTTTCCTGTTGGCTGTGCATATTTGTCTTTCCTATCAAGGATTCGAATAGCATCCGTCCAGGCACTTTCAAGATCGCTAGTTCCATAGCTAATGGTCGTTCATTTGGCCTTGCTTCCCCAATATTGGCTAGCATTTATCGTGGACTCAACACCATTTCTTCCTCCCTTACTCCGAGCAAGTCTGGAGCTAGTTTTGCCATTCATTATGTTTATGCCTGGGTATGTCATTTTTTTAGAAGCAATCGCATCACCCATGATAAACTATCTGATCCTTTGATGACTAAATATTCCAGTGTAGGCTACGCCTCTCCGTTCAACGAATTCTGTGCACGAAAGCACATACGACCTGCCACCAACTTTCTTTGGCACCAGACAACTTTCAAGAAAAGCTATGACCAGACCTTAATTGACAATGATCACTTATCTATTCAGAAGTTTGACTACTTTATGAGCCTTCGCTCGGGGTACTTGTCACTTCGATGTGAAGACCAACACATTGTAGAAGCATATAGTCCTCACAGATTCAGTCGGCGCTTTGGGTTTCATCAAGACATTCCAAGTGATTTGAAGGAAGAAATTCACATAGGCTCTTTGAAAGATCTATACCAATTCTACCAATCTTTCACTTGTTGCAACACAGATTCCAAGGTACTCATTTCGACTTTTGCCACAGACTTTGGAAGCCGGGTCAGACATAGCTACAAACAATGGTGGGAAGGAGTTTGTGGAAATGATTTTACCAAAGGAACAGATTTTCTAGCTGACATCGCCTCTTCCCACGTTAAGTCAATGACATCCAACAAATCTCAGAAGGGAAAGAGGGAACTACAAAACCCATACATTCCATAACCCTTGTCAGAGTTTGCACAACATCGTCTTGAAGATGGTTGTCATTCAAAAGACTCATCTCGACATATCGGAGTTGCTCGAAGTCAAGGCATCAAAGGTACGGTTGTTGTACCAGTTAGGGATGCCATTAAAATTTCTGAAGATGAGGTGTGTAATGACCTGGACTACAATTGGAAACATCTAAAGAGTCCAATGAAGGGTGTTGATGTAGAGACTTCTATTAATCATGCGCATCTTCTTGCAAATAGTGAGTCTTCTATCTCAAAGCCATCTGCGAAGAGTTCAGATCTCAAGAGGCGTAAGTTTGCTGATGTTGGTACGTCGTCCAAATCTCCGACCGAGACAAGAAGGACATTTCTTTCATCCCTGCAACCAACCCACCCTCCAGAAGTCTCTATGTTTCAGGGCATGGCGCATGTTTCTTCCGTGCGTAGGAAAGGGGCTTCTATGTTAGGAGATGTTCTTTTAAACAAGATTTCAACTCTTTCCATAAACAACATCCTCCCACAAGTTGAAATAAATGAAATCTATAGTGGGATCGAAAGTCTTAGAGTGGACCCTCGACACTTGCGCGAACATGTTGACAAATATTGTGAAGGGGTTGTGGACTATTTGAGGATGAAAGACTCTCTGAATAAACGACCAAATCCTGTTAACTTAATTCAGCATGAGGCTGAAATTGAACTTCTCCTTTCTGAAGCATCGCACAAGAAAACATCTTTGAGGACCGAGCTTGATACTGTTAGATTGAGGATGGCTGACCTGCAAACCGAGCTCGTCCAATTAGAGAAATCATTATCTCAAATTGAGACTCATCAAGTTGAACAAGATGATGTTGTGCAAGCCTTTGAAGAACAGCTTGAAGAAGTCAAATCCACTCCCGTTCTTGAAGACAAGGATATGGAGGCATTAGATAAGATACGAGCCCTTTTG
The DNA here is from genome assembly GCA_030021035.2 of Notholithocarpus densiflorus. Classification (NCBI taxonomy): domain Eukaryota; kingdom Viridiplantae; phylum Streptophyta; class Magnoliopsida; order Fagales; family Fagaceae; genus Notholithocarpus; species Notholithocarpus densiflorus. Next base: position 3,826,183 of record JARYZH020000030.1, read on the forward strand.
GAAGATAATCGTTCTAGCTTGAAAGACTTGAAATGGTTGTCGTAATCTTTTTGTTTTAACTCCCTTCATACGTGTCATCATGCTTTCCCCTGTACTATTTTCCTTTTGTCAATCAATAAAGAAGACTTTATTCTCTGCTCCTTCATTTTTTTTTTCATAATTTGATAATAATTTTTTTTAGTGTGTGACTGAACTTAGCAAAAGATACTAAGTTGCCTACGTACCCTGAGAGGGATCAAGTCATCACGTAATTCAAAAGATTTTTTTTTTCTTTTGTTGTTGTTGTTGGATTTTTTTTTTTTTTTTTTTTTTTGCAAAAAGGAAGGCTCACATGTGTAATCCTCACCCTACACCCCACAGCATTTCATAGGTACCAGTTACGCAATAGTGGGTATCACCACTAATCGAACCCGAGACCTCGGCCTTAAGGGTGACATGGGCATCCAACAACTACGCCACACTGCAATTGGTGACATAGAGGGGGATTAATTCTCTTTAATGGTACGCTTTCAAAGGTAATGGGAAGACATCATGTACCCTTGCAACGCTTCAGTAGGAAGTTTAAACTTTTACCAAGGAGCAATCCTCGATTTTCAAGCATAGAAGTGTTTGAGAACTTCCCATTGATGGGGCCGATCCTTACACCATCATTATCAACCAACATGTAAGCTCCATTGGTGTAGACTTCTTGCACAACATAAGGTCCATCCCATTTTGAAGTGAACTTATTGCCTGTACGATGAGTTGTGATGATAGATCTTCGAACGGCAAGGACTAAGTCACCAACTTGGAATGATCATGGTTTAACTATTTTATTGAATGCGCTTGAAAGACGAGCTTGATAGCACTCAAGGCGTTGTTGGGCCTCGAGCCTTTTCTCATCAAGCGCCTCTAATTCTTGCAATCTAAGCTTGGCATTTTCTTCTCCAGTCAATCTTTCTTGAATGGCAATCCGTAATGATGGGATTTGGCGTTCTAAAGGAATGACGGCTTCCACTCCATAGACAAGAGACTATGGCGTCGCTTGAGTAGGCGTTCGAAATGTTATTCGATATGCCCATAATGCTTCTCCGATTCTTTCATGCCAGTCTCGCTTTGTCTTGGATACCACTTTCTTCAACAAACTGCCAAATGTTTTGTTAAATGCTTCAGCTAGTCCATTTGCCGGGACATTGTACATGGAGGAGTTGTATGTTTAAATTCAAACTTCTTGCATAGCTCCGTCATCATCCTATTGTAGAATGGTTTGCCATTATCAATTATGATATACCGAGGGACACCATACTAATAGATCAAGTGAATTCGAATGAAATTGACCACCGTTTCTTTCTTCACTTCCCTAAGGGGCACAGCTTCCACCCACTTCGAGAAGTAATCAGTTGCGGCCAAGATGTACAAATGGCCACCGGATGACTTTGGTAATGGCCCTATTGCATCAAGCCCCCATGCATCAAAAGGCCAAGAAGCTACAGTTGGGTGTAGAGGTTCTGGCGGCTGGTGGATGAAGTTTGCGTGATACTGGCAAGCTTCGCATTTCTTAGCGCACTCCATGGAATCTTGTACCATTGTAGGCCAATAGTAACCCATTCGTTTGATCTTGTAGTGTAACTTAGGACCCGACTAATGTGCGCCGCATATTCCAGAGTGAGCATCCTTGTTTAGCCTCCTTCTCTCCTAAGCAACGGAGAAACAATCTATCAAATGAATGATGGAAGAGAGTGTCCTTATAGTAAATGAATCGAGCAGCCCTCCGCCGAACTTCGGTCTTGTGGCGTTTATCATCTAGGAGTCTTCCATGTTGAAGGTATTCAATAATCACTTGTCACCAATTTTCTTTTTCAACAAGGCATACAGAAATAATGTTGGCTTGCTCTTTTTCTTCTTCTTCTTCAACCACGAGAGGTACCACCCACCTTTGGGAAATAGCAACTTTGGTTGTCTCTTCTTGGGATAATGCTAAGGCGGTAGCCAAATTAGCTAAAGCATCAGCCTGTCTATTCTCCTTCCTTGGTATATGCTCCAATGTGATGGCCTCAAAATTTGCTAGCAATTTCTTCGCATATTTGCAATAAGAGATAAGGTCTTCTTTCCTGACGTCATACTGCTCCAAGACTTGGTTGATAATTAAATTGGAATCCCCAAATATCTCAAGTTGTGATATGCCCATCTAAATGGCCATTTGTAGACCAATAATTAATGCTTGATATTCAGCTGCGTTGTTAGAGCAAAGTTCGCTTAATGAGAACGAGTATAGAAGTATTTGCCGTTGTGGAGAAACAAACACTACACCTACCCCCGCTCCTTCTCGACGTGCAGCCCCATTGAAAAACATCATCCATGGTGGCATTACTTCAATGTAAAACACGTCTTCATCTGGGAAATTATCGGAAAACTCCCAATCAGATGAAACTGAGTGATCAGCTAAGAAATCTGCCAATGCTTGTCCTTTGAAAGCTTTTTGTGGAACGTATGCGAGGTCATATTGTTGTAGCAAGACTGCCCATCGAGCTATACTACCCGAAATCACTGGCCTAGAGAGGACATACTTATTCGGGTCCACTTTTGCTATCAAACGGACCGTATATGCTTGCATGTAGTGCTCTAGTTTGTCTATAGCAAAGAAAAGAGCGAGACACATCTTTTCGATAGGAGAATAATTTAATTCAGCCCCATTGAGAGTTCGAATTAGATAATAAAGGGTTCTTTCTTTCCCCTCTTCATTTTCTTGTTCCATAAGAGCACCTAGAGACTTTTCTTGTGCTACGATGTACAGCTCCAGAGGCTTTCCTGGGATAGGAGCACCCAAAACTGAAGGATCAAGCAAGTATCTTTTGATGCGCGAAAAAGCATTGCTACAAGCCTCATCCCATTCAAAGTGCACATCCTTTTTCATCAATCTATTGAAAGGTTGACATCGACCAGCCAGGTTCAAGATAAATCGTCGTATGTAGGCTAGTTTTCCCTGCAAGCCCCTAAGTTCTCGCAGATTCTTAGGCTCTAGCATTTTTTAGATAGCTTCAATTTTGGATTGGTCAATCTCAATACCGCGGTGCCTCACAATGAAACCAAGAAATTTCCCAGATGTTACGCCGAAAGCGCATTTGCGGGGGTTCATTTTAAGCTGATACTTTCTTAGGCAGTTGAACACAAATTGCAGATCTGCCAAATGGTCTTCCCTCCTTTTTGTTTTAACCACCAGATCATCGACATAACACTCCACGTATTTATGAAGTACATTATCAAAGACTTTTTGCATGGCCCGTTGATAAGTAGTACCAGCGTTCTTTAGTCCGAAAGGCATTACTTTGTAACAGTAAATGCCCTTAGGAGTACAAAAAGTTGTAAGCTCTTCATCCTTTGGATTCATTCGAATTTGGTTGTAACCTGAAGAACCATCCATGAAAGATAAAGCTTCATGACCGATAGTGGCGTCAACCATGACCTCAGTGATGGGTAATGGAAAATCATCTTTGGGACATGCATTGTTCAAATCATGGAAGTTAATGCACACCCGGATTTGTCCATTCTTCTTTTTTACAAGGATGATGTTAGCGATCCATTCATGGTACTGTACTTCACGAATGAAGCCCGCCTCAATTAGCTTATTGACCTCGGTTTCTATTTAAGGGATAAGCTCCGGCCGAAAGCATCTTTGGGCTTCTTTGACTGGGCGCACGCTCTTCTTTACTGCCAAATGGTGTAGAGCAATACTTGGATTGAGCCTAGGAATTTCCTTGTAGGTCCAAGCAAACACATCTTTATATTCTACCAGAAGCTTCATGTACCCCTCTTATTCTTCAGAGGTGAAAAGCGCACTAATGAAAGTTGGCCGGGGTTCTTCAGCAGTTCCTAAATTGATCTCTTTAAGTTCATCAACTGTAGCCTATCCTCCATCTTCCAAGGCTGGAGGAGCTTCATCGACCTCTTCATTGGTTGCTTCAGCATCTGAGAGTGTATCCTCTTCTATTGTAATATGAAACGAGGATGATACCTCTTCAATTTGCTCATTGTGGACGAGTGACTGACTTGTGTGTACAATTGTTTACCTTTTGACTTTGAGAGATCCTTCAGTGCTAATATCTAGTGTAAAGTTGCGTTTCATGCGTGAAGGAATGTTACTGCGAATCTCATCATTAGCTTTCTTCTCTCCTTGAACCTCAAAGTTTATTGAATTTTAAGAATGACTATCAACAGGCCTTTTTGTTGCCCTCAGTCGATCAAAGGCTGATTTACATGCAAGAGTGTCCTGATTTTGTGTTAAGCAAGTTGTATTTAACCTGTCGAACACTGTGATTCATGACGATGAGGCCTCGATGCGATCAAACACCGAGACACATGATGAAGAGTGATCTTCTCTTTGATTCGAACTTCCGCCAACCTCCACTGTTATGTATTGGGAATTTGAAGCATCGCTTCTTTTCTTGATCCATATCTGGGCTGGTTTTTCAGGAGTATAACCTAAACCGATCTTTGGGATAGAAATTTCATACCCTTCAAGGCGCATTTTCCTTTGTGTTTTGCTAAGGCCATGTACCTTCTCTCCGGTGACTTTTGGAATCAATTTCCCTAGGTTGCCTTGTTTTGAGAAATCGTAGCCTGCTCTGGCTAACAACCTATATGCCTTTGGGTCAAACCATTCTTTCGTCCGTTCACTTGGTAGAATACCATGCTCTGTCAGACTTTGTGAAGACCTCACGAATCCATTTAGTGGCTTCGAGGGCAAAGGATTTGTGGATGAAGTTAAAGGCATGGCATGATTTTCTTTCAATATGGCTACATCCTCCATCGTGAGCTTCGTAGGAGGCCTTCCCATGTCTGCAATGGATTGAAGGCATTCTGCGAATGGTGATTGTCCTTTCTTGCGGTGTGATAATGGTACATAACGGAGGAATGGAGGATTGTTGGAAGGCGTTGAAATTTCCGCTCTCACTGAATTACTGGTAGATTCACTAGAATGATCATTCCCACATTCTGGACGTTCCTTTGGGGAAGGAATATCCTTTCTAGTGATGAATCTAACATGCTCCTTTTCACCCTGCTTGCTTTCCACGGACGGGATCTCAACTGGGAGAATTTCATTTGGAGTGTCATCTTCTACATAAAACTTTGCGTCAGCAAAGTGAGCTTCAGTCTCAACGAAAGGCTTCAAGTCAGCATTGACCTTTTTTATTCCACTTTGAAGGAACTTGAAACATTGATGCAAAGTTGACGGCACTATTCCGTTTCCATGGATCCATGGACGTCCTAACAACATGTTGTAGGTTGTCTTGGCATCAATGACATGGAACAAAAAGTTTGCTTGTCAATTCTCCAATGATTAATTCCAAGTGTATCATACCGATTGCGCATTGTCCTCCTTGGTTAAAACCTTGAATGACTAGACGACTATGTGATAATTCCTCCATAGCAAGACCAAGTCGTCTCATTGTCATTTTTGGTAGTATATTAACAGCTGAACCTCCATCAATGAGAATACGATCGATCTTTTTTTCACGAACATAACCAGAGACATAAAGTGGACGATTGTGGGGCTTAGAGCCTAACAACAGATCCTCGTCAGTGAAAGTTAAGCCTGGAGAGCACGCGTAACATTCTTGGGCTTGTTGAAGCGTGTTGGTAGAAGGGGTGTACATTTCTGGCTTTTCAGGAACTTGGGTAAGCACTTCTTTTGGTGAGGTGGAGGATTGCAAGGGTTCAACTTCATCTACCTGAGATTGGAGTTCTTTCAAAGATGACAAAGTCTCATTTGGACCACCAAGGTTAACATCCTCATTTTCGTCTTGAATTTCGCAACGAGAGACCGTGTGAACGGCCTCGACTGAGTCATTTTGAAAGAATTTTCTGGGGAAGAATTCTTCCAATGTGATGAGATTTCGAAGTTTTTGGGTTTGTGCCAAATCATCATACATTTTTGTCCCCAGTCTTTCTTGCCTTTTATCACTCCTTCTTCTTGACCGAGGCTGAATCTGGTTTTGTGCTCTTCTGGACTCTTGGGCAATCAAATGAAGAGGGAATGTTCGTCTCTTTTTCCATCTCCTACGAGTAACCATCGTCCAGCCCTCTTCCTCATCCATTGTTGACCTTTTATTATCATTTGAATTATAATCAGATGTTTTTTGTGAAAGCTGAACTTGAACAGGTTCTAGAGAATCAAACTGGATGAGCGTGGTATTTGCCCCCTGCTTAGTAGTTGGAGACATGCAACTAGGTAACCCACAAGCAAATGTTGCAAGGTTTGACTAGGCAACATCATTAAAATCCAAGTCGATTTTCCTTTCCTTGGCTAGCTTCATGATGAGTTCTTTAAGAACAAAGCATTTTTGGATTGGATGGCTTATGATGCGATGATAGTTACAATAGTTCGGGTCATCAACTTTTCTTATCTCTTCCGGTCGTTTGCATTATGGCAATTCAATTAATTTCAACTTGAGCAGTTGTTCTAGCATTTCAGGCATATCGACATCTAGGAAATGATACATCTTTTGTTCCCATTCCTTAAGTGATGAGCGACGCATCTCATGCTGTTGGCCTCCCTCGGGCCTCTTCTCATTAGCCTTCACATTTCTTGTTGAAATTTTGACTAGGGCAGGGTTGACATTCATTGAGTCTTTGATATTACTTTTCGCATAGACAGCTCTCTCTCTCTCTCTCTCTCTCTCTCTCTCTCTCTCTCTCTCTCTCTCTCTCTCTCTCTCGGATTTCGAAAGATCCTCTCAATTCTATGGTAGGTCCTTTGCTTTTACAATGTAAAATAATATTGCCTCGTGTTGCTGTAGATTTCCTAACTTTGCAATTTAAAGGGAATATGAGCACGAAATTCTCACATCTGTGAGATACAAAATAAAAGAAAAATATGCGCCAAAGAAAAAGTAATCACACAAGACAATATTTATGTAGTTTGACAATTTGCTTACGTCCAAAGAGTTGTAGGAATTTCACTATTTTCAGAAAAGTACAAAATGTGGTGATAAATCTCCCATTAAAAACCATAATAATATTATTTTGGGTTGGGTCATAATCCGGATCAAACACAACTAAGCTCCACAAAACCCAATACAATTGGTGTATAAATAATATATGTTTTATTTTTTGTATAAAACAAATAATATATGTTAGAATTATTATAAAAATTAGAAAAGTGTTATGTATATAATATTTTCACAATACTTTCATAATAAATCACAGGTAGTAAGTTATATTACTTGTTCTAATTTTTACTCACTATTGAAATTATTTTTTTCCCACCAATAATAGTTACTAACAACTTGTCACTTTGGATTTGTTGTGAAACTATTGTAGACATAACATTTTTCTAAATTTTATTATGTGATGAAGGGATAAAAAATATGATTGGTAGGGTTGTCCACGAGTCTACTTTATGCCCAACCCAAACTCCACTCGATGATCACTTCGGGTCCACAAGAATGGCACCCATAGCCGATCGGGAAGAAGAGTTGAATTGGGAGAGTCGAATCTTTTTGTGTATTAATCAGTTATCGGTTCGAGTCGGGGAAGAGCATAATGGATACTTTAGTGGGGTGGAGATTGTTTGGTTCGGTTGGAGTCAAGTTTTCATGCAACAACCCACCAGGATTGGTTTCTAGGGTGGAGAATTGTCTCAGACTGTCATAGGTGTCAGATCAACCAATTTTAGGGTTGAATTGGACGGTTGGGACCGGTGGATCGGTTCCACAGGTTGGTTGGACAGCCCTAATAGTAATGATTGGTATCACTTCAACAATATGATTAATAAATATATATATTTTTCTATGATTGATGACACATCATTTTCTAACATTGATTATTACATCAATTTGTAAGTCAATAGTTTTAGCATTTTTCTTTAAAGTATGCATCTATAGTAATATGTTGGGTCCTAGTCTAGTGTTATGTAAATTAAGAAGTTTAATCAATATCCAAAAATATATTATCACTAAATTTACCAAGCCAATGTATCAATCATACACCAAAACATAGATTTACATGGAAAACACTTTCTCCATAAAGGGAAAAACCTTGGAAAAAATTCTGAAAAAATTCACTAAAATAAATAAATTAAAATATATATTCTTAAGTTTATGCCTTCCTTGAGATCTACAGTAAATACGATAATATCTCTCTCTAGTAATTGAAGTGAACTCACTTGAGATCTTTACTCACTTTCAATACAACTTTCCTTAGTTGTAGCACTCAAAAAACTTGTCCTTAGAGAAATCTTCAAATTTATATTTAATGTATATGTCTCACGCCCAAAGAATAACCTCTGCTCTCATACACATTATTTTTCTTCTTCATTGCACTCACTGTATTTTATTTTATTTTATTTATTATTTTATTTCACTTTGCAACATTAATCAAAGCCCCATAAATTCTTTTCTTTTTTTGTGCTTTAAGAAAAACTCTAATTTGTAGAGAAAATCCAAAACTTATTGTTTTCTCCTTGCACTACATCCCATGTGAAAATCAATTTTTTTTCCATGTTCAATTCTATGATTCTCTCATCTTCCCCCATAGGGATATCTTTGGGCCAAAATCATCAAATTCTTTGCAAAACTGTTTATTATAAGACTCAATTCTTATTCTTTGGAGATCAAGGAATAGACTTTTCTTTCACCCCAAATAAACTCAAAACAACAACCAAATTTATTTTTCATTCTTCAACAAAAAAATTACTTTAATTAGCTTTTTAAGTCACAATTGGAATTTGAGACAATTTCCCAACAAAATACACATTAAGTTGGTAAAAATGATCAATCATCTTCCTTTGTAGTATATTTTTTTATAGTTCAAATTAAATATGAAAATTTAATCCAAAAGTATCATTAGCTTCAATATAATTTACTTATCTTTTAGTGGGGTGGAGAATCCTGAAATTTGGCCTAAAAAAGGAACGGAATTTGACAGTTAACATCCAGGTCTCAAATCAAACAAAGATGGGCAAAACAAGGGCCGAGCTAAGATTTTGCGAACGTGGTTCTAAATGGGTGATTTTTTTTGGGTGAATTTTGACCACTAGTTCACTAAAATGTATTGAATATGTTAACCACAAAGGGGGGTGGTTATGGGCTCCTTTCCTAATAGATACGTTAGTTACATTCGTACGATCTGTTGATTAAAAAAACAAAAAGAAGATCTTTGTGATATATAAGGATAAAAGAAGGAGATTTTAGAACAATTGGTTGATACCTTTGGGCTCCGGGAGTATTAATGACATTCAAGATTTAAATTCCCTTCTCTCATTAATAATTATCAAATTATTAAAAATAAAAAATCAAACAAACAAATAAATAATAAGGGACTTATGACATTATTTTTGGATAAAGGATTTGAAAACTCACGTTTTTAATAACAATTGAAATTCAATTTTCTTATATAGTGATAGTTTTATCAATTGGACAAAAAGTCTAACTTGAATAAATTTGAAATTAGAAAAATTAATTGAACGAAAATAAAGTTAAAAGACTGAAATGAATTTCAACCAAATTTAGAAGGTGTAATTTACATTTTATCCTAAAAACTAAAATCAAATTCATATTTCTCATTGTACTATAGCTCGAAGCAGTGGAAAAATATTTTAAGCTTAAAATAACTACTAAGAGAAGACACACATGGCACTAAATTCCTATTGCCTCTATCCCTCATCTAATTTTTTTTCTCCTCCCTTGTGTTTCTCTACTCTCTTACATTGTTTCAAACTTTGGGTTTTTGTTAAAAATCAAATTTCAAATATTAAGAAGAATAGAGAAAGAAAGTTGAATTTTACATATGTTTTTTAAAAGAAATTAAGGCAATTCGATGATATATATAAAATTTACTAGGTATTTTGATATACTTAACTTTCAACCCTTTTACTTTGATTTATTTTGGGTAATCAAACTACATAGTTGAATTTTCATACCTGGATTAATCTCTTGAATTGATTGTTATTAGCTATGAATTGAATATCTTTGTTTCTTTATTTTATTAATATATGAAATATACATAAATACATATAGGTAATTGAAATTATGGAGAAATATAAGTATAATAATGTGTTTAGATCGAATTTTAGGCTGTACGAAAAATAAATTGTATTGACAAGTACGTTACTATCTAATTGCTATATTTATCTTTGTTAATGTCAATTAATTTTTTTGGATTAATTTTGCTTTCAAGTATGTGTTTTAATCTTGCCATCTTTAAACTAAAATCTTAGCTCCGCTACTAGCCTCAAAACACAACATTGTTTCCTCCAAGAGGAAAGAAATTGTTACTTTATCAATTAATACCAATAATTAAATTGGTCTCTATTTTTTTTTTTTTTTGGTTATTTATTTTACTAAAGGGAGCTCTACAAAAGTTTTCCTACTTTAATTTTGCCTTGCAGAATCAAAGTCCCCCATATTTGAATCTGGGGACTTGATAAATCAAATTAATTGAGAAAATCCTTGATGAATCCCCCAGCTTTTCTTGTGGCGTACGACTAATATTTCTTCAAAAGATTTTGTTGGATTTAACCGAGAAAGTAACAAATTGAGGGTTTTTTTTTTTTTCAAACATAGAAGGGGAATTTGGCTAGTTTCCAAAATAACGGGGAGAATTGTGAAATTCCCTAAACATTAAGGGGGGAAGTGCTTTTTCCTCAATAATAAAAACAAAAAATTTAAGTTTTTTGGAAAATCGGTAATTTAACTTGATATTAGAGCATGAAGCTTTTGAGAGAATTTGTAATTTAACAACTGAAACCTGATTATTCACCTGAAAATTTGTTGCTGTGGTTGACTTCAATCATGGGCAGAGGGTGAAAAAAAAATTCGCCTAAAACGATTAGATTGAGTGACCCATTTATGCCAAATCTGAGTCTGATCAACCTGTGACCAGCCTTACTTACTAGGCATTTGTTTGGATGCTTATTAAGTTCTGTTTTATTTTATTTTTGAGTTCGACTGTGACTAAACTTATAAAAACTAGCGGACGCTACTTTATCAATGGAGAATTCGTACCAATATAGGTATTTTTAACCACCTCCCTGTTGAATAAAAAAACAAAGAAAAAATAAAATAAAATAAAACTACCTCCCTGTTGTAGGTGGTGGGCTATATAAAGGTACAAACTAGCTTGCTAGGTTTGCCATATAACAATATTCTCTTATCAAATCTCATGTGTCACGTAATCCGGCGGATTGCATGTGTACGTATATATTATTGTGATTTAATCATGTACCTATTATTTTCAGAGTTTCAAGGGAGATATGAGATATCTTACCAGATCTTTTTGTATTCATCAAAAAAAAAAAAAAAAAAAATAATAATAATAAGGTAAAGGTGTATTTATCTAATTTCTTAAGGAACTAGGTAAAGGTGTATTTTTTTTTTGATGAGAAGGTACAGGTGTATTTAATACTTCATTAAATATGATTTTTTTCAAACTTTTTTTTTAATACATTTTCTAAAACATGATGTCAAATTATGCACAACTGTTTTAAAAAAAAAGGTAAATTGCAAAGTATACATTTGAAATTTGGAGTTGTTTGGATTTTACACCCTGAAATTTGAGAAATTTAATTTTACACCTTAAAGCTTGGTTCTGTTAGCAAAATAACACTTTGGTTAGTTTTGGCTGTTAAGTAACACCTCATCATGCTGACATGTTTTTATTTTTATTTTTTGGGTGCCAAATCAGCCCTTAAACAGAGCCATTTTGCCCAAAACTCATAACATAAACTGCAGATTTAATACGAGACCGTTTCACAGCTATTTCCAAACTCAAAACCCCATGAACACCTCATTCTCAAATCCTTTTTTTTTTTTCTTAAAAATTTTGTTAATCAAGTGACTGTCTTTAAATTTTCAAGATAAAAATAGATTTAAACAATTTCTTTTCTTAGAAAGATAAAAGATAGGCAGATTAGTCAAATAGTTGGCGTGCCTCACTTAGCCCAGTTTGGAGCATTTATCAACTCAAAAAGTTAAGATAATCTTCAACACAACAAGCAGATACCCAGGATAAAAAACGAAAAGCAAAAGTATATTAAAATAACAAATGATAAATCAATAGAATTCAGATGAAAAAAATTGAACTAAGAAGAAAGAGGAAAAGGAACATTAATAAGAATATAGAAAAGAAAAAAGAAAGAAACTAAGTTCTGGAGGTTGGGATGGGGTTATGGATTAAAAAGGTGATATTGTGAATGAAAACACAAAAATTGAATAAAGAAAAGTAAAGTTGAACTGTGATTCAATGGGGTGCTTGATGAAAAAAAAAAATATTGTGTTGCCAAAATTTGTAAAATCAAATTTCTCAAACTTCAGAGTGTAAAATCAAAGCAATCCCAAATTTCAGAAGTGTACTTTGCAATTTACCAAAAAAAAAAAAAAATACACAAAAATAACAATGAATACTTACGAGTTCAAATTAACGAAAAATTTATAAATATATTTTATTTTTGAAAAAACATTGAATTATAGTTCATATACATTTCTTTTACAATCACATTATAATCCATGATTAAATATTTATTATTTCTTAACAGGTACTCTTGTGACACTCAAACTAAATTAGTATATATAAAAAAAAAGGTTTTGTTTTCTACTTTGTATTGCATTTTTTTAGCAGAAGTAAGAATCAGACTTTAGTGGTGGTTAAAATCGGTTTGGAATACAACATTCAAATCCTCAAGATAGGTCTTCTACCCATTCATCTAAACTTGCAGATAAACTACTTGCCTAGCAAGGGAATGGACAAGTTGATTGCCCTTCCATTTCACATGATTAAAAGTAGAAAAATGTAATCTAAGCATTAGATATCGAATCTCAATAATTTGCCATGACTATTGGGAAAGTTGGGTGTATTAATTGAAATCATATTAACAGAATTTTGACTAAATGCAAGGTATGCCAGAATTTAAATGAATATATATGAGATTTGATAAAGAGTAGCTAAAACATAACAACTTCATGCGTGCATGCATGGCAGAGAAGTGCTTAGCACGCGTGGATGCTAGTAATGGAAAGGAAATTGGCATTTCATCGTGCGGCACTTTGTAATTGTTTTGTGCCTACTCTAAAGTTTCCTTGTATATACAAAATTTGGCTTCTTCGTAAATTCTTTTAATGGTCCAAACCCCACTAATTAATGGATTCCCCATGCTTTGTACAAACTTCCATGATTCAGGTTGTTTGTTCTATATATAGTTGCTACTTGCTAGTAATTAATAGCTCTTGGATTTATTTGTTAAAGTTTTAATATTCAATTAAGCATCTCCAAATTATGCTATGAGAAAGGAGAAATTATTAGGTCCACCTGGAGGACGGCTGACGTGATCCTCCCTAACCTCACAACCAATAAAATACTATTATTTATGCAAATATGAAATCATCTGGTAATTTTTATTTTTTATTCATTGTGCTGATTAGGAAACTCACTCATACATTTGCATAAATGACATCATCTCATTGATCAAGGAGGACCACATCAGCAGTCCCCCGGTGTAAATAATAATTTCTCTTGAAGAAGGTGGAGATGCAGGACCCGCACATTTGCCATATAAGATTCTTTGAGAGATTAATCAAAGCTATCTAATTCACAAAGCTTATCTCCAAAAAGATCTCTAATAATTATAATGTAAACATTGATGGAGTTTATCTCTATCCTATCAGAAAAGTGAATTGCAAGTGACATCTCCGCAAATTTGCATTGATTTTATGGGCCAAAATGAGCATTTGCCCATTTCGCCCAAAACAAGTAGCAAAATGCCCCTATTCTGAAACTATTTAGCCATATGCCCTTGTTTTAATGAAAAACTCGATTTTTAGAAAATCGAGTTATAGGCAAAAAACTTTAAAAAAAAAAAAAAATTACATGGAACTCGAGTTCCATGTAACATTTTGCAAATAACTCGATTTTCATTAAATCGAGTTTTTCATTGAAACTTGATTTTTTAAAAATCGAGTTTCAAAACAGGAGCATTTTGCTAGATAGTTTTAGAACATGGGCATTTTGTTACTTGTTTTGGGTGAAAGGGGCAAATGGCCATTTTGACCTGATTTTATGTGTTTACATTACTTTTGATGTGATTTTTTATATTCACAATGCCTATTTATAAGGTTTCAATAATATTTTTTCAAGGACAAAAAATACCTAATTATTTCTTGAACAAGAAAAGGTCTTTTTGAATCATTGTCTTCCACACCGAAGAAATCTCTTTCCTTATACGTTAAGAAGACCCAAATCAAATCTCTTTCCTTTTTTTTTTTTTTTTTTTTTTTTTTTTTTTTTTTTTGCATTAATGTTAGGTGTTTATATGACTTAAGATCTTACGATTTCTTATATTAAAAATGTTACAAATTTTTGGGAGAAAATTGGCCTCTGCCTCTTTTAAAAAAATAATCTAGCGTTTTGCCCCATTTTCCAAACTAATTAGGGAAATGCCCCTCTTTTGTAACTCGATTTTCTCAAAATCGAGTTTCAATGTAAAACTTGATTTGTAGAAAATTTATGGGGCGATCAAACTTAAAAAAAAAAAAAAAAAAATTGCATGGAACTCGAGTTCCATAAAAAACGCCACTATAGGCCTCAATGAAACGCAGCTATAGCTAAAACTTAAAAAAAAAACAAAAAAAAATTGCATGGAACTCGAGTTCATGGAGCTTGAGTTCCATAAAAAACGCCACTATAGGTATTTAAAACGCCATTATAGGGCTCCCTATGCAGCGATCAAACTTCAGAAAAAAACTTGCATGTTAAAACGCCACTATAGGGCTCCCTATGGAGCGATTAGACTTAAGAAAAAACTTGCATATTTTAAAACGCCATTATAGGGCTTTAAAACGCCACTATAGGGCTCCCTATGAAGCGATTAGACTTAAAAAAAAACTTGCATGTTTTAAAACGCTACTATAGGGCTTTAAAACGCCACTATAGGGCTCCCTATGGAGCGATTAGATTTAAGAAAAAACTTGCATGTTTTAAAACGCCACTATAGGGCTTTATAACGCTACTATAGGGCTTTCAAAAATTGCATGGAACTCGATTTCGTAGAGCTCGAGTTCCAGTAATTTTTTTTTTTTTTTTAATTTTCAGTTTGTTATAACTTGAGTGTCCAAAAATCGAGTTTTAAGTTGAAACTCGATTTTTAAAAAATCAAGTTTCAAAAGAGGGGCATTTTCCTAATTAGTTTGGGAAAGAGGGCAAAACAATGATTTTTTTTTTAAAAAGAGCAGAAGCCAATTTTCTCCCAAATTTTTGTGTACTTTTTTTCTTTTTCACCGCCTTTTTGGGTGCTTAGGGCTGCGGTTTAAATTAATGTGAGATTGTTTGTGAACCAAGTGTATTGGCTAGCATATTTTTATCAATATTAAGTGATTTTGAGAGCAATAACCAAAAGATTTTCCCCATCATTGATTGAGGTTGAATGGATATGAATTACGAAAAGCAAACTAAAGTAATAGTTGACCACAGCATGAGAGGCCGACCACAGAATCTAGTATAAAAAAATTGATAAGAAAAAAGGGTATCTTGGCAAGAATTCTGTGGTAGTTGACCCTTACCTGGAATCCTTGTTCTCATCTCATCACCTTATAATATTAAGACAGACGTGCAAGGGAGCTATCAAAAAAAAAAGAGAGAGACAGTTTGCTCCTCTTTCGGCCCCATTAACAGGGGCGCAGTTGGAATTTTTGTTTGCGAGCTGATGATACCACATATATTTGTCAAAACCACACCTAGCTCAACCATACTCAACCACACACAAAATCTTAATTTTTTTAAGGAATGTAATAAAATATTTAAATTTTTTAACATTAGGATAAGTCATAATTTATAAAAATATTATATCCTAAATTATTAACTTTAACAGAATATAAAAAAAATGTCTAATTTAATATTAGACTTGTACAAAAGAATAGAGAAGATAAAATATTTAATATATATTTTTTAAAGTTATGCTCCATTAAGATTTTTTATAGAATAAAATCCATCGTGAAGCCCAAACCCAAATATAAACGTATACTTATTTGACATAAGACAAAATGTAATGCGATGTCCGATCAAGCTTAAACATAATAAAAAATGACCGAAATTCCCTTGAGACCACTAAAATCAATACATTCAACCCCAAATTTCACCAAAATAACTAAATGCCCAAACGATCACTATAAAAATTGGATCATCCCAATTTAATATAAAAGGACCAAAATGCCCAAGGATCACTAGAATCACTAGATTAATCACAAGATTTGCGCAAAACTTCACCAAATGACCAGAACACCCTTGGGACCACCTAAATCTCTAATTAAGTCCTAATGGTACTCTTAAAAAGAAGAGTTGGTCAACTAGCCTAAAATGTGTATTTATTAAAATTTTTAAAGGTTTCATTCCCTAAAAATTTGAATTGCCCAATGCTACTTTTAAAAAAGAATCGGTTGATTGGCCCAATAGCTATAGAGATAACATACTTCCTTTTTCTTGATTTTTTTTTTTTATAGAAAATTTTTCTTGTGTATGTGCCAAAATTTTGAATCATTTATGTCTTTGAAATCTTCTTTAGTCCAATTATAATTTTTGTATTCACCTTGACGATTTGGTTTTATAATGAAGTAATTTTTTTTTGTTTTTGTTTTGATTTTTAAACCACTATTGGGGCATGGAGGAGCTTAAGGTAATGGCTTGGTTAGTCCTACTAGATTGGGCTTGGTTAAATTTTGGGCTTAGGCTTTATGGGTCAAAAAAGGGGCTGTAGATAATGGGATGATTAGCCCTAACTAAGTTGGGGATGGGCATTATGGGCCATGTAGGTCCTAGCTTGGGTCTAAGAGTGGACTTAGGTGTGCTTTGTGTGTTGATCATATCATATGCTGGGTTTAAACACAAGTTGGGCTCTAGCTGAAAGGTTATTAAGCTCATACTTAACTTTTGTTTCGGTTGATAGTTGGGCTCTAGCTGAAAGGTTATTAAGCTCATACTTAACTTTTGTTTCGGTTGATTGGAGATTGAGCTTGGATAATAGTTGGACTTCATCTAACCTGACCCTACCAACCTTGTATGCACGCAATCTGATAGGCCAATTAGTTTGCATGAAAATCCAAGTTTTATTCAAAATTGTTACTAGCTCAAATGGTGGAAATGGGCGAATAAGAGACAAGTATTCTTTTTTCCCTTTGCCTTTTCTCTTATCAGATTGTTCCTTTTCTCCCATTTTCCTCACTTTCTCTCTTCTCTCATCTCTCACCTCACGTAAGCCTTGGCCATGGCCATACCACATTGTCCCATGGTTGCGATGAGCTACCTATTACTACACCAGCAACACCTCATTCCCCTCCCCCCCTTCACTTTCCTTTTTGACTTTTTTCCCCCTCTTTCTAAATTTTCTTCCTTTCTCTTTAATTATAACTCCACCCATCCTCTACTCTCTTTTCATCTATTTCCCTCTTTCTCTCTCTCCCCTCTCTCTCTCAAATTATTTTTAGGCTAAATTCTTACTTTTGACTAGCTAGTGACATATATGGGTTGGCTATGGGCTTTCAGGCTCTGGTTGAGTAGTGATAAGAGTCTATATATGGTAGTTTCAATTAAGGGAAATGAATTTTAAATATGTTAGGGTGGCTTTGTGGCAATGGTATTCAATAAAAGGTATTGAGAAATTTGGTTGGGTTGAGTTGTTTGGACATTGGACATAATTTGACCCTTTAAAAAAGGTCAATAGTTGTGTATGGACGGATTGAGGGGTGGTTCAGGGAGAAGGTAATGCACTAGGGTTTCAGGCAAATAGGAATAGGAGGATTATGCCTTGAGTCATATCTTTTATAGGAAGAATGAGGGATAGTGAGAAAGATCGTGTAGGTAACTTGGATGATGTACTTCTAACTCAAAAGTCTTGGATGTAAACATAAAAAATTTGATTTAACTTTTTTTGTATAATTTCATATAAGTTTTTTAATAACCCAAAAACATTATTTTTACGCAAGTTTATACATAAAAAAAAAAAAAATCTGATTTAGATCACAAAATTCTTAAAGCAATAGATTAATTAACTGATAAAAAGATTACTTATTGATACCACACAAATAAATACTCCAACTGTGGTTATCCATCATTGAAGAATGACTCAAGACACCGAACAATAATAGAGTAGGAGCATTTTTCTAGGAACTCAAGGTAAATATGTTAATATTACATATTAAAGTATAACAATAGTTTTAAAATACATAATATATATATATATATATATATCAATCAATTTTAGATAAAATTAAATAATGAATGTTATTTTTAAATGTCTTAACATATACAATATAAAATAAGAGAAATATAATAACTACAAAAAATCTAAATGAATATTTTTTGTTAAGATGGATGCAAAAACCATTATTCACTTAGGCAACAAGGAAAAATTATAATTTCATCCATTGTGGTTTAGTTCTATTACAATTTAGTGTTAAAGATATATTTATGTAATTGGCTAATCATTTGACAAAACGCAATTTACTTGTAATTGGGTAGATCTAGTATGAGTTTAATACTCCAAGAAACAAGTGTTCAAGTTTAGTATTGAAGCCATGCAAATCTGACTAAAAAACAAGTGAAGGAAGTGCTGTTTATTAAAACTCGACAGAAGCTCGACAAAAGCTGTATCTGTCGAGAATTATGAAATCAGAAATTCTAGATCTGATTACACGCATATCCTTGAGAATTTGTGTAGGGTTTCTTTTCTCACAACCCTAGACATATATAATGATTATTTTAAGGGCCGTCACGATGTTGTTGCAATTGTTGTTACATGCATATTGTGTCCGGAGATAGAAATTGCCCTAGTTCATCGTATTCTTTGTAGAAGCTATTGTGTCTTTACGCCAAGGGTTTGTAACCAAGGAGCTTCATGATCTTCATTGTTGATAAATTGAAGAACTTTGCAGCCAACAATCTTTCTCAAGTTGGTGTGTTAGTTACGTACTGGAATTTGTGCATTGAATAGAGAGATTGCCACTACAATATAAGTCCAATTGGGTATTGGGGTAAGGGTTCAACTGTAGGTTGGTATTAGGTACTGTGATTCCTTTTACTTGTAACCGCTTATTATTGATAATAGTGGATTCTTGGAAGTGGTGGCCTTAAATTCACCTGGTGGGGTTTTGCCTCGGTGGTTTTCCCCATTCGTAAACAAATTACCTGTGTCAAACTTATTTTTCGCTGCATTTAGTTATTTGGTGATTTGTTTGTGTTACCACGCTATTGCATGTTAAATTGACTTAATTAATTAACTTGGGTAATAAATTAATTAATTTGCCAAATGGGTCAATCCATTTTTGGCCTATCATTTAGTCTATGAAATTTCAATTCTTATATCTAACTCCCTCAAGTATGGATTAAAATGAATTTTTTAGGTTTATATAAAAATTAATAAAAAAAGGTAGTTAATTTGTGTATAAACAATTTACTCCTTTTGGTTTGGCTCATTCACAATTTAGTCCTATAGGTTTTCTTAATTGTTTCATTTTGACCTTTAAGATTTGGAATAAAATAAAATAACCATTAGTGGATACTTTGGATGAAATCCTAACAGTTTTATTTTTGATTTATAAAGAAATCAAATGGGACCAAATCCAAGTTATGGGGCCAACAATGATAAAACACTTTGCATGTATCAAAGTTTCAAGATCTTGGTATAAAAAGTTTTTTCATAATGGCTAGCTACTAAAAAAGAAAGAAGAAGAAGAAGAAAACTTCAATATCAAATAATCTTTTCAAAGAAATCAATCTAGAACCACATATAACGTTAACATAACACTAACAAAGAAAATCTCAAGAGTCTTCTGGCATTGGGTATCGGCACAAGGGGCATAAATGACTCGTTTTCAACCACTTGAAGATACATTTTTCGTGATAGATATGCAAGCAAGGCATGCGAGTGACTTCTGAAACAATTTGAAACTCTTCCATGCAAATTGTACATTCTTGAATCGAGTTTGACCCTCCTTGAAACCTAACCTTCTCCAAAGATCAAATGGAAGATTTCGCCGCGGAATGGGCTTAGGTTCATAAGTCTCTATGGAGTGCAAAAGAATCATATCATCGTTCGTCTCATCCTCATCGCTTGAAAACTCCAAATCTTGATTTGTGGGCATCCTTATGTTGGGGTTTATGCCCTAAAAATCCAATTTATTGGCATGTCATAAATAATTAAATTATTTAATTATATGAGACTATTTATAAATGAACTAATGAGATATTATCTTAGTTCTTGAGATGCATTGTATGTGATTTATGTGATTTAGTCACAAAAAATATAAATCACAAGTTTCTTGTAAACTCAAAATATAGTTCGTAATTGGTGATGAAATTGGGCATTTCATCTGCGAAGACTATAATACATTAATTAAGATGGTTTGTCTTGATCATGGAAGTGGAGACTTCTAGTTGATGTGTTGATATGTTTTAAGAGTTAAGGCATATTGAATTGGACCGCTGTGAGATTAATTATTCAATCAACAACTGTCACCTGAATAATTAATCTCACGACTTCTAATTTCATTGACTCTCAATCCTAAGAGAATAGTGAACCCGATCATGAAATGTAGGTTACTTTGATATATCAGGAGTGAGATCTAATATTCACGGTCAAAACCTCAGTATGTTGGGTAACTACACGTAGTGTTGAGGGAACACATATTCTCAAGATGGAATCCATAATATCTTTTTATAAAGACACAAAATATTCCATTGAGATAAGTTTAATGGGAACTGATTATTCAGGGCGCTCACTTTAGTAAAGAGTTACAGAAGCTTATATTTATTGAAATTGGATTTCAATAAATGTGAATAACTAAAAGATTAAACCGGGTATCCAAGGATAAAATAGTTGTTTACAAAGTGACAGTTTATTATGACTTTGTTCACTATGTATATTTCATGGAGGGGTTAAATGATATCATTAGAGTCTAGGGATATAATTTATTAATAAGGCGTAGGTGCAATTATATTTATATAGTGGTATTAAATATAATTAATGGTAACTTTGGGCTTGTCAAGAGTTGATAGAAAAGCCCAAGGCTCATTGGAGCTAGAGTCTTATTTGTTCCCTTTGGTCCCATCTTAAGCCACAAACTAAATCCCAATTGGGTAGGCCCAAAAGGCTAACCCAATTAGATAATCAATTTTTATTTAATAAGAGTTATTAAATAAATCAACTACAAAAGTAGTTAGAATGTACGTATGATGAAAAGAAAAGAAAACAGTTTTTCTCTACAGGGAGAAGAAGAAGAACTTTATTTGAGAATCAACGTACAAAATGACTGATTGAGAGACCACATTTCTTGGGCATCATGTGGAATTGAGATGTTGATTAGAGGTATTCTCAAGTCTTGTTTTGAATTTCACTGCATCAAGATACGTTTTCTATTTTTTGTTCTAGAATTCAAGGTTATATGTTATCTCTCATGAATGAAGTAGGTCCATGTTTGTTGCTTCCGCTGTGTGTTTTGTATGAGATGCAAAATGAAGTAGATCCGTGTTTGTTGCTTCTGTTGTGTGTTTTGTATTAGATACAAAACCAGATTTTCCAAACCTTATTACACGTTTCACCATGAACATCATATCCACAACAATTGGCATCCTTGATCCCCTAGCCGATGCAGCAACACTTGTAATTTTTTGTAACACAGGAGCGTGATATCTCTATGGGATGCCCAAGTCGTGAAGCAAACAGAAGCGATCACTATTGTCACGCAACAACACCTTATCTTCTTCGGACAAGAAGGCAGATACCCTCTTAGGGAATGTATTTTCTAAGGAAGTATGTGGTTCAGGACTGTCGCCTTTGTAGATCTCCGATTTCACTAGCATACGCAGTTGAAATTTGATGGGGAAGACATTCAACATCGTCATCATGAGATGGTGGCTGCTGGTTGCTGCTGGGTTGGTCTTGTTGCCTTACCAAGAAATTAGCATGTTCGGAGATGGAGGGATGGACGTAGACGGCGTGGTGTCTGAGTAGAGACATGTTTGATAGTCAGTTGGAACAAACAATAGTGAAAGAAAATTTAAGTGGATGCTAACAACAAAGAACTCTCTGAGAAAGAAACTGAGAGACTTTTGGAACGTAAGCCTAAGCCTATGTGTGTATATATAGTCGTGTTGGGATACCAAATCAGTCTCGGAATAGAGTTCCTATTCGAATTAGATTTAGGACACAAATTAAATTAATATACAATATATATATATATATATATATATTATTGTATATATATATATTACAATAATATGTTTCCTATTCCTCCTAGATTGAGGAAACCAAATACGTCTAAACTTTTATAAGAAAATAAAAATCGCAATTTGGTTTAACTTTTACTAATATCAATATTTTAAAGAAAAACACCCTTATAATCAAACCGCACCCACCTTGATGAATCCCCTAAAATTTGGCAAAAGACAAAACGGCAAAATAAAACCTCTTCCCCCTTCCAATTTTTAGTTTGACACCTGCTCTGTTTTGCTTCTTTTTTGTAGCACCATATAGTACCAGTTGCGGAGCCAAAATTTCAATTCAAGGGGGCAAAATCATAAGGCAACTTTGAAAACACAATTAAACTAAAATATATAATAGACATTTAAAATAAATAAACTAATATATAATAATGTAATCTTTATGTGAAACATAATATAATATAAATGTGAGGAAAAAATAATATAAATGTAAATTGTAATTTACTTTTCATGCTAATTACTTGGTTATCTTGATAAGTTTTCATATTTTAAAGTCAATACATGATTTCTTTGTTTTCAATAATTTTAAATATTTCTTTTTCTATATATGTAGCTAAGCAATCGTTCATCTATTGATCAACCATTCATTTTTTTAATCAATTTTTAACATTTCATTTTTAAAAAGCCTCAAAGTTCGTTACCAAAACAAAAAATTTGAAACAATAAAAGAGTCATGAGATTGAGGGGGAAAAAAGATTAGTGGAAAAATGCAAGCTTTAGAGATTTCATGTCATGAAAAAATAAGACATAATTTGAAAGTATGGATCCACTACTTAGAGTTAAAGTACAATGAAATATTTTAAACTCAATTTAGTAGATGATTTTCATTTAAACTTAAAAAGTGTGATGAAAATTGAATTTCAATAGTTGTAAAAGACTAAGTGTTGTATATCTCCCATTAAAAAAAGTAGTAAGTATCAATGTGTCCAATATTATCTCTTCGTATCCTTTTTCTTTAGTAGGATATTTAGTAAAACTTTGTTGATAAAAGTACAAGTGTGTAACACATCTCATGACAACACAACAAGTTCATGCATGTGCTGCCAGAGAATAACAAGCCACCTCATAAGGCACTATCTCTCACAAGCATACAAGATATTAGCTCAATAGAATGTAAAATCTCAATTACTCAAACTTCAGGTAGTTGACAAACACATATTAAGCAGCTCTTTGTATCAGAACATTGTGGTAACCAATTCTAATTCTTCTGCAGGTGTCTCGAGCTGTTAAGTAGCTCTTTGTTTTCTTTTTAATATGTATAAATCAAACTATCAAATTTGTATCATTTATGTTGTTATACTGAAATTATGGGTTAGAATTTGATGTTAATTGGTTGTCTTGGAAATTTGTCCAAAACTTCTTGGTGTGGGGGCAAAATAATCCAAGCAGAATTCTATTCTAAAGGAGTTTTGGGGGAAGTCGGGGGGTAGTTACCCCCCCTTGGCTCCGCCTTTGCCATATACCTAAGGTCAGCATTTTGTTATTATATACTCTTTATTTTGAAGCTTTCCTCCTGATTTATCATTTACCATAATCCAGGTTTTTTTTTTGGTGCCATTATGGGGTTTACCCCCTTAATATTTGTAGAAAAAAAACATGTTTACCCAATTTTTTGTTGTTGATTTAGACCCCTATAAACCAGATTTGTTTAACCTAATTAATTAGCCAAGTAGTTACTTAGGTTAATTATTCAAATCTAGGTTAAACTCAAGCAATCATATCACAAAGTGCGGAAATATAAAGAAGATAGCGATATGATGACCCAGGAAAACCAATGAAACCAACAATTTCAAGGTATAAAACCTGGGGAGAATTTAACCTAACAATCCTCAAGATAAACAAATTCACTATGATAGAATGAAAGTTTTATAGATTTTTACCCTAAAATCTAAAGCTACCTCTTGTAGTACTTACTCACACGACCACGTACAGCTTCGAATCCACTGACTCTTCAATCTGAATTTGCTGAACACAAACACCCGCGTTTGTGACTTTGAGATCCCACTCAATGGTTTTAGATCACTGTCAGTATTTGATCTTTATGCAGCAACTTGTCTTCACCAGTTCTTGATTGTAGATCTAGCTTTCGATAGATGCTTGTTGAGTTAGAAGGCTATAGAAACCTCATAAATCTCACAGGAGTAACTCACAAGACTTCCAAGAACTTTTGAAACATATTTAGGGTTTTTCTTTTATACTATGAAGTGTTGGATACAAACCCTTAACGTTTTTGCGGGCTTAGGGCCTGATTTAAATTTTGCAGAATACGACTTTCAATCGGTCGAGCCTTTCTTTCAATCGGTCGAGCTTTACAGATTCCGAATTCTTCGTCCTGCAGCTTAATTGTTCTTGAAATTTGACTTGAACAAACTTAAGCAATGTCTAACACCTAATCTAGACATGTTTTTGTTCTCGGTTTGCCAACATACATAAATTTAGAATATAAACATTTAACCTAAATATAAAAAATCTCCCCCTTTGGCAATCCGTGACAAAACAATCATAAAAATGAATTGCTCAATTCAAGAACTAACCCAATTACAAGATGTTGCCCTAATACAATTCAATCACAATCTACTTTCTATAAGTTGCAAGAATAGGTAGCAGCATGATGAATGAATTAACCTATAAATTCTTGAAACACATAAAACAAACCATAAACACATGGGTGGAAAATACAGTATAAAACATAGTATGAACTTGATTTCACAAAACAAAAAAATAAATAAGATATCCAATGAGAATCATCAATGTATCAATAAACATCAAGTTTGTGAAACAAGAACTTAAAATAAACAACAAAACCCAAAAAAAAAAGAAAAAAAAAAGAATTGAACATAAATACAACTCCCCTAACTGCAAAATCTGCCCTCCCCCAAAGTACAAGAGCTCTACACATCTACTCCCCCTTTTTGTAATGCATTGCCAAAGGCAACCATCAAGGATCTGAGGGTAGAGGAGGTGGAAAAGATCTCCTATACTCAGTAAAGTCCACTCTGAAGGCAGCAACCTCAATGAGAAGCTCATCCAATAACTTTCCATGAGTTGCCTGAGTTATCATGAAGGTCTCCATCATGTCACAGAGAGAAGGGGAAGGGGCAGAAGGATTAGCATTAGCAACATCCACATCAACATCATCCTCATCATCATCAGGAACTGCAATTGTGGGATCAAAAGGTATATCCTCAGCAGTAAGATCAGGAGGAACATCTGTGGCTGTAGGCTCTACTCTCGGTCTCTTTGTTGTGTCAGCACTTGGTTCAACAATCTTCTTCTGTGCACTTCGTTGTCTGAGAAAGGTAGCTCCTATAGGTGCAGTGAGGTGGAACAACTCTAGGGAAGGAAAGCGCTCTAACTCTAAGTAGTCTAAGATCCTACTGATACAGACTGAAAAGAAACAACTTTTCTTCCTAGATTTTTTCCTATGCACCTCAAAAATGGTTTGAATGAAAAGAGAGGGAAAACAAATAGAACCATCAATGATGAGGGCATACAAAAAGACACAACTATCTATAAAAATGGTATGCACATGAGAGATTGGGAAGATGTTATGGCATGCTATCCTAAAGAGCAGATAGTTAACCTCAATTAACGCTCAAGAGTTGAGTCTAGGCTCAGAACCCCAAGTAATAGTTCTTCCACAAAGAAGAGACATGACATCATCTGTGGGAGGATTCTCAGTGTATGGATATGTAGGTCTACGAACAAGAGGCACATGAAGAGCTTCAGATACTATTTTCGTAGTTATTTGGAATCCTTCACCTTGAATCCAAGTAGTCAAGTAATGACCACCAGATATAGCTGAATGGGTAGAAAGATTCGAGTAGAATTCTCTAATTAAGGCAGTAGGAGGAGGAACACAATCATTACACAAAGATAACCAATTCCTAGACTTTAGATTATGATGGATAGAACAATCTAACTTATCTAGATTTATCTGCCTTTCACCCTAAATAGACCTATATTTAACCAAGGATTCAAATTTCTTAGCATTTTGAATAGAATTGAACCTAATTTTATTAAAATCCTCAATTGGTTCAGAAGTGGACTTAAGGACTCTTTTGGCTTTGGTTTTGATATTCCTAGATTTCTTAGTAGCCATATCTAAGATCTAAAGAGTGAGGAATAACCAAAATAGAACACAAAACCAAGGGCAGACTGCATTAGAGAGAGATAAACAGGATATATATATATATATATATATGCAATCTTTGAAAAACTACATGATGCATGGTGCAAAGACTTAAATGATGCATGAACTAATGCATTGAGGTATTCAATTTCTCATAATTTTGAAAATATTAACCCAAAAATTCAAGTTTTATGAAAAATCCCCAATTTTTGAAGAACAAAAGACCTAATTTTTCAAAAAACACACAAATTGTGTGATTGATCATTATAACATGTTTAAAACATGTTATAAATAATCAATCAATCAATAACAATGGTCAATTTTACCTAATTTTACTCAATTGAACAAAATCCCCAGGTTTTCAAGATCACATGAATCCTAATTTTGAAAAATTTCACAATTCATGAAAAATTTCAAATTAAAGTAGAGGAATCATGTATATATCATGCATAGACAAAACTCATTGAACAAATTAACTCAAAACACCCAAAATCATCAAAATCCCCAAATTTTTAAGTTCAAAAATTTCAATAAAAATGAATGATTATGCATGAAAGAATGTAATTTGATAAAAAAAAGAAGGGTAAAAGAGTCATACTAGATGTAGAAGAAGAAAACCCTTGAAGCTTTTAACCAGAAAAGACCAACAAAAAAAAAAAAATTTGTTTTAAGAAGGGATCAAGAGGAATCGAAGAATAGAAGAGAGAAAGGACAAAACTAATATGTCAAACCCTTAAAAATTTGAAACTTTCGAATTTCGATCGGTCGAGAGGAATCGAATAGCAATTGAAAGGGTGTTTTAAAAACTTCTAGAGTTTTCTTCAAATACAACTCAAACCACAAAAAAAATGTATCAAACATCACTTTATGAAAATTAAAGATGGCCAGATTAGTCAACACACAGTCATATGTACTAAGTTTAGCATAGATTTGCGTATAGTGTACAACTAGTATGTGTATAAAGTACATAAAAGTTGATATGTAGATAGTAATCAAACAAATTTCTACATCATCAATCACATTGATTTGAAAGTGACTATCACCTAAAGAGTTACATCATATAACTCTCACATCTCCTAGAAAGCACGCTTGCAATCATGTAAGGCATTTTAATTCTTTTTGCTTTTTATATTTATTTTTATATTTATTTTTTTTATATTTGTTTTTCTTTTGAGCACAATCAAAGAAATCATGCATGGACATACAGGAGATAGAAAAGAAATAACCTTGTTACACATTTTTATTTTTTATTTTTCTGAGAATAACACCTCGTTTAATCTTGCTGTGCAATTGTTACACCTTATCGAGCATGACTTTTATAATTTACATACAGGTGTTCATGATTGGCGAGTAACAGTGATGAGATGGTTATTTATGCCTTTCTCCTAGAATTTTCTAGTCCTTACAATCAAAATATTTGACATCAAAATCAAGATCGTTTGTTTAAAGACTATAAACAACTCACACAATTAAGCACTACATAGTACAACTAGCAAAGTGCAAAAAAATAGCTCATCAAAGCTAAACAAGGTACACAGTCATGAAATGTAAATTTCATTGGCCAACCTTAATTACACACTTGGTGGTATGTAATACAATTTTTTTTTTTGAATTTTCCTTTTTTCTGATTTAGAAAAAAAAAAAAAAAAAACTTAAAAACATCCTAAACAACCTAGAATGAAATGCAGAAAAGAAAATCCTAACAAAAAACATTTTGTCCAAAGGATTGAGAGATTAAGCACAAGGACCATAAGGTTCACTATAACCTAGGGGCATGTGATAGCACCAATCACTTGACGAAGGGACTCAAATATACTTCTATCAAGAGGTTTGGTAAAGATGTAAGCATTTTGATGCTCAGTAGGGATATATTTAAGAGCAACAATTTTTCTTTTCCACAAGATCTAATAGGCCAAGAATGTATTAAACTAATTGATTAATTAGCCAAGTTTATTAATTAATCAAATTAATATGCAATGTACGTGGCAGCACAAACAAATCACCAATTAACTAAAGTATGCAGTGGAAAATAAATTGACATGGTGATTTGTTTACGAATGAGAAAAACCTACACGGCAAAAATCCCACCGGGTGATTTAAGGCCATCGTTCTCGAGAATTCACTATTATCAAAACAAACGGTTACAAGTAAAGGAATCCCAGTACCTTATACCAACCTACAGTTGAACCCTTACCCCAATACCTAATTGGACTTGTTCTGTAGTGACAATCTCTCATTTTCAATGCATGGCTCCTAGTACGTGACTAACCAATTGCGCGGATCCCAGTACGCGACTTGATCACCAACTTGAGAAGGATGTTGGCTGCAAAGTTCTTCAGTTCATCACACGATGAAGATCATGAAGTTGCTTGGTCACAAAACCCTACAGTGTACAAACACAGTAGCTTTTTCAAGAGAAAGAAGAATTAGGGCAAACTAGGTTTCCGGTCACACCTTTCTTCACACTTGTGGAATTGTGCTCTTGTGTAACTATGCGTAACATTTTACAACCTTTAAAATAATCCATATATATGTTTAGGGTTGTGAGAAAAGAAATCCCAAACATACATTCACAAATTGGATGAAAATCAGCTTGAAAAACTGAATTTCATAAACCTTGATAGATAGCCATCTATCGAGCTAGCCGTCGAGCCGTGGGCTTCAGTAGCTTTTAAATCTCGATAGATGCTAGCTGTCGAGTTTTAAAATCCTGCACTTTCTCACTTGATTCTTGGACAGACTTGCATGGTTTTAACACTTGAACTTGAAACCTTGTTTCTTGAAACATTAAACTCATCCTAAATCTACCCAATTACAAGTAGAGTGCGTTTTGTCAAAGGATTAGCCAATTACATAAAATGTTGACATATGTTCCTAACATTAAATTACATATGTCCTAACAATCTCCCCCTTTGGCAATTCGTGACAAAACCATAACAAATAAATGAGATATGAGAGAAGTCATAAATCACTCAACTCATATTCACTTGTTGAATACAATAAAATCTATCATAACATAAACTCTTGAAAAACTTTGCAAGAAGGGAGTTTATGGCAAGAAGACTTTGACAACATGTATTTCTGAAACACTTTAAACAAAACTCATCACGGTATCTTAGTGTGAAACAGAAATATAAGATTGCGTACAATATATAAAAAGCATGTGCATAAAGAAAGAAAAGAAACAACACATGTAAAGATAGGTGAAATAACTGTAATAACAACCTCAATGTATATATATCAACAAGTACAAGGTTTACTATCACAAAGTGATCACAAGATCAAAGGTACATTAACAATGTATCTAAAAAGAAAGAAAAAGATACATAAAATCCTCACTACATCCCTCAAAATATGAACACTCCCCCTAACAAAAATCTCCTATACTAACCCTCCCCCTATGAGTATGACTACTCTTTAAAACTACTTCCCCTTTTTGTCATGAGTGACAAAGGGTAAGTATGTCAAGTAGACATCTCGTCATCATTGGGTGAGCTAGCATCCCCATCCTCATCATCATCATCATCGTCGGAGTCGTCATCGTCCTCGGATGCCTCGGGAGGAGGAGAGGGAGACTCTACGAAGCCACCAAGGCGAGCCTGCCGTTTGGCAATACGGCCGACACTAGTGTTCACTTGACACAACTCATCACTGAGAGTGTCAAGGTGAGCATCCATGCGCTGAAGCTGTGCCATGATCGCATCAAGAGTCACACCACCCGCAGAAGAAGAGGAAACGGAGGTGGAAGGAGCTGAAGAAGTGGGAGGAGCTGCCGTCCCGGACCGCCTCGAATGTAGCTGCACCTCGCTCCGTTTAACGGTAGTGGCGTCTATGGCACACATGACATGGAAGTCGTCGAAAACGGGAAAGGGAACAGAAAAATGGCGTAGAATCCTCGTGATAGCCGAAGGGAAGATGAGCTTATCACGGGTTGCCGTATCCCTATATACATCTATGATGGAAAGAATAAAATGAGAGGGAAAATCTATAGTAAGATGCTCTAAAAGAGAAAGCAAAAATCAAGCACGGGGCTTGGTAATGGAGTTATAATGAGATAAAGGATGCAAAACAAAATTCATAACCATGTTAAGAAACCTAGGACCTTTAGCAAAGGCTGTACAAGAAGTGAATTGACGATCACCCCAAACAGAAGGACGCTCACAAAAAGAGGATATAAGCTCCTCTTTAGACACAGTCCTCAGACAATCATAACTAGGGTAGTCAGGATGCGCTACCCTCGGGACATGGAGCACGTCGGATACAATATCCGGAGTGACCACGATGCGCGTACCTCAAACATGAGTAACAAAGAGAGGTACTGAATAATCAAATCCATGCATGTTGGAGTAGAACTCCTGAATAAGCACGGATGGACAAGTGACCGGGACGTCACACAGTGACTCCTAACCTCTACTGTGAATGACAGTGGGTAGGTCAGTGTCGGAGAAGTCTGACAAAATGACTTGGTGTTTCGAATGAACGCCTCGTCTAGAAAAGTTCTCCGAAAAGTCCTGTCAGGCTTTATCATCACGGAACTGAACATGAGAGGGAGTAGGATCAGAAGAAGTGGATGCCTCAGAACAAAGAGGGTTTTGGGATGGAGTAGATTTTCATTTAGGTGCCATAGAGCAACTAACTGAAAGAAGGAGAGAGAGAGAGAGAGAGAGAGAGAGAGAGAGAGAGACAATCAGAAAAGTACCAATACAGTCAATATATAAGAATATAGAGAATGTAAAGTACGTATGCATGAGCATGTGATATGCAATAGTAAAAACATCATGGGCTCAGCCCAATCCAATCCTACCAGCACACAATCATTTCAACAAAGTAAACACACATCTACAATGCATTAAGAAGTGTTATAATGCACATGTGATGCAATGCATGATGTTTTAAGATCAAATATACAAAAATCATCCCAAAATTTTGCAAAAACCTCTTTGATTTTGAAAATTCCCAAATTTTTCAACAAACCCCAAAAGTTAGGTCACAAAAGATGAAATGCATGAAGAAATGAATGAGGAAGAGTCTTACCAGAGAAAAGAATTGATCTTGAGACTGAAGAACACTTGGGAAAGAGGTTTGGAGTGAGTGAGAGAGGTTTGAGAGGTGAAAAGACACGAAACAGTCGAGAGAGATTGAGGAAATTAGATCTGAAATTGTGCGGACCCTATATATAGAATCTCTTAAATCTCCAAAGATTGAGAGGTGTCGAGGTTCATAAATCTCGACAGATACATCTATCGGGCAGCTATCCAGAGGTGTCCACAACAAAAAGAGGCCTGATGTATCAATGAGCTATCGAGCATCTATCGAGGAGACAAAAACTTTCTCGATGGATCGAGGAGCTATCTAGAAGCTATCAAGAATGCGATAAAAAGAAGCTGAAGAGCTTGATAGATAGCCTAGCTGTCGAGAGGTGTCGAGGAGCTGTCGAGATTGCTTAAAAACAGTTTTTCAAGAAGAGAAAAACACAGACATGAATGCAATCAAACATGCAACTCAACCAAGGATCCAAACACCATTTTAATCTCTCAAAAACATCTCTCAACAAGAAAAATGTTAAGCACATAGATCCCAAAACACACACACACACACACACACACACACACATACTAAACAAGTCTAACCAATTTTATATTTCAAAAACAAGTTAAGACAGTTTAGTGAGCATACATTAGCACAAGTATTCCTTGTGATGGCCAAATCATATTGTACCTGTACATGTATCAAAAGTAGCAAAGAATATTGCGTGTTGTGTGTGAAAAACATCGCAAGATTGCATAAGTGTCTACATGTTATGACGATTTGAGATATGAGAAAATCACTTTAACACACACACAATCATAATTGTTTGATGGGAACTATTACCTTCGAGGTACATCCTATAACTCCCACATCTCCTAGAATACACGCTTTCAATCATATATGAAGCATTTTGATTCTTTTTGCTTTTTATTTTTCTTTTAAGCAAATCATGCATGGGCATATAAGAGAGAGAAAAGAAATACCCAATTACGTTAAGATTTTGACATTGCACTTTTACTATGCCGAAGCATACAGATGTCATTTCATGATTGGCGGGCAACAGTGGTAAGACGATTATTTATGCCTTTCTCTTAGGATTTTCTAGTCTTTCCCGTCAAAAAGAGTGATACGAGTGTTAAGTACAAGAGATCACTTAATCTTACTCATCACAAACACGAGCCACAAAGCTCACTTACTTAGTTGTGCATAGAGATGCTCATCTAAGCTACAAAAGATACAAAGTTTAGAAAACTTTGTTTCAATGGCCATTCAAGGTACACAAGTACCAATGTACACAAACACACTGTTTTTGTATTTTTCTGATTTTTCAATTTTTATTTTTATTTTTATAGGAAAAACAAAATAAACCAAAACTGAAAAATAAACAAACAAAAACATGTTAAACAAAGCAATGCATAAAACTAGATCGACTCAAAATGGTAAAGAAAAACACACAAGTAATGCAAAACAAAAACACGAAGGGGAGAGAGAGAATAAGTGACAGAATCACTTGGATTCCTTTTCCTTCCACACATTGGAAGAACCTTTTTGTTTAGCAAACCCTTGATCTGACGGTGAGGGGGAAGAGTTAAAACCGTTCAAGTTCGAAAGGAACATGAGGGCTTTGAGAAGATCTCCAAGAGGAGCAAAAGAGGATGGAAACTGATTCTGGTTTATCGACGCGATCATGCTGTTGCTCTTTTGAGTGGCTAACCACTTGTAGCAATTAGGTCGAGTATGTTCAGCTGCGCCATAGTGTTGACATAAATGCTGCTTTTTCTGCTTAGGCTTTTGAGAGTTTCCCTTCTTAGCCCTAGAGTTTTTAATCTCTTTCTTATCAAGCTTAGGGGGTGCTCCTAAGATAGATTTACCCTTGTCTTTGTTCTCACTAGCTAATTCATTTTTAACATTATTATTCTCAGTTTCAATATTATTAGCAGGAGGAACAAAAATAGTAGTACTAGCAGAAGCAATACTAGGAGAAGAGAAATCATACCCTAAAGCCTAGGAGAAGCAATATTGAGCATCTCATCGAGCTTAGCGCTTGAAGTCCTTTCCAGCTGAGCTCTGACTTGGAACAGTTCTGCCTCAAGCCTTTTGGTCTTCTCAGCCAAGAAATTGTTCTCAAATCTCAGTGCTCCAATAGTTTGATTGGCTTTATCAAACTTTGTAGAGATTTCTTCTCACTCAAACTCCACATCACTAAGCTTCTTGGTGGCCAACCTATACAACTTCTCATGCTTTTCGGAGATCTTGTATAGCTTTGCATAGGCTGTGTGGATGTTATCTTGTTCATCCATCTTCTCAAACTTAGACTCCACCAATTCCTCCTCTTCATTCACATCTTTAACAATCCTTTCAGTAGGATTTATGGTGGCAGTGAAGGCATTTAGGATTCCATCATTCTTATTATCAGAATCATCCTCAGGCTCAATGTTACTCAACGTAGCAGCAAGTGCCTTGCTCTTCCCAATAGTCTTGAGATATGTAGAGCACTCTTGTTTCATGTGACCGAAGCCCTAACACACAAAGCACTTTGGTTTTGAGGGTACGGTGTACTGACCGCCATCCTTAGCATCCTTCTTCCCTTTGTCTTGACTCTTGAATTGCGAAGAACTGGATTGCTTTCGGTCCTTGTCAAATCCTTTCGCGTTGGCATTCTTCATAAACTTCTTGAACTGCCTCGTGATATAGGATTTCATTTTAGAATCTTCATTGTCTGAAGACTCATCAGTCTCACTGTCTTTGGCCTTTAATGCCATGTTCTTGCTCTTGCTTGATTTCCCAATCCTTGTCAAACCCAACTCATAGGTCTGCAGATTTCCAACCAACTCTGTCAAAGGAATTTTAACAATATCCTTTGATTCCTCAATCGCGGTGATCTTGGTATGGAATCTCTCGGGTAGAAATCTGAGCACCTTTCTCACAATTTTGGGTTCAGGAATGGTTTTCCCAAGATTAAATGCTGAGTTTACTATGTCCTTGAGCTTGACATAGAACTCATCAAACGACTCATCCTCCTCCATCTTGATCTCTTCAAAGCTTGTAGTGAGCCTCTGAAGCTTTGAATCCTTGACAGCCTTAGTTCCGTCATAGGTTGTCTGGAGAATAGTCCATGCTTCCTTAGCAGTTTCAATGGAGGATATCTTCTTGAATTCCTCATTAGTGACTGCACTGAATAGAGCATTCAATGCCATGCTGTTGAAGTTTGCTGCCTTGATCTTAGCATCATCCCAGTCGGCCGGCGCTTCTGTAGGTTTGGTCCATCCTATCTCCACAGCTTGCCACACTTTCTCATCTAAAGACTGCAAGAGAGCTCTTATGCGTACTTTCCAGTATGCATAGTTAGTGCCATCAAATAAAGGAGGTATAATAAGAGACTGTCCTCTATCCATGACAAATAGGGGTCAATGGATCACACAACAAAGATTAACCCTAATCAGAGTGTGCCTGCTCTGATACCACTTGATAGGCCAAGAATGTATTGACCCCTTGTGATAAACTAATTGATTAATTAGTCAAGTTTATTAATTAATCAAATTAACATGCAATGTACGTGGCAGCACAAACAAATCACCAATTAACTAAAGTATGCAACGGAAAATAAATTGACACGGTGATTTGTTTACGAATGGGGAAAACCTACACGACAAAAACCCCACCGGGTGATTTTAAGGTCACCATTCTCGAGAATCCACTATTATCACAACAAGCGGTTACAAGTAAAGGAATCCCAGTACCTTATACCAGCCTACAGTTGAACCTTTACCCCAATACCCAATTGGACTTGTTCTGTAGTAACAATCTCTCATTTTCAATGCACGGCTCCTAGTACGTGACTAACCAATTGCACGGATCCAGTACACAACTTGATCACCAACTTGAGAAGGATGTTGGCTGCAAAGTTCTTCAGTTCATCACACGATGAAGATCATGAAGTTGCTTGGTCACAAAACCCTACGGTGTACAAACACAACAGCTTCTTCAAGAGAAAGAAGAACTAGGGCAAACTAGGTTTCCGGTCACACCTTTCTTCACACTTGTGGAATTGTGCTCTTGTGCAATTGTGCGTAACCTTTTACGGCCCTTAAAATAATCCATATATATGTTTAGGGTTGTGAGAAAAGAAATCCCAAACATACATTCACGGATTGGATGAAAATCAGCTTGAAAAACTGAATTTCATAAACCTCGATAGATAGCCATCTATCTTGCTAGCTGTCGAGCCACAGGCTTCAACAGCTTTTAAATCTCGATAGATGCTAGCTGTCGAGTTTTAAAATCTTGCACTTTCTCACTTGATTCTTGGATAGACTTGCATGGCTTTAACACTTGAACTTGAAACCTTGTTTCTTGAAGTATTAAACTCATCCTAAACCTACCCAATTACAAGTAGAGTGCGTTTTTTCAAAGGATTAGCCAATTAAATAAAATGTTGACATATGTTCCTAACATCAAATCACATATGTCCTAACAAGATCCCTAATGAAGTGATATCTAATCTCTATGTTTTTTGTCCTAGAGTATTGAACATGATTCTTAGATATATAAATAGCACGAGAGTTATCACAATACAAACCATGGTATCCTGTGATATGCCATAATCACCTAACAACTTTTTCGTCCATAGAAGCTATGAGCATTAACTTCCTGTAGCAATATATTTAGCTTCTGCAGTAGACAGAGAGACAAAATTTTGCTTTTTACTCATCTAACAACCAAGTTTGTCCTAACATAAAAACACCCACCCGTGATGCTTTTTTTTTTTTATCATTGGCATTGCCAGTCCAATTAGCATTAGAGTATCCAGCAAGAGATACATTTGATTCTTTGTTATAGAACAAACCAAAATTACTAGTCCCATTCACATATTTGATTATTCTTTCAACAATAGTTAAATGTTACATTTTAGGATTAGCCTGAAATCTAGCTCAAACTCCAACACTAAAAGATATATCAGGACGACTAGCAGTAAGATATAAAAAACAACCAATCATGCTTCTATATAGAGTAATGCCAACAGACTGACTTGATGGATCAATCCCTAATTTGGTGCTGGTGGTCATTGGTGTTCTAGCATGGGTTGCATTTTCCAATCCAAATCTTTTCAAAAGATTTTTGTCATATTTTGCTTGGTTGATGTAGATTCCTTTGTCAGTTTGCTTCACTTGAAGACCTAAGAAGTAGGTCAGTTCACCCACCATACTCATCTCGAACATATTCTTCATATTTTTAGCAAATGACTTGGCAAGATCGTCATTAGTTGATCCAAAAACAATGTCATCCACATAGACTTTTGCCATAACAAAATGTTTCTCATCCTTACGAATAAAAAGAGTACCATTTGCACTTTCTCTTTTAAATCCATTCTTAGTAAGATAAGAAGTTAGTCTGTCATACCAAGCTCGAGGTGTTTGTTTAAGACCATACCATGCTCTTTTCAGTTTGTACACATCATAGGTCTATGTGGATCCACAAATCCTTTAGGTTGCTCCACATACACTTTTTCTTGCAGCATTCCATTCAAGAAAGGACTCTTCACATCCATCTGAGAGCTTGAAGTTCAAGTAACTTGCAATGGCCAACAGAATTCAAATAGACTCAAGTCTAGCTACAGGTGCAAAAGTTTCATCAAAATCTATTCTTTCTACTTGAGTATACCCTTGAGCAACAAGTCTGGATTTGTTCCTTATAATAGTGCCATGTTCATCAGACTTGTTCTTAAAAAGCCATTTGGTGCCAATTACATTTACTCTTTGTGGTCTTGGAACCAATTCCCACACATCATTCTAGAAAAATTGATGAAGTTCTTCATGCATGGAGTTTATCCCATCAGTATCTTCTAAGGCTTCATCTACTTTCTTGGGCTCCATTTGAGACAAATAACATGAATGTGTAACAACATTCAACACTTTTGATCTTAATCGCATATTCTCATTTAGGCTTCCTAAGATGTTGGTAGTGGGATGATTTAGCCTGACCCTTAAAGATGGTCCTTTTACTAAGGATGTTGATGTGCTGTTTTGTCCAGCAGGAGTACTTGCCTCACCTTGTTCTAGTATTCTGTCACGAACAGGTCTTGTTGGTTCTAACACTACATCATTCATAATTTGTAATTCTAGATCTTTGGCTTTACTTACATAATCAGTAGGTAGAGTGTCTTTAGCATAATGCTTTTAACTTGCTATAATCTCTTCATGTAGATCTTCAGTGGACTGTTCATCATTAACAACCACATTAGCTTATTCCATCACTGTTTTAGTCTTGAGGTTGTAAACTTTGTAGGCTTTACTTGATGTAGAGCATCCAAGAAAGATCCCTTTATCACTTTTAGCATAAAACTTTTCAAGATTCTCACGATCTTGAAGAATGTAGCACTCATTGCCAAATATTCTGAAGTATTTTACTACGGACTTTTTCCTATACTCTATTAAGTATGTGGCATGCAGTATTCATAGCTTCTCCCCAAAATGACTTGGCCAGATTCTTATTATGTAACATGACTCTAGCCATTTCTTGAACCATTATGTTCTTCCTTTCTACAACTCCATTTTGTTGAGGAGTTTTGGGTGCAGAAAATTCTTACTTGGTTCCTTGATCTCTACAAAAGGAGTTAAGCTTAGAGTTTGCAAACTCTCTACCATGATCACTCCATGATAGGCCAAGAATGTATTGACCCCTTGTGATAGATTAACCAATTAATTAGCCAAGTTGATTAATTAGTCAGATTAACATACAATATGCGTGGCAGCATAAACAAATCATCAATTAAACTAAATGCAGCAGAAATTAAATTGACATAGGTGATTTGTTTTCGAATGGGGAAAACCTACACGGCAAAAACCCCACCGGGTGATTTTAAGGTCACCACTCCCGAGAATCCATTATTATCAAAACAAGCGATTACAAGCAAAGGAATCCCAGTACCTTATATCAACCTATAGTTGAACCCTTACCCCAATACCCAATTGGACTTGTTCTGTAATGACAATCTCTCCTTTTAAATGCACGGCTCCCAGTACGTGACTAACCAATAGATGCGTGGATCCCAGTACGCGACTTAATCACCGACTTGAGAAAGATGTTGGCTGCAAAGTTCTTCAGTTCATCACACGATGAAGATCAAGAAGCTCCTTAGTCACAAAACCCTACAGTGTACAAACACAATAGCTTCTTCAAGAAAAAAATGAACTAGGGCAAATTCTGTCTCCGGTCACAATTTGCATGAACAAACTTTGCTTTACACTTGTGCAACCCTTGACGGCCCTCAAAATAATCCTTATATATGTTTAGGGTTGTGAGAAAAGAAAGCCTAAACACATACTCACGGATTGGATAAAAAACAGCTCTGAAAAACTGAGTTTCATAAACCTCGATAGATAGCCATCTATCGAGATAGTTGTCGAGCCACGGGCTAAAACAGCTTTTAAACCTCGATAGATGCTAGCTATCAAGCTTTAAAATCCAATACTTCTTCAGTTGATTCTTGGACAGACTTGCATGGCTTTAACACTTGAACTTGAAACCGTGTTCCTTAAAGTATTAAACACATCCTAGATCTACTCAATTACAAGTAAAGTGTGTTTTGTCAAAGGATTAGCCAATTACATAAAATAGTGACATATGTTCCTAACATTGAATCACATATGTCCTAACAATCTCCCCCTTTGGCAATCAGTGACAAAACCACAACAAACAAATGAAAATATGAGAGAAGTCATAAATCACTTAACTCATACTCACTTGTTGAATACAATAAAATCTATCCTAACACAAACTCTTGAAAAACTTTGCAAGAAGAGAGTTTATGGCAAGAAGACTTTGACAACCTGTATTTCTGAAACACTTTAAACAAAACTTATCTCGATATCTTAGTGTGAAACAGAAATAATAGATTGCATACAATAAATAAGAAACATGTGTATAAAGAAAGAAAAGAAACAACACTTGGAGAGATAGGTGAAATAACACACATCAATATGTATATAAACAAAATATAAGTACAATGTATGTCAAATAGTCACAAGACCAATGTACAAGAGAAATAATGTATCTAAAATAGAAAGAGAAGAAAAGAAACAAAAATCCTCACTACATCCCTCATAAACACTCCCCCTATCTCCTATACTAACCCTCCTTCTATAAGTATGACTACTCTCATCTCAGAACTACTTTCCTTTTTTGTCATGAGTGACAAAGGGCAAGTATATCAAGTAGACATCTCATCATCACTAGGCGAGCTATCATCCTCATCCTCATCAGCATCATCACTGCTGGAGCCATCGTCACTCTCATCCTCAGATGCCTTAGGAGAAGAAGAGGAAGCCATAGTGAAACCACCCATAACAGCTTGTCGTCGTGCGATACGACCAACACGGGTGTTCACCTGACACAACTTATCACTAAGAGTGTCAAGGCGAGCATCCATGTGCACAAGCTATGCCATGATGGCCTCAAGTGTCACTCCACCCGCTGAAGACGAAGGAGCTGAGGTGGATGGAGCGGTAGAAGTTAGAGGAGTTGCTGTCTCTGTCCGGGGCATCCTCGGTTGAAGTTGTGTTGCGCTCCGTCGAACGGTAGCTGCATCGATGGCATACATGAATGTGAAGTGGGGAGACTCGGGATAGGAGACAGAGAAATGGTGAAGGAGCCGCGTGATAGCCGAAGGAAAAATGAGCTTACCACGGGTCGCCGTATCCCTATAGACATCTATAAGAGAGAGGATAAAGTGAGAAGGGAAGTCAATAGAAAGATCCTCAATGAGGGATAACAAAAAGCGAGCACGAGGCTCTGTGATAGTGTTATAGTGAGACAAAGGATGAAGAATAAATGTCATCACCATATTAGGGAATCTCAGACCTTTTACAAAGGCAGAGCAATGGGTGTTTTGACGGTCACCCCAAGAAGATGGTGTCTCACAAAATAGAGACGCGAGTTCATCTTTAGACACAGTTTTAAGACGATCACAACCAGGGTAGTTAGGATGTGCTACCCTGGGAATGTGTAGTACCTCGGATACAATATCTGGAGTAACTACCATGCATATACCTTGAATGCGAGTGACAAACTGGGGTATAGAATAATCAAATCTGTGCATATTGGAGTAGAACTCCTGCATGATCACGGAAGGGCACGTGACCGGGATGCCACATAGTGACTCCCAACCCTTACTGTAGATGACAGTGGGTAGGTCAGTGTCAGAAAAATTTGACAGAATGACTTGGTGTTTCGAATGAATGTCTCATCGTGAAAAGTTCTCCAAGAAGTCCAACTTGGCCTTCTCATCACGGAACCGTACGTGAGATGGAGTGGGGTCAGAAGGAGAAGAAGAAGAAGATACCCCAGAACGAAAAGGGTTTCAGGACGGAGTGGATTTACGTTTAGGTGCCATGATGCAACTAACTTAAGAAAGAGAGAGAGAGAGAGGGAGAGAGAGACAATCAGAAAAGCACCAAACAGTTTTTATATCAAAAGATAAAAACAGTAAGGTATGTATGCATGAAAATGCATGAACATGTGACATGCAAATTTAAATGCATCATGGGCTCAGCGTAATCCAAACCTACCAGCACATTACATGGCAACAAAGTAAACACATATCTAAAATGCATGAAACATTATTATAATGCACATGTGATGCAATGCATGAAGTTTTAAACTCATTGAAGCAACACCCAACCCAAAATTTTTTACAAAATCTCATCAATTTTGAAAAACCCCCAGAAATTCTTCAAAAACCAAAACTTAGGTCAGAAAGGAATGAAATGCATGATTAATGAGTGAGAAAGTATCATACCAGATGAAGAACACTTGATTTAGGCCGTAGATCAAGTGAGGAATGTGAGGGGTTTAAGTTTGAGGAGTTTGGGAGTGAGAGAAGAGAGAAACTATCGAGAGAGATTGAAGGAAATGAGTGAGAAATCGTGAGGTGCCTTTATATAGAAAAATCATAAAGCTCGATCAATCGAGAGCTATCGAGATTTAAAAAGGCGTGTTTTAGCTATCGAGGAGCTGTCCAAAGGTTTCCTTAGCAATGAAGCTCGATGGATCAAGGTAGCTATCGAGGAGACAGAAAGTTTCTCGTTGGATCAAACTAGCTATCGAGAGCTATCGAGAATGCGATAAAAAGTAGCTGAAGGGTCTCGATAGATAGCTTATTTGTCGAGAGCTATCGAGAAACTATCGAGATTGCTTAAAAACAGTTTTTCAAAGAAGAGAAAAACACAGATATGAATGCAATCAAGCATGCTACTCAACCAAAGATCCAAACAACATTTTAAGCTCTCAAAATCATCTTTCAACAAGAAAAATGTTAAGCACATAGATCCAAAACACATACACACACACACACACACACTAAACAAGTCTAACCAATTTTATATTTCAAAAAAAAGTTAAGACAGTTTAGTGAGCATACATTAACACATGTATTCCTTGTGATGGCCAAATCACATTGTACCTGCACATGTATCAAAAGTAGCAAAGAATATTGCGTGTTGTGTGTGAAAAACATTGCAAGATTGCATAAGTGCCTACATGTTATGACGATTTGAGATATGAGAAAATCACTTTAACTCACACACAATCAAAACTTTTTGATAGGGACTATCACCTTCGAGGTATGTCCTATAACTCCCACCTCTCCTAGAAGACACACTTGCAATCATATATAAAGCATTTTGATCCTTTTGCTTTTATTTTTCTTTGCATATCTTTCTTTTAAGCAAACCATAAATGGGCATATAAGAGATAGAAAAGAAATACCTAATTATGTTAAGCGTTTGACATTCCACTTTTACTATGCTGAAGCATACAAATGTCATTTCATGATTAGCGGGCAACAGTGGTGAGATGGTTAATTATGTCTTTCTCTTAGGATTTTCTAGTCATTCTCGTCAAAAAGAGTGATATGAGTGTTAAGTACAAGAGATTACTTAACCTTAC
Source organism: Notholithocarpus densiflorus (assembly GCA_030021035.2). Taxonomy (NCBI): domain Eukaryota; kingdom Viridiplantae; phylum Streptophyta; class Magnoliopsida; order Fagales; family Fagaceae; genus Notholithocarpus; species Notholithocarpus densiflorus. The sequence continues at coordinate 3,868,523 of JARYZH020000030.1, forward strand.
TCATCACAAACACGAGCCACAAAGCTCACTTGCTTAGTTGTGCATAGAGATGCTCATCTAAGCTACAAAAGATACAAAGTTTAGAAAACTTTGTTTCAATGGTCATCCAAGGTACACAAGTACCAATGTACACGTACACACATTGTTTTTGTATTTTTCTGATTTTTCAATTTTTATTTTTATTTTTATATGAAAAAAAAAATAAAACTATATTGAAAAGTGAACAAACAAAAACATGTTAAACAAAACAATGCATAAAACTAGACTGACTTAAAACATGAAAGCAAAACACACAAGTAATGCAAAAACAAAAACACGAAGGGGAGAGAGAGAATAACTGACAGAATCACTTGGAGCCATTTTCCTTCCACACCTTGGAAGAACCTTTCCATTTAGCAAACCTTTGATCTGGTGGTGAGGGGGAAGAATTAAAACCGTTCAAGTTCGAAAGGAACATGAGGGCTTTGAGAAGATCTCTAAGAGGAGCAAAAGTGGATGGAAACTGATTTTGGTCTCCCGACTCGATCATGCTGTTGCTCTGTTGAGTGGTTAACCGCTTATAGCAATTAGGTCGAGTATGTCTAGCTGCGCCATAGTGATGACAAAAATGTTGCTTTTTCTGTTTGGGGTTTTGAGTATTCCCCTTCTTAGCACTAGAGTTCTTAATCTCTTTCTTATCAAGCTTAGGGGGTGCTCTTAAGATAGATTTACCTTTGTTTACGTTCTCACTAGCTAATTCATTCTTAACATCATTGTTCTCAGTTTCAACATTATTAGCAGGAGGAACAAAAATAGTAGTACTAGTAGAAGCAATACTAGGAGAAGAGAAATCATACCCTAAACCGGTTTGATCGAAAGTAGATTTCTGAAGACTGAGCATCTTATCGAGCTTAGCACTTGAAGTCCTTCCCAACTAAACTCTGACTTGGAACAATTTTGCCTCAAGCTTCTTGGTTTTCTCAGTCAAGAAATTATTCTCAAATCTCAGTGCTCCAATAGTCTGATTGACTTCATCAAACTTTGTAGAGATTTCTTCTCGCTTAAGCTCCACATCACCAACCTATACAACTTCTCATGCTTTTCTGAGACCTTGTATAACTTTGCATAGGCTCTGTGGATGTCATCTTGCTCATCCATCTTTTCAAACTTAGACTTCACCAATTCCTCTTCTTCATCCACATCTTCAACAATCCCTTCAGTAGGATTTACGGTGGCAGTGAAGGCATTTAGGATTCCGTCATCCTCATTATCAGAATCATCCTCAGGCTCAGTGTCACTCAACGTAGCAGCAAGTGCCTTACTCTTCCCAATGGTCTTGAGATACGTAGGGCACTTTTGTTTCATGTGACCGAAGCCCTGACATCCAAAGCATTTTGGTCCTGAGGGTACAATGTACTGACTGCCATCCCTAGCATCCTTCTTCCCTTTTTCTTGACTCTTGAATTGCGAAGAATTGGATTGCTTTCGGTCCTTTTCAAATCCTTTCGCGTTGGCATTCTTTATAAACTTCTTGAATTTCCTCATGATATAGGATTTCATCTTAAAATCTTTATCGTATGAAGACTCATCAGTGTCTCTGCTATTGGCTTTCAAAGCCATGCTCTTGCTTTTGCTTGATTTACCTATCCTCGTCAAACCCAACTCATAGGTCTGGAGATTTCCAACCAGTTCAGTCAAAGGAATTTTGTCGATGTCCTCTGATTCCTCAATGGCAGTGATCTTGGCATGGAATCTCTCAGGTAGAGATCTGAGCATCTTTCTCACAATCTTGGGTTCAGAAATGGTTTCCCCAAGATTAAAGGCTGAGTTCACTATGTCCTTGAGCTTGGCATAGAACTCATTAAACGACTCATTCTCTTCCATCTTGATCTCTTCAAAGCTTGTAGTGAGCCTCTGAAGCTTTGAATCCTTGATAGCCTTGGTTCCTTCATGGGTTGTCTGGAGGATGGTCCATACTTCCTTAGCAGTTTCAGTAGAGGATATTTTCTTGAACTCCTCATTTGTGACTGCACTGAATAAAGCATTCAATGCCCTGCTGTTGAAGTTATCCGCCTTGATCTTAGCATCATCCCAATCGGCCGGCGCTTTCGTAGGCTTGGTCCAGCCTATCTCCACAGCTTGCCACACTTTCTCATCTAAAAACTGCAAGAAAGCTGTCATGTGTACTTTCCAGTATGCATAGTTAGTGCCATCAAAGAAAGGAGGTATAATAAGAGACTGTCCTCTATCCATGACAAACAGGGGTCAATGGATCACACAGCAAAGATTAACACCTAATCAGAGTGTGCCCGCTTTGATACCACTTGATAGGCCAAGAATGTATTGACCCCTTGTGATAGATTAACCAATTAATTAGCTAAGTTGATTAATTAATCAGATTAACATACAATATGCGTGTCAACACAAACAAATCAACAATTAAACTAAATGCAGCGAAAATTAAATTGACACAGGTGATTTGTTTTCGAATGGAAAAAACCTACACGGCAAAAACCCCACCGGGTGATTTTAAGGTCACCACTCTCGAGAATCCACTATCATCAAAATAAGCGATTACAAGTAAAAGAATCCTAGTACCTTATACCAACCTACAGTTGAACCCTTATCCCAATACCCAATTGGACTTGTTCTATAGTGACAATCTCTTCTTTTCAATGCACGGCTCCCAGTATGTAACTAACCAATAGATGTGCAGATCCCAGTACGTGACTTAATCACCAACTTGAGAAAGATGTTGGCTGCAAAGTTCTTCAGTTCATCAAACAATGAAGATCAAGAAGCTCCTTGGTCACAAATCCCTACAGTGTATAAACACAGCAGCTTCTTTAAGAAAAAGATAAACTAGGGCTAATTCTGTCTCCGGTCACAATTTGCATGAACAAACTTTGCTTCACACTTGTGCAACTTGTGTAACCCTTGACGACCCTCAAAATAATCCTTATATATGTTTAGGGTTGTGAGTAAAGAAAGTCTAAACATATACTCATGGATTGGATGAAAAACAGCTCTAAAAAACTGAGTTTCATAAACCTCGATAGATAGCCATCTATCGAGATAGCTGTCGAGCCACGGGCTGAAATAGCTTTTAAACCTCGATAGATGCTAGCTATCGAGCTTTAAAATTCAGCACTTCTTTACTTGATTCTTGGACAGACTTGCATGGCTTTAACACTTGAACTTGAAACCTTGTTCCTTAAAGTATTAAACACATCCTAGATCTACCCAATTACAAGTAAAGTGCGTTTTGTCAAAGGATTAGCCAATTACATAAAATAGTGACATATGTTCCTAACATTGAATCATATATGTCCTAACACTCCAAATACGAGAAACTATTGTGTCCTTCTCAATTTGAAGTCTCTTGCATAGATGTATCATCTTCTTTGGTTCTTTAGATTTATCTCTTAGGAGTATTACCCAAGTATATTGTGTGAAGTCATCTACTACAAAAAGTATGTACTTCTTCCCTCCAAAACTTTGAATTCTAGCCAGACCTATCAGATGAATGTGGAGTAGCTCTAGCGGTCTTGATGTCTGAACCTCACTTATTGATGGAAGTTGAGATCTTACTCATTTACCAATCTGACATGGTCCATAGATACTTTTCTCAATCTTCTCAAATTTTGGTAAACTAACCATAGCTTCACACTTAGAGATCTTCTCAATTTTCTTGTGATTGGCATGTCCCAATCACTGATGCCATAAATCAACTTGATTTATTTTCACACTCTAGCACTTGTGAGCGATGCTTGGTGTTATACCATAGCAGCTATCACCAGTTCTTATTCATACACAGATACAATCACCTCCATCATCTAGTATCTCACATTCATTCTTCATGAAGAACACACTCAATCCATTGTCACAAATTTGACTAATACTTAGTAGATTTGCCTTTAGTCCATCCACATACCAAACATCTTCAAAAACTAGTAGCCTTGGAATATTTACAGTACCAATACCACAAATGACAGATTTGCTTCTATCTCCAAATGTGACAGTTTCTATCTTTCCTTCGAACAAAGTCTTGAACAATGCTTTATTACTTGTCATGTGCCTAGAAAAACCACTATCCAAATACCATAAACAAACATCCTGTACTTTTAAAGCAATTAACGCAGTATAACATGCATAATTATCGTAGCATGTAGTTATACCAAAGTATTTAAGAATAGGATTAGCACAGTTCATAAGCCAGATGGTCCAAGATGAAAAAGATTCAATTTTCAATTTAATTGAACTTAAAAGAAGGATAAGAGAATCCATGACAGTAGGGGTTAAAGATCAACTTAAGGTAAAACTACCTAAACAAGAGCTAACCTGCTCTGATACCACTTTTTTGTTTATTTAGACCCCTGTAGACCAGAATTTTTTTACCTAATTAATTAGCCAACTAGTTACTTGGGTTAATTATACAGATCTCGGTTAAACTCAAGCAATCATATCACAAAGTGTGGAAATATAAAGAAGATAGCGATATGATGACATAGGAAAACTAATGAAACCAATAGTTTCAATGTTAAAAACCTAGGGAGGATTTAACCTAACTATCCTCAAGGTAAACAAATTCACTATGATACAATGGAAGTTTTACAATATATTTTCTCCCAAAAATCTAAAGCTACCTCTTGTAGTACTTACACGATCACGTGCAACTTCGAATCCACAGACTCTTTTATCTGAATTTACTGAACACAAACACCCATGTTTGTGACTTTGAGATCCCACTCAACAGTTTTAGATCATTGTTAGTAGTTGATCTTTATGTAGTAACTTGTCTTCGCCAACTCTTGATTGTAGACCTAGCTTTTGATAGATGCTTGTTGAGTTAAAAGGCTACAGAAACCTCACAAATCTCACAGGAGTAACTAACAAGACTTCCAAGAACTTCTGAAATGTATTTAGGGTTTTTCTTTTATACTATGAAGTGTAAGGTACAAACCCTTAACATTTTTGCAGGCTTTAGGCCTGATTAAATTTTGTAGAATACGACTTTTGATTGGTCAAGCCTTTCTTTCGATCGGTCAAGCTTCATAGATTCTGAATTCTTCTTTATGTAGCTTAAATGTTCTTGAAACTTGACTTGAACAAACTTGAGCAATGTCTAACACCTAATCTAGATATGTTTTTGTTCACGGTTTGCCAACATACATAAATTTAGAATCTAAACATTTAACCTAAATATTTAGAACCTAACACAACTGAATAATGGTTGATTTTTCAATACTGAACATCTATTATCTGAAACTAAAAAGTCTAAAACCCCTTTAATGTTTGTGCTAAAAAGTCATGTTTTCCGTTTGATTTTATGTTTGTTTAAAGGAATCAATACAATTTTTTTGAGTAAATTATGTTATTTTTAATTTTCACTTATTGAAATTGATTAACGCCTTTTTATTATTTAATTTTTTGGGTAAAATTAAATAGCCAACATACTGCTTGAAATTATGTTGTTGAATATTTAGGGATTATTTGCTAAAGATCGTTGTGTGGTGTACACATTAATGTTTTGATTGGATTACAGATTTATAGAAATAGCTTTTTTTTTTTAAAAAAAAAAAACATATTGTTACTTGCGATTAATCTTATGCATTTTTTGTTGTTTAATCCAGATTAAAAAGTTTGCAAAACTTTGCATACATCTACAGTTTCTTTTGTAGTCTCTCTTTCATCTTATCTACTGTATTTTAAAATCCTTCTTTGCCCATCCTTTTGTCGAAGCACAGATTTTTACACAGTTCTCTACTAAATACAACAGTTTGGTTACAAGAAGAGACACTGAACCTGATTTTTCTTCTGTTTCTCTTTTTTTTTTTTTTTTTTTGGTTACATTTTTTCATTCGATCTTAGGGTTTGAATTAGTTTTTTCCCTACATAATTTTGTCAGAATTTTTATTTAAGTATTTGGATTCAATTAAATTTTTGTTCTACATTAAATTAACCTGTAAAACTAATGTAGTGGTTTTGGACTTATTGCGGAGGTTTATAACCACTGTAATAGGTTTTAACAATTTCAAAACCTATTGCGGGGATTGTAATCCATTGCTATAGGTCTTGTATTTTTTTTTTCTTCTTATATAAAAGGTCCAGTATTTGTTGTACCTATTGTGGCGATTGTAAACCGCCTTTATGGATTCAGTATTTGGTTTTTTATAAAAGGTCCAATATTTTTTGTACCTATTGCGGTGGTTTATAACTATCGTAATAGGTTTTTACAATTTTGAAACCGATTGAGGTGGTTGTATACCTCCGATGTAGGTCCAGTATTTTTTTAAAAATATAAAATTAAAGGTTCAATATTTGTTGTACCTATTAATACCTATACTGGCTGTTTTAAACCATTTCAATAGGTTAGCATTTGTCTGTTGTGATGAATTGAAAAACTGCCACTATAGAACTATAAACCGTCAAGATTAGTCATATTTGTTGTGGTGCTTACAAAAGTGCCCCAATAGATTTAGGTATATAGCGGTAGTACAAAAAAGCGATGCAGTAGGTGACCTATAGCGGTGGTTTTAGAAACTGCTGGAGACAAAATGCCGGGATAGCCCGCATTTTTTGTAGTGGTTGTATTAGAACTTGCATATTACTGCCTAAACCATGTGTTATTAATTTTTTTTTTTTGAGAAACAAACACACACATACACAAGGGAGAGGGAAAGGGGTTCTAACACAAAGGCACACCACAACTCCACTGAAAAGCCATGGTAACTTTTAATGGAGGGTGGGGCAAGTTATACTACACACAACACACTCTATTAAGCAATGCGGGATAATTACCCATTCTTTTTTTGTTTTTTTGAGAAACAAACACACACACACACACAAGGGAGAGGGAAAGGGGTTCTAACACAAATGCATACCACAACTCCACTCAAAAGCTATGTGTTATTAAATTTTCCTTAAGCATGTTTCATGTTAAGGATGGAATTGTATGTGAATATTATTCTACTATATATCCAATTACTAATATTTGACTAAACAAGAGAAGAAGTTAGTGCGTCTAAAAATATGTACAAGAGTAATTCTAAGATCACAATTTTTTTGTTCCATAATTTTGATATGGCAGACCATAAGTGGTTATCATTTTCACATGAACTCACAATTTTTTCTCTATCACTTAGGGGGCATTTGGTTCACTGTGATATGCTTTTGATATGATGCACATTACGCTAATGTGACATTAAGGTGTTTGGTTCACTTGATTTTTTCTAATAAGGTAATGTAAGATTACAAAATATATCACATCACCTTAATCTCATCACCTTCTTAAATAGGGTAATCTTTTTTTTTTTTTTTTGGATACAAGATAGAATTTCTTAAATAGGGTAATCTTACATGATCTATTTGTGGAAAATATAATAAACATCAAATTGAAAAAATCACCCACACTAATAAATTTTACTTACAAAATTGTCCATGTATATTTTCAAACCTCGCCTCCTATCTTTTATCAAACCAAATACTAGCCCCTCTCTCTCTCACATCAAATCTTGGCCACGCTAAGCCAACCAAAACTGCCCAATCTTCTCTTAATTAAGATAATGTACAAGTAGGGCCAAACGTGAAGATGATCTATAAATATAGAAAATGTCTGACTTTGAATTCTCCAAGTTACAAATGGATATACCACAATAAAAGTACATACTAAAACACCATAATTGGAATCAGAGTATGCCCTACTTGTTGTTCATTATTTCGATCCTACTTGTATGTACAAGGATTGAAAAGCTAGGGTTTGATTTGATGAAAGAGAGTATGCCTAGATTGAGGGTCTCGGTGTCCACGTATATTTTCAAACCCTAGCCTCCTTATTGCTGAGAGTGTTGTTGAAGGTGATGTTCATGTCGTTGTCGCCTGTCACGCCTTGAACTCAAAAGAGTCCAAAGCATAAGAAAAGAACCATTAGGAGAGAGACTATGGGAGAATTTTCTTTTCTTTTCTTTTCTTTTCCAAATGATAAGAATATATATACTGAAATCTCCACATTACAAGTTAGAGCTCTATAACACATTTACAAACAATAACTAAAAATCACGTGCCTCCATATGATACATAAAGATATTACAAAACTCCAAATGGATTACACAAGGTCATAATTTTATCAAGAATAGACAACCTCAACATCGAATCTAGTCCTACCACGCCTAAGGCTAACAAACCTCAAGTTCCCAACGCCTCCAATAGAATTAATTACAGCCTTGTTGAACATAGCAAGATTGAGTCACCAACCATTTACAACAAAAGTCTCCCAATTTAACATAGCACTCCAATTACCACTAAATAAAGTAAGCTCCATACCCGAGGTATAGCTAATTGATGGGCTAAAGCCTAGTAAGTAGCATAATTAATGGGGGTGGGAAATGCAAGTTTCATTATTATGTGCATATTAGAACATGAAACAATTGGAGAATTTCTAGCTAAAAATTACAAAATCATTTTTAATAATAACATAATAAGAATGATTAAATAATGCCACCCAATGTAGACACCGCATTTTGTATCCCTTACGACTCGGGCCCCTGTTCCCCAATGATGCTAAAATTCTAAGACTCAAGGTTGGTTTAGGGACCAATCAGATGTTAAATTGACTTGAGAAATGTTAAAATAAAAAATATAACTTTTAATGAGCAAATAAATCTATTTTTGGAAAAGTAAAGTCAAGGAAATCCTTAGCCTGCATGCGTGGCTATGATGCATACGCACGCAGGCCTGAGCTTGCGCGTGCATATAAGGTTCCAAAAACTATGAAAGACAAGTTTTCTGCATTAAAGACTGAGGTTTGGAACAAATCCCACATCGTCTGGGAGCCGTTCCAAACTCCTATTTTCACAATATAAATAACCATACATGGTACCTTTTCAAAACACACAGAAGTCCTAAGGGAAAACACGAAGATTCACTAGAAATAGTGAATCAAAGAGGGAGTTTTTCAAAAAATATCATCAAGTCAATTTTCTTTTGATTGAGGCTTTTTCTGGCCTTGATCTTTGAGTTTAAAATTACTAATCACTATTGTTTTTAATTGTGAATTGATTTGACTAAGGGAAACGGTCAAAATCAAGCCTAGGAGCTTTTGTTTTGAGGTATTGAGTTCTAAACTCTTTTCTGTTTTAATTTTTTTGTTAATCTTGTTTCTTTGCTTGTTTTATGTTTTAATATGTTTATATAGCTTAGTTTTAGATAGCTTTTGTATTTCTAAGCATGTTCGGTTGTTAGATTTATTGTTTTAAAGTCTGCTCTGTTTTCTATGCTTGTTGCGTTTCTGGGCTAGGGTTTCTGAGCAAGCCTGTGCATGCATGCATTATGCATGCGCACGCAGGCCACTGCTCGGAAACCCTAATTCAGGTTTCTGCTTTTTTTTCTTTGCTTATTTCACATGTTATGCCTCTTTTTTAATCCTTTTTCATAGATATAAGTCTCTGCTTTAATGTTTATTTGTTTATTTATTTTTCGCATGATTAAAGTAGGGTTTATCTTTAGTTTATTTATTTTGATGCCATGAACACACATTCACATGTTTATGCATTAATGCCATAGGTGCTGAGATGCAGTAAGGTAAGTGAGGTAAATCATGCATTCATATGTACATGCATTTGTTTGTGACATAATCTTGTTTATGGTTGATAAACATGATATGGTGGTTCGAATGAGCATGTTTGTGCTCTTAATGTCTTCCAATGATCCCTTGATGATGCCATGATCGTTTGCTGCCTATATTCTACCTTGATTTAATGTTTACATGCTTCTACCTTGGATGTGATATGATGACAAGATGCTAGATGAATGCTAGGTTGATATGAGTTGCCATGATAGATGTATGTTAGGGTATGTTGTGATATGTCATGATAGATGAATGATTAGGTTTTGGGATGATGGACGCAATGATTGTATGCTTAGATGTATGCTAGTGTGTGTGTGAGTATAAATAGAATATTGAATGTGCCTTTAATAGGGTTAAGACATAAGACACAATGAGAGGAAGCCAACCCTAGGGTTGGGTAGTTTTGGGTGCCTAATACTTTCCCAAAATTGTACCTAAACTCCAAACCCATACTCTATGTTGACACCCCGTTTTTCAACCCGCATTTAACCTCACATGGAGGGTAAAATGGTAATTTCACATTAGTAATAGGCATCTTAATTTTAGCCACTAGATCCTTCATTTCATTTCATCAAAAATGATCTCGATGTTGTAACGATCAAATTGACTGGTCATAAGCCCTAATCGGACCACCAGATTGAAAGTTATCATCAAATCAAGTTTTAATGGCCGAGATGCACTATCACAAATTGAGTTCGACTATATGTGATTATGAACAATTGATTTCAATTGGTTATAACTATAATCAATTTAAGATAATTGACGTGTCATAATTTGATTGGCTAGGACTACATCTTATGATAAGGTTGCACACACTTAATTAATTAGATACTCAAATATTAATTATTCAATGAGTAATTTGTATAATTATCTTTTTAATTAGGGTAAATTTGGAACTAATTAAGTCTGAAATGGAAGTGATTGGAGTCTATTAATGTTAATTGGAAACTAATTTGGGACCTATTAATGTTCATTGTGCTGAAATTATTTTCTAACAAATGACCTCTGCTCACCATTTTGTTGATATCTCACATAATATTTGGAATTTGTGAGTGAGGTTAATTTTTCCAGAAACTAGACATTTGAGGCTTCAATTTGAGCCAAAGAATGAGTCAATTTTGATCAGAATTGAGACAAATATAATTTTTTCGAAGTTAGCTCTAAAAATTGTTATAGGAGCTACGGGAAAAACCGAAGTTTTAAACATTTTGCTTACTCATTGTTGATGCTCACTTTTGACAAAGGGCCCAATAGTAGAAGAAATCTAACAATATGAAGAAAGTGAGAAGAGAAAATAGTAAAGCAAGCCTAGCAGGTCGGAATGGCAAGAATGATGGCCAGCAGGCCCACAAGGATAATAAGAGGTAAAGAGGAAGTAAATGGGCTGAGAAAGCCCAATGAATGAAGTAGTAAGCCCATGGGAATAGTAAGAGGTAAAGAGGAAGTAAATGGGCTGGAGAAACCCAGGAAATGAATTAGTAAATTCATTGGGTTGGCTTAAAGGCCAATAAGCCTGAAAAAGTAATAAGAGGTAAGGATGTGGTAATTGGGCCGAAGAAGCCCAAAGGATTTAGCAAAAGGCCCATAGGAGTAAAAGAGGTAAAAAAGAAGTAAATGAGCCGAGGAAGCCCAAGTAATGAAATGGGTTGGCACAGCAGGAATGTTGGCCAATAAAGCCCAAAAGAGGTAAAGACATGGAAAGTGGGCTGGCACGGCAGGAGCATCAGCTCGTAAGCCCATGGGTAACAAGAAATAAAGGAGAGGTAATGCTATAGCTGGAATGATGAAGTGGCATGTTAGGATCCATAGCCAAGAGGCCCACAGACACAGGAAATAAGAGAACATGGGCTAGGAAGGTGAAGGCCTTCACCCAAGCAATACCCAATCCAAGGAAGGAGTGAAAGGCAAGGAACATGAGCCTAAAAGCCCATATGTCCTTCACGTTGCAAGAGTTAAACACCCACCAGAATGTACAGCAGAATCAGACAAACATGGAGGCAACATAAATGGTGTGAAGGCCAGAAAGGAACGGATTCAGATGAAAGTGGAGCATACATAAAGGGCCCAAGCACCACCTACTTGTACCTAGCCAATACATAGGAGGTGGGCCACGGGTCAAGTGTATTAGAGGGTGTGGTCTGGCGATGGGGAGAAAGAGGGGGTCTATTTTGGGGTTCCTGCTCAAACTTATTTGGGAGAAATGTCCTACTGGGATGGCATCTCGCCCAAAAGAAGTAAGAATGAGCTGAGACCACTTAATGCATGCCATAGAGGTAGGTAAGGGAAAGGCTTAATCCTTATCCAGATAAGAGTAGTGAGAATAGAGGGAGGTAAGAAACAAGACAAGCCATTTTTGTTTGGGAATGAGGAGTGGTGCAACCAACACATTCAGTGCAATGTTAGTGGCTGAGCAACCGGCAGGCCAGTGGGTAGTCTTGGAAGGACACCCATAAGGAGCCAAAAGCAGTTGAGAGGTAAAAAATGGTAAATCCCATCACGGCAGACAGTATAAAGGGTGGTAGCTGTGAACAGTAGGGGATTATTAGAAAAAAAGAAAAGAAAAAAGAGGTATCACCATCAAGGAAAGAAGTGGAGGTAGGAAAAGGAAGAAGAGTAGTTAAAAGAAAAGAAAACACAACAAAACCAAAGAAAAGCATGAGAGATAGAAATAGAGGCATGCATCAATAGGCTACCCATTTCACTCTCTCTTGACAGACCCACTCTATGAGAAATTAAGAGTTAAAGTTTAAGCCATCTAGGTCCTTTTTCCAAAGTGCGTAATCTCTATGGCAGAAGCCTTCTTTGAGATTACTCGCATTGGAGATTAGTTCCTTTTTTGGACTTGCATTTGTTGAGAAGAATAGGCTTATTTCTCTGGCAGACGAGTTTTACTTTCGTGATTGATGAACGATTAACTTGTTACCTTATTATTGAATTGTTTATTGCAGCATTGTTCCCCGCAGTTGTATTATTCTACCATGACCTCGTTGGGTTTTCTTTTTTCCTTTATTTAAGTGTTAGTATTACTTGTCAAATGTTATAGTTATTCTGTAATAGTTGTTCCTCTTGTGGGCACGCTGTACACTCAATACTCTAGCTGAGGCACGTCTGTGTTGGGATGGCCCCACTTGTGCACAAACTTGCCTAAGGCGTGTTTTACTTAGACCAGCCCTAGCTCTCATACCCTGGAATCACGGGCCATGATATAGCAGAAGAAGTTAAAGCCCAACACACAAAAGGCCCACCACATTTAAATTGGCGACTTCACTGAGGAGTTGGGAAAAAGACAGGGAAAACAAATAGATCCCTTGCAAGTTATGCCACCATGATAAAAATGGCGCGAAATATGAGTACCGTGGTATCACAGGCAAAATCGAGGCCAGCCATGCCTTACTAGCCCAATCTAGTAGAGGGTGCTGATGGAGCGGGGGCTGGGCTATAGCAGCAACAAAGGATTCCCACTGACAATACTACCATTCCCAGCAGCAGTTGATGGAGGAAATTCACTAGCTGAAGGTGGACTAGACTAAGGAAAAAGGAAGCCAACATGACCCCGAGCATATGGCAAACAAGGAAGAAACCCCTGTGGGCGGTGGCCCACAAAACACAGAGTAGCGTTTCATTATGATGGCCGATGTCGCAGCATTGTTAGATCAAGAAGACCTCCCTATCCACTAAGGATACTCAGCAAGACGTATCCCAAGAGATATGAGCTGCGAACCTTCACACAGTATGATGGTAGAAAAGGAAGCGTTGTCGAGCATGTAAGTAAGTTTATAGACACCCTTGGTCCCTACGCAGCAGGCGAGGACCTATGTCTCCGAGAGTTTTCGAAGTTCCTATGTGATCGGTGTGGTGGGCCTTTTTTATGTCTTGGGATGGATTGCTCCCGCTGTACCACGGCCCTGTGATTCTAGGGTAGGAGAGTCGGGACTGGCCTAACTGAGACACACCTTACGCTGGCTTGTGCGCAAGTTTGGCCCTTCTTGTGTTGACATGTCTTGGCAGGAATCTTGAGCATATTCATGTGCTTACGACAGGAAAAACTGTTACAAGTCTTATAGTAGGAAAACACAATATAGCAGGATAACTAACACACTTTAACTAAAATATTTTCTGCTAACAACAATAATACATGAACAATTCCACAAAGAAAAAATTATCACAACATGATTATGGCAAGAATAGATTAATGGCAAGAAGTCACGTTTGTCCTTAATCAACCATGGCAAAAGAAAAGAAGATTAGTCTGCTAAAGGAATGGGCTTGGCTCTTTCACAGATTCAAGTCCAAAAAGGGAACCAATCTCCAATATGGGTAACCTCAGAGGGGAATCCTGCAGTAGAAGTTACTCACTTTGGAAAATGGACCTATATGGCTTAATCTCAGATTCTTGACTCGTTAGAGAGTGGGCTATTGAGAGGGAGAGAAATGGGTAGCCTATTGATGCATGCTTTTACTCCTATCACTCATATTTTTCTTCACTACTCTTGGTTTTCTATTTTTCTTCCTTTCTCTTACTCGTTTTTCTCTATTTTCTCCCTTTTCCTTCTCCCTTTCTTTCCTATTTTTTTTACTGTGCATGTCTATGGCCTTTTATACTCCCTACCGTGACAAGATTTTCCATTTTCACCCCTTAACCGCTTTTGACCTGTTGTGGGTGTCCTTCCAGGACTGTCTGTAACAACCCAAGGAAAAGCGCTAGCCACATCTGCGCTATACCTCAAACCCATTCTAATGGACAGATCAAAATTAGGAATTCTGGTGCCCTTAGAGTCAACCTAAGGTCAAACTTGGTCAAAGTTGACAAAAATCACTGAATAGCTCGGATTTGATGTAGAAACATGAAAAATGATGTTTTGGGATGATTTTGACCGACTTTAACTTCCGATCAACCCAAGGTTGACTAGGGGCATTTTGGTCAATTTAAACTAAAATGGCACTTCGAGTGCTCCGATGCTCGAACGGGTTGCGTCACGTTAATCTAGACATTTCCACGGCCCCATGGACAAAAGATAATATTTTTGGAATTTTCGAGGTCTAGCACATAAATCGAGGGCAGAAAAAATATCGTGTCTACAGCTGCCACTTCTTTATCTGACATCTCGAGTGCAATAAGAGGTGTCAGATAAAGAACGTGATTTCGCATTTTTTGCCCCAAAATTGCGTGCGGAAACTGCGCTGTTCATGGATCGAGATAGGTTTTACCTGCCAAGGTTGAGCTGCTGCAGTTGATCCGGAAAAATTTCTCTGACTTGGTCCTCGAAATTGCGCAAGAAACTCTTCATCTTTTTTTTTTGGTCAAAGGTCAACTGGTCAACTTTGACCGGGTCAACGTTGACCGACGGCCATTGTAGGTGTGCCGGGCAAACCCAGCAGCCCTTCAAGGTGCGCTAGGCAACCCAGGCCGTACAAGGCCTATAAATGGGCCCCAAAGCTTCATTTTGATCATTCTTACTTCATTTCTCTGAATTCTCACTTCTAAAAAGTTCTCTAGAGCAAGTCGCGGTCTAGCAAGGCTAGCTTTCAGCTTCAGTCTCCAGTTCTGCACTTGAGGTCAATGTCCATTTTCTCTTTCTTTTTATTTTCTGCTAGTATGTAGCATAGCAAGTAGGAAAGTATGCTAGTATTTTTTTAATTTTTGGTATAGATATATGTTTTTTTAAAAAATATTTTTTTATCATTTATGCCATGATGTTGTTGGGAAAAATATTTTTTTCACATGCTTGGGTATTTGCATAATCACACTTGCATGCTTTCACATGTCATGAATAATTATGCTTGCACTTGTTCGTGCGAGAAAAACTTAATTTTAAGGCCACATAGATGGACATGAGAATGTCGTATGCTGTCAAAACATAGAAAAAATAGCGAAAAACTAGGAGAAATGCTACGTAAACATGAGAAACTATGCATGATAACAGGAAAATTTTGGGAGATTTGAAAACATGGGAAAAAAGCAATTTTAAATGAGAGTAGTTAAGGAAGGATTAAACGGTCATGGCTAAATTGAATCCGCGTGAGATTAAACGAGCATGGTCGAAATGAATCCTGAAAAGATAGATAGGATTAAACGGTCATGGCTGAATTGAATCCGCGTGAGATTAAACGAACATGGTCGAATTGAATACCAAAAAGATGGATAGGATTAAAAGATCATGGCCGAATTAAAACCGCGTGAGATTAAATGAAAATGGTGGAATTGAATATCGAAAAGAAAGATAAGATTAAACGGTCATGGCCAAATTGAATCCAAGTGAGATTAAACCAGAGTGGTCAAATTGATACTCTAAAAGATAGATAAGATTAAACAGGCACGGTCGAATTCAATCTGAGTGAGATTACACGGGCATGGTCACATTAAATCTTAAAAAGATAGATAGGAGTAAACGGTCATGACCGAATCGAATCCTGAGAGAGAGGTATTTTGAAAATTCTTGACATTTTGAGGTAAAAAGAAATAGGATTAAACGAACGCAGTTGAATTGAAGCCTGAGAGAGAGGGGTTTTGAAAACCTTAACATTTTGAGATAAAAAGAGATAGGATCAAATGAACGTGGTTGAATTGAATCCTGAGAGAAAGGTGTTTTGAAAATTCTTGACATTTTGAGATAAAAGGAGATAGGATTAAACAAACGTGGTCGAATTGCATCCTTAAGGAGAGGTATTTTGAAAACCTTGATATTTTGAGATAAAAATAGATAGGATTAAATGAACGCGGTCTAATTGAATCCTGAGAGAGAGGTGTTTTGAAAACCTTGACATTTTGAGATAGAAAGAGATAGGACTAAATGAATGCGGTCGAATTGAATCATGAAGGAGAGGTATTTTGAAAAGCTTGACATTTTGACATAAAAAGAGATACGATTGCACAAACACGGTCGAATTGAATCTTGAGAGAGAGGTGTTTTGAAAATTCTTGACATTTTGAGATAAAAAGAGATAGGACTACTGGAAAGCGGTCGAATTGAATCCTGAGAGAGAGGTGTTTTGAAAACCTTGACATTTTGAGATAAAAGGAGATAGGACTAAATGAACACAGTTGAATTGAATCCTGAGAGAGAGGTGTTTTGAAAACATTGACATTTTGAGATAAAAAGAGATAGGATTAAATGAATGCGATTGAATTGAATCCAGAAGGAGAGGTATTTTGAAAACCGTGACATTTTGAGGTAAAAAGAGATAGGATTAAACAAACACGGTCGAATTGAATCCTGGAAGAGAGGTGTTTTGAAAATTCTTGACATTTTAAGATAAAAAGAGATAGAATTAAATGAACGCGGTCGAATTGAATCCTGAGAGAGAGGTGTTTTGAAAACCTTGACATTTTGACATAAAAAGAGAAAGGATTAAACGAACACGGTCGAATTGAATCCAGAAGGAGGGGTATTTTGAAAACCTTGACATTTTGAGATAAAATGAGATAGGATTAAATGAATGCGGTCGAACTAAATCCTGAGAGAGAGATGTTTTGAAAATTCTAGACATATTGAGATAAAAAGAGATAGGATTAAACGAACACGGTCGAATTAAATCCTGAGAGAGAGGTGTTTTGAAAATTCTTGGCATTTTAATATAAAAAGAGATAGTATTAAACAAACATGGTCAAATTCAATCTTGAGAGAGAGGTGTTATGAAAACCATGACATTTTAAGATAAAAAGAGAAAAGATTAAACAAACACGGTCGAATTGAATCTTGAAGGAGAGGTATTTTGAAAACCTTGACCTTTTGAGATAAAAAGCGATATGTTTAAACGAACGCGGTCAAATTGAAACCTGAGAGAGAGGTGTTTCAAAAATTCTTAAAATTTTGAGATAAAAAGAGATAGGGTTAAAGGAAAGCAATCGAATTGAATCCCGAGAGGGAGGTGTTTTAAAATTCTTTACATTTTAAGATAAAAGAAGATAAGATTAAACAAACATTGTTGAATTGAATCCTAAAGGAGAGGTGTTTTGAAAACCTTGACATTTTGAGATAAAAAGGGATAGGATTAAATGAACGAGGTCGAATTGAATCCTGAATGAGAGGTATTTTGTAAACCTTGATATTTTCACACACCCACACACATCACACAATCAATCAAATTGGGGTATCACACTGTCCACTAGTTTGCTGGCTTCCTAACCACCACCACTACACTGTGTTGGTCATGCCACGCCTCATTCTCGGAAAAAAGTGGTTTTGTTTTGTTTTTTACTCCCCTTGACACTCCCATCCGAATAAGGGCTAGACTTCTCCCTTACCAACCTCTATAGCATGCACCTAGTGATTCTAGCTCATGTTTACCTATTTTGGATAAGACGTCATCCCAGCAAGACATTTCCCCTTCTCCCTACTGCTAGACCACACCCTCTCTTACTTTTGACCCATAGCCCACCTCCCCTGTATTGGCTGGGTACAGGTAGGTGGTGCCTGAGCCTTGTGTGCATGCTCCATTTCCATATGAGTCCATTGCTTTTCTGGCTCTCACGTGTTTGCCATTGCCTTCAGGTTTGTCTGACTCTACTACAGGCTTTGGTGCTTGTTTAACTCTTGCGGCATGAATGAGTTTTTGGGTCTTCATTCTCTGCATCCCATTTCTTTTTCGGGCTAGGCATTGCTTGGGTGTGGGCTTTTTCTTCTTTAATTCGGCCCATGTCTCCTTTTCATCCTTTGTCCGTGGGTTGGCTAGTGCTTTTGCCACGCCACTACATTGTTCATGCTATGATATCATTCACCCTTGTTTGTCTTGTTATTACTTCTGGGTTTGCGGGCTGAACTGCCTGCCATGCCAATTTCTCATATTATTCCTTCTTTTAGTCTTTACTACCCAGCATTCCTGCTAGGCCAGTCCATTCAACACCTCAGGCTTCCTCGGCCCATTTCATTCTTTGGGCCTCTTCAGCCCGTTTCATTCTTTGGGCACCTTTGGCCTATTTCATTCTTTCCTACCTTTTTCGTTCCCATGGGCTTTTGCTAAATCCTTTAAGCTTCCCTGGCCCAATTACCACATCCTTTGCCTTTGGGTTTATTGGCCTTCGAACCAATCCCATTTATTGATTCCTTTCTTTGGGCTCCTCCGGCCTGTTTTTGCTTTCTTTCCATTTCTTACGATTCCCATGGGCTTACTACTTCATTTTTTGGGGCTCTTTTGGCCCATTTTCTTTCTTTGGGGCCACTTATTATTTTGTGGGCCTATGAACCATTATTTCTGCCATTATGGCCCAATGGTCTTTACTTTACTGTTTTCTTTCTCCACCTTTTTCATATTGTGGGGCTTTTTCTGCCATTGGGCCCTTTTGTAAAAAACAATGGGTATCAACATTTAGCCCCCTAAGCATATGAATTGCTCCTGTGGTTCACATGCGAATAAAAAAAAAAAAAAATCTCCTTTCTCTTTTTTCTCTCTCTTTTTTTTTGCGATTTTTTTGAACAGTGGGCCCCGCCTTATTTTCTTTCTTGTTGTGAACAGTGTTGTCTCTTCGAATTCTCCAATTTAGCAGTTATTCTGAAACACAACCTCTACTTTATTAATACGATGCTTCTTTTGACGGCTGACCCATTGCCTTCTTTCACGTCACTTTTATTGTCTTTAGTACTTAAACTCTTTCCTTTCCCATCATTCGTTCAGAACACTTTTCTCAGTCCTTTCTTTTCACCATGTCTTCTTTCTTAAAACCTCACCATCAATCTTCCCCGTTCAAATAACCTGTCATGTCGCCGGCAAAAGATGAAGGTTCTTCTTGCCGTAAAGGAAAAGAAATTGCCGCCAATGATCCTCCTGCCAAGATCATGGGTGAAGAGGCTCCCCTCTCCAAATCGGACAGCTCCAAGGAGGAGGAAGAGGGTCTCGACCTAAACAGCGAGTACCCTCCCCTTATCGATCCATGGTACGACACTAACATTCACTTCCCCGTGGTGCCCGGAGACTATTTGCCTCCGTTGCCAGGCCATGTGTGGCTCTCTATTTGCTATCATGATATGAAGGTTTCTTGGGCCCCTTTGGCTTCCTCCATTCATGATCTTGATATACGCCAAGGGACGTCGCTTCCCATGCCCATCCTCTTCGAATTTGGGTTGGAAGGAGTTGGTAGATGAAGAGTTTTCTGACACGGGTTTCATGGTGGCATTACGGCAAGCTGGCGTGTTGAAGGCCATCGTTTCATCCCGTTGCTTGTCTAACTATAGGGACTTGTTCAATCTTCACTATTTGGTTTGTCGATGGTGTAGCGCCACCCACACCTTCTTCCTTTCTTGCGGTGAGATCACCATGACCTTGGAGGATATGGCGAACCAATTGTTGTTGCCCATCCTTAGTGATATGGACCCGAGCAATATTGAGCTTTCCACCGAGGAGGAGGCCGAGTTGAGGAAAGGGATGAGTGGCAACGTGAAGTTATCGCATTGGGTTGGGGCTTTCTCCTAGGCTTCCGATGTCATCCACTGTGTAGCCTTTGTTGCGTTTTGGCTCTGTAAGTTCAGCTTTTGCTTTCGCCCACATTATGCTATAAAACCTCTTTATTTTCGATTAGCCATAAAGATTTCTGCCGGGGTGAGTCTACCGTTGGCCCTTATGTTTTTGGGTTACTTATATGTGCAATTGGATATTCTGCAGAGTGTTGAGAGGTAGGTGGGCTCTTGCCACATAGTTATTACTTCTGCCCACAATACCATATTGTAGCATCTGCTGTGGGAGCGTTGTGCTAGGCATTTGGCTAAGTACAAGTCTATCCGTTTTGCCAAAGAGAAGTATCGGTCTTGTCTGAAGGTTATTATTGACTTCTATGGTCTTTTTGTATCTGATTTTTTGTCGGCTTACTGCTGGGTTAGGTTGAAGTCGTTTGGGCATCCTGCCGTTGAATTCTTTGATAAGGGAGTTAGCTTTTGTTGGAGAGCATACAGAAATTTAGGCACTAGCTTCACATGTGTTGATTCAGTTATGGGCCCCTTTATAGACATTGTTGGGACTACCACCCCGTTGACTGCCTTTGATAAGAGGGGGATTACGTATTTGGCAGCCACTAATGTCGGGTGGTTGCCTTACCTTACTGATGACGGCATCTGCTTCGTTCACTATTTTGCCAACAGAGTGAGGAGACAGTTTGGGTTAGATCAGGACATACATGATGATTTCACTACCATTTTAGAGTCCACTACTTTCGTTCGACCATTTCTGCACCCTAATGCTTTTGAGTTTTGGAGCAAGCACTTCATAGCAATCACCATTTCGGGTTCATAGAGAGAGGTCCTTTACACTATTGCCATGCATGGGTATTGGCAAGCTCTGATGACTTCTTTTGGGCAAGAGTTGTTGGGTGGCCGCAAGTTTTCTCTTATTCCTCCTGAGGGTCTTCATGCCATTATTTCTGCCAACTCATGGTTATTGCTCCCCACCAAGTCCGTGGTGGCATATGCTAGGAAACAGAGCAGGTCCGCCATATTTGAGTGGCAACAGAAGGAGAAAGGGTGGTATCTATATGCTGGTGTGTATCCTGCGGGTTGGGAGAAGAAGGTGAAGGTGGTGAACCTTCCTGCGCAAAAAGGGCTCGGTGTCTCAGACTGCTAAGCCCAAATCTACCAAGAGAGGGGATGATTCTTCTAAGATCTGTTCTGACATCATTCCCTATGAGGGTGGCCTTTCTCCCATTGGCAACATAATCCTCGAAGGTTCTCCTCCTCCCTCTGCTTGCACTCGTTCCAGCAGGCGCTCTACTACAAGCAAGCCCAAGCCCTCTGCTCCAAGGCCAGCTATGGATGCTTCTCCTTCTAGTAGGACCCGTGGCAGAAAGATAAGACATCTTTACCACCCCCATCTACCACTACCAAGAGGAGAGTATGTTATCTCTAAACTTTACAATTTCTTTATTTTACTTATTTATCGGGCTTTCCTATAGGTAACTCCACATGTATACTCATTCATCTTTTTTTTTTCCTTGGCAGTCTAAGCACAAGGAGGACACGTTTGCCACCTGTCCCATATTGCTTGATGAGCCCGAGTTGGAGGTACATTCCTTCCTTTTGCATGCATTTTCATTGTCATGTGTTGTCGTGTGTTTTCTCTTTCTTTTGCATGTTTATTTATTTCTTCTTCCTGCCTTAACATCCGCCTTCTTTCTTTCTCTTCCTTTTTTTTTTTTTTAGGTTGATCCTGAGCCCCTTTCTGTTTATCACCCCACAAGTGGGGAAGTTCCTACTACTATGGTATGCCCATGGAGGGCTTCTTTGATGGGGCAGATATCATGGCTGAGGCCATAGCCTCTACTTCTGCTGCTGCATAGGGAGTTCCTGCAGAGGCTTTGATTCCTTCACCTAAGTCTGTTCCTGTTGAGGAAAGTACCCAGGCTGAGAGGGTTGGTGAGTCCGTTCCTATTTCTGCTGAGATTCCTACTCCCTAGAAAGAAGTCAATCCTGCAGGTGCATCTTAGACTAGGAGTGCTTCTCTTGCTACCCCTCCTGTCATCTCCGCCAGCGATCCCTTCGTTGCCCTCTCCTAGGCTGTGAAGGATGGCTCCTCCTTGGTGGTCACTCCTTCATCCCTTCCTAGCTTTACCACCCGAGGGCCTGATGCAGATTTATCTTCTGATGAGGTATTTGAGGAGGTCCTTGAGGATTCCAAGGATGAGTCTGTCATGAAGACGAGGGTATCTGATTTTGATGAGGACGGTGATGGCGGTGAGCAAGAAACTGAGGCTATGGGTATGTGTCTCTTGTCCTTAGCAAATCTTCTTTTTCTTTTCTTCCTGTCATTTCCTGGTACAATCCTCTGACTGTTTTGCACATGATTTTTTTTAGCCACAGACATTCTTAAGGAGCCTAAGACTATAGTAGACATCGCGATGCCTACGGTTCCTGCTTCTGCCACACCTGTAGCCCCCACTCCTGTAAGTCCTGGTAATTTTATTTCTCTTGTACCTTCTTTAATCTTCATTATTGGATTCATCCCTTCACTTTGACTATCTCTTGTGAATTCGTGCTCTATCTCATATTTCTTCCCATGTCCAACTCTTGTTGAGGTGGCTCCGTCCTCTTGCTTTGAGGTTAGTAGCAGTTTTGCCACCGTTTCTGATCCAGCGAGTGAGGTTGCTACCTTCTTCATTTGATTTGACCAACCCGAGACCAATGATCTTGATCCTACGGATTTCTGGGGTGCTGGAGCTCCTTATATTGACTTTCATGGTTTTCGGGTTCCTAAGGAGTGCATCTCCAACTTGGAGGTAGTCTATAACAACTGTAGGGACTTCATGCAGGGGTTTTTTTTTAGCCAATCCGTGAGGGAGAACTTTCTTAAGCTATTGAGGAGCGTGATGAATGAAATTGAGCATAACTTCATCGATATTGTGTCTGCTAAGAGGATTTTGCAGTGGAGGGCCGCGGTTCAAGATTTGATCAGAGTTGGATTTGCTGTGGAGTTTCTGCTGGATGACCTGCGAGAGATTGCTCGAGCCTTCTTTGCGAAGAAGGTTCAGCTTGCTATAGATGCCATAGATGCTCGCATCGAGGTTTTGAAGAAAGAGGTGGCAAACCTAGGAGCAAGTCATGAGCGTCTCCCTTCTAGTGTCGCTGGCCCTAGCTGTTTTGGAGATCAGACCCTTATTTCAGGCCTTTGATTAAACCGTTACATTATGTATTTTTGTTTCCTTCTTTTATATTTATTTTCTTTCCCCTTTCCCCTTACCTAGTACAGTTCTTTATTTCTCTAGCATTTATTTGATAAGTCTGACATGACTTATATATTTTGGGTTTGTAATTTATTATGCCACATCTGCTATAGCTATTACTATAATCATGATACAATATGTTTTGCTAAATATTTCATGGTCTTCATTACTTTTGTTCTTGCACTTAATCATCAACTACGAATGAAAAACACACTACAACACTTTCTTCTAACATTATCCCTTGCAAGGGTGGTTACTTTAAGGAAAGAAAAAAAAAAACACAAGAGAAAGGAACAACTACATAATGTTTCTTAGGCATAATAACGCTTTAACCATTTGCCATTAATGGGTTCCATCAGGTCTTTTCCATCCATCTAGGCCAAACGATAATACCCACTTGCATGTGCTTCCCTTATCACGAAGGGTCCCTCCCATTTTGGCCAGAATTTAGATGGTCCTGTAAACACCCTTTCTTTAGTTGTCCTGTCATAAGTTTTGGTCATCCTTTACCTGTATTTGCGGCTGCGCTTTTGGGCCTCCTCCCTTTTCTCGTCTAACCCTTCCAGGTCCTCACATCTTTCTACCGCAAAGACTTCCTTCTCTTTTTCTTTCTTTCGTGCCTACATAACCCTTAATGAAGGTATCATCACTTCTACTGGGCTCATTACCTCCGTTCCGTAGACTAAGGAGAAGGGAGAAAATCCTATGGCAGACTTAGGCGAACTTCAGTAGGCCCAAAGGGCATCTGGCAGACGTGTTACCCATCCTCCAGTGTATTCCTGGCTCATCTTGCTGATAATCTTGATGAAGGTTTTGTTTGTTGCCTCTGCCTACCCATTCCTTTGGGGGTAATAAGGCGATGACCGATGGTGTTTGATCTGATAAAATTCTAGCATCCTTCTTACCTCACTGTTGACAAATGGAGTGCCATTGTCACTTATGATCCTATGAGGTACCCCAAATCTGACAATTATGTTTTCCTTGATAAAGTTTTCCATAGCTCCTCCCGTGGCCATATGGAGTAGTATGGTTTTTGCCCATTTGGTAAAGTATTCCATAACCACAAGGATCCATATGTACTCATGAGAAGGTGGATTAACTAGTCCCACTAAGTCAAGCCCCCAGGTATGGAAGGACCATGCGGTGACCATGCTATGTAAGATTTGTGGGTGGGTGTGAATCAAGTTAGCTTGCACTTGGCAGTTGTGGCATTTCTTCACAAATTCTGCCATATCCTTCTTTATAGTGGCCCAATAATATCCCATCTACAACATACACCAATATAACTTTTTCTTTCCTTGGTGCTCTTCATATTCCCTTGTGTGTACCTCCCTTATCATTTCTCTAGCTTATTCGGGACCCAAACATCGTAATGGGTCCCCGTCATACCCCTTTTTGAAAAGGATTCCCTCATGTAAAAAGTAGCGGGCTACCAGCTTCTTGAGCTTATATCTTTCGCTATGCTTCTGCGGTAGGACACCTTCTACTAGGTATTGCATGAATGAGCTTCTCCAATCTTCACTGGTGAACACGGCATAGCTTTCTTCTCTATCTGCAGCCAAATGGCAGGCCTCACACTGGGTTTGGACTAGGTTCGTGTCCTTACCCATGCTTGGCCAATAAAAACCCACTCTCTAGAGCCTACGATAAAGGCTGATCTCGTCGCAGACTTCGCAAGTTCTGTTATGCACCTCCTCAGTTTTCTTCGGGCCTCTTCATGCTCCACACATCTTGAAAAAATTCCTCCTGGCATTCTGCGATATAGTTCCCCTTTCATCAGGACATAGTCCTTTAATGTTTTCAAATCCACCGGATCTTCTTTTTTTAACAGGGCTTCCTTAATGGGAACCTTCCAATCCTTTTCACACCCTTTCTTTTACTGAAATATTTCTTGCAGTATTTCAACAATTGACTCTCTCCGCTTGTTGACTTCGACCTTAGTACTATTTCCTTCGAAGGCTATCTATGAGCCCAACGCGGCCAGCGCGTCTGCGTACCGATTCTCGCTTTTCTGAGCTTGCTCTATCTCAAATGTAGAAAACCTATCTTCCATTTTTTGAGCCAACGCCCTGTACGGAGCCAAACTTGGTTCCTGTAAGGAGAAACTCCACTTGGCTTGGCAAACCACCAAGTTGGAGTCACCTATCACTTTCAAATGTTTGATCCCCTTCTCAAGGGCTGTGGCTAACTGAGTAAGATAGGCCTCGTATTCTGCAGTATTATTGGAACATGGAAACTCCAACTTGAATGAGAGTGCCACGGTCTCTTCTCCTTCGTGGTAGAGGATCACTCCTGCGCCCCCCGAGTTTGCTATAGAAAAGCTGTTGAATTTCATGACCCATTACTTTCTGGTTACTTCTGCTGTGGCCACTTCTCCTAGAACTTCATCGTCCAGTGGGAATTCCTCTTCTCCCGAAAATTGTGTTAGCAGGTCTGCTATGGCCTGACTTTTTACCGCCTTGGGTGTTCCTGCCTTCAAGTCATATTGCGACAATTGTAACAACCATTGAGATATCCTTCAAAAGAGGATAGGTTGTTGGAGAAGGGCTTTGATCGCGTGGGACTTTATCATCAGGTGTATCTCATAGGCCAAGAAATAATGACGTAGTCTTTGCGATGTATAGGCTATTACCTGGCATGCCCTTTCTGCTTTGGGTTAGCGGGTCTCTGCATCCCTTAGAGCGCGACTTACGTAATAAACTGGTTGTTCGACACCACCTCCATCTTTTTGGGCTATCAAAGCACCTATGATAGATGGGCTTGAGGCCAAATAAAGTAGCAGTGGCTTTTTGTGGATTGGGGCTTGCACGGTAGGGAGGTTTGTCATGATCTGTTGTAGCCTTCGAAAGACTGCCCGCTGCACCTCTCCCTACTCGAAGCCTTGTCCTTTCTTGAGTAATTTGGTAAAAGCTGAGGTGATTGATGCCAAACTAGGGATGAACCTTCGGATGTAGGAAACCTTCTCCAGGAAACTCTTCAATTCCTTCACCGTGGCCGGTGGCTTTATGGACACTATGGTCGTGGCCTTGGCTGAGTCCACGTCTATTCCCCTTCTGTGGACCAAGAATCCCAGAAATTTCTTGGCAGACACTCCGAAAGCACATTTTAGTGGATTCATTCTCAGCTTGAAAAGTCTGCACCTTTCAAATACCTTTCTTAACACTTTAACATGGTTTTCTCACCTTCTCGACTTCATAACTATGTCATCCATATAGTCTTCTAGCTCGTGGTGCATCATGTCATGGAATATGGCGGTCATCGTGCGTTGGTAAGTTGCACCTGCATTTTTCAACCTAAAAGGCATCAGAGTGTAGTAGAAATTACCTATAGGCATTCTGAAGGTAGTTTTCTCCGCATCTTTTGGCACCATTCAAATCTAGTTGTACCTACTGAACCCGTCCATGAAGAAAAACATGGCATTCCCTGCTGTGGAGTCTATCAGTAGGTCCATGTTGGGCAGTGAGAATTCATTTTTGGGGCAGACCTGGTTAAGGTTTCTGAAATCTACACAACATCTTATCTGCCCATTTTTCTTCACTGTTACAATGTTGGACAACCATCGCAGGTACTAGATGGGTTTGATGAAGCCAACCGCCGGCAACATTTACACTTCCTTCACTATCTATTCTTCTATTTCAGTGTGAAACACTCCGGCAAGCTGAGCCACTAGCTTAGCCTCGGGATCTACGTTGAGTGTGTGTACCACTAGTCTTGGGTCTAGCCCAAGCACCTCGCTGTAGTCCTATGCAAAAACATCTCTAAACTCTTTCAACAGCAAGATCAATTCTGCCTTTTCATCCTCTGACAACTTTGAACTTATTGAAATGGGTCTTGGCTTTTGTGGGTCCATACCCAAGTCAACTTCTTCTAACTTCTCTTCTGCTGATACTTGCATGTCTTTTTTTGCTGTAACCTCCTTTTCAATTTCCATGTCGCTTTCTTCTTTCGTATTTTCTTGGGCCACACAGCACACTAAACTTTTATGTTGTGACCTTTGTTTGGGACCCCCTCGCGTGCTGCAAGTGGGCCCCGCGCACCTTCATAACTTGTAGACTATCCTACCATCAGTGAGCGTTTCTTTCCTCTTCTTCCTCTGCATTAGTAGCTCTCTCAAGTCAGGCTCTGGGTCATCCTGAACATCCTCCCTTCTAGGGACAAAGGTGCCTTGCGGTCTGAACACCGAACTTTCACTAGATGGTGCCCATTCATCATAGAACATGGTTTCTACTAAGTGGGCTTCTGCTTGCTCAAACGATGATGAGTTTGCCACTATCCGTATCATCCTGCCATTCAATATTTCTTTCATGTATTGATGATAGGTAGACGAGACCAGTCGGTGTTTGTGCAACCACGGTCTTCCTAATAATATATGATATGAAACTTCTGTTTTCACTACATGGAAGCGGGCCAAGGAGGCTATCGGCCCCACTTTCAGCCATAGCTGAATGTGACCAGCGGTGTACTCACATTTTCCTCCGAATCCTGTCACTTCCATTAGGCATCCCTAAATCTTGCCTTTTGAAATTCCTGCTACTTATAGCGTGCTAAGCGGGATGAGATTCATTGAAGTGCCTGTATCAACTAAGGCTCTCTTAATGGGGATTTGGTTTATAGAGGCCGCCAAGTAGAGAGGTCTCCTGTGGTATGAATATCCTATTTCCATGTCTTCATCGCTGAAAGTAATCTTGTTGGTATCCTGTAGGAAGGCTTTGTCAACTCTAGTTTCTGCTGCCAAGCATTCTACTCCTGCCCTTGAAGCAATACTTACCAGAGCCTCTGTGGAAATTCTTCATTCATTGGCTGTAAGTTCTAGCTGATCAAACAGGTTCTTGAACCTAGAATTTCTTTGCAAGGTGGTAATGGCTGCGGTAGGCAGGGCCGGCCTTTCCTTTTTGTCTTTTCCTAAATTTGCACAAATAATGACTGCCGTTACCCCCTTTCCCTTGTGGTTTGGGAGTGGGTTTCTTTGCACTTTTGGCTGGGACAACTCAAGAGTTCCCTCTCTGATTTAGCAGTGCACTAGTCTATATTGCACATAATTGTGCAAACGACAGAAATGTAGGTCCCTCTGCTGTTCCTCAGTGGGTTCTCTGAAAACTTGATTGGGCTTGAAGACCTCATCTGCAATCCATTTATCCAGGAGCATATCTAGCTCCTTTGGTGTACACGGTAGTGGCGGACGGGTCTCGTACTCCCTTCCATCTGATTTCCTATTCTTTTCACTAGTAGATACTACCATAGCCTGCGGTGTGGATCTCTGCTCTTTGGGTTTATTAGAGCTTGGCCTTACTAATTGGGCGGTCGTCATGGCCTTTTGCAATAGCTACGCAAATTGGGAGATTTCCAAGTTCTCCAGGACAGCTCTATACTCCATGATCATGTTACCCATACACATTTCCACCAACGTCTTCTCTTCACAGTGATCATAGCAATTGAGGGCTATGTCCCTGAATCTTTTGATATACTCCATCAAGTCTTCGTAACTCATTTGCTTAGTTCCTTGCAAAGTTGCAAGCGTTACTGTTTCTTCTCTACGAAAATACTTGGTGCAAAATACATCCACCATGTCATCCCACGTCGGGATTGACCCTGGCTTCAAACCGGTGTACCAGGTGTACGCTCGATCACATAGGGATTTGGAAAACTCCCGAAGACACAAATCCTCGTCTGTTGCATAAAGACCGAGGGTGTTAATAAACTTACTCACGTGTTTAATAGCACTTCCTCTTCTGCCATCGTATTGTACAAAAGTTCGTGGTTCATATCTCTTAGGATATGGTTTGCTGAGTATCCTTAGTGGATAAGGAGGCCTTCGTGCATAGAATCTCTCCTTGGGCGCCTTGGCTCTTTCCTATTCTAGAAGTGCCACAACTTCGGCCATGGTAATGAAACGCTGTTTTGCGTTTTGTGGGCCACCCCCTACAGGGCTTTCTTCCTTGTCTACCACATGCTCTGGGTCATGCTAGCTTCCTTTCTCTTTCATTTTGTCCACCTGAATATTTTGATATACTCCATCAGGTCTTCGCAACTCCTTTGCTTAGTTCCTTGCAAAGTTATAAGTGTTATTGTTTCTTCTCCATGAAAATACTTGCTGCAAAATACATCCACCATGTCGTCCCACGTCGGGATTGACCCTGGCTTCAAACTGGTGTACCAGGTGTACGCTCGGTCACATAGAGATTTAGAAAACTCCCGAAGACATAAATCCTCGTTTGCTGCATAGGGACCGAGGGTGTCAATAAACTTACTCACGTGCTTGATAGCACTTCCCTTTCTACCATAGTATTGTGCAAAAGTTCGCGATTCATATCTCTGAGGATATGGTTTGTTTAGTATCCTCAGCGGATAAGGAGGCCTTCGTGCATAGAATCTCTCCTTGGGTGCCTTGGCCCTTTCCTGCTCTAGAAGCACTGCAACTTCGGCCATGGTAATGAAACGCTGTTCTGCGTTCTATGGGCCACCTTCTACAGGGGTTTCTTCCTTGCCTGTCGCATGCTCTAGGTTATGCTGGCTTCCTTTCTTTTTCGTCTTGTCTACCTTCATTTGGCGAATCTCTTCCATTAGCTGCAGCTGGGAATGCTGCAAAGATTGCAACACCTCAATAAAAAAGTTGGTATTGTCAGCAGGAATTCTTTGTTGCTGCTGCAGCCTAGCCCTTACTCTGTTAACACCTTCCGCCTGATTAGGCTGGTGCTGGTGGGGCGTGGCTGGCCTTGATTTTGCTTGTGAGGGCACGACACTCATGTTTCACGTTTGTCTTTGATCTCGTGGGCATAACTTACGAGGTCTTTATCTGCTTTCCCTGTCTTTTTCCTAATTCACCAGTGAAGTTGCCAATTTAAATGTGGTGGGCCTTTTTTGTGTCTTAGGCTAGATAGCTTCTGTTGAACCACGACCCTATGATTCTAGGGAATGAGAGTTGGGACTGGCTAACTGAGACACACCTTAGGCTAGCTTGTGCGCAAGTTTGACCTTTCTTGTGTTGACGTGTCCTGGCAGGAATCCTAAGCATATTCACGTTCTCACGGCAGGAAAAAATGTTACAAGTGTTATAGCAGGAAAACATAATATAGCAGGATAACTAACACACTTTAACTAAAATATTTTCTACTAACAACAATAATACATGAACAGTTCCACAAAGGAAAAAGTATCACAACATGATTACGGTAGGAATAGATTAATGGCAAGAAGTCATGTTAGTCCTTAATCAACCATGGCAAAAGAAAAGAAGATTAGTCTACTAAAGGAATGGGCTTGGCTCTTTAGCAGATTCAAGTCCAAAAAGGGAACCAATCTCCAATGTGGGTAACCTTAGAGGGGAATCCTGCTGTAGAAGTTACTTACTTTGGAAAATGGACCTAAATGGCTTAATCTCAGATTCTTGACTCGTTAGAAAGTGGGCTATTGAGAGGGAGAGAAGTGGGTAGCCTTGGAAATCTCGCAGTTTGTGCAGCTATTGCAAAAAGCCAGAAAGACCACTCAATTAGTCAGGCCTAACTCTGATAAGCCTAAGGAGCGGAGATCTACACTGCAGGACATGACAGTGTCCACCGACGAGAAGAAGAGGAAGTTAGATGGAAGGGAGTACGAGAACCCTCTGTCAATACCATGCACACCAAAGGAGTGGGATGTACTTATGCACAAATGGATTGCAGATGGGTTTTCAAACCCAATCAAGTTTCCAGAGACCCCACTGAAGAACAACGGAGGGAACTGCATTTTTGCCATTTGCATAATTATGTGCAACATGCCACTGCAGAATGCTGGGCACTCCGCAGACTAGTGCACTATAGAATTAGAGAGGGAACTCTTGAGTTGTTCCAACCAGAAGTGTAGAGAAACCCACTCCCAAATCATAAGGGAAAGGGAGTAGCAGCAGTTGTCATTTGTGTAGATTCAGGAGAGGACGAAGAAGAAAGGCCGGCTCTGCCTACCGCAGCCATTACTACCTTATAAAGGAGTTCCCGGAGTAAGAACTTGTTTGACCAACTAGAGCTCACGGCCAATGAACGAAGGATTGCCACAGAGGCTTTGGTAAGCATTGCTTCAGGAGTAGTAGTAGAATGTTTTGCTGCAGAAACCAAAGATGACAAAGCTTTTCTACAAGACACCAACGAGATTATTTTTAGTGATGAAGACATAGAGGTGGGGTATTCGGACCACAGAAGGCCCCTCTACTTAGCAGCCTCCATAAACCAAATCCTTATTAATAGAGCCCTGGTTGATACGGGCGTTTCAGTGAATCTCATACCACTCAGCACGTTGCAAGCAGCAAAAATCCTAGAAAGCAAGATTCAAGGATGCCCAATGGAAGTAATGGGGTTTGGAGGAAGAGGTGAGTATACTGCAAGCCACATACAGCTGTGGTTGAAGGTGGGTCCAATAGCTTTCTTGGCTTGTTTTCATGTGGTAAAGACAGAAGTTTCCTATCATATATTACTGGAAAGATCATGGCTGCACAAGCACCTCCTAATTCCATCCACCTATCATCAGTGAGTGAAAGGGAGATTGAATGGAAAAATGATACGGATAGCAGCAAATCCATCACCATTCGAGCAGGTAGAAGCCCATCTAGTAGAAACCATGTTCTACGATGAATGGGCACCGTTTAGAGAAAGCTTAGTATCCTGGCCGCAAGGCACCTTTGTCCTTAAGTGGGAGGACATCCAGGATGACCCAGAGCCTGACTTGAGATATTTGTTAATTCGGAAGAAGAAAAGGAAAGAAGCACCAACTTTGGAGCTAAGCAGTATGCCACGATGTGATAGGGTACGAACACCTGATGGCAGGATAGTCTATAAATTATGAAGGTGCAGGCCTGCCTGCGGTATGCAAGGGGGTCCCGGAGGAGGGCCACAACATAAGAGCCTAGTATGCTGTGTGGCTTAGGATGGTTCAAAGGAGGAAAGCGACACGGAAAGTGAAAAAGAGATTGCGGTAGAAAAGGATATGCAAGTAATGGTTGCAGAAAAGTTAGAAGAGATTGACTTGGGCACAAACCCACAAAAGCCAAGACCGATTTCAATATGCTCAAAGTTGTTAGAAGAAGAAAGGGCAGAATTGATCCTAATATTAAAAGAATTCAGAGATGTCTTTGTATAGGACTACAGCGAGATGCCTGGGCTAGACCCAGGGCTAGTGGTACATACGCTCAACGTGGATCCTAAGGCTAAGCCAGTGGCTCAGCCTGCCAGGGTGTTTCACACTGAAACAGAGAAGCAAATAGTGAAGGAAGTACAAAAATTGTTGGTGGTCGGTTTCATCAAACTGATCCAACATCTGCGGTGGTTATCCAACATTGTACCTATGAGGAAGAAAAACGAACATATACGATGCTATATTGATTTCAAAAAGCTTAACCGGGTCTGCCCCAACGACGAATTCCCATTGCCCAACATGGACTTGTTGATAGATTCGGCTATAGGAAATGCCACATTTTCCTTTATGGACAAGTTCAGCGGGTACAATCAGATTCGAATGGCACCAAAGGACGTGGAAAAAACCGCTTTCAGGACACCTATTGGGAACTTTTACTACACAGTGATGCCCTCTAGGCTAAAAAATATAGGTGTAACTTATCAGTGTATGATGACAACCATATTTCAACGACATGATGCACTAGGAACTGGAGGACTATGTGGATGACATAGTGGTGAAATGAAGAAGGTGAGAAGATCATGTCAAGGTATTAAGAAAGGTATTCGAAAGGTGCAGACTTTTTAAGTTAAGAATGAACCCCCTAAAATGCGCCTTCGGAGTGTTTGCTGGGACATTTCTGGGGTTTCTGGTCCATAGCAGAGGGATAGACGTAGATCCGGCCAAGGCATTGGCAATAGCAACCATGAAGCCACTGGCCACAGTTAAGGAGTTGAAGAGTTTTTTGGGCAAAGTCTCCTACATTAGGAGGTTTATCCCTAGTTTAGCATTAATCACTTCGGCTTTTACGAAGTTACTAAAGAAATGACAAGGCTTTGAGTGGGGGAAAGCACAACAGACAACTTTTTGGAAGCTACAACAGATAACGATGAACCTCCCCACAGTACAAGCCCTAGTTTGCAGGAAACCATTCCTGCTTTAGTTAGCTTCAAGCTCGTCTACCATTGGAGCTTTGATAGCCCAGGAGGATGGAGGTGGCATTGAATAGCCAGTCTACGACATAAGCCGCACCCTAAGGGATGTGAAGACCCGGTATCCTAGATAGGAAAGGGTATGCTTGGCAATCGTTTATGCATCGCAAAGACTACGCCATTATTTCCTGGCCTACAAGGTACACTTAATGACAAAGTCCTATGCGATTAAAGCTCTTCTCTGAGAACCCATTCTGTCTGGCAGGATATCACAATGGCTATTGCAGCTATCACAGTATGACTTGAAGGCGGGAACACCCAAGGCGGTGAAAAGCCAGGCCATAGCAGACCTGTTGGCTTAATTTCCAGGAGAAGAATAATTCCCGCTAGATGATGAGGTACCAGGAGAAGTGGCTACAGCAGAAATGGCCGAAGAACAGTGGATCATGAAGTTTGATGGTTCTTCTACAGCAAACTCAGGAGACGAAGGAGTGGTCTTTTATCATAATGGTGAAGAAACCATGGCACTCTTATTCAAGTTGGAGTTTCCGTGTTCAAACAATACAACAGAATACGAGGCCTTCCTGATGGGGTTGGCAACATCCCTTAAGATGGAGATCAAACATTTAAAGGTGATAGGTGACTCCAATCTGGTGGTTTGCCAAGCTAAGGGGAGTTTTTTTTTTTAAAGAACCGAGTCTGGCCCTGTTCAGAACACTAGCCCAAAGAATGGAGGAAAAGTTTTCCACGTTTGAAATAGAGCACACTCAAATGAGTGAAAATCAATATACGGATGCATTGGCCGCATTGGGCTCATAGATAGCCTTTGAAGGGAATAATACCAGAGTTAAGATCAATAAGTGAAGATGATAGGCCAAGAATGTATTGACCCCTTTTGGCAAATTAATTAATTAATTACCCAAGTGAATTAATTTAGTCAATTTAACATGCAATAGTGTGGTAGCACAAACAAATCACCAACTAAGTTAAATGCAGCGAAAAATAAATTTGGCATAGGTGATTTGTTTACGAATAGGGAAAACCACCGAGGCAAAACCCCACCAGGTGAATTTAAGGTCACCACTCTTGAGAATTCACTATTATCAAAACAAGCGGTTACAAGTAAAAGGAATCCTAGTACCTAATACCAACCTACAGTTGAACCTTTACCTCAATACCCAATTGGACTTGTGATGTAGCCGCAATCTCTCTGTTCAATGCACGACTCCCAGTACGTGACTAACCAATGATGCACGGATCCCAGTACGTGACTAACACACCAACTTGAGGAAGATGTTGGTTGCAAAGTTCTTCAGTTCATCCAACAATGAAGATCAAGAAGCTCCTTGGTTACAAATCCCTTGGTGCAAAGACGCAGCAGCTTCTAGAGAGAATATGATGAACTAGGGCAAATTGTTTCCAGTCACAATATGCATGTATTATCACTTTGTATCAAGTTGCATCATCTGTGACGGCCTTTAAAATAATCCTTATATATGTCTAGGGTTGTGAGAAAAGAAACCCTACACAAATACTCAAGGATATGCGTGTAATCAGATTTGGAAATTATGATTTCATAATTCTCGACAAATTTAGCTTCTGTTGAGGTTTTGTTGAGCCTCAACATTAAACCATGATAGAAAGGCTTCTGTCGAGACATCTGTCGAGCTTTAATGAACAACACATCTTCACTTGTTTCTTGGTCAGATTTGCATGGCTTCAATACTAAACTTGAACACTTGTTTCTTAATATACTAAACCCATCTAGATCTACCCAATTACAAGTAAAGTACGTTTCGTCAAAGGATTAGCCAATTTACATAACATATGTCTCTAACAATTCTCACATATGTCCTAACAGAAGAGAGTCCATTATTGAAGTACTTCAAGAAAGGTTTCAGGAGAAGTAAGGATACGAACAGGAAGACGTGGCAAAATTAAAGACGTTAAATGATTATGTCCTGATGAAAGGGGAGCTGTATCGCAGAATGCTAGGAGGAATTTTGTCAAGATGCGTAGGGCATGAAGAGGCCCAAAGAAAACTGAAGGACCTGCACAGCAGAACTTGTGGGTTCTGCAGCAAGATAGTCTATACCATAGGTTGCAGAGGGTGGGTTTCTATTGGCCAAGCATGGGTAAGGATGCAGACTTGACCCAAACCCAGTGTGAAGTGTGCCACCTGGCTATAGACATGGAAGAGAGCTATGCCATGTTTACCACTGAGGATTGGAGAAGCCTGTTCATACAATATTTGACAGAAGGTGTCCTGCCACAGAAGCATAGCAAAAGGTATAAACTCAGGAAGCTAGTAACCCACTGCTTCCTACATGAGGGAATTTTTTTTAAGAAGGGATATGATGGGGACCCACTACGATATTTGGGCCCAGAAGAAGCTGGTGAGATGTTAAAGGAAATGCATACAGGAGAATGCGGAGAGGATCAAGGAAAGAAGAAGCTATATCGTTGCATACTGCAGATGGGCTACTATGGCCCACAATGAAAAGGGATACAACAAAATTTGTGAAGAAGTGCCATAGTTGCCAAGTGCAAGCCAATTTGATCCACACCCACCCACAAAGCTTACATAGCATGGTCACTCCATGGCCCTTTCACACTTGGAGGCTCGATTTGGTAGGACTAGTCAATCCACCTTTCGACGGGTACATATGGGCAAAGGCCATACCACTCTGCAAAGTCACTAGAGGAGCTGTGGAAAATTTCATTAAAGAAACTATAATTATCCGATTTGGGGTGTCTCATAGAATCATAAGTGACAATGGTACTCCATTTGTCAATAGAGAAGTGAGGAAGATGTTGGAGTTCTATCAAGTGAAGCATCACCAGTCATCACCTTATTACCCGCAAGGGAATGGGCAGGCGGAAGCAACAAACAAAACCCTCATCAAGATCATTAGCAAGATGAGCCAGGATTATAGTAAAGGTTGGGTAACACATCTACTAGATGCACTTTGGGCTTACCGAAGCTCACCCAAATCTGCCATAAGATTCTCTCCCTTCTCCTTAGTGTATAGGACAGAAGTAGTGAGCCCAGTAGAAGTGATGATACCATCTTTGAGGGTTATGTAGACAGGAAGGTAGGAAAAAGAGAAGTCTTTATGGCAAAAAGGTGCGAGGATCTGGAAGGGTTGGACGAAAAAAGGGAGGAAGCCCAAGAGTGTAGCCGCAGATGTAGGCAAAGAATGATAGAAGCTTATGGTAGGACAATTAAAGAAAGAATGTTTACAAAAGGTCAACTCGTGTTGAGGACATTAGACCATGTCAGGCGAGGTATGGTAGGACCATCTAAATTCTCACCAAAATGGGAAGGACCCTTCATGGTAAGGGAAGCACATGCAAGTTGATGGGCCAAGAATGTATTGACCCCTTGTGATGAATTAACCAATTAATTAGCAAAGTTAATTAATTAATCTTATTAACATGCAATACGCGTGATAGCACAAACAAATCACCAATTAAGTTAATATGCAGTGGAAAATAAAGTTGACATGGTGATTTGTTTACGAATAGGGAAAACCTCCAAGGCAAAAACCCCACCGGATGATTTTAAGGTCACCACTCCCGAAAATCTACTATTATCACAACAAGCGGTTACAAGTAAAGGAATCCCAGTACTTTATACCAATCTACAGTTGAACCCTTACCCCAATACCCAATTGGACTTGTTCTGTAGTGACAATCTCCCATTTTCAATGCACGGCTTCCAGTACGTGACTAACCAATTGCGCGGATCCAGTACGCGACTTGATCACCAACTTGAGAATGATGTTGGCTGAAAAATTCTTCAGTTCATTAACATGATGAAGATCACAAACCTCCTTTGTTACAAAACCCTCTGGCATACAAATGCAGTAGCTTCTTCAAGAGAAAGATGAACTAGGGCATATGTCTCCAGTCACAATATACTTGTGAAAAACTTTTGCATTAAGTTGCATCAGCTGTGACAGCCCTTAAAATAATCCTTATATATGTTTAGGGTTGTGAGAAAAGAAAGCATAAACAATTATACACGGATATGTGTGAAATCAGATCTAAAAAACTTATTTTCGTAAATCTTGATAGATAGGTTATCTATCAAGTAGCTGTCGAGCATCGAGCTGAAGATCCCTTTTAAACCTCAATAGATGCTATCTGTCTAGCTAGCTGTCGGGCTTTAAAATCCAGCACTTCTTCACTTGTTTCTTGGACAGATTTGCATGGTTTTAACACTTGGACTTGAACTCTTGTTCCTTGAAGTATTAAAGACATCCTAGATCTACCCAATTACAAGTAAAGTGCGTTTTGTCAAATGATTAGCCAATTTTAGATGACATATGTTCCTAACATGATTCATATATGTCCTAACAATCTCCTCCTTTGGCAATTCGTGGCAAAACCACAACAAACAAACGATCATATGAGCGAAGTCATAAATCACTCAACTCATACTCACTTGTTGAATACAATAAAATATAATTCTAACACAAACTCTTGAAAAACTTTGCAAGAAGAGAAAGACTTTGACAACCTATATTTCTGAAACACTTTAAACAAAACTCATCATGGCATTTTAGTGTTAAACAGAAATAAAAGATTGCATACAATATATAAAAAGTATGTGTATAAAGAGAGAAAAGAAACAACACATGAAGAGATAGGTGAAAGAATGTAATAACAACCTCAATATATGTATCAAAAATGAGTACAAGGTTTGCTATCACAATGTAAGAGCAATGTATCTAAAATAGAAAGAAAAGAAAAAATACAAAAAGTCCTTACTACATCCCTCATAAACAATAAACTCTCCCCCTAACAAGAGTAATCTCCTATACTAACTCTCCCCCTAAGTACATGACTACTTTCATACCCAAAACTACTTCCCATTTTTGTCACGAATGACAAAGGGTAAGTCACTGAGAAGCAGTCATCTCCTCCTCACCAGAAGAGCTAGCACCATCATCCTCATCAACATCATCACTCTCATCCTCTGAAGCCTATGGAGATGGAGATAAAGATGCTGCGAAACCACCCATGACAGCCTGTGGTTGAGCAATACGACCAACACAGGGGTTCACCTGACACAACTCATCACTGAGAGTGATCAGGCGAGCATCCATGCATACAAGCTGTGCCATGATGGCCTTGAGAGTCACTCCACCTGCGGAAGGAGGAGTGGAGATGGATGGAGCAGAAGAAGCTGAAGGAGTCGCCGTCTCGGTCTGTGGCCGCTTCGGTCGAAGCTGTGCCTCGCTCCGTCGAACAGTCACTGTGTCTATGGCACACATGATAGAGAAGTGTGGAGACTCAGGATAGAAGACAGACGCATGACAGAGAATCCGTGTGATAGCAGAAGGGAAAATGAGTTTATCACGGGTCACCGTATCCTTATAGACATCTATAAGGGAGAGTATGAAGTGAGAGGGAAAATCTATAGTGAGTCCCTCAAGTAAGGATAGCAAAAATTGAGCACGAGGCTCAGTAATAGAGTTACAGTGAGACAAAGGATAAAGAACAAATGTCATAACCATATTAAGGAACCTTGGACCTTTTGCAAAGCCCGAATATGAGGTGTTTTAACGGTCACTCCATGATGAAGGTGTCTCACAAAAAAGAGACGAGAGTTCGTCTTTGGACACAGTCCTAAGATGATCACAGCTGGGGTAGTTAGCAAACTCTACCTTCAGTATGTGTAGCACCTTGGATATAAGATCCGGAGTAACTACAATGTACATACTTCGAACGCGAGTGATAAAATGAGGTACAGAGTAATCAAATCTGTGCATATTGGAGTAAAACTCCTGTATGATCACGGAGGGACAAGTGATTGGGATGCCATATAGTGACTCCCAACCCCTACTGTAGATGATAGTGGGAAGGTCAGTATCGAAAAGGTCCGATAGGACGACTTGGCGTTTCAAATGAATGCCTCGTTGAGAAAAGTTCTCCGAGAAGTCCTTACGGGCTTTCTCATCATGGAACCGGACGTGATAGGGGGTAGAATTAGAAGTAGATGCCCCAGATCGAAGAGGGTTTCGGGATGGAGTAGACTTGCTCTTTTTAGGTGCCATAGAGCAAACTAACCGAAAGAAAGAGAGAGAGAGAGAGAGAAAGAGAAAGAGAGACAAGCAGAAAAGTACCAAACACAGATCAATATCAATAAGATAGAGAAAAAAATGGTACGTATGCATGAAAAATACATGAACATGTGACATGCAAAAGTAAAAACGTTATGGGCTTAGGCCAATCCAATCCTACCAGCACACATGATTTCAACATAGTAAACACACATCTATAATGCGTGAAACACTGTGAAAATGCAAATGTGATGCAATGCATGAACATTTAAGGTCATTTAAACAAAACCCAACCCAAAAATTTCACAAAAACTTCATCAATTTTGAAAAACCCCAAAATTTAGGTCAAAAGAGATGAAATGCATGATAAATGTAAGAGGGAAGATCATACTAGAGGAAGAAAACACACTTGAGGCCAAAGATTGAGTGGCAAAGATGAAGAGTGTGATTGAGAAGTGTTTGGGAGAGGGAGAGACATTTTTCTGTCAGAGAGATCAGATAAAATGAGAGAAAAAAAATTGCACTGAGCTATATATAGAAAACACGAAGCTCGATGGATCGAGAGGTATCAAGAGGGGTCGAGCTTTAATTTTTGTCAGATGGAGCTGTCGAGGAGCTATCGAGAGGTGTCCACAGCAAAGTGACCTCAATGGATCGAGAAGCTATCGAGCATCTATCAAGCATACATAAACTTTCTCAATGGATTGATAATCTGTCGAGAAGTTATCTAGATAAATTCTCAAAAACTTCGATGGATCAAAATTGCGATAACAGCTGTTGAGAAAGGAAGATCAAGAGGCTCAATAGATAGCCTAGCTGTCGAGAGGTATCAAAAAGTTGTCGAGATTGCTCAAAAACAGTTTTTCAAAGAATAGAAAAACACAGAGATGAATGCAATCAAGCATGCTACTCAACCAAAGATCCAAACAACATTTTAAGCTCTCAAGAACATCTCTCAATAAGAAAAAATGTCAAGCATATAGATCCAAAACACACACACAAACCAAACAAATCTAACCAATTTTATATTTCAAAAATAAGTTAAGACAGTTTAGTGAGTATACATTAACACATGTATTCCTTGTAATGGCCAAATCACATTGTACCTGCACATATATCAAGAGTAACAAAGAGTATTGTGTGTTGTGTGTGAAAAACATTGCAAGATTGCATAAGTGTCTACATGTTATGACAATTTGAGATATGAGAAAATC
The DNA here is from genome assembly GCA_030021035.2 of Notholithocarpus densiflorus. Taxonomy (NCBI): domain Eukaryota; kingdom Viridiplantae; phylum Streptophyta; class Magnoliopsida; order Fagales; family Fagaceae; genus Notholithocarpus; species Notholithocarpus densiflorus. The sequence continues at coordinate 3,909,121 of JARYZH020000030.1, forward strand.
ACTTTAACTCACACACACAATCATAACTGCTTGATGGAGACTATCACCTTCGAGGTACATCCTATAACTCCCACATCTCCTAGAAGACATGCTTACAATCATATAAAAAGCATTTTGATTCTTTTTCCCTTTTATTTTTCTTTACATATTTTTCTTTTGTAAAGCATATCATAAATGGGCATATAAGAAAGAGAAAAGAAATACCCAATGATGTTAAGCTTTTGACATTGCACTTTTGCTATGTCGAAGTATACAGATGTCATTTCATGATTGGTGGGCAACAGTGGTGAGATGGTTATTTATGTCTTTCTCTTAAGATTTTCTAGTCCTTCTCGTCAAAAAGAGTTATACGAGTGTTAAGTACAAGAGATTACTTAATCTTACTCATCACAAACATGAGCCACAAAGCTCACTTGCTTAGTTGTGCATAGAGATGCTCATCTAAGCTACAAAAGATACAAAGTTTAGAAAACTTTGTTTCAATGGCTATCCAAGGTACACAAGTACCAATGTACACAAACACACACTGTTTTTGTATTTTTTTTATTTTTCAATTTTTTTTTATGAAATAAAAAATAAAACACAGCTGAAAACAAACAAACAAAAACATGTTAAACAAAGCAAAGCATAAAACTAGATGCAAATGCATGAGGAAGGAGGAGGAGAGCAGGAGATCAATCCATGGAGATAACACCAATGTTTTAACACATTTAGATTGAGATAGGAATATACCTAACTCTTACTGACAGATCTGCAACCCAAGGAAGTGATTCAACTTTCCAATCATGCTTATCTCGAACTCGGCCTGCATGAGTTTGGAGAAACTATGAGCAAGTTCATCCTTAGTCGACTCGAAGATGATATCATCAATATAGACTTGAGAAACTATTAACTCACCGTTTTCCCTATTGATAAAGAGACTTTGATCAGTTTTTCCTCTTGTAAACCCATGTGACACCAAGTATTGTGTGAGCCATAGAGTGCCTTCTTGAGGTATAACACATGATCCGGAAAGTGTGGATCAATGAATCATTTTGGTTGAGCCACATAGACATCTTCTTTAAGGAACCCATTCAAGAAAGTAGTCTTTACATTCATTTGGTAGAGCTTTAACTTCAAGTGACATGCTAGGGCTAGGAGAATCCTAATGGACTCCATACGGGCTACTGGAGCAAATGTCTCATCATAGTCTACTCCTTCCATTTGAGAGTATCCTTGAGCCACAAGACGAGCCTTGTTGCAGATTACATTACCCTCCTCACTAGTCTTGTTGCGGAAGATCCACTTTGTGCCAATGATGTGCTCACCTTCCGGTCTAGGTACTAGAGTCTAGACATCATTCCTTTGAAACTGAAACAGTTCATCATGCATAGCCTCAACCTAGCTTTCATCTTAAAGAGCTTCCTCAACCTTGGTGGGTTTAACCTACAACAAATAACAAGAATATGACACAAAGTTAGCAATACATTTATCAACTATACGCTTCCTTAGTGTAAGTTCATTTATGTTTCCCACAATAACTTCAGGAGGATGATTCAACTTAATCCTAGAGGAAGGTCCTTTCTCTTCATGGGATTCAAAGTCAGGTGAGGTAGATATGTCTGTTGAACCTTTTACAACACTTGGAGTGCCGGGAGTACTTGGAGATGCGGGCTCTTGATCAACAATTTCTTGAACATGCTTGGGCATAAGAGGAAGAATTTCTTTGGGGATTTCCTCACTAATTTTCTCAGAACCGGACTTTAAAGCTTCATCGATCACAACATTTACAGTTTTCATCACCTTTTTGGTCCTCTTGTTGTATACCCGGTAAGCGTTGCTTGTAGAGGAGTATCCCAGAAATATTCCTTCATTGGGAGTCAAATTTTCTGACATTCTCTTTATCCTTGAGAATGAAACAAGTACTTCCAAAGATTCTGAGATACTTAACATTTGGCTTCCTTCCCTTCCATAACTCATAGGGAGTCTTCTTGGTACCGGGTCTGAAATACACCCTGTTAACCGTATGATACGCAGTGTTGACAGTTTCTCCCCACAAGTTTCTAGCCACATCCTTGTTATGCAACATGGCTTTAGCCATAACCTGAATAACCCTATTCTTTCTTTCTACTACACCATTTTGCTGAGAAGTAATAGGAGCAGAGAATTCTTGAGATATACCTGATCTAGTGCAACAGGACTCCATGTAAGAGTTCTCGAATTCTTTACCATGGTCATTTTGAATTCTATCAATCTTGAAGCTCTTTTCATTTTGCAATCTTGTGCACATTTCTTTAATGTGCTCAGGAACATCTGACTTGGATCTTAGAAGAATGACCCAAGTGTACCTAGTGAAGTCATCTACCACAACCATGATGTATCTCTTTCCCTCAAGAGACTTGGTTCTGGTTGGACCCATGAGATCCAGATGTAGTAGCTCCAATGGTCTAGATGTAGCGGATGTCTGAGTGCCCAGATGTTTAGCTTTCGTCTATTTTCCAAGCTGACATGGTCCATACACTACATTGTTCACTCTACTGAGCTTTGGTATCCCCAAAACTGATTCATGCTTAGATACAATTGAAAGATGTTTGTAACTAGCATGTCCTATCCTTTGGTGCCATAGATCTTCGTTTGGCAAACGAATGCTATTGCACACAATATCAGCATTAGGGACTAAACCATAACAATTGTCTAGAGTGCAAACACCACTTATGAGTTTCTTTCCAGACTCATTCAACACAAGGCATTTCGCTTTTGAGAATAGCACCATGAAGTCTTGATCACATATCTGACTTATGCTCAACAGGTTCACTCTCAAACCTTCTACATATAGCACATTTGCAATGTCTGGCAGTCTAGGTAGAGAGATGGTTCCCTTTCCTTTAATCTGTGATTTACTCCCATCACCGAAAGTGACATTACCACCTTTCTTAGACTCGAAAACCTCAAAGAGAGATCGGTCTCCAGTCATGTGTCTTGAGCAGCCGCTATCAAGGTACCATAAACACGTGTCCATAACCTTAAATGCGGACTTCATCATGAATCACACCTCATGCTTAGATGACAAATTAGTAGGAATTGTGTTTTCTCTCATCTGCCATTTATGAACAAAGCTTTTATCTTTCACTCTACTCAGATGAACTCCTCTGCACATTTTCATTCTGAAACAGTCTAGTTTTTTCTTTGTCATGCTAAGATCTTTTCCAATAATCATCATGATGGATTTCAAATAACTTTTAGACTTGCATTTTCTGATACACTCAATCAAGTTGAGATTAGAAAAACAATATGTATTTGAAAACAAAGATCTTTTCATGCTGGTTGCAGCCATGAAATAGGGGTCAATGGATCACACAGCAAAGATTAACCCTAATCAGAGTGTGCCTGCTCTGATACCACTTGAAAGGACAAGAATGTATTGACCCCTTGTGATGAATTAACCAATTAATTAGCCAAGTTAATTAATTAATCCGATTAACATGCAATACGCGTGGTAGCACAAACAAATCACCAACTAAGTCAATATGCAGCGGAAAATAAAGTTGACACGATGATTTGTTTACGAAAAATAAAGTTGACACGATGATTTGTTTATGAAAAATAAAGTTGACACGATGATTTGTTTACGAATAGGGAAAACCTCCAAGGCAAAAACCCCACCGGATGATTTTAAGGTTACCACTCTTGAGAATCCATTATTATCACAACAAGTGGTTACAAGTAAAGGAATCCCAGTACCTTATACCAACCTACAGTTGAACCCTTACCCCAATACCCAATTGGACTTGTTCTGTAATGACAATCTCTCCTTTTCAATGCACGACTCCCAGTACGTGACTAACCAATCGATGCATGGATCCTAGTACGTGACTAACACACCAACTTGAGAAGGATGTTAACTGCAAAGTTCTTCAGTTCATCAAAACGATGAAGATCACAAAGCTCCTTGGTTACAAAACCCTGTGGCATACAAACGCAGCAGCTTCTTCAAGAGAAAGATGAACTAGGGCATATGTCTTTGGTCATAATATGCTTGTGAAAAACTTTTGCATTAAGTTGCATCAGCTGTGACAGCCCTTAAAATAATCCTTATATATGTTTAGGGCTGTGAGAAAAGAAAGCCTAAACAGTTATACACGGATATGTGTGAAATCAGATCTGAAAAACTGATTTTCCTAAATCTTGATAGATAGGTTATCTACCGAGCAGTTGTCGAGCATCGGGCTGAAGATCCCTTTTAAACCTCGATAGATATGATCTGCCGAGCTAGGTGTCGAGCTTTAAAATCTAGCACTTCTTCACTTTTTTCTTGGACAAATTTGCATGGCTTTAACACTTGGACTTGAACTCTTGTTCCTTGAAGTATTAAATACATCCTAGATCTACCCAATTACAAGTAAAGTGCATTTTGTCAAAGGATTAGCCAATTCTAGATGACATATGTTCCTAACGTGATTCACATATGTCCCAACACAAGTGTGTATTACCGTTTAGCCCAGATGGATGGAAAAGATTTAATGGACCCTATTAATGGAAAGTGGCTAAAACGTTATTATGCGTAGGAGATATTGTGTAATCATTCCTTTTCTTTCCTGTTTTTCTTTCCTCTAAATGACCACCCTGGCAAGGGATAATGTCACAAGAAAGCATTGTAGCACACTTGTAATTCATGATTAAAAGCAAAAGTGGAAAGTAATGAAGATCATGAAGCATTAGCAAAATATATTGTATCATAAAGCATATTAGTAGCTGTAACAGATGTAGCATAATAGATTACAAGCCTAAAATATATAAGTCATATAAGACTTATCAAAATAAGTGCTAGAGAAATAAAGTGTACTATGTAGAGAAATGAGGGAAAGAAGTAAACATGGGGGAAGGAAATAAAGCTACATAATAGATAAAAGTCCAATCAAAGGCCTGAAATAAGAGTTTGTCCTTGAAGTGGCTGGAGCCAGTAACGCCAGAAAGAAGATGCTCACGACGTGCCTCTAAGTCTACCACTTCCTTATTCAAACTCTCGATGCGAGCATCTATAGCGTCCATAACAAGCTGGACCTTCTTCGTGAAGAGTGCTCGAGCAATCTCTCGTAGGTGGTCTAGCAAAAACTCTACAACAAATCCAACTCTAATCAACTCCTGAACCGTAGCCCTTCACTGCAAGATCCTCCCCGCAGACACGGTGTCAATGAAGTTATGCTCAATGTCATTCATCACACTCCATAACAACTTGAGGAAGTGTTCCCTCGCAGAATGACCAAAGAGGAATCCCTCCATAAAATCTCTGCGGCTGTTATAGATTGCCTCCAAATGGGTGACACACTTGTCAGGAACCCGGAAGCCATGAAAGTTAACATAGGGAGCTCCAGCACCTCAGAAGTCTGTAGGATCAAGGTCATTGGTCTTGGCCTGGTCGAATCGGGTAAAGAAGGTAGTGGCCTCACTCACTGAGTCAGGAGTAGTGGCAGAACTACTACCAACCTCAAACCGAGAGGTCGGAGACACCTCAGCAGGAGACGGACCTGAAAAGGAACACAAGGTACAACATAAGTCTTTAATGCAACGATGAAGGCTTTAATTGAAAAAAGTACGAGGGTGAGGAAATTACTAGGACCTACAAGAGTGGAGGCTGCGGGTACTGCAAAAACAAGAGCTGTAGGCATCGTGGGGTCTACTATGGTCTTAGGATCCTCGGGTATATCCGTGACTGGAAGGCAAAGATAGCATGTGAAGTGGATGAAGGGACATATTGAGAAATAGCATGTAAAGTGGATGAAGGGTCATAATAAGAATGAAGGACACATACCCTAGCCTCGGCCTCCTGCGCATCACCATCACCATCCTCGTCGGAATCAGAAACTAATGTCTTCATGACAGGTTCATCCTCGGAGTCCTCAAGGACCTTCTCTAACTCCTCATTTGAAGACAAGTCCGCATTAGGTCCTCGGGTGGAAAACTAGGGATTGAAGATGGAGTGACCACCAAGGAAGAACCATCCTTCACGGCCTGGGAAAGGGCAATTAAGGGGTTATTGGCAGATATGACTAGAGGAGTAGCTGGAGAGGTACTCTCGGTCTAGGATGCGCCTATAGGAGTAACTTTCTTATGAGGAGTGGGGATCTCAGCAAGAATAGAAGCAGACTCACCACTAAAAACTCTCTCGGCGTGGGTACTCTCCTTGGCAGGAACAGGCTCAGATAGAGGGACTGGAGCCTTGGCTGGAGCTTCTTGTACAGTAGCAGTAGAAGCATAAGCCATAGCCTCAGCCACGACATCTGCCCTGTTAAAGAAGCCCTCCATAGATGCACTAGCAATCATAGGAGCCTCCTCACTCGTGGGGTGAAAAATAGAGAGGGGTTCGGGATCAACCTAAAAGAAGAGTATTTAAGCTGAAAACGGAAAAACAAACATGCAAAGAGAGAGAGAGAGAGAGAGAGAGAGAGAAAGCACATGGCAATATGTGATAATGACAGAAAATGAAGATGCATGCAAAGGAAATGAGTGTACCTCAAACTCGGGCTCATCAAGTAGTACAGGGCGAGTGGCTGAAGTGTCCTCATTGTGCTTAGACTATCAATGGAAAAGAAAAGAAATATATATACGGAGTTAGCCGTAGGAAAGCCCCATAAATAATTAAAATAAAGAAAGAATGAAATTTAGAGATAACATACTCTCCTCGCGGCAGTGGCAGATGGGGCTGGTGGAGATGTCTTCCTTTTACTGCCACGGGTCCTGTTGGAAGGAGGAGCATCCACAGATGGCCTTGGAGCGGAAGGTTTGGGCTTACTTACAATATAATGCCTACTAGAACGGGTACGAGTAGAAGGAGGAGGAGAGCTCTCGAGAACTATGTTACTGATAGGGGGAAGGCCTCCCTCATATGAAACAAGATCAGAACAAATCTCGAAAGAGTCATCATCTCTCTTGGCAGACTTGGGCTTGGCGGTCTAAGACACCAAGCCCTTCTTTGCAGGTATAGGAAGGTTCACCACCTTTACCTTCTTCTCCCAACTCGGAGGAAACTCACCAACATATAAACACCATCCTTTCTCCTTCTCCTACCACTCAAATATAGCAGACCTGCTCTGCTTCCTAACATACACTACCACGGACTTAGTGAGAAGCAACAATCGTGGGTTGGCAGAAATAATGGCATGAAAGCCCTTAGAAAGGATGAGAGAAAACCCACAGCCACCAAACAATTCCTGGCCAAAAGAAGTCATCATGGCCTATCAATACTCGTGCATCAGAGTAGTGTAAAGGCCTTCTCTCTAGGAACTCGGAATAGTGATTGTGAAGCGCTTGCTCCAAAACTCAAAGGCACTAGGGCGCAAGAAAGACTGGACAGAAATGGTAGACTCCAAGATAGCAGTAAAGTCATTAGGTATGTCCTAATTAAGCCCAATCTACCTCCTCACTCCGTTGGTAGAATAATGAACATAGCAGATACCCTCATCAGCCAGATAAGGCAACCACCCAACATTGGTGGCTGCCAAGTACATAATTTCCCTCTCATCAAAAGAAATCAGCGAGGTGGTGGTCCCAACAGCGAGCATAAAGGGGCCCATGGCTAAATCAACACAAGTGAACTCACTGCTTAAATCCCTATATGCTCTTCAAGAAAAGCCAACTCCCTTAGCAAAGAACTCAATGACAGGATGCCCAAACGACTTCAACCCAACCCAGCGATAAGCCAACAGAAAATTAGAAGCAAAACAGCCACAGAAATCAGTAATCATTCTTGGACAAGACTAGTACTTCTCCTTGGCAAAATGGACTGACTTGCACTTAGCCAATTGCTAGCACAACACTCCCATAACAGGTGCTGCAATATGGTACTGTGGGCGGAGGTAGTAATTATATGACAGGAACCTGCCTACCTCTCATCACTCTGCAGAATGTCCAATTGTATATACAAATGACCTAGAAACATAGGGGCCAATTACAGACTCACCCCAGTAGAAATCTTTATGGCTAACCAAAAGTAAAGGGGTTTTACAACATAATGGGGATAAGAACCAAAAATGAACTTACAAAGCCAAAACGCGATGAAGGCTGCACGGCTGACAGCGGTGGAAGCCTTGGAGAAAGCCCCAACCCAATAAGACAACTTTGCGTTCCCACTCACCCCTTTCCTTAACTCGGCCTCCACGGCCTCTACCTTGGTAGATTGCTCGATATCGTTTGGGTCCGTATCGCCAAGAATGGGTAGCAATAGTTGGTTCGCCATATCCTCCAAGGTCACGGTAATCTCGTTGCAAGAAAGGAAGAAGGTATGGGTGGTGCTACACCATCGGTAGACTAAATGGCGGAGGTTGAACAAATCATGATAGTTGGACAAACACCGGGAAGAAACGATGGCCTTCAACACACCGGCCTGCTGTAATGCCACCATGAAACCCACATCGGACAACTCTGTGTCCACCCATTCTTTCCAACCCAAAGAAGTACCCGACCCAAATTCGAAGAGCATGGACACAAGTAGTGAAGTTCCTTGGTGAATATCAAGGTCGGGAATGATGGAAACCAAAGGGGCCTAAGAAACCTCCGTGTCACGGTGGCAAACGGAAAGCCACACGCGGCTCGGCGGCAAAGGCAAATAATCTCCGGGTACTATGGGGAAATGGATATAGATGTCGTACCATGGGTCAATGAGGGGAGGACACTCACTACCCAAATCGCGACCCCCCTCCTCATTCTCCTCCTCAGAGCGGTCCAATTTGGAGTGGGGAGCCTTTTCACCCATGGTCTTGGTAGGCGGATCGTTGACGGCAACCTCTTTCCCCATTCGTCGGGAAGAACCATCACCTTTTGTTGGCGACATAACGGATTGTTTGAATGGAGAAGATGGGTAATGAGGTTTTGGGGAATACGAGACGGTGAAGGGAAAGGAAAAGAGTTATGAGAGAATGATGAGAAAGAGAAAAGTGAAAGGACTAAGGACAATAAAAGTGACGTGAAAGGAAGCAACGGGTCAGCCGTCAAAAAAAGCATCGTATTAATGAAGTAGAGGCTGTGTTCTAGAATAACTGCTAAACTAGGAAATTCAAAGAGACAAGCTTGTCCATGAGAGGAAAGGAAATAAGGCGGGGTCCACTATTTAAAAAACTCATAAAAAATTATTACGTAAGTATTCACATAAGAATTGCAGGTGCAATTTAAATGCTTAGGGGGCTGAATGTTGATGCCCACTTTTGACAAAGTACCTAATAGCAGAAGAAGCCCAACAATATGAAGAAAGTGAGAAGAGAAAATAGTAAAGCAAGCCTAGCAGGCCGGAATGGTAGGAATGATGGCTAGTAGGTCCATAAGGATAATACGAGGTAAAGAAGAAGTAAATGAGCTGAGGAAACCCAAGGAATAAAGTAGTAAGCCAATGAGAATAATAAGAGGTAAAGAGGAAGTAAATGAGCCGGGGAAGCCCAGAAAATGAATTAGTAAATTAATTGGGTTGGCTTAAAGGCCAATAAGCCTGAAAAAGTAATAAGAGGTAAGGATGTGGTAATTGAGCCGAGGAAGCCCAAGGGATTTAGCAAAAGGCCTATAGGAGTAAAATAAGTATAGAAGAAGTAAATAGGGCAAAGAAGCCCAAGAAATGAAATGGGCTGGCACAGCAGGAATGTTGGCCAATAAAGCCCAAAAGAGGTAAAGATGTGGAAAATGGGCCAGCACGGTAGGAGCATCAGCTTATAAGCCCATAGGTAACAAGAAATAAAGGAGAGGTAATGCTATAGTAGGAATAATGAAGTGGCATGGCAGGATCCACAGCCAAGATGCCTACAAACATAGGAAATAAAAGAACATGGGCTAGGAAGGTGAGGGCCTTCACCCAAGCAATACCCAATCCAAGGAAGGAGTGAAAGGTAGGGAATATGAGCCCAAAAGCCCATATTTCCTTCATGCTGCAAGAGTTAAACACCCATCAGAATGTATAGCAGAATCAGACAAACATGGAGGCAACAGAAATGGCGTGAAGGCTAGAAAGGAACAGATTCAATGGAAGTGGAGCATACACAAAGGGCCCAGACACCACCTACTTGTAGCTAGCCAATACATAGGAGTTGGGCCACGGGTCAAGGGTATCATAGGGTGTGGTCTGGTGGTGGGGAGAAAGAGGGGGTCTATTTTGGTTTCCCACTCGAACTTCTTTGGGAGAAATGTCCTGCTGGAATGGATTTCACCCAAAAGAAGTAATAATGAGCTGGGACCACTTAATGCATGCCATAGAGGTAGGTGAGGTAAAGGCTTAATCCTTATCTAGATGAGAGTAGTGAGAACAAAGAGAGGTAAGAAACAAGACAAGCCATTTTTTTTTTTTTTTTGGGAATGAGGAGTGGTGCAACCAACACATTCAGTGCAATGGTAGTGGCTGGGCAACTAGTAGGCCAGTGGGCAGTCTTGGAAGGACAACCCTAAGGAGCCAAATGCAGTTGAGGGGTAAAAATGGTAAATCCCATCATGGCAGACAGTATAAAGGGTGGTAGTTGTGAACAGTAAGGGATCATCAGGAACCCAAAAAAAAGAAAAGAAAAAGGGTATCACCATTAGGGAAAGAAGTGGAGGTAGAACAAGGAAGAAAAGGAAAGAAAAGAAAAGAAAACACAACAAAACCAAAGAAAATCATGAGTGATAAGAATAGAGCCATGCATTAATAGGCTACCCATTTCTCTCCCTTTTGACAGACCCACTCTTTGAGAAATTAAGAGTTAAAGTTTAAGCCATCTGGGTCCTTTTTTCAAAGTGCGTAATCTCTATAGCAAAAGCCTTCTTTGAGATTACTCGCATTGGAGATCGGTTCCCTTTTTGGACTTGCATTTGTTGAGAAGAATAAGCTCATTTCTTTGGCAGACGAGTTTTACTTTCTTGATTGATGAACGATTAACTTGTTACCTTATTATTGAATTGTTTACTGCATCATTGTTCCCCGCGGTTGTATTATTCTACCATGACCGCGTTGGATTTTCTTTTTTCCTTTATTTAAGCGTTAGTATTACTTGTCAAATGTTATATTTATTCTACCATGTTGTATTTCCTACTGTAATACCTGTAATAGTTGTTCCTGCTGTGGGCACGCCGTATACTCAATACTCCAGCTGAGGTACGTCTGTATTGGGATGACCTAACTTGTGCACAGACTGTCCTGAGGCGTGTTTCACTTAGGCCAACCCTAGCTCTCCTACCCTAGAATCATGGGCCATGATACAGCAGAAGAAGTCAAAGCCCAACACACAAAAGGCTCACCACACTCATCACTCCCACCAACCCCCAAATTTAATGCACTAGCTTTCCCCAAAGTCTGAAATAGGGTCTAGATTCATGATTCTCTTTGATCATTTGTCAATCCTCATTAAATTTCCTCCCGTTCATATTTTCTCAACTACTACTATATAAACCCTCATCTCCTCCATTCCAAGACACAAAAACACCCTCTCCTTTCCTCTCTTGAGTTCTAGTGAAGTAGAGTAGTCTTGTCATATCTTAGTCTTCCTAAGACTCAAGCTATTGAGTGAGACTCACTTTCCCTCTCCTAGCTCTTCTTTTCTACTCCACCTTGAGGACCTCCACCAAGAGTCTCCTCCTCCACTGTGTGGATCTTGTATGAAGATATAATCCCTTTCCCTAACTTAATTTTTATGTTGCTATGATGAGAATTTAAGATTAAAGCATAATAGTAATTATTTAAATTCCTTGAATATGTTTGAATGTTCTTAAATTTTCATATGCGTTCTTCACATGTTCATGCATGACACTAGCTTTGATCTTAAATCCACGTCAAAAATATGAAAAATATGTTTGTTTCATAATTCTCTCAAATCCTTGAATCTAGGATATCACCGTTCACACACATTCACTAGAATTTATTTTTCATTCCAAATGCAATGATTAATAAACTAAATTAGGGTTTATCACATGCACACACATTAAATTCAACATGCAAATTGATTGATAACATATTGGATGATATGATATGAATGTTGGCCACCATAGTCTAGAAGACTGGTTTCACTGGGCAAGATGGATGCCTAATATCTTCTCATCTTATAACATAACCTCCGAGCTTAGATCAAGGGTTGATAAATCAATGCTTATCCATGTAATTTTCAATTTCTAAATTGTAACTAGGAAACAAAGCCATGTACTTTATCTTAGATTGTATCTAGGACCAAGGCCATGTAATTTCTTTAATCAATGTAAATTCATTTGCAAATCAATAAAATGAGGAATTTTTCAATTTTGGTTTTCTTATTTATTCCAATAATTACATAAGTGGTGACTTCATTGTAAAACCCTTAATGTAAAGGGAAAAATATAATCAATCGAACCTCAATTTTAAGAGGCAATAACATGACTTCACCCATTCACGTGGGTTTGGCCCAACACCAAAATACGGGCCAATGGCACAGTCTCTCACACTCTGGTAGTAAGATCAAAAGGTTCTTCCCTGAGGGGACGCTATATTCATGGTTCTTTGACCATTATAAAACTAGGTGGCGACTCCCCCCCCCCCCCATTGTGTCCACACCCAAGGTTTCTAAAAAATGATCACCATGAAACTACACGAAACTACATAATATATATATTGTGAGCATAACAACATTGTTCCAAAAACCTGAAAAGCCAACCCAAGCCATATGACAATCCACCACAAAGACAGAAATGTAACAAAGACATTATACCGCCATAGAGACAAGTCAGAACCCACAAACCACTAGCATGATATGTACCTTTTTTGGCATGTTTTCTATTGGCCTTGCCTAGCCTCACCTACACCCTCAAGGATTTACCTATCCTCTTTATGGGCAGCAGGGGATAATGCGCCTTGTAGTACCTCTTTTGCATGCGGTCTCTTGGCCCTGCCTAACCTCACCCACACACTCAAGGATTTACCTGTGTCATGCAAAGTGAGAGCCTCCAACCTGACTCGTCGTCACAAAGATGGGGTAATCACACATCACAAAGACGGGGTAATCACCGACATCATAGCACAAGGGAAAACCCACATCAAAAACTCACAAGTTAAATGTATTCAAAATATATAGTTTACTTCCAAGTAATTTCATAAGATATTTCAATAACCAAATATCCATAATATTCTCAAAGTCCTCAAAACCATTTCTTGTCAAAAATGTTTTGCATCAACTTTCCCAATTATTAAAGCATCTTTAAATTTTGCAAATAATACAATAAATCCATAAAATCCATTCTCAAGAATTTAATCAAAGATGCTAGTCTTTTCAATGCTAACAAATCATGCATTTCCCCATATGCAATAAGAAACATGATGCACTTTCAATGCCTCACGTGTTTTCCGTAAATGGTTAACAATAATAGTACAAATAGTAAAGTTTAGGAAAACCATGAATAATGTTCCAAAATGGTTTTAACCATAAAACAATTGAGTGTAATAATGATTCATTTTCAAAGATCCCATTAAGAAGCCACTTACCTCGCAACCTGCAAAGCCTAATTCCTCGAGCTCCGAAGGAGATTAGCTAGAACCTAAACAATACCAAGCAAACTTATCATGATAAGCATAAGGCTTGACATTGCATATAGCTATGAATTAGAAATCGCTAAATAAGAAATTAATTAGGCAAGCCTATGTATTTACCCTCACAAATAATGTATTCCACTTCCAAAGTTTTTCAACAAATTAATTTACAAGGCATAGACTCCATTTTTTAGACTTAAATCATTCATGTATTCTCCCTAACATTAAAACCTCAACACTTAATAAGTAGTTCCCACAAAGTTTACACAACATCGTCAAGAGACCCATGAAACCAAAATCACAATATCCTCCAAGACAAACATTATAAATCTTTAACTAGCTCCAAATAAACCCAATAGCAATGGAAAATTTTGATTTACCAACTATCACATGATATAACTCAAAACCCCTAAATTTCCGCCATAACAAACCTTAGATAGCCACCATTGTAAAAACCATAAACTCACTCATCAAATAAGCCCACCAAATCAAAAATCCATATACATAATCTCAAGATTATCTCCCAAGAAGCTCAAAAATTACATGAATATCATTATCAAATCTTAGATAAAAGAACCTCAAGAAAAGTATAAAACTCACCAAAAAGATTATGAATTTCTACCTCAAATAAAAGATATGGAGGTGCTTAGAGGTTCTTAAGGATTTTCCAGTGATCTTGCGGGAAAAATGATGGTAGAGATGGTGGTGAGGAGGTACACTGGTGGGAGAGTGTGAGGGAGTGAGAGAGGAGTGTGTTTGTGTGTTTGTGAGAAAATGAAAAAGAAAACAAGTTGAGAGGACCACTTAGTTGACCGGCCAGCCAAGAGAGTGAGGGAGATAATGTGATGTGTGGTGGGGAACAATTTGGGTAGGTGGGGCACGTGGGAGCCAAAAATATCTGACGTTTGTCTCTTTTTTCTTTTTAGTTGAATTAGGCTGGGACGTTACATTGCCGCTGCTCATGGTGCCGTTGCTCAAGTTTGATTTGGGGAAGAAGATGATCTCGAGCCAAGTTCAATCATATTGGTGTTTAAATCTAGGTTTGACTTGTGATTTTTGTATTTCAATCAAATTGGCATTTCTATCTAGATCCGATTTGTGATTTTCGTATTTCGATCAGATTAGTGTTTAAGTCTAGATTAGATTTGTGATTTTTTGATTTCAAAGAAATGTCAAATTTGCATGAGTAGTCTCTTTTAGATCTGTTTGTCATTGTTTGGTTAGTGAGAAAAAAATTGTTTGTTTGGTTTGTGAGAAAAGGGAAGAAAGTGAAAGTAAAATTTTGTTATCATATTTTGTGTTTTTTATTAAAAAATAAAAATTTGTTTAGTAATTTCAAGGGATATTTGCGTAAATTCATTAGTCCATTTTCTTAGAATGTGATGCAAATGTAACTATTGAACCAAACATTGAAATGTTACATTTTTCCAATCTCATTAAATAAATATAAGATTACAAGAATGTAACATTATTATTGATAGATAATGCACATTATGATAATGGAACTATTGAACCACCTTATTAATAGTATGCCACATCAATGTACAAATCAATGTAGCCCTCGATAGATGAAATGATGATGCGGGTCTGGTCCTCCAGGACTCAATCTATTGGGCTGCTCGTTATGGGTTTCGTTTGTACTACTTGCCACATTTGGGCCCATTGCTTCCTTTGCAACCTGATTTGGGGCTTGTAACAACCGGCTTAGTTCTATCTTCTCTATTGTTGGCTTGAGAGGACGCGTTTCGGTCCTTGCACATACAAGTAGGACCGAGATAATGAACACCAAGCACCTCAAGCTGGGCATATTCTGATTCCAATTATGGTGTTTCAGTATGTACTTTTATTGTGGTATATCCACTAGTAACTTGGAGAATTCAAAGTCAGACATTTTCAGTATTTATAGATCACAGATCATCTTCACGACTTGCCCTGCTTGTACATTATCTAAAGTAAAGATTGGTCAGTTTTGGTTGGCTTAGCATGGCCAAGATCCCAGTCGATGTGCACGTAAACCTACAACCCTACCCAATAACTTTCAATGAGTGAAGGATTAGGGTTGGCTTAAAAGAATGACGCTTATGTTTATCCCCTGGTATTAAACAAAGGAATAGATGGATAACATCCAAAAGATTTATGTCAGAGCCATGTGTGTGCCTTGAAGGATTCCCATCAGAAGAGAAGGTTGATGACACATCTAGTAATTACTTTACTAAATAATGCCGTGTTAAAGTTAGAAAATCCATCAGAAAGCAACACTTTTGACACCGCCTACGTACATAGCTGATCTATTAAAATAATGGATTTCGGCAATGACCTCAGATGGATAAGCACTATCACGGTTGAAACCTTTGTTGTCAACTTGTCGTAAAAAGTTAAAGGGTTCAATGGATATGTTACTAGTGTTCTTCTTCTTATTGAAAGATAAGCACAGCAATAGCATCGCCAGCGATTATTGAAACAAATATTAAACAGCCAAACATTGAATCTCCTACCAGACCGACACCTACAACCAGATTAGCAATACACACCGAGCAGTGATGACTCTAGGAATTTTTTTCAGGGTGTTTCTTAACAAGCATAAATTACACAATCTAATAAAAAGAAAATTTTGTATATTGACAACAACAATAATAAAAAAACACGCAAATACATAAAGTTTATAATTACCTTCTACGTGGTTTTCTTATAAAATATTTGTCTATAATTCTAGTAAAAGAATAAACAATAAACTATAAGTTCATTTGAAATATTAATAAAATTATTAATTACTGTTGTTTAGTTGTTTCATTAATTTGTTTGTCTTTTATAAATTATAATTTGTTATATTGTTGTTTCATTAATTATAAAATTATTAATTGTTGTTTAGCCTAAATAATTTAATTTGTTTGTCTTTTATAATGTATTGGTTAATTAAATTGTTAATTATAATTTATTAGTTGCTTCTTCCAATTAATTATTGATTAATTAAATTATTATTTATTAGTTGCACTAACAAACATCCCATATGCTGATAATCTTTTTTTGAGAAACAATAATGCAGATAATCTAATTTGACTCAAGCTATATATATATATATATATATATATATATATATCAATCAATGAGTACCAGAAGAGAAAGTGACATGATGGGAAATTACTTGATAAAAGGAAATTATAAATTCCTAAATTGCCCAAGCCCAATCCGGTTTTTCCTTGATTTTTTTCCTTACCACCATTTTTTAATTCTCTCATCTTTATCTTCTCTTCTTTTTTTTTTTTTCTTTTTTCACTATTGTCTAGAATGGTTCTCATCCACACGTTTAAACTTCTCATACTTTCCCAATGCCTTGACTTATACCTTCTCAGTTCCTAGCTAATCATATCTCATCTACACGTTCAGACTCTTCAGAGGTTCTCTCTTTTTCCAATATTTTTTTTTTCTCTTGCAAGTCTCTTCCTCTCCGCCCTTCTCAGTCTCTTCATTCTCTTCCTAAAAAATCTCTTCCTCTCCCTCCTTCTCAGTCTCAGTTACAAACAACAAAAATGCAAGATCTTTTCAATTTTTTGTCATAAAAATCTTGCAGAAACATTGCGTCGTCATCCGATGTTGAGCTTGCCGTGGGCTTGATGTTGGGCTTGCCGTTCCGTTGTTTTTTTTTTTTTTTTTGAGAATCCGTGGGCTTGCCGCTTGCTCTTTTACAATTTTATATTTATTTTTTTTTTACAGATTTTAGTTTAAATTTTGTTTTTGGGTTTTTTTTTTTTTTTTTTTTTTGCTTGAAAGGAGAACAAATAATTATTTTTATTTTTATTTTTAATTTGAGGGTGTTCTTAATTTTTTTTAAGGGTAAACAAATAATAAAAAAATTAATTATTATATATATATATTTTTTTTTTTCAGTTCAGGAACACCCTGGCTGAACGTGGCGTCGCCACTGACACCGAGTCTCTCAGATAGAGGCAGCCTAAGATGCAAATAGCAATGATCATATGAAAAGAGCTAAACAAATCTTACACTCGAGCTTCAAAATATAAGTCGATCAAGGAAATTTCTGACGGAACAGATAACAATCAGATCAGCAACAATAGTGTACTAGAGACTTCAAAATGCAAGCTAACCAGCAGAGGATTGAATATATCTGACGTTGAGAGTTACAACAGAATTATTAATTGTCTTAATTATGTAATTTACAAGAGAATCATTTATTACCATGAATTGGCATGCACCAATTCAAAAACAATAATAAGAAAGCAATTAAACACGCAGGTTAAGTGACGAAGTTAAAAACTAATAGAAAACTCTCAAAAGAAATATAAAATCACAACTAGGGTAGCATACCCCATTTAAGTCAATCTATAATAGGAGTTTTACAATCTAGAACAAAACTACTGTACCAAGACTATAGTTTTGATAGATAACGCACCAATGCGGCTCCAATACTTTCAAAATTCTAAACTTCTTTTTATATGGATTGTTTTTGAACGACACGTCCGCGCGCATCAACAAACCAGAGCTTCCGAAGCACTAAGGCCTAACCTAGCCAAGCCTAAGTCAGTTCAAAACCCAAACTTGGTTCAGAAAGGTAGAGTTGTTCGCACATAGAGCCATAAACTTGTAAGCTGTGCTTATTGCCCAAATTTAGCTCTGATAAAGGAAAAAATATACCATGCATATGATACATGATATTTTCCTCCTGATAAATGCATATATATTGAGAATACATGTAAAATATAGCAATAGTTGAACATACATTGTATGCAAGGTTAGAGTACATAAATATTATATCTAACAATCTGCATTTAATGCATTGTTTGGCGTAGTGCATCTAAAAACTACGTCCGACTATAAAAAATTGGGCCAAAACCCAATTTCAAATTTTTTTGTCCAACCTCTCTGTAAGGTTGAATATATTCAATCATTAGTTGGCTTTATTCCGTGCCAAATTTGCTTGTAATTCAACATTTAGAAACCCTGTATTTAGGTGGGAATCATGTAAGGGTAGTATGTGAGGGAGTGTGAAGAAATTGTCAAGAGTGTACACTCAAGAAGAGCCTCGCGACTAGATCTCGCGATTGGCAAGTCACCAAAGGAGGTACACGTGTGAAGTATGCAGGGGAGCTGAAGGGTCACGCTAGCTGTTGCACTACAGGACAAAACCTCCAGTCTGGCAAGGCAGTTAGCTCGCGACTCAAACTCGCGACTCGTTCCAATCGCGAGCTCGAGTCGCCAGAACACCCTGTTTAGTTGTAACCGACTTTTCGCATTCCATACATACCCTACTATAAATACTCTTATACCCACGAAATGTAGAGAGCTTCCAGAGAGAATTTTGAGAGAAAAACCCTAGAGAAAACAAGATTGACTCATCCACAATCTTCATCCTTTGATTTTCCAAATTCCTCTACTCTCACCCTCTCCATTGATACATCCTTGAGAGGTACATTAGCCAAATTCTTATCTCACCATATCCATATCTGTGAGGAGGTTATTTAGTGCTTGGGAAGCAGTTCAGAAGGGACTAATTTATTTTGGTTGATGCAATGGGCAATTGCGGGATCCAGTAAGCTAGAGAAGATAGGGTTCAGCGTAACCCTGTTGGAGCAAGAAGCTTGGAGGGCTTAGGTGCACTGGTAGATTAGGCTTGGAGGGTTTTCTGCTATTCATGTATCCCAACTTTATTCTCTAGT
Organism: Notholithocarpus densiflorus; assembly: GCA_030021035.2. Taxonomy (NCBI): domain Eukaryota; kingdom Viridiplantae; phylum Streptophyta; class Magnoliopsida; order Fagales; family Fagaceae; genus Notholithocarpus; species Notholithocarpus densiflorus. Next base: position 3,928,267 of record JARYZH020000030.1, read on the forward strand.
GGATTATTGACCGCTTGAAGGGCGGCGGAGATGTTTTATGCCTAGGACTTCGGTTTCCTCTTCGATAACACATCGCTGTGTTGTCTTTGTGTTTTCATCTCTCTTTCCTTAATCTTTGCCTTTTAATTACTGCTGTGGTTGTGATTTATTTCGGTTTAGATTGTTTTTCCAATTCTATTTTAGCTTATTATCATATTCCGCACATACATTGTTTAATTATAAGCTTGTGTTGGTAATTTGTAAATTGGGGGTCTAAACGTTCATAGGTGTTTTACACACTATTTGAACTTTCACTCTCAATTTAGAATAAAGCTTAGCCAGGTACATAGTAGGCAAAGACTACTATGAATAGGTCCTCCTCGCCTCATTGAAAACCTCGATCAAAGACTATGAGAGTCTTTAAACTCCAAAGAGCATTCAAAGTAGTTTGATTGAGTTCCTAATCTTCCCAAAAGCTAAAAGGAGTCCGTCTAAAACTTGACCTGATAGTTTGAGCCTAGGAGTCCTTCTGAGGCAGTCAATGGCACAGAACCTAGAGTGGAGGCACCCATCCACTAGAATAAGTGCAAGCATAATGATAGATGAATGTTCGATTAGTGTATAAAACACTAATGAATGTTTAGACCCCCAATTTCAAATTAAACCAACATAAGCTTATACCCAAGTAATATATGTGCGAAATAATAGGTACAAGCAGAAACCCAAACAAATAAACAACTCTACACCATAATTAACCACGACACAGCAGCAATTAAAAGGCAAGAGTAAGGGTTAAAGAGATGCAAATACAAAGATAATACCGGAACGTGTTATCGAAAAGGAAACCAAAGAATTCAGTGAAAAACCTCTCTGCCGCCCTCCAAGCGGTAAAATGATCCACTAGAGAAAAAAGGTGGGATACACGAATAGCAATAGACTCTCTAAGCCTAATCTACCCAATGCACCTAAGCCCTCCAAGTTTCTTGCTCCAACAAGGTTAAGCCTAATCGTGTCTTCTCTAGCTTTCCGGATCTCGCAATAAGCTTCATATTGTATCCATCATCCTTGGCAACTTCCAATGCTTCCTAAGCTCCAAAAACACTCTTAACACTTTGAATGGGTATGGGTAGTGATTGGGTACAAATCTCCTCTCAATGGGTATAACAATGGGAGAGGGATGGAGAAGAAACTACAAAGATTTCTCTTCTAAGAACGAGTAGCTCTTTCTCTAATAAGGAGGGTGTATTGTAGAAACTTTTCTTAGGATTTTTCTCTCAATAGGCTCCACACCATTTATGTGGATAATGAGGGTATTTATAGTAGGGTATGTGAGGAATGTGAAAAGTCATATTTTGCAACACAAGGCATTCTGGCGACTCACTCTCGCTACTGGAATGAGTCGCGAGTTAACTGCCAGGCCAGACTGTACTTTTTGTCCTCTAGTGCTCTAGCTGTCATAATCCTTCAGCTTCTTGCATGCTTCACACGTGTCGCGAGAATCCTCTGAATACTTACACATTTGAATTCTTCACAGTCTCTCACACACAACCCTTACATTATTTCCACATAAATACAGGGTATCTAATTGCTAAATTACAAGCAAATTTGGTATGGAATAAAGCTAACACGTGATTGAATAAATTCAACCTTACAATCTCCTCCTTTGGGGACAAAATTGGCCTCTGCCCTTTTTGGGCAAAATAAGTAGCATTCTACCCCCTTTCCCAAACTAATAAGGGAAATGCCCCTCTTTTGAAACTTGACTTTCTCAAAATCAAGTTTAAAAAAAAAAAAAAATCTAAAGCCCTATAGTGGCGTTTTAAGGAGCCTATAGTGACGTTTTAAGGACCTATAGTGGCGTTTTGTACCTCGAGCTCCATGAACTCGAGTTCTATGCAAGTTTTTTACCTATAACTCGAGTTCATGGAGCTCGAGTTACAAAACACCACTATATGTCCTTAAAAACGTCACTATATGGCTTAACTCGATTTTTAGAAAGTCGAGTTTCAAAAGAGGAGAATTTCCCTAATTAGTTTGGGAAAAGGGGTAGAATGCTACTTATTTTGCCCGAAAAGTGCAGAAGCCAATTTTGTCCCCTCCTTTGGCTATTCCGTGACAAAACCGTAAAACAGACTCTAGACTTAAACGTGAGTTTGGGAACAATGGTGAAACTCACTCACACCTAAATCTAGAAGCTATGATGAACTTGTTAGGATTGGTACCCTTAAATCCTATTGTATGATTCTATATATGATATTATGTTTGATATTATGTATGACATTATGTATGACTTAATATTGTGTTTAATAAAGTTGTTTTATTATTATCTAAAATAATGGTAACATGAATATTCAGACATTATCATATAGTCCATGAGATGCATAGTATATGATTTATGTGAAAAGTCACAGAAAATATAAGTCACAAGTTCTTTGTAAACTTAGAATAGTAGTTCGTAGTCAGTGATGAAATTGGGCATTTCATCTGCGAAGACTATAACATATCAACTAAGATGATTTGTCTTGATCATGGAATTGAAAACTTCTAGCTGATGTGTTGATATATTTTAAGAGTTAAAACATATTGAACAAGACCACTGTGAGGTTTATTATTCTCCTAACGACTATCAAATGAATAATAAATCTCACGACTTATATTTACATGAACTTTTAATCATGAGAGAATAATGGACATGATCATGAAGTGTAGGTTGCTTTGATATATCAAGAGTGAGATCTAAAGTAACGGTCAAAATCTCAGTATGTAGAATAATGGACATGATCATGAAGTGTAGGTTGCTTTGATATATCAAGAGTGAGATCTAAAGTAACGGTCAAAATCTCAGTATGTTGGGCAGCCACATATAGTGTTGATAGAACATATATTCTAAAGATGGAATTCATAGTCTCTTAATGAAGATACAAAATATTCCATTGAGATAAGTTTAATAGGTTTGTTATTCAAAATGTTAGGCTTAACTACTTTAGTAAATAGTTACTAAAGTATATATTTATGAAATTGGATTTCATAAATATATGATGAATAACTTAAAGGATTAAACCGGGTACTCAAGGATTAAGATATAGTAATTTACAAAGTGGCAGTCTACATTAATGACTTTGTATTACTTCAAATATTTTATGAAGGGGTTGCATGTACAATAAAGTTTTGGGATATAATTTATTAATAAGACCTAGAGTGCAATTATAATTATATAGTGGTATTAAATATAATTAATGGTAACTTTGGGCTTGTCAAGAGTTGACAGAAAAGCCCAAGGCCTATTGGAGTTAGTGTCTTATTTGTTCCCTTTTGGTCCCACTCCAAGCCACATACTAAAGCCCAATTGGAAAGGTCCAATGGTTAGCCCAATTAGATAATCAATTATAAGGAGAGAAACATACATATTTTTAGAATAATATATGAAATGGTATGTATGTATGTGAGTGTTAGACACTCTTTCATTCTCTCTTGAACATACACATATAACTGATTGAGAGACCACACATCTTGGGCATAAATTGGAATTGGAGTGAAGATTAAAAGTGTTCTCAAGAACTTCTGATCTTTGGTTTTGAATTTCATCGCACCAAGGTACACTTTCTTATTCTTAATTCTGAAACTTACATAGTGCATGTTATCAATTACGAATGAAGTAGATCCGTTAATTTTTTGCTGCATACGTATTTATCCAACAGAACTTGAAACATATATACCTGTAACCTTAAACACTTGCACAAAACACATTAGACCCTCAAGGTAAAGCAAGTAATAAAAAGGACAAGCATAATGTAACAAGTAAATTATGATCAAGTAAACATGATGTGAAACATATTAGCAACTTGATCATACACCAAAACAGTCATAAAGAAATGACTACAATGATCACATAGCAAAGCAAATGACCATCCGAATATGCAATCAAAAAAAGCACAATAGCATAAGGATGTATACATGTCTAACACAAACATGATGCAATGAGAACAACAAAGCATCAATATTAAACATAATTCAAAGCACCATAAAGCAAACAAGAAAAAAAACATAAAGAAAAACAAAACAAAACAAAGTTGTCTTATTAACACAATGTCTTCTCCCCCTTGGTATATGCATCTCCCCTATAGAATATCTCTTCCCCTATAAATGTGCACGAGAATTATAATTTCTCCCCCTAAGAATGTGCACAAGAGTCATATAGAAATGACAAAAGTATACTCTCCCCCTTTTTGACACGAATAGACAAAGGGTCAAAGAGAAAAGTGGGCAAGAGATAAAGGTATGAACAAGGGTAATGACGCATGAGGGGTGCAAGATGAATGAGAAATGAAGCCCAAACAAAAGACAAAACAAAATGCTACAAAGCATAAGGTAAACATGACATGCTAGGATGAAGAAACAAGGTATAGACCAATGCATGACAAGGATAGCAAAGGCGTGTGCAAGAGGTGGCTATGTGCAATGCATGACCAATGCATGGAAAATGTACATGTGGGGCAAGGTGTGTTAAACACACAACCAATGAACCAAACATGTTCCTCATGAGGAAACTTGAGAATCCCCAAAGTTTGGTACTCATAAGAGTTCAAACAAGTGAGAAAATGCCTAAGAGGCATTTTGTCAAACACCTAGCGTGCATACAATGAACAACAATGTAAAACAATGCATGAATATCATGAAATCCACCCTTAATACATGTTCTTTTTGCCACAAAGGGCCAACAACCAAAGCAAATCATCAAAAGAAACGAATCCCATACAAAAATTTGACAAAAATTAAGTTTTCCCAACCCCTATGATGAAAATCCCAACCAAGAGCACAAAACTCTCCAAAACATAATCTAAGGATCCAAATCAATGAAAAGAGTTTAAAATTACCTTAGAGATGTTAAAGGAATGAAAAACCATTCAAATTGGTTGGGGTTTGATGTAAAAATATTGAAAGAGGAGTTTTAGAGAGGATGAGAGAGGTTTAAAACAGGTTTCCTACAAAAAACACTTTAAAAAGCTGTTTCTGGGCGATTTGTGACTGGGCGAGTCACGAGATGAGTCGCAAAAACAATTTTCATGAAATTTTCTAAGTCTTTTTCGTGACTTGAGTGCTCACTCGTGAGTAAGTCGCGAACCTCTTTGCCAATGAACCAAAAAATGCAAAGAAAATGCATTTTTTTTTTCAGTTTTGTGACTCGCGAGTAAGTCGCAAGTGAGTCATGAAAAACTCTGACACCTGTTTTTTAACACAAAACATGTTTAAAACAATGAAAAACAAAGTAAGCACTAAACATGAACACAAAGTGTGATAAAAATCACTTCCAAATACATATAAAATTATCAAAAATCTTTTTAGTTTGATCAAACATGTAGTTGTGCACACATACAACACATTTAATTAAGTACAATCAAATAAATGAATAAGACATTCATTGAACATTAGGCATGTGTGTTGTGTGTGAATATCAAATGTGGAATAATCCTTAGTCTATAATGAAGTTTCAATGATCAATTCAATCAAGTCATACACAACTAGTACTAAGTCAAGTGGTCTATCTCAATTATAGAAATATGCATATATGACCTCCCATAAGAAAATGATTACATATCTTTGAAACTTTTCATTTGGCTTCTTACAATTCATAACATTTGATCATTTTGATCTTTACATCTCTCTTTGAGACCGATGCTTGAAATTTTTGATATTTCAATTAGATGAACAAGCCTTTGGCTTTTGGCACCATACATTTCAATACATGTCGCTTTCCCTTTTTCCTAATCAAATACTAGTTTGTGCAACGGCTTTTTCAGCTCAATATCTCTTTTTGAGATTTTGACATTGGTTGAGCTCTTAAGAAAAAAAAAAAAAAAAAAAAAAAAAGAGTGGGAAGAGATATAGCCACAAGTCTATGCATGTATCAAAACCAACATAACTATTGACTAATCATTCATGACAAGCTTGAAGATCGATTTACAACAATCACACATAGATGTCAAGATTTTTCTCACAAAGATAGATGTGCATACATAATAAGCTAAGCTCATAAATGTACTAAGCCATTTGTACGAATGTACTAGGCCAAACACACATGATATGTGCTTAAACATATACGATTAAACTTTTTAAAATTTTCACTTTTTATATGGTTTTGGATTTTTTACTCACATAAAACTAAAATATAAAAGTAAGATCAAAAACAAAAACAATGCATATAAAGAAATGCAAGATGCACAAAATGCATGAAGATATGACATTCAATGCATGAAGGGTCCTACAAAGATCGAAAGAATTAGATCAATGACCAAAAGAGCACAAGCTCAACCATAGGAACCCTTCTTCATCCAAACGAAACAATTGTTTGGAATGAGTGTCTCATGAAAAGAGAGACAAGGGTTGGAAGAATGAGAACCGGAGATGCACATAGACAAGGAGTTAAGAGCATTAAACACTTTCTTTAACAACATGCTATTTTCACTCAAAATCGGTTTACCCTTTTTAGCACAACTTCCAAGAAGCTCAAGTTTCTCTTTTCTTTTGATTCTTTTAAGAGCGTGAAACTTAGAGCAATGAGGTCTAAAATGACCAAAAGCACCACAATGGTGACAAACAATGTGTTTTGGTCCACTAGGCTTTTTGAGAAGGGATCTAGCAACATGGTTTTATTCTCTCTTCAACTTATGACATTGAGGTCTTATATGACCAATCACATCACAATAGTGACAAGTTGCAAAAAACATAGATCCATCCAAAACCTTAGGTTGAGACCTAAACGGAAGTTTTGGCTTAAGAGCCTTTCTCTCTACCTTTTGATTTCTTTTGTGTGAAGGAATGTACACCGATTTGTCTTTTGAGGTAGAACACATAATAGGCATAAAATCGGGTACCACAACATGATTGCAACAAATATTTTCATCCATTTTAGTAATAGGTTCAGTAATCAAACACTTGGCATGCATCTTAAGAGATTCATTTTAACATTTTAGCTCATCAACAAGTTTGTTAGACAAACTAGTTTAGCATCCAAGTCCACATTCAAACACTCAAACATCTTTAGTTTTTCAAGAGAATTTTCAGCAAGTTTCTTATACTTTTCAACCAATTTGCTGGATTCATTAAGCTTAGCAATGAAATCATCATTTTCACAAAATAACTTGCTCAAATTCTTATGAAACTTTTAGCATTTTTCTTCAAGAGTTTGATGTTAGGAATATCAACAACACCCATAGATTCAAGTAACATGTCATTACAATTATGAGGATTAACACTCATAGAGGCATTATCACAAACACATGGCATGTTACACTCACAAACATCCATAGAAGAATACAAAGCACTATCCATGGCAATAAACACAAGGGGTCAATGATCACACTTAGGTAATGAAACCAAAACACGTGTACCCGCTCTGATACCAATTGAATGTTTAATTAGTGTATAAAACACTAATTGATATGCCAAGAATGTATTGATCCCTTGTGATGAATTAATTGATTAATTAGCTAAGTTTATTAATTAATCAAATTAACATACAAAATGCGTGGTAGCACAAACAAATCACCAATTAAACTAAATATGCAGCGGAAAATAAATTGACACGGTGATTTGTTTATGAATAGGGAAAACCTACACGGCAAAAATCCCACTGGGTGATTTTAAGGTCACCATTCTCGAGAATCCACTATTATCAAAACAAGCGGTTACAAGTAAAGGAATCCCAGTACCTTATACCAACTTACAGTTGAACCCTTACCCTAATACCCAATTAGACTTGTTCTGTAGTGACAATTTCTCATTTCAATGCACAGCTCCCAGTACGTGATCAACCACTAGATGCGTGGATCCCAATACGCAACTTAATCATCAACTTGAGAAGAATGTTGGCTGCAAAGTTTTTCAGTTCATCACACAATGAAGATCAAGAAGCTCCTTGGTCACAAAACCCTAAAGTGTACAAATACAGCAGCTTCTTCAAGAGAAAGATGAACTAGGACAAATTCTGTCTTCGGTCACAATTTGCATGAATAAGAATTTGCTTCACACTTGTGAAACTTGTGTAACCTTTGATGGCCCTCAAAATAATCCTTATATATGTTTAGGGTTGTGAGAAAAGAAAGCCTAAACACATACTCACGGATTGGATGAAAAATAGCTCTGAAAAACTGAGTTTCATAAACCTCGATAGATAGCCATCTATCGAGCTAGCTGTCGAGCCACGGGTTTCAGCAGTTTTTAAACCTCGATAGATGCTAGCTGTCGAGCTTTAAAATCCAGCACTTCATTACTTGATTCTTGGACAGACTTGCATGGCTTTAACACTTGAACTTGAAACCTTGTTTCTTGAAACATTAAACACATCCTAAAACTACCCAATTACAAGTAAAGTGCGTTTTGTCAAAGGATTAGCCAATTACATAAAATAGTGACATATGTTCCTAACATTGAATCACATATGTCCTAACACTAATGAATGTTTAGATCCCCAATTTCAAATTAAACCAACACAAGCTTATACCTAAACAATATATGTGCGGAATAATAGGTACAAGCAGAAACCCAAACAAATAAACAACGCTACACCATAATTAACCACAACACAGCAGCAATTAAAAGGTAAGAGTGAGGGTTAGAGAAATACAAACACAAAGATAACACCAGCACGTGTTAGCGAAGAGGAAACCAAAAACTCAGCGAAAAACCTCTCTGTCGCCCTCCAAGCGGTAAAATGATCCACTAGAGAATAAAGTTGGGATACATGAATAGCAATAGACCTTCCAAGCCTAATCTACCCAATGCACCTAAGCCCTCCAAGCTTCTTGCTCCAACAAGGTTAAGCCTAACCGTGTCTTCTCTAGCTTTCTGGATCCCGCAATAAGCTCCATATTGCATTCGCCATCCTTGGCATCTTCCAATGCTTCCTAAGCTCCAAAACACTCTCAACACTTTGCGGGTAGTGTTTGAGTGCAAATCTCCTCTCAATGGGTATAACAATGGGAAAGGGAAGGAGAAGAGACTACAAAGATTTCTCTTCTAAGAATGAGTAGCTCTCTCTCTAATAAGGTGGGTGTGTTGTAGAAACCTTTCTTAAGGTTTTTCTCTCAATAGGCTCCTCACCATTTTTGTGAATAATAAAAGTATTTATAGTAGGGTACGTGAGGATGTGAAAAGTCATTTTTCTGCAATATAGGGCATTCTGGCGACTCACTCTTGCGACTGGAACGACTCGCGAGTTTGAGTCACAATTTAACTGCCAGGCCAGACTGTACTTTTTGTCCTATAGTGCTCCAGCTATCATGACCCTTCAGCTTCCTGCATGCTTCACACGTGTGGCATTTTGGCGAGTTGCCAGTCGTGAGTCACTCGCGAGATCCTGTCGCGAGAATCCTCTGAATGCTCACACATTTGAATTTTTCACACTCTCTCACACACAACCCTTACATTATTGCCACCTAAATACAGGGTATCTAATTGCTAAATTACAAGCAAACTTGGTACGGAATAAAGCCAACATATGATTCAATAAATTCAACCTTACAACAGACAACTCACCTTGGGTATGGATCTAGTTACTCTCTTTTAGAAGCCACTTGTACAGGGTTAGCTTCATACCCTTTCAAACATTGGACCTTGAATCACACTAACATGATAGAAGAAGAATGATGATGTTCAATAGCATTTTATGATAGCTCATACTATTTCCTTAAGTAGTGAATATTCAAGATGATTACACAAAGATAACTATAATCAAACATTTTCCCCATACATAAACAAATCCTAAAACTTATATCAATGGTTTGTAGATATTTTATTGCATCATTTATAGTGTAGAAAACATCTTACGCTCTTAATTACCTTGGACTGTTAACAACGTTAATTGGAAATTACATTGTCAACCACGTGAAGGAAATCTTACGATTGTTATAGACTCTACTCAATCGTCAAAAGATGAGACCTCTTTTAAGCATAAGCTTGAAATCCGGTATTGATATGGCAGTCCACCAGTTAACGCTAGTGCTAGGGTTTACTATTCTAATTAGAAAAATCGTGCAAAGACAAAATAGAGGTACCCCATATCGCTATGGATGAAACCTTAAGAGTTCTCTGTCTCTCTCTCTTCTCTCGTTAATTTGTTCCTTATTGTTCTAAGGTTTCGTCAAAAGAAAATCATAGGCCTTAGTTTGTGGATCTTTCTAAGTGGTTCTCACACTCCAGAAAGTTATGAAGGACGCCCTAATATGCTTGCTAGAATTTTGAATTTCAGGTTTCATGGATTTCATGAAATCCTTGAAAGCACTAGACCAACGCATTAGGGTTGGCTAATTTCATGCTATAGGAAAGCATTAGGTGAATATTATCTCATCATGTCAATTGGTTCTCTTTGAGAAAAGAAAGGGTTAAAAACATACTGCATTTAATAATGAAAAATTATTGTTCGATACTCATGGGAACACAGTTGACAGAGTACATCATGTGTAAAAATGTGGATACCAAGTGTTAATAATTTATAAAATCAAAGCCATTTAATAATGTCACGCCCTGAATCCAACTATAAAGATAGGCACGTGACAACGGCCACACGCTTATAAAGTAAGCACCTTACAAGTGTGCAAGGTCTTCTTAGCAACTAAATTTATCCTCAAAAAATTATACCAAATAAATCCAAAATACCTCAACAATTTCTTTTTGAATTATTACAATTGTCAAAGATCTCCAAAGTACCAATAGATACAACAATCCAAACTTCGTGACTGTTAAACAAAAGAAATACTAATATTACAAGATCAACTTATTTAAAAAATTCTTAATCTCCTTACAAGTGTACACCCTCAGCAAAAGTCTTAAAACTTGCTATTCTTCACAATATGAAACTGGAGGGGAAAAAGGGAGGTGAGTTGACAACTCAACAAGTAACCAAAGTCCTAATAAGTTCTATAGATCTGTAAAATAATAAGTTGTACATAGATCGAATATTTTAATCTTACAGATATATCATAGATGGATTAGAAAATAATTAGTTTTCCATATATCAAAGCTATAATTTACAATAAGTTCCAAAAACGCATAAGCAATTTCAAGGAATTAAAACAGTTCAAATATTCAAACATAATTCATATTCTTAACAATCTTTATGACTATGGTTACGCTATATCCCCGTGACTGGGCATCGGATTCAGATGAAGCTAGTTTTGTGCTAATGTATATCCCCCATTAGCTGGGTCCAGAAACACAATAGGCTTGTGATACCGCAGATAGAACTAGTTTCAGTACCAATGAATAACCTCCATTGGCTGGGTATCAGAGTCAAAACGTATGTCCAAAATCATATATATATATATATATATATCAAATTATAGTTCAAACAAAAATATATCTCATTCAAATACATATATAAAATCATATATTTAGTTAACAAATATATTTGTGATAATTCTTTATTCTTTACTTTAAATTAGTAGTACAATTGAAATAAAAATGTAACAAGTATAAACAATTTTCAGTAGTTAAAATACATTAGTATAAGTAAAATAAAACCATTTAGGATAAGGTTACTTACCTCAGCTAACTTACCACAAAAGAACTTCTCTCTAACACATTCTCTAAAATCCTTAGATATCACCTAAAACAATTTTACAGGTGCCATTTACTCAATAATCAAATAATTCAAGAAAAACTTATAATGATGCCCGGCCAGAAGAGAGACTACTAAAAATATCCAATAACTCCACATAATCATAATATTTTTCTTTATTTTTCTGCCACCATTAATGCCCTAGAGATAAGGCTAAAACTCCTAGTACTATATCAGTATATCATACTAGGAAAGACAAGGCACCTAGACCCATCTCCAAGTATACGTGCGTTCCTTTTTTTTTTTTTTTTTAGAAAAATTTTACTGCTACTTTCTATTTAAAAACATAAGAATAGAAGACACATTTCAAAAATGCAATGGAATCTCAAAAATTCAACCGAATAGATCCAAATACAACTCTCCATCACAAATAGGTGGCAAAAGAGAATTTCAAATGTTAATCAAAATTTATTCCTTACCCTAATCACAATTAAGTATATGTAATATATGTAATAGAGTTAAAACTTTTCAATAATAAAAAAAAAATCACCTCTCACAAAATTCTTCTTAGTTTTTTTTTTTTTTTTTTTTTTCATATACATATATACATATACTAATGCGATGCATACATTAAAATTAGATGGTCGATGTTTTATTAGACCACACGTGAGCTCCACGAAGTCGAATAAATCCACTTCCAACTATATGAGTCAATAAATACTTGTTAAACTATACTAAAGTTATATGCTCAATGATTCACTCGACCATTTGTGGCCAGCGAGGTTTGACTAAACCAGACCAAACTAACCTTAGGGAGGTCAACTATATTAGGCAAAACTATCAAATGAGTTTACAAAAGATAAATCACAAAACAGTAGGAAGATTCTTTTGCTTGTTCTCTCTCTCTCTCTCTCTCTCTCTCTCTCTCTCTCTCTCTCTCTCTCTTATTTTAATAAGAAGAAGAAGAAGAAGAAGTTTTTTGAATAATTTATCTAACCCAATACTAAATTTCAAGAGTAAAGCACACCCACTTTATACTAGCATATAAGAACATAAAAGTATATCAATTAACATCCTCTTTTTGTTCTTTTTTAAGTCACGTATGTATAAACACAATGACATAAACATCAAATCCTAACAAATCTGACCTAACAAATCATCATATGATGGAACCTCACCTACACTTCTCATCAAGTCACAAAAGAACACTATCTATGACCTAATAACCTCCATAAATAATAACTAAAACCGTAATCCCTAGTGCACAAACTTTATTCCAAATCAAATCCTAGTATAGAGTCTGCAAGATCACAACCTGGCTTTGATACCATAAAAATTGTCGCGCCCCGAACCCAACTATAAAGATAGGCACGTGACAACGGCCGCACGCTTATAAAGTAAGCACCCTACAAGTGTGCAAGGCCTTCTTAGCAACTAAATTTATCCTCAGAAAATTATACCAAATAAATCCAAAATACCTCAACAATTTGTTTTTGAATTATTGCAATTGTCAAAGATCTCCAAAGTACCAATAGATACAACAATCCAAACTTCATGACTATTAAACAAAAGTAATACGAATATTAGAAGATCATCTTATTTCAAAAATTCATAATCTCCTTTCAAGTGTACACACTCAGCAAAAGTCCCAAAACTTGCTATTCTTTACAATCTGAAATTGGAGGGGAAAAAGGGGGGTCAGTTGACAACTCAATAAGTAACCAAAGTCTTAATAAGTTCTATCAAGCAAATAGATCTGTAAAATAATAAGTTGTACATAGATTGAATTTTTTAATCTTATAAATATATCATAGATGGATTAGAAAATAATCAGTTTTTCATATATCAAAACTATAATTTACAATAGGTTCCAAAAACACATAAGCAGTTTCAAGGACTTAAAACAGTTCCAATATTCAAACATAATTCATATTCTTAACAATCTTTATGAGTATGGTCACGCTATATCCCCGTGACTGAGCATCAGATTCAGATGAAGCTAGTTTTGTGCTAATGTATATCCCTTATTAGTATGGTCCAGAAACACAATAGGCTCTGTCGACGCCCAACCTTGATCGAAACGGGGCAGCAGAAAACCGTTGCCACTGTCACGGGCCCTTGTTCGAAAATCTGCCATGGCGACGCTCCCGCGCGCATGGGGGCCCGTTGGAGGCCCTTCTCGATGGTAATTGCGTGTGTGCGCGTGTATAGTGTGTGCTGTGGTTTGCGCGGGGCTTCAAGTGCTCTCTCTCTTGGTAAAGAAAGGTAGGTCTACCTTTGGCGTTATGGCAGGATCTTGGGCCAAATTTTAAGATATTACCAAAGGTAAGTGGAGTCACCACCAATATTGGGTTTTTCTAAGGTGTGATTGGTCACCTATTTCTAGTTGATTTTATTCTCAATCCTAGGTTAAGAAAAATGGTATTTTTCTTAATCTAATATGGATGGCAAAAAAAATCTTGATTCTTAGGTCCTGAAGTTTGGCTACGTGTGGGAAAGGTGTTAGGCACCCCACAATGCCTGTCCAAGGACAGTCATTTGTTTTGATAAAACCTTAATTTTCAAAGATTGGTAGTAAAACATGGTTTTGGCATTGGCTTTCAGGGCTTAGCATGCATGGGGGCTTTGAAGTTTAGCTTTTGGACGGGTGTGGTCCCAATCTATGCTTTTCTAAGGCATTCGGCAAAGTACTAGATTTTCACGGCGAAAATTCAGCGACATGTCACCTTACTTTCGCGGCGGAAATTAGGCATCGCTTTGCCTTAGGTGACACGGACTGTGACAATCACATCGGAAGGGGCGAGCAGTTATATATATACATACATCATGCACAATGCAAGCACACAGAGTAGGAAAGTAAATGCCTACATCCCTAGAGCATGACCCAAAATATAGGTACAGGAAAGTAAACAGGGGTCGCCATACTCTAGAGATGAGGACGAATGGTACATAACATGATATACCTAATACAACTCATCTAAGAGAGAAAGGGAGGAGGAAGGAAGGGGTTTTGAAGAGTACAAAACCAAAAGGGAAAGGCTAAACTCCTAAATCTACTGAATATTGCCGCTTGGCTTATATCCTCTTGTTTGCATCCACGTCCATTTCGTTTGCGCCTGGGGGACTGTGCCCTAGCTCCAAGCGTCCTCGCACATGTGTGTACATGCAAAGGCAAAGACAAGAAACCAACAGACAAGCAATGGAAGGAAAAGATGCAAAGAGCATATGAAAAGGATAAAGCGAACAAGCATGATAGGCATGACAAGCAAAGAAGCAAGCAAGCAAGCAAACAGGCAAAAAGGCAAACAAGCAAGAAGTAAACAAAAGGTGGTGTCTGCGAGGGACAAATATAGGTTTGCATCGAATGTCCATAACTTCATTGTGTTGAAACATGGACGACACACTAGCAAGCAAGACTCGTGCATGGATATGTAAGCAAGCATAGACATGTAAATAAGGATGATCCAAGCCCTTTGATGTGGGCCAAGGTGTATGGACAGTGACAAAGACCATAGGGTCTAGATCGGGTCCGAACCAATAGGCCAAAACACAAGAAAGAAAAACAAAGCGATAAAAGGGTTACAATAGCACATGGCATGACAAACATAGCCTAGGTCTAGGCACACAAACATGTCATGGAGCGCACGAACATATGGGAGACAGTATAAAGCATGTAGAGAACATAGATCCAAGTACATAGGCATGTGAAAACATAGATCTAGTCATATAGGCATAGAAACATACATGTAAACATATAGAAACCTAACACATAGACATGGAAGAACATGGATCCAAGCATATAATCATGTGAAGACAAGGATCTAACCATATAGCATGGAAAAAAACACATAAAACACATAGATCCAAGAAATGCATAGCCAACAACATCATACAAGCATGTGAGCACGTAACCCTAACATCAACCTAGAACAAAAGAGGCACAAAACATAGGAAAACATGGCATAAAGCCTAAAGCATGTAGATCTAAACATATAAGCATGTAAGGATTTAGATCTAAGCATGAAACATGGCATAAGGCATAAAAGCAAAGAGATTTAAGCTAGAAACACAAATAAAGCAAGAAACATGCTAAAGAAAGCAATAAATCATGTTATTCAAGCAAAAAGAAAGGATAAAAATCTAGAAAAAGATTTAGAAGGTTAGGGGTGTGGATGGTAACTAAAAAGCTATATCCACGCCCTTAAACCCCAAATCCAAAGTGTAGAACCAAGGAAAAGAAGATTGGGTATAAGAACAATACCTTGTGTTTTTTGTGAAGAGAGAAGAATCAAGAAGCTTTGATGTGTTTTTTGGGTGTTTTTTTGTGTGTTTGAAAGAGGGGAAATATGTGTAGAAAAACCAAGCAGAGAGCAAAACCTAGCAAAAAAATGGTCTTTTTCTTCGTCAGAAGGGTGCCTGGGGCTTTTTATAGCCTCGGCACAAATTTCAAGGCAGCGGCCCTTCACCTTCAAACGGTCTCTAATTAGGTTGATCTTGACACCATTGGAAAGATCTTGACTTCCTGTTTTTGAAAAGGTATGGAATTTGAAAATCCAATGGTCAGATCAAAAGTTATGGCTCCCAGAAGTTAGCGGTGCATCGATCGGTGCGTTATCTTGGTTTTCGTGACATCTCGACCGTTCTAACTCCGATTTCGACCCATGAACAGTTTTTGGAATGAGAATTTGATAATTTTTGCAATGGCATTGGTTTCAACCTGTTCTGACAGCCGGATCAAAAATAGGGTTTTTGGGCCCACCCGGATCGACTTCGGGTCAAACTTGGTCAAAGTTGTTGAAAATCTTTGAGAAGCTCGGGTTTGATGTAAAACTATGGAAAATGTTGTTTTGTAAGGGTTTTGACCTCGTTTGACCTTCGGTTAAACCTAGGGTTGACCAGGGGCATTTTGGTCATTTTAGCTAAAGGAGGCACTTTGGGTGCTCCAATGCCTGAACGGGTTGCGCCATATCATTCAGGATGTTCTTGCAGCCTCATGTAGAGAAAATAATATTTTTGGATTTTTCGAGGTCTGGCACGCAAATCAGGGCGGACAAAATATGGTATCAACAAGCTTGTGATGTCCAGATAGAGCTAGTTTCAGTACCAATGAATAATCCCCATTGTTTGGGTATTAGAGTCAAAACATAGTCAGATTGTCCAAAATCATATATATATCAAATCATAGTTCAAACAAAAATATATCTCATTCAAATACATTTATAAAATCATATATTCAGTTATCAAATATATTTGTGATGATTCTTTATTCTTTACTTTAAATCAGTAGTACAATTGAAATAAAAATGTAACAATTATAAACAATTTTCAACACATCCTCTAAAATCCTTTGATATCACCTAAAATAATTTTACAGGTACCATTTATTCAATAATCAAATAATTCAAGAAAAACTTATAATGATTGTTGAGGGTCATTTTCGAGAATCCAAGTAGAAAAAAGGAAGCCCAACAACAAGGGCAGCAAAGGATTGGCAAACAGAAGGCAAAACCATTAGGCCCAAGCGGTAGGAATAATGGACCACAGGCCCATGAAATAAACAAATGGGCCTTGAGAAGGCAAATGGGCTTAAAGAAGCCCGGAAAGAGAGAAATAGCATACCCATGGGCAGTATATGATATAGAAAAGTGAGAATGGGCCACCGCAAGCCCAAAGTAATGCAAACAAAGAAAGTAAAGGGTTAATGGTAGGCCCATGAACCCTAAGGATGAGAATAAGCTAATTGGGCCAGGGAAGCCCAATAAAGTTAGTAAAAGTCCATGGGAAAGCAGAATTAGTAAAAGGGCCAAGGAAGCCCAGAGAAAGCAAATGGGCCAAGGATGCCCAAGAGAAAAACAAAAGGGACACAGGAGCCCATAAGTAGGAGAACCACTGGCCATGCTAAGCCACTGGGGGAAAGAGTATAACGGCAGGCCTAAAGAGGCCTAGCAGGATTGAGTCGTTACAGCAGGAATGATAGAGTAATATGACAGGAAATGAGGGCAATCAAGAAATAGGCCGAAAGAAATGTAAGACCTAGTATCAAATAAAGCCCAGCCCCTAAGGGGAGCAGGAAATCAAAAAGCAGCTCACATAAAAGGTCAAAAGTTAGATGGAAGATTGTGCAGGCAAGCCTTCAGACCGCTGCGGACGAGTAAGCAGCAGGCAGATTTTGGACACACATGGAAAGGAGGCACGCGCAAGGCCTAGGCACCACTAGCCTGTACCCAGCCAATACAGGACATGGTGAGGTCGTGGGTCAGAGGTAAGAGGGCATGGTTTGGTGGTGGGGAGAGGGGAAAAATCTATTTTGAGGTTCCTGCTCAGGCTCTTTTGGGGGAAGTGTCCTGTTGGGATGGCATACTACCCAAAAGAAGCAAGCTGAGTTGGAACCACTAGGTGCATGCCATGAGGGATAGGGAGAGAGAAAGAACCCAGACCATAGCAGGAAAGGGTGCTACGGCAGACAAACAAATAAAATACCCTTCTTTGTCTGGTGATGGGGGGTGGCATACAAACGGACCAGTGGTGGTCGGCAAGTACATCCAGACCAAACAAAGGTGGTTAAGGGCTAAAACTATAAAATCGAGTCACGGCAGGCACTATAAAAAGAGACCCTTGCCGTGAATAAGAACAACAACAACGGGAGGGGGGAAACCATAACTAAGAAATTGAAATTCAAAAAGGAACACCAGGAAACAGAAAAGAAACGAGTGGGAGGGGAAGAAAGGAAAAGAGAAAAACTAAAAAGAAAATAGATAGAGAGTTAGCGTGGTAGGCATGCACCAATAGATTGATTCCCTCTCTTCCTCACAAAATCCTGCTCTCTGTTAAAACTAAAAGGAGTCCCTTGCACATCAACCATTCAGGTCTGTTTCCCTCAGGGTAGTTAATTTCCACGACAGGACTTACCTGGGAGATTAATTGCGTTGAGAAGAAACATTCTTTCTTCTCTGGTTTTGCTCCTGCGGACCAGACTTAATTTGACTTCCTTATCTTTTGATTAGTCCGCATATATTACCATTTTCTCCTTTTGTTCCTTTTTGTAAAGGAAATTATTATTACTATGATGTCTCTTGAGTAGGGACTATTTAGTCATTTTCTATTAAGTAATCAGAAACTTTATTTTGTTATTATTACCATGTCTGTCTGCCGCAATTTATCCGAAACAGCTCTGCTTGCCGCAAAAGTGTTCCTGGCAAGCAAGGCATAGTCTGTGCGCAAGCCGGACCAAATTGAGTTGCAGTTGGACTGGTCCCAACTCCCTTATCCAGAAAACTTGGGCCTAGCACAGTAGGAAGCAGCCCAACACTTCAAACAAGGCCCACCACTTTACAATTGGCGACTCCACTAAGGAGTTGGGAAATAGATAGTGGCAAAGCACAATATCCCTCACAGACAATACCACCAAAGTCCAGAATGACACGAAACATGAGTGTCGTGCCCTCACAAGCAGAGTCCAGGCCAACAACGCCTTACCAACAGCAGCCTAACCGAACGGAAGGTGCCAATAGAATGGGGGCTGATCCTCAGCCACAGCCAAGAATTCCCACGGACAATGCCAATACTTTCATTGAAGTATTGCAGTCGCTACAGCACTCGTAGGAACAAATGATGGAAGAAATCCGTCAACTAAAAGCAGACAAGTTGAAAGAAAAGGGGAGCCAGCATGTCCCAGAGCATGCGACAGACAAAGAGGAAATGCTGGCCCTGCAGAATGCAGAGTAATGCTTCATTACTATAGTAGAGGTAGCAACTCTCCTGGAATAGGGGAGAGCTAGAGCACCTAAAGAAAGATTCTATGCACGAAGACCTTCTTACCCACTAAGGGTATTCAGCAAGCCATACCCTGAAAGGTATGAGCCACGGGCCTTTGCCCAGTATGATGGCAGGAAAGGAAGTGCCGTCGAACATGTGAGCAAGTTCATCGATACTCTCGGTCCCTATGTAGCAGATGAGGACCTATGTCTTCGAGAGTTTTCCAAATCGCTATGTGACCGGGCGTACACCTGGTACATAGGCCTAAAGTTAGGATCCATCCCAACCTGGGATGATATGGTGGACGTAATCTGCACAAAATACTTCCATGGAGAAGAAACAGTGACGCTTTCCACCTTGCAAGTGACCAAGCAAAGAAGCGGAGAAGATTTGATGGAATACATCAAGAGGTTTAGGGACATAGCACTCGACTGCTATGACCATTGTGAAGAAAGAACCTTAGTAGAAATGTGCATGACCAACATGATCTAGGAATACAAAGCAGTCCTAGAAAATCTAGAAATTTCCCAATTTGCACAACTGTTGCAGAAAGCCAGGAAGACAGCCCAATCTGTAAAACCAAGCTCAGATAAAAGAAACGCCCCGCAGGCTATGGTAGTGTCCACTGGAGAGCAGAGAAGGAAAACCGAAGGGAGGGAATATGATACGCCCCCGCCCATACCATGTACCCCAAAGGAACTGGATGTGCTGCTAGATAAATGGATAGCAGACGGAATCTTTAAGCCCAACCAGATTTCCAGATAGCCCACAGAGGAAGAAAGGAGAGACCCACGCTTCTGCCACCTACACAACTATGTATAATATCCCACCGCAGAATGCTGGGCGCTCCGTAGATTGGTGCACTACAGGATTAAAGAAGGGACTCTGGAGTTGACTAAGGAGGAGATCCAAAGAAACCCACTCTCGAATCACAAGGGAAAGGGTGTAGCAGCAGTGGTAATATGCACAGACCCAGGATAGGACGAGGAGGAGAACCCGGCCCTGTCTGCACAGCAGTTACCACCCTACAGCAAAGCGCCAAATTCAAAAATTTGTTTGATCAGTTGGGACTCACAGCAAAGGAAAGGAAGATAGCCACAGAGGCTTTGGTGAGCATTGCCTCCGGGTCAGGAGTAGAATGTTTATCAGCAGAAATCCCGCATAACAAAGCCCTCTTACAGGAATCAACCGAGATCACTTTTAACGATGAGGATATGGAGGTGGGATACCCAGATTACAGGAGGCCCCTCTATTTAGCAGCATTAATAAATCAAATCCCCATCAAGAGGGCCTTGGTAGATACAGGTGTTTCCGTAAACCTTATTCCATTGAGCACCTTACAAGCGGCAGGAATTTCGAAAAGAAAGATCCAAGGATGCCCAATGGAAGTAACAAGGTTCGGTGGAAGGGGCGAATACACTGTAGGCCACATCCAACTGTGGTTGAAAGTAGGCCTCATAGCTTCTTTAGCTCATTTCCATGTGGTAAGAACAGAAGTATCCTATCATGTGCTTTTGGGAAGGCCCTGGTTGCATAAACACCGATTGGTCCCGTCCACTTATCACTAGTGTGTGAAATGAAGATTGAATGGCAGGATGATATGTATAGTCGCAAACCCCTTGCCATTCGAGCAGGTAGAGGCTCACCTAGTGGAAACTATGTTCTATGACCAATGGGCTCCGTCTAGGGAAAGCTCAGTATGAAAGCCACGAGGTACCATCGTACCTAAGTGGGAAGACGTCCAAAGTGACCTAGAACCTGATCTAAGGGAGTTGGTAGCACGAAAGAAGAAAAGAAAAGAAGCGCCCGCCACAGAATCAGATGACACGCCCCAATGCTTTAGGGTCTGAGGCCCTGATGGCAGGATTATGTACAAGTTATGAAGGCGCACGGGGCCCACAAGTGAGATACGAGCGGGCCCCACCCAAGAATGGCAGCACGGGAGTTTGGCGTGTTATGCCGCTCAAGAAAGTTTGAAAAAAGAGGAAGAGAAGGATAGGGAAGTTGTGGCAAGAGAAGAATTGGAAGAAGTTGACCTAGGGTCTGGTTCACAAGAACCAAGGCCTATCTCAATTAGTGCAAGCCTGACAGAAAAGGAGAAATCAGAGCTGATACTACTGTTGAAAGAGTTCAAAGACTTCTTCGCATGGGATTACAGTGAAATGCCAAGATTAGTGGCCCAGCCTGCCAGGACATTTCACAAAGAAATAGAAGGGCAGATAGTCAAAGAAGTACAGAAATTGCTGGCCGCAGAATTCATCAAGCCTATTCAACACCCTCGCTGGCTATCCAACATAGTACCAGTAAAGAAGAAGAACAGCCAGATAAGATGTTGCGTAGATTTCAGAAATCTCAACAAAGCCTGTCCGAAGGACGAATTCCCATTGCCAAACATGGATTTACTAATAGATTCTGCGGCAGGAAGCGCCATGTTTTCATTCATGGATGGGTTCAACGAGTACAATCAGATTAGGATGGCACCAAAGGATGCGGAGAAAACTGCTTTCAGAACACCCATGGGCAACTTCTACTACACGGTGATGCCCTTCGGGTTGAAAAACGCAAGTGCAACTTACCAACGAGCAATGACTGCCATATTTCACGACATGATGCATCAGGAACTAGAGGACTACATGGATGACATAGTGGTTAAATCACAGAGGAGGGAAGAACACTTCTACGTGTTAAAGAAGGTATTCGAAAGATGCAGAGCCTTTAAGTAAAAAATGAACCCTCTCAAGTGCGCATTTGGGATGTCCTCTGGGAAATTCCTGGTTCACAGCAGGGGAATAGATATGGACCCGGCCAAAGCCACGGCCATAGCAACTATGAGACCTTCGGTCACGGTAAAGGAGTTAAAGAGTTTCTTAGGAAAAGTCTCATATATTCGGAGATTCATCCCTAGGTTGGCATCAATCACTTCTGCTTTCACCAAGCTGCTCAAGAAGGGGCAAAGTTTTGAATGGGGGGAAGCGCAGCAGACGGCCTTCAAGAGGCTACAGCAGATCATGATGAACCTCCCCACGGTGCAGGCCCCTATCCACAAAAAACCATTGCTACTTTACCTGGCCACCAACTCGTGTGCCATTGATGCATTAGTCGCCCAAGAGGATGGAGGCGGCGTTGAACAACCAGTGTACTACATCAGCCGCGCCTTAAAAGATGCAGAAACTCGTTATCCAAGGGCGGAAAGGGCATGCCTGTCTATTGTGTAAGCTTCGCAGAGGTTGCACCATTACTTCTTGGCCTACGAAGTATGGTTGATGACTAAGTCCCACGCTATCAAAGCTCTACTGCAGCAATTGATCCTCTCTGGCAGAATATCCCAATGGTTGCTACAATTGTCACAGTACGACTTGAGAATGGGGACACTTAGGGTGGTGAAAAGCCAGGCTATAGCGGATTTATTGGCACAGTTTCCAGGAGAGGAAGAATTCCCGCTGAATGATAAAGTTCCACGGGAAGTAGCAATGGCAGAAGAGGTCAGAGAACAATAGGTAATGAAATTTGATGGGTCTTCTACCACCCAATCTGGAGGGGTGGGAGTAGTGTTGTATCATGAGGAAGACGAGGCAGTGGCGCTATTGTTCAAACTAGAATTCCCCTGTTCAAACAATACGGCAGAATACAAAGCCTACCTAATTGGGCTAGCCACAGCTCTCGAAATGGGAGTTAAACATTTAAGGGTGTTGGGTGATTCGAACCTAGTCATCTGCTAGACCAAGTGAAACTTCTCCTTAAAATAGCCCAGCCTAGCCTCATACAGAGCAATGGCCCAGAGGATGGAAGAAAAGTTTTCAACCTTCGAAATAGAGCATGCTCCAAGGAACGAAAACCGGTTTGCGGACGCATTAGCTGCACTGGAGTCACAAATAATTTTCAAAGGGGATAGCACCAGGATAGAAGTCAGCAAAAGGAAAGAATCCATTATTGAGGTGTTGAAGGAAAGGTTCCAAGAGGAACAGTGCGAAGGGGATTGGCGGACCTCTATAAGGGAGGCCTTGATGAGAGGAGAAGACGCCGCAAGATTAAAGATACTAAAAGATTACGCTCTAGTGAGAGAGGAGTTATTCAGATGCGTGGGGCAGGAGGAGGCCTAGAGAAAGTTGAAGGAAGTACATGACAAGACTTGCGGGTCTTGCGAGGAGGTCAGCCTTTACCGTAGACTTCAAAGGGCAGGCTTCTACTGGCCAAGTATGGGTAAATATGTAGATTAAGCCCAAACCCAGTGTAGGACCTGCCAGCTCGCGGCAGATAGAGAGGAAAGCTACACTATGTTCATCAGCGAGGATAGGAGAAACCCATTTATACAATACTTAACAGAAGGCATCCTGCCACAAAAGCACAGTGAAAGATATAAGCTTAAGAGGTTGACGACACGTTACTTTTTGCATAACATGGTCCTTTTCAAAAAAGGGTACGATGGGGACCCTTTAAGGTGTTTGGGCCCTGAAGAAGCAAGAGAAATGATAAAAGAAGTACATTCAGGAGAATGTGGGGAACACTAGGGGAAGAAAAAGCTCTACAGATGCCTGCTGCAGATGGGCTACTACTGGCCTACCATGAAAAGAGATACGGCAGAAATTGTGAAAAAGTGCCACAGTTGCCAAGTACAAGCCAACTTGATTCACACCCATCCGCAGAATTTACATAGCATGGTCACCCCATGGCCCTTCCACACTTGGGGGCTTGACTTAGTGGGACCAGTTAACCCACCATCGCGTGGATACATATGGATACTAGTGGCTACAGAGTATTTTACTAAGTGGGCAGAGGCAGTACCACTCCGTAAAGCCACAGGAGGAGCAGTGGCAAACTTCATCAAGGAGAATATAATTGTAAGGTTTGGGATGCCCCGCAGGATCATCAGTGACAATGGCACACCATTTGTCAACAGTGACGTAAGGAAAATGTTAGAGTTCTACCAAGTCAAACACCACCGGTCATCGCCTTATTACCCTCAAGGGAATGGGCAAGCAGAGGCAACAAACAAGACTCTCATAAAGATTATCAGTAAGATGAGCCAAGAGTATACTAGAGGATGGGCGACGCACCTGCCAGACGCTCTTTCGGCTTATAGAAATTCACCAAAGTCAGCCACAGGCTTCTCACATTTTTCCTTGGTCTACGGAACTGAGGTAGTAAGCCCAGCCGAAATAATGACTCCATCCCTGAGAGTCATGCAGATGCAAGAAAAAGAAAAGGAAGGAGAAGTCTTTGCGGCAGAAAGGTGTGAAGATCTAGAAGGAGTTGATGAAAAGAGAGAAAAAGCCCAGGAGCGCAGTCGCAGATACAGACAAAAGATGACTGAAGCCTATGGCAGGTTGACCAAAGAGAGAGTATTCGCGGAAGGACAACTTGTGTTAAAAGTGGCAGACTATGTCAGGCGAGGCATGGCAAGACCATCTAAGTTTGCATCGAAGTGGGAATGACCCCTTATGATAAGGGAAGCGCATCAAAGTGGGTATTACCGTCTAACTCAAATGGATGGCAGAGACTTAATGGATCCCATCAACGGGAAGTGGCTAAAACGTTATTATGCCTAGGGAGAAAAGTTATGTAGTTGTCCCTTTCTTTTGGCCTGTTAAAAAACTTTTATGTTTCCTTTATTTTTTTTCCTTCTTTCAAGTGACTATGGCGCAAAACAAAATTGTAACGTGCTTTCATGAATATGTAATGGAAAAGTACGAAGTATTAGCACTCTATGTCATAGCAATAGTAAAAGTAGTAGCAAAGTGTAGCATCATAATTACAAACCCAAAATGTGGCAAAAACACACCAAATAAGTGCTATAGGAAACATATAAGTGTCCTGGATGAAGTAATAAGAGAAAGAAAAAGAAAAAAGGAAACTGCATCATCATCAACGGAGTCCGAAAATGAGAGTTTGATCTCCAAGACGGCTAGGCCCCCCAAGGCTAGAAAGAAGGCGCTCGCGACGACCTTCCAAGTCTGCCACCTCCTTCTTCAGGATTTCAATCCGTGCATCAAAGGCATCAACAGCTGGCTGAACTCTCTTCATAAAAAGGGCTCGGGCAACCTCACGGAGATGATCTAGAATAAACTCCATAGAAAAGCCCACACTGATAAGCTCCTGAATCGTGGCCCTCCACTGCAGGATCTTCTCGGTAGAGACAATGTCAACAAAATTATGCTCAACTTTGTTCATCACGTTCCCCAACATCTTAAAGAAGTGCTCCCTAGTTGAACGGCCAAGGCGGAATCCCTACATAAAATCACCACGGCTGCTATAGATCATCACCAAGTGAGAAACACAATCCTCGGGGACTCGGAAGCCATGGAAATCCACATAAGGAGGCCTAGAACCCCAAAAGTCTGTAGGACCAAGGTCATTGACCTCAGGCTGATCAAAGCAGGTGAAAAAGGCTGTAGCTTCACTCACAGGGTCCGGGATGGTGGCAGAACTACTGCCCACCTCAAACTGAGAAGGGGCAGTGAGAAGTGGACCTATCAAGAGAGCACGAGGCGAAGTGAGAAGCCGTGATCTGGAAAGGACAAACCCAAAAAAATGGAGGAGAAGATAAAGGGGAAAGGAAACCTACTAGGGCCAGCAGGAATGGGGGCTGTGGGAACGGCAGAAACAAACATTGCAGGTGCGGCAGAAACAGGTGCAAAAGGTGCGGCATGAATGGGTGCTATGGGTACGGCAGAAACAGGCATCCCTACGTCTGCTGCAATTCCTAGCCCCTCAAAGGTCTTTGCAAACAAGGAAATAAACGTATAACTAAAGGGGAGAACGCAGCAAGGAGCAACGCAAATACATATGTACGAGGAAGAGGTAACAAAAGAAGAAAAAACTGAACTTAGCAGAAAAGGGGGGAAGACACATACCCATGAATTCAGGCTCGGGTGGAGCACTCTCCTCTTTGTCAGAATCAGAAATCCTGTTCTTCAGGGTAGGCTCGTCGTCAGGCTCCTCAAGAATGTCCTCAGACCCCTCGGACGATAAGTCTGTGTTAGGCCCACGCGTAGCAGAACTGGGAATGGAGGAAGGAGTAACCACTAGAGAAGAACCATCACTCACAGCCTTGGATAGAGCTGCGAAGGGGTCACTGTTAGAAATGACAAGGGGCAGAATAGGGGAAGCAGCCTCGATCTGAACAGCATCAGGAGAAATAACTCCCTCTGGAGGAGTGAGTGTCTCGGCAGAAATAGGTATGGTCTCACTAACCCCCTCAGTATGAGTACCCTCTTCTCTGGGTATCGACTCGGTGGGAGGGGTAAGAGCCTCGGCAGGAACTCCATGTGCAGCGGCAGAAGGAGTGGGTGTTGCAAATGCTACATCAGCCCCATCAAAAAAGCTTTCCATGGATACACCCATGGAAGCAGAGAGCTCCTCGGCAGTAGGGTGATAAATGGAGAGAGGTTGGGGCTCCTCCTAAAAATATATATATATATATATAAATACATATGAGAAGACCAAAGGAGCTTTTAACTGCATAAGAAAAACATGTGGCAGAGGGAGCACGTGCAAAGAAAAGTAAGGGAAGAAAAGAGATGTACCTCAGACTCAGGCTCATCAAGTAAAATGGGGCGGGAGACTGACACATCCTCTTTGTGCTTGGACTGTAAAGAAAGAAAAAAGTAGAGAACAAAAGATAAAGTTGGAGAGAAAAGTCAGTGAGTATGATTAGCCACAGAAAAGTCAAAGAATATATATAATACAAGGCAGAATCAGAGATAACTTACTCTCTGCTCAGCGGCAGACGCGAGATGCGGGGTTGTCTTTCTCTTGCTGCCCCGTGTATTGCTGGTAGGAGGAGCATCTGTAGGTGGCCGTGGGGTAGCAGGCTTGGGCTTACTTGTAGACTTAAGCTTGGCAGGACCTTTCTTACTCGGGGCAGAAATGTTTATCACTTTAACCTTTTTCTCCCAACTTGGAGGATAATCACTACTGTGCCAATGCCACCCTCTTTTCTCCTCATCCCACTCAAAGATGGCAGACCGGTTCTGTTTCCTGGCATATGCTAACACGGACTTGGAGGGCAGGAGCAATCGAGGATTAGCCGAAATAACCATACTGAGCCCATCAGGAGGAATAAGGGAGAAACCACGACTACCCACTAGCTCTTGCTCGAACGAAGTCATCACTGCTTGCCAATACCCATACATGGCAGGAGTACAAAGGCCCTCCCTCAGTGAGCCAGGAACAGTAACTGCACTAAAACACTGCCTCCAAAATTCAAAGGCGATGTTCCGCAGAAAAGGTCGAACCAAAGTAGGGGACTCCATAAGAAAAGAGAGGTCATCAAGAATGTCCTGATCTAACCCAAACTGTCTTCTCACTCGGTTGGCAGGATAATAAACGAACCTGATGCCTTCATCGGCTAAGTAAGGCAACCATCTAGCATTGGTGGCCGCCAAGTAAGTAATTCCCGTCTCATCAAAACTGGCCAAGGGAGTAGTAGTCCCGGCAGTATCAACAAACAAACCCATTGCAGAATCTATACATGTATAACCCGTACCCAAGTTTCTGTAAGCTCTCCAGGAAAAACTAACACCTTCATCAAAAGACTCAACGACAGAATAACCAATAGGCTTCAAACCAAACCAATGGAAAACCAGCGGAAAATCGGACTCAAACCTGCCACAGAAATCAGTAATTACCCTTAGACATGATTGATACTTTTCTTTAGCAAAATGGAAGGGCCTACTCTTTGACAAATGCTTGGCACAATGCTCGTATAATAGGAGTTGCAAAATGGTATTGTGGACGGAGGAGGTAACTATATGGCAGGAGCCTACCTGGCTCTCATCACTCCACAGGATGTCTAATTGGACATACAAATGCCCCAGGAACATAGGGGCCAGCGGCAAACTGACCCCAGCAGATATCTTGATGGCTAAATGGAAGTATAAAGGCTTTATGGCATAATAGGGGTGGGACCCAAAGATAAACTTGCAAAGCCAAAACGCGACAAAAGCCGCACGGCGGGCAGCCACAGAAAATTTAGAAGAAGAACTAACCCAATATGACAGCTTGGCATTCCTGGTCATCCTTTTCTTCAATTCGGTCTCAATGGCCTCTTCCTCTGGAGAAAGTTCTAGAGTGGCAGGATCGACGTCGCCAAGGATGGGCAAAAGTAACTGGTTGCCACGTCTTCAAGGGTAACGGGTGAGTTCGCTGCATGAGAAAAAGAAGGTATGGGTGGTGGAACAAATGCCCCAGGAACATAGGGGCCAACGGCAGACTGACCCCTGCAAATATCTTGATGGCTAAACGGAAGTATGAAGGATTTATGGCGTAATAGGGGTGGGACCCAAAGACAAACTTGCAAAGCCAAAACGCAACAAAAGCCGCACGGCAGGCAGCCACAGAAAATTTAGAAGAAGAACTAACCCAATATGACAGCTTGGCATTCCCGGTCATCCTCTTCTTCAATTCGATCTCAATGGCCTCTTCCTCTGGAAAAAGTTCTAGAGTGGCAGGATCGGCGTCGCCAAGGATGGGCAAAAGTAACTGGTTAGCCACGTCTTCAAGGGTAATGGTGAGTTCGCCGCATGAGAAAAAGAAGGTATAGGTGGTGGTACACCACCAGCGGACCAAGTGGCGAAGGTTGTAGAGGTCCCGGAAGTTGGAAATGCAGCAAGATGAGACGATGGCCTTCAAAACACCGGCCTCGCTGCAACAACCCCATGAAACCCATATCGGATAACTCACTATCTACCCATTCTCTCCAACCCGAGGTGGTACTCGACCCAAATTCGAAATGGATAGGCACAGGGAGCAAAATACCTTGGTGAATGACTAGATCGGGGAACGAGGAAGCCAACGGGGCCCAAGAAATATCGGGGTTTCGCCGACTGAGGGCGAGCCACACACGGCCTGGCGGCGACGGCACATAATCGCCGGGAATCTTTGGGAAATGAGAGTGGATGTCGTACCATGGATCGATTAAAGGGCGCATTCACTGTCGGTGTTGTGCCGTGCTTCTTCCTCATTGGAGTGTTTCGACTCAGAATGCTCTGCCTCCTCGACTACGTCAAGTGTGGCAGGAGGGTCGAAAATGGCCTATTTCACTTTACGGCAGGAGGAGCCTTGGCTTTTCACCGGCGCCATAGTATGAAGGCTTGATCGGAGTAAATGGGTGTGGGTATCTGAGAAGAAGAAAATAGTGAAGAAAGGGAGGCAGAGAGAATGTGTTCTTTGGAAAAGAAAAAGTTTGTGTCTAAAATGTGGAAAGACTCCTCCTTAAATACCCAGGTCATTAATACCGGCACGATGGGAGGCGATGGGTCAGCCATCAGAATGGAATGAAATTAATGAAACGGCAGCTATATTTTAAAATAACTGCTAAACTGGGAAATTCGAAGAGACAACACTGTTCGCTGCAGGAAAAGGAATATATATATATATATATATATATGAGAAGGGGTCCACTGTTTAAAAAGGCCCGTGAAGGAAAAGAAAGAAGAGAGGTAGAAAGGACAAGAAGGTCTTTTTATTCACATATGAATCGCAAGAACGCTTCATATGTTTAGGGGGCTATATATTGAGGGTCATTTTCGAGAATCCAAGTAGAAAGAAGGAAGCCCAACAACAAGGGCAGCAAAGGGTTGGCAAACAGAAGGCAAAACCATTAGGCCCAAGTGGCAGGAATAATGGACCGCAGGCCCATGAAATAAACAAATGGGCCTTGAGGAGGCAAATGGGCTTAAAGAAGCCCGGAAAGAGAGAAATAGCATACCCATGGGCAGTATATGATATAGAAAAGTGAGAATGGGCCACCGTAGGCCCAAAGTAATGCAAACAAAGAAAGTAAGGGGTTAATGGCAGGCTCATAAACCCCAAGGATGAGAATAAGTTAATTGGGCCAAGGAAGCCCAATGAAGTTAGTAAAAGTCCATGGGAAAGCAGAATTAGTAAAAGGGCCAAGGAAGCCCAAAGAAAGCAAATGGGCCAAGGATGCCCAAGAGAAAAACAAAAGGGACACAGGAGCCCATAAGTAGGAGAACCACTGGCCATGCTAAGCCACTAGGGGAAAGAGTAAAACGGAAAGCCTAAAGAGGCCCAGTAGGATTGAGTCGTTACAGTAGGAATGATTGAGTAATATGGCAGGAAATGAGGGCAATCAAGAAATAGGCCGAAAGAAATGTAAGGCCCAGTATCAAATAAAGCCCAACCCCTGAGGGGAGAGGGAAATCAAAAAGCAGCTCACATAAAAGGTCAAAAAACATACAACAGACTGTGCAGGCAAGCCTTCAGACCGTTGCGGACAAGTGAGCAGCAGGCAGATTTTGGACACATATGGAAAGGAGGCATGCGCAAGGCCCAGGCACCCCCAGCCTGTACCCAGCCAATACAGGACATGGTGAGGTCATGGGTCAGAGGTAAGAGGGCATGGTTTAGTGGTGGGGAGAGGGGAAAAATCTATTTTGAGGTTCCTGCTCAGGCTCTTTTGGGGGAAGTGTCCTGCTGGGATGGCATACTACCCAAAAGAAGCAAGCTGAGTTGGAACCACTAGGTGCATGCCATGAGAGATAGGGAGAGAGAAAGAACCCAGACCGTAGCAGGAAAGGGTGCCACGGCAGACAAACAAATAAAATACCCTTCTTTGTCTGGTGATGGGGGGTGGCATACAGACGGACCAATGGTGGTTGGCAAGTACATCCAGACCAGACAAAGGTGGTTAAGGGCTAAAACAGTAAAATCGGGTCACGGCAGGCACTATAAAATGAGACCCTTGTCGTGAACAAGAACAACAACAACGGGAGGGGGGAAACCATGACTAAGAAATTGAAATTCAAAAAGGAACACCAGGAAACAGAAAAGAAACGAGTGGGAGGGGAAGAAAGGAAAAGAGAAAAACCAAAAAGAAAATAGATAAAGAGTTAGCATGGCAGGCATGCACCAATAGATTGATTCCCTCTCTCCCTCACAAAATCCTGCTCTCTGTCAAAACTAAAAGGAGTCCCTTGCGCATCAACCATTCAGGTTCGTTTCCCTCAGGATAGTTAATTTCCACGGCAGGACTTACTTAGGAGATTAATTGCGTTGAGAAGAAACGTTCTTTCCTCTCTGGTTTTGCTCCTGCGGACCAGACTTAATTTGACTTCCTTATCTTCTGATTAGTCCGCATATATTACCATTTGCTCCTTTTGTTCCTTTTTGTAAAAGAAATTATTATTACTATGATGTCTCTTGAGTAGGGACTATTTAGTCATTTTCTATTAAGTAATCAGAAACTTTATTTTGTTATTATTACCACGTCTGTCTGCCGCAATTTATCCGAAACAGCTCTGCTTGCCGCAAACGTGTTCCTGGCAAGCAAGGCATAGTCTGCGCGCAAGCCGGACCAAATTGAGTTGCAGTTGGACCGGTTCCAACTCCCTTATCCAGAAAACTTGGGCCTAGTGCAACAGGAAGCAACCCAACACTTCAAACAAGGCCCACCACTTTACAATGATATCCGGCCAGAAGAGAGACTGTTAAAAATATCCAATAACTGTCCATTGTTACTTAAATACCCCATCTTTTTAAGTCTTTCTCTTTTTCATTTTTTTTTTCCTGGTATTACAAATAATTTATACAAATCATGGATGTTGTCCGTGGATAAAATGACGATGAGGGTCAGATCTTCTAGGATTCAATCGACTGGGCTGCTCATTCTGCGGATTTTTTTTTTTTTGGGTACTTCCTGCCACATTTAGCCTGACTGCTTCCTTCGCAACCAAATTAAGGCCTGCGCCAACAGGCTTAGGTTTCTTCTCCCTATTTATAGTTGGCCTGAGCTGACTCGCTTTGGTCCTTGTATATACAAGTAGGACCAAGATAATGAACACCGAGGACATCAAGCTAGTCATTAGAACTATGGAGTCTAAGAATGTAGTTTTTTTTTTTTTTCACTTTTATGGCTCTAATATTAACTACAAACTATGGGACTTCCTGGTCCTGCATCTCATTAGATAAATGCGAAGGGTCTCGCTCTATGTGCATGTAAACCTATAATGCTTAACCAGTTACTTTCAAGATGAGTGAGAGCTAGGGTTGGCCTAAAACATAATGTTGGGCAGACTAAGCATTACATACGGTTTTCCAATTAAAAAGAGGTCTCATTTAGGTTCATCCAAACGCCAAATGATGCTTCTTAAGTATGTCCCTTCCTGGTATTGAATAATAAAGGAACAGAGCAATAGAATCAAAGTTTGATGTCAGTGCCTTGAATATATGTTCCATCAAGGATAGCCACCAGACCAGGATTAGGCACTACTTGACTATACAGCAACTAATTTCTTTACCAAAAATGCCAACGTATACGTTTAAATAATGGACTTCACAGTCGACCAAGTGACCTCACATGGATAGCACTATATAAGTCGGTTGAATAACTTAATGTTCTAAAAAGTAGAAACGTTCAATAGATAAGTGCTCTTCTTCTTATTGCCGGTGTCAGTCGGCGGTTAGATAAGCACAACATCGCCAGCAGTACTATCTAGCTCGCTGTCATGACTCATGGGATGGTGCGTGCATCAAACATATTTTATATATATAAATATAAATATATATATTTATATATATCATAAATGAGAGAAAAATTCAATTAGATTCTAAATTGGATTTCAATTGTATACTAATTTTGTGTTTGTGCCTAATTAATTTTTATAAAATTTTGTGCTAGTGAGTTATTGGATGCAAAATATTAAGAGTCTAATATTCATGAAAAAAATAAATAAATAAAAAATAAAAAGGAAAAGAAAAAGATCTTATTGGCTTAGAAATAGAGAAAGATTCCATTGGATTTTTGGGAATCAGTTCTTTTTGGGCTCTCTTGATACCAAGAAGTTCTGCCTTAAGATTGGTCTATTTGCATGCGTTTTTAAATGGACTATCACGGGTTATTTAGCGAGGTGTAATCTGGCTTTCATTTTACATATAATAAAAAAAATTAAATATTAATTGAATTATACAATTGGAGGAAATGATTACATAAATAATGTCATGCACAATTCAACAACTTTAACCCTCTAATTTATTAAAACCAATTAAACATGAGATGGAAGAAATATTTATTCATTTATATATATAAAAGCATGCACCTATTCATTTAATACAAGATGCTAAACTTTTTCAACTCTCCATGTTTTACTATTCCATTCTATAACTTTACCAATTAGTAAAGGTCTTTTTATTTATTTAGTTATATATATTATATTAAATTTCAACGAACTCTATGGGCCAATTCTATTTAATTCGCATTTGAAACCACTTCCAATCCATTTAAAACTTATCTATATTTTCTTATAAGAAAAAACCTATGATTAGTTCAAACAAAAATTTCAATGAAAATTTTAATTATGACCTCAAAAATCGGTTGTTCATATCTTCTTTGAAAATTTTAAACATGAGATAAATTTATAGCATAAAAATAAAAAAATTAAATTGAAAAACAACTATATATATATATATATTGTAAGAACTGAATTTGGAGGCCTATGGTGGGCCTTTTTTGCAATGTTGGGCTGGGCTGCCTCTTACTGTACTGGGCCCAAGTGTTCTGAGTAAGGGAGTTGAGACCGGTCCAATTGCAACCCACTTTGGTTTGGCTTGTGCACAAACTATGCCTCGTTTCCCAGGAACTTCGTTCATATGCCCATGGCAGGCGAAGCTACTTCGGATGAGTCATGGCAAGTAGACATGATAATAATAATAAAAGAAAGTACTTTTGCCTTTAGACAAAGTGAATAAATAATTCCCAATTAGAATGATAATCATAATGATAAGAAAAGCCTTGTAAAGAAAATGGTGGAAATAAGTAGATAAGACATGAGTTATCAAAAAGAAAGAAAAAGATCAATCTGCTATGCCAAGCTATGTCACAGGACCAAGACCAAGAAGGGAACCATTCTCCTCAACGTGAATAATCTCCCAGGGAAAATCCTGCTGTAGAAATTAATCACTTTGAGGGAAGCGGACCTGAATGGCTTGTGCCCAAAAGAATCCTTTGTCTTTAGTAGAGAGCAGGGCTTGTAGAGGGATAGAGGGGATCAACCTATTGGTGCATGCCTGCCATTCTATCTCTCTGTTTTCTTTCGTTGTTTCTAATTTTTCTTTTCTTTTTTTCCTTTTCTCTTCTTTTCTCAGTGTTTGCTTCAGTGTTGTGATTTCTTCCTAGAGGTTACTATTACCGTGATTCTTCCCCTCCTGCTGTGCACGGCAAGGGTCCTTTATATAGTGTCTGTCGTGACTGGCTTTTACTATTTTAGCCTTAAACTACCTTTGTCTGGTCTGGGTGTCCTTACCGACCACCACTAGCTTGTCTGCCGCTCAGCCAACACCACTTGTCTATGCTGGCCGTGCCACTCCCCATCACCAGACAAAGAAGACTATTTTGTTCTTTTGTTTGCCGTGGCACTCTTACCTGCTATGGTGTGGGTGCTTTCTCTCTCTCCATCCCTCATGGCATGCACCTAGTGGTTCCAACTCATCCTTACTTCTTTTGGGCGGTATGTCATCCTAGCAGGACATTTCCCCCAAAAGAGTCTAAGTAGGA
The DNA here is from genome assembly GCA_030021035.2 of Notholithocarpus densiflorus. Taxonomy (NCBI): domain Eukaryota; kingdom Viridiplantae; phylum Streptophyta; class Magnoliopsida; order Fagales; family Fagaceae; genus Notholithocarpus; species Notholithocarpus densiflorus. Next base: position 3,963,066 of record JARYZH020000030.1, read on the forward strand.
ACCCCGGAATAGGTTTTATCCTCTCCCCACCGCCTAACCATACCATCTTACCTCTGACCTATGACCCACCACCTCTTGTATTGGCTGGGTACAAGCTGGTGAAGTCTGGGCCTTACGTGTGCTCAACTTTTGCGTGTGTCCAAGACTTGCCCGTTGTGTTTGCCGTGGTCTAGAGGCTCCTCTGCACATTCTGCCGCCCATCCTTGACATCTTATGGCGTGAGCTACTTTCTGATTCCTCATTCTTTATGGCCCACTCCTTTTAAGGGCCGGACTTTGCTTGATTGTGGGTTTTTCTTCCTTCAGTCTACCCTTTTACTCATTTCTGCAGTTTTGCTACCATTTCCTTCCGTTTCATTTTGCCATTCCTGCTGTGATGTTATTTGACCCCAGCTTGCTGGGCTTCTTTGGGCCTGTTGCTTTTTCTTCTCTCAATGACTCAATATGGTCATTTGGGCCTTGTATTACATTGCTTGTGGGCTCTTTTGTCTCATTTATTTCCACTTGGGCATCCTTGGCCCATTTGCTTTCCTTGGACTTCCTTGGCCCTTTTCTTAACTCTGCATTCCTATGGGATTTTGCTAACTCCTTTGGGCTTCCTTGGCTCAATTACCTTATCCTCAACCCCTTACTTTCTTTTCTTGCATTACTTCGAGCTTGTTGTGGCCCATTCTCACTTTTCTACATCACATACTGCCCATGGGTTTGCTACTTCTCTCTCTCTGGGCTCCTTTAGGCCCATTTGCTTCCTCAAGGCCCATTTGTTTATTTCATAGGCCTGTGATCCATTATTCTTGCCGCTTGGGCTTAATGGTTTTTCTATCCACTTACTAACTCTTTTCTGCCCATGTTGCTGGGCTTCTTTTTTCTACTGGGCTTCCCAAAATGAGCATCAACATTTAGCCCCCTGAGCATATGAAGCGTTCCTGCGGTTCATATGTGAATAAAAGACTTCCCTATCCTTTCTGTCTTTCCTTTTTCTTTTCCTTCGTGGGCTTTTTCGAATAGTGGACCCTAACTTATACATATGTATATATTTTTCTTGCCATGAACAGTGTTGTTTCTTCGAATTTCCCAGTTTAGTAGTTATTCTGAAATGCAGCTGTCGTTTCATTAATTTCATCCCTCATCTAATGGCTGACCCATCGTATCCTTTCATGCTGGTATTACTGACGTTGGTATTTAAGAGAAAATCCCTTCATACTCCAAACACAAACATCTTCTCCCTTTCCAACACAAACACTTTCTCTGTTTCCCTTTCTTCACCGTGTTCTCCTTCTCAAACACTTTCATCCTTTTACTCTGATCAACCACTGCACCATGACTCCGGCGAAAGGCCAAAGTTCTTCCCGCCGTAAGGGAAAAGAGATTGTCTCTGATCCTCCCGCTGTATGCGATGTAGGCGAAGAGGCCGTGTATTCCGAATCGGACCATTCCAACAAGGAGGAAACGCAGCGTGCCCTTGATAGTGAATGCGCTCCTCTTATAGATCTTTGATACGATATCCATGCCCATTTCCCAAAAGTTCTCGGTGATTACACACCGCCGCTGCCGGGCCATGTGTGTCTTGCTCTTTGATGTTGCAATACAGACATTTCTTGGGCTCCATTGGCTTCCTCAATCCCCGACCTTGTCACTTGCCAAGGCACTTCACTCCCCGTGCCCATTCACTTCGAATTTGGATCAGGCACTGCTTAGGGTTGGAAGGAATGGGTGGATAGGGAGTTATCCAACGCGGGCTTCATGGGGTTGCTACAGCAGGCCGGCGTATTGAAGACTATTGTTTCATCCCGCTGTTTATCTAACTATAGGGACCTCTTCAACCTCTACCATTTGGTCCGTCGGTGGTGTACCACCACTCACACTTTATTCTTCTCCTGCGGTGAGATCACCGTGACTTTAAAAGATGTAGCAAATCAGTTGCTTTTACCCATCCTTGGTGATGTTGATCCTGGCGCTTTAGAGCTTTCCCCGAAAGAAGAGGCCGTGGAGGCCGAGTTAAAGAAAAAGATGAGTGGCAATGCGAAGTTGTCATTTTGGGTTGGTTCCTCTTCCAAGATCTCCGATGCTACTTGCTGTGCGGCCTTCATCACGTTCTGGCTTTGTAAGTTTATCTTTGGCTCTTATCCCCACTATGCTGTGAAGCCTTTATATTTTCGATTATCTATTAAGATTTCTATCGGGATAAGTCTGTCATTGGCTCCCATGTTCTTAGGACATTTGTATGTTCAGTTAGACATTCTGCGGAGCGATGAGAATCAAGCAGGCTCTTGCCACATAGTCACTTCTTCTGTTCACAGTACTATTCTGCAGCATTTGTTGTATGAGCGTTGTGCCAGGCACTTGGCGAAGTGTAGGCCCGTCCGTTTTGCTAAGGAAAAGTATCAGTCGTGCCCGAGAGTCATTATTGATTTCTGTGGTAGATTTGAGTTTGACTTTCCATTGGCTTTTCGTTGGGTTGGTTTAAAGCCAATTGATCATTCTGCTGTTAAGTTCTTTGATAAAGGAGTTGGGTTTTCTTGGAGAGTTTACAGGAATTTAGGTACAGGTTACACGTGCGCAGATTTTGTTATGGGTCCATTTGTTGACACTGCCAGGACCACCACCCCATTGACCGGTTTTGAGGAAAGAGGGATTACTTACTTGGCAGCCACCAATGCTGGGTGGTTGCCTTATCTGGCTGATAAGGGCATTAGGTTTATGCACTATCCTGCCAACAGGGTAAGAAGACAGTTCGGGTTAGATCAGGATATCCTTGATCATCTCTCTTCTCTTATGGAGTCTCCCACTTCCATTCAACCATTCCTGCGGCATGCTGCCTTTAAGTTCTAGAGCAAGCGTTTTACTGCGGTTACTATCCCAGGCCCATAGAGAGAGGGCATTTGTACTCCTGCTATGCATGGATACTGGCAGGCTGTGATGGCTTTATTTGAGCAGGAATTGATGGGTAGTTGGGGTTTTTCTCTTATTTCTCTTTACGGGCTTAGTGTGGTCATTTCAGCCAACCCTTGGCTACTTTTACCCTCTAAATCTGTGTTGGCATATGCTAGAAAGCAGAATCAATCTGCCATTTTCGAGTGGGTTGAGGAGGATAGAGGATGGTTATGGCATGCCGGTGACTATCTCGCGGGTTGGGAGAAGAAGGTAAAGGTGATAAACATTCCCGTGCCAGGTAAGAAAAGTTCTGCCAAGCCTACGTCCGCAAAAAAGGGTGATGATCCTTCTGAGGCTTGCTCAGACGTTGTACCTTATGAGAGTGGCTTCCCTCCCATAGGCAATATAGTTTTAGAGGGCTCTCCTCCTCCTTCTGCCCGTACCTGTTCTAGCGTGCGCCCTAATACCAGCAAGTCTAAGTTCACTACTCTGCGGCTATCTACGGATGCTCTTCCTTCCAGTAGGACACGAAGCAGTAAGAGAAAGACCTCTCCTCCTCCTGTGTCCACCACCACTGAGCGGAGAGTATGTTATCTCTAACTTTGCTCTCTTTTTTTCTTTTTTTCTTTTTTTTTTCTTTTTTTTTATTTTTTAATTTTATAGAGCTTTCTTGTGGTTAATCCTCATACACTTGTTAACTCATCTCTTCGTCTTTGTCTTATGCTTTCTTTTCTTTTGCAGTCTAAGCATAAGGAGGATGTATCTACCACCCGTCCCATATTACTTGATGAGCCCGAGTTTGAGGTATGTCTCCTTCTTTTCTTCCTTCTTTTTCTTCTATTTTGCCCATATTTCCTTTGTCATATGTCGTTGGTTGTCTCATCTCCCTTTCAGCATCATCGCTAGTTACGGATTCCTTTGTTCCTCTTTTTTGTTTTTTTTTTTTTCCAGGATGAGCCCGAGCCTATCTCTGTATACCACCCCATGGCTGAGGAGCTTTCTGCCTCTATGGGCACACCCATGGAAGGTTTCTTTGATGGGGCTGATGTGGTGTTTAAGGCTGCAACTCCTGCCCTTCCTGCTGTTACACAAGGAGTTCCTGCTGAGGCTCCTATCCCTTCCACTGAGCTGGTACCCATAGGTGAGGGTACTTATACGAAGGGGATTAGTGAGACTGCTCCCATTCCTGCCGAGACACTTACTCCTCAAGAGGGAGCTGTTCCTCATTCTATTTTTCAAACCGAGGTTGCTTCTCCTGCCACACCTCTCGTTATCTTTACCAATGATCCCTTCGCAGCTCTATCTCAGGTCGTGAAGGATGGTTCTTCTTTGGTGGTTACCCTTTCTTCCATACCAAGCTCTACACACGCGGACCTGACGCAGACTTGTCTTCTGAGGGATCTGAGGACGTTCTTAAGGATCCTGATGATGAACCCACCATGAAGAAGAGGGTTTCTGAATCTGAGGAAGAGGAAAGTGCTAAGCATGAGGCTGAATTCATGGGTACGTGTCTCTTTATCTTGTTGAGTTTTCTCCTCCCTCCTTTCTTTTTTTGTTATCTCGTTTTTATACATATGTATCTGTGTCACCCCTTTGCTACGATTTCCCTTTATTTTGCACGTCCATTCCTCTGATTGCAGAGACCTTTGAGAAGCCAGGGGTTGCAGCAAATACAGATATGCCTACAGCCACTTCTCCTGCTGCACCTGTAGCACATGTTTCTGCCATACCTTCAGCACTAGTTTCTGTCGTTCCCACAGCACCAGTTCCTGCTATCTCCACAGCCCCTACTCTTACGGGTCCTGGTATCATTTCTTTCTTCACTTCTTCATTGTGAGTTCGTTCTCCTTAGCTCATGGTTTCTCACACCATGCTTCACATTCTCTTGATAGGTCCACTTCCCACTGCCCCTTCTCAGTTTGAGGTGGGTAGCATTTCTGCCACAGTTTCAAACCCTGTGAGTGAGGCCATAACCTTCTTTGCTTATTTTGATCAGCCTGAGGTTAATAACCTTGATCCTGCAGACTTCTGGGGTTCTAGGCCTCCCTATGTAGACTTCCATGGCTTTAGAGTTCCCGAGGATCTATAGTAGCCATGGTGACTTTATGCAAGGATTCCGCCTTGGCCGTTCTGCTAGAGAGCACTTTTTGAAGCTGCTGGGGAGTGTGATGAATGACATCGAGCACAACTTTGTTGACACTGTCTCCATTGAGAGGATCCTGTAGTGGAGGGCTGCGGTTCAGGAGCTTGTTAGCGTGGGCTTTCTTGTGGAGTTCATTTTGGATCATCTTCGTGAGATTGCCCGAGCCTTCTTTATAAGGAAGGTTCAGCCTACTGTTGATGCCATTGACACACGCATCGAGGCTCTGAGGAAGGAGGTGGCTGACTTGGAGAGTCTTCATAAGCGTCTTCTTTCCAACGTTGGTGGATCCAGCCGTTTTGGAGATCAGCCCCTTATTTCTGGGCTTCGTTGATGATGATGTAGTTCCCCTTTTTTTTTCCTTTTTTGTTTTCCTTCTCTTATTACCCCATCTAGTACACTTTATGTTTCCTATAACACTTATTTGGAAAGTTCTGCCACAGTTTGGGTTTGTAACTATGATGCTACACTTTGTTATTGCTTTTGCTATTGTTATGACATAGAATGTTTTTATAATACTTCGTACTTTTTCATTGCATACTCATAAAAGCACGTTACAGTCTTGTCTTGTGACATAGTCACTTGAAGGAAAAAAAAGAAGGAAACATAAAACTCATTGAACAAAAGGGATCACTACATGACCTCTTTTTTTTCTTTTCTTAAGCATAATAACGCTTCAGCCACTTCCTATTGATGGGATCCATCAGGTCCTTGCCATCCATCTGGGCCAGACGGTAATACCCACTTAGATGTGCCTCTCTTATCACAAAGGGTCCCTCCCATTTTGGCTCAAACTTAGATTGTCCTGCCATGCCTTGCCTGACATAATCTGCTACCTTTAACACGAGTTGCCTTGCTGCGAACACTCTCTCTTTAGTCATTCTGCCATAGGCTTTAGTCATCCTTTACCTATATCTGCGGCTGCACTCTTAGGCCTTTTCCTTTCTTTCATCAAGGCCTTCTAGGTCTTCATACCTTTCTACCGCAAAGACCTCCTGTTCTTTTTCCTTCTCTCACATCTGCATAACTCTCAAAGACAGAGTCATTACTTTTGTCGGGCTCGTTACCTCTGTCCCGTAGACCAAGGAAAACGGTGAGAACCTTGTGGCCGACTTTGGCGAATTTCTATAGGCCCAAAGAGCGTCTGGCAGATGCATTGCCCATCCTCCTGTATACTCTTGGCTCATATTGCTGATGATCTTTATGATGGTCTTGTTTGTCGCCTCTGCTTGCCTATTTCCTTGAGGGTAATAGGGCGATGAACGATGGTGCTTGACTTGGTAGAATTCTAGCATCTTCCTTACATCACTGTTGACAAAGGGTGTGCCATTGTCACTGATAATCCTGTGGGGTACCCTAAACCTCACAATTATGTTTTCTTTGATGAAGTTTGCTACTGCTCCTCTTGCGGCTTTACGGAGGGGCACTGCCTCTGCCCATTTTGTGAAGTTTTTGGTAGCCACTAGGATCCATATGTATCCACACGATAGTGGGTTAACTGGTCCCACCAAATCAAGCCCCCAAGTGTGGAAGGGCCATGGGGTGACCATGCTATGTAAGTTCTGTGGATGAGTGTGAATCAGGTTGGCTTGTACTTGGTAGCTATGGCATTTTTTCACAAATTCTACTATATCTTTCTTCATGGTGGGCCAGTAGTAACCCATTTGCAGTAGGCATCTGTACAACTTTTTCTTCTCCTGCCTGGTGTTCTCCACATTCTCCTAAGTGCACTTCTTTTATCATCCCTTTTGCTTCCTCGGGACCCAGACACCTTAAGGGATCTCCATTATACCCTTTCTTGAAAAGGATTGCGTTATGCAAAAAGTAACGTGTTGCCAACCTCTTAAGCTTTTATCTTTCACTATGCTTTTGTGGCAGGATACCTTTTGTTAAGTACTGCATGAATGGACTTCTCTAGTCTTCGCTGGTGAACACAGCGTAACTTTCCTCTCTGTCTGCTGCAAGCTGGCAGGTCTCACATTGGGTTTGGACTTGATCTGCGTTTTTACCCACACTTGGCCAATAGAAGCTTGCCCTCTGAAGTCTGTGGTAAAGGTTGAATTTTATGCAGGATCCGCAAGTCTTGTCATGCACTTACTTTAACTTTCTTTGGGCCTCCTCCTACCCTACGCATCTAGATAAGACCCCGCATGGCATCCTGTGGTACAATTCTCCTCTTATTAGGGCGTAGTCTTTTAGCACCTTTAGTTCTGCAACGTTTTCTTCTTTCATCAAGGCCTCCCTTATGGGAATCCGCCAATCTCCTTCGTACTGTTCCTCTTTGAACCTTTCCTTCAACATCTCAATAATAGACTTTTTCCTCTTGCCGACTTCTATCCTGGTGCTATCCCTTTCGAAAATTATTTGCTAGCCTAATATGGCCAACGCATCCGCAAACCGGTTTTCATTCCTTGGAGTATGTTCTATTTCATAGGTCGAAAACTTTTCCTCCATCTTCTAGGCCATTGCTCTGTACGGGGCTAGGCTGGGTTCCTTTAAGGAGAAGCTCCCTTTGGTCTGGCAGACCACTAGGTTCGAATTACCCATTACCCTTAAATGCTTGACTCCCATTTCGAGGGCCGTGACTAGCCCGGTTACATAGGCTTCATATTTTGCCGTGTTGTTTGAACATGGGAATTCTAATTTGTATGATAGTGCCACAGCCTTGTCTTCTTCATGATACAAAACTACTCCCACTCCACCTGATTGGGTGGTAGAAGACCCATCAAATTTCATTACCCATTACTCTCTGACTTCTTCTGCCATGGCTACTTCCCCTGGGACCTCATCATCCAGCATGAATTCCTCTTCTCTTGGAAACTGTGCCAACAAATCTACTATAGCCTAGCTCTTTACTGCCTTGGGCATTCCTGCTTTTAGGTTGTACTGTGATAATTGTAATAACCACTGTGATATTCTGCCAAAGAGAATCGATTGCCCGCAACAAAGCTTTGATTACGTGGGACTTAGTCATTAGCCACACTTCATAAGCCAAGAAATATTGGCGTAGCCTTTGCGAAGCATACACGATAGCCAGGCATGCCCTTTCTGCCCCTGGGTAACGAGTTTTTGTATCTTTTAGAGCACAACTGATGTAGTAAACTGGTTGCTCAATGCCACCTCCATCCTCTTGGGCGATCAATGCACCTATAGCATATTGGTTGGTGGCTAGGTAGAGCAACAATGGACTCTTACGGATTGGTGCTTGCACAGTAGGAAGGTTCATCATAATCTGCTGTAGCCTTTTAAAGGCCATTTGCTGTGCTTCTCCCTACTCAAAGCTTTGCCCATTCTTGAGTAGTTTGCCGAAAGCAGAAGTAATTGATGCCAATCCAGGGATGAATCTTCGGATATATGAGACCTTCCTTAAGAAACTCTTCAACTCCTTTACTGTGGTTGGAGGTTTCATGGTTGCTATAGTCATAGCTTTGGCCGGGTCTACGTCTATTCCTCTGCTATGAACCAGGAAACCTAAGTATTTCCCCGAGGACACTCCAAACGCACACTTGAGAGGATTCATCCTTAGTTTGAAAGTTCTACACCTCTCAAATACCTTCTTCAACACCTAGCGTGGTCTTCTCGCTTCTTTGATTTTACCACTATGTCATCCATATAGTCCTCTAGTTCCTGATGCATCATGTCGTTAAATATAGCCGTCTTTGTCCGTTGATAAGTTGCACCTGCATTTTTCAACCCAAACGGCATCACTGTGTAGTAGAAGTTGGCTATGAGTGTTCCGAAGGCAGTTTTCTCCGCATCCTTTGGTGCCATTCTGATCTGATTGTACCCACTAAATTCGTTCATGAACGAAAACATGGCTCTTCCTGCCGTAGAATCTATTAGCAAATCCATGTTTGGCAATGGGAATTCGTATTTTGGGCAGACCCTATTGAGATTTCTGAAATCTATGCAGCATCTTATTTGCCCGTTCTTCTTCTTTACTGGCACTATGTTGGACAACCAGCGCGGGTGCTGGATGGGCTTAATGAATCCTGCGGCTAGCAATTTCTGTACTTCCTTGACTATCTGTCCTTTTATCTCGCTGTGGATATCCTGGCAGGCTGGGCCACTGGCTTGGCCTCGGGATCCACATTCAGCGTATGCACTACTAGCTCCGGATCCAACCCTAGTATTTCGTTATAATCCCATGCGAAGACATCTTTGTATTCCTTCAACAACGCTATCAATTCTGACTTTTCCTTTTCTAACAACCTTGAACTGATTGAGATGGGCCTTGGTTCCTGCAAGTCGAGTCCCAGGTTAGTCTCCTCCAACTTTTCTTCTACCATAACTTGTGCATCTTTTCTGCCACGACTTCTTTCTCTTCATTTCTTTCTTCCTCTGAGCTTTCTTGAGCCACGCAACACACTAGGCTTTTGTGTTGCCACTTTTTTCTGGGGCCCGCTTGTATTTCACTTGTTGGCCCCGCGCACCTTCATAATTTGTATACAATCCTGCCATCAGGTCCTCGGACCCTGACACATTGTGGTGTATCGTCTAACTTTACAACGGGCGCTTCCTTCCTTTTCTTCTTTTGTGACAGCAACTCCCTTAGATCAAGTTCGGGGTCATTCTATACATCCTCCTATCTAGGTATGAAGGTGCCTCGTGGTTTTGATACTAAGTTCTCTCCAAATGGTGCCCATTGGTCGTAGAACATAGTTTCTACTAGATGAGCCTCCGCCTGCTCAAATGGCGATGGGTTTGTTGCTATACGTATCATTCTGCCATTCAACCTTCCCTTCACACATTGGTGATAGGTGGACGGGACTAATCGGTGTTTGTGCAACCATGGCCTCCCTAAAAGCACATGATATGAGACCTCCGTCTTTACCACGTGGAACCGAGCTAAGGAAGCTATGGGGCCCACCTTTAACCACAGTTGGATATGGCCTGCGGTGTATTTGCCCTTTCCTTTGAACCTTGTCACTTCTATTGGGCACCCTTGAATATTTCTTTCTGAAATTTCTGCCGCTTGCAAAGTGTTTAATGGGATGAGATTTACAGAAGCACCTGTATCCACTAAGGCTCTCTTGATGGGGACTTGATTTATGGATGCTGCTAAGTAAGGGGTCTCCTGTGGTCTGGGTACCCCACCTCCATATCCTCATCACTAAAAGTGATTTCATTTGATTCCTGCAAGAGGGCTCTGTCATCTGTAACTTCCACTGTTAAACATTCTATTCCTGCCCTGGAGGCAATGCTCACCAGGGCCTTCGTGGCTATCTTTCGCTCTTTCGTCGTAAGCCCCAATTAGTCAAGCAAATTCTTGAATTTAGAGCTTTTCTATAAGGTGGTAATTGCTGTGGTAGGCAGGGCTAGATTCTCCTCTTCGTCTTCCCTTGGATCCGTACAAATTACTACCACTGCTACACCCTTCCCTTTGTGGTTTGGGAGTGGATTTCTTTGAACTTCCTGCTGGGATAGTTCTAGAGTCCCTTCTTTGATCCTGCGGTGTACCAGTCTGCGGAGCGTCCAACATTCTGCGGTAGGGTGTTGCACGTAATTGTGCAGACAGCAGAAGCGTGGGTCCCTCTGCTCTTCCTCTATGGGCTCCTTAGAAACTTGATAAGGCTTAAAGACTCCGTCTGCTATCCATTTGTCTAGGAGCACATCCAACTCCTTTGGGGTACATGGTATTGGTGGGGGTGTATCGTATTCTCTTCCATCAGTTTTCCTTCTTCGTTCACCAGTGGATACTGACATAGCTTGTGGAGCATTTCTTTTGTGGGCACTTAGCTTCACCGACTGAGTAGTCTTCCTGGCTTTTTGCAACAACTGCATAAATTGGGAGATTTCTAATTTTTCCAAGACTGCCCTATACTCTCTAATCATATTTGTCATACACATTTCTACCAATGTTCTTTCTTCACAATGATCATAGCAGTCGAGTGCTATGTTCCTGAACCTTTTGATAGATTCCATTAAATCCTCACCATTTCTTTGCTTGGTTGCTTGCAAGGTTGCAAGCGTTACTGTTTCTTCTCCATGGAAGTATTTAGTACAAAATACATCCACCATGTCATCCCAAGTTGGGATTGATCCTGGCTTTAGGTCAATGTACTAGGTGTATGCCCAGTTACATAGTGATTTGGAAAACTCCCGAAGACACAAGTCCTCGTTTGCTGCATAAGGGCCAAAAGTATCAATGAACTTGCTCACATGTTCAACGGCATTTCCCTTCCTTCCATCGTACTGCGCGAAGACCAGTAGTTCGTATCTCTCTGGGCTGAGTACCCTTAATGGGTAAGGAGGTCTCCATGCATAGAATCTTTCCTTAGGTGCTCTGGCCCTCTCCTGCTCTAGGAGGGCTACTACTTTGGCCATAGTGATGAAACATTGTTCCGGATTCTGTGGGACACCTCCTACCAGTGTCTCCTCTTTGTCTGTCGCATGCTCCGGGTCATGCTGGCTCCCTTTCTGCTTTGTTTTGTCTATTTTCAGCTAACAGATTTCTTCCATCATTTGCTGCTATGAGTGCTGCAGTGACTGCAACACTTCAATGAAGGCGTTGGCATTGTCAATGGGGATTCTTGGCTGTGGTTGTGGTTCAACCCCCATTCTGTTAACACCTTCCATCTAGTTAGGCTGCTGTTAGCGAGGCATTGTTGGCTTAGATTCTGCCTGCGAGGACACGGCGCTCATGTTTCGTATCATCCTAGATCTTGGTGGCATTTGTTTACAAGGACTTCCGTCCCTATCTACTTCCCAACTCCCCAGTGAAGTCGCCAATTTAAATGTGGTGGGCCTTTTTTGCAATGTTGGGCTGGGCTGCCTCCTGCTGTACTGGACCTAAGTGTTTTGAGTAAAGGAGTTGAGACCGGTCCAACTGCAACTCACTTTGGTCCGGCTTGTGCACAAACTATGCCTCGTTTGCTAGGAACTTCATTCATATGCCCATGGCAGGCGAAGCTACTTTGGATGAGTCATGGCAAGCAGACATGATAATAATAAAAAAAGAAAGTACTTTTGCCTTTAGACAAAGTGAATAAATAATCCCCAATTAGAATGATAATCACAATGGTAAGAAAAGCCTTGTAAAGAAAATGGTGGAAATAAGTAGATAAGACATGAGTTATCAAAAAGAAAGAAAAAGATCAATCTGCTATGCCAAGCTATGTCACAGGACCAAAACCAAGGAAGGAACCGTTCTCCTTAACGTGAATAATCTCCCAGGGAAAATCCTGTTGTAGAAATTAATCACTTTGGGGGAAGCGGACCTGAATGACTTGTGCCCAAAAAAATCATTTGTCTTTGGTAGAGAGCAGGGCTTGTAGAAGGAGAAAGAGGATCAACCTATTGGTGCATGCCTACCATTCTATCTCTTTTTTTTTTTTTTTTTTCCTTTTCATTTCTTTTCTCAATGTTTGCTTTAGTGTTGTGATTTCTTCCTAGAGGTTACTGTTGGAAAATCACATGTTTGTGTCGCATACAAAACATACGCAGTGGAAAATTAACGAATCTACTTCATTCGCAATTGATAACATGCACTATGTAAGTTTCAGAATTCAAGAATAAGATAGTGTACCTTGGTGCAGTGAATTTCAAAACCAAAGATCAGAAGTTCTCGGGAACACTTTCAATCTTCACTCCCATTCCACTAACGCCCAAGATGTGTGGTCTCTCAATCAGTTATATGTGTATGTTTTAAAGAGAATGAGAGAGTGTCCAACACTCACATACATACCATTTCATGAACTTGTTGTGTGTTTTATTAAAATTCTATATGTTTCTCTCATAATAACTGATTATCTAATTGGGCTAGCCTTTTAGGCATTTCCAATTGAGCTCTAGTATGTGGCTTAGAGTGGGACCAAAAAGGAACAAATAAGACACTAGCTCCATTGGGCCTTGGGCTTTTTTGTCAACTCTTGACAAGTCTAAAGTTACCATTAATTATATTTAATACCACTATATAAATATAATTGCACTCTAGGCCTTATTAATAAATTATATCCCAAGACTTTATTGTACATGCAACCCCTTCATAAAATATTCGTAGTAATACAAAGTTATGAAAGTAGACTGCCACTTTGTAAATTACTACATCTTAATCCTTGAGTACCTGATTTAATCCTTCAAGTTATTCATCATATATTTATGAAATCCAATTTCATAAATATATACTTTAGTAACTATTTACTAAAGTAGTTAGGCCTAACATTCTGAATAACAAACCCATTAAACTTATCTCAAGGAAATATTTTGTATCTCCGTTAAGAGACTATGAATTTCATCTTAAGAATATATGTTCAATCAACACTAAATGTGGCTGCCCAACATCTTGAGGTTTTGACCGTTACTTTAGATCTCACTCTTGATATATCAAAACAACCTACACTTCATGATCAGGTCCATTATTCTTTCATGATTAAGAGTTCATGTAAATATAAGTCGTGAGATTTATTATTCAATTGACAGTTTGTAGGAGAATAATAAATCTCACAGCGGTCCAGTTCAATATGTCTTAACTCTTAAAACATATCAATATATCAACTAGAAGTCACTACTTCCATGATTAAGACAAATCATCTTAGTTGTCATGTTATAGTCTTCGTAGATGAAATGCCTAATTTCATCACTGACTACGAACTAAAATTCCGAGTTTACAAAGAACTTGTGATTTATATCTTCTGTGACTTTTCAAATAAATCACATACTATGCATCTCATGGACTATATGATAATGTCCGAATATTCATGTCACCATTATTTTAGATAATAATAAAACAACTTTACTAAACACAATATTAAGTCATACATAATGTCATACATAATATCATATAATAGGATTTAAGGGCACTAATCCCAACAGTTACTATTACCGTGATTCTTCCCCTCTTGCTGTGCATGGCTAGGGTCCTTTATATAGTGTCTGCCATGACTGGCTTTTACTATTTTAGCCTTTAACTACCTTTGTCTGGTCTGGGTGTCCTTGTCGACCACCACTAGCTTGTCTGCCGCTCAACTAGCATTATCACCAGATGCCTGTGCTGGCCGTGCCATTCCCCATCACCAGACAAAGAAGACTATTTTTTTTTCTTTTGTTTTCTGTGGCACTCTTACCTGCTATGGTGTGGGTGCTTTCTCTCTCTCTCCATCCCTCATGGCATTACCTAGTGGTTCCAACTCATCCTTACTTCTTTTGGGCGGTATGTCATCCCAACAGGACATTTCCTCCAAAAGAGCCTGAGCAGGAACCCCGGAATAGGTTTTCCCCTCTTCCCACCACCAGACTATACCCTCTTACCTCTGACCCATGACCCACCACCTCCTGTATTGGTTGGATACAAGCTGGTGAAGTCTGGGCCTTGCGCGTGCTCAACTTCTGCGTGTGTTCAAGACTTACCCGCTGTGTTTGCTGTGGTCTAGAGGCTCCTCTGCACATTTTGCTGCCCATCCTTGACTTCTTATGGTGTGAGCTACTTTCGGATTCCTCATTCTCTATGGCCCACTCCCTTTAGGGGCCAGGCTTTGCTTAATTGTGGGCTTTTCTTCCTTCAGCCTACCTTTTTGCTCCTTTCTGCAGTTTTGCTACCATTTCTTGCCGTTTCATTATGCCATTCCTGCTGTGATGTTATTTGACCCCAGCTTGCTGGGCCTCTTTGGGTTTGCTGCTTATTCTTCTTTCAATGACTCAATATGGTCATTTAGGCTTTGTATTACATTGCTTGTGGGCTTTTTTGTCCCATTTATTTTCACCTGGGCATCCTTGGCCTATTTGCTTTCCTTGGGCTTCCTTGGCCCTTTTCCTAACTCTACGTTCCCATGGGCTTTTGCTAACTCCTTTGGGCTTCCTTGGCCCAATTACCTTATCTCTCATTCTTGGGGCTCATGGGCTTGCCATCAACCCCTTACTTTCTTTGCTTGCATTACTTCGGGCTTGCTGTGGCCCATTCTCACTTTTCTACATCACATACTGCCTATGAGTTTGCTACTTCTTTCTCTCTAGGCTCCTTTAGGCCCATTTACTTCCTCGAGCCCCATTTATTTATTTTATGGGCTTGTGATCCATTATTCCTGCCGCTTCGGCTTAATAGTTTTTCTATCCACTTACTAACACTTTTCTGCCCATGTTGCTAGGCTTCTTTTTTCTACTGGGCTTCCCAAAATGAGCATCAACAAGGCCCAAGCCCACTTAGAGTAATGGAGCCTTGCACTTCAACCCAAGCCCAACAATAGAATTATTTTAGTGAAGAGATGGGAAGGCAATCACAATACAGTAGTATATCAAGTTTCTGGCTAAGGATGTTGGTCATAGTCATGGAAAAAAGAGTCAAATAAGTAAAAAAGCTCTCCTCGGTCTTTCCCGAGGATGTGTTCCTATATAAGTCTTGCTGAGGTTATATATCTTAGTTTGTACACTGTTCTTTTTCCTTTTTCTTTTAATTTTCTCCAAAATTCCCCCCATCTTAGAGCTTCTTTCTTCTTATATACCCTATTTCTTTGCATCATAACCTTCCACGTGTACACCCCAGTGTTGGAAAAAATACATGTTTGTATCGAATACAAAACATACGCAACGGAAAAATTAACGGATCTACTTCATTTACAATTGATAACATATACTATGTAAGTTTCAGAATTTGAGAACAAAAATGCGTACCTTGGTGTGGTGAAATTCAAAACCGAAAATCAGAAGTTCTTGGGAAAACTTTTAATCTTCACTCCAATTCCACTTTATGCCCAAGATGTGTGGTCTCTCAATCAGTTTCCAAGGAGAGAACAATGAGTGTCCAACACTTACATACAAACCATTTCATTCCTTATGAGAATTCTTATGAAAGATCTTTGTCTTAACCTTATGAAAAGCACTTATGAAATTCTGTATGTTTCTCTTCTTATAAACAACTGATTATCTAATTGGGCTAGCCTTTTGGGTCATTCCAATTGGGCTCTAGTATGTGGCCTGGAGTAGGACCAAAAGGGACCAATAAGACACTAGCTCCAATGGGCCTTGGACTTTTCTGTCAACTCTTGACAAGTCCAAAGTTACCATTAACTATATTTAATACCACTATATAAATATAGTTGCACTCTAGGCCTTATCTATAAATTATATCCCAAGACTTTATTATACATGCAACCCCTTCATTAAAATATTCGTAGTAATACAAAGTCATTAATGTAGACTGCCACTTTGAAGATTACTACATCTTAATCCTTGAGTACCCGGTTTAATCCTTTATGTTATTCAATATATATTTATGAAATCCAATTTCACAAATATATATACTTTAGTAACTCCTTACTAAAGTGGTTGGGCCCAACACTCTGAATAACCAAACCCATTAAACTTATCTCAAGGGAATATTTTATATCTCCGTTAAGAGACTATGAATTCCATCTTGAGAATATATGTTCCATCAACATTAAATGCAGCTGCCCAACATACTGAGGTTTTGATCGTAACATATAGATCTCACTCCTTATATATCAAAGCAACCTACACCTTATGATCAGGTCCATTATTCTCTCAGGATTTAAAGTTGACGTAAATAGAAGTCGTGAGATTTATTATTCATTTGACAGTCGTTAGGATAATAATAAATCTAACAGCGGTTCAGTTCAATATGTCTTAACTCTTAAAACATATCAACATACCAACTAGAAGTCTCCACTTCCATGATCAAGACAAATCATCGTAATTGATATGTTATAGTCTTCGCAGATGAAACGCCCAATTTCATCACCGACTACGAACTAAAATTCTGAGTTTACAAAGAACTTGTGATTTATATCTTTCTGTTACTTTTCACATAAATCACATAATATGCATCTCATGGACTAAGATAATGTCCCATTAGTTTATTTATAGATAGTCTCATATAATTAAACAATTTAATTATTTATAGCATGCCAATAAATTGGATTTTAGGGCATAAACCCCAACAATCTCCCACTTGCCCTCAAAGACAATTTACCTTACATCCGACACTTATCTTCTTTTAGAGTAATTCATAATCACTCTAAGGCAAGGCTTGGAAACAAGTTACAGCCATATTTATTGCATAAATTATCTTTTCTACTACTACTACTTCTCAAGTACTCATATCTCTCTAATGAGATGATACTTACGCTTAATGTGTATCTTCATCACCTAGGATGAACACATATCTTGAAGTCCAACTTCATGAATCACAATCAAACTACAAGTTAGTATTTGTACATCCAATAACCATCAAAAATTCACTTTTGTGGATAAGCATATAATCCCTCATTCTCCTAAAATATTTGAGTATATACTGTACTCCCACTAAATTAAGTGATCTTTGATTCAATTAATATTTGTTCACTATGCCCGCCGCAAAATAGATATTTAGCCTAGTATATAGCATAGCATAAAGACTTCCTTATAGACATGATATTAGGAACCATCTTAATATGCTCTTCCTTTTATATGTCTAAAGACCATAATCCTTTATAAAGGAACTTCAAACTTAAAAGGAAAGTATCATTTCTTGAAGTATTACATGCTATACTTAGCTAGAATCTAATATATTTAAGCAGTTTGAGATAGACCCAACATCCTAATTTCTGAATTTTAACAAAGTTTAATTCTTAGGATGTGACTAGTCTTTCCCAAGTACTTTATATCAAACTGGACTAGACAACCGAAACTCTATTGATGACAATAACTCTACATCATCCTAAATGATTAGAATGTCATCAACATACATTAAGAAAATTATTATTCTATATAGCTTTACATACACCTAAGGCCTTTTAATACTTGATCAAAATCAAACAATTTGATTTCTTGATCAAAAATGATATTTTATGATTCATATACTTGCTTTAGTCCATAAATGGAATTTAAGCAACTTACATACTAATCACTATTGGTTCTTTGCTATGTACAAGTCTAGGTACATCATATAGATGTCTTCTTCAAGATTGCTACTAAAAGAAGCTTTCTTGATATCCATTGCCATATTTCATCCAAATGAAATATAATGGATAAGAGAATCTAGATAGAGTCAAACTTGACTATTGGTGAAAAAATCTTTTCATAATCAAACCATTTCTTTCTGAATAAATCTTTTTTCCACTAGTCTTGACTTTAAAGGTTTGCACCTTCAAATATATCAATCTCATTTTATTGTAGACCTATTTGAGAACAATAGGCTCAATGCCAATAGGCGCCTCTACAAGTTCTAGACTTTAAATAGAATCTAATTCTATTCACATAACCTTGATCCAATAATTCATATTCATATCATCTATTGCCTCTACGTAGGACCGAAGATCAAATTCATATCATTGTGGAATGACTTCAAAAGTTTATCCCAAAAGTATGAATTTACAATCCTCCCACTACGATATTGTACCGGTGTACTAGCTATATATCTATAGAATAATACCTTGTGGTGTATTTAATACAACCATCTCATTTCTAAATGTATTTTATAGTTGTCTTACAACAAATTTTGACATTTTTCTTCTAGAAAAATTCTTTAAGATTATTCACATAGTCATCACCAAGAATTTTGTATTTGTACTTTACAAATATCTTGTAAGAACTTTGTATTTGTACTTTACAAACATCTTGTCTTCTTTATGACTACCAAAACAATCTTCTGCAATTTCTTTTAGATACCCAACATAAACATACATTTTTCTACCTTTTGATTTCAATTTGTCAGACTTCCTTTCTAGCACAAGTGCTGGACATTTCCAAAAGTGGAAGTGTCATATACTAGGTTTTCACCCAATCCACAATTTTACAAATGTCATAGGAACAAACTTTTGAAATCAACTTTAGAAAATGTATAGTAGTAATTGGAGTATATCTCCAAAAGTAACAAGCAAATGGAAATACTTATCATGTACTTTACTATTTCTAAAAGAGTCTTATGCCTCCTTTATGTATATTATAACTTAAAGAAGTCATTAATACTATATTCTTTTACAATAAAGGAGTTCTAGATCATATTATCCTCTAAATAAAATTCATAGATTGGGAATATGACAAAATAATGGTTCTAAAAGCCCATCTTTCACCAATCTTAAGTATTATTTAGATTAATAATGTCTAGACATAAGTTCCAAAACATACAATACCAAAGGATGAAAACTTTCTCTTTAAAAAATAAAACATGTAAATCTCCATCTAAAAAACAATCATAGACAAAGCTTAGTTTAACCAAACCAGAAACACTTTCCTTTGGTCATACTTTTGAGTCTAATTTCCTTTTGGCAACTACTAGGACAACTAGCTTGTCCAACTGTTTGGTATTATAATTACTCTTCTTATCACCCTTACCTTTCGGTTTAGGCTAAGAATTTGAATTAAATCATATTGATCCTACCCTTAGCTTTTAGGATGTCTTCCGTTGCGTAGAACTCACTCATCAATTCAGATAATAAAAAAAATTTATTTTCAAAAACAATCTGAATTGATCAAATGATTCTAACAAGGACTTATGGATCATATCCATATGAGATTAACAATTAATCTCTACATTCAAGAATTCCAATTCATTTTAAAATAAAAATATTTTCATAAAATGATGTGGAAATGGAACTCCTTAAGCTTTTCTTGGCACTCAAAATGACTTATACCAAACATCTCATCTAGACTTAATATAAAGTCTAAGTCTAGTACTAACTCTTGCATCTCATGCTATAGTACAATTGAGATAGGAGCCAATGTAACATTTTAGCATTTCAATGGAAATTATGATCATATCATAAACTATCTTCCATCAATGCATCATGCATAGGAAATTATGACAATGCTGAATCAAAACATAAATATGTACTTCAACTCCTTTAAGCACCATGTCCAAAATTATTTCTTAGTTAATGTGATTCATTTAAAATAGTAGCTAGAGGACAAAATTTATGGCAACTTTATTTTGAGACTGTGAACGTAATTACAGGGACATTATATTTTGCATCCATAAACATATAGAATGGAACCCAAAAAACATACTATAATAGGTGCAACGACAACCTAATCCCGCAATTAATATTCCTCAGCATAGAGTGAATATCAACCACTATGATCAGGCGAGAATTATTCTCATTATTAATGCTATCATGGTAACTCTTACCAAACAAAAATAATTTGCCGCTCTTCCTTTGGCCTCTAAGTAATAATAGTAAGAACTCAGCATAGAGGATACTATCAAACTTAGTCTAGTGTACACCATTGTCTAGAATCATGTGTGGCCACATTTCATCCCTTTAACAGGCTTATTTTGTAGTACCATGATAAAAACACCCTCCGCATGGAATGCAAAGCTCGAAGCTAAGACAAGGTGTTTGATCAAACCACTATAAACCAAGAAATTCAATCTTGTAGTACCATGAAATAAACATTCTCCGCATGGAACGCAAAGCTCGAGGCCAAGACGAGATGTTTACCCCACACCACTATGAATCGACAATGGAGGCCGTGAGATCCAACCCTTGTATCTCTCTCCTACTAGAAATTTTAAAACAAGTGGATTGTTTTGAAATCATTGTGATCTAATCACAATTTTAACCCTACACATCAAATGTGTTTAATTGTTTAAATTCAATTTGATGTAACTAAGTCACGTCACAATAGCGTAACGAACATTCGCGCTATCACAAAGAAGTTTAACCTTGTAATCCGTGAAATAAATACCCTCCGCATGGAATGTATGACTCGAAGTCAAGACAAGGTATCTATTCACATTGCAATAAACTTAACAAAAGGGCTATTTCAAAACTCTCACTCATTATTTGGGTTTTTCTTTAAATAATTGTGATCCCATCACAACTAATAACCTTACACTTGTTAAAGACTCTAATCCTATTAGAATCGCTAACTAAAATGGAAGTCCTAAACTATTTAGGATTCCTTAAACACTAATGAATCAAAAATTAGTTATATAGAACTCTATCCTTAATTTACTAGATAAAGTATTCTAATCTCATTAGAAACTATATAACTTTAATTAGAATTTTAATCTCATTAAAAACCTCTAATTAAAATAAATTAAGGACTTTTAATCATAAAAAAATTTAGGACTAAGAGTTCTATTTAACTACCATCTTTGATCTCATTAGGTCTTTTAGTTAGAACCATTGCATTTTCGTGAGAATCTTGCGACTAAGCTCTTCCCGCGAAAAAGGCATAAGGAAAAATAGTGAAAACACAAAATTCAGACAGAAACTTTCTTTATGTGAAAACACTTAGAAAAATTCTGATTTTCCTTCTTTCGATTGATTGAATGTGTCTCTCGATTAATCGAAAAAATTAAGAAATTCGAACTTGACCATCTGACTTCTTCGATTGATCGAAATTGCCTCTCGATCGATCGAAAAACAAATTCGATTGATCGACTAGCAATCAAAAATCAATCTATTTAAAAAGTCTAATAACTGTTTCACTAGATCGATCGAAAGTGATTTTCGATCGATCAAAACTCGTGAAACTGGAATTTCTAGAAATTTTTTAAGGCAGTTTTCTACGGTTTTTCTTGAACAAACAACTAACATACGAACATGATAGTCAAAGAATGATATCAAAATTGAAATTCATTGATGCTATAGCCTTAAAGATCAATTTAACAAACTTAAATTCAAATTTAAACAACATCACAACATCAATATCAGTTTTTATCAAATCATAGTTTCAATAACCATGCAGAAAATTAAATGCATAATCTTCTAACAACATGAAATTGCTATAATCTCTAATTCCAAAACTCATAAAACATGTTATACAATTCGAAATTGAAGATCGCTCTGATACCATTTGTGGGAAATATGCATGTATGTATCGCATACAAAACATACACAGCGGAAAAATTAACGGATTTACTTCATTCGCAATTGATAACATGTACTATGTAAGTTTCAGAATTTGAGAACAAGAATGCGTACCTTGGTGTGGTGAAATTCAAAACCGAAGATCAGAAGTTCTTGGGAAGACTTTTAATCTTCACTCCAATTCCACTTTATGCCCAAGATGTGTGGTCTCTCAATCAGTTTCCAAGAAAAGAATAATGAGTGTCCAACACTCACATACAAACCATTTCATTCCTTATGAGAATTCTTATGAAAGATCTTCATCTTAACCTTATGAAAAGCACTTATGAAATTTTGTATGTTTCTCTCCTTATATACAACTGATTATCTAATTGGGCTAGCCTTTTGGGCCAGTCCAATTGGGCTCTAGTATGTGCCTTGGAGTGGGACCAAAAGGGACTAATAAGACACTAGCACCAATGGGCCTTGGACTTTTCTGTCAACTCTTGACAAGTCCAAAGTTATCATTAACTGTATTTAATACCACTATATAAATATAGTTGCACTCTAGGCCTTATCTATAAATTATATCCCAAGACTTTATTATACATGCAACCCCTTCATTAAAATATTCATAGTAATACAAAGTCATTAATGTAGACTGCCACTTTGAAGATTACTACATCTTAATCCTTGAGTACCCGGTTTAATCCTTTATGTTATTCAATATATATTTATGAAATCCAATTTCACAAATATATATACTTTAGTAACTCCTTACTAAAGTGGTTGGGCCCAACACTCTGAATAACCAAACCCATTAAACTTATCTCAAGGGAATATTTTATATCTCCGTTAAGAGACTATGAATTCCATCTTGAGAATATATGTTCCATCAACATTAAATGCAACTGCCCAACATACTGGGGTTTTGACTGTAACTTATAGATCTCACTCCTGATATATCAAAACAACCTACACCTTATGATCAGGTCCATTATTCTCTCAGGATTTAGAGTTGATGTAAATAGAAGTCGTGAGATTTATTATTCATTTGACAGTCGTTAGGATAATAATAAATCTCATAGCGGTCCAGTTCAATATGTCTTAACTCTTAAAACATATCAACATACCAACTAGAAGTCTCCACTTCCATGATCAAGACAAATCATTGTAATTGATATGTTATAGTCTTCGCAGATGAAACGCCCAATTTCATCACTGACTACGAACTAAAATTCTGATTTTACAAAGAACTTGTGATTTATATCTTTCTGTTACTTTTCACATAAATCACATACTATGCATCTCATGGACTAAGATAATGTCCCATTAGTTCATTTATAGATAGTCTCATATAATTAAACAATTTAATTATTTATGGCATGCCAATAAATTGGATTTTAGGGCATAAACCCCAACACCCAAAACTCTCCCTTTGATACTTGTCCCATTAAGGTTCTGCTGAAGGTGGTAGAAGGGGTTGCTAGCTATGAAAACACTATTCAGGGGTCACCTCTTCATAAATGCAGCATATAAGTTTTCTATAGGGCATTTAATGCGGGGGTGGTAGGTATGCTCTTTTAGGTAACTTCCTACTGCCTATTGTATTTCCCCAGAATGCTACTTCTCCACCTCGGGCGCTCACAAGACACCATGCCTCTTCCCATCCTCTACTCAAGTAGGCCACCTTCTCGGGTCTGAGGCACTTTCACAAATGGGTTGGTGAGGAATGTCCCACTCCTCGCCCTTCTTGATCCTCGGACACCCCACATTAGCCCCCTAAAACCTTGCTATTAACATTTGGCTTAAGAGTAAGGTTTTAGTAACACTAAGCTGAGTAGTACGTGCCAAACGTGTTCCCACATGAAGACGTCGTTTCAACTGTCCTCTACACGTTCCTGATGCTTTGGTATCCACATTCCTGCAATAACTAGAAGGCGGGATGGAAATTCCCATGGGTAGGATTACTAGAGATTTTCTTATTAATTATAAGTTTTCTCCAACCCAATGTTCTCCTAAACTTTTTAGGGTCCTAGGTAGTGTAGACATGATAAACCAAAAGATGGGGACTAACCTTACGTGAAAAGATGTAAACTGGGTATACAATTGCCAAAAGGGAAAAAAATACCGGTTACTACTTCAAATGTAGGGTCCCCGCCATTAGGTTAATCTCCTGTATACTTGAGTCAAATAAGGGCATGGACAAAGACTTCCTCATCGTCTCAGGTGACTGGCATGATGGGTTGCACTGTTCTACCCAAGATGGGGAACCAAGTAGGATTCCCACAGATCTTTAGGCTAACTTAGGGCATCCATTTTTTTGTGGTTGTTTTTTATTTTTTTTTATTTTTATATATATATATATATATATAAGGAAAATATACAACTTTGTAACTCATAATTTTGTTTACTTGCAAACGAATTTCATACCGCCCCGACCAAGAGCTTGGTAAACTTTGCAGATCTCAACCAAATCCTCAGCCAAAGATCTTTCTCCACTGAGACGGGCAACTCAGGTGATACAGGTGATCCTCAGATTCACGCTTATCTCCAAGCACTTCCAAAGTCCTAAGCATGTGATCAGGGCAAAAGATCCTAGGTTAGCACTGATTGACGGGGCTGTTCTGGGATTTTTAACATAGCCTCCTCCGTCTAGTACCCAAGACGCGCAATTACCAGCCCCACTTGCTACCAAACTACTCTATTTTCAGGAGCAACCAATACCCTCCAACGACGAGCAAGAAGAACGTGCCCCCGAACCTACCAAAGTAGACTTGGATAAAGACTTCAAGGTTTTTTACCAGAAAGATCCCGAAGATCACCTAGCCCCTTCTTATTTCCATCCAACCATTGCCTCTATTAGCACTAGTCAAGAAGCACCTGACATCCCGGAAGCTATGGTTCTAGAAGAAAAGACCCCAGACTTGCTGGCATTGCTTACTGCACATGCTGGGGGTAATACTCATGCATATACTTTTATAGGCTGTGCAAGCATCCTTTGTCGCTGAAGAATGGGTGGATCATAGGCTATCTAAAGCCCGTGAAGCAGAAACTAAACTAGAGTAGTCTGAGAAGGCCCTTACCGACTCAGAGAAAAGACTCAAAGACTCCTACTTTCACCTGGCCAAAGCAGAAAGAGCGCCCAAGAACGCCAAATCGGCCATGGCAGGGTTCGAGAAGCAAGCCAAGGAGGCACAACTATCCCTGCAGAAAGTTGAGATTCAGTTAGCCTTAGCAATCGAGAAAACCAAGCAACAGCAGAAGCAGCTTAAAGGGAAAGGTACCGAGAAGGCATAAGCTGAGCAGGCCACCTATGATGCTGGCATGACCAAGACCGCTTAGAGCTTGACCACCCAACTCCGAGAAATCACTCGGGCTTTTTGCGTTGAAGTCTGGGGTGAAGCTCTTAACGCTGCAAGCGTGAATGTGGACTCCGAGCTAAGGGAAGCTGAAAAGATTTATTACCCTCAGCCACTTCGTATAGCTCCTAGTTCAACCCCCACTCTTCCTGATCCAAGCTCTGCCTCCTCAGCACCAAAGCCTGCTATGACTTCAACCTCTGTCCCTTCCTCCGAAAAGGAGAAGGAAAAACAAACTCAGTCTCCTGTTGTGGAGCTAGGACTAGAAGAGATGATTGAAGTTGAACAGCAGAAGAAGAAGAAGAAGAAGAAGAAGAAGAAGAAAGAGAAGGCAAAAGATGTAACTGAATAAGTTCTTTTGCTTTTAGCACTTAGGAAAATTTTGTAAGGCAATGGGCTCTAGTGATACATGTACTTTTGTAACTTAGACCTTTGAATGGAAAAAATATGCAAATTTTTGTTGGCGTTCTTAACTTTCCTTACTCGTCAATCTTTTATTTCTACTATCAATATCCATACTTTATAGTTGAAGGCAAATAGCTTAGTAGAAGAAAGCCTATAGTTTGCCATATTGCAAATCAAATTAAATTTACTTCTGCTTTACTTTCAATTTGCATCTGAATTTTGCCTTACTGAAACTAGCCTACCCAAGGCCTTAAAATTAAAGGGGTGATACATAATAACCTTTCAATAAAAAGTAACTTAACCAAGACTTGTGATTCGAGGAGTCGAACAAGACAATGGTTCTGTCTAACACCTAACACTTAACAATTTCACATAAGGGTTAATTTACCCAAGGTTTGTGACCCGAGGAGTCGAACAAGACCAAGGTTTTGTTTAACACTTAGGCATTTTTACGTAAGGGTTAATTTTCCTGAGGCTTGTGACCTGAGGAGTCGAACAAGACCAAGGTTCTGTTTAACACTTAACCAATTTTACGTCAGGATTAATTTAATCGAGGCTTGTGACTCGAGAAGTCGAACAAGACCAAGGTTCTGTTTAAAACTTAGCCAATTTTACGTAAGGGTTAATTTACCCGAGACTTGTGACCTGAGGAGTCGAACAAGACCAAGGTTCTGTTTAACACTTAGCCAATTTTATGTAAGAGTTAATTTACCTGAGACTTGTGACCTTAGGAGTCGAACAAGACCAAGGTCCTGTTTAACACTTAGACAATTTTACGTAAGGGTTAATTTACCCAAGTCTGGTGACTCGAGGAGTTGAACAAGACCAAGATTCTGTTTAACACTTAGATAGTTATTGGAGAACCCTTATGAATTTACCTTGCGCCTACAACAGTAAGTAATTGAACAAGGAATGAACAAAAAAAACTTCATATTATTAATAATAATATCGACATAGGTTATTTACATTCCATAGGCGCGGAACCCCTTTTTCATCCAAGTCTTCTAAGTAATAAGCTCTAATTCCTGCTACCGGTGTTATCCTATACGGGCCCTCCCAATTCGGCCCCAATTTTCCCCACGAAGGATTCTATGCCGTTCTCACAACTTTTCTAAGAACCAAATATCCTGCTGCCAGTGGTCTTGACTTAACCTTCTTATCATACCCATGCTTGAGCTTCTGCTAGTAATGCGCCATTCTGACCATGGACATTTCTTTTTTTTCATCAATTAATTCTAAGCTCGCGGAGAGTAAACAATCATTCTCTTCCCTACCAAAATTATCAATTCTCAAGGTTGGGAATCCTACCTCAAGGGGTATAACCGCTTCGGATCCATAAGTCATTGAGAAGAGAGTCTCCCCTGTTGACCTTCAAGGCGTGGTACGATATGTCCATAACACGTGTGGCAACTCGTCCACCCACTTCCCCTTTATGTCGTCTAACCTTTTCTTTAAGCCCGAGACTATGGTCTTGTTAGTTGCTTCTGCTTGACCATTTCCCTGGGGTAGGTTGGGGTAGAATATCTATTAGTAATACCGAGCTCACCGCAATACCTCTTGAAGGCTTTACTATTAAATTGGAGTCCATTGTCTGAGATCAACGTATGAGGGACCCCAAATCTAGTAACAATATTCCTCCAAATAAACCTTTTTGCATCTACATCCCTAATGTTGGAAAGAGATTCAGCTTCCACCCATTTTGTAAAATAATTAGTCCCTACTAAGAGCCATCGTCGGTTCCTTGTAGCCCTTGGGAAGGGTCTAACTATATCTAAGCCCCACTGTGCAAAGGGCCATGGGCTGGTAAGTGGATTTAAAACCCCCCCTGGTTGATGGATGTTAGGAGCGTATCTTTGACATTGGTCACACTTACGAACGTATTCCTGTGCATCCTTCTGCATACTCGGCCACCAATACCCCTGGGTGAGAGCACTATTGGATAAAGACCTTCCTCCAGTGTGACTTCCACAAATACCCTCATGTAATTCCTCCAACAGTGGTTCCACGGCATCTGGGTGAACGCATAGTAAATATGGTCCTGAATGGGAGTGTTTATACAACTTTTGCTCCTCAAAAACCCAATACCGTGGGGCCTTCTTCCGTACTTTCTTAGCTTCAATCTTTTCTTCGGGCAATAATCCCTCCTTCAAGAATAATATCACAAGATCCATCTAGCTCGGACCTGTCTATATATTATTTACCTAAATAAAAGGCTAGTCATCACAACTGGGAGCTATTAAATCTTCCATCGTTATAACTCGAGGTAGCCTTGATCCCGAGGAAGTTGCTAGCATAGCCAGTGAATCTGTGTGGGAATTTTGTCTTCTCGGGATTTTCATAAGATAAAACTTTTAAAACCATTCCGGGCACACTCAACTTTGAAGAGATATCCCTGCATTCTTTGATCCCTGGCCTTAAAATCTCCATTGACTTTTTCGACAACCAAGCGGGAGTCCGAATATATTTCTAGGACTTCCCCTCCTAGTCTACTAACCATCTCCATCCTAGCTAATAACGCCTCGTACTCAGCTTCATTGCTCGTAGCTGGGAAACCTAACCGTAAAGACTTCTCCACTACTAGCTCCTAGGGTGTCACCAATACAATTCCCATTCCAGAGCCTCTTTGGTTTGATGCTCCATCCATGTACACTTCCCAAGATGAAAAAGAGGGGACGAAAACTTCCAAAACACTTAGATCCAACCTTCTATCTCCCCCAGTGTCTTCGGTAAATTCTGCAACGAAATCAGCTAACACTTGCCCTTTTATGGCAGTACGAGGCATATACTTAACATCAATATACGCCTCTGTTGGAAATATGCATGCGCAACGGAAAATTAACGGATCTACTTCATTCGCAATTGATAACATGTACTATGTAAGTTTCAGAATTTAAGAACAAGAAAGTGTGCCTTGAAGCGGTGAAATTCAAAACCAAGGATCAGAAGCACTTGAGAACACTTTTAATCTTTACTCTAATTCCACTTGATGCCCAAGATGTATGGTCTCTCAATCAGTTATGTGTATGTGTTCTAAAGAGAATGAAGAGTGTCTAACACTCACATACATACCATTTCATGTTCTTTTTTCAATTTCTGTATGTTTCTCTCCTTATAACTGATTATCTAATTGGACTAGGCTTATGGGACTTTCCAATTGGGCTTTAGTATGTGGCTTAGAGTGGGACCAAAAGGGAACTAATAAGACTTTAACTCCAATGGGCCTTGGGCTTTTCTATCAACTCTTGACAAGTCCAAAGTTACCATTAATTATATTTAATACCACTATATAAATATAATTGCACTCTAGGCCTTATTAATAAAATTATATCTCAAGACTTTATTGTACATGCAACCCCTTCATGAAATATTCGTAGTAACACAAAGTCATGAATGAAGACTGCCACTTTATGAATTACTAAATCTTAATCCTTGAGTACCCGATTTAATCCTTTTAAGTTATTCATCGTATATTTATGAAATCCAATTTCATAAATATATACTTTAGTCTTACTAAAGTGGTTAGGCCTAACTCTCTGAATAACAAACTCATTAAACTTATCTCAAGGGAATATTTTGTATCTCCGTTAAGAGAATATAAATTCCATCTTGAGAATATATGTTCCATCAACACTAAATGTGGTTGCCTAACATACTGAGGTTTTGACCGTTACTTTAGATCTCACTCCTGATATATCAAAGAAACATACATTTCATGATCAGGTCCATTATTATCTCAAGATTAAGAGTTCATGTGAATAGAAGTCGTGAGATTTATTATTCAATTGACAGTCGTTAGGAGAATAATAAATCTCACAGCGGTCCAGTTCAATATGTCTTAACTCTTAAAACATATCAACTTATCAACTAGAAGTCACCACTTCCATGATCAAGACAAATCATCTTAGTTAATATGTTATAGTCTTCGCAGATAAAACACCCAATTTCATCACCGACTACGAACTTCAATTCTGAGTTTACAAAGAACTTGTGATTTATATCTTCTGTGACTTTTCACATAAATCACATACTATGCATCTCATGGACTATATGATAATGTCCGAATATTCATGTTACCATTATTTTAGATAATAATAAAACAACTTTATTAAACACAATATTAAATCATACATAATGTCATACATAATATCATACATAGCATCATACAATAGGATTTAAGGGCACTAATCTCAACAGCCTCCATATTCCTCCCAATTTTCGTTTCAAACATTCATGTCACCATCCTCTGGTACGTGGATCTAGCATTCTTTAAACCAAAGGGCATAACCCGGTAATGATAGTTACCAGTAAGGGCTCGAAAAGCAGTCTTCTCTTGGACGTACAACGCTAGAGGTATCTGGCGGTATCCTTGAAAAGCATCCGAGAAGCTCATCCGAGGATGTCCGACTTTCGCATCCAAGGTCAATTCTAGGGACAGAGAAGGGATCTTTTGGATAGGCTTTGTTTAGATTCGTAAAATCTGCACAAACATGCCATTTCCCATTCTTCTTCTTAACCACCACGGTGTTAGCCAACCACTCACGATGAAAGACTTCCTTGATTGCCCCCGCCTGCTTGAGTTTATTTACCTCCTCTTTTACTGCTTCAGCATACTTCTTAGAAGAGTGCCAGGTGATTGCTTCCTGGGCACTGCCTCGAGATTCACATTCAATCGTTGGTAGATAAACGCGGGATCCACTCTCGGAGAATCATAAGTACTCCATGCAAACACGTCCACATTATCTGAAGAGGCAGCTAAGCCCCGACCTGAAAGTACTTTTCTGCATTGTGGTCAATTATGATTTTTTGTAATTCTTTAGATAATGATTCCTTCACCTCGAGCTCCATTTCCTCGACGGGCTCATTTAATTGCTATGGGATATGCGCTTCTCCTACTCGTGATTCACCCACCAAGTGTTGCCTTATTACAGCTATCAAACATTGCCTAGCAGTTGCCTGACTTCCAACAATCTCCCCAATGCGTCCTTGAGTGGGGTACTTAACCTTCAAATGTAGGGTAGATGACACTGCTCCCATGGCATGGAGCCAAGGCCTTGCCAAGATTGCTGTGTAAGGAGAGTAGGCTTCTGCCACAATGAAGTTAACCAGTACCTCCTTGTCTCCAACTTGCACTGGTAACCTAATCCTTCCCCAAGGGACCACCATCCTGCCACCAAATCCTATTAAGGGTGAGTCATATCTCTCCAAGTCCTCGGGTTTAAGATTTAACCCTTCAAACAAATCTATGTACATAATCTCAGCTTCACTCCCTTGATCCACCAAGACCTTCTTCACATCATACCCCCTAATATGCAGAGTTACTACAAGAGCATCTTTATAGGGCTAAAAATTCCCCACCTTATCCTCATCTGAGAAGCCTAATACTGGTGATAGCTCCATTTTAGCCCTTTTTGACACTTAGGCTAGATTTCCCTGCTATGTTCTCGAAGCAACATTCAACACCCTAGAAGACAGATTTGCCTCACTTTCAGGCGTGGCCAAAATCACATTGATTGTACCCAATTCTAGCCGAGGAACACTATCCCCCTGAAACCCTGTCCCTGGTTGCCCTGCCGGACTTGCAGGTTGGTGTAAAAATCGCTTCAACTTTCCTATCTTCACCAATTGACCCAAATGATCATGCAAAGTTCTGCAATCCTCGATTGTATGTCCTCTCTCCTGGTGATAATGATAGAAAAGGCTTTGATTTCGTTGCTCGGATCTCCCCCCATCTTGTTGGGCCAATTGAAGTAAGGCTCATTTTTTATTTTTTCAAGGATTTGATAAACTAGCTCTTTAAACACCAAGTTGACCATTGGCGCATTTTCTCTTGGTAACTAGTTGGAAAAATCCCTCCTTTGCTTGTTTTGATTAAATCCTCTTGCGCGAGGATCCCTTTTTTTCGAAAACACTTTAGCCTTACCCTTGCTTTGCATCTGATCTTCTTTGACCCGTTTGTGCTCATCAATGCGGTCCATGAGTTGACGCATGCTATGAGTAGGCTTCATCGTTAATGACTTTCACAGATCATGCTTAGTTGGTAGCCCCACCTTGAAGGTTCTTACAGCCACGTCTTCAAAATCCCTATCTATTTCATTGTATGTTTCCTAATACCTATTTGAATAAGTCTTAAAAGTCTCCCCCTCTCTCATTGCCATGGACAGTAGAGAATCCAGGGGCCTAGGGACCCGACTGCATGTTACAAACCTAGCTCCAAATGCCCGGGTCAACTCCTTAAAAGATTTTATTGAACCTTCTTCTAAAGCATCGAACCATCTCATGGCAGCAGGGCCTAAGCAGGAAGGAAAAACCTTACACATTAGGGCCTCATTTCTAGAATGAATGGCCATTCTCTGGTTAAAATGGCTCACACGTTCCACAGGGTCAATTCTTCCATTATAAATGGTGAACGTGGGCTGCGTGAAGCGATGTGGTAACTTTGCTCTATCAATCCTCTTTGCAAAGGGGGACTTCGAAATTTGACGAATGGCCTTACTCATCGCGTCCTTCCCCATAGTTTGAGAGAACGTATTATCTCTATGTTCCCCTTTTCCACGCTCCTTCCTACGCTTTTCAAACCTATCCTTCTCAGAGGATGCGGAGAAAAGTTCATTGGAGGGGGTTCTAGACCTCCACCTATAAGATCTATCTTCCCTCTCCTCGTACTCTCCTCTTGACGGGGGTGTAGGATTTCTCCTGTTTCGTTCGCTCCTACGCAATTTTCTACGTAAATGATCGATTTCTTGCTTTAGATTTCGTGTTTCCTGTTTGTGCGAAATGTGACTTCCCGACCTAGAATAACTTTCTGCGTGCTCTGTATGCTATGTTTCTACTCTAACATTGGGCATAGGATTGTTCTCCTTATCCCTGCGTCTTTCCAAATTAATAAAGTGGTCCTCACACTGAGAACCAACAGATTCCTCCCTGTTGTGCTCCAAGTTAGCCATGACTCAAGAATACTGATAGTGATTCCCACAGACGACGCCAATTGTAAGAATTGGATTTGGAGGCCCAAGCCCACTTAGAGTAATGGAGCCTTGCACTTCAACGTAAGCCCAACAATAGAATTATTTTAGTGAAGAAATGGGAAGGCAATCTGTTAAGTTCTAAAAGTTTAGAACAATTGACAAACCGTGAACACAAACTTGTCTAGATATATAGATCCTAGAGTCTATAGGTATTATTAGACAATGCTCAAGGTGATTCAAGTCAAGATTCAAAAACAAGTAAGATGCAAAAAGAAGATTTCAGAATTTTCTTGGTTCAACTGATCGAAAGACAGGCTTGACCAATCGAAATACGGGTCTGCAAAATTTTAAGTTCGGCCTAACAGCAGTTCTAGCCCAAAAAGGATTAGGGTTTCAAATCTAATTCTTCTAATATATAAAGGAAACCCTAGGCATGTTTTATTATGACTTTGGAGGTGCTCTTGTGAGATCTAAAAGGTTCCGTGCATTCCTCTATCAAAGTCACTACTAGATATCACTTTCATATCTTTGAAACCGGTAGATCTAAAGTTGCTGCATGAAGATCAATAATAGTTGAAGATCTAAACCTTAAAGGGTGGTCTTGGAGTCACAAATAGGGGAGTTTGTGTTGCTAAACCTTTGAGTGGAGTCTCAAAGTCACAAGTATGGGTGCCTGTGTTGCAAATGCCTAATAGAGAAGGAGTTCATGGATTCAAAGCTTGCATGTGGTTGTGTCAGTAAGTTCTACATGTGATAGCAATAGGATGTTAGTGGTCTAAGTCTTATTGTAAACTTTGGTTCTCTATAGTGGATTTGTTTTTTACCTTCAGGATAGCTAGGTTAAATCCTCCTCAGGTTTTTTACCAGTTTGGTTTTCCTGGGTGATCATATCATTGTTTTTTTTTTATTTCCACTACTTTACATATATGATTTATGTTTGTTTGACCTAAATCTAAATAATAAACCTAAGTATCCACTTGGTTAATTAATTAGGTTAAACAATCTAGTTTACAGGGATCTAAAAAACCTAACACAATCACAATATAGTAGTATATCACGTTTCTGGCTAAGGATGTTAGTCACAGTCAAGGAAATAAGAGTCAAATAAGTAAAAAAGCTCTCCTCGGTCTTTCCCGAGGATGTGTTCTTATATAAGTCTTGCTGAGGTTATCTCAATTTGTACACTGTTCTTTTTCCTTTTTCTTTCTATTTTTTCCGAAAGTCCCTTCATCTCAGAGCTTATTTCTTCTTATATACCCTATTTCTTTGCATCATGACCTTCCACGTGTACGCCCCAGAACTCTCCCTCTGATACTTGTCCCATCAAGGTTCTGCTGAAGGTGGTAGAAGGGGTTGCTAGCTGAGAAAACACTGTTCAGGGGTCACCTCTTAATAAATGTAATGGATAAGTTTGCTACAGGGCATTTAATGCAGGGGTGGTAGGTATGCTCTTTCAGGTAACTTCCTACTACCCACTGTATTTCCCTAGAATGGTACTTCTCTTCTTCGGGCGCTCACAAGACACCATGGCTCTTCCCATCCTCTACTCAAGTAGGCCACCTTCTCAGGTCTGAGGCACTTTTACAAATGGTTTGGTGAGGAATGTCCCGCTCTTCGCCCTTCTCGATCCTCGGACACCCCCCCCCCCCCCACACACACACACATATATATATATATATTTGAAAAAAAGCCATCAAGAATGAACAATTTTTTTTAATAGGTCATCAAGAATTAAAAGTTAGAATAAAAATGATCATAAGTATTATTAAACTTAGGCATGAATTTTAATACGCATCTAATTATGTTTATTTTTCTTTTCTGAATATTCAATTAATAATGTATATTTTTATAATAAAAAATTTGGATTTATTTTAAATGCGTCCATGCATATGCATTTGCTACAAGCTAAAATACATATAAAATAAGTATTAAAACAAATATTAAACATTGTGGCCGAAACTTGAGTTGTAAACCAAAAATAAAATTAAACAAATATGCACATTAACTAAATTAGATATGTCTGTAGTTTCACTTATAATTTCAAAATTCTCATTTCAATTATATTAATTTTATGAACATGTTATTTCTTAATAGTTCTAATATTCATAAATGTCATATACTTGATCTTATAGTAGCCAAATAAAAATTTTCTTTTAACTTATTTAGTATTTTAAATCACATAATGCTCCTAACATGTTTCTTCGTTTTTCTATTAGATCTAGTTCAAATATAAAAAAATGGAAATCTTTATCAACTTCTCTAAATTTTCCTATTTGTTTTAAATCACGCTCTGAAATTTTTTATAGTGTGACTTATAAGTTTAATTCCACTATTTTGTGTCCAATTTTGAATATTGCCCTTGTTCCGATATAGGTATTAGAGTTCTTATATTCCTCCCACTAAACATTTTACTAATAAAATATATTTTGAAAAGGTTTGTCAACCATCCTACATCCAAGCATTTGCAACTTCAATGAGAATTTCATCATGTCCCATAATTGTTTTTGTGGATGCAAATGATTCGAGGACACCTGAAAGCTCCTAGGTCTAGACCAAGGATGACCAAAGGCCTGTACATGTGTTAACCCAAGTCTGGCACGTGGGCCCGGACCGAGGATAGAGGGTACAAGACCACGTTGAACTGGGCTAAAGTTTAAGGAAAGAGGTCCAAAGAAGAGAAGACTGGGTCACTCGTTGTCCGAGGAGCAAGCGCACCTTAGGAGAACCTATTTGGTTCCCTGCACCAGAAAGTGAAGCACTAAGGAAGACGTTAGAATCATGCAAGCGACAGAATAGAGAAATATCTGGGAAGGTGGCCATCACCTCCACATTCAATGCTCTGTACCAACTGAGCTGGCCGCATTTATGAGGAAAAGACGCTTGAACAGTAACTCAACAACTCACAAATCTCTCAGTTACCTCCAGAATGGTCCTGATGGGACAAGCATCCAAGCCATCCTCCCTGAAACATATATATGGAGGGCTGAGATGCAATGGGAGGGGATATATAAAGCAAGAAACTCCCCTGAAAGGGGAGGAGAGACATTGAACACAAAGAGAGAGAAAGAAAGGGAGAACTGAAGCTTATTGTAGAAAGATCAGTATTAACTTTTAATGAACTAATCATCCTTGGACTTGCCTGAGAAAGATTTTTACGTTAAATTTGTGTCTCTTGCCCTTATAATAAACACACTGGCCCAATTATCCCAAGCTTGGGATTGCACTACATTGTAACTAGCTCTTAGAACTCATTCTCTTACAAATCTATTATTTTTGGCTTGTTGTACTGGGTCACACTGCTCTAAGTGGGCTTGGGCCACAATCATAGTCCTTATGGTTTTCATTTTCATCCTCCTCCATATGTGCTTAACCTATATCCTAATTCTTTGAACAAACCAAAACTTTCTATTATCCGTTAGGTTATTCAATTCGCCCCTTTCATATATGAATTCATTTAAAACATTTATCAAATTAAAATTTTCATCTATCTTTAATCTCCTTTCCTTTACATACACTCTTGGATCTTCATCTTTAATGCACTTGACACAATTCAAGTCTCATGTTTTCATTTCCATTTCTTTGCAAGTTTATGAAAATTTTTATTTATCTATCCTTCATCCCATACTTGCAATGTTATTCATCATAGGTTTTAAATCTAGCCTTTTGTACACCCTTCTTAATTTGCTTCCCTCTTTATCAACTTATAATTTTCAAAAGTGTTAGTGTATCTACATCTAGGTAGAATTTTATAACTCTCCCTCTTTAATCTTGCTATTGCTTGAACATGCTCATTCCGCCACAAACTCTCCTTAATTATAGCAATCCACATCTTTTTGATACTCCAAGTACCTCTTGAACCACTATTTTAATACACTTAGCTATATTCATTCCACATCATATCAAAATATTTATTCAGCCACTTGGCTTCTTTGATCATATGTTATTGCAAAGTCTAGAATAGAATCTTTTGATTCATTTCTTACTTTATACTCATGGCTTCCATAAAATCCAAGTCAAAGTTTCATATTTTCTTTAATCCACGAACATGATCAATCTAGGCATATAGAACCATGAATCCATACATCTCAATCGAATAAGAATCAATAGAAAAAGAAAAGGATCGAATTCATGGATTCTTGAATACTAAGAGAATAAATGGACTATATTAAACTGGCATGCTTGGTAATCCATGTGTTCTATTTGAGAGAGGAGTACTAATATCTAAGAAGCACGGATATGAATATGGGTACGGGTACACAGTGGCGGCTCTAGAAATTTTTTTTAGAGGGGTCATCAAAAAATTTAAATTAAATAATATTTAATTAAAAAAACTTTAATCTTAATGTCAACACCAAAAAAACACAGATACACACATGCAAATATAGGAAAATTTACAATTTTTTTTTTCTATGATTTTTTATATTTTGAAATCATTACATGATATTTTATTATCAGTTGTCATTATCTATTGTCAATGTGGGTAGGTGTGACCATTTTATTTTGTTAAGTTTAAATAACTTTTTTATTTTTAAGCAATTGCCATTTTCTATTTGTTATTATTTTTACAAAAATATTTTAAAGTAAATGATTTTATTAATTATTGACTCACATAGCCACATTCATCCATACATAAATAATACACTAAGTGTCTACTTAACCAATCAAATCCTTGAGCATCACTAACTTTACTATTTTTTTCCTTGAACGACTAACTTTATAACAATAAGTTATTACAACATGATAACAATACACACACATGTAGCAATCCCCACCTACACCAAAAACCAATTGGAGTCTTTGTTTGGTGATAAAGAGCTATCATTAGGAGCGAACGTCATAGGTTAAAACTCTCTAAAAAAGACATTATAACAAAAAAAATAGTGTACATAATTAGTATCAAACACTCACTTTCACACATATAATATAAATTTATAATAAAGAAAGACACTCACAACTCTCACAAACACTCACTTTTTACTCTTAGAGTCAGAGATACAAGAGATATTCAGATAGAGAAGAAAGATGAGATTAAATTCACAAGAGAGAGAGAGAGAGAGAGAGAGAGAGAGTGATCTGTGATTTGTGTTGTTGTTCGATTTTGAAATGAGCTAATATATGTTATTGTTTGATTTTGTGTTGGACTGATATGTGATCAAGGTGTGCAAGTGTACATAACACCATTAAGGCATGGGAGAAAGCATATGTGGTTGAATCTGGACCTTACAACGGTTGTGAGCAAAGGAAGAGGAAGCGTTGGCTAAGGAATCTTGTTCTTGGTCTGTGCTAAAGGCATGACTGCCTTGGGAAGGAAGTAAGATATGCATCTGACATGGTACTCAAGCACTCACAAAAAGGGAGATAGTGACTTTCTAAGGTCAGAAGCTACGAGGACACCCCTTATTAGTTGAATGCATGTTGGACCACCTCAGAGACACATGTATCAATCACAGTACTCCTAATATCCCTCTCAATGTCCAGGAACTTGTTTCCTAAGTAGTGGCAAAGTCACCTACCCACGGGTCCCAGTGCCATGTTGGCGCAATTCCTATCCTCTAGTCATTAAAGACCTTCAGCGTTCTTAGGCTGCTATGTGGGCAGAATTCTAGTACCTACATCAGGAGGCAACTATACCTCAAGCCCCTCAAGGTGGTCAAGGTCCTCAGGGATCTCCTTACTTGAGCAAGGAAGACATGTCTGCTATTTTGTTTAAAGCTAAGAAGTTGGAGAGTGCTGTTTATGTTTATACCAGACCTCTTTATCTTGAAGAGATAGCTGGAAGACCTTACCTTGCTAACTACACTCCTCCTATCTTTCCCAAGTATGATGGCATGACAGGGAATGCTAGAAAGCATATCAGGCAGTATGTAGATGTGTTGACGACTCACTCCCATGACCATGGGTTGAGTCTCAGGGAGTTCTCTAAGTCTTTAGAAGGCCGTGCTTTTACTTGGTACACTAGTCTTGCACCAGGATCGGTTCTGAGTTGGAATGACTTGGCAATGCAGTTCATGAAAAAGTTCTTTACTTTAGAGGAAAAGCTCACATTGTCAGATCTATAAAATGAAAAGCAAAGGGTGTTTGAAGGGTTGCTAAAGTATATTCGTCGCAGATTCAGAGACCTTTCTTTACTGTACTATGACCCTGTGGAGGAGGAAAGGCTAGTGGATGTTTGTATTATGGGTATGCTGTATGAATATCGGCCTTATCTCAAAAACTTGCAGATTTCTAGTTTTACAAGGCTTGTAGAGGGTGCAAGAAGAACAAGTATGTTTGTGAGGAAGCTTTCAAAGGGTTCGACTTCACAAGCTGTAAGTATGCCTAGACAGCCCTAGAGGAGAGAAAGTAAGAAGGTGAAAGTCGTTGTGGCAGAGGAACCTAAGAAAGTAGTCAAAGGTAAAAAGAGGGAGAAAGGAGACATTCCTCCACCTTTTACTGTTTCCACTGAAGAGTTATATAGCATCCTAGAAGCTTGGCTAAAGGATGGTGTAGTGGTGTTACCTGAATGCAAACGTGAGCCCACAGAAAAAGAAAAGTAAAATCCACTTTATTGTAGGTATCACAGGAGATGTGATCACCATACCATGGATTGCTATGCTTTGAGGAATATCTTCCATGATAGGGTAGCCAAGGGAGACTTGGTTATCAAAGTTGGGAAGAAGGCTGACCCGAGGATACGTAGACCAGAGGTGGCAATGACTTTCTTTATGGGTCATGAGGATCCCATGGAAGAAGAAGCAGAGAACATGGCTAGCAGCAGCTTAGCACCTCCATCTTTGGTAGATGAAGAAATGGTAACAAGAATTCAGCAAGAAGATAAGATACCTACCTTCCTTGAAGGAATAGGTCTTAGGCCAATGGCTAGAAGAGAGGCAGCCCAAGCTTTGACTAGGGTGATGGAAAGGAATCATGAGATTGCAACTGTTGAAGGAAGTTTGATGCAAGTGGAATACCAAGAAGCAAAGGATTCAGTCACCTTCTCTAGTAAAGATCTAGCCAACCGAGTTGTTGATGGCAACAGACCTTTATATCTCACTGACTTTTTGGGAGCATCTCGAATCAAAAGGGCCTTGGTAGACACTAGTGCATCCACTAATACTCTGCCTCTCCCAACATTTGATGCCTTGGGTATTCCGAGAGAAAGAATCGTTCAAGAGCTATTACAAGTAGTAGAAATAGGAGCCTTACAGCAGAGTACTTTAGGGCATGTGTCCTTGGATCTTAGGGTTGGGCCAATTCACACACCCACTTTCATGCATGTAATGGAGGGGGGTACATCCTATCATATCATTTTAGGCCGTCCATGGCTAAAGGCATATAAAGCTGTGGCTTCTACATATCATCAATGTGTGAAGGCTGTTTAGAGGAATAAGCAAGTAGTTATTAAGGCCACTAGGATGCCTTTTGATAGAGCAGAGACTCATTTTGCTGAGGCAGCTTTATATCAAGAGTAAAAGCCTGAGGGTGAAAACAAAATTCTTTCTTTTAATCCTATTGCTTTGCAAGTGGAGGAGGAAGATGATGGTGAAGTTGTAGAGCTAGAAAGGCCTTCTAAGATAAGAAGAACCACCGGGCCTGATGGCCGGGTGGTATATGAGTTTTGACAGTTAAAGGAAGGGGATGAGGAGGATGGCAGCCTAATTCCCTTATTATGATACAACAGCCAGAAGAAGTTCACGTAGCTGAAGAGCTTGTGAAAGAAGCTCTTGAGTACATGAACGGCGTTGTTAAGAATGTGTGAGAAGAACTTGTTGAGATCGATTTGAATGATGGAGAAGAAGGTGAAAGATTGGTGAAAATCAGCAAAAGTTTATTTGAAGAAGATAGAAGAAATCTAATAGCCTTGTTGAAGGAATACAAGGATGTTTTTGCTTGGAGTTACCAAGAAATACCAGGTCTGAGTCCGAGCCTGGTAACACATAAGTTAAAAGTGGTTCCTAATGCTAAGCCTGTGAAGCAACTACCACAGAAATACCATTTGGATGTAGAGGAGAATATAAAGGTTGAAGTGAAAAAGCTTTTAAAGGCAGGTTTCATTGAAGAGATTGAATATCCAAGTTGGTTAGCCAACATAGTTCCTGTAAAGAAGAAAGGCGGTCAGATAAGAATCTGTGTGGATTTTTGGGATCTCAACAAAGCTTGCCCAAAGGATGAATTCCCACTTCCTAATGTTGATATTCTGGTAGATGCAGTAGCTGGTCATGAACGTTTCTCCTTTATGGATGGCTACAGTGGGTATAATCAGATCTTCATGTTCCCAGTAGATGCCCCAAAAACTACCTTCAAGACACCTTTTGGGAACTACTTCTATAAGGTGATGCCTTTTGGGTTGAAGAATGCAGGTGCTACCTACCAAAGAACTATGACTTTGATCTTTGGTGATATGCTTCATAAGCAAGTGGAAGATTATGTTGATGATCTTGTGGTGAAGGCAAAGAACCCTTGTGAGCATTTATTGCACTTACAACAAGTCTTTGAAAGATGCAAGGAGCACAACTTGAGGATGAACCTTTCCAAGTGTGCCTTTGAGGTATCTTCAGGGAAGTTCTTGGGATTTCTTTTTCATCATAGAGAGATTGATTTGGACCCTACAAAGGCCGAAGCAATAACTACCCTCAGTCCCCCTACAACTCTGAAGGAATGGAGAAGCTTTATGGGAAAAGTTTCTTATTTAAGAAGTTTCATTCTAGGTCTAGCTGGAATTTTGAAGCCTCTTATGGAGCAGACTAAAAAGGGAGTGATTTTTGTATGGTGTGATCAATGTTAAAAAGCATTCAAGAAAATCTAGATGATATTGGCGGATCCTCACACAATGGTGGCCCCTATTCCTAGAAAACCCCTGCTGTTGTAC
Source organism: Notholithocarpus densiflorus (assembly GCA_030021035.2). Classification (NCBI taxonomy): domain Eukaryota; kingdom Viridiplantae; phylum Streptophyta; class Magnoliopsida; order Fagales; family Fagaceae; genus Notholithocarpus; species Notholithocarpus densiflorus. The sequence continues at coordinate 4,004,386 of JARYZH020000030.1, forward strand.
ATAGCCAACACGAAGTAGTCCTTGGGAGCATTATTAGCTCAGGATTAGGAAGGGGTAGAGAAGCCAGTATACTATATTAGTAGGCTTATAAAGGGAATAGAATTAAGATATTCAACTGCTGAGAAAGTATGTTTGTCTTTAGCCTTTGTTGTGTCAAAGTTCAATCATTACTTTTTGGGGCATCGTGTGCAATTGGTGACCAAGAGTAATTCTGCAAAGTATCTCTTAACCCGCCCTCAATTGTCGGGGAGAATGGCACAGTGGGCCATCTTGACATCGTGCCTTGATATCGAATGCATAAGACCAACCACTATCAAAGGCCAAGCAGTAGCTAATCTCTTGGCTAACTTCCCTGGGACAAGTGATTTTTCACCCCCCCCCCCAATAGGAAGTTTTAGTGACAGAGAAGCAAGAGTGGTCAATGTATTTCGATGGCTCATCTACATTTCAAGGGGGAGGGATAGGAGTGGTATTAAGGTCACCAAGGGAGGAACATACGTTTGCTTATAAGTTACGTTTTCCTTCCTCTAATAATGAAGCAGAGTGTGAGGCCTTGTTGGTAGGGCTGAAGTTCGCCAAAAGGTTAGGCATAAAAAGATTGAGGATATTTGGTGATTTTGAGTTGGTAATTAAGCAAGTTGAAGGGTTATGGAACACTTTACTTCCATAGAATACAAGGTGGTTAATAGGAATGAGAACAAGCTCACTGACTCCTTGGCAACCCTAGCCACTAAGTCTGTGTTGAAGAAAGAGAAGATGACACTTCGGGTGGAGAAACAACCTGGTTTGGTCCAGGATGAGCTGTGTTTCCCTCAAGATTGGTGAGAACCCTTGTTGAAAGTAATGACTTAAAGGAAGTACATTGGGTCAAAGTTACCAGCAAACATGAGAGACTTCCTCAGGATTAATGGGGATTTATTTTTCAGAGGAGCAAAAGGTTTGCTAATGAAGTGTGGCTCGAGCCAGGAAGGACTAACATCGTTGCACAGGCTACACTATGATATTTGTGGTGTAGACCTTGATGTCAGCCTGTATAGAAGACTACAAAGGCTGGGGATCTTCTGGCCAGAAATGGCCAATGATGCTATGGAAGAATAGAAGAGTTATAAAACTTGTTCTATCATTCCTCCAGATCAAGCAGAAGTGCTTAATGGCGAATTGTTGGAAGAAGATTGAGATACCTTTCACAAGGTGTATTACTTGCTGATCGGGTACAAAGAGAAAAGTTAAATAAGTATGTAACAAGGTTCAAGGTAGTGGATGAGAAGTTATTTAAGAGAAGCTTCCAAGGAAGGTGGATCGTATGTATTCCCACTAAAAAAGTTAATGGTGTTCTTTCAGATCTGCATGAATGAGAGCCAACAGGACACCCGGGTGGGAGAAAGCTATGGTGAATAGATTTACACCAGGTATATTATTGGCCTACAATGCAAAAGGATGCTCAAGACTTTGTCAAAAAGTGTCAAGAATGCCAAAGGCGAGGGGATGAAATACACACTAGCCATCAAAGTCTTCATCCAACTATGGCTCTACATCCTTTCCATAGCTGGGGGTTGGATTTTATAGGACATATAAACCCCCTATGAAGGATGTACATGGAAACTGGTAGCCACTAAGCTATTTACCAAGTGGGTAGAAGCTATGGCTATGAAGAAGGCAACAGGTAGCTCAGTGGCTAATTTCTTGAGGGAAAATATAATATGTCGTTTTGGGGTACCTAACAAAATTATTTCTGACAATGGCACACCATTCCTGAACAAGGATGTGTGCCATTTAACAGAATGGTACTCAATTTCTCAAACAACATCGACACCTTATTATCCCAAAGGAAATGGTCAAGCTGAGGCCTCTAACAAAAGATTACTGAAGATATTGGGAAAAATGACTAAGGAGAATAGAAAGGGATGGAAGGAGGAACTTCCTACAGTTTTATGGGCTCATAGAACAGCCAAGTCACAAGCTAGAGGAGCTTCACCCTCTTTCGCTTAGTGACTGAAGGTTTAGCTCTGGGAAGGAGCTTCAAAGTCAAATCATCCTGAAAAATAGGTAGGGCATCCACTCGTTGGGCACCACTTTCCCCAAAATTCCTAACACGTTCTCTAATGTCAAACCACCATGACTTGAACCTGGGTGAAGGCAGTCTAGTTCTAGTGGGGGAATTAAAGGGGATTTTCAAGGCTTGATACAAATATCTTGATGATATTCTTTCTTTACAAAGCTAAAGAGGCCACAACAGCGGGTAAAGCTAAGGTAGAGAGATGTCCCAGTATGCCTTGGTCAAAACAAAATTGGCAGACAAACCTATGGGGATTATAAGTCTGAGTTTTGTACTCATCTTGAAAGCATGCCTAAAGATGAGAGGGAAAAACACAAGCAAAAAAAGAAAGTTCTTCCTCAGACCAAGGGGTGTCTCTGTAACGAGAAACAGAAATGCTTTCTAGAGAAATGAATAGTGGAGGAAGTCCACCCTCTAGGGTAGAGTAAGGTCTAGCTGTCCAATTAGTAGGGTCATCTAGCACCTTGATAAGAAAACTATTTGAAGACACTACCATCTTGTTCCAATGCCAGGAGCGTGGCAGACCTTTGGGTGATGGCAAACTGGTTTAGTAAGAGCTCAACACCTTAGGGACAGGGGCATAATTCCTAAAGTGTTCCCACAACCATATTTGTAAAAATGCAACGGGTACAAAGGTTTCTACTTGAAATCTACCCCATGAACGTTGCAAGTTAAGGGTGAAGTGATCTAAATGAGAATACAAAGTTCCTAGAAAATAAGGAGCAAGGGGAAAGGATTGTCCTTTGGCTGCTTTTACAGCTAGAGGGAAATGTCTGCTTAGAATCTTCTCATGAGAATAACCCTCAAACAGATGGCGGGAAAGTAAAAAGGTAATAAAAGCTTCAAGTTCATAAGAGCTAGAGTTACCTTCTCCAACAACAAAGTCGGTGCCTTCTTTTAGGGAGTCTTCATCGGCTTCCTCATCCACGCCATCAGCATATTCTCTCCAGAAGTACCTGATCCATCCCCAAAAGTTGGCCCTGGAGCCCTTGTTTCTGCCAATACTAGTATCCTCTAGTACTTCTTCGCTGGGGGCTTTCCCCTTCTTGCTGCCTTCGAGACTGATTTCTTTAGAGTTTTCTTCACTACATCTTTAAGGAACTTTACAGCTTTAGACTCATCAAGAGATAAAGGAATGTTGACTACTTCACCATCTCCGAACAGGGGAAGTCTCAATATTTCATAAACATCTTCTAAAGATGGCAAGATTTCTTGACACCTTGTGAAGAAAGTGTGAGTAGTAGGATTCCATTGATACAGGTGAGAAAGAAGACTCCCATTATCCTTGTTGATCTCCAGATTGGAGAACACAAGAATGGTGTTCATAAGTTTCACTCTTTGTAAGATGTCCATGAAAAGGGGATGAGCCAACACCCTTCGACACCAACTTCTCCAACCTCTGGAAACAGAAGTGTGAGATTTGAAGACCACATCTACGGTGGGAACAAAGTCCCCTCTACAGGTGCCAAGTCTAGGGATATGCTTTAATTCCAGATCCATGGTTAGAAGATCATCGGGTTCCCCACATGCCGTGTAGGGAAGGTCTCTAGAACAAGGGGCTGAATCTCAATCGAGATTTTTATCAAATAGATAATCTTCGAAGAAGGGGTTTGTTACTTTTCGAAGGTGTAGGTTCTGAAAATTTGGCAAAACTAGATCTCAAGCTATGTTTTACACCCATGATTTGGTGTTTGAAAAGAATTCTGGGTTTTGGGCTGAAGAAGAAGAAGATTAGGGGAAAAAGAGAGAAATAAGGAAAGGAAATATCTTTCTTTTCCTTTTATACTTTGAGGAGTTAATATTTTCCCTCCAAAAGAGGCTGGTTCAAAAGTGAGATATCTTTTCAAAATTAACACTTGCCAGCATAGGGAAAAAACTGAATTTCTGACAAGAAATGGCAGTTGATGGTGCTGAAATCAAGGAAGCTGCCTTCACAGACAAAGTGCAAAGGTGTAACCCTTCACCAACAGGTTCAATTTAATTTGCTACATTTCACATTTTGTTAACTAACATGTTTACCCTTTTTATGTTTTGTGTAGGAATTTTATATGTGATAAAATAAACATAAAACCTAACATAAGTGAAAACAGTAAACATGTAATAAACTTTCTCTTTCTTTCATGTAGTTTTTTTACAAAATTGGAAAGATGGATTTACATGATTTGGCCTTTATGGCCTATCACCTCTTTCTTGAATACAAAAACACAAAATTATAACAAAATAAAGAAAGTTAAAGTTTTTACAACTTAAGCCAATAAATGGCTAAACAAAACAAATACAATAGAAAATAAATAAAAAAAAGAACTGCAGGTTTAATGGCGGGCAACTCAAGGAGACCGTGGCGCATACGCATCCGAGTCATCCCAGAGTCCTCTTAGGGATAATCTAGAGCCTGATACTCCATCTCCTCTTCCTTGCCTTCATCCTCCCTTGAGTTAAAACCATCAGAGGAGCCACTAGAAGAGCCTTCAGAGGGGCTGTCAGAGGAGTTTGATTCCTCAAGGTCAGAAAGCTCTGAAGCACTGGACTCTGAGCCTGACTGAAAGGGCCTTCGCCTTCTCCTGCTCCTAATGGGGGCATCCATGAATGCAGCAGTCGTTGTATCCTCAGCATCCTTTTCAGCCTTCAATCGAAGTTCCTCTGAGTCCTCTTCTTCATCGTCGCTCTAGTTAAAGGGAACGACCTCTTCAAGAATGAAGAGTTGAGGAGGTAGAGGGTGAATAGGAAAAGGGAGAGGGGGATGCATAGGGCTTGGTGGTGGGGAAGGAGGGTGGTCACTGGAAGCACTCCCAGAGGAGCTCAAAGAGTGTTTTGGGGAGTTAGAACCAGCAGAAGAAGGGTTTGACATTTTTGTTCATGGAGCTTAAGGTTCTTTGAGAGAATCAGAAAGATACAAAGGGAATGAAGATTGAAGAAGAAATGTTCCCTATTTAAATCCTCAACTGTAGTTAAGTGAAGAGACATGGCGTTTATGAGGAGTAATGTTTGTCTCCCAAAACGCAAGAAACGAAGAGGCGCCAAAACGGCTAGAAGCACCCTTGCGAGCCACATGTCCATGTTCAAACGTCACAAGGCATGATTACTAAAGTGTTAATGCCTGAACTAATGTGACTGTCAAAGGCCTTTGCCATTAAACGCCATTGACAGTCAGGGGGCTAATGTACATAACACCACTAAAGCATGGGAGAATGCGGGAATTCTAGCCTTTTGCCCTTATTTTTAAAAATATTTAGCAATATGTCCTTGTTTTGAAACTATTTAGGTTTATGTCCCTGTTTTGAAGCTCGATTTTATAAAATCAAGTTTTAATGTAAAACTCGATTGGTTTTTATGCCAAATGAAACTTAAAATATATATATATATATTTGTGGAACTCGAGTTCATGGAGCTCGAGTTCCATTCAAGGTACTTGAGTTCCATAAACTCGAGTTCCTGTAGCTCGAGTACCTTGAATGGAACTCGAGCTCCATGAACTCGAGTTCCATGAAAGGAACTCGAGTTCCTTTTTTTTTTTTTTTTTTAAGTTTGATTGCCCCATACTCGATTTTGAGAAAATTGAGTTTTACATAGAAACTCAATTTTGAGAAAATCGAGTTTCAAAACAGGGACATGAACCTAAATAGTTTCAAAACAGGGACATACTGCTAAATTTTTTAAAAAATAAGGGCAAAATCCCCGGGAGAATGCATATGTGGTTGAATCTGGACCTTACACGTGGAATGGCTGTGAGCAAAGGAAAAGGAAGCGTTGGCTAAGGAATCTTGTTCTTGGTCCGTGCTAAAGGCATGACTTCCTTGGGAAGGAAGTAAGATATGCAAGTTGGACCACCTCAGAGACACGTGTATCAATCACAGTACTCCTGATGTCCCTCTCAATGTCCAAGAACTTGTTTCCCAAGTAGTTGCAAAGTCACCTACCCACGGGTCCCAGCGCCACGTTGGCACAATTCCTATCCTCTAGTCAGTAGATAACCTCACAGCTGTGAAAGGTCCAAAATAAGAAAATGATGACTTGACATCTGTCTTTGTACTCAGCCATATTCTTCAGATTATAAGAGGGACATGCAGTTGTAGTTTTAGGCAAGAACCCAAAAAAGAGATATTCTAGAGAAGAGAGTAGAAAGTTGAGATGGTAGAAAGCATGAACACCTTTATTGTAGGATATATAAGCTCAAATCTAACTTGCACGTACAGCAAGATTTAAGTTAGAGGGTGCAAAAATATTTTTGTAGGATAAATTAAATTAGCAAAAAATTATTTTAAATATATAAATGATTTTTTTTTTTCAAGTGAGGGGGTTCATTTGAACCCCTTGAAGCACAAGTGCAGCCGCCTCTGCAAGTATGGGTACGAACACAGGAACGACACACTGACACAAATAATTTCTGAAAAAATATAATATAAAATGACCAGTACCACGCCGGTACAACACAGGTACGACACCCTAAATGAAGTGTTAGTACTCCTAAATATCCCAGAGGAATATTTATTTATCTTATTAAAAATATTTGGCTAGTGTGGAAAAAGATATATACGATGTCCCTAGCCAATCTAAGTCACATAGGAATCCAAGTTGACGGAGTACGCGGACTATGTGGAGATTGTGCTATAGCACGTGAGGTATGGATGTTTGGGTCACTGAAGCTCAGCATTAGGAATGACAACAGGTCGGGTTCAGGCCGGGTTTTTTCATACTTGGACCCGACCCGCGGGTCTGCCCCAAAAACTCAGACTTGGCCCGTTTATTAAACGGATTTTTTTCTTAACCCCAAACCCAGCCCGTCGGGAACCCGCAGGCCCCGCCAGCCATGCCACGATTTGGGCCTAAACCGTGGCCCAATCCCAAAACAAAAATAAAAAAAATTTAAAAAAAAATGCCTAAAGTCTTCATACCGTGGCCCAATAATTAAAAAAAATGTTTGCCCAGAATCCAGATTCATTGTTTTTGAAAATATGTTTGCCAGATTCAAGGCTTGAATCTGGGCAAACATAAATTGTTTTTTTGTTTTTTAATTATTATACTAGCAGGAGTATACTTAGGTAGAGAAAATCAAAGAAAATGAAATACCCACATACAAAAATTGTTGAAAAATAATAAAGACTTGAGGATCGGCAAAGAAAATCAAAGAATGAAATTGAAAACTTGAAAAACAAAAAGACCCACCAAGAAATCATGGATGAACAATGACCAAAGATTTATGATTTTCCCTTTCAAAATCACAAAAACAAACACAAATCCTAACACAAACACAAACACAAAAAATTTCAAATTTATAATTTTCCCATTCAAAATCACAAACACAAACACAAACACAATAATTTCAAATTTATAATTTTCCCATTCAAAATCACAAACACAAACATAAACACAAAAATTTCAGATTTATGATTTTCCCTTTCAAAATCACAAACACAAACACAAATCCTAATCAAGCTCCCAGCTAGTGTGTTTAAAAGACCAAATGCGATAGCTAATCTCTCATTGTGGCCCCAAAGCAACTTAACCTTCATTGGCTCGTCTACATCACGGAGAACACAACTGGTATCTAGCACATAACCAGAAGCTTCCACCTCTAGCCTCAAGCTTTCTAAAAACCGATGAATATGAGCTCAATTTGGATGAGAATCATCTCTAGCAAAAAATGTGAAGACTTGGTTTCCTACTTCAATTAAACTATAGCCAAGTGTTTTTCTCAGACCCTGTGTCCAGCGGTGACAGAAGTTTAGGCCAGCAGTGACAGATTGAAGGTTGGGGGTGAGTGAGAGGGAGTGATTGAGTGAGAGTGGGAAAGGAGAAAGAGATATGCGGCTGAGTGAATGAAATGAGAATATGGAATTAGGGTTTTTTTTTTTTTTTTTTAACTTATATATATAGGGGATATTTTAGTATTTTTAACTTATATATAAACGGGTCGGGTCCGGGTCCAGGTTCGGGCAGGGTTTTTGCAAAAACTCGGACCCGACCCGAACCCACTTCGGGATTTTTTTTTTAACCCATACCCAACCCTATAATTTATCTGGCTGGGTAAAATCCGACCCATTAGGATCGTGCCGGGTCGAGTATCCGCGGGTCAAATATAAATTGCCATCCCTACTCAGCATGCAGAGGAAACACAAAATAGTCATTTGAGCTTGACATTCTTTGCATATGATGATATGTCTGGAGTAGGAGTAATCATCTGAGATAGATATATGGAGGACAGGAGATAGTGGATTTAAGTAAGCGATTGCCTATGTTATAGTATAAAGCAGTGAAGCTATCAAAAAAAAGATTGAGGTCATTGCTTTGGAGGTGGTCACATAGTTTGCATGGGCCTAGGGTTATTGGGCTTCAAAAGATTGTCTTGGGACATGCACGCAGGGTGGCCCCAAAATAAATTAAGTGAGAATCAGACACATTTTAAAAGTTATCTTCGCAGACCCTAATTAGGGACTTTCTACAAGCACGTTACAATTAATGTACAAAATAGGAAGATTCCAACATTATTATAGAGATCTCCCTAATTCCGTCAAGTCATTAGTTCATGTTCCTACATTATAAATAAAAATCACTATTTATTCTCTCTAACACGAGGAGTCGTCCCTCCCCTTCTGATAGGCCACAAACTGAATTGACCCCTTGTGATAGAAATTAATTAATTAATTAACTAAGTTATTAATTAATCAAATTATCATCAAACGCGTGGTAGCACAAACAAATCACCAATTAACTAATTATGCAGCGAAAAATAAATAACACGGTGATTTGTTTACGAATGGGGAAAACCAAACGGCAAAAACCCCACCGGGTGATTTTCAGGTCACCACTCCCGAAACTCCACTATTATCACAACAAGCGGTTACAAGTAAAGGAATCCCAAGTACCTTACCAACCTACAGTTGAACCCTTACCCCAATACCCAATTGGACTTGTTCTGTAGTGACAGTTTCCCTTTTTTGATGCACGGCTCCCAAGTACGTGACTAACCAATGCGCGAATCCCAATACTCGACTTCAATCACCAACTAAGAAGATTGTTGGCTGCAAAGTTCTTCAGTTTATCCACACGATGAAGATCAAGAAGATGCTTGGTCACAAAACCCTACGGTGCAAATACATAGCAACTTCTTTAAGAGAAAGAGATGAACAAGGGCAAGAACTTTGTCTCCGGTCACAATTTGCTTGAACAGAGTTTGCTCAATGCTTGTGCAACTTGTGTACTCTTTGACGGCCCTTAAAACCATCATTTTATATGTTTAGGGTTAGGAGAAAAGAAGGCCCAAACACATAATCACGAATCCCAAGAAAATCAGATCAAAATTTTGAAATTCATAAACCTCGACAGATAGAAGGTGTCGAGAAGCTGTCGAGAAGGTGTCGAGCACACGGGGCTGAAACAACTTTCTTAAGCTCGATAGATGCAGCTGTCGAGCCAGCTGTCGAGCTTTAATGACTTTGCACTTCAACTTGTTTTCTTGGACAGACTTGAAGGCTTTAACACTTGATCTTGAAACACAGTTTCTTGAAGCATTAAACACAATTTAGATCTGCCCAAATACAAGTAAAGTGCGTTTTGTCAAAGGATAAGCCAATTACATAAAATTATGACATATGTTCCTATCACACATATGTCCTAACAATCTCCCCCTTTGGCAATCCGTGACAAAACCACAAAAAACAAATGAACATATGAGAGAAGTCATAAATCACTCAACTCATACTCACTTGTTGAATACAATAAAATCTATCCTAACACAAACTCTTGAAAAATTTTGCAAGAAGAGAGTTTATGGCAAGTAGACTTTGACAACCTGTATTTCTGAAACACTTTAAACAAAACTCATCAAGGCATCTTTGTGTGAAACAGAAAAAATTGATTGCATACAAATTAATATGAAGCATGTGTATAAAAAGAGAAAAGAAACAACACATGAAGAGGTAGGTGAAAGAAACAACATACACCATCATATAAAGAGATAAGTCCAAATGTATGTCATAAATATGGTCACAAGATCTAATTTACAAGAACAATGTATCTAAAAAGAAAGAAAAGAAAAGATACATAAAATAGCAAAAGATACATAATATCCTCACTACATCCCTCAAAAAGAAACAACACTCCCCCTAACAAAAAAAACTATACTAACTCTCCCCTTAAGAGTGACTACTCTCATATCCAAAACTACTTCCCCTTTTTGTCACGAGTGACAAAGGGTAAGAGTGTCAAGTAGACATCTCATCAGTAGAGCTAGCATCTCCATCATCATCATCTGAAGCATCATTGTCAATACCATCATCATCCTCAGAATCAGAAGCCACGGGAGGAGGTGGTGGAGGAGAAGCCTCAGAAGCAAAGCCACCCATGGACGCCTGTCGCCGTGCAATACGACCGACATGAACGTTCACCTGATACAATTCCGTAGAAAGTGTATCGAGGCGAGCATCCATGTGCTGCAATTGCGCCATGATGTCTCCTAGTGACACATCGCTCGTAGAAGAGGAGGGAGCAGATGTGGATGGAGCAGATCGAGATGGAGTTGAACGGGAGGGAGGAGCTACTGAATCCATCTGTCGCGACCTAAACTGCGCCTCACTACGTTTTACGGTAGCGGCATCTATGGCACACATAAAGGTGAAATGGTCGGAAGAGGGAAAAGGAACAGAAAAGTGGCGTAGAATCCTCGTGATAGCAGAAGGAAAGATGAGCTTGTCACAGGACGCTGAATCTAGATAAACATCTATAATAGAAAGAATGAAATGAGAAGGAAAATCTATAGGAAGATGCTCAAGGAGAGACAACAAAAATTGAGCACGAGGCTCTGTGATGGAGTTGTAGTGAGAGAGTGGATAGAGTACAAAGGTCATCACCATGTTCAAGAATCTAGGACCTTTAGCAAAGGCCTTACATGGTGTAAACTGACGCTCACCCCAATCAGAAGGGCGCTCACAAAAAGCAGAAATAAGCTCACCTTTGGACACAGTCCGCAGACGCTCACAACTAGGATAGTTAGGAAACTTTATCCGAGAAACCCGAAACACATCCGCAACAAGCTGCGGTGTGACAAGAATGCTAACACCCCTAACATGAGTGAAGAAGTGAGGGACAAAACGGTCAATCCTGTGCATGTTGGAGTAGAACTCCTAAATAAGCACGATAGGACAAGTGACAGGCTCGTCACAAAGAGACTGCCATTCCCGACTGTGAATGACATCGGGAAGGTCGGTGTTGGCAAAGTCTGCCAAAATAACTTGGCGTTCCGAATGAACACCTCGTTTAGAAAAGTTCTCCGAGAATGCCTTGTGGGCATCATCATCACAGAACTGAAGAGATAAGGGGGCAGAATCTGAAGACGAAGAGGATGCCCTAGAACGAAGAGGGTTCCGGGACGGAGTGGATTTACGTTTCGGTGCCATAGACACTACTAACGTAACCAACAGTAGAGGGAGAGAGAAAAGGAGACAATCAGAAAAGTCCCAAAATAGTTCACAATATTAAGAATATGTGAAAAGAAGTACGTATGCATGGAGAATGCATGAGCATGTGACATGCAAAAGTAATTGCATCATGGGCTCAGCCCAATCCAATCCTACCAGCACATAAACATATTGCACACATCTAAATGCATGAAAATACTGATATAATGCTAATGTGATGCTATGTATGAGATTTCAAACTCATATAAGTGAAAACCCATCCCAAAATTTCAACAATAACTCATTAATTTTGAAAAACCCCAAAATTTTTCAAAAAATCCCAAAACCTAGGTTTCAAAAACATGAATGCATGTAGAATGAGAGAAAGAAAGCTTACCAAGATGAAGAAAATCTTGAAAAAGCTTGAAGAAACCTTGAGGAAGAGATTTGGAGTGAGAGAGATGGTGTTTGGGAGATGAACAGTCAGAGCAATCGAGAGAGAGATCGACAGAAATGAGAAGCGGATTGCATGAGGTGTTTAAATAGAGCATCAGTAAATCCCGACAGATAGAGGTGTCGAGAGGTGTCGAACCATCTGTCGAGGTAGGTGTCAAGAAAATGGCCTTCGACAGAAGAAGGTATCGAGGAACACAACATCAGACACAAGAAGTGAGGCTCGATCTATCCACCAGGTGTCGAGAAGCTATCGAGGAGGCAGGAGCTTTCTCGATCGATCCAACAGGTGTCGAGGTGCTAGCGAGATTGCGATAAGAAAAAGCTGATGAAGCTCGACAGATAGCTAGCTATCGAGGAGGTATCGAGGAGGTGTCGAGCCAGCTTTTCAAAACAGTTTTTCGAGGAGAGAAAAACACAAATATGAATGCAATCAAGCATGCAACTCAACCAATGATCCAAACAACATAGAAAGCTCTCAAAATCATCTCTCAACAATTATTTATAAGCATATGGATCTCAAAAACACACGCACACACTAAACAAGTCTAACCGATTTTATTAAAAAAAATAAGTTAAGACAGTTTAGTGAGCATACATTAACACATGTAAAACCTTGTGATGGTCAAATCACATTGTACCTGCACATGTATCAAGAGTAGCAAAGAATATTGCGTGTCGTGTGTGAAGAATATCACAAGATTGCATAAGTGTATATATGTTATGACGATTTGAGATATGAGAAAATCACTTTAACTCACACACAATCATAACTGTTTGATGGGGATTATCACCTTCGAGGTACATCCTATAACTCCCACATCTCCTAGAAAACACGCTTGCAATCATATTTAAAAGCATTTTTAATCTTTTTGCTTTTGATTTTTCTTTGCAGATTTTTTATTAAGCATGGGCATACAAGAGAGAGAAAAGAAATACCCAATGATATATGACATTCCAATTTTGCTATGCCTAAGCACACAAATGTCATTGACACTGCACTTTTGCTATGCCGAAGCATACAGGTGTCATATTATGATTGGCGGGCAACAGTGATGAGATAGTCATTTATACCTTTCTCTTAGGATTTTCTAATCCTTCCCGTCAAAAAGAGTGATATGAGTGGTAGATATAAGAAACAATCTTAATCTTACTCATCACAAACAAGAGCCACAAAACTCACTTGCTTAGTTGTGCATAGAGATGCTCATCTAAGTTACAAGATATAAAAAGTTTAAAAAACTTTATTTCAATGGTCATCCAAGGTACACAAGTACCAATGTACACAAAACACACACTGTTTTTGTATTTTTTTTTATTTTTCAATTTTTTTTTATTTTTATAAAAAAAAAAAAAAAAAAAAAAAAACTGTTGAAAACCTTGATATTTTGAGGTAAAAAGACAAAGGATTAAACGAACACGGTCGAATTGAATCCTAAGAGAGAGGTGTTTTGAAAATTCTTGACATTTTGAGATAAAAAGAGATAGGATTAAACAAACATGGTCGAATTGAATCCTGACAAAGAGGTATTTTGAAAACCTTGACAATTTGAGGTAAAAGGAGATAGGATTAAACGAACGCGATCGAATTGAATCCTGTGAGAGAGGTGTTCTGAAAATTCTTGGCATTTTAAGATAAAAAGAGATAGCATTAAACGAACATGGTCGAATTGAATCCTGAGAGAGAGGTGTTCTGAAAATTCTTGGCATTATCAGATAAAATGAGATAGGATTAAACGAACTCGGTCGAATTGAATCCTAAGAGAGAGGTGTTTCGAAAACCTTAACATTTTGACATAAAAAGAGATAGGATTAAATGAACACGGTCGAATTGAATCTTGAAGGAGAGGTATTTTGAAAACCTTGACATTTTGAGATAGAAAGAGATAGGATTAAATGAACGAAGTCGAATTGAATCCGGAGAGAAAGGTGTGGTGAAAATTCTTGGAAAAAAAAAAAAAAAGTGGCTAACATTAGATTCAACAAGAACACATAATTTCAACCAAACCATTCTCATTCCCAAATTATTTTTAAAATGTTCACATGTTAGCACGTGAAATTGAATGTGAAAAATGAGACGTAAAAGAGTGGAGGTGTGAGAATCAAAGCCCTTCTTTTAATGTTTTGATGTTGTAGAAGTCTAAAGAAAGCACATACAGTGCTCTCTTTGTGGACATAAACTAAACTGTTAGTTTTTGGGTAGTAAACCTCGAATCCATGAGGGATTTCTTGAATCTACAAGGTGATAAAAACTGGAATCCACCAGAAAAGAAAATTGACAAAATGTCTTTGTTTATTGATAATAATCTGATTTGCCTCTAATGGCTACAAAACATATAAATACTAAGAAAAAAGTCCAAAACCCTAATTCGCACTAATTACGCGATTAGGTGACAAAATACCGAAATTTACCAAAATTGGCAAAATTGAGTTTAATGCAGAATCATAAACTACTGACCTTAAGGGTCGTCCCAAAACAATCGGGATCTTATTCTGACTTTGGAACAAAAAGTTATTAAGGAAACAAAAATTATTATAAGCGGCAAAAATGCGGTTTCCAGTGCCTAAATGAAGGAATTCGCCATTTCAGGCATAGCAAAGCAACGGCTCTTGCTTAGAAGGCTGTTTCGCTTCAATCCGCCAAATTTCATGCGATTCCGACTCCAAGGCCCATGATTTCTACTAGTGCCTTTTTGCCTTGCACGATGATTTCAGGCAAGCATGAGAGTCCAAAGAGTCTATGGCGGTTTGTTCTGCATCATGTTCCATAGAATGATGCCAAGGATCTGGTCCACCTGGACTAACTCGGTTAGACTCATACATTTGTCTCTTTTCTGACATCTTCAACTCCAATCCCATGTTGACAATAGCTTTAGCACCCACGAGAATTGGCTGCAATGATTTGTTTGGAATATTCCATGCCTCAACAATTGGATTGAGAGGACGAGCATCAGACCTTCTTGTAAATGTGAGTAAGGCCAATATTATAAGGCAAACCCAAAACATCAACTTAGTCATTTTTCTCTCCATATTCAGCAATAGCTGTTGAGGTTTTAAGTTCTGAGGTAAGAGTTCTGCAGTAAGCTCTATATATAGATAAGTCATTCGTAATAATATTATAAGCACCTGATGAAGTATCAATCCAATTCTTTTCTTCTTATGTTGAGTGTCTGTTATCTAATTGCACAAGGCACGTACACTTCGCCTTGTATATTAGTAAAAATAAAAACCAAAATAAAGAATTCAATTGATTTCAGATCACATCTGACTTATCTGAGAGTTATTCTGATGAATTAATTTATCAACAAAGAACGCACTGGGACTTGAATCTCAATTCTCTAATGGTATTGTTATAGTACGTAATACTTAGCTGCCTCCACAGCCCACATGCACTGTGTATAATTGGTCATTTTCGTGAGGACTTTGGCCAGTGCTTTCGCCTTTAGAAAACAAAGTGAAATCTAAAAGGTAGCATACATATAAGGCTTTGGCCAACCTATATGTAAGACATATAAATCCCTATTCGCCATAGGTGGAGGGAAGGACTGTGGGAAGGGAAGCAATTACTATTTCATTTACAAAGGGGAAACTAGGCATGCGTGGTTTAAACTTTCAAGTCTTCGTGATTTTTTATTATTAATTTAATTTATCTTCTTGTATTTCTCATCATTAAACTATACAGCCATGTAGGCTTGATTCTATTGGTGTCGAAGGTCGGAAAGTTTCAAAAAGTGATACATGAATGGTTTGAACTTTGAACTAAGAAAACAATGCCTGACTGCCCAATCTTTGTAAAGATTCAGTCCCACTAGTTATATCAATATTTTTCCAGATTCTTTAGTCAAATCTTCCAGTAAGAAAATTATCCATAACTTTTCACCCGAATTCAACTAAATCCTCTTTTGCACATTTTTGTTTTTAAATGGCTTGCGGGTGTGCGCTACATATGAAGAAGTGTGTTATTGGCAAAACTTGGTGCACGTGAGTGTACCTAATATAGGCTAAACAACTAGCTAGGTTAGATTGGGATAACCGTATGTCACCCTCAATAACATTGGTTGATACGCGGCGTTGTGTCATGGTACCAGATTTAGTGGAAAATGGATTCGAAGAATCCTTAATAATAATTTTCGTGATGTATCTTTACAAAGATTGGGTATTGGGTAAATTACATATTTGGTCTCTATTCTTTACACTATATGTCAATTTGGTTCATAATGTTTCAAATGTGTCAATTTAGTCCCTAAACTTTTGCTATTGTGTCAAAATAGTCTCTGTTGTTAGATAATAGATGGAAAATACTGACGTGGTTAACGGTGATATTAAAATATTATTATTTTTGCCAACTGAGCTGCCATATAAACAGCCACGCGTCCTTAATTTATATAAATAAAAAGAAATCAGAGGTTTGAACAATAGCATCTGTCTAATTGGTATCACTTGTGAACCTTGCACCATGAATATCAATGGTTGTAAGTTGTAACAGCCTTGCTTGTTTGACAAAGATTGGGGTCCTACTCCATGAATCTGGACAGTTGACTTAGACAATCAAGTAGTTGCTGCATATGTTTGTGAGAAAGGATTTGGAGGTGGATATGACAAATTTTTACAAATTACAATTAGGGTAACTGTTTAGAGCTGCAGTTGAAGAGGAAAAACCAGCCAGAAGATCACACAATGGGTGTGCTGGCAGACTATTCTCTCCCAATACCAACTAAAGATTGGATCTTTTCTTTTCTTTTCATTTTTTTTTAATAGAAAAAATTGTATCTTTTTATTTCCATTGCAGATTTGGGTTAGAACCTTCATATGACGTAGATCCATATTCTATTTTTGTGATTTTGGTTTTTTTTTTTGAGTTCATTACCGTTAGTGCTCTCACTATGGTTTTATTCTTAAGAATAGGACATTGTTTTATTAAGAATAGGGAGCAAAGGAAGGCAAGGGCTTGGAGAGGATGAAGGTGCGTCGGCCAAAGAGATTGGGAGGGAGAGGTTTCAGATTTGGGGGAGAAAAGCCAGTCTTTTGTTTTTGTTTTTAAATAAATAAATAAGGACACGTGGCTGTTGATGTGGTTGTTTTTTAATCTGATGTGGCAGTATAGTTGGCAACTAATTTGGCATGAAAAATAATTTTTTATTGTTCCGTTTGACATATCAGCTTTTTCCATTCAAAAGATAATGGCAGGGACTAATTTAACACGACACTGAAAATGTTAGGGACTAAATTAACCAAATTAAAATGTTAGAGACCAAATTGAAATATGATGTAAAGGATAAAGATCAACTTTGTAATTTACCCATTGGGTATTTGCTACTGAATATTTTAATTTATTAGCGGTATTGTTTGTAAGTCAAATTTAACACGCAAGCATGCATGGTTGTAATTAGTTTTTTTCTTTTTCTTTTTTCTTTTTCTTTTATATATAGAAATCATTTTTTTTTCCCTTCCAACGAAGGCAAGATTGGTCAGTGGTGTTAAAAGTAATGCTTTGTAGTTTTTTTATGCATGTAGTTGTTTCTTATGTATTTTGAACTTGTGTCCTTTATGGTCATTCCTTGCATGTAACTAGGTGTGTGTGATGGAAAAGTGTAAGGACGGTCATTTATATTTGAAAAAGATATCCATGTAATTGGAGAAGTCTAGAATCAAGTTAATGGAGAAGAAGATTGAAGAAAACTACTGCCTAATTCTATCTTCCTTGTTCAAAAAATACTTATTGTGCATCTTCAATAGCAAAATCTTGAAAGAAACTTATAATCAAAATCATTGTTCCCTTTTATTCCAAAGCCAACATAGTGGTATCAAAGCATAATTTGAGCGAAATATATACAAGCTGGTGGTGAAGATTTGTGATGGGAAAAGAAGCCCCAATTGAAGGCTGTTGAGGATCCTCTGCCCTAACCTAAGGCTT
The DNA here is from genome assembly GCA_030021035.2 of Notholithocarpus densiflorus. Taxonomy (NCBI): domain Eukaryota; kingdom Viridiplantae; phylum Streptophyta; class Magnoliopsida; order Fagales; family Fagaceae; genus Notholithocarpus; species Notholithocarpus densiflorus. Next base: position 4,022,201 of record JARYZH020000030.1, read on the forward strand.
TCCATATGTGCAACCTTTGACCCTCAATTATAGGAGCTTGTTTAGCTAATTCTTTCCACTTATTTTGTAATCAATATTTATGTGTAATTACGTTATACAATCTGTAAATGACTATATATATGCAAAACTCTCACCACTCAAAGGTGTGGTGGTTTTTCTTAACATTCTCATGGTATCAGAGCCCTACCTAGATTAGCATCCCACGATCCTCCATGGCCTCTAATTCCTCTTCCGATTCCTCTTCCACCCTTCTTCCCTTCAACACCATGATTCACATGGTTACCATCAAGCTCTCCTCCTCCAACTATCTTCTATGGAAGAGTCAACTTCTTCCCCTCCTTGAGAGTCAAGGTTTACTGGGTCATGTGGATGGCACCCTTGTGCCGCCACCTTTATTCGACTCCCCCACCTCTCAGACGCCAAGCAACAAACACCTGGCGTGGAAAGCAGCCGACCAGCGCCTCCTTAGCCTCCTCATCTCCTCCTTTACAAAGGAAGCAATGGCTGAAGCCGTTGGCCTCTCCACATCCCGTGAGGTATGGACCGCCCTGGAAAACACCTTCAGCCACTGCTCCAAGTCCCGTGAAATTCGCCTCAAAGATGACCTCCAATTGATGAAGCACGGCACCCGTCCAGTCACTGCCTATGCCCGTGCCTTCAAGGCCTTGTGTGATCAGCTTCACGCAATCAGTCGCCTAGTTGATGGAACCGACAAAGTCCACTGGTTTCTTCGTGGTCTAAGGCCCAATTTCTCCAGTTTCTCTATTGCCCAAATGGCACAAACCCCCCTCCCCTGCTTCTCCGACCTTGTGTCTAAAGCTGAGAGTTTTGAACTTTTTCAAAAATCTCTAGAGATTCCGGCGCCCTCAGCTGCAGCGTTCACCGCTAATCGAACCTCTTCTCATCGCAGGGGTGGCTCTTCTGGCCATAAACAAGGCCGCAGAAATGGCTCCAGCAGCGACTTTCCCAGTCACGGACAGGGCCGTGCCAACATCAACCAAGGTCGCCGTCCACCACGCTGCCAGATTTGCCACTTGGAAGGACACTATGCAGATCGGTGCAGGCAGCGCTATGATCGGCATGAACCCACAGCGCAACTTGCAAAAGCTTTCACCTCTTCTTGCTTTATGTCTGGAAATGAAGCATCCGACTGGTTCTTGGACACAGGGGCTTCGTCCCACATGACTCCAGGCCACTCAACTTTGGATCACTCCACCACCTACACGGGTAAGGATTGTGTGATTGTAGGGAATGGTGTGTCCCTACCTATTACCCACATTGGTAAACTTTCCCCTTCCCCAGATCTTCAATTGTTAGATGTTTTGGTTGTTCCCCACCTCACTAAAAACCATTTGTCCATTAGTAAATTAACGAATGATTTTCCTTTATCCGTTATGTTTAATAATAATTTTCTCATTGTTCAAAATCACCAAACGGGAAAGGTGGTGGCAACCGGTAAACGTGATGGAGGCTTATATGTGCTAGAGCGCGGCAATTCTGTTTTTATTTCTGTCCTTAAAAATAAATCTCTTCATGCTTCGTATGATTTATGGCATGCTCGCCTTGGCCATGTAAATCATTCTGTTATTTATTTATTAAATAAAAAATGACAGCTTTATCTTACCTCCTTATTGCCATCTCCTACGTTATGTGACACATGCCAACTTGCAAAAAGTCATCGTTTGCCTTATTCTCGTAATGAACATAGGTCGTCTAATGTGTTAGATCTTATTCATTGCGATATATGGGGTCCCTCACCTGTAAAATCAAATTTGGGTTTTGTCTACTATGTTTTGTTTATTGATGATTATTCTCGCTTCACTTGGCTTTATCCCTTGAAATTAAAATCTGACTTCTATGATACCTTTATTCAATTTCAAAAATTTGTGGAATATCAATATTCTACTCGTATCAAAATTTTTCAAAGTGACGGTGGTGCAGAATTTACTAGCAACTGCTTTAAAGCTCACCTTCGTACCTCTGGCATTCATCATCAACTATCTTGTCCATATACTCCCACCCAAAACGGTCGCGCTGAAAGAAAGCACCGTCATGTAACTGAGACCAGTTTGGCCCTGCTTTTCCATTCTCATACTTCTCCTCGCTTCTGGGTTAACGCCTTTAGTACTGCAGCATTCATCATCAACTGCCTTTTGAGCTTCTATATGGTTCCCCTCCAAATTATGAAAATTTTCATCCCTTTGGTTGTTGAGTTTATCCCTGTTTACGTGATTATATGCCTACTAAATTTTCCCCCCGTAGTATTCCTTGCATTTTTCTGGGATACAGCTCCTCTTATAAAGGGTTCTGTTGTCTTGATCCCACTACCTCTAGGTTATATATCACCCGACATGCTCAATTTGATGAGAATTATTTTCCCTCCCTAAATACCTACCAGGCTCAACCTATATCCTCCCTCCAATTTTCAAATTTTCTTGAACCAAGTCTTCCCCATACAAACATGCCCCCATCCTCCCCTACGCTCCATTCCCCGCACATTACTCAATCCGGATCTAGCCCGTGTGTTGTTTGTACTGATCCCGTGGATGAGTCTTTGCAGGCTGGTGATTCTCTTATAGGTCCTTCTTTGTAGCACTCGGATCCTAGTCCAGCTTCTCTTGTTCCCACTAAGCTGCCCCCTGCTGCTCCTATTGCTGCCATTGCAACGGGTTCTCATCATATGCTCACACGAGCCAAGGCTGGTATTTTCAAAACTCGCCACCCAGCGAATCTTGCTGTCTTGGGATCCTCTGGCCTTCTCTCTACTCTCCTGGCATCCACTGAGCCAAAAAGGGTTCAAATCTGCTACTAAGAATCCTGCCTGGCTCACTGCCATGGATGAAGAAGTTCAAGCCCTGCAAAATAATCGTACTTGGATTTTGGTCCCTCGACCTACCAACACCAACATTGTGGGTTCCAAATGGGTGTTTCGGACCAAGTATTTGCTCGATGGATCTATCGAGCGTCTCATAGCCCGCCTTGTTGCCAAGGGCTATACACAGGTACCTGGTCTTGACTACACTAACACTTTTAGCCCTGTTGTCAAGGCTACCACTGTTCGTGTTGTCCTTTCTCTTGTTGTGACCAACCACTGGCCTCTCCACCAACTTGATGTCAAGAATGCATTCCTCAATGGTCATCTTACTGAACAAGTCTATATGGAACAACCTCTTGGGTACATTGATCCTCGTTTCCCTAATCATGTTTGTCTATTGCAAAAAGCCCTTTATGGCCTCAAACAAGCACTTCGTGCTTGGTTTCAGCGGTTCAGCTCTTTCCTCATTCACCTTGGTTTTTATTGCAGTCGTGCAAACACATCACTCTTTGTCTTTCACAGGCAGTCTGACATTTTTTATTTGCTTCTTTATGTTGACGACATCATTATTACCGGAAACAACTCCTTTCTTCTTGCCCGCTTTACTTGTAAGCTTAATTCTGAGTTTGCTACTAAGGATTTGGGTTCTCTCAGTTACTTCCTTGGTCTCGAAGCTACACCAACCACTGATGGTCTTTTTATCAGTCAGCTGAAATATGCGCATGACATTCTCACTCGCACTCAATTACTTGACAGTAAGCTTGTTCACACCCCTATGGTTGTTTTTCAGCACCTGTCTTCTGATGGTCCTCTGTTTTCGGATCCCACTCTTTACCGATCTCTTGTAGGTGCTCTTCAATATTTGACCATCACGCGTCCCGATATTGCTCATGCCGTCAACTCTGTCAGTCAGTTTCTACACTCTCCGACTGAAGACTACTTTCTTGCTGTAAAGCGCATTCTTCATTATGTCAATGGTACACTGCAATTTGGCCTCACTTTCCGTCCATCCGCTGCTCCTGGTACTTTAGTTGCTTACTCTGATGCCGACTGGGCAGGATGTCCTGACACTCATCGCTCTACCTCTGGTTATTCCATTTACCTTGGCAACAATTTGGTTTCCTGTAGTGCCAAGAAGCAACCTACCGTTTCTCGTTCAAGCTGTGAGTCTGAGTATCGTGCCCTTGCTCTCACTGCCGCCGAACTTCTTTGGCTCATGCATCTCCTTCGTGACCTCAAAGTTTCTCTTCCACGGCGACCTCTTCTATTATGCGACAACAAAAGTGCCATTTTTTTTAGCTCCAACCCTGTTTCTCACAAGCGTGCCAAGCATGTTGAGTTAGACTACCACTTCCTTCGCGAACTCGTTGTCGCTAGCAAACTTCGCTCACAGTATGTGCCCTCTCACTTACAGGTTGCCGATATCTTCACCAAAAGTGTGCCTAGGCCTCTCTTTCAATTTTTCCGATCCAAGCTCCATGTCTGTCCCAATCCAACGCTTAGCTTGCGGAGGGGTGTTGAGGATCCTCTGCCCTAACCTAAGGCTTTCCATATGTGCAACCTTTGACCCTCAATTATAGGAGCTTGTTTAGCTAATTCTTTTCACTTATTTTGTAATCAACATTTATGTGTAATTATGTTATACAATCTATAAATGACTATATATATGCAAAACTCTCACCACTCAAAGGTGTGGTGGTTTTTCTTAACATTCTCAAAGGCAATGGCGAGTATAGGCAACCAAAATATACATGCCCAACTACCTTCATCTTCTATTTTTTATGGGGAAAACTATGGCTTTTGGTTTGTAAAAATGAGAACCATTTTTCTTTCACATGAGCTTTGGGAGTATGTAGAAGATGGTTAACCGGACCCTATATCCTACTTCTGACAATAAAACCTCAATGGCTTTTACAGAAATCTGGAGAGAAATAAATATGGTTAAGTTGATGTTTTGGATTTTCCGTATATTGGTTTTCCACATATTTGCAAGCAGGTTTGAAGCTCGCCCTCTCAATCCATTTGTTGAGGCATGGAATCCAAACAAATCATTGCAGCCAATGCTCGTGGGTGCTAAAGCTATTGTCATGAACATGGAATTGGAGTTGAAGGTGACAAAAAGGACAAATATATGATGCTAACGGAGTTAGTCTTGGTGGACCAAATCCTTGGCATCATTTTATAGAACATCAAAATAAAGGTCTGGCAAATAGATATCTTTAGGACATTTGTTAAGATCTGATCAACTAGGACTAGTATGCTCAAACATTTACCTCTTTTTTGTCACCTTCAACTCCAATCCCGTGTTGACAATAGCTTTAGCACCCATGAGCATTGGCTGCCATGACTTTGTTTGGATTCCATGCCTCAAAAAATGGATTGAGAGGGCAAGCTTCAGACGAATCAGACCTGCTTGTAAATATGTGGAAAACCAATATAAGGCATACCCAAAACATCAACTTAGCTTTATTTCTCTCCAGATTTCTGTAAGGGCCATTGAGGTTTTATGGTCCGAAGTAGGATATAGGGTAAATTGCAAGTTACACTGTCACACCCCAAACCCAAAAAAGTCCAAAGCATAACAGACTGAGCCTCTAAGAGGTATGGTAGTGATTTTTTTTTTTTTTTTTTCCATTTGATAAAATAAATAAATATATTGATCTCTCCACAATATAAGTCAGAGCTCTATGACACATTTACAAGCAATACAAACTACAAATCATGTGACTCCAAATACACTTAACAATCCAACGTTCCAAATAAAATAAACACAAAGTCATGATCCTCTCTAAGGTATGCAACCTCAACAGAAAATCTAGGCCTACCACACCCAAGGCTAACAGACCTCATGTATCCAACCTCTAATATAATTAATTATGATCTCGTTGAACTTTGCAAGATTGAATCATCAACCATTAATGGCCCAAGTATCCCAATTTAATATAGCACTCCAATCACCACCAATAAATTAAGCTCTAAGCCCGACGTGTAGCTAATTTATCTGAAAAACTGTTGGAGATTGGGATGAGCTAAAGGCTAGTAAGTAGCATAATTAATGGGGTGGGGGAAATGCAAGTTTCATGATAATAAGCATTTTACAAAACATGCTATAATTTGGAAATTTTCATTTAATTTATGAAAAATCAATTTCATTAACAACACGACAAGAATGATAAGAAAAATATAGTACCAAACTTTCCAAAATAACTTTCCAAACATGCTATATCCAATACCATTTCATAAACTAGAAACCTCACCCAAGGTGCCACAAAGACGGAAATGTCACTAAGACATCATACCGCCACAAACAGGTCGGAACCCAAACACACTAGCATGATATGTACCTCTTTTGGTCGGAACCCAAACCCATTTCATGATATGTAACATCAATAAAGAAAGCACGGGGCTCTTGAATCTTAATTCTCAAATGGTATTTTTACAGTGCTTTCAACTTCAGAAAACAAAGTGGAATCTAAAAGGTAGCATACCTGGATCCCTATCCGCCATAGGCGGAGGCAAGCAATTTTCCTATCAGAAATTCTTGGACCAGGCATGCGTGGTTTAAAGTTTTCAACAAAAGGAAAAAAATTTCTCTAGTTACTTTATATTTTTGGCTTTTACCTCATGCTTCGTGATTATTTATTACTAGTTGCTAACATGTGTGATACACAGAAAAAGCAAATGAAAATATTTTGAAGAAAATAATATTATATTTGAGCTTAAACGGTTAGCATGTGTGTATAAATGCCTGTAAATATAAGAGTAAACAAATAACAAACTAACAAAATCATCTTTCCATTTAATAAAACATTTGAAAGATTCCCTGTAAATGTAGAATTTGTAAAATTGCCAATACATTTTTGTATCTTCTTTGTGTCAAAAAATTTTTGTACATTTATTGTGCTATAATTTTCCCACTAAATTTCAGTTTCTCCATGTGTCAAAACAAAAATAAAATGCAATAAATATCTAATACTCATAAAAATTTTCAATTAATAATGATCTATTTGTCATGTACAATATAAATTTTTACTAATGTCTAGTTGTATAGTTTCTACATTATGGATTCATGACTTGGTATTCACTTTTTAATAATTTTGTGCCATAAGCTATTTACTATGATTGTAATGCTACAAAATATTTTAAGTAACATTTACAAACTAATGTGACAATAAATATAATTACTCAAAAAAAATGTCACAATAAATATAATTACTTGTTTAATTGAAGATTAATTTATTTTTTTAGTGATAAATAATATATAAGCAATGCAGTAAAATTTGTAAGTCATAATATTACTCTTTATATTAAATGTTCAACTTCATAACCAACTGCTAAAGAATCAATGACCAACTAATGAAAAGTGAAATGTCGCTGTGAAAAAATAACTAATAAAATGACAAAAGCATGTGTAGTTAACTAGGCTAAGGTGTTGCCTAAAGGGAATAGATTTTGACAAATAGACTCACGTGGCGCTGTTGGGAGAAAGCAAGTAATAAGTAGTGATATGATAATATCTTACAAAGATTTTTAAAAGATTAATGGGGGATAGCTGTAATGGTTTACTAAAAAAAAGTCAAATGAAATATGTTTTTTTGTTTTTTGAAAGGACAAATAAAAGAAGAATAAGAAGAAAGAGAGAGATTGGGGCTTAGAAGTTCGGCCTAATCCACTCCATCAACCACTTTCAGACTGCCGGACTTAGATAGTATTGGTGAGTGATGAATATATATATATATATATATATATATATATACATATATTTTTTTTTTTTGGTTTTGAAATTATTGAGATAAATTTGGAGTGGTTATTTTGAATGTGATCCTCACTTCTGTTGGATATTTTTATAAAAAATATCATATTTATTTGAATATTCATTTATATGAATTGAGAAAATTAATTATCCCTTAATGTCAGATATGTTGATTACTAAATTTTGAAATTTAAATATAATTCAAAATTTGAATAGTTATTGTTATTGGTTTTAAATAGGAAATTTCTGAACATTAACGTGATATTAATACTATAATTGGCAGCATATTTTGTTTTATTACATATATATACTTTACATTCTAAACGTTTTGTATTCAAACGTTCTTATTTAAATATGACATAATAACGTCATATATGGAATATTTTCAGCACTTAAATGTACAGCTATTACTAAATTATTTTATGTTATAATAAGTTACCATATATACACAAATGTTTACTATTTGGTTTAATGGAAAGTGGTCAAATAGCTAGCAATTTTTTGTAACATATATTCAGAAAGAAAACTTTTGAAAATGTATTGTAATAATGGGCCATTAAATGCTTGGCATTATGATTTTTTTTTTTTTTTTTTTTTGTTCTCAACATAGAAAAGGTTTTGACCGGTTTATAATATATATATATATATATATATATATATATATATATATATATATATATAAAGAAAGCTATTGATCACACATTGATTTCAATAATTTTATGACCATTTAAAGTTTTAAAGATAGCAAACATATTTATTTTTTGCCTAAGGACAAGCAACATGTTTGGCCCTATATATATGGAAAGAAAAAAAAAGTTTCAAAAACACATTTTATTTTTGAATTACAAAGCTGCAGACTTTTCAAAAACAGTTTTTTATTGTCCTAAACACTTACCATCTATTGCTTCTTACTACTCACAAAAATATTCTATCTTTTACAAAATTTTTTGGGAAAAGAAAGTACTATAGAGAGCTTATATCCTATTAGCAGTGTAGGCTCGCAAGGATAATCAGTAAACGTGCCTGTGTTGTTGTATCATGTGGACAACGTACAGAAACTATTTGTCTAACTACATCGGATATACCGTAGACGGCACGATTTGTCTCAAGACAGTGACTTGGTCCACGCTTCATCTCCACCATCTCTTTTGGTAAAATCAAATTGTGAATTTCCAAGGAAAATTCAGGTATTATCTCTCCTTTATTTCCAACAATTTCTTCTCCACTTTGGTGCCTTTTGTGGTTTGAAAAGGAAATTTGGGTAGCATTAGCAATTTGCGGGATGTGAAAGAGTCCGAGGAAAAACTATAAATAACTTCTTAATCTGTTAGTAAACTAATAAAATTAATTATCAACTTCAATTCAAACATAGTGCTTGTTTTGGGAAAAAAAGTTCAGATACTTTAGGATTAGTTTTGTTTATGTATTAATCATATGCATTAATCAAGCAATAGCAAATGAAGAGACATTTGATTAAAAAATGAAACATGAGAGAAGGGAAACATTTGGGGTAACTGACCTTTGAACGTCTTTGGCGACATTTCTTGTAGTAATCGTAATATTTGATTCTTGAATAATTCTTATTCTAAATAAGCCAAAACTTTTTTCTATAATTTTTTTTGGAGTTTTTGCAGAAAACAAGTTACGGAAAGAGGAATCCCTTTTACCCAAAAAAAAGGTTACAGAAAGAGGTAAAAGAATGAGAAGAAACGACTGTTTTTGTAACTGCCCATGTAAACGCGAAAGGATGCAACTCAAGTTTGGCAAAATTTGTAGACGGCCAAAAAGAAATGTTTGATTGATATTTTGTAACTACTATCCTAGAGATAGAATATCGTGTCTCTAATTTACTATGCAACTGAACACAACAGTTCTAAAAACTGAAACTACCACTGAAACGTTTATCTTATTCCTCCAAACGAAAAGATATAACGTTTTGGTGTTTTTAAATGTAAATGTGACATTAATTTATGTAGCCACATGCTGCAATGAGCAAATGTCAACAAAGAGTCAAATATTTCAACTATTAGCTTTATATAGATATAGATTATTTTAATATATCATCTTGTATTTCACTTCATGAAAATATGCAGGCAGGCATGCATGTAGGCTTGTTTCTATTGGTAATTTTATAAGTGACAAATGAAATGTTTTGAACCTACTCAATTCCACTTGTTATTTCAATATTCTTCCAGGATCTGGTCAACCGGGATTAATACAGTTAGCCTTGTACATTTGCCTCTTCTTTGTCACCTTCAACTCCAATCCCATGTTGACAATAGCTTTAGCACCTAAGAGCATTGGCTACCAAGATTCGTTTGGATTCAATGCCTCAACAAATGGGTTGAGAGGACGAGCTTCAGACCTTTTTGTAAATGTGAGTAAGGCCAATATAAGGTAAACCCAAAACATTAACTTAGCCATTTTTCTCTCCAATTCTGCAATAGCAGTTGAGGTTTTAAGTTCTCAAGTAAGATCTATATATAGATAAGCCATTGTAACAATATTATGTTTACATTTTCATATTATATGGTAATTAACTAGGATCAATCTACAACCAAATAATTATTACAGAGTCTTTACAAATGGTATCAAAGCTAGAGACAGCTCTCTTCTGAGTGATGGTGGGTGGGGCCTAAAGAAACTTAGTCCCATATCACTTAAGTGAGTGTCCCAAACTGGGTTCATAAGAAGGGATGCCAGTCTTCATCATAAAAATGCATTTTCCCTTGCTATGTGCTAATGGGAAAAGCAAAGCCATGAGACCTAATGAAGTCAACATGGACAATATTGTTACAATGGATTTGGGTCTTCACAAATGTTATCAGAGTCGAGGACGACTCTCCTTTGAGTGGTGGTGGTTAAGGCGCGATAAGTTATTTTTAGTTCTTTTTTTTTCCTTATTTTAGAATACTTCTTAGTATTTTCAAAATTTTTATTATTTAAAATAGTTTCAAGTATTAACGTGTATATGTATATATATATATATATATATATGCGTCACTTATAAATTTTGTCTCGTCCTAAAATTAAATCATGATGTAGCCAACAATGAGAGGGCCGAGGGGGAAGGCCAAAGTCAACCGATCCTCATATATACTTGGGTTAGGTATTGTTCCATTATGAACTATGAAACCAAATAATAATAATAATAATAATAATAAGGAAATGTTAACGGGCACTGTAAATTGCTCATTAAGGATGATTTATTGTGGGGTCTACTTAATAAAAAAATTGGCATCAATTAATGAGAGAGATTGAAAATATTATTAAAATGACAAGTGGAATTCAAAAAGTTAACTCTATTGGTTCTATACCTTATAAAACTTTTTAAAAATCTAACATAACGCAAAATGATTTGACATAAAACTATTTCTTGACGGGGAAAAGATGCCCGTTAACACTACTTTGATTCAATAACATTATGCAATCTCTCTTTCTCATTCAATTTATTCGAGACATAATTCTCCTCTCTCGAATGATTTCTCCTAAGGTTCTATAGAGTTAATAATGCCAAGGATCTGGTCCACCAGGGCTAACTCGATAAGGCTCATACATTTGTTTCTTTTTTGTCACCTTCGACTCCAATCTCTTGTTGAAAATAGCTTTAGCACCCACGAGAATTGGCTGCAATGATTTGTTTGGATTCCATGCCTTAACAAATGGACTGACAGGAAGAGCTTCAGACCTTCTTGCAAATGGGTGGAAGACCAATCTAAGACAAACCCAAAACATCAATTTAGTCATATTTCTCTCCAGATTTCTGCAAGAGCCGTTGACGTTTTAAGGTCAGAAGTACGTAGGATCTATATATAGATAAGCCATTTTCCCCAAATATTAAGTTTACATGTTTCATATTATAAGCACCCGAGAAGGAAAGTTAGGGGCTGAATCCAATACTTTCCTTCCTATGTTGTGTGCCAGTCATCTCATTGCACACCTGGCAAACTTCAACGTGTATGTTAGAAATAAAAACAAAAACAAGGAAATCTATTGATTTAAGATAGCGTCTGTGTTGCGCTCATGAATTATTTTATCAACAAACAACACACGGAGGCTTCAATCTTAATTCACCTAGTTGAATCCTACAATGTTATTTTTATACTTAGATGCGTCCACATGCACAGTTAATAAGTGGGAAACTACAGGTTACTATTTGATACAACTTTAGAAGAAAGTGGAAACTATTTGAAACAGAGTATGATAGATGTTTAATTATTTAATAATGTGATACTCATTCCTCTTATATAAATGATAAGTTTCACTATTTAAATTTATAATGATATATATTATTCATGTGATAACTAAAGTACCATGTATTTACACATTGGGAGTATTCAATACTTTTCCTTGAGAGAAACTGCTTTTAGTTTCTTTCCAATTGACCAATTAAATCCCTATCTACCATAGGTGGCCACCCACTTTTTCCCTGTTTCAGTACAGGAGTAACCAGGCATGCGTGGTTTAAAATTTTTGAAAAAAAAAAAAATTTAGCTTCGTGGTTTTTTTATTGTTAATTTAATCGATCATCTTCATGAAAAATTGCAGGCATGTAGGCTTGTTTCTATTGGTATCAAAAGTCTGAAAGATTTAAATAGCTTTTTTTAAGATGACGTATTTTTTATGTGACACATGATTGGTTTGAACCTACTCAGTTCCACTTGTTATAATATTCTTCCAAATTCTTTAGCCAAATCATCCAGTAACTAAGAAAAGATGCATAACTTTCCACCCAAATTCTTCTGAACCTTCACTTGGTCAGTCTTAAATAGCTCGTGCGTGGGTTTGGGCTATATATCAAGAAGTGTGTTATTGGCAAAACTTGGAGCACGTGAGTGGACTTAGTAGTTTGCGGTGGTTGATTTGCGGCATTTTATACCACATTTAGTGGAAAAGGAATCGATGAATACTTAGAAATAATTTTAATGATGAATTCTTTACAAAGATTGGGTAGCCAGGGATTTGCTAGCTGCTGAATCTTTTGATGTATGAGCGGTTTGCCAGTCAAATTGTAATACGCGTTCATGCATGGTTGTAACAAGAACTTTTTTCTTTCTTTTCCATATAATATATAGATATCATACATATAGTTAGGGTCTAGTCATATGACCAGGTCGGTCACCTGACAGAGTCTAGTCATTCATCAGGGTCTAGTCATCCGACAGAGTTGACCAAACAACTATTTGATTAATACACACCCAACTAGCCAGTGTGACTCACTCACTCATGTACTACCCATCCAACACCAATCGTCCGACGCTTGAGATAGACGAAGGACCAAGGCTGATGGACAACTAACAACACCTGACTTTATAGGATAGCACATGCTCGCCTCACGTTAACACATACACTTGAGATAAACAAACGACCACGCTGACAAACGACCTACGACACTTGGTCCTACATTATAGCACATGACCACCTCACGTTAACACGTACACTTGAGATAGACGAACGAACAAGGCTGATGGATAACCAACAATACTTAGCTCTACTGGATAGCACATGCCCGTCTCACATTAACACATGACGGGACTTGCACATCATACCTAAAAATCCTCCTACTAGCTCGTATCCACCAAGTGTGGGAAGTTAATCCCGAGAATGTCAATACCATTACCTCCACTCCCTCCCTTATGCTCCCTACAAAGGAAGTGGCTAAATTCGTAGGAACGTGGTTAGCTTTACATCATTATATAAATACCAAACCTCCTCCGTTCCAAGGTATAAGTGAAATTTCCTGACTCTCATTCTTAGGGTTCTTGGAGATTATAGTGTTTTTCTAACTTTGCCATCGGAGGATATATAGCTGACGCCACACCTGTGTAGTCCGTAGGTGTTTCATTCTTTAGGTCTCCTGATACTACAAGTTTAGACTTTTTGTGCATAATGCACATAATTTTACATACAACTGGAAAAGTAACTAAAATTGTGATTTGAAATCGTGATTTCCTTTTTCAGATAGGACTTTGATGCTAGAAGGGATATATCTTTTCACTAACAGATATGTTTATCAAAGGTTGTCTAGTAGTCTATAATTACTGGAATTCGCATTGTGTTTTGCAGAATTTAATTTGTTTATATGATGTAATGTTTTACATATGTGATCTTCTCTCTCACAAGACTTTTAACCACGGACACAAACTGTAGTATCAAAGTCATGGTTAATTCTAAGATAAAGAAAAATTATCCACCGCACTACCTCCGTCGACCCATCCAAAAATCTATTGAAGCTTATTTTTTAGACTATTGCAAGACAAATTCTTGGATTGATGACATGAGTTTCATATTATAATTATGTTATGATCCTAGTGTCCCACATTTATTAAGTGTAAAGATTAACCATGTATTTATAAGTTCTTAGGCACCCTCCCCTTATAAGTCGGTTTTCAAGGGTGAGTTCGACCCATGGATTCCTAACAAATTACCATCTCGCAACTGCACATTGGACGAAGAACAATTGTAGGTCACCTTCAAAGGTGTTCCTTTTACAAGAAATATAACACTCAGTGCAAGAAAATTATGTTTTAGATGATAAATATTTGCAAGAATTTCAAGAACAAGCAAGGCAGTGTTTGAGTACAAACCAATTTTAGTCAACTTGAAGTGACTAAACACCACTAGAAACAGGAAATTCACTTCATAAAAAGAGGAATGGATTTGGTACAACCTAACTTAATAGGATTTCTTTGTAAAATGCACAAATTATCAATAAGAAAAGAAATTAAAGATACTTTATTGATAATACTAACATGAAATGATAACCTAATTCAATGCGAGATTAATTCATGCGAGACTGATGCAATTAAGCATGAAATGATAACCTCCGGATTCTGGGAAAGAGAGAATCAATGTCTCTAGTTTTGATGGATGATTGTGCATGTTCTTCTGTGTTAGTGTATCTCTCTCTTTTTTATATTTGAGGCCTTGACAGTTATTTAAATTGTCATGTGCCTTGTTGCAATTGTTCTCATTTCCATAAGCATTGGCTAAAAATTATTTAACAACTTCTGTGATATGGTTGTCATCCTTCACAAGCTTCTCACTTGCTATCATTAACTGCATTGGATTCTTGCGCACGCGTGCTTTTACATGTATGCTTCTAAGTTCCAACGTGATTTCACCTCTTCATAAATGAGCAAGCTGGTTCTTAAGGTTCGAGATAATTTGTCCCAACCGAACTCTAATCGGTTTTTGGTATAGACAGAAATTGAATTTTAAATCTCTTATTCAACCATCAAAAACTTTATCAATAATTAAGCTAACTAAAACCCACGTAAACTGATTCCTTTTAAGCTATATGTTTTGTACTACTACTAATTACTAATTAGTCATTAACTAATGATCGGAAAAATGGTTCGGTTGTAAATATTTAATGTACGTAGGACCTTCACGAAGTAAAGTTATTATTTTCTTATTTTACTTAAAGTGCAGGGGTGGCAAAAGGGAACCTCAATAGCACGATATGACGCATGCTTCTTCGGTTCTTTCAATCTTTTTGTGAGGTCATTTGATCGTTCTGCTTACCATTAAAAAAGTAATACCAAGCGTGGATCCACGTATATTGTGTGCCTCAGCTAGCACTAGATATCTACGACCCTTTAACCCAAAACAAACACTTCCATTCAATTCCAACTTATTTAATTATTTGAACTCCTTTTGGTCAACATGTAAATCATGCGGAGGCTAGGGGCGCTGGGCACACTTTTATTGATGACGTCAATCATGCGTGTATATCTGATACAGATACAATTAATTACTCTTAATTGGTTTCAAGTAATGGATTCATAGAATACATAAATGGCATTCTTGGATATGTCTCATGTCTGTAATTTGAATCCCAACCGTCTCCTTCCTCTATTCAGCCAAAAAAAAAAAAAAAAAGTCTCCCTCCTTTAACCTCTACCTAAAAAATAATATTAATAATTAGTGCAATTATTTATCTTTATAAGTGTTCCTTCATATTTGATGAGTCACTTCATTAAATTAGTAGGCAAGCAACTTGCAAGTCTCGTGAGGAGTAATACATTTATAAATTATTGGGATAATTACACTTTGTCCACCTGTGGTTTGCCTCTAATTCTATGTACCTACCTGTGGTTCAAATTTTGACACTTTGTCCACCTGTGATTATCACCGTTTATGTGCCGTGTACCCACCTCTCCCTCACCATTACTCTAACATAGAAATATGTAAAAACTCACTTCCATCCAGATCAAAACACTCTCATTCCCAAAAATCACTCACTCCCATCCAACTTGCTCACCAAAAATCACACACTCTCACTTCCAAAAATCACTCACTCACTCACTCCTATCGTTCATGCAAATCGAGCCGAGGAAGACAACTCCTCTGTTCAGCTATGGCAGAAAGACTCACTCACTCCCATCGTGCAATGCGCTTCGCTTCACTTGAGGTAACTGGGATTTGTATGCTTGAGATCGTGCATGCAAACCGAGCCGAGGAAGATCAGGATTATTGCTCCTCTGTTCAGCCGTTGCAGGTAGATTAGGATTTTGCTTTTTAATCTTTGAAATCTAGGGTTCTAAATTGGGTTTTAAAATTCATTCTTCCAAAGTGGGTTTTAAAATTGGGTTTTAATATTCTTTCTTCCAAATTCGGTTCTTGCTTAACCATGGAACTGGTTAAGCAAAAACCCAATTTTTTTTTTACAGAGTCGGAGAAATTTCCGAGTTGAAGAAATTTCCGAGCAAAAACCCAATTTTTTTTTACAGTTGCTCCTCATTTTTATATGTTGTAGGCTTTGGGTATATTCCTAAACTTTCGTATAACTTTTTTTTTGGACTATGTTAATATAACACTTGATTTATTGCTTGAGGCCAAGTTGCCACATAGAATTGAAGATTCTAAAATGGCCAGCTGAAGGATTTAGAAAAGTATAAAATATTAATGGTGTTTTTATTTTTTAATTAATTTTTATATGGTAGATTGCGTTGGATTTGGACCATAAGTTGATATTCATAGTAGCTTATTGGCTTTTTTCTTCAATTCGAATGTTACAGAGATACTGTGGTGGTTGACACTAACTGCATTGACACTAATCTTATTTTGCTCCTTATGTACTGTGGTAAATTTAACTATTGATTTATTGCTTGAGGCCAAGTTGCCACAGAATTGAAGATTCTAGAATGTGTGTGTGTGTGTGTGTTTTTTCGATTTTGGTATGTGTTTTGAAAGATTTTAGATAATATGGCTACTTTGAATGTTTAATTGTTTTTGTGGAATGTTACCAAATTGAAATCAGTTTGATCATTGGTTACTGCTTCTGTCAGTTTGAAATCAATTTGATATACTGCTTCTGTCACCAAATTGATCATTGGTTCTAATTTTCAGATTAATTAGAATGTTACTGGTTAAGTCTGTTTTGGACAGCATGATAGAATTAGTGTCTGGTTCTAATGGTTTGGCTGGTTGTAACTCATTGTACAGGGTTTTATTGCTTGTTGTGAACTAATGGACCTGTGAACTCATTGACTTGTATGATAGTAAAGGCTCAAGACTGGTTCTAGGTCTTGGACCAGTGAACTAATGGACCTTGTTTCTCATTTGTGGAAAAATGATGCAATGTGCAGGTGTAGCTGATGAGGTGTTGAGTCTAGGTCTTGGACCAGTGAACTAATGGTGCTGCTCTTATTACTACTCTTATCCATATAGGTATTGAGTCTTTATTAACAATAGAACTAGATGTCTCATTTTTATATGTATGCTTTAAGGCTTTGATCATCTTCATTTATAAGTTAAAAAAACCCCAAGAAGGAATATGCTTGTCATAAAAAAAATTTGAAAAAAAGGGGCAATTTTGTTGTGTTTTATCATCTTCATCTATTTTGTTGTGTTTTATATGCAGATGGCTGACTTGGCATTCAATTTTGAGATTCATCATGGTAGCCAGTTTGTGTGGAACCCAAATTTGGTATATTTAGGAGGTAGTACTTCTTTTGTTGATAATGTTGACCTAGATAGACTTAGTTATTTTGAAATACAAGATATTTGTTCTGATGTGGGGGCAGTTAGTACAAGTAGATATCATTATCTTATTCCTGGAGGTAATTTGGAGCAAGGGTTGAGGCTTATAAATGGAGATGATGATGTAGTTTATATATGTGAGATTCATGCTGCATGGCCTACAGATAAGATAACACTATATGTTGAGGGTGGTGAGGAGCCACTTGCAGTTGAACAACCATTTGGTAATGAGGAAGTAGCAAATGATGATGATGTGCATGAGGTGGGTCAGAGTGATGATGATGTGCATGAGGTGCATGAGGGAGGTAATGTGGATGCTAAAGGAGGTGGTGGACAAGATTTTGATTGGTTAGAGGAAGGGTTTGAGGGGCCATATTTTGATGATGATGTATTTGGAAATGTAGATGATGGGCCATCTACACATGCAGCCCCACATAGGCCCTCTGAAGGAGATGATGGGCCATCTACACATGAGGATGTACATGTGTATGCAACCCCACATAGGACTACTACAGCTGACAATGACCCACCTCTTGAAGAGGGTGAATGGATTGACCCACCTCTTGAAGATGACATGGAAAGTCTAGTAAGGTCTGATGATGATCAGCCAGCACCAACTGCTGAAAAAGAACTTGAGTTTAAAAAGAGCTTGAGTTTAATGTCCAAACTGACATGAGAAAACCAGAGTTAAAGAAAGGAATGAAGTTTCCAAACTTTAAGGTATTTAGGGAGGCATTGAGGGAATATGCTATAAAGAAGCCAGTAGATATCAAGTTCAAGCTGAATGAGAAGAAGAAGATATCAATTTATTGCATAAATGAATGTGGATGGAGGTGTTATGCATCTCAACTACCTGGGGAGTTGACATTCCAAATAAAAACATTCAATCCAGAGTGCACCTGCCCTAGATCCTTCAAACACAACCAAGTGACTTCAAGTTATGTTGCAAAGAAGTTTATGCAGGAGTTTGACAAAAACCTCAATTGGAAAGTGGCTGGTGTTCAACATCATGTGAAGCAAGCACTTGAAATTGACATAAGTTATAGTCAAGTGTATAGGGCAAAAAGGAAAACTACTGACTTAATTACTGGGGATGAACAGCTGCAATATGGGAAGCTTAAGGATTATGCAGAGATGATAAGATTGAATGATAAAGGAAGTAGGGTTATTTTGCAAACTGAAATGGAAGATGAAAATGCACAACCCAAATTTAAAAGAATGTATATCAGGTATAATGCACAAAAACTTGGGTTTTTGGGAGGCTGTAGACTAATCATTGGTTTAGATGGGTGCCACCTGAAAGGGAGATTTGGGGGGCAAATACTTTCTACCATAGCTAGAGATGCAAATGATAATATTTTCCCAGTTGCATTTGCTGTTATTGAGCATGAGAACAAAGATTCATGAGTATGGTTTCTGTAGCAGTTTTCAGATGACATTGGGAATCCAGAGCAACTTAATCTGGTCTTCATCAGTGATAGACAAAAGGTATGACCTACAATTGTACTAACATATTTAACCCACATATTTAAAGTTTAATAATATATGCTTCAGTTCATTTCAACATGTTTAACTAACATTTTACTTGATCTGTTTTGTATATGAATTAGGGCCTTATACCTGCAATTGAGATGCTATTCCCAACTTGTGAGCATAGGTATTGTGTGAAGCATATCTATAATAATTTCAAAGTGGATCATAAGGGCTTGGAGTTGAAGGATGCACTGTGGAGATATGCTGGAGCCACAACAATCAAGGAGTTTGAGAGAAGAATGCAGGAAATGAAGGATTTGGATGTCAAGGCATGGGAGTATCTTGCTGACATCAACCCTGCACAATAGTCTAAGTCTCACTTTAGTAGTAGAGCTTTGTGTGACTGTTTAGCTAATAACTTGAGTGAGTCTTTTAATGCCATGATCTTAGGAGCTAGGGATAAGCCAATTTTAGCAATGTTGGAGTAGATCAGAGTTAGGCTCATGACCAAACAACACAAAAAGATGAAAGGTATAGCAAAATACACTAGAAATATTTGTCCTAATATTCAAGACAAATTAGAGAAGTTAAAACATGAATCTATACCTTTCAATGCTACTCCAGCAGGCAGCTTCATGTATGAGGTTGATAATGGTCGTGAGAGACATGTGGTTGACTTGGCTAAGAAAGCATGCAGCTGTAGGATTTGGGATTTGACAGGACTTCCTTGCAAACATGGGATCTCTGCTATTGTTAAGAACCTAGAGAAAGTGGAGGACTATGTGCATCCTTGTTACTTGAAAGAGACATTTGTTGAAACTTACAAAGAGATAATACAGCCAATGCATGGCCAGTCTGAGTGGGTTGAGACTAACCAACCTGCTCTTGTTGCTCCTTATGTATATAAACCACCTGGCAGACCACCAAAGTAAAGAAAAAGAGATCCTAAAGAGCTAAGGAACCCTTATAGAGTTTTTAGGATGAACAAGATAATCAAGTGTGGGAAGTGCAAGAAAGAATGACATAATGCAAGAGGGTGCAAGGCAAGCATCACTGGTGAAACTCTATGGCAGAGAAGAGATAGACTTGCTATATCAGCAGCTATAAGTATTTCCATACTTTGAACTATATTCATTTCCTCAAGTATTTCGTGTGTATGTAACTTGTACTACCCTCTTTGTAGGCACAAGGCAGTAAATCTACAAAAACAAAGCAGACTGCAACACCTCAAACTGCATCTCAGCCACCAAGTACTAGATCTCAGCCTGCATACAAAGCTTTTGGTCAAACTGCATCTCAACCTGCACCAAACAATAGATCTGAGGCAGCAACTCAACCTCCAACTAGATCTAAGGCCAACTGGTTCTCTTCATCCTCACAACCGAGCTTCCATACCCCTAGAGAGACATGGGATTGTTTACCATCTCAGGTACCTCTGTTTTGTTCTATTTTGTTTATTTTTTTCCTCTTACTTGCTATTGTTGGACCATCTTGCTAACTGCTAGATTTTGGTTATGCAGCCAAGTGCATCTGTGAGCACTAGTGGTGTACCAAGTCAAGGAAGTGGTGGTGGTGCTGCTAGGGGGTTTAAAGGCAGAAAGTTTCAACCAGTTGGTGGAAAGGGCAAGAATGCAGCTGGCAAGGGCACCAAAAGTAGTAAATGACAACTTGGAAGATGTTAAAGTTTCAACCACTTTTTTTGTTATAGTTCCCACTTTTTTTGTTATAGTTCACACGCTTAATGTATATGTCAAGTGTCAAAAACAATATTGGCAATTTTGGTTGGAAGATGTGTATGTCTGAGCACTAGTGGACTAGTAGTTGGATTTTAGTTGGAAGATGTGTAAAGTCACAAGATGTGCCAAATACAATATTGGCAATTTTGTATGCATGTGACATAAAGTATTTTGTTAATGTCTTCACTTTTATTTTGTAAAGTCACAGGATGTGCTCAATGAATGTCTTCACTTTTATTAATGTTAATGTGCATTGACACAGGATAAAGTATTTTGTTGTGTTGTGCTTGTCTTTGCTTGTCTTGTGCTTTTGGTGGACTATGTGTTTTGCTTGTCTTGTGCTTTTTGTAGATTTACACAGGTGTATGTATTCATACAACAAATCTTGTGTATGTGTAAAACATGTTCCATTTATAGGCAGGTGTGCACTGACACAGGTGTATGTATTGAACCAACATGTTCCATTCATGTTATTATGTTATTAACATTTCCACATAACACTTTGTGCCAATATATATCAATCACAGAATGATGTTAAAAAAAAAAAAAAAAAATTATACTAAAGAATATTTGCACAAAAAAAACACTTTCCATTTCAGGAGATAGATACAATAATCAGGGACTTTGTATTTCAATTACCCAATAACATTTCAACATCCCCCCAAGCATCATGGCAGATTAAGGTTCCTCACCCTTACATTATTGTTCACTGAGGCAAAACACAACAACAACATTACAAAAATGAAAAATAACCATGACAAAACTAGTGCCACCTTGTACAATCTCTCACTCTCTCTAACCCTCTTAAGTTTCTCCCTAGTTTCTACATAAAGCTCATGAGTTTCTCTTTCCCTCCGGTTAGATCTTTCTTCAATTTCCCTAGTTGTCATTTCTCTCTGATTTGCAAGCTGCAATTCATTCTCAAGCATACTTATCCTTTCACGGTCACTCTTACAAGTTTCGTTATCCACCCACTGAAAGAAGCCACATTTGGGACCAACCTGATCATTACAATTATAACAATTAATTTCACAGTTCACAATTAATCACAACTAATAATTCAATTCAATTCAAATACAACAATGTAATTGTTACTTACATTAAATTGACTACAACCGAGGAATCTTCTTCCATAGTTACCAGCTTTTCGACTTGTTCTTAGGGCACAATTCTCAAGGGTACATAAATGACCATCTCTGGCACGGTAGAAACCACTAGTTGTAGAGCCATTGCCAATTGATGAAGACATAGCAAAAATTTGTTACAAGCTTATAGACCAACAAATCTGTTACAAGTGGCAAGAATCAACTCATCTAAATTTAGTAACAACTACTCATGCTACAACCACATTGTTAAAAAAGTTGATGGGCCATAGACCTTTATTTTAAAGTAATAAGAAAATGCAAATATATTCATAATTGTCTGAATGCTTTTTATCTCTACTATTTTATTTATCAAAAAATAATTGACTGAATAATTATTTCAATAAAATCATGAGCATTATTCTAAAGAAATAATGAATCATACCACTGGACATATATCAACAACTTCATTAGTTTGTACCAATATTTTTACTCTTTTTGATTCAACCGAAGCATTTTCAATTTGCTCAGTGTCCTTAACTTGAACAACTGCATCAACACCATCAGGTATTGGTCTTGGGAGAAAGCAAAATCAAAGAAGGGAATGGAGGGTATTGGTCCTGTGACAACTTTTTAATTATATTAGGTAAACATTATTTTTTTGGACAGTATGACCTACCACAATTTAGAATCTTCAATTCTATTAGGTAAACATTAGTTCACTGGTTAATTAGTTCACTTTACTATCATACAAGTCAATTAGTTCACTGGTCCATTAGTTCACAACAAGCAATAAAACCCTGTACACCTACATTAACTAGTCAATGAGTTACAACCAGCCAAACCACTGGAACCAGACATTAATTCTATCATGCTGTCCAAAACAGACTCAACCAGTAACATTCTAATTAATCTGAAAATCAGAACCAATGATCAATTTGGTGACAGAAGTAGTAAATCAAACTGATTTCAAACTGACAGAAGCAGTAACCAATGATCAAACTAATTTCAATTTGGTAACATTCCACAAAAACAATTAAACATTCAAAGTAGCCATATTATCTAAAATCCTTCAAAACACATACCAAAATTGAAAAAACACACACACACACATTTTAGAATCTTCAATTCTGTGACAACTTGGCCTCAAGCAATAAATCAACAGTTAAATTTACCACAGTACCTGAGGAGCAAAATAAGATTAGTGTCAATGCAGTTAGTGTCAACCACCACAGTACCTCTGTAACATTCAAATTGAAGAAAAAAGCCAATAAGCTACTATGAATATCAACTTATGGTCTAAATCCAACGCAATCTACCATATAAAAATTAATTAAAAAATAAAAACACCATTAATATTTTATACTTTTCCAAATCCTTCAGCTGGCCATTTTAGAATCTTCAATTCTATGTGGCAACTTGGCCTCAAGCAATAAATCAAGTGTCATATTAACACAATCCAAAAACAAAGTTATACGAAAGTTTAGGAATATACCCAAAGCCTACAACATATAAAAATGAGGAGCAACTGTAAAAAAAAATTGGGTTTTTGCTCAGAAATTTCTTCAACTTGGAAATTTCTCCGACTCTGTAAAAAAAAAATTAGGTTTTTGCTTAACCAGTACCATGGTTAAGCAAGAACCGAATTTGGAAGAAAGAATTTTAAAACCCAATTTTAAAACCCACTTTGGAAGAAGTAATTTTAAAACCCAATTTAGAACCCTAGATTTCAAAGATTAAAAAGCAAAATCCTAATCTACCTACAACGGCTGAACAGAGGAGCAATAATCCTGATCTTCCTCGGCTCGGTTTGCATGCACGATCTCAAGCATACAAATCCCAGTTACCTCAAGTGAAGCGAATCGCATTGCACGATGGGAGTGAGTGAGTCTTCCTGCCACAGCTGAACAGAGGAGCTGTCTTCCTCGGCTCGGTTTGCATGAACGATGGGAGTGAGTGAGTGAGTGATTTTTGGGAGTGAGAGTGTGTGATTTTTGGTGAGCAAGCCGGATGGGAGTGAGTGATTTTTGGGAATAAGAGTGTTTTGATCTGGATGGGAGTGAGTTTTTACATATTTCTATGTTAGAGTAACGGTGAGGGAGAGGTGGGTACACGGCACATAAACGGTGATAATCACAGATGGGCAAAGTGTCAAAATTTGAACCACAGGTAGGCACATAGAATTAGAGGCAAACTACAGGTGGGCAAAGTGTAATTATTCCTAAATTATTTTACAACATTTTTACAAATTGTTAATTTGACAAATTCTTATTGATTCTCGTTTGAATTAACCATTAACATTAAATTTTTACTTACTAATAATCATTTACCACATTAGCAATTTGTAAAATAGTTTGCGACTTTAGCATTTTCCCTCTTACGAGTATTATTCATTTGTGCTTTTCTGATGGTAATTGAAGGCAACAACAAAGTAGGCATTTTTAGTCCAAAATAAATGGAACTAACGTAATCAAATAATTATTACTGGACATAGGAATGGAATCAAAATTTCTATTTTCAAGGCTCAAGTATGAACCAAAAATTTCTTTTTATTTAACATAGAAAATTTAATTCCAAATAAGTAGGAAAAATTACACTTTACCACTCTAAATTATGCCTCTGATTACACTTTGCGGCCTAAACTTTCAAAATGCACAATTGCCACCCTAAATTATTACTCATGTTTTCACTTTGTAGCCGACCATCAATTTTACTATTAACTTGGACGGATTAACATGACATCAAGTGAAAAAACCCAATTGTCCATCTTCTCAATCCCTTAAAACAAATGAAAAATAACACTTTATCACCCTAAACTATGCTCCCGATTACACTTTACACCATAAACTTTGGTTTTCCATTCAAGATAACGGCAGAATTGACAACGGATTGTAAAGCGTAACACTAGTTATAGTTTAAGAGGTTAACTATGCATTTCGAAATTTTAACTTGGGATACAGTTTAAGATAGTAAAGTGTTGTAATTACCCATTGCATAAAAATAGAATATGCATTAATTCAAAGTTAACATATAAACAAAAGAAAATACAAAGATTAATAGTTTCTCAATATATTTCTAATTATCATTTACCAAAATGAAACATGAAATAAATTTAAATTGCGAAAATCATTTATCAAAATGTAACTAGACCCAAATATTTGATTCATATTGCAATAATAATCTCCCCCCGCCCATTTGGATACAGAATTTCGTATGTGAAGGCTGTTGTTGTTTTATATATATATGTAGAGCATGACTGGGTTTTTTTTTTTTTTTTTTTAATTTAAATTTTGAATGTAATAAATATAATTGTAATAAAAATGTTTTTTTTTTAAAAACACCAAAACAAAATTACATCATCTTGGGCACTTATTGTAAATCACCTAGTAAGTTTCAGATAACTTAATTAGTAAAGTCTTGTATCATCACATAAAAAATCTGGGTTCAAACTCCACTTACACCAAAAATTAAATGGTGTCTTGAGCTTGATGATAAAAGACAATCATCATAGAGCAGAAAAAGAAATCAACAACAACAAATATCACCTAATTAGTGGATATTATCAGGATGATTAAATTGAATAAACTTAAAAGTTGGAGGTAATTTGAGTTACAGTTTCGACAAAACGGGAAGAAAAAAAATGTCCAAACAAAAAACTTTTGGGTCTTTTATGTTTTGTAAAGAATGCTATTCTCAGATAACAGTTCCAATCAAACCTTAGTTTATTTATTTCTTATTAAGAGTAGGTTACCTTCATAATTCGCAATGTAAATATCAAGTGAGAGTGGAAGAGAAGGCGACGAAATATATATGAGCGCCATGCAGAGGGATAGAGGGTGCCGACTGCTCTTATCTATAATTAACTAAGTTCTTTCACCTAGTAAAGACGAAAGTTTCTATTTGCATTAATATTTCTTACCCCTCGGTCAATTTTGCCTAGCGTCATAATTAAATTCTCTATAGACTGCTTTATCGCTTAGTTCATATTGCAATGATTAGTGGGTCTTGCCGCCTTACTCAAAAGAGACAAAAATGATGCATTTGGAGTGACAAGAAGAGGTGCTTCAAATGGAGGTTTTGACCGGAAAAAATGATGGATTAAAAAATTTCACAATGATGGCTTAGACTTGAATTATTTTCTTATTTCCATCTCAGTGTCGAACCAATTGATACTTTGATTGTTTGAGCCCAAATTGAGTTTGGGCTGAGCTCGGACTGTCACGTCCCATCTTAATGGTACTGGCCAATGCCCAGTATTTTTAGGTTCATTAATCTCTCACCAGAAGAAACCGTAATGAAACCAAGATTTTGTTAATTATGAATGTGTCTATCGTTTCCAAAGTTTGGGACTTTCTCACGCCCCTCCTGGTTTACCTACGTGGTTGATAAATTCTCGTCATGTCTCATCACTTTGTAAGATTACAAATTTTGGGACTTATGAAAGTGATCATTCTAATTAAGATACCAATTGGAGGTAACACTTAAGATTTTCATGAGTTATATATATATATATATATATATATATATATATATATATATATATATATATATATATATATATATATATATATAAATAAAAGAGAAACCATCAAGTCTTTTGAATGGGTTCACTTGTATACTTCCATACAACGAAAATATTTGAATGAGACTAATCCGTCAACACAAAAGCTTATTACGCATGACTTTTATACTTCCTTTTGAGCCCCATTACCCGACTCGACTATCTCTTTATCTATAACTTCACCGGTAGGACAAACCCAAAACATATCCACATTAATTTCTAAAAAAATTTAAATGTATTAATTGATCGAGCAAGGTTAAATACAATCTTTTTTCACAATAACTCACGACTTGAGCCTCCGTTTCCTAATGATGATATTACTAGAAGGGTACATGACTGGTCTAGGGTCTAGTTAAGGAAACTCTTAAATTTAAATGATGCTTTGGAAGAGAAAAAGTGTGCATAAACCCTAACCATGCGCTCGCAGGTACATCACCTGTGTGTGCAAGTACCGACAATGCGTGTGCGCCCACATGTAGGGTTTGAAGAAACTGTGTAAGGAAATTTTTTACAGAAATGCATGCAGAGCTAATCCCACATCGCTTGGAAAAAGCCTTGCACCCTTCTCTGAACACTATAAAAGATCCCCAAGGCTCTTTTTCCAAAACACACAAAATCTATTAGAAAATAGTGATTGAAAGATGGAATTTTTACTTTTAAAACATACTCAAGTTAAAGTTTTCATGGTTGAGACCATTTTTGGTCTAAGCTCTCTAGTTAAAGCTTACTAACCCTTTTAGGTCTCTGTTTTATAGACTGACCAAGAGGAGCTCTTTGTGTGAGGTATCATTCTTGCCTCTTCTCTTTATTTTTCTTTAAATTCTTTACTGTTTTTACAACTTTGATAATATGTTTTGTTGCTTAGGTTTACTACTTTAGAAGTTAGAAGCATGCTAGGATAGCCTAGGAGTAATTATGTTTGAGTTTTGTTTGCTAAATTTTTGGGTAGAGTTGCGCGTGTGTGCTCGTGCATGCACACACAGGTCCACGACCATGCGAGCACGTGCTTCTGTATGCGTGTGCATGTTCAACCCAGAAAACTTAGATTTTATTGTTCTTTTGTTTTATACTTTTTTGTTAGTTTAAATGCTTGTTTTAGGTTCTGCTTGAGTTAGTTTCCACATGTTTAGGTCAGTGGTTAATGCTTGTTTGAACACATGAACATGCATAAGAACATGAACATGCAATGAATGCATGTGTTGTGGTGATGATGCAGTGAGGTAACTGAAGGTGAGTCATGTATTATTACATGAACATGTATATTTGTATGATGATGAACATGATGAATTCGTTTAATATGGTATGAATATGTGATATGTTGGATAACATGATGAATATGTGTTGGTTGATGCCATGAGTTTCAATGCTTTATGTGATGATATGATATGATAATGCTTGCTACCCCATGTGATATGAGATGCTATGGTATGCATATGTTATGCATAAATGAATGCTAGGATATACGTATGATGAGATGAATGTTAGGAAGTGTACGAGATGAGATTATGAGATGCCATGTTGGTGCTTAGATGAATGATTAGGATTTATGAGATGCGATGTGATATACTATGCTTAGATGAATGCTAGGGTAAGTGTTTAGATGTATGCTAGAGTGTGTGTAGGGGGGGGGGGTAAGTGTTTAGATGTATGCTAAAGTGTGTGTGTGTGTTGGAAGGGGGGTAAGTGTTTAGATGTATGCTAGAGTGTGTGTGTGTGTGTGTGTGTGTGTGTGTAGGATAGCCTATTAGAGGACTCTTTAATAGAATTAGAATATGTAACATAATGAGTGGAGGCCGACTCACTGGTCAAGCAGGGTTAAGTGCCTAACACTTTCCTATTCTTGTACCTTAACTCCAGACATAGACTCTAGATAGACTAAGCCCTCTGCAAGGGGCACAAATGTACTTCTTGGACTTAATCCAGATGGCGACTCCCATTAAACTTTTTGCCTCCAGTCCACTCTGCTGAGTCTTATTCCCTAAAGCATAGCGACTGCACCCACAACAGTTCTTTAAATCCCCACTTTATCTCTAACTAATTTATTTTTTAAACAGAATGGGCCAAATGAAAATAAACTTACCCAAACACACATACTATTAACATTTATGTATATGAATCTCAAGAGATTAACCTGAAAATAATATCAAACTCCGAAGTGTATTATGTAATCATCCTTTTTTTTTTTTTTTTTTTTTTAAATACAAGATAGAAAATTCTACTCTAATATAATCTAATTGTATATGTGTGTGAAGTTCCCTCCTAGAGACTTGAACCTCAGCTCTTTCCCCCTACACCCTACAGCTCACAAGCACTTATACTTATGGAGTGACAATCGCATTAAGGGTGTGCAATGATTATGTAATCATCCTTATATTTTATACTTATATATACACAAATACCTATACCATATAGGAAGGAGAATAAATTATTGCGTAAATAATTTTACATCCTATTCTTCTTCTTTTGTTCACTTTTGAAATGTAACAACACTAATGTTCTTTTACTATTTTTTTTTTTTCTCTCTTTGATTAGACCTTTCGTTTCTTTTCATTTGCTTTTTCTCTACCATCGTTTTTATTTTATAAATTTTGAATATTAAAAAACATCAATAAAATAGGAAATATTTTCTTTCTATTTGTTTCTAAAACTTTTGAGATATAAAAGGGAATAGTTTATTAGTTACATCCACAAAAAATGCAAAAAAGTTTCACCAAAGAAAAAGAAAAGGAAAATCTTTTTCCGCCTTGATGGTGAAGAAAAGGAAAATCAAACAATATTAAATGATCATCGAGTGAGTTGCAATAGAGTACTGCTATTTAGGTTTTTTGGTAAGGCCGGGGGAAATTGCCCCCCTTCGACCTGCTTTGACTTCGCCCTTGCTCCCTTTCATAGTAAAGGCACTTCAAGGAGCACACCTCACAATTATTGATCATATACTGGATGATTCAAAGAAGAAATCAGAAAACTAGGAAGGTTGGCGGTGCAACACGTGAAGTGAAGGGAAACAAAGTTTGCTTATAACTCAGTCTGACATGCCCAAAACAGATAAGTTTGAAATATATATTTAGTCAAAAAATTTGTAGCTCATCCATCATGATAATAATAAAATAATAAAAACATTCGTGATTTAAATCTCTCATCTCCCTTTAAATAATAAAGTTTTAAAAAAAAATTCTCTAATTTCCAATTATCTAATATATATATAATATATAGAAATATAGGATATACCAGTTTTCTTAAAACCACGCATTAACTCTGACGTAACTCATTTGATCGAATAAGTGCAAAAATCTGAATGTAAAAAATAATAATAAAATAGTTGACTGTTTCATTTCGGTATTATCATATATTTTTTCTTAGATCATTAGATATAGTGAGGTAGGGAGAGACGATGTTCAAATCACGTTAGACCCCAAAGCACCAAAGGAAATGTCATTTCAATTCTTAGGTAGGGAGTACCTAAGAATTGCTTTTCATGTCAACCCTACCAAAGCTTTTATAGTTATTAATCTCTTAAAGCATATCTTTTCGCTTTTTCGAAACCCTACCCCATGAAACATTTTCGTTCCAATACAGGTAGCGCCAAAGTGGGTCTAACTGGCAACCGTTGACACAGTAATTAATAGTGGTTTCGAAAGATATTAATCAGATTGGTAAACTTTTTTTTTTTTTTTTTTTTTTTTTTTTGGCATAACTTTGTTTTTGTCTTTCACTTTCTCTTTCTGTCGCATTGTTCATGATCTCACGATACCTAATCACAAGCACTACTGACATATTACCACAATAGAAAATTTCCACCATCGTTAAGAACAAAAAGGCCACAATATGAACAGAAATCCTCTGACGTATTCCATAATTAATTATGATTCAGTATTCATGGAGCACCATTTGATTAGTGTTTTGAAACATAGAAAACGTATGGTTGCATTATATTTTTTATTGCCCAATTATAGAAAAGAGAATATGTAGTTTAAGCTTCAAAATCTTTTTTTGGCTTAATGGTTGTTTTAAAAAATAAGTGCGCATATTTCATTCACAAATAAGTGTTTGGAATATATATATAAGAACTCATAATACATAATTTCAATAGCATCAATTTTATTTAATTAATCACTTGGCACTCGCAATAACATTAATTATTCATGAACAATACAACCGCTTTGAAAATAGTTTCCTTTTATTAAGAATTCAATGATGCTTCGGATCAGGGCCCCCGGGACTACGTCGTGTAAGAGTATGCGGCTTCGTGATTGTTACCTTGAAAACGAACCCCATGTGGAAAAGTTCCTTGACACCCAAGGGCACTGCTTTATCTGAATCGGTTTGATTGTTGGAAGCAATATCTTGAGTGAGAAGGCGAGGTTCAGACACTGCAAGTGAGTAGCACACCAAAATGAGGCATAGCCAGAACCGTACGAAGTGTGCCATATTTTGATATTCTCTCACAAAGGTTGTGAAAGAGCTGCAGTGATGGTTCAAAGGCACAGAAATAATGATATATATAGGCCTATGTGGTGATTGCCTACTCACGCTCTGTATGGACACATTTGAGCGTGGAATATCAAAATGAGGCACAAACCAAATGTGATGTGTCCATTAAGCTAGTGTATAGACAAAACCAGAGTTGGAATCTTCAATTGAACTCCTCGAGATTCTCCAATGGCGTTGGTTCATAATTTGGTTATCCTCGTGCACATGCATTGTGAATCTAGTCAGTGACTTTGGCCATATAGGATAAAGACATTGTTTTAACTATTCCCCAATCTTCTTCCGCCTTCTATTCAAGTTTCATAATTATCGCACACCTTTAGTGCGATGGTCACTCCACAAGTATAAGTGCTTGTAGAGTGTAGGGGGTAAGGGCCGGGGTTCAAGTCTCCAGGAGAGAGTTTCACATACATACACACTTAGATTATACTATATTAGAATTCTATCTTGTAAAAAAAAAAAAAAAAGTCTCATACTTTAAACAAGTTTTAAATTATGATTTTTTTTTTTTTTTTTTTGATAACTAAAATGATTCAGAAGTCAGGCCTTGGTTTGATAAACTAATAATTTATGGATAAGTGTTTCCATCGAATGCAAGAGATCCTGAATTTGAGACTCTCTCTCTCCACACAAAATAATAATAATAATTGAGAGTAAAACTGTCTATCTGTCATAAATCCCACACAAAAAAAAAAAAAAAGGTGAGCTTTTTTAGATTAGGTGGGAAGGATTTTATTTTTATTTTTAATTTTAATGATGCATGTCAACCCAAGATATTAATAATTAAAGATTCACTCGTCAGGAGACCCATGACCTAACCCATCAAAGGTTCTTGTCTTTTTCTGCTTTTAGGCTTTTGGCTTCTCTATGAATAGAACAAAAGATATGAGATCCAATTGGTGACACTGCTATGCATAAATATGTGATCAATGCTTTAAACAGCATTAATAATTGAATTTAAACCAGTTTTACAATAACATTAATACTCAGTCTCTCATATTTTTGCATTGATTCTTCAATACAACTTGGGTTGCAACAATGCAGCGAATCACATCGCATCAATCTAAGAAGCAAATAAGAAAATGACATTACTGTTTCGGCAGGTTACAAAGGAAAACATATATTCATGGAGTGGACTTTGCCACGTTAGGACCAAATATATCAAACCCGCTTCTTTTTCTCTTCTCTGCGAATAAGGTGACCAAAAGATCTGAGTGTCTGACACTGCAATGCATGAATAAGGTGGTCAATGCTTTAACTGCATGAATGATTGAATTTACGCCAACGTTACGATTATAATACTCATCTTATCGTCCTTTTGCATTAATTTTACAATACTCAACTTGGTTTGCAATAACGATGCAATGAATCGAAACCCATCAATCTAAGTGGAGTGCACTTTGCCACGTTTTTTTTTTGTTTTTTTTTTTGGTAATGTAAGGTAGAAACCATACTCTAATCTAAAGTATGAGTATGAAACTTCATCCTCAAAACTTAAATATCGTCTTTTACTTTTCTTACATACTTGTGTAATGACTTTCACGTTCAAAATAAAAAAATTTATAAAATTAAAGTACAATTTCTTACATACAGATTCCATAATAAAATTCTACCATATGAATATATAGGTCAGTAAATTACAATAGTTAAATTTATTATTTTCTTAATTTGGAAGATAACATCTTTTGTAGTGGGCGCATTGGTCAATATAATGACATATATATTTAAATTTTATTGGGATATCTAAGGTACACTTAATTAAATAACAGTATGTAAGTGTTTGCTCTACCAAAATAATGCTCAGCAATGATCATTTAAATGAAAATGATACCGAAAAATAAATAAAACCTCTATTATAAAAAATAAAATAAAAAAATAATGTCCATAACTTTAATTCTTCAAATGTATAAGAAACTAAGATTCTTTTTTAAAAAAATAATGAAGACTTCTATTACTTAAGAGAATCACTTATATATTTTTAGGATGGTGTATCTTGCATATGTTAAGCTACATAACTGTATTAAAGTATTCCCTAAAAAAAAAAAAATTGTATTAATTAAAGTTGATAATACTCAGAAAACCAGTAGACTGGATGGTGCGGGTGAGGATGATTCTGAGGGGCCTGAAAAAGGTAAACAAAGAATCAAAGGAGACCGGGGTTAACCGGCCAGAAACCCTCCGATGATGAAGTTAGTTTCTCTCTTCAAAATCTAGAACTCCAAATTTCTAGGAATTGTGTAAAGGGAAAAAACCTGCCTTTGTTTGTCTGAGATAATTGTTTATATAGCATGTCCTTGAGGCAATTACTTGTCCGGTAACTTCTCCTATCATTGAGGAGCTTGAAAGGTTCGGAGTTAACTTCCATAACTGCTACAGAAGTTATAGTTTTAGTCTTTTTTTCCATAACTGTCATTGGAAACGGTTTTTAGTAATGAACCCCGATTTTTACTTGGTAAATTCCGAAATAGGAATGTGGAGGTCATCCAAAACATGCATAGAGAAGCACGCTCGAAATGTATGGAGGTCGTCCAAGCATCTTTTGGACGGACGACCTTCTTAAGGACGACGGTCCTATCAAGTCCATTTTTATTATTGCCATGGACAACCTTCATGGATGAGCTTGGAGTTGGTCTATTTTATAATACACCATCAGTTACCCCTTTGTCCATGGGTTGTCTATGGAAATGTACAGCCTGATGCCATTTTTTGGGCGTATGTACTTATGTTAGCGAGTAGGTGTGACACATGTCACGATCCCATTGGTGACTGGTCCCGTCGATTTATTTTTTCGAGGAGTATGCCATGTGTCACCTCTTGGTTGGTCATGTCATTTCAGATGCTAAAGTCCGCTGCCTATAAATAGTGGAATTCCTCCGCTACCCTTCACATTTCTTAAATTTCCTTCTTTGACACCCCTCGTCTTAGTGCCTCGTCTAGAAGTTTCCTGCGTCTATAGTCTCACTTCGTCTAGATCCAGGTATTTTCCTCATTCTCGTCCTCAGGTTTTAAGTTTTCCTAAAAATGTCTGAGATTGTCCTTTCTTCGTCCAGTAATAGCGTTGATAAGGTCATAGACGAGTATCATGGCCCTAGCAGTTTTAGTGGTTCTAGTGATAATAGTAGTAATGGTAGCAATAGTAGCAGTGGGGGAAACACCACGGGCGAATACACGTCTGGCGTCCCCGGGGTTCCCTTAGAGGTTCTTCAAGAAGAACTTAGGACGAGGGCTGAGTCCGGGTCTAGGGCTGGTACAAGTGCTCCCTCGTCTACTGTTCAAGACGAGGTTGAGATAGTTTACAGTTGTGCTCTAGGGGTCGCTAGACAGGCTAGAAAAGGTTAGACTCCCTTAAGACTTGGTACCAAATTCCTGAGGATCTAAACCCCAGGTTGCCCGTGCGTGGGGAGTGGTGTTGCCAACCCCGTTTGGGTGTTGGCATTTATGAGGCTTATCTCTTAGGGGGTTTGAGGTTGCCTCTTAATGCCTTTGCTAGGGAGTTGCTTACTAGATTGGGTTTAGGTATGTGCCAATTCAATCCTAACGTATGGAGGCTAGTTGTCTCAATGCAAGTTTTGTGGAGGGAGGTGTTTGAGGGAGATCGTCCTCTCACTGTGGACGAGTTCTTTTATTGCTACAAACCCTCTGAGATTAACCAATCCCTTGGCTTCTACCAATTCACAGCCAGAGGGAAAGATTATAGGCTAATAAAATCTCTAGTCACATCAGATAGGAACTGGAAGACGGAGTTCTTCTTTGTCTCTGGCTTCTAGGCTGGACACCTTGTTGAGGTTGGCAGGGATTCATTTGCTCCCTATACAGGAGAGTTAGGGAACCTTCGTCCTGAAGGTATGCTTATGGTTGTCATTTTATCATTTGTTATATTTATTTTTTATTGTAGTCGTCTAACAGCTCTGTTTTTCTTTTTTCTTTTTCTTTTTTTTCTTTTTTTTTTTCTTTTTTTTTTTTCTTTTTCAGGTGTTAGACGACCTCATTTGAGCAAGTTTTATATTGAACGAGTCCAAAAGGCTCGTCTATACACTGATAGGACTTTCCATTCTTTGGTAAGTCTTCAACGTCTTGCCACTTGGGGATTAGGCCCTGAGCCGTCTGCTAAAGCAATTGCCCATGAGCTTACTGTCCGCAGACGTAAGGTCTTTTTTTCTTTTGTCTCTTTCCTTTTTTTTTTTTTTTTTTTTTTTTTAATAAGGTGATTAACATCTTTCTTTTCAGGGATGGCAACAATGAAAGAGAACAAAGGCAAATAAGTGATGGACGAGGTAATTGGGCAGGGGGTGCAATCCCAGCCTCGTCCATCTATAGGTGAAAAAAGGAAAAATTTATCAAAAGGAGTTGACTTGGGAAACCTCCTAAGCAAGCGCAAGGAGAAAAAGGCCAAGCACAGGTCGTCCCAGTCTGGGGAGGTCAAACCCAGCCTTCCTGTCCTCCCTGTTCAGGATCCTACCGTCCAAATTCTTAACGTTGACTCAGAGCCTAGAGATCCTCCGTCCATGCAGATCCTGTCCAAAATCAATGCGCCTGCCTCATCTCAACCTTCTCAACGAGTATCTCAAAACCTTATTGAAAATGAAGACTTAGCCTGGGAAAGGTTCGAGAAGGTTGTGACAGACGAGGACGTGGCGGCATGCTATAACATGTCTTTAAGGGACTTTGAGCACTCTGGTGTTCATGACCTTTTCAAGGTATGTGGACTATTTATATATATTATATATTTATATATATATATCTCGTCCTGTCAATAATGTATACATGTGTATATTGTCTAACCAAGTTTTAATTTATGTAGGCAATGTCTAAGTTCATCGTCGCATCCAGGCAGGCAACAGATCTGGACAAGACGAGGATCCTGCTGGAGATGAGGATCCAGGAGGTTAAGGACGAGTGTAAGAAGTGGGTTGAGGTGGCGGCAAAGGCCAAGGAGGATGCCAAAGAGCTACAAAACCATGTTGAGGAGTTGAGAGCTGATGCCATAGAGAAGGATACTCATCTTGATCACCTCCAAAAGAGGAATGACGAGTTGAGTACCCTTTTTGAAAAGCGAAAGGAGACGCGGTTGCAGAGTTCAAGGCGTCCAAGCAATATACTGACTTATTAGACACCAACTATGCATCTAGGTTTGAAGATTTTAGGATGGACACTATGGAAAACTTCCCTGAAGTTGACTTTAGCTCCATCAAACTCAAACTTGGTGGCACTGCTACAAGCTCCCTCCTCCAGACAAGCTCAGAAGATATCAACATAGAGGATGATGCCACCACCCAGCCAACTAAAGATGACCCCAATGCTGACGCTCCTCCTTCATGAAGACGAGATTTAGTTTTTTGTTTTACCCTTGTATTTTTTCTTCTTTTTTCCTTTTATTTGATCCGTTGTTGTTTTGGAGCTTTTAATGTAACTTAAGTACATTTACCTCGTCCACAATTTTAGGACGAGTTTTCAAACAATCACTTTGTTAAGCTTTACTTTTTATAAGGGTTTTTTGGACGTAGGTCGTCCACCCTTTAATTAACGAATGAATGTTTATCTCATTATCTTTTACTTACTAAACATGTTGAATGGACAAATGCTTTTTGTACCTAAGATATTGATTTCAACCTTGGCTCGTCCCTAATAAGAGAATTCATGTTCAATATTTTTACCATTCAAATTTTTGCAAGTGTGACTTGTCTATGAATGGTGTTTCTTTTGTTAGCCTTACATAGGCTTAATACAGCATTACCCCTCGTCTAACAATTCTTTACTCATCTCTTGGTAAATTGTCTTTTTTGCCCGTCCATAAGTTGGACTTTTGGTTTGTCAAATTCCTTTCAAGGATTTTGAATATTTCTTTTGCATGCACTTTTTTTTTTCGTCCATTGGTTGGGCGAATATTAGGTTTTACCTCGTCCATTGATTAGACGAATATACCTTAGGTTCATTTTCCTTTGCTTTCTCCTTATTAAGGAAAGCTAATAGATGTTACACCCCTGCGTCCAGAGAATTTACTCGTCTTGGGCCTTAGCCTTTTTGTGAATTAATCTGTATGAAATCAAATAAGAAAACTAGGAATTCACACAACATTATGTACATAACATAAATATCGTCCATAAGCAAGGCACATGCTCATAAGCTAATGCCTTTTAGGTAATTTTAAAGATACAAACACATACTTCGTCCATGACCTCGTCCGTACATCACAATTTAAAAACTAACATATTTATGAGGAGTTAACACACTATAATGCTAATAATATATAGGTAAATAAAACATTCTTGGGGCTCGTCCATGATGATGCTCGTCCAGGCTAGTACCTTACTGATAATACCTTCTTAAGTGTTCAACATTCCAGGGATGCTCCAACTTCCTTCCGTCCAAGGTTTCCAAGTAATAGGACCCTTGTCTTTTGCAATTGATAACCCTGTAGGGTCCTTCCTAGTTAGGTCCCAACTTCCCATGAGCTGGGTTTCTAGTTGCCAAGAAAACCCTTTTTAAGACGAGATCTCTAATGTTGAAATGCCTAGGTTTTACCATTGCGTCGTATTGCCTAGCCGTGAGGTTTTTATATTTTGCTGTCCTTTGCTCTGCATTCATCCTCACCTCATCTATTAGATCAAGGTTCAGGCGGAGTTGCTCCTCGTTATCTTCGTCTTGATACTTCATCACCCTGTGATTGGCCATATGTACTTCTGCAGGTATGACTGCCTCACTTCCATAAGCCAGCTTGAAAGGAGTTTCCCCTGTAGGGGTTCTCACAGTCGTCCTGTATGCCCACAGTACACCTAGTAGCTCGTCTGGCCATACTCCCTTTGCCCCTTCAAGCCGAGTCTTGATGATCTTCAACAAGGATCGGTTTGCCACTTCTGCTTGACCGTTTGCTTGAGGGTGAGCGGGTGAGGAGTAATGATTCTGAATTTCGAAGTGTTCGCAGAAGTCTTTGAAAAGTGCATTATCAAATTGTCATCCGTTGTTCGATATCAATACCCTGGGCACCCCAAATCTGCACACAATGTTCTTCCAAACGAAGTGCTTGACGTTTTGTTGTGTGATCTTTGCAAGGGGTTCTGCTTCCACCCACTTAGTGAAATAGTTAATCCCAACCACCAAAAACTTCATATGTCTGGTTCCAAGTGGGAAGGGACCCAAGATATCCAATCCCCATTGTGCAAAAGGTCATGGGGCCATCATCGGGGTGAGATATTCTGATGGTTGTTTGGGAATATTGCTAAAGCGTTGACATTGGTCACACACCTTGACATAAGCCTTTGCGTTTGCTTGAATAGTTGGCCAATAATAACTTGCATAGACGACCTTATGAACCAATGCTCTTACTCCTGAGTGATTCCCACATGCCCCTTCATGAATCTCCCTCAATACATAGTTTGACTCATACGGGGCAAAGTACCTTAAGTAGGGCTGAGAAAAACCTCATTTATACAACACCTCGTCTATGAGAACTCGGATCCTCAATTTCCTGGACTCGCCCTTGTCCTCTGGAAGTCTTCCATCCTTGAGGTAGATGACTATTGACGTCATCCAATTTTCTTCTCTTTCAACTTGCTGTACCTTTGGAAGATCTATGCTTGGCACGTATTGGACTTTGTCAAATTCGTTCATAGCCTCCCCTGCTAAGGCTGTTTTTGCCAAAGCAACTGCTTCCATGTTTTCCTCTCTAGGGAGTTGAACAAAACTGGCTTCTTTGAACTTCTTGACAAGCTACCTTACCTTGTTTAGATACTTCTTCATCCGGCCTTCTTTAGCTTCGCACGTTCCATTCACTTGATTGATAACCAATTGAGAATCCCCTTAGACTATTATTGATTCTGCCCCTAGGGACTTAGCTAATTCCAATCCTTTTATGAGAGCTTCGTATTCAGCCTCGTTGTTGGTTGTTTGATACTGCAGACGAGCTGCATACCTCAACTTGTCTCCCTCCGGGGATTTGAGTATGACTCTAATTCCTCCTGCATATAATGCGGACGAGCCGTCCACACTAACGACCCATTTTCGAGCTTCGTCCAACTCGTCCAGCTCTCCTTGACTTGGGGTATACTCCACAATGAAATCTGCCATCACTTGTGCTTTTATCGCATTTCTTGGCTAATATCTAACATCAAACTCACTAAGTTCTATGGCCCATTGGATCAGTCGTCCTGCACCTTCCAACTTGTTCATTGCCTTCTTTAATGGATGATCTGTCAAGACATTAATGATATAAGCTTAATAATAATGCCTTAAGTTTCTTAAAGCTATAACCAAAGCGAAGACTAGTTTTTCCATTATTGGGTATCGTCCTTCCACCCCTCTCAGCGCTCGACTCATATAGTAAACCGGCTTCTGCACCCTTCCTTCTTCTCTAATCAAAGCTGAGCTCACTGCGTGTGAGGACACTGCCAGATACAAATACAACTCTTCGCCAGGCATGGAGGGACTCAGCAAGGGAGCTGTGGTGAGAAGGTCTTGAGGTCTTGGAAAGCTTTCTGACGCTCGTCCGTCCATTCAAACGCCTTTTTAAGAACCTTGAAAAAGGATAAACATTTGTCAGTAGCTTTAGAAACAAACCTGTTAAAGACAACAACTCGTCCGGTAAAAGACTGGACTTCTTTAATACTTTGCAAATGCTTCATATCCAATATTGCTTGAATCTTATCAGGATTTGCTTCGATTCCCCTATGTGAAACCATGTATTTGAGGAATTTTCCTAATGAAACTCCAAAAGCGCACTTGCTGGGATTCAACTTCATGTTATACTGCCTGAGCGTATCAAAGGTTTCTTGTAAGTCGTCCAAGTGCTTCCCCTCGTCCAGACTCTTCACCAGCATGTCATCTACATAGACTTCTACATTTCGTCTAATCTGTGGACGAAACATATGGTTGACCAACCTTTGATACGTTGCCCCTACGTTCTTCAGACCGAAGAGCATCACCTTGTAACAAAACAAACCTTGGCTGGTGATAAAGGATGTCTTATTTTGGTTTGCCTCATCCATCCTTATCTGATTGTATCCGGAGAAAGCATCCATGAAACTTAGTAATCTATGACCTGCAGTCGAGTCTACCAACTGATCAATACGAGGCAATGGATAGCTATCCTTGGGGCAGGCTTTGTTTAGATCGGTGCAGTCTACACATATCCTCCATTTGCCATTAGCCTTCTTGACCATCACCACATTGGCCAATTAGTTCAGATGATAAACCTCTCGAATAAACTTTGCTGCAGTCAACTTCTGAACCTCTACTTTAATGGCATTTTCTCTCTTTGGGGCAAACACTCTTTTCTTCTGTCGTACAAGCTTAGTGGAAGGACATACATTTAAACGGTGGGTAATGACACTAGGGTTTATACCCGGCATATCCTCATGACTCCATGCAAACACATCAATGCTATTCTTTAGGAACTAGACAAGATCTTGCTTCGTCTTCTTTTCCATATCCGCTCTGACCTTTGTATACCTCTCAAGGTTATTCTCGTCTAAAGGAATGTCTTCCAATGCTTCAGTGGGCTCTGCCACAATTCTCCTCTCTTCAATGTTCATCGTCTGGACCTGTTCGTCCATGGCCAACATAGCCAAATAGCATTCTCTTGCTGCTAGCTGATCTCCTTGCATTTGTCCTACCCATATTCTGTAGGGAACTTGACTGATAGATGGTAAGTAGATGTGAATGCCTTCCAATTATTCAAAGTTGGCCTCCTAATTATGGCATTATAAGAAGATGAACAATCTACCACAAGGAAGTTCACATCCTTGGTTATCTATTATGGGTATGCCCCCACCACCACAGGTAATGTAATGGTGCCTACAGGCTGC
Organism: Notholithocarpus densiflorus; assembly: GCA_030021035.2. Classification (NCBI taxonomy): domain Eukaryota; kingdom Viridiplantae; phylum Streptophyta; class Magnoliopsida; order Fagales; family Fagaceae; genus Notholithocarpus; species Notholithocarpus densiflorus. Next base: position 4,062,896 of record JARYZH020000030.1, read on the forward strand.
ATTTTCATTCCTCCGAGCCCTACTAAGGGCGAATTCACTGAACAAAGTTGATCTCGTCCAAGCCTCATTTGCTGAAATGGAGGATAATACAAGATGTCTGCTGAACTTCCATTGTCCACCAACACCCTTCTAGTCGTATAGTCAGCAATAAGTAAAGTGATGATGATGGCATCGTCGTGGGGGTGGTGAACCCTTTCAGCATCCTCGTCCGTGAATGTGATGGCTTGTTTGTCTGTTGTCCTCGTCCTTGGTGATCGTCTAGAAAGTTGTACGTTCTGCACTACCTTCAGGTATGTCTTTCTAGACTTGGAAGATTGCCCTGTTGAGGTTCCTCCTATGATAACTCTTATTTCTCCGAGCGGGGGGCGTGACGACTTTTCTACTTTTCCCTTTAACTTCTCGTCCTTGTGGTCTCATCCAAGGAAATTTTTCAATTTTCCTTGCCTGATGAGATTTTCAATCTGCTGCTTTAAATCAAAACACTCGTCCGTGTCATGCCCATGATCTCTATGGTAGCGGTAATACTTGTTCCTATTACACTTGTTGGGATCTCCCTTCATTTTCTCTGGCCATTTCAAGGAAGGATCGTCCTTGATTTGCATGAGAACTTGTTCAAGCGGCATGTTCAAAGGCGTGTATTGTTGGCTTCGTGCTGAAGAGCCTGCCTTCTTGTCTCGCTCTTTCTTTTCTCTTGTCCGTCCCTTCTTTGGACAAGGACCTTGTTCAAGATGACTCGGGAGATCAGTTTCCATTCTCTCAACTCTTTTCCTCTTCTTAGCTATAATCGCATCTTCTGCATTCATAAAATTTTGGGCCGAATGGACGAGTTCAGCCATGGTTTAAGGCTCTTTCTCGTAAAGCTTGTGAATGAATAAGTCAGAGTTAACTCCATTATGGAAGGCCGCCAATAATAACTTGTCGACCATCTCGTCCACTGTCAAGGCTTCCCTGTTGAAGCGAGTAATGAAGGACTGCAAACTTTCATTTTCTCCTTGCTCTATGGTTAGCAGGCTAGACGAGGAACGTTTATGTCTTTGCCCTCCGATGAAATTATTGACAAACAACTTACTCAATTCTTCGAAAGAACTCACTGTATTCAGAGGTATCTTGCTGAACCATACTCGCGCTGGCCCTTTAAGAATGGTAGGGAAGGCTCTACACATAATCTCGTCTGGAACCCCTTAAAGATGCATTGTAGTCTTGAAAGTAGTAATATGATCGAAAGGGTCACGCGTTCCATCGTACGAATCCAAGGAAGGCATCTTGAACTTCGGAGGCAAGGGGTGATCGTTGATGGAAGCCGTAAAAGGGGAGTCTGTTCGGTGAACTAAATCCTCTACGGGATTCGCCCTTCTCATGTTCTCCCTCATCTCATCCATAACCTTCCTCATCTAGTCCATCTCCCTCTCCAAGTGTGGCACCCTTCGTGAAATGGTACCCCTTGATTAGGTTTTGGGTTCAGCATTCACTCTATCTTCTTGACTTTGGGCTTGTCCTTCAACGTATCATTCGTGCCGTTGCCTCCTTAGATTAATCTCTATGGTCAACTCTTGGTTTTGACGGGTTAACTCTGCCATGGCGGCTGCCATGGATTGCATGTATTGAACAGAGGATAGTTGCATGACAGGCGTTGACTAGCGATCTCAGTGGGGATTGTTAGAAGCATCCCTACTCTCTTGGTGGCCTGGGCTGGTGGCCTGGGCTAATGGCCCTTGATCTTGTCTGAACCATATAGCCTTTTTGTTGAAGAAAGATCAATTGCAAAAAAAGAATCTCTTCCCACAGACGGCGCCAACTGATAATACTCAGAAAACCAGTAGACTGGATGGTGCAGGTGAGGATGATTCCGAGGGGCCTGAAAAAGGAAAACAAAGAATCAAAGGAGACCAGGGTTAACCAGCCAGAAACCCTCCAATGATGAAGTTAGGTTCTCTCTTCAAAATCTAGAACTCCAAATTTCTGGGAATTGTGTAAAGGGAAAAAACCTGCCTTTGTTTGTCTGAGATAATTGTTTATATAGCATGTCCTTGAGGCAGTTACTTGTCCGGTAACTTCTCCTATCATTGAGGAGCTCGAAAGGTTTGGAGTTAACTTCCATAACTGCTACAAAAGTTATATTTTTAGTCTTGTTTTCCATAACTGTCATTGGAAACGGTTTTTAGTAATGAACCCCGATTTTTACTTGGTAAATTTCGAAATAGGAATATGGAGGTCGTCCAGAACATGCATAGAGAAGCATGCTCGAAATGTATGGAGGTCGTCCAAGCATCTTTTGGACGAACGACCTTCTCATGGACGACGGTTCTATCAAGTCCATTTTTATTATTGCCATGGACGACCTTCATGGACGAGCTTGGAGTTGGTCTATTTTATAATACACCATCAAAAGTAATAAAAAGAAAAAATATATATATATGTATTGGTTATTTACATAAATTTAATTATTTTCAGGAACATGTACATTGAATACACCTTATTTAAATGCTGTAAAAGTAGCTAAAGAGGGGGAAAATTGATGTACTAGTCGTTAGTCATTTGCATAGATGTATTACAATGTTTCAAAAATTCAGGAGGGACTATTATTTAAAATTTCTTTATATATATATAGACTTTGTGTTGAAGTTTCATATTCATCCTATTTATTCTGGTTTGTATCTCAATATCTATTCTTTGGAAAAAATTGAAATCACCTTCTTTTTTGTGCGTAGAGCATTAAAAAAAAAAAAATCTACTTTCTGTTCTTCACATTCAAGATGTAAACGGTAAACCACAATATATGATTTAAATTTTTTTAATGACCCACATGTATGAGATGATGTGCTAATTTGAGGAATATTGTGAATTTTTATTGTGTCCTTAACATGACTCATATCTTCTTCTAATTTTTCACAGTTTCATACTCTTTCTATAAATCTAAATTTTAACTACTTAAACAAATAAAGAAACATATGCTTAATTCTACATAATTTTTAAAAAGAGTTCAAAGCACTGAAACAATAATACAACTTTATAGGTATATTATTATATTTTTAACACTCTTACATTGATCTATTTTCTTAATTTATTTTAATTTCAACATTATGTATTTAGATTTTTTTTTTATTTACTATAATTTGATTATTTTTGTTTTCTTTATTTGAATGATATGAAATATATATATATATATATATATAGTTAATTGAGCTTACGAAGAAACATGATCATAATAATGAGTAGGTGTCATTTAATTTTGCCCCCCTTGAGTTGAAATCCTAGCTCTGCCACTGTGTACTTCAATCACTAATTCGCTACTTCCAAGCTCAGAGCCTGATCATTCCAATGCTCTTTAGTTATTGTGCAACTCTATGATTTCACATACCTCTTTGTTAGGATATCTAGTATTTTAAATTTTAAATTAACTTAGGAAGTATTGGGGCTGCATTTGCCACTGGTTAATCATATTGGTTGAATAACTTGAATGTGCTCTTGCTTGGTTTATGCATGAAGTACTCTTCTGCTTGTGAAAAATGTGTGCCGTGTTCTCAAAGGATGTCTTCCTCAGCGTGAAGTTGAGTTCTTTCGCTCAGCTAATCCTTTCACTAAATGGTTTGGTAATTCTTCTGTTATTTCTGTTAAGAAATAGGTAGTCTTCATTTATTGGATATATGTACTAGTTGTCTCTTAATATTTTGTTGGATGGCAATCATTGTAGTCTTAAATGGTGGTCATATGAGAAGACAAGAATTGAACTCAACTTCTACTCTAATATTATATTAAATTAATTACCGTTTGTCCCTAAAGTTTAAGTTATTGAAATATGGTAAATTTAATTGTTTAACGGGTCACATACTTCTAACAGGAGACTTCAGTGCTTTTGATATGGTAAAGCTCCATTAGTATCTGAGATTTACAGCAGAATGTTTCTAATTTCTCAATGTCTACATCTTTGCAATTACTTATTTGCATTACTACATACCATATGGATTTGGGGCCACAGCAAGGTTCGCTCTTAAATGAGTTTCCTTACGCATGAACTTGTCTAAGAGTGGTATACAATTATTTTGAAAAAGAATGCATCAAACACTTTGTAGCACTCGGGTTTCAAATGAGATTGGAGCGGTAAATCCACAAGCAGCTAAAATGACTGTAAAGGCCATAATGGTTCTTGTAGTTTCAGAGGTGGTTATGATAGCCAATATGGGCCCTTTGATTGGTCTCTTAATATTCATTGATGGCTTAAGCAGTAGTTTCAACTTTAAGTAACTTTCTCACATTCTCTCATGTAATGGCTTTAAGTTGGATCAGAACTTCTGAAGTTATAACTTCTTATCAATTCAAGATATATTATCAAATAAAAATTAATTCATTATTCAGTTTAGAATATTTTCTTTGCATTTATTTATTTATTTATTTATTTATTGATAATTCCGTAATTAAAGATGGAGGATTTGAATCTAAAGCTACAAAGTTCTTTGCAATTTAAAAGTTAACTAATGGTATAAAAAGATTTAAACAAGTTTACTTTATCACCAAGCACTCTTGGCATGATGGTAGGAGCGGAACTAGGATTTCAAACTAAAGAAGGCCGAAGTATAAGAAAAAAAAAATCTAAATAGGTATTCATATAGTACTAACAAACTATCAACCAAGATAAATACACAAAATAATTGTTTTTTAATACATTAAGATGCAATCATCTACCAATAAAGATAATTAAAAAAAAAAAAAAAACATAAAATTATATTGTTTCTTAAGAGCATGAGTTGTTGCAAAAAAAAAAATTTATTTTCACAACCCAAAACTTGCCTTCGCTACTTTAATATAGCATTTGAAATGTCTCATACAGTAGTATTTTTGGTATTCAATGCTCTAAATATTTAGCATTTAGAACACGTGATGCTAGTACTATAATATTGGGCTGACTAGGATTTTTTAATTTTTATTTTAAACTTTTGTTTTTTTTAAGTTTTTGAGTTTAATAGTTACTAGTTGGGCTGGGCAAATTAAAAGGGAGGAGGTCTACATTTTTGGAAGATGGAGGCACAACTCTATAAATAAATAAAAAATATAACCAATAAAAAAAAAAAAAATTCTTTTGGGGGGGGGGATTTTGACCCACACGTGAGCCCCCTCTTACCCCCTTAACAAGGTTTTTAAACCCGGACCGTTCATTGAACCGTAAAAGGGAGAGGTTCAAGGTTTTTGAGATCGAACCGAGGTCGAACTGTGATGATATCATAATTAATTTAATAATTAATTAAAGCCTAAATATAGATATTAAATTTATAAAACTAGCAAAATTGACAATATATCTATATATTTGAGGAAAATTTAATGATTTTCAAGTATATATTTAATAATTAAATAAGAAAGTTAATAAAATAAAATAATAACCATGAAAACATTAAAATTTATGATTAATTTTTGAAGTAAAGTTGAATATCTTTAAAGGATTTTAATTATAATTTTTTTTATATTCCTTGTAAGAGATGGATAATTAAATTAAGTAGAATAAAATTGTGTTAAGTTTTTTTTTTTTTTTTTTAAAAAAAATTTGCTAAGGGGTTGGTCCGCACGATTCTCACCAGTTCGTGCGGTCCAACCCCGATTTTAGAGGTTCACAGAATTAACAAAAAATCCGATTCTTTATATTTAAAAAACCAGTTTTCATCTCGGTTTCCGGTTTTCACAGTCCGACCTTCCGGTCCGGTTCGATTCTAAGAACTATGCCCCTTAATTCCCAACCACACAAATCTCACAAAATATCTCCTCCTCTCCCTTGACTGGCCATACCTTTCACTTTCTCTTCTCTTTTCTTTCTTTTCATAAAAACACAAAAACACTCATATCTCCCCTCTCACACTCCCACCAGTGCATCACTCCACCACCTCCACCATCTTTTTCCAGCAAGGTTTACCGGAAAACTCCATAAAAAAAAGTTAAGGCTCACTCATCTCTACTATTTGGGGTAAAAACTCCTAATCTTTTTGGTGGGTTTTATACTTTTGCTTGAGGTTCTTTTAATCTAAGTTTTGATAATGATATTCATGTGATTTATGAGCTTTGGAAGTGATATTTATGTGTTTATATGTATGGGTTTGGTCTTGGTGGATTAATTTCATGAGTGAGTTTATGGCTTTTACAATGGTAGTTATCTAAGGTTTGTTATGGTGAAAATTTGAGGGTTTTGGCTTTCTAATGTGAAATAGATGGTAGATATAATTTTTATTGTTTATTTGGAACTAGTTAAAGATTTAAATTGTTAGTCTTGGAGGATATTGTGATTTTTGGTATCATGGGTCTCTTGTTGATGTGGTGTAGATCTTGTGGGAACTACTTATAAAGTGTTGAGATTTTGATGTTAAGGAAAATACCTTGAATGACTTATGAGTATAAATTTGAGTTATGCCTTGTAATTTAAATTGTTGAGAAACTTTGAAAGTGGGATACATAACTTGTGAGGTTAAATATTTAGGCTTGCCTAATTAATTGCTTATTTGGTAATTCCTAATTTGTAGCTAGATACAATTTCAAGCTTTATGCTTATCATGATAGGTTTGGTTGAATTGTTTAAGTTCTAACTAATTTCTTTTGGAGCTTTGGAACTAGGCTTTTTGCAGATTGCAAGGTAAGTAACTTCTTAATGGGATTTTTAGAAAAATAATCACATGACATGAAATGCCATTGTTTTTTTTTTTTTTTTTTTTTTTTTTTTTTTTTTTTTTTTTGGGTCAAACACATTTTGGAAAATTATTTGTGGAATTATGTTTCTAAAAAGTGTTGTGTTGCGACCCTACTATATATGATTATATATGAAAAATGCATCATGTTTAATATTGCATATGGGGAAATGCATAAATATTTGGCATGGAAAAGTCAAGCATCATTGATTTAATTCTTGGTAATAGATTTTATGGATTTATTGCATTATTTCAAGATGCTTATCTAGTCATGTTATTTGGGAAATTGATGCAAAATACTTTGACAAGAAATGGTTTTGAAGACTTTGAGAATATTATGAATATTGGGTATTGTGATGATTTTATGAAACTACTTAGATATTAATTGTGTTTTGATTTCATGTAAACTATGAGCTCTTTATGGTTTTACCATTGGGAAGTGACATGTGATTACCCAGTAATTACCTTGCTAGATACTATAGTCTATGTGTCATTGGTATCTTAGTGCCCGTCTTTATGATGGTTATGAGTTTCAGCTTTGTATCGACAAATTAGTTTTGGCTTTGTGTCGGAAGAATTGTTGGTATGGGTGTGTGTTCCAAATACTTTGATTATTATTTATTTTCTAGCCATTGGGAATTTATGAGTAAATAGTCGTTGGCAATTATGAGAAAAATAGCCGTTGGGCTTTTATGAGTTATTAGTTACCAATAACTATAGGTTATTATTGTCATGAGTAGCCTATCTAATATCCATCACTACACCATTTCCTGTAAGTCTTTTGACTACTCTATATTTATAAATACATAATTTCTATTCTTTTTCTCTCCCACATATTTTTCTACAATATATATTTGTTCCAAGGAAAGGCAATAGAGGGTTGTTCTTGAACTTTCATGAGTGGAAGTGCGTCCATCATGAAGGTTGACACTATAGTATAATCTTGTGGGATTGTTTGGCCAAGAAAACCAATCACACCTAGTTTTACTCCGGGTGGCACGAATCAACCTTTAAGGACAATGCTTTCGCAGCATGATTTTATAGCATTGTGAGATTGTTCTAAACTTCTTTTTATTTTATATCCTTGCTAATTATTGGGGATATTATTTGTTGTATCAAAACTTGTTTATTCACTAAAATATTTCCAACAATCTTAAAAGTTGACCTTCATGCTTCAAAAATGGATGAACAGGTTATTGATCATGAAATTTTATATTGTGGTATGATATTATGTTTGTAAAGAAAAAAATCTTAGTAGTTATATTCGTAGATATAATTACATCTTTTGTGGAGTTTCTTTTGCTATATGTTTAATCTAAGTAATTTGGTGGACTAAGAATTTGAAAAGAATAAATAATGATGTCCATCAAAACCTAAGAATTTGAAAAGAATAAATAATGATGTCCATCAAAACGTGATTTTGATTCATTGATACGTGAGTAATATTATGCAACCTTGTCTTGAAATGTGGATACTAACTCATTGCATTTGCAATTTATGTGATAAATTATATGATACTATATGTTTATTATATTTTTGTGAAATTGTTTTATATCTATTGAAATCTGAGGAACATGAGATTGAAGAAAAATGTATGTGTTTTGAGAAATATTTTTTGGAATTCATAAAAAAAATGTTAGCAATAATTTTTATGAGAAATGAGATAAAAAAAAAAAAAAAAATGGCAAAATTCTGAAAGAGAAAAACAATGGTGTAGACTTATGGTGAAGGCATTCCTATTGTTAAGTGGGAAAAATGGTGCCATATGAACTTGACACTCCAATTATATGATGAAGATATAATGATACCATAATTTAATTAAATATTGTCTTCCTTGCCAAAGTTTTCAAGTAATTAACTTGGAATGATGTTTTTATTGCTCACGGTGTGTGTATATATATATATATTATGTAGTTTCATGGTGATTATTCTTACGAGCTGTGCGCTGGATTGTTTGATCATAAATTGTATTTTATAAGCTATGTGCTACATTGTATAATAATTCTTGTCATATTTTTATTGAGAATGATTTTGTAGATTTCAGTTAAAAATTCCCAAATTATAACATGCTTTATAAATTATTTATTATCATGAAACTTGCATTTCCCCTATCTTATTTATTATGCTACTTACTAGGTTTTGTCTCATCCTACTCTTTCACAAACATTTTCAGAGTAGGCAACGATCTCTTGAGACAGTTTTTTGTGCCTAGCAGTAGTTAGACAAACTACTGATGGAGGCTGAACTTTTGTGATGATGATCCTTAGGTGTTATACATCCTAAAGGAGGCTTGATTCATTTTTTAGTATCTAATAGCTGTGATGACTTTTATTCCCACTGATGGGACAAGTTAATAATGTGTAATTATATTTATTCAGACCTCTATTCTTTTGTGGCCAATGGTCTTTGTACTTATTACATAGAACTTTAACTTACTTTTGGAGTATCATTATTCAGACCTCTATTCCTACAGGTACCATTGGGTTGTATTTCTGTTTCTTTTGGGTTTGGGGCGTGATATGGTCATCCCACAAGTATAAATATTTGTATAGTTTAAAAGGTGTAAGAGTTAGGGTTCAAGCCTCCAGGATGGAGCTTCACACACATACACTTAAATTAGGCTAAATTAAAATTCTATCTTATATAAAAAAATTTAAAAAAATTACTTTTGAAGTAATTTTCTTTTTGGGTTATAAAACAGCCTCGCAGTCACATCTTAAAGTGAAAATGTATAGTAAATTATTTTATATATATATGGGCCTTAGAAAATTAAACTTGGCCCAGAAAAATAATTCTTAACCCTTGAACCAACAAAAATTAACTCAATCAATAACAAAAATAGCCCAAGCAATAACAAAAGCAGCCCAAATAACAACAAAAAATCTAAAAAGGTAGCCCATTTTATAGCCTTTCAGAAACAAAAATTACAAAAATATAAAAAAAATAAATAAAAATCAAGCTGGTAAGTGGCAACATGTAAGAGCCTATTATCTGGTTGGGAGTCCAGTATGTGTGCCGTTTTGGACTTCGTTGTACACGTATGAGGGAAATGCCTTTGGATCAGACTATAGATAGAGTACTGTTGTACAAACATCTCTTCTAGCTCTTGGAAAAAATTTCACCAACAAGCAAAAGCATGTTATTAGTACAAAAATTCATCATTTCAACAAAATTGTCCCCCCAACCCCGCATCCCTTTTGTGCAATTTATGTTCAACTTGATCGTATAGCATGAAAATTAGGAACTTTATGACTGTTCAATACAGAAACAAATGGTCTTAAATCTATATTCTGTAAAATTTTGTGGTAAGTGAAATATTCCAAACCAGTTCTGAATGCTTAGTCATGGATTTATGATGTTTCAGGCAAAAGCAAAAAAAAAACAAAAAACAAAAAATACAAGAGAGGATATCTTTGAGTGAACTGTGTATGGGCAAAACATTAGTGTCAGTTGTTTCCTTAGACTCAATTTTGAGTGAAACTAATTTTTGTCTAAAGGGGTCAAATGTTGTCATTTGAATACCCTTTATTAAGACGGAAACGATGTTTATTGAGCTATACATACCTGACAGATTTCTTAAAACTTGTTGATATTCATTATGAAAGTATGGGGCCAATATTATTCTGTAAGCATACTGCTACCTCCCAATTGGTGCAAGATAAATTGTTGTGGGAATTGGTGCTAGTGGAAAAGATGGGCTTAGAACACTTTCGGTAATATTGTGTGCGGAGAGAGAAAGAGAGAGAGAGCGGTGCCACACACTCATAACAGGTGTGAATATAGATAAAGCTTAAATTCAGTACCTTAGGTTCTTAATTGAATCCTGTTAATTACAATTTTTTTTTTTTTTTTTTTGAGAAAAGTTAATTACAATTTTTAATAAGATAAGAATAGTGTTATATTCTAAGAATAACTCAATTTAGAATTTTCAATAAGATAATTCAGAATAGTGTTATATTTTTCAAGAATAATCATATTTAGAACCCAAGTGATTGAATTAAATTGAGGAACCTAATGAACTATTCATAAGGTACTCTACCTAAATTTTATCTTGTGAATATTCCAACAAACAGCAAGCTTATTTGAGTTACAAATACCATATATGTTTCCTAAAGTCAGTGTTATAAAGCCAAGAAATATATTTAGGGGATCGAATCCATAAAAAATATTGAGAAAATAAATTATTTTCTAGTGTTTCATCGTGTTCCTGAAAACACTTCAATTTTTTTTTTCAATGTTTGGTTGCGTTCTGAAAAATGCTATGAAAACATAATTTCTACTACTTTCTCACATTTTCTCATCTACTAAGCACATTTATAATTTTTTTTTTTTTTAAAAAAGATAAAAAATGGGTAAAATTCTATTTTGGTGTCTAAACTTTATTAAATTTTTTTTTTTTCCTAAACTATAAAAGATTGTTTTCGTCTCTAAACTATTAAAAAGTTCATATTTATTCCCTAAATTATTAAATTTTTTTACTTTCTATGCTCAAACAAAAAAGATCTTTTTTAATCCCTAAACTATTAAAAAAAGTTCTTTTCTCATCCCTATTTTTGTCTCTAACTCTTAAAATAGCTATTTACAATGTTTAAGGATATGACAAAGTACTTCTTAAAATTTAGGAACTAGAAAAAAAAAAAAAAAAAAAAAAAAAACTTTTGATAAAGTTTAGGGATCAAAATAGTATTTTACTCTAATAAAATCCTGAATGTGGACTGGTAGTGATGGTAGCTAGCAACCACCGAATAGGCGGATACTAGGGACGCTAGTGGGGGTGGTAGTTGGGTGGCAGACAGTGAGAGTGAGGGTAGAGATTCGATTAATAAGTTTTTGGTCAGACAGAAAATGGTTACGGGAAATGAAAGCGTAAACTAATTTATGCTATAAATGCCTTTATTTCACGGTCCAGCATTTTTTATTGCCCCAAACACCCGTAAATGCGTAAAATATTTTCTTTACCACGTTGCATATTGCAGGCCAACGTTGGCTAAACGGCTGGAGTTATCAGTTGAATTTGTTTGTGGCAAATTAACGCAGATTAGCATTTGTTGTATCTTTTTAAGTAGTGGAGGTTTAGAACTAATGTTAAATGGTAGATCACAGATCAATTAACCAATGGGCTTAGGGTTTCCTTTCCTAGGCTAGAATAAGGTATGATGTACTCTACAAAAATTAGAACATGTCGCAATAGTAAATAAAAAATGCAAAAAATAAATAAATAATTTATTTGTCTTTAACACACATGATGCTAGTGATCTAAGCATTCACATCCGGTCTTGCAAATGGTATATGTAGAGGAATTTTAGCATCAAAGAATAATAGGAGTCCATTACCCAGTCTTGTACTAGTAAAAAATTTTGCAATAGTGCTACAATACCGTCTTATATATTTGACGGTACTATAGCAAATGGCATAATATTAAATTCTTTTTTCTCTCACTCTGTCAGCCATGTACTTCTTCCTTTCTTTTATTTTAATCTCTGATTCTCTCTCTTTCTTCACTCCTCACTCCCTCTCTCACATCTCTCTCTCGTTCAAAACTTGCCACCGGAGCTGGGTTGGATTCAGAGTGGTCACAGCATGGCAATTGGTGTGGTCACGGCGTGGGCACGGCAGATTCCGATGGGGTTGTCTCTCTGTCTCCCACGTCTCTCTCTCTTTCTCTCAGCATTTGTCTCTCCGTCTCCCACATATCTCTCTCAGAAATTGGCTCACTCAAGCACCGTTGGCCACCATATTGCCCAGCAACGCCAAGCCCAGGCCGTCGTTGGCCACCATCTCACCCTGCGTGGATTGTGAGATCTCTCCAGCGATTTTGCAGTAAGATCTCTCCGGCGTGGATTTGCAATGAGATCTCTCCGGCGATTGTGAGATCTTTGGTGTGGTGGTTTTTCCGTGGGTTTTTGCCGTGGGGGTTATGGTGTGGTGGTTGCTATGGAGTTATTGTGATTTTGCAGGTTGTGTTGGTTGCTATGGTTGTTATGGATTTGTTGTGATTTTGCAGGTTGATTTTGCCGTGGTGGTTTCTATGGTTTTTGCCATGATTTTGCAGGTCGTGATTTTGCAGGTTTTTGCCATGGGTGCAATAGTGGTGGTGTGGTGGGGTTTGGATGGTGGTTATGTGGGGTTTTGGGTTTGTTCACGGCGGTGAGAGAGATGTTGAGAAAGAGAGAGAGGGGGGGAGGAAGAGAGACATAAATTGGAGAAAGGAGAGATTATTTTGGGTTATATATTTTATTGTGTAGATATATTATTGTAATGTGTTGTATAGGAATATAAGAGTTGGGATGTTGGGTGTAATGTAAAATGGTATGGTGCAATAGATAAAGTAGCTTTTGAGATGGTAAAATAGAATATTCCAGAAATACCAAATGCGAATGCTTAAGAGAGCTTGATGTTGTTGGCCATCTTTAAAAAAATGATGTTTTTCGTCTTTAATGTTATTTGTTTAAATCCTTAATGGTCCGTTTGAATTGAGAGAGAGAGAGTAGTAGAATATCTAGAGTGGAATTTGCCCAAAATTAGCCTATTTTCAGCCAACTCTACTCTACTCTACTCTACTTCTCTCCACTCTCCCTCCTTCCCCCCTCAATCCAAACAAGCCCTAAGTTCCATTGCACAATAAATAATATCAGAGCTTTCACTATCACATATCTTTAATTACTGCATGAGATTATATAAAATTTACAACATTCTTGTGAGTATCTATGAGAAATTCTGGTGCCACACCCAAAACCACAACTTTGCCCACAAGTCGCCCATGTGGCGCCACAACTTGCCACATGGGCGACTTGTGGGCAAAGTTGTGGTTTTGGATGTGGCACCAGAATTTTACGAGTATCTATATATACATCTCTTCAAAACTGAAAATCATAGCAACGGGTCAACCCCAATTGGATACGTTGCGGACCATTTGTCTTCAAGAGGACATTTTGGACAGTAGTCAATTGAAGGTGCTCCGGTTTAAAAGTGCAAAAGAGAGTTTAGTTGACTTTATTAATGTGTGTGTGTGTGTATATATATATATATATACACATATATATGGTTGCCTTTCTTGTTAATTATTGAGTACTTTAAAGTTAACACAATATTCACAGTGCTCCACGCATAATACATAGGAAAGTAATCACATGACAGTGGGAGGTAATGGATAACAATCCATTGGATAGCAAGTGACCCATGTAATATGAACAACCGTTGTCATTTTACACCCTGTAAGTTCATTTTCCTTGCATGGATTTATGATTTATGTATGATTTATCATCTTGAAATGCATACCTTACCTACACCAAGTATCTGCCTTCTCCGGTTGGAGCTAGCTGGTTCATTTGAGTGGTGATGCATACTACTCAAACCACAACCTATGGAGAATTTCTGGACTAATATATGTTGTGTTATGTGGAGCCTAGTTTGTATTTGATTTGGATTATGACTTGATCCGATATAAAAGCGATACATGATTTTTTAGCCCATTGGAAATCCTTTGTGTAGGATATAAATACCATTGTTTCAAATTAAGGTTAGTTGTGTTGTTTGAAAAAGAAAAGTTATACTGCTGCATCTTGTATTTTTCCCTGTAATTAGTAAATCACTGCAATTTCGTGGATGTGGGAAGATTATTGAACCACGTAATTTTTTATAGTGTGTGATTGCATTGTCTGTGTATTATTTTTTTTATCTATTTTTGCCTCTCACAGATTTAGGGTTGGGGTTTGAGTGAGAGCAATGGTTGAGGAAACAAGAAAGGATACAGTTCTATGACACAGACTTTGGATTCTAGAGGATGCAGTTCGAGGGTTACCTATATGGGAAGAAGTTACATGAATCTTTTTTGGGTGAGCAACTAGAAGGCATGGATGATAATGATCTGAAACTAGTACTTCTTGACAGACTGGGGGTTATTCGATTAACAATGTCTAGATCGATTATACATAATGTTGTAAAGGATAAGACCACAATTGGTCTGATGGCAGCCTTATCTAATATGTATGAAAAGTCGTCGGCAAACAATAAGATCAATCTAAATGCCTTACAATTTTTTGTATCGTTTGATTGCCTTGTGTATGTTTTTTTTTTTTTTTATACCTATTTTTGTCTCTCAAACATTTACGAATTCGTGTATATTACCAACAAAATATTACTAGTTATTATAGATAAACTAGTGAAAAAAAAAATTATATTAATTCTCTGACCTTGATGCTAGGGTTCTAGTTCTACCACTCTTCATTACCCTTTTGTCTATGCTAGGATTGTGTTCTCAATTGAGAATGTTGGATATTATTCTATACCATCGTTTATGTTATCTTCAGTCTTCCTTGAGCACCAATTAGCGATTTTTTCCGGTTCAATTATATAATACATTTTGACATTTTGTTATGAGCTAATCAAAATCTCTTTCTGTGCACTTAGACCCATCATGAAAACGATATATTTTCTTCTTTCCCCATTCTTTATTTTTTAAGTTGTAACTTGTGAAAGCAATGCACTTTTAGCATGCTCCTTTCAATAGCATTATCCCCAAATTGGCATAAAAATTGCAACACTTATATTATTTAGGAAAACAAATTATTAATCATAAAACCATACGCGTTGCCGCGTTGGTACTACATTCATAATATTAAACAGCCACGTTCACCGTCATTATATATAGAATACTTCTCTCCTTCGTGAAGAACTCATAGCCAAACTTCCTGGTCGTAGTACATGCACACATGAAACATAGAAATTTATTCATTTTTTTATAAGGATAAATTACACTTTTTCATTCTAATTTATAAGACCATTTTCAATGTCCCTCGTAAACTTTAAATTTGAGCAATCAACCCCCATATGAGACCAGTTAATGTTTGAT
Organism: Notholithocarpus densiflorus; assembly: GCA_030021035.2. Classification (NCBI taxonomy): domain Eukaryota; kingdom Viridiplantae; phylum Streptophyta; class Magnoliopsida; order Fagales; family Fagaceae; genus Notholithocarpus; species Notholithocarpus densiflorus. Next base: position 4,078,406 of record JARYZH020000030.1, read on the forward strand.
TTTCATTATACTTAACCTTAAAATTTATTTTCTTATAATATTATCATATGATTACTCCTTTTTTTTTTTTAATGATCATATATGTGATAAATATGACAGAAATTAGCAAAAATTTAATGGTAAGATCGAGAACATTAAAACTTAACCTTAATTAGAAAGTTGATTGCTCAAATTTAAATTTTTTAAAAAGACATTAGGACTGACCTCATAGTTTAGAGTCATGAAAAAGTATAAGTCAATACCCAAATTTATTACTACATAAGAAAATTAATGCTTCTCTAGAAAGAGAAACCGATGAGTACCTCCAGCTCCCATTGAAGTTCATTACTTTTGATGTTTATAATGATGCTTTGCATCAGGACCTCCTGGAATCTCTCGTGCGGGGTCCCGATGTGGGGTTGTATCTTCACTTTGCGAATCATAGTTCAGCATTTCCTTAGCATCTTGGACCAATGCTAGCAATGACCTGAATTGATTGCTTCCCTCTATGTTAGGATTAAGGGGGCGAGTTTCGGACCTCAAAAACAAAAGCAATATGAGTGTAAGGCACATGTAAAATCTCAACCTACGCATTTTTAATCTCTAGGTTTCAAAATTGCTAGGCTTGCTTGTAGAGACCCAACCTAGTCGGTGTTATATATATATATATATATATATATATATATAAAAGATATACGGATACCATTGTTATAAAAAATACAAGTGGATAGATTCCAAAAGGAAAAAAACAAATCAATTTGTACAGGCCTAAGAGCACTATATATCCACCCGACGCTTAAAAATTAAGGGAAAAGTTAACTAATACTCTAAGAGCATGCATTAATTTATGAACTTTTTTTTTTTAATATTTTACCCAAAAAAAACTTTTTTTTAATAAATTTTTTATGGAGAAAAAATAACTGATTTTTATTTTACAATTTTTTAAATTTTACATAAAATTAGTTTCAAAACTTTCTTAAAATAATTCATTTAACAAATGTCGGCAACCTGTTAACCCAGGCCAAAAAAAAAAAAAATAGTCATCATTTTGGATGCAACACTAATGTGATGCCATTAGACTAAAAAAACAGCAAGATATTCCTAGGATATTCTAAGCCAATGAAAAGTTTCTCTTAAATACGGTTCATTTTTAGTTTACTCAGCTCCAGTGCGCCAAGTGATTTATCTTGTTAACGTACAAGTCACGTTGGATTAAAAGAAATGGCTTAGGGTGGTCTACGTAGCCTCCTCTAAATATAATCTTCTCAGTCTTCCACTGCAACCAGTGTCCCTGCAGCTTATTGGCTTCTACGATCATTGAAATCTAATATTTGCTCACAAGATTGGTCGGCAGTGCCCTCCTACTTTCGTCCCAAAGTGCTTAATCTTTTTGTTTTTTAAGCTGAACTTTGACTTCGTATTTGCTACCAAAAGTAAAATGCAGGACACGAAATTTGGTGGAACAAAATTAATATTAATCATGATGAGAACTAGAAAAAATATATATTTGTGAAAAAATGTTTGAACCTTTTTAGCCTAAAAGAGATTGAAAAGACAGTAAACGAGGCGCCACGTCTCCGTTTGCACATGAGAATGAGTCCTTCACTATGTCAGTAGGTATACTAGTCCAGTCGAAGTCATGCATGGCCAACCCTTTAGGGAGCCTTTAGATCTTACCTCCTCATCTCAACATGTTGAGTCATCTGATCTGAGTCAATAGGAGCGTATGAACGCCATGTCAATGAATTGTATCCAATGATCTATAAACACTTTTTTTTTTCTTTTTCTTTTTTTTTTTTGCGCTGAATAATCTATAAACACTTTCAAGGATATAATGATCAATAAAAAAATTCAGGTTGATTAACATCATGGAATTTGAAGCAGGGACTTTTCATGATTCAATTTAGGCTTGAGCGATTTTCGTCTAAGATCATAAAGAGATTTCAAACCTGTAGTGTTGGACCATTCAAAATATTGAAACGGGTTAGCCAAATGCATATGGTATTGGCCTTCCTCATGATTATGGTATGAGCTCTACTTTTAATATAGAGAATCTAATCGCGTATAAAGATCCAGAATTTATCCATGATACCCCTTTTGTTTTACCTTCATGTGACCCTGTTGATATCTCCATCCTTACACCCCTCAATATTCCACATGCACATAAGGAACATACCATGGTGCTCTTTTAGATGAACAGATTGTTTCTACTATGGATGGACAGATCCAAAACTACTTAGTCTATTGGAAGGGACGCCCAAAGTTTAGTTGCACTTGAATTTACAATAAGGAGCAGCAACATTCAGATCCCAACTTGCTCAAGTCCTACCATAGCTGCCATGCAAAAGCTACACTCAATGGAGTCTAGTTTTTTCCACCTCGGGAGGGTTCATTTGGGCACAAGATAAGTCTTGCTATTAATTGGGCCTAAGGATTTTATTTTAAGCAATTTGATACATTCATTTCCTCTTTGGATTTGGAATTTAAGTTCTTTTTTTGCAAGAAAAGTTTTGGAAATCTACTTAAAAACCCATGGTTTCCATTTTGTAAGACAGTTTTTAAGTGAATAATAGAATTCCTTTTGGTTTATGGTATAGCTTGTAGGGAATTAACACGAAATTCCCAAACCTATGAGAAACAGAATAGAGAAAACACACGCCAAAGAAAAAATAATCACACGCACAAGACAATATTTACGTGGTTCGGCAATTTGTCTACATCCACGAAGTTGTAAGGATTTTACTATTATCATGAAAAAATACAAGTGCAGCAGTACAGTTTTTCTCTCTCTCAAAAACTACAACAAAAATCCTTAATCACCAAAACAACGGTTTTTACATCCTGTGCACAGGATTCGCAATGGGCTACAAAACGGACCAATTATGGCTTGGGCCTATCGGCCCAAGCTTCTGCTCCATGGACTAAGCCTCATAAAATCTCTCATTAAAAACCACGCAACATTATTTTGGGTCGGGTCATCATCCGGATCAAACATAACTAGGCTCCATAAAGCCCAACATAGCTAGTGCAAACTCCATCCAACTTTAGGGGCCAACTCCTAGCGGGCTTTTCCTTTGCTTATTATTGATACCAAGCAACCTTAGGTGTCTTCTTCTAGGTTTTTTCGTTTATTTTCCTGTTAAATTGTTTCGTTTGTCCTGCACTAGGGTTGATCTCAGCAGATAGCATAAGCTGCAATGAACATTTCATTATTTCTTATGTTTCTCTGGCATCCTCCAATCATATGGCAATTATTTAAAAAACCTCGGCTGATCCTACTTATACCAGAAGTAGAAGAGAATTTAAATTTGATGAAGCTCGGTTCCCACACTTGGATATTGAAGATGTCATTAAAAAGATGGAGCTTGAGTACAGTAATGGGTTTCTAATAAAATCTAAATCTTGAAGGAGCTAGCGTTGGAGAATTCACCTCTCAATGATCAAAAAAGGTGAGATCAATAAGGATGGAAATTAATTGTTTATTGGAGCAACAGGAAATTACATTGAGACAAAAATTCCAAGTCAATAGATTCAAAGAGCGTGATCAAAATACAAAGTTATGGAAAATGCTAGAGCTACAAATTATTTTACAACATCTTTTTTATAAATGCTTATGTAGTGAGTGATTATTAGTAAGTAAAAAAGTTATGTTAGTGGTAGGAACAAATGAGAACTATTAAGAATTGGCCACATCAACCATTTGTAAAAATATTGTAATATAGTTTGTATCTATAGTATTACTCAAAAGTTATTTCATGCAAGGGTTTCTCAAAGGCAAAGGACTAATCATATTTAGTCTATTTAGGTCAGTGTGGGTGTATGAAAAGATTCGGAAAGTGTTAAGAGTCATATTTTTCATGTGTTGGCAGATCCTATGATAAAACACACTTTACTTGTAATTCAATGGTTCTAAGTGGTATAGAATATCACAAAGTATGTTTAACAAACAAGAAAAGTGGTATTATTGAAGACATGAAGACTACATTAAAAAACAAGTGAAGAAAAGCTTAAAAAATGAACCTCGACACTAGCTCGATACTAGCTTCTATCAAGAATAAATGAAGAATCTCGATACTTCTCGATCTATCAAATTTCACAAATCCAAAAATCTCAGATCTATTTTTCGTCCCATGATGACTTGGATTACTAGGGTTTCACTCACTAAACTTCTAAGGGATATAAAAGCTTTATTTTAAAGTCATCATAAGACACGGTGACTCAATTAGAGAACTCATATACTCTTAGTGAAACTACTGCGTTCTTATGCGCTTTAGGGTTTTGTAACTAATTGAGTGCTTCTAGATCTTCAAAGTGTATTGAAGTGAAGAACTTTATATCCAACAACAAACATCAGTTGCTGGGTGTTAGTCACGTACTGGGATCTATACAAATGAAGAATTCTCTACAAGATCAAGTCCAATCGGGGATCAGTGTAAAGATCCAACTGTAAGTTGGTATTTTGGGGTAGTTCAGAATAGTGATAAGATTCCTTATACTTGTAATTGCTTAATTCTTGATTAGTGATTCTTGGGAGTGGTGACCTGAAAATCACTCGGTGGGGTTTTTGTCTTGTGACAGGTTTTCCCCATTAATTAACTTGTGAGATGTTTGACCTAAAAATCACCATGCCAAATTTATTTTCTATTGTACTTTAGTTTATTTGGTGATTTTTTTATACCTTCACGATTTGCATGTTATTTAACCTAATTAATCAACTAGGGTAATTGAAATAATTAACTGGAGTCAATCTATAACCCAACAGAAAGCATGGCAGAAGAGGTGGCTATTAATTATTTAAATTAAAAATACTCTTTCTCTAACCAAGGGAATCAATACCATATCAGATACTAATTCGATATAGTTAGAAAAATGAAATATTTCGATAGTGTTCTGTATTAAAGTATGGTTTCGGGATGATCAATACATATATTGATCATTTTACAAAGACAACAATTCAAAATGAAAAATAAATAAATAAGAGTTTAAATTCAATTCGATTAGGGAGTAAATTAGTGGTTTTACACCCTCTAATCTCAGCATGCCACATCAGCATTTTACAAAAAATAGGTAGTATTACACAATCAATCCTCATTAACCCACCAAATCACAAAACTTATCCTCTCTCTCTCTCTCTCTCTCTCTCCAAAACTACACCTCCATGGATGATTTGAAGACATATATATATATATATATATTTATAAAACTGTGTAGTAAAGGTTTAGTGACCTTGGCCTTAGGGTTTTCCTATATGGTAAGAAGAAGAGAGGAGTCTTAGAAGATTTCAAAAACTATATATTTCGTCCACTTATGGTACAAAAATTATTTTATTAAATCTAAAAATATAATAACTGTTACACTATTTAAAATTATAAATGACGTGACAGATTGTACACCTTTAGATTTGTAAAATCTATTATGACTTATGAAATGAAATGGAAAATATTTGAAATGAAATAGATCCATTTTGAAGGGTTTCTCTTGATAGAGCAAAAGACCTTTAAAAGAAGATTATTTTGATAGTTTATTTTTGCGTTGAAAGCTACCCATGATGAAAGCTTCAAAGGTACCCATGTTGAAAACTATATAAGAATTAAGAGAGCTTGATGTTTTTTGCCGACCCACATACATTCTTGTGTTTCCTGTGTGTTCATATTAATTTATTTGCCTTTATTTTATTTATTCAAATCTTTAAGTTCTATTACACAGCAAATGGTATCAAAGCTTCCACGAGCTTGTATAAAATTTATTCTCTCAATGTTCTTGTTAGTATAAATTCTCAAAATCTACGACTCTTCAAATTTGAAATTCTTAGCTACTGGTCAACCCTAACTAGATTTGGAGTGGACCATTTGTCTTCAAAAGGACATTTTGGACGGCAGTCGGTGGAATGTACTCCAGTTTAAAAGTGAAAAAGAGAGTTTGTTCTTTTTTCTTTTTCTTTTTATATGAAAAAAATAAAAATAAAAAGATAGTTCGATTGACTTTATTAATGAAAGGATATATCATGGTTGTCTTTTATTGTTAATCACTTTTGAGTACAATAAAATTTAAGCATTCATAGTGCTATTCGCATAATACATATGAAAGTAATCATATGACAGTGGGAGGTATGGATAATTTGGATAACATTCCTTTGCATAATGACCATTATAAAATGAACATGCTTGCAGGTCTGGTATTTACTAAGCAGAAAAACAGATGAACACGAGTACAGGGCATACTGAAACATGCAGAAAGCTTATATAAAATTATATTAATTTCTCTGCCCTTGATGCTAGGGTTCTAGTTCTACCACTCTTCATTATCCTTTTGAAATTCTAATTCTTCTATGTCTATGCGAGGACTGTATTCGCAATTGAGAATGTTGGATATTATCCTATACGTATCATTGTCTATGTTATCCTTAAGTCTTCCTAAAGCACCACTTAGCTAATTTTTTTGCGGTTATATTATATAAAAACATTTTGACATTTTGTTATGAGCTAATCAAAATCTCTTTCTATGCACTTATACCACACGATGAAATCGATATTTTTTACTTTCCTCTTACTTTATAGCTTTAGAAAGCAATGCACATTTAGTATTCCCCTTTCAATAGCATTATCCCCAATTTGGCATAAAAATTGCAACACTTATATGATTTAGGAAAATAAATTATTCATCACTAAACCGTTGATACCACATTCATCAAATCAAAAATCCACGTTCAGCATCATTATATATAGAATATTTCTCTCCTCCAAGACAAACTCATAGCCAAACTTCCCGATCATAGTACATGCACACATGAAACATAGAAATTTATTTATTGTTTACAAGGATAAATTACACTTTTTCATTCTAATTTATAAGACCATTTTCAATGTCCATCCTAAACTTTAAATTTGAGCAATCAACTTTGTAACTATGTTTAAGTTATAATATCCTCTTACCATTAAAACTTTGCTAATTTCTGTCATATCTCACACAGGGGCGGCTTGATGCATTTGGGGACCTAAGGCGAAAATTGATTATCTTGTATTAGACGCAAAATTACTACTAATTAATATGAACTATGTAGAATTTTTTCTTTTTTTAGAAATTTTATAGACAGAAAAAGTTTGACAATTTTTCATACTTGTTGATGTGATAGATTGATAGTGGTAAGTAAAAAAACGGTGTTAGTGGTAGACTTAGATGAGAACTAGTAAAAGTTTACTAACTCAACTCTTATTATTATTCTTTTTTTTTTAGAAGTGCAACATTCACAATATTTTTTACAACAAATCCTAGGTTTTAAGTTGTTTTTTGTTTTCTATTTGAAAATATCACTATAATTATTTTTTGCCATCAATAACAACCTACTACTTAACATTAGTTGTAAAAATGTTGTGAAAAATATTGTGGACGTTGCATTTTTTTCGCTCTTTTTTATTTGTTTTTCATCTAGTAAAAAAATATTGTTTTATTTATTGATTATAAATAACTCTATTGATTAAAATTTGGCGGCCTTTTTTTTACTTGGGGCCTTAGGCGATCGCATTTCTTGCGCTAGCATTCAGCCGACTCATCTCACATGATCATAATTAAACAAAATAAGCGAGTAATAATCTTATGATAATATTATAAGCAAAAAAATTTTAAGGTTAAGTATAACGAAAATCAGTCAAACATTAAAAGTTGAGGATATTTCAACTGATTTCATAGTTTGGGAGTTGATTGCTCAAAATTAAATTAAAAAGAAGACATTAAACGCTGACCTCACAGTTTTAGAGTATGAGAAAAGATAGTTTACCCAATATTATTATTACATAAGAAGATACTTCTTTAGAATGAGACACTGATAAGTATCTCTACCTCTTATAGAAGTTATTTACTTTTGATGTTTATAATGATGTTTTGGATCAGGACCTCCTGGAATCTCTCTTGTGGGGTCATACCGATGTGGGATTGTATCTTCATCTTGCAAATCATAGTTCAGCATTTCCTTAGCACCTTGGACTAATGCTGCCAATAATAACCTGGATCGATTGCTCCCCTCTATGTTTGGATTAAGAGGGCGAGTTTCGGACCTCAAAAACAAAAGCAATATGAGTGTGAGGCACAAGTAAAATCTCAACCTATGGATTTTGAATCTCTAGGTTGCAAAATTGCAAGGCTAGCTTGTAGAGACCCAATCTGAACTGGGTTATATATATACTGATCGATACCATTGTTATATTAATGCAAGTGGGTGAAATGGGACTTCCAATGACACAATTGAATAGACTCAACTCACTCAATTCGTACCTAAAACCACTATATATAATGCAGTCACATAAAAAACAAATAATGACCAGATTGGATGTAACACTAATGTAATGCCATTAGACTAAAAATTCACTTAAGAGATTCCTATAGGATTTTCTAAGCCAATGAAAATTTTCTCTTCAATATGGTTCCTTTATGTATATTCAGCGTCAGTGCGCCAAGTTATTGATAATGCTAATATACATGTCACGTTGGATTGAAAGAATGCATAGGGCGGCCCACTTAGCTATTCCTCAATATATAATATTCTCATTCTTCCACTGTAAACGCAGTGTACCTGCAGCTTATTGGCTTAACGATCCTCGAAATCTAATCATCCACTGCAACCACAGTGTCCTTCCTACTTTCGTCACAGAGTGCTTAGTCCATGCACTTCCCTTTGAACTTTGGTTTCATATTTATTTGCTACCAAAAGTGAAATGAAGGCCACCAAATTTGGTGGAACAAAATTAATATTAATCATGATAAGATCATAAGAACTAGAGCACACACTACTGACTGTAATGGAATAAATCAACTTCGGGTTTCAACATTAGTCTGAGTTCATCCTTAGAATTCACAAGACTCGAAGAACATTGTCGGTAAATTGACCAAGAACCTGTGCTCACAAAAATATGTGAAAATTTGATGTCGTAAGAGTCTAAAGAAAACATACATGATACTTTTTTTTTTTTTTTTTATATAATAGAAACAAAACTATTAGCTTTTGGTTGTAAATCTCGAATCCACGAGAAGTTATTTGAATCCACAAGGTAATAGATCTAGAATCCACCAAAGAAACAATAAAGAAAAACTCTGAATTTTATTTATTAATTTGAATAATAGTATGAATGCCTTTAGAGGCAACATAGCATATAAATACTGAAAAGACAAAATCCTAGGACGACTAGGAAGATGTCCAAGACTCTAATTTGGTTAAACAACATTAAAGGAACCTAAAGTTAAGGAAATAATAACTTTAAACCTAAAATACATGAAAATACAAAAATAAATTTGTAGATTCTATCTACATTAGATCCCTCCACTTAAAAATAAATAAATAAATAAAAACTCTTCCTCAAGTTGATGGTCGAGATCTGAAATCTTTCACACCAAGCAAACAAAGGAATACTTGAGTCTCTTGGTCTTCTTTCCAAACTTGCTACTCATCAGTTGAGGAAACAAATTAACTTGAGATTCCCTTTTCTTAGCCTTCATGCAATTGACAATATTCACGAAATAAGAGTCAACAACCACATCAAATCTTTCAACCCAATAAATTTAACAAACTTTGGTGCATCGCCCACTGCAAGAATAATAAGATCCTAAGATTTGTAGACATGACTCCGTTAAGATCTTGGACAATATTTTCTACAATTTCTTCTCCATGATATTTTTCTTCACTGCAATCTTCATAAATTGCCCCAAGAACATCCATCTTTTCTTCTTTGACTTTAAAACAATTTTCAAGCAAATTATCTTCACAAAATTTTTTTACTTATGATGGTAAAAGTTAATCTTTTTCAATCACTTCAAAATTTTCTTTAGAAATTCATTGCATCTTGTCACCTTCAAATCCTCTTCTTCTCTTGACACATGAATTTGGCTCAAATAATTTTGGTTTTGTGCTAGGCCTTTCAAGTTTTGAACATATTGCTTTTCATATGAATATACTGATCTACAATAGCTATGAGGAAACTATAAATCAATCAACACATTTTTCATTTTTTCCCAAGAGCGGATTGGATGCTTGCCTCGATGCTTTCTATCAATTTTTATGTCTTCCCACCATTTATTTGTCTTCCAAAGATTAAAGTACTTTTGCAAATCAAGAAGTCAGTCGATAAAATCTAACTTACACATCTCTCCATCAAAGAATAGAATTTTACTATATTTAGGAGTGTGTCTTTGAATATATTGATCAATGTTATTGTTAAATGATTTCCTAGAAAGAAGAGTAGCAATCAATTGCCGGATTTCACACATATCTTGCCGACTCTCTTCACGAAATTCATGAAACTCAACCTTAGTGAGGACTACGTCTTCAACTTCGTCATTGTCATTATGGTGGTTACTATCACACCGATTAGCCATCAGACCAAGGTAATTCAAGACTCTAATACCAACTAATATCGCGAAAGCTTGAAGAAAGCACACATAATACTCTTTTTGATTGAACATAAACTAAACTATTAATTTCTAGTAATAAACCTCGAATCCACGTGGGATTCCTTGAATCTACAAGGAGATAGATCTGAAATTCACTAAAGAAACAATAGAGAAAAACTATGAATTTTATTAATTAATCTAAATAATAGTTTGACTACCTCTAGAGGCTACATAGCATATAAATACTGAAAAGACAAAATTCAAGACGACAAGGAAAACATCCAAACCCCTAATTTGATTTTTTTTTTTTTTTTTTTAACATTAAAGGAACCTTAAATTAAGAAAATAATAACTCTAAACCTGAAATAATAAAAATTACATAAAAATACCAAAATTAATAAATTACAAAAATTAAATTGTAGATTTTGTCCAACATGAAAATTAGTGTTTTAGACATGTGGGAACAAAGAGGAAACTTACTCAATTGCAGTTTTATTACACCACTTTGACGGATCCACCTAGCTATCATCTGAAGCTATAAGACATATAGTTTTTCACTAAAAGTTTATTTGCTTATATGCTAAAAATTTATTGATGTAAAGTTGTACCTAAAAGAAAATGTCTGCTATCTATATAAAAAGTGTGAAGACATCATATTACAGTGTTTTGGTTTAGTTTATTTTGGAAATAAGAAAAAAAAATTGAAATGAAAAAATTTGCTTAAAAATAAGGGTAACCTCTATTGATGAAAATATGAGGAACAATCACTTATAATTATTTGATCATGTTCAAAGAATAGCAATAAATGCACTAATAAGAAAAAGCAAGTTATTCTAAGTTGAGGGAGCGAAAGAATGTAGATAAAGACCAAAAATCACATTAATAGAAACAATACAAAATGACACGTTAATTAAGAGAATAACAAAGTGTATGACTTTTTATAGATAAAGTTGAATAAAGGAAATGAATATATATGGCCTATCTTAACTATTTTGACAAAGATCTATAGCTGACCTTAAAATTTTGAGACTAAAACTTTATTTGTTATTGATAATGTATACAGATAAATAAATAAAGCTTCATTTTGGATTTGGATATTTAACCTTCCACTGCTTAGCTTGACAAGTGTGGTTGTGGGGAAAGTATACAAGTGTTAGAGCCTCAATTGATTATGCAAAAGCTCTGTTGAGGGCAAAGAGGTTAAAGATAGGAATGGGAGATCCGATTGTGGTGCGTTTCCAATATGAAAGGCTCTCATTTTTTATTTTATTTATTTATTTTTGGAGGTTTGGGTCATAGACTCATAGTATTTGGGAGTGTGGTAACAAAGTGAATAGAGAGTAATTAAGATGGTGCTCAGTTTGGGCCTACGTAGGAAGTAATCGGGGAAGAGCTTCATCCAAATTTCATGGCAGTAGCCAATCATATACTGCGGCAGATGATTAGAATACTGAAGACGATGATAAAGATGAAATTAGGATCATGAGTGCAGGTGCGTCAAATTTTGAAGATCAGAAGCAGAAATCTAGTGATGATAAGATTCAGATAGTGATGGGTTAACTACAAACGTTTGAAATCCTTAAAAAGAAGAGTGATTTGATAGTTCTTTTGGTGTTGAAAAGGTACCCATGATGAAAGCTATGTAAGAGAGCTCGAGGTTGTTTGCCAAACCACATGCCTTCTTGTGTTAACTAGCATAAGGTGTTGGAAAAAATAAATAAATAAGTTATTTTAACATGTCAAAAAGTTTTTTATTTTTATTTTAACACGTCACTCTACCGTCTACACAATATATCCTACATTATATATTTATATATATATATATATTTACTAATTTATTTAAATATTTTTTCTTTGTTATTATTTATTACTAATTGCTAACTCGTGCAATACATGGATAAGCTATTAAATATGAGAAATTAAAAATACGCTTTGCTCTCCATCTAATAATAATAATAATAATGAGTTTGGTCAAAAGTACAAAATTTATCTCACAGTGCCACTTAAAAATACACTTTTCTCATCATAAATAATGTAATAAATACAATTAGAGAAAGATTACTAAATCGTTGATTTCATTAAAAATAACATTTTGTAAATTATCTTCAGGCTTGGAAATGCTCTCAAAATGTTGAAGAACATAATATTCACTTCAATGACATGTTAACCCTTTTGAAGTGATGTAAAATTCTCAATATGCTGAATTTGCTCAATAGAGGATCACCAAATAGGAATGACACATAATTCTTGAAATTGAGCCATATATAAACCTGTGTCTAAAAATGAACAACAATTTCATATCAAAAAGTACAATATATGCACACTACAATAAGTACAAAGGAAATTGATCATGCAAGAATACATATTTTGCATCAAGATAGGCTCACCTTTCACTTAAAATTGAAACTTAACACAAAATTCTGGTATCAAGATTCTCCGAATGTCATAAAGACCAATACCAAACTAAATAGATGGATTGTAGAGAACCAAATTCCAGGTACACAAGCTATCCTACAATTATATTATGACTATTTGATAATCCTATTAGATCTCTAATGCTCATAATTCTCTATTTTATTACATATAAGTAAAACAGATAAATTTAACAAAAGCTAACTTTTTGGTCATATGCTTGCATAAGCTTCAACTCATTCTCTAATCTCTCTATTAATTCATTTGTAGAAAATTTTTTATGAAAAAACTTTATAAACTGATAGAGAACATTATACAAACATATAAAAACAAAACCAACAATGGTTTTTATGAATTTAATTAAGAAAAAGTTATTGTTGAAAGTTGACAAAAGTACAGTCGTAAGTGATGTTTTTAAAAACTGTACATAAGCAAATAATCTAATAAACTAACAATCATTAACTACTAATTATTAAGATGGGATGAAATTTGAAAAGGACAAATTTATTTGGAATTAAGTAATTGTAAACACCGCATATATGAATGTGAAAAGAAAAAGAAGAAAGTACAAGTAGAAATCTATCTTGGGTTGCAACAATAATGGAAATGAGCAACCACAGGTATTATATAAATTCAAACCATAAATATTGCAATATATACCTACAAATAGATATCAATAGTTTTATAAATTCCATCATCAACGATATGTTTTTTCATGAGACATATCTTTTTTTTTTCTAGGACTCCAAAACTCAGACTAAAATCTAGTCTAAAGGAAGTAAGAATGTGGAAGACACGCATATAAAGGCCAAAAAGTATTCAAGACAATCAATGTATCAGCTCTACTGATTCTTTTACTCCACAGAATTAGAAAGAACAGGTTGAGAGAAAATTTCAATTGAATCCAATACCATTCAAAGCTAAACTTTACCCCTTGGGAGTTATTAGCTTTGCCAAGATGGACTGTTTATGGTAAAGAAATTGTACGCTTCACTTGGCAAAATTAATTCCCAGTTTCCTAACACTTGAAAAGGAAAATAAAAAAATATTACAATCGACAACCACATTGTCGAAAAGAAAATAAATATATATTACAATCAACAACCATAATGTGTTCGTGTTCATCATTGTTCACTTGAGCTAATGAGCTAACCAGAATAATACATATAGACTTTAAATTGGCAGGTCTTAGCCTGCTAAGATAATGCTCGAACCTAATTTTTTTAAAGGATATGCATGCATTGTATCAATTAAACATACAAATGATAAATATCATCTTTTATCTCCATTGATCTGTACCTTTATGATGTATACAAAGTACAGATATGTTCAACTTTTATAACCAAATGGGATAATAGGAAAAAAAGAAGCTTGTTGCTACATATTAAACTTTCATAACAAAACAACAATATAATAGTATGGTTCGATATCAATGGATTGAAATTATATTTAAGCTCATTGGCGGGCTAGCAAACATAAAGTAAAATAAAGAAAACCAAAGTGAAACTGAATATGAAATGGCAATCCTGTGCTCCACGAAATCCAGCCTTCTGCATAGCAGCATAGGCTGGGTAGCAAAGGCCTTGCAATAGCACTAATCTTGGTTTAACAGATTGGCCCGCAATTCTACCAACCTATAAAAACAATTGTTAGGACATATGTGATTCACTTTTTAGGAACATATGTCGCTACTTTATGTAATTGGCTAATCCTTTAACAAAACGCACTTTACTTGTATTTGGGTAGATCTAGGATGTGTTTAATACTTCAAGAAACTGTGTTTCAAGATCAAGTGTTAAAGTCATGCGAGTCTGTTCAAGAAACAAGCTGAAGAAATGTATGTCATTAAAGCTCGACAACTAGCATCTATCGAACTTAAGAAGCTATTCCAGCCCCGTGGCTCGACAGCTGCTTGACAGATAGGCATCTGTCGAGGTTTATGAAAAACAGATTTTCAGTTCTGTTTTGACTCTAATCCGTGATTATGTGTTTGGGCTTTTTTTTCTCACAAACCTAGACATATAAAATGATTATTTTAAGGGCCGTTAAAGATGACACAAGTTGCATAAGTTTTATTCATAATAAATCTAATTAACAACTTGGGTTTAAAACTTGTTAATTCTATCAACTGGGGTCTATTTCCTAACAAGTGCTATCAGAGCGGGTACACTCCGATTGGATTAATTTCAGGAGTGTGATCCTTGACCCCTGTTGTCATGGAGACTCTTGATTGTTTTAATTTGCATGATCTTGTGTTGAATGATGATGATGATGTTCAAGATGCCTATTGCAAGCTTTATAATTTTTGTATGAAATCTCTTGAATGTTCTACAAAATTAAAAGCTAAATTTAAAAAGGTCAAGGTTGAAAAAGATGATTTGATTGCAAAATTGGATGAAGCCAATAATTTGAATGAGAATTTTAAAAGTCAAATTTCATCTCAGGTGGACAAAATTAAGAGTTTGAAAGAGCAACTAGTTGAATTTAAAACTGAAGTTGAAAAATTAACTAGTGCCAAACTTGTTGTTGAGAAAAGAAAAAGATTTTTATATTCCTCCATTTAAAAGGAATAATGAAGAGTTGAAGGTTAATATTGATAGGATAGACAAAGGTAAAAATTCTGATGTTAACACTGAAGTTTCTAAACCTATGTCTAAAACTCCTCCTAGGATGAAAGAAAAATCTGAATTTGTCCCCATTTGTCATCATTGTCACATTGTTTGTCATATTAGGCCAAATTGTCCTAAGTTAAGGTCTCTGTCTATCTCTAAGGTTAGACCTCCTTCAATGAAGCCGAGTAGTCCTAAAACTGCTCATGTTTGTCACCATTGTGGTGTTTCTGGACACACTCGCCCTAATTGCTTTAAGTTGTATCCGCATAAACAATTGTCCAAACGGTCACAGGTTTCCTCTCAGGGACCTACACCTTTGTTTGGAGAGTTATTAAAAGTTTTGAACTTTTTAACTCAATTTCAGGAGAATTGTAATTCTTCTATGTCCTTTAGTAGACATACTAGGACACGTGTCTTTTCATCTTCACGGCCAAAGACTCGTGCTGTGTGGGTGAGAAATGAACCTAAGACTTAATTATCTTTTTTGTTTGTCCTCTACTTTAATTCTTTCTATTTAAAGTATGACTCTCTTTGCTTGATTTCTTATCTACTTTTAAAATCATACTTTCATGCATCTGCATCCTTCTATCATGCCTTCATACATATGCATCTTTCTTTCATACTTTCATGTTGTTTGTCTGTTTTTGTTTGATTATTTAGTTTTATTTTTTTTTTTAAATGAGAAAAATACAAAAACAATGTGTGTTTGTGTACATTGGTACTCGTGTACCTTGGATGGCCATTGAAACAAAGTTTTCTAAACTTTGTATCTGTTGTAGCTTAGATGAGCATCTCTATGCACAACTAAGCAAGTGGGCTTTGTGGCTCGTGTTTGTGATGAGTAAGATTAAGTAATCTCTTTTACTTAACACTCATATCACTTTTTTTGACAGGAATGACTAGAAAATCCTAAGAGAAAGGCATAAATAACCATCTCACCACTGTTGCCTGCCAATTATGAATGACATTTATGTGCTTCGGCATAGCAAAATTGGAATGTCAAATGCTTAACATAATTGAGTATTTCTTTTCTATCTCTTATATGTCCATGCATGGTTTGCTTAAAAGAAAAATATGCAAAGAAAAATCAAAAGCAAAAAGATCAAAATGCTTTTATATATGATTGCAAGCGTGTATTCTAGGAGATGTGGGAGTTATAGAATGTACCTCAAAGGTGATAGTCCTCATTAAACAGTTATGATTGTGTGTGAGTTAAACTAATTTTTTTTATATCTCAAATCATCATAACTAGTTGACACTTATGCAATCTTATGATATTTTTCACACACAACACGCAATATTTTTTGCTACTCTTGATACATGTGCAGGTACAATGTGATTTTGTAATCACAAGGTTTACATGTGTTAATGAATACTCACTAAACTGTCTTGACTTATTTTTAAAATATAAAATTGGTTAGACTTGTTTAGTGTGTGTGTGTGTGTGTGTTTTGGATCTAAATGCCCATCATTTTTATTGTTGAAAGATGTTTTTGAAGGTTCAAAATGTTATTTGGATCCTTGGTTGAGTTGCATGTTTGATTGCATTCATGTTTGTGTTTTTCTCTTCTTGAAAAACTGTTTTAAAGCATCCTCGACAGATCCTCGACGCCTCTCGACACTTGGCTTATCTGTTGAGCTATTCAGTTGCTTTTTATCGCAATCTTGACACCTCTCGATAGCTAGGTGGATCGATGGAGAAAGTTCATATCCCCTCAATAGCTTCTCGATAGCTATTCGATCCATCGAGTTCTGCTCGATAGCTTTTTGACACCTCTCGATCGATCGAGATCCTCTTGCATGCATTGTTTTTCACATGTTTTGCATCTTTCTGTTATCTTGTCATCCATAGCATCTTATTTCATTACATTCATGCATTTATATGGATTCTTTGTACCCCTTTGATCATCTTTATGTTTCTCGAGTGAAACTTTCTAGCTTATTGTACCCTTTGTCAATCATGACAAAAAGGGGGAGAAATTGTGGAGAATATGTGGTTTCTTTTTAAGATTCTACATGTTAGGGGGAGAAATACATGCCCTTGTAAGGGGGAGATATGTTTCATCTTGTTAGGGGGAGTGCTTACTTCTTTCTTCTTGTACACCGGTCTTGTGACCATATTTACATACATTGTGATTATCTTTGATATATATATATGATGATGTATGTCTTTTTCACCTACCTTTACATGTGTTGTTTCTTATCTTTATACACATGTTTCTTATTACTTGTATGCAATCTATTATTTCTGTTTCACACAAAGATGCCTTAATGAGTTTTGTTTAAAGTGTTTCAAAAATACAGGTTGTCAAAGTCTACTTGCCATAAACTCTCTTCTTACAAAAATTTTCAAGAGTTTGTGTTATGATAGATTTTATTGTATTCAATAAGTGAATATGAGTTGAGTGATTTATGACTTCTCTCATATCTCATTTGTTTGTTGTGATTTTGTCACGGATTGCCAAAGGAGGAGATTGTTAGGACATATGTGATTCACTTGTTAAGAACATATGTCGCTACTTTATGTAATTGGCTAATCCTTTGACAAAACGCACTTTACTTGTATTTGGGTACATCTAGGATGTGTTTAATACTTCAAGAAACTGTGTTTTAAGATCAAGTATTAAAACCATGCGAGTCTGTTCAAAAAACAAGCTGAAGAAGTGCCTGTCATTAAAGCTTAATAGCTAGCATCTATCGAGCTTAAGAAGCTATTCCAGCCCCGTGGCTCGACAGCTGCTCTACAGCAGCTCAACAGATAGGCATCTGTCGAGGTTTATGAAAAACAGATTTTCAGTTCTGTTTTGACTTTAATTTGTGATTATGTGTTTGGGTTTTCTTTTCTCACAACCCTAAACATATAAAAGGATTATTTTAAGGGCCGTCAAATGTGACACAAGTTGCACAAGTTTTATTCATAATAAATCTAATTAACAACTTGGGTTTAAAACTTGTTAATTCTATCAACTAGGGTCTATTTCCTAACAACAATTATGATACAAAAATTCACAATCCAAATCCAATACCAAGGAATATTCATTCAAGAACTTCTTTTGATATTTTTTATGAAAAAATGAGAAACTTACCTTAATAGAGAAATGAAGAGCTCCATTAACATTTTCTAGTACATGCTTATGCAAATCTGCAACAATAGTATAGTACTCAAACTTTAAAATTAGAATTCAGTTATTTATTAATTTAAGATATAGATATGTGGCTAAGTTTAATTATTCACTTTCAAAATTTAATTGATCTAATGCACATGGTTGAGTCTAAAATTATTCACTTCCAAAATTTAATTGATCTAATGCCCTCACATAAATTAAAACCTAGCCTACTTGAATTGGTATAAAGTTTGTCTAGTTGTGAAAATACTTTGGAAGCTTTATATCAAACAGATGGTGTGTGTCTATGAAAAGTGAAACTATTTTGCTTCTAGGAAAGTTAACTAAACCTAGGTTGGAGGAGAAAGATGAAGAATAAGAACAGAGAATTTATCGGCTACGAAATCAGAGAAAGAAATCACATTAAAAAAATTAATTTAACAAATTCTTAGGTGCAGATTAGACTCTTATAATCTAAATTGAAACCAACAATACTTGAATTAAAAGCAATTCAAACATTAACGCTTCACAGATATCTGATGCGATTCAAACTAATATGTATTTAATTGTAGAGAGAGAAAAGAGTCCTAATCCCTAAATCTGATATACCACCAATTTCAGGCTTAAGCCAAAAAATCCAATTTATATTCAATACATACAACAAAAGAATTGGGGATATAACCTTATTGCAACCAATGAACACCACTGTTAGTCCAGCAAATTCATCTCAAAGAGCTACTTAATGGTCATTGCAATCTTCTTCGACACACTTATTCCATTTGTTGCCTCTCCATCAGACTGGCGATGTATCTGCAACTTGGGTGATTGCAACTGTTGAGTTGTGCTAGAGAAGGTGGAGCCGTTGAATTATGGGAGAGAAGGACTGATGGTGGTTCTCGGTTGTGGAGAGAAAATTGAGAGTGAAGATGGGCAAAGAATTGGGTTTGAGAGAGGAGTAATTTTTTTTTTTTTTTGTATATTGGGTTTTATGTATTATTGGGTTTTAGAAGAAAAATATATATATTTAAATGATTATCTGGTTTTAGAGAAAAAAAAAATCTGAATTTTTGTATTTTTTTTTTTTAAATAATGCTAACGTGGAAAATTGTGATGCTAGCAAAGGCTTCGATTTTATATAGATATATAGATTATTCTATTATTTTACCATTTTTTACTACAACACTTTACAATACACTCTACATAAAATATTTTTTCTTTTTACCACTTTTGAATTGATGAGATAGAAAGTTGATTAAAAAATACACTAAAAATAAATACAACATGTATCGTACAAGTGCTATTGTTAAAATTAACACATTTCATGAGGTATGGTTTTTAGTGTTTAATGTGCGGAATACTAAAAATTTAGCATTTGAGACGGTTGTGCCAATACTGACTTATTTGCCTTTTATAATAATTGTTCAAATCCTTGAGTTCTATTAATTGCACATCTTTAATTACTGAATGAACTTATATAAAATTTATAGTCAAAACATTTGTCTTCAAAAGGACATTTTGGACGGTAGTCGGTTGAATGTGCTCTAGTTTAAAAGTGCAAAAGAGAGTTTTTAGTTGACTCTGTTAATGAAAACATTATCATAGTTGCCTTTGCTTTATAATCACTTTGATTACTTTAAACTTTCTTCTTCTTCTGTTTTTTTTTTTTTTTTTTTTATGTTCTGATAGAGTACTTTAAAGTTAAAAAAAATATTGATAGTGCTCCACGCATAATACACCTGAAAGTGGATAACAATTCTTTGCATTGCAAGTGACCCACAGTAGCAGAGGGCATTTTATTCACTGTATGCTCGTTTTCCTTGCATGGATTAATCATCCTTCAACGCATACCTTACCCTAAACCAAGTATCTGGTTTCTCCGGTTTGAGCAAGCCAGTGGCAGTTCATTTGAGTGGTGATGCATACTACTCAAACCACAACCTATATGAGGAATTTTTGGACTAAAATAATATGAGTAGTTTTAATTATCCGCCCTTATCCATGGGTTCTAGTTCAACGATTCTCCATCAAGGGTCGCTCTACATAGATAGAAGCCAGGGTGCATGTTCACACGAACACCACTTGGCAAAAAAACAATTCATATTTGCAATTAATAAAAAAAAAAAAAATTATATGCATAAATATAATTATATCTATTTAATTTGTCTACTCCAAAATATATATATATATATATATTGAACATTTTGTTGTGACATTTTGTTGTGTCCTTAGCATTTATCAGTAAAATAACCTTGGCCCATCAAACATAATCCTTAGCCCTTGAATAAATTTTAAACGCTCAAATACCAACAATAAAAATTGGCACAAATAGTAGCAGACATAGCCCAAACTAGCGGCAACGCCACAGCATATCTAGAGTGTTCAAATGAACACCCCCTAAATAGGAAAAAATTATTATTATTATTATTATTATTATTTTTTTTTTTTTATGACCACGTTAAAATAAAATTTTGAACACTCAAGCCCAACAACTAACCAATTTAACACCAACCTTTATCTTGGCCTTTTTAAACAAAAAGAATAAACCCAACAACAAACGATAGCCCATTTGATAGCAATTTGTTGATCAGGGACAATTAAGTTGGTGATAAAGTGTAAACATGAAAGGAGTGAGGCAGTGGGAGTGGAGCGTTGGCCAGTGGGAGTAAAGACAATTTTTTTTTAATGATTGTAATGTTGTACTGAATTCTTAATAGCGTAATTATTTTAATGAATTACAAACAAGGAGGGACTCAAGATTTCAAGCTAGAGGGAACTGAAGTATAAGTAAAAAAAAATATATATTTCAAATAGGCATCCATATAGTATTAACAAATTATAAATACATAAAATCATTTTTTCTTAATACATTAAAATGCAATTATCTACTAAAAAATAAAAAAATACAAAATTTTTATTTATTTATTTAATACTAGGCTGGCTAGGATTTTTTTTTTTTTTTTTTTTTTGAAGTTACTTTATCTATTTTTTCACATCACTTTACAATACACCCAACATCAAATGCTTTTTTTTTTTTACCACTTCATTTAAAATTAATAATAAATAACTCATTAAAATAATAAAAGAAGAGAGAGAATTTGAGTTTTCTAATTGAAGGAAGAGAGATAATCTTAATAAAATACTTGCTACAATCAACTGGTATTTATACCAATTTATTGTAGTTGTAAAAAATTTAGTTTTAGCTTCTCCAATAAGACATGATTTTTTTGTGGTAAAAAAGCTATTTTTGCTAAAATACAATCACTATTGTAAATGCTTTTATTGTTTTTGTTAAGTTTTTAGATTGGATAGTTACTAGTTTGGCTAGGCTAGCTAGGCTGATTGTTTTTGTTAAGAGAGGGTCCAACTACAAAAATGAAAAATATAATAAATAAAAAAATATTTTTGGGCCAGGGGGCCCAAGCCCCCTTGGGTCCATCCTTGATTACAAAAACTAATAAATAGTCAAAGTTGAGTTGAATCATTCAATAAAAGAATTGAAAAGCATAAAGACAAAATAAATGATAAATTAAAGTTCACTTAGCAATAATATATAATTAATTTTAGAAACAATAATTAATATTTTTATTATAGTAAGAGACAATAGATGATTTCCAATATTTAATCTTCACAATAATAATTAATATTGTCATTATATTAGAAACAATATGTCCAATGAATTTATAATTTATCATTTATTTTCTTGCTATTTGTTGATGCCTACTTTGGTAAAAAGGCCCAATAACAAGAAGAAGCCCAACAAAGTAAGAAAAAACCATTAAGCCCAAATGGCAAGAATAATGGTCCGCATACCTATAAAATAGTAAAAAAAAGACCCTAAAAAAAGCAAGGGAGCCCAAAGAAGGAAGTAATAAGCCCATGGGAATCATAAGAAATGGAAAGCAAGCAAAAATGGGCCGGAGGAGCCCAAAGAAAGGAATTAGTAAATGAGGATGGTGCAAAGGCCAACAAACCCCGAAAGTAAAGGATATGGTAATTGGACCGGGGAAGCCTGAAAGATTTATCAAAAACTCATGGGAATGTAAGAATGGAACGAGCCAAAGATGCCCAAAGGAATGAAGCGGGCCAAGGGTGCCCAAAAGAATAAAATGGGCTAAGGAAGCCCAAGACGGTATGAGAATTAACCCAGCAAAAATACTGGGCAACGTGAACTGAGTAAAGGAAAAGTACATGGCAGGCCCAAAGGAGGTCCAGTAAGCACAAGTTAAGTGATAACATGGCAGAAGCAATAGAGTGGCGTGGCAAGAATACTAGTTGACCCACAAACCAGAAGTAAAAGAAGACAAGGGTAAAATTAAGGAAGAAAATGCCCATACCCAAGTAGTACCCAACTTAGGGAAGAAACGAGATGTAAAGAATGAAGACCCAATGACTCATCCACGCCACAAAGAGTTAAAAATAAGTGGTAGAATGCGCAGCAAGACTAGACAAACCCGTAGGTAATGGCAAACGCGTGAACAGCAGACAAGCCGTGGACTCACATGAAAGTAGAGCATGCACAAAGCTCAAGCACCACCCACTTGTACCCAGCCAATACAAGGGTGGTGGGTCATGAGTCAGAAGTAAGAGAAGGTATGGTCTAGCGGTGGGGAGAAGGGGGAAGTCTATTCTGGGATTATCGCTTAAGCTCTTTGAGGTGAAATGTCCTGCTGAGATGACATACCACCTAAAAGAGGGGAAGCTGAGCTAGAATCACTAGGTGCATGTCATAGGAGTTAATAAGAGAGAATACCCAACCTTTATCCGGATAGGAGTGCTACGGAAAGTAAGAAAATAAATAAAAAATAAAAAAACTCCATTTGTCAGGGAATGAAATGTGGCACAGCCAACACAGGGTAGTGGTGGTAGCTGAGCAACCAACAGACCAGTGGGTAGCCCGAGAAGGACACCCACAATAGGCCAAAAGTAGTTGAGGGGTAAAATAGTAAGTCTTATCACAGCAGGCAGTATAAAAAGGCCTTAGCTGTGCACAGTAAACAACAACGGAGAACAAGGGAAAAACAGCAGGAAACATAGAAAAAAGAGAGAAATAGAAAGCAAAAGAAAAACATAGAGGAAAAAAAAAAAAAAAAAGTAGGAAGTGAAGTGAGAAAACAAAGAGGTGTGATAGGGCATGCACCAATAGGCTACTCTCTTCTCTCCCTCTCAATAGCCTACTCCCTAGCAAGTTAAAGGATTTGAGATTAAGCCATTTAGGTCCATTCTTTCAAAGTAGGCAATTTCTATGG
The DNA here is from genome assembly GCA_030021035.2 of Notholithocarpus densiflorus. Taxonomy (NCBI): domain Eukaryota; kingdom Viridiplantae; phylum Streptophyta; class Magnoliopsida; order Fagales; family Fagaceae; genus Notholithocarpus; species Notholithocarpus densiflorus. Next base: position 4,102,136 of record JARYZH020000030.1, read on the forward strand.
AAGATTTCCCTATGAGATTGCCCACATTAGAGATTGGTTCCCTTCTTGGACTCAAATCTGTTAAGAAGCCAAGTTCAGCAAATTAATCCCCTTTCTCTCTTTTATCATGGTTGTTTAAGCATTAACATTTCATTGTTGCTAATTTATTTCTGCCATACTCATATTATTGTGTCTTCCTGTTGTAAGGTTGTTTAAATATTATCTTTGATTGACAGCAAACACTTTAGTTAGAATGCCTCTTTTTTTATTATCATGTTATATTATGTCCCTCCTGCCATAACTTTTCTGTGACAACATCCTCCGCCGTGGGCACGTGGTCAAAGATCTAAGTAAAGGGGTCCTAGCTTGCGCACAAGCTGGCTTAAGGTGGGTTTCAATTGAGCCAGTCCCGACTCTTCAAACCCAGAACTATTGGGCCGCAGTACAATAGGAACAGCCTAGCCCAGGGTATCAAAAGGCCCACCACACTATTACTATGGATAAATTTCTAATAAGGAAATCACATGTATTAAGATTCTTCTCCTCCCAATGATTCATCTTCTTAAAGAACTTGATCTTCTTTCGGATTATGGGTTACGAGAAAATATCTCATCTATCATCCTAATGATCAAGATGAAATAAGAAAATATTATTTTTAAAAAGGTCCTTATTAACCCCTTTAACACGAATTTGAATGACCCCCCTAAAGAAAAATAAAATCATGGAGCCACCACCGGCTCAAACAATAACAAATGAATATATATATATATATATATATATGTATATTCAATAAAAATCTCATTCAAAAAAAAATTAAAAACCCCTACTCCTTTGGATTCATAACCCATTCAACCCATTACATAAAATATTTTATAATTTCATTTTTCCTAAAAAAAAATGGTATCAAAAGAGATAATGTGGCCATGAATTCTTCTCAACAACACCAATAACTTTGCTCTCCTCAAATTTGCAATAGCTGTAACTCTGTTCTTCTTAACAACTTGGCTCGCAATCATAACATGTATTATCTGATGCTCTCTCTCTCTCTCTCTCTCTATATATATATATATATATTCCCTCTTATCTATCATCATTATTCACTTTCTTACTCTCATCTCAACATTTGCAGTTCTTAATTTATCTCTCATCAAGTCATTTTTGCTTTTTAATTGTGTTAGTAAAAAGAATTGTAGAAGTTCATATATTTTGATTTTTTTTCTCTTTCTGATGATATCAATATAATCAAGTTCTCTTTTTATTAAATTTTGTATAATTTAATTTTTTTAACGACGATCTTAAAAAAATTCCTAGAGCCCTACTACTCTCAATCATTACCCATTAACTTGTAGTTCTTATATATTTATAAATCTCCTCGAGTATTCACAATTGAGAAAGTTAGATATTATCCTATGCTATACCATTGTTTATGTTATCCTCAGTCTTCCTTAAGCACCACTTAGCTATTTTTTGCGGCTATATTATATAACACATTTTGTTATGAGCTAATCAATATAAATATAAATATATATATATATATATATATATATATATATCTCTCTCTCTCTCTCTCTCTTCTTTGCACTTAGACCACATCGTGAAAACGATATTCTCTTTTTCCCCTTTCTTTACTTTGTAACTTGGGAAAATGCACATTTAGTATGCTCCTTTCAGTAGAATTATCCCCAAACAAGCATAAAAATTGCAACACTTATACGATTTAGGAAAACAAATTATTAATCACTAAACCGTTGGTACTACATTCATCAAATTAAAAAGCCATATTCAGCATCATTATATATAGAACAATTCTCTCCTCCACGAGGAAAACGTAGCCAAACTTCTTAGTCATAGTACATGCACGCATGAACATAGAAATTTATTCATTTTTAATAAGGATAAATTACATTTTTTTCATTCTCATTTATAAGACCATTTTCAATATCCCTCCTAAACTTAAATTTGAGAGTTGAATGCTCAAATTTTAATTTAGAAAAGACATTAGGACTGACCTCACAGTTTAGAGTCATGAGAAAATGTAAAAGTTACCCATTTTATTACATAAGAAGTGAGATACCGATGAGTACCTCCAGCTCTCATTGACGTACTTTACTTTTGATGTTTATAATGATGTTTTGCATCAGGACCTCCTGGAATCTGCCGATCTGTGGTAGGATCTTCATTTTTGATATCACAGTTAAGGAGTTCCTTATTAGCACCTTTGACCAATGCTGGGATTGACCTGGATTGATTGCTTCCATCTATGTTTGGATTAAGAGAGCGAGTTCCGGACCTCAAAAACAAAAGAAATAGCAGTGTGAGGCACATGCAAAATCTCAACCTATCCATTTTTACCATTTTTAATCTCTGGGTTTCGAGATTGCTAGGCTAGCTTGTAGCTGTAGATACTCAACCTGCACGGTGTTATATATGTATATACTGATACCATTCTTATATTAATTAATACAAGTGGAAAACATGGAACTTCCAATACACATTTGACTAAATTTTGTACGAAACTAAGACCACTATATATGCACCAGTCACATAAAATACAAATAGTGACCAGTTAGGATGCAACACTAATGTGCAGGACGGAGGCATACATTGACTATTGCCCCCGCCCCCCACCACCCAAAAAAAAAAATACCCAAATTTTTTTTTATTTTTTTAAATCATGCCCAAAAAACACAAACTCATTTTTTCAATCCCTACACTTTTCCATTCCTAACAAAACACAAATGAGGGAAATTAAAATATTTTTTATCATCTCAATTTTTCACCATTTTCTTATTTTCTATTCTCTCACTTTTTCATCTCCTCAACCAAACCGACCTTATAATTAAACTAATCACGCACCAGTACACGGATTGAGATAGTCTATTGTGTAAAGTTCTTTTAATCTTAACATTTTATTTATGTCCAAATTTTGCCATGTCACTAATCCACTAACAAATAATGGTTTAAAAAATAACTACTCATAAATAATAATTATTACCTTACCTCTTTTACCTAATTAAACGAGGTCTCTAAGAAAACATGAAGTCATCCCATAGTCACCATCTTTTTCCCCTCTACTTTTTTTCAACCTGTTCCACAAATCCTTTGAAATGGGACGTAGCAAAATCATATTTTATGATCCTAAGTACCAAATTGCCAATTATGTACTTGAAAAAAAAAAAAAAAAAAAAAAACGTGTACGTATATGCTTAATTTAAAATTTAAAAAAAAAAATTTGCCCTGCAAAAATTGAAATTAATTTTAAAAAATTAATAGAAGACTAAAAAAAATGGAATGAAAACCCAGGTGCCTCTCTGCCATTTATATACGATATGTGCTTCACCTATTTGTATAACAATCAATTTTCTAAATAAGCAAAGTTAACACTCCATTTCTTCAGCACTCCTAGAGGCAGTTCTTTTGCATTTAACTCTAGAATGCTATTGCCACTATCGGTTTTTTTTTTTTTTTTTTTGCATTTAAGTTAATAATTATAATTTATGAGTAGTTATTTTTTAAACCATTATTTTAAGGGATTTTTTTTTTTGGAAAAATAGGCCCTTGCCTGAAAATATTATTAAGAAATAGAACAGTCTACTGAAACAAAAGCATCTACATCTGACGGAACTGATTTCATCCAAACTAACAAAGGAAAAAAAAAGCCTAGTTCTCTGGGCCAAAGCATGTGCAACAACATTGCCTTGCCAAATAGTGTGAGAGAAAGAAAAATTCCGAAGTGAGTTTACATGTATTAAGGTGTCCCTAACTAAGTGACCATAGGATGAAGAAAACAAGTCACCCTTTTGAAGAGCTTTGATACAAGTCTCTGAATCACCTTCAAAATGGCCTTGTTGAAGACCAAGTTCCAAAGAAAAAATCGCTGCTCTTCTAGCTGCTATCATCTCCTAGCATGCTTGTTATTAATTAATCCTAATTTTTATTGATGATAAAAATGCGAGTAACGACACGATCTTAATGGTTACTACCCGAGGCTTTTTTTTTGGTTTAGTGTCATAATTTTTCATTCATCTCTATTTGAGGTTTACAAATTGGTCCACTAATTTTACGCATTTGCAAATTGTTGATACAACTAAGAGTGTCATGAGACTAGTTTCAATAAATGAACAAATCCACATACAAACATATGATTTCAATGCTATTTTGGTATTATTTTTTGAAGCTAGCCTCATGACACTCTTAGTTATATCAGCAATTCACAAACACATAATATTAGTAGACAAATATGTAAATCTCAAATGAAGATAAATGAAAAATTATGACATTAAACCCCAAAATATAAATAAGTCTCAAAGCACGTGTCGAGCACATGCAATAAGGCTAGTTTAAATATAGTAAAAGGTAGGTGCCTCTTTTAAGTAATTCACACTCTTCCGTTATTAACTAATCTGACCATCTTCACTTTAGTCAGTAAGCTGATTGAAAATTTGTGAAGATCCCTAACAAAACTAAATGAAAGGTATTAATCTTAGGTGAAGAGAAATAAACAACAATTTTTTTTTTTTTTTTCCTTTTGCTTAAGAAATAAATGACAATTGAAACATAAATGAATGGATGGTATGTATTGAATATGAATCACCAAAAAGTTTTTTTGTTGTTGAATAAGAAATTTGGGATTTGCACTTTGCCTACACTAAAAACTAATTGGTGTCTTGACCTGATAATACTAAACAATCATCATTAAGGGAACGTCATAGGTACAATGTCAAACTTAATACATAATTTAATTATTTAATTGGTGTTTACCATGATTCAATTGTAATTACACATTCAAAATTAAGTAGCTCAAATCTGAAACTTGAGTAAGAAAAGAAAAGGATTTTTTTTTTCAAAATAACACCAATTTTCAAACAATGTTGTTAGTTAGCACCATTTCCAAACTATTTAGGAAACTAACATCTCGAGTCTGTAAGACTCGAGTTTACTATAGCAACTCGAGTATCACAGACTCGATTTCTATGAAAATTCACGTGGAAATCGAGTCTTACAAACTCAAGTTCCACAAAAGAAAACCCAAAAATCAAAACTTAAAACACAACACAACATGGGAAGCTCAGATGGAGAACTTTGGTGATAGATCAAGACCCAGAGAGACCTAGAGTGATAGATCAAGACCCAGAGAGAAAATCAACAACAAGAATGAAGAAACCCACCCAAAGACCCCGAGAGCTTGATTTCAATCGCCGCCGCCACCTGGGTTTGATCTCTCTAGTTTGTTGTTTTTGTTTTCGTTGTAAAACTTTCACACTCAATGCTAAACTCTGTTTCTCTTTATCTCTCTCTCTCTCTCTGGAAGAAAAGAGTAAATAGAAGAGTATTTCTTATTGAATGAGAAAGATGAACCAAAGAATACAAGGAGCTCTGCTTTTATAAGTACAAGCTGAGCATAAAAGAAGGGGGAAAATCAAAAACAGAAAAACTAACTTCTACACGTGTCTAACTAATTGATTCGTGGATTAAGGAGTTTGTTACAGAGATTAGAATTAGTTGAAGCCTCCTTTACACGTGTCTGCATCTAATCTGATTGGCCTTTATCAACTAATCTTTGTGTCATGTGATAACCACGTGCTTTGACATTTCTCTTCTTAACTACCTCAAGTGATTTCTTCTTTATACAAAACGATCCCGTTTTCTTCAGCTTCTCAACACTCCCTCTCAAGATAGTCGTTGTTGCTGTTGTTGATTGGCTATCTTGCAACTGTGCTGAGTCTACCTTAGGTTTGTAAATGTCAATCATTCCCAACTTTGTTACCAATTTAGAGAGGGCTGGAAAACCCAAAAGTTTAGTAAGAATATCTGCATTTTGGTTCACACCTGCTATATGAAAAGTTTTGATTATGCCCCTCTGAATTTTCTCTCTAACCAAATGACAATCTATCTCAATATGCTTGCTGCGTTCATGGAAAACAGGATTAGCAGCTATGTGAAGCGCTGCTTGGTTATCACAATACAACAGTGCTGGTCTTTTGTGCTCTACTTGTAGATCCTTCAAGAGCTATTTCAACCATACAATCTCACAAGTGGTTGATGCCATGGCTCTATAATCAACTTCTGCTGAACTTCTAGAGACTGTCCCTTGGTTTTTTGACCTCCAGGAAATTAAAGACTCCCCTAGATAAACACAATAACCTGTTGTAGACCTGCGAGTATCTGGGCACCCTGCCCAATCTGCATCACAGAAAGCTTTTAAGTGCAAATCTGAATTGCTAGAGAGAAAAATACTAACTTTGTCTATTGTTCTTTGGTGAATTCCAGAACCCTATCACCTTGTGGATTTAAAGAACCCCTCGTAGATTCAAGATTTTCATTCAGAAGCTAACATGTTTAATTTCTTTTTCCATCCAGAAAACAGAGTGTTTGTTTTCTTGTAACTTCCGCAACATCAAATTCTATCGATTGTGCTATGCTATATATTTGATTTTTTTCCCCCATTTTCCATCAAATTCTATCCATTGTTCTTTGGATGGAGCCTTGTTTTGGCCTTTCCCCCTTTAAAGTATATATATAAAGTATTAATTTTAACAATTTGGTTTAATAAAATTACACTTGCCCTGTAACAATATTATTGTTCTAACTAACAAGCTCAAAAATACTTCGCCCCCTGACTTTAGTCAACATGACCCACCGTCACTAATCTAAACGAAACACGGAAAATGGAATTTTCTTGGAAGACTTCATATAATTATGTGGCAGGACTTTAGTTGGTCCAGCTTGCTTACTACGTTTACCAGTGCTGAGAAAATGATCACTCTGCTTTCTCAAAGTGGACAGACTAGCATAGTCACAACCGGCTGTGTTTCTTTCTCTACTCAAACCGCGTAATACCATTTTTTTTTAATTTAAAAAAAAAAAAAAAAAAGTCTTTGAGAAAGCAGACAGACTAGCATAGTCACAACCGGCTGTGTTTCTTTCTCTACTCAAACCGCGTAATACCATTTTTTTTTAATTAAAAAAAAAAAAAAAAAGTCTCCTGTGTGGACTCATACCTAATAGTTAGGTATAAGAACACGACTCTTTGAGTGCTGAACGGTTTCATCATATACATCATTTCAATGCCATGGAAGGTGAGACAAGGTACGCGTGGTCTTTGAGTGCAGGTTGAGGATTAGATAGATAGGCACTCAAGAATTTTAAACAATTTTTGTTTTTATCATCTCACTTGTGTTTGGTAGCATGATGGTGGTGGTGGTCCTAACCTTGTAGCATTTTCCTTGCAATCAAAGTGGCAAAGTGCAATTTACTTTTTTCCTCAGTTTTTTTTTTTTTTTTTTTTTTTTTTTTTTTTTACTTTTGTTGCAAATAATCTAATTTTTTGTTTTTTTTTGGCAATAAACTAGCTTTTAACTTGCCTTTGGTCACGCACTTAACATAAAAATTATTAAAAATTATATTTTTTTAAATAAATATTATGCAAATAAACTACCACAAATAACGCACTCTAAATCTCCTATCAATGAATTGAAGTGTATAAATTTTGTGGCAATTTTTCTTACTCTAAAGCCAAAGGTTACCATAAATATCCTTTTGTTTAAATAAAATTTTGTTATTCATATACTTTCTGGCATCTAATTCCAAACCAAAAAATAAATAAAAATAAGAAAGCTTTGGAAAAAAAAAATCAACTTTGAGAACCATAAAAAAATTATAAAATGATGAGTATGAGGTTAATAGGAAAATATAACTCTGAGAAAATAGAAAAACCAAAGAATTTGATATGGAAATAGTGCATTCAATTTGATGCTATTGGAAATGCTCAGCAATTATGTTATATACTCACCAAAAAATACAGTAAAAAAGGAAGAAGATTATTTTCAATACATAATTCGTTTTCCTATTCTTTTAGTTAGATCAACACCCAAACATACGGACAAAAGAACCTACATTTAAAAAAAAAAAAAAAAAATTATAATTGAATTTAGTAAATTAATTAAGAAAAAATAAAAAGAAAATAAATAATATATTTTTCCGTCCTAAAGTCCAATCATTTTGTCAATTACTAATAAGATTGATCCAAAAAATAAACCTTTTTTATTTTAAAATTAATGAGAGAGAGATGAGTAAGACTTAAGAGCCTTTACCCCCATCCAATATTGCTGGTAGTATTGAAGACCTGTCGATACTGGTGATCCTGAACGAGTTGGTAGCATATTTTGAAGTAGTTAATACCTTCAATAAGGCAGTACCAATAAGTTTAGGTATTCATCAACTTAAAAGTATTTTCATTTTTGTTTTAGGAGTCTTAGGTGTAAGCCAATTAATTATTTCTATTTTTGAGGTCCTTTTAAACCAACTTAATTTTTAGGGTGAATTAAATGAAATTGCTAAAAGTCTAAAAAAAAAAAAAAAAAAAATTAGTTTTATATTTTATAAAATAACTATATATTATTAAAACAATATTCATTGGGCCGGACGGCCAGGGCCTCCTTTGTCTCTTAGAGCATTCGCATCAGGAAATGCTATCCCATCTCATTTTACCATCCCAAAAAGTTACTTTATCAATTACATAATACCATTTTACAATACATCCAGCATCCCAACTTTTATTTTCCTATTCTACTCATTAAAATAATATTTCTATACAATAAAATAATATATCCCAAAATCATCATCCTTTACAATACAACACATTATTTATTCTTTCTCTCTCATTCTTTCTGTTCAAGAACGACCACAAATTTACTGAAACCACTATCACCAAAAGCCCACCACCGCTGCACTACACACACCTGACACCATCACCACCAGCAACCCATAATCTACCATCAACACCAAAAAAGAAAAAGAAAAAAGAAGTGAAGAGACTATAGCACTAAACCACCATCAACACAATCAACACCAAATGTAGCAACCCATGGTCCCCACCACCGTGAGTAAAACCCAAACCCATAGCAAGCAAAACCCTAACCCACGGTGGCAAACCCACGGCCACAATCAATAAACACCAAGGTGGTAAACCTATGTTGTCGCCGTCAACCAGAGAGAGAGAGAAAGCGTCGCTGTCGTCGGCCAGGCCGAACTGAGTGGGAGTGGTGGCTCGCCGTGGTGTGGTGGCTATGGGTCCCACGGTCCCACGTCTTCGTTCGCATCAACGCCGGCCTGGGCCTCTTCGTCGTCGCGCTTCTTATCGTCCCCTTGTTGGACGTGTTCTACCTCTGGGGCCGGATCGGGTTGTACGACGAGTTTTACGTCACAATTGGGGCAATGGGTCTCTGCGGCCTGGCAGACACGTTGGTCCAGGGTGGTGTCATTAGTGCCGCCGATGAAATGCCTGAGCGTTACATGCAAGCAGTTGTTGCTGGCATTGCCGCTTCAGATCAATTTTAAGCTTTTGCAGCTATGGGTTTTGGGTCTGAAGAGAGCAGAGAAATAACAAGAGAGAGAGAGAGAGAGAGAGAGAGAGAGAGAGAGAGAGAGAGAGAGAGAGAACCAATTTGGAATTGTTTAATAAAAAGTATGAGAGAGAGAGAATTAAATAATAATATTTAAGTTTAGAATTGTGCTACAGTGCAATTCTAAGAGCATCTCCAGCAGATTCTCCAAATTTTTGTACTGTTTGAAAAATGAATAGTAACTTTTACCTTTTAACTATCCACTTTTTCAAATACATTTTTCAACAGATTCTCTATCTCATTTAAATATTATTTCAAAAAATAGTGTGTATATACACACACATATGAATTTTAGTAATTTTGTTCAATAAAATTACATTTTGCCCCTTAATTAATATCATTGATTCTTTTTAAAGTAATGTTACAGGCACAAACTTATCTATAACATTATTACGAACTGTTATGTACAAATTTTTATTGGTTCGCATTTGAGCCTACTTCTTATATCACTTTCTTACTTGTCAATAACCACTCACCATATTAGCAATTTGTAAAAAAATTTGTAATTCTAACATTTTCCTCATTTAAAGACCATTAAAAAAATTTATAGATTTAAAATCTAAAACAAAGTATTCATGCCCAAAAAAATTAGCAGAATAACAAAAATTATTAATAGTAAAGGTAAAAATAATTAAGCCTAATTAACCAATTTTACTAAAAAAAAACAACTAGCTCTTTAAAAAGTTTTAAACAAAATAATTGTCTTTACCTAGCAGAAGACACACGCATCAAAAACTCAAAATAAATAAATAAATAAATAAAAACCTTGGTAGGTAAGAAGTAGCAAAGCCAACGATCAGAGCCGCCTCCCATAACTTCAAGTCCTGACTCCGTCCCTACTAATGTGATTCCATTATACTAAGCGTGCGTTTGCCCAGTAATTAAGTTGTGTTTTGCGTTTTTTTTGGAGTCCCACGGCACTATTCATGGACCACCAAACCCATGAAAAACGCAGTAATCAGTCACTGCTACAGTGTTTTGTGTTTTAAAAATTATTTTGCTACAGTGTTTTCAGCAATAACTTTTCAATTTTCAGCAAAATAAGCGGTATCTAAACAGACCCTAAAAATTCAGCAATATATTCCTAGAATATTTTAAGCCAATGAAAATTCTCTTAAATATGCTTCCCTTTAGTCTATTTAAGTTCAGCTCCAGTGCTTATTGGCTTCTGCGATCTTCAAAATCTATTGTTGCTCACAAGATTGGCGAACCGGCAGTGCCCAGTGCCCACCTACATTTATCACAAAGTTCTTAATCTATGCATTTCCCCTTATGTTTTTTAAGCTGAACTTTTTTGTTTCATAGTTGCCACCAAAAGTGAAATGAATGCCATGAAATTTGGTGGAACAAAATTAATATTAATGGTGATAAGAACCAAAGAGCACACTACTGACTGTAATGGAATAAATCAAGTTAGGGTTTCCAACATTATTTTGAGTTCGCCCTCAGAATTCACAAGTCTCCAAGATCGTTGTCTGTAAATCAACCAAGAATTTGTGCTCACAAAAACATGTGAAAATTAGTATTTTAGACATGCGTGGGAACATAGAGGAAACGGACACAATTGTAGAATCCTAACACCACCTTGACGGATCCACCTATAATCGAAAGTAGGGTTAAGTCACTTGCTATAGCCCAAAGCCTCCATTTAAAAAGGCCCCAAAATTGTAGCTTAATAAATGATTCACTCACAAATAATTTAAGGAAGAAAAAAACCAGCATAGGTTCCCCGCTCTTTCTCACACTCTCGAGAAGGCCCCTAAAATTGTGTGCCAATTCTAAATTGTTTCAGAGTGTGTTTAATCATCATTGACGACCATCTTTCTTAACAAGTTGGGCTTTGTTTGGTTCCTCAACGTTTTGTTCTCAATTTTCATTTTCAAAACTTTGTTCTCTCTCATAACTCATTTCCACAACTCAAAAAGCCACTTACATTTGTGTGGCATCAATTTTTGGTCTCGCGTGTTTTTTCCCCTATTATCTTCCAATTAAAAATTCACCACCACACCAATATCATCTATCATAGCAGGAATATAAACCACACCCACACCAACCGAAAAACAACTCCACCCCCACTCTACAACCTACTTGATTACGGGATTGAAATGCAGGCAATAGGAGGAGAGCACGAAAAGGCAAAAAGTTGGAGGTGAATTTTTCCCTCTTTTAAGTCCAGGAAATTGGCATCACCTACTGTGGAAGCCCAATGTTTTAACCACAAAAATTGAGCTTCTTCATCACTTTGGCATAATCTACGAGGACAACGTAGCAAATTCAGCAACAACTAATAACGCATCACCACCAATAGCAAACCCAGAACCCCCCACCACCATCAACAACACCAACAGCCACACAACCAAAAAAAAAAACCATCATCTAGTGCGACCACCAACATATCAAGCTAGCGATCTAGCATGAGAGAGAGAGAGAGAGAGAGAGATTGAAGTAAAAAGGAAGAAAAGAGTCATTGGGCTCAATTAAAGGCACGTGTTGTGTGGGTTCCCATTATGTCCATTTTATTATGAAAATGTTACTTCAGTCGGTTCTCAATTTTTGAAAACTCCAAAATGTTATTCTCATTTTTTGTTCTCATAATCTCATTCTCACTCTTTTGGGTGAAGAGTTCCGAAGAAACTAAGAAAAAAAATTGAAACCAAACAAACATTGAGGTGGTGGGACCCACAGAAAACAAGAAATGAAAACTAAAAACAAGGTGATTTCAATGAAACCAAAAACACTATTAAAGTTTCAAATCATATAAATATATATATATATATATATATATATATATATATTGTATGACGTGCTTCGTTTTTGCATACAAATTGTTTTTAGAACGTGACCGCTATCAACTTGTATGTATGTTGTAATAAATTGCACGCTGTGAGATTTAACATTTATGAACTTGCAGTCTTGTACACGAGAAAACAAATTATGCGGTTGCTTGAAATTGCTATCAAGTAATTACAAACCAACCGGACCTGACGCAAGACAACCAGAACAAGATTGAAAGAACAACAAAGTAAAGGAATATGACCTAGGAGTCAGCACCTAGGCCTTGTTTGGAGTCAGCACTAAGCGGAGAAACCACTAGGAGTCAGCACCTAGGGTAGACCTAGAGTCAACACCAGACCAAAGAAAAACCAAACGACCATTATTTTTATTCATCAAAATATCAACTATCTCCTCAAGGAGTACAATAGGTTGCTTATAAAAGATTGCTAAACCCTAGTTCTAATTGGCTAGGAAACCCTAATTGTCTTATTACAAAAATAACATTGCTTCCAAATTAAAATACTAATAGCCTAATAAACTACTAGGACCTAAAACATAAAAATACAATTAACTTGCAAACATAAATAATACTAAATAAAAATCTTCTTGTGTCTCCCGCATCATTCTCCTCTAGTTGGAGAAAACTCGACCTCGAGTTTTAAAGCATTGAAGGATTAGGATGCTGACAAGTAACACTTGTTTCAAGTCTGAAATCACCTTAGGGAGCACAGGGAAAAGAAAAACCTTGAATTCTACCACATCAAACTCATTTTGAATAACAAAATCAATGTGTGGAATCAGTATAATCTCATCTTGAACCTTATGAACCATAGGAAACAGTGTGGTTTTAACCTCTTCGACTTCACCAAGATGTAGATCTTCAAGCACCATGGAGGGTTGATCAGAAGCACATTCAACAACTTCAACTTTCACATCATGTGCACCCTCAAGCTTGCTGCATTGTTTTTGAGTGAGTGCCATTATCTTTTCTAGTTAAGCATTAATCCTAGTGATTATTTGCTCCCCCAATTTCCACGACATAGGTGAAACATTCTGATTTTCCTTTCTTACACTAGCAAAAAGTGAATTGAGAAGATCCAAGAAAATGTCTTCACTTTCATCTATGACCAGATTCACAATTGCTTCCATGGCTGAAAGTACAGCAGGTGGATAGTTGGACCTAATTATCTTTAAGAAAGTTTGAAACATCTCAACAACCAATGCATCACACTCAAGATCCAACATCACCAAGCATAACTTGACCTTTGCAATGGTATCCAGAATTGAAACCACCTTCTTATAAGAGCGAGTAGACACATGAGACATATTTGCAAATGCTGCCAAAATCAACTGAAATATTTCTTTCATTTGCTCATCCTTATATGGGGCATTTGGTGCTGTTATCCTTGTAATCTCAATAATGCAAGATAAAACTGAAACTTTCACATCCATTTCAGCATGTCGCAAAAGTTTATTAGTGATTAGTGTCTTCACTGAGGGTAAAAGTGCATCTCGCATTGATTTGGATGGTTCTTGCCCCACATATGCTAACAAATTTTCAACTTTATCAAGAATAGTGAAGAGATCATCAATGGAGGAAGGAGGGTTAAGGAGTGCATTCCCAGCCTCCTTAATCTCCTTCTCAAATTCTCTATCAAAGGCAGTCATTTTCAGCTCAGACTTGGAGTCACAAAGCATTGATATGGAAAAATTTCTGCGAAGTTGAAGAACACTTGATGTAGAACACTTGATGTGCACGGGTTGGCTTCTGGGTTTAATGGGTTAATATGACTGCCTATATGTTTTTTTAAAATTGAGCCAGGGTGGGTTTTGCAGTGGATGGGTATAGGACTCGGCTATTTGGTTAATTGGTTTTGATTTTTTTTTTTTTTTTTTTTTTTTTTTTATAACACTTCATAGTTAGATTGAGCTAAGTATATAATGGGCTTTGTTGGGGTCTTTATTTGGGCCGGGTAAAATTGTGTTTAAGTGGCTAATGGGTCAGGTAGAATTTTGAGAGACACATGCGCTGGGTTTTTAAAACAAAAAAGCTTGGTTACGATTACCTTATGAGGCTGTTGGTGGGATTGCGTTGGCGGCGGTAGCATTGGGCAAGTGAGGGCGATGTCGGCGCAACATCTAGAAAGGGATGGTGGTGGTGTGCGAAGCAAACTTCATGAAAGAATTCTTCCAGATCTGACTGTGGGCATTTGTTGGCAGTGGTGTGGTGCGACAGCAGTGATGGGCTCTTATCTCTCTTCTTTCTTTGTCTTTGTGGTTGCAAGGGATTTGGAAACTTGATTGTGGGTTTTGGATTGGGGCCTTTTGGTTGGCTCAAAGATCTGGTTTTCTACTCGGTAACACAACTATAGGACAGGTTTCTGGTACAAAGTAGAAAAATGAAAAAGATAACTTTCTAGTGGTGGAAAACACAACAGTGATGTTTTTTTTTTTTTTTTTTTGGTTCTGGATTGACTGCAAGGATGCTTCAGACAGATCGATGTTTGCTCTAATACCAAAACTGACGCAGGACAACCAGAACAAGATTGAAAGAACAATAAAATAAAGGAATATGACCTAGGAGTCAGCACCTAGGCCTTGCTTGGAGTCAGCACCAAGCGGGGAAACCACTAGGAGTCAGCACTTAGGGTAGACCTGGAGTCAGTGCCAGACCAAAGAAAGACCAAACGGCCATTGTTTTCATTCATCAAAATATCAACTATCTCCTCAAGGAGTACAATAGGTTGCTTATAAAGGATTGCTAAACCCTAGTTCTAATTGGCTAGGAAACCCTAATTGCCTTATTACAAAAATAACCTTGCTTCCAAATTAAAATACTAATAGCCTAATAAACTACTAGGACCTAAAACATAAAAATACAATTGACTTGCAAACATAAATAATACTAAATAAAAATCTTCTTGCGTCTCCCGCATCAGGACCTCAGCTCGCTTCTGTTCACTTCCATGCCATTTTTGTTCAATTTTTATATTTCAGGGAGAATTGAACTTGGATCAAATTGGTCCCAAGCACAAGGCAAAACATGTGACAAACCCACCAAAAAACAAGAGAAAGAGAGAGAGAGAGACAAAGAATAGGTAACTTGTAAGCATTCAAATCATGGTTATTATCTATTGGGCAGTATTTATTACACGCTACTTTATTACACAAAAAATACACACAATTCAGTTTTTGAACTGAAAACATGTCTTGAAGTCACGATTTCAATTCAAAGTTTTTAAAGCTCAAATCTTGACTTCAAAACACAATTTCAGTTCAAGAAATAATTTGTGTACAGTGTGTGCAACAATGTGTTTACTAACAATTAGCCTTATTTATTTATCAGAAATGGTATTGCTCATGCATGAGCTGACAAGAAATCAGCTTGAGAATATTTGCAAGTAGGCAGTTCAAATGATAAATCCAATTCAACCTATGAAGCATCACACGTGAGTGTCTAACCGTGCCGTCACCACTTAGCCATGATGAAAGAGAACATCTAGCCTTTCCCTGAAATTAACACAAGAATACAAACTCGTCTACTTTAATTTAGCTATACAAAAATAAAAATGTGCAATCCGGTGGATAAGAAAATTAGGTTAAGTCAGCCAGAAAATGCCTTTCACATACCTTAATATGAAAACTGTTGCTGCCACCCACTGATCATGCTTGAAGCTCCTTGGACATCAGTTGGGAAGCGAAACTCTGAATCTTACGGATGTTCTCAATTATGAAGGAATTTCCAACACAATAAAAACCGAACAAAGAAAAAAAGAACTTAACATCAGAGAAAGTAAGGATATCTTCTCGTCATAGATGGGATGGTTAAGCATCAGCAAATTGTTATTGTTGACAATAGCTCGAACTAATATTTCTTTGGCTTCCTCATGCTTCTTTCTCAGCATGTTGCAAATCTGCAAGATAGAAAACATAAGGACAAATTAAAAATAAAAATAAACCTAATTAAATATTAGGACCTAAAAATAAACTACATACGACTAGAAAATTAAATTAAATATTTATTTGAGTCTCCTCCATCAGTTGCAAGTTTTGGGCTGATTACATCCTCCTTGTAAAGACAAAGTCCAAACTTTGACCCAGGGAGGGTCATTAGAGCTATGTTGGGTTGAATTGGAAAGAAATTTTTTTGTCATTGGGAATCTCAAAGTCAGCATTTCACTAAATGAAGATGTGTTCCTCTACAATTTAACAACTGCAAGTCCTTTTCAAGTTTCAGGTTCACAGTTTCAAAGTCACATACAGGTTTGAGAGACTGTCAAGTTCATGGTTTGATGAGCAACTATTGTGTGAAGCCTATATGAATCACTTAATAGCTAATAAATAAATCCTAGTTTACTCACATCATCAAGATCCTTCGTATATGCCTCAGCCTTCTCAACATTTCCATCATTCTCCATAACTAAAGGAATTTCCAAGTCCATCATGTTCACCTCTCGAGCACATTCAAGTCCAGAGGTCTGGTGGTCAGTAAAGACATACTTGGCACTACTCTCTGCCTGAATCCCATGAATGCAAACCTGGAGCACATGTAAAGGAAAGTGAAGCAACTTATGTTCACCTAATAAGGCTTCAACCATCTATATGTTTCCATATAAAATTCAGTAGTTAGGGTTGATAAATAAACCAACGAACTCTATAGATATCTACCTGTTCTTCAAGGACACTTTCCAAAGGTAATTTTGAATTGCTGCAGGTGATTTTTGATAAAGCACATGTTATTCCAGTAAGTTTAGAACATATTACTGTCAATAGAACAATCATACCAGCTTTCACTAGGTGACGCAGAGAGGCGTTTTAGAGGCTTTAAGTACACTGAATCTGCATTTGATGCCTGCAAAGTAGCTTCCTATCAATATTGGTGATGGGAAGTCATGATAATTTTCTTATAACTTACTGAAGCTTCATATGAGATCATTATTGTTGTGATATCATTTTCAAGAGATCTTTATGAATAACAAGGAGTGGCTTAATAATATAAAACCTCAAATGTTTTCCTTTTCAAGGATTGGCTTTGAGACATTTGTTTCTCAGTACTGTCAACACAACGCTCAATCTTCAATGCAATATTTCCCTGTACTTTCATTTTTTTCTCTGACTTTTCCAAGGAGTTAATTTCTCTCCGACTTATAGAACTTGATAGAACTTTGTTTGCCTCTGTAATCCTACATTGAAGACATACATCATTTAAAGACTAGTAAACTATTTTCAGATAGTAAGGCAGCCATTAAAGAAGACTTATACCTATATGGGAATCATACCTTGAAGTTTTAATGCTAGAGAGATCAGGTGTCCTCTTGCCAGCTTTTATGGAGCAAAGTTTATTCCTTTCAGCCGAAATGTTCTTCAAGTGCCGCAAAGACTCCATGCTCGAAAGCACAAGTTTAGAATTCACGCTTGTCTGGGCACCACATTCAGTTGTCTTACCAGTTAGGCTGGAAAGATTCACAAAATTCTCTTAAGTCAAAACTTGAATCAACAATATAATATTTCCCTATAAGGTCTTACGAAAAGATTACAAACCAGAATATATGTCTGAGAGAACTTACTATAGTAGCATTATCATAAAGAGATTAGGAGACTAAGCAGTCATGTTCAAAACAGAAGATTAACATCCAAAAAATAAAAGCAATCTATGGTAACAAGGCTTTTCAAAGAACTTTATCTGTTGAATATAGTGAGGAGTGACTGAAGTATAATTAGCACGTCTCAAAAAACAGGGTAACTTTTTGAAAAATCATTATCTAAAATCAACTAAATGAGGAAACTTGTATTGAACATAGATTCCTTCAAAAAAATGATGATGTACAAACATCTAAAAAAATATGCCAATATGCATATATATTGCATTGTCAGTTCCACCCATAATTAGTTTTCCATCATTTGACTTCATCAATTTTACATTTAGGATCCTCATCTTCTTATCCAAACACTTTACAGTTTTTTTTAACTCTATTTAAGATCAATAACACAAGGTTGACATCAATAGACAATAATAATCGTATAAGCATGCCAAATTTCATCTTTAGAATAGGCATTGTCACAAAGGTTCTTAAGCATTTATGCATGAATTGATATTACTTTCTACAGTGACTGAAATACAACCAACAAAAGAGTTCTCTTACGTTACATGGATGGGACAAACAAAGGGAACTTTTGAAGCTCTAAATCACTTAGGAAAATCCTATGTAAAGAAGTTGATATTTCAGCTAAAACACTTAGGAAAATCCTATTTGAAGCAATTGATATTTCAGTTGTTGAATGACCAAACAACCCAACTAAAAGCTCAAAGTAATGTACCTCTGATATAAAGAACTTCAACATAATGTCAAACAGCAAAGCTTAATTACAAGATGATATATATATGTGTGTGTATGTATGTATATAAAATAGTTAAATAAAGTATAGATAGCTTACCTCAAAGAATGATGGTCTTTAACGTTCTTTTCACTTCCTAGCAAAACAAATTCACCTTTTTTTACTTCTTTGTCATGTGGCTGTAAATTCTCAATCAGCTTGCTCCCAATTGGTACATTATCAGAATTTATGCCCTCCCTGTTAAAGATTGTGAGGGCCATTGTCATTTGATCTTCAATAGGGGAACTTTTTCTTTTCACGGTTCTTAAATGATCTAATCTGGAGGGACAAATGTTTAACATAATGCCAAGTGTAGAAGCTTTATCTGAAAATGGAACTATCTGGTACAGATGCCTCACCTGATTTTACTAAGATTTTTAACATTATTTTCACTTCCCAACAAAAGAGGTCGGTCTTTTGTTAATTCTCTAGCAACTGAAATTGTAGTATGAACCAATTTGCTTCCAGTCTGTGCATCATTAGCATTCAAGCCCTCCCTATTGCAGAATATATCAAATAGACGATAATTTGAAGGCCTATAATAGCAATTGTTACATAAAGCATTACTCACACTTTTTCACTGGAAGGAGATAGATGCATGGCCCCAACTCTTTTGCTGCCAATTGAGGGAAACTTTGTCCCAGATGGCTGATGAACTTTAGGTCCAGTTTCCTCTGGCCTCCTACAAGAAATAGAGTGGATGTCTCCATCTTCTTTTCCTTTCACCAGTGTCCTCGTATCAACTACCCTGCATCAAATAAACAAAACATGTGCTCTAAACGGAACCTCAAAGTTAACATGCAGTGTCAAAGATTAATCATCACAGATTATGAACATAATGGATGAAAATGGAATAGATATTGTTCAACAGAATGCATGAAAAAGTGACAAATCCAAAGAATATATATATATATATATATATATATATATTTATAGATAGATAGATAGATATAAACTTATAAACCAAAAAGGCCTTCTATTTTCCAGATTTATAAGCTTCATATACAGTTTCTCTAACAGAAGTAGTACATTTTGTGATATTTTCACTTGAAGCCATCTTAGAAGATTAGTGCTTAACGGTTTCTCATTTTCTTAATTCATTAAAAAAAGAACTTTCCTAAATTTCTGAATTCTCTTACCTGTCCAATGGGGCCAAAGAAAGCTTGGAAGTTGAACTCTCGTTCTTTTTGACCCCCTTGGTGTCATACGGCATTTGCCTTGAGATATTTGTGACGGTGTTGTCTTCCATATCTAAATCTTGTTCAGCTGATTCAGCTGGTTCCATGTCATCCATAAATCTGATTGGTTCATTGCCACCAGTCTTATTCCTTTCAGCATCATTGTTGTCTGATGCAGTGATGTGCATCGGAGGTGAATTCTTGCATGCTGAATCTTCATGATGAGATCCCATACTAAAAATCATTTTGTCAGCATCAGTTTGCTCTCCACCTGAAGCAGTTTTTTCTTTTGTTCCCAATGAAGAAATTTGTGTCTGTACTTTTGAAAAATCCGAAAGAGTGTGTTGATTTGATTCATTGTCATGTACAGGTTTGACAGGTATATCATCTTTGACCAGCTGAGAGGATGGTTCTGTGAACATTGACTTCTGAGATGAGCAAATTTGTTGATCAGTTTCTTCTGCACTCATCATTATTGTTTTCCCTGGAGAAGTTCTTCCCCCATGTGTCAGAACCAAATTTTCAAAGGTTTCCGATTTTAAAGCAGAATCATCATTGAAGGAATTAAATTCCCCTTGACCACCAATTAAAGTCTCAACCTTTAAAGTGACTACACTTTTGGTTGCTGGAACTTTCATGCTAGAGCTATCATCATACCTACCATTACCTTCAGTCAGGTCTAAAGCAACTCCTTTGCTATCTGAGGTTTTGTAAGAATTCTTATCTTCATTCATTAAGCTTGACTCACCACACCTACCATTGCCTTCAGTCAGGTTTAATTTAGAACCTTGACACTGACTTCTCTCTGAAGCAATTCCTTTGCTTTCTGAGGCCTTCTTAGACTTCTTATCTTCTTTCATTAAGCTTGAATCTAAATTGAAACCATCCAAACTAAATACAAACAGAAAAGTGCCAGGTTAAGCAATTTTGAAAATGAAATCATAAGTCCACTTGAATTACTGGTATAAAATTCAAAAACATAATAGAACAGAATAAAAAGGTCCAAAGACGTCTTGGAAGAATTGTCCACTTACTCACTAAAATCAAAAGAGAAATTAAAGCCATCTTTTTTCCCTTTATGATTTCCACTGGAACGTTCTTCTCCTGATCTTCCCTTGGGCTTTGCAGTTTTTTTGGGCGAACATGAGAAATCAAGGTCTGACATGTCTACTTTGAATGATGACAACTTGTCAAAATCACCATCTAGATTGAAATCCATATCCCTGAAATATATCCAAATAAAAAACATTGCTTCTAAGTAATATTCCTCAAAGTATTATGCAGCAAGGGCAGCCGCAATTATCAGTAATATATCTACAGGTTTAGGAACAAACATTTCAGTGAGCCAGAATTTCCCAAAAAAATACAATTTAGTAAACATAAAACAGAAAATTCACCAGATATTCTCAAAAAAGGCATAATGCTGCAGAATATAAATAAGAAAAAAGAAGAGATAAGAAGAAATCATAAAGCAAAGCTTAAGGAGTTTAAATAAATACTCAAAATCAGAATGCAATTCAATGTTTAGAAAATCAATAAGGTGTTCACAATTAAGATATCACCATTAAATTGATATTTTACTTTAATTAAATTTGCAACAACTAAATTTGCGTGGAGGATTTCAAATGAAGGGATTTGAAAACCAATTGCTAGTATAAATTACTTTGTATGAATTTAAGAACACGTGATGGATTTAAGCTTTGAGGATTTTGCGAAAACAAAAATACTTGTTATGATATGGGTTTGATATAATATATTACACCTAATCATTTCAAATCCACATATTAATAAAGCTTTAATCCATCTAGAATTTTTTACCAAAGAAAACTTTCCCCAGTTATACTTTATTCAAGTCATTCAAAATAAAAACTGAAACTCAAATCCTTCTCTTCAAACACCTCCATCCAAATGAACCACAATGTTTTTCCAGTACTCACATTTTCTCAAAGTTGAACGCCTTCTTTTTGCCTTTGGGTACTGTGTCAAAGTTAAAATCCATAGCATCATCTTCTGTAACCGACATTGATTTCCAGGAGCTGAGGAACTCATTTCCAATTTCATCATCTGCTTAAAGAGGAATATTGGACTCATTATAATGTGTAAATGAGCATGTCATGAATAAACAACTAATTCTGGTAAATTTATATGTAACAAGATGTCAAAACTTGAAGATTTAAGCAACCAAATATAGGGTTGGCCACACTGATCCTTGTCTTCTGGCACACTTTGGAGCAAAAAGTCATGGTTGTGCTAATTCATATTTCACTAGCCTACGCTTACATTATATCCCGCCTTGTTTATTTGGAACCCTCTACATACACCATGATGTCTGAAAATCGCCAACTAATTCATTACAAAATTAAGTCATGCACATGACAAAACATCTACTTTCTAATTCTCGTACACTATTATTTATGTGATAAGGGGCCCAAATCCATTAAGTTTGAAAATCTTACTACATACTTTAGGACAAGGAGATACCTAGCAGTGATGTTTTCTCTTTTGATTTGATAGATGAAGTTCCCTTCTGTGAATCTGCCATCTGAAAAGATAACTAAAGGTATGATTGACGTCTGAAAACAGCCAGAAACATTCAGATATGGATTCAATTGAAAAAGAGGCAATTAGAATGCAGAACTACAGGACCATCCAACCTAGCCAACAAAGTTAAAAAATAATAATTAAGAGCATAAAAGATGAGAAAGGGTAAAACCAAAAAAATTGATGATATTTGTCCATTTTAAGATACCTCAACAAAGCTCCCAAAATTTGATAACAAAGATATTACTTGAAAGAAACCGCACAGTGAAGCATCAAGCATTCCCGAAAGTCATTAGTGAGACCCAAATTCATCAATACAAACCGGGAAGGCATGTTATCAATGAAAGGTTGGCACATTAATATATATATATATACATATATATGTGTGTGTGTATTTTTTCTTTTTCTTTTTCTTTTTAATTATAGTCATCAATCTAGTCTTATCTATCTGAAATGATACCAATCAGCTATAGGTCAAATTGTAGGAGCAAGGTGACTGGTGAGGTTGTGGGTTCAAGACCCAGCAGGTGCATGTATAACTTACCAATTATAAAACAAATCCATCTTTAATGATGCATTAAGTTCACAATTGAAAAATATTTGGATATACAGTAACAAAGAGCTAAATCAGTAAAGAAATTTAGAGACATGTGAAAGAACCAATCAGATTTATGAATGACGCGGAACCAAAGTGTGATCTATTTATATATATTCCGATGTTCGCTCTCAAAGTATTGCATGTGAAATATATTCCGATGCTACGCATGCTTTTAAATTATTTTTTACAAAAAAAAAAAAAAAAAAAAAAAAAAAGAAGGAAAAAGGACTGAGACATCAAATTTAAACAGTGATGCTTAATTCAACGATGAGAAAAACTAAGATAATTTCTAAAAGTTGGTGAATGAATCAATTTTATCAGGAACCATCAAAACGATATACAAACGAACTAAATAGATTCACAAAAATTACAAGTAATTTTAAGGAACTGATCTTATTTTGATCATAGCTTCAAAGTGAAAGGTGAAAGAGAATTCAATTCATTTACAAAATGTAGAGTTACTGTTCAGAGAATTTCTAGATCAGACTAAGCACAGTGAAACTGAAAGGCTACAGTAAGTTATTGTGGAATCGGACTGATTTAATTAACAAAACTAAACAAAAATGGAAAATAAGAGAGACTTCACTAACCACAGAATGCTTCAAATGTAATCCGATGTAAAAAATGAGCAACATACAACTCAATTTTCAAACAATTCACAAACTCTATGACCTAAATCCACCATATTAGGCACAATAGAAGTATAAATTTTTAAAGGAAAACAAAATCAAATCAATTTCATTCAAGAATCAAGTCGATCTGCAAATTCGCTAGAAATTAATCAATTACATGAACAATGAACATGGACAACAACGAATTCAATTCTTTCTTATTTTCTCAGATCAGAAAAGCAATGGATCACTTGAAGATCCAAAAACCTAGATTATACGCTATCAGATACTGAAAAATTCATGAAGTATTTCACATCCGTAGTTTCCACAGAGAGAGAGAGAGAGAGAGACTTGCCTGGTTTTGCAGTGGGAGAGAACTGAGAAGAAAGGGTGTTTGGTTTGAAGGAAAATGAGTACGGAAGCTTTTGGAATGAATGAAGTGGAGAAGGAAAATGGAAGGTTTCTGTTTGAATGAGCTTTGTATTTATAGATTTTAGAGCTCCACGAGGCGGGATAAACGCTCTCTTTTCTTTTCTTTTTCTTTTTTTCTTTTCTTTTTTTTTACTTTTCAAAATCATCCGTTTTTCCTTAATTTACTAATAAAAATTTTAAGAAAAAAAATATATACTAATCTCCCTAAACCTTTGAGATTTTGAGTATTTAATCCTATATAGTAATGTTTAATGCCTATATTAAACCTATTTCGGAATTTACTTGATAAAAATTTTGGGTCACTAATTCAATCAATTGATCTCTATTCAAACCATTGGTTAAATTAAAATTTAAATAAAACATAAAAAAAAAATTTTAATTGATAGATCATTTTTTTTTTTAAATATTGTTGGGTGTTTCTTATTTTATGTAAAAAAACCTATGGATTTTTTTTTCTAATTTCCAACAATTTTTAATTTTAGGTAATGACCTCTTTCATATTAAAAAAATAATAAATTAAAACACTAATTTAATGTTTTTTTTTTTTTAATATTCACTTTTTTGCCTTATATAAGGCATTAACTTTATCAGTCCCTAAAACATATGTTCCCGAACTATATAAGTAAAGTCTTTTTTATTTTCCAACAAAAATTCCTTTTCATTTTACATTTAAATTGTTAGAGATATAGGAATGCATGGATTTTTTTTTCCCTTGCTTGAGTCACAATTTTCACAAAACATGTCCAACTACCAAGATTCAAAGTTGGTAACTACAGATAATAAAGCAATGTTAGTAGTGATTCAAATAAAAACCAATAAAAACTTACAAACTCATCTATTTTGAAAATTATTATGTTTATAGCATTACTTTGAAAGAAAAGATTTTATGAATTTTATGGTTGAAGGTTTGACACATGTTCTACTATGTCATCCATAAACAAAAAGAAATTTTTTTATTTAATTTATCTGAAATTAATTTATACACATGCATATGATGTTTTCTAAAACAAATATTATAATCTAAAGCCTAATATTTAATTTATTTAACAAAAAAGTCTTGATTTAACTTTTAAAACTATATCAATTGTGTATATAATTTAAAGGATAATTACATATGATTTAGAGTTTCATTTGGCATTGCAGCTTCATAAAGAAAAAAAGAGATTTAAAAGGGAAAAAAAAAATTAAAATTAGTAGAGACAAAACCCGTAGTAACAATAATCGAGTAGAATATGAATGATTTTATATGGAAATCCATCATATATAGAATTGGAATCCCACATAGGATGGTCTTTGATAACAAGAAGCAAATCAACAGCAACCAGTTTAGTGAATTTTGCTCATAATTGGGAATTAAGAGTCATTACTCATCTTCTGGTCACTCTCAGCCATGGACGATTTGAAGAGACCAACATGGCAAAACTAATGATAATCAAGGTTCAAGGCTCGTGTCAATAACTCAAAAGGACTATGGCCAAAGAATTAACAAGTTTGCTCTAGTCGATCAACTCGAGCACACTTGTTAAATCTTTGGCCATAGTCCTTTTGACTCATAGTGCTATAACTAAATGGTTAATACTAAATTGATGCTTATTTGGATTGTCATGATTTTTTTTTTTTTTTTTTTTTGGGTATATACTTCAACCCCCTAACTCAAAATCTTGGCTCCATCGTTCTCAAAAAAAAATCTTAGCTCCATCCTTGGCCACAAACACAAAAGGAAAAAATATGTACCTAACTGATCTATTGTATTTACCCACAATCTAGTCCTAATTTCCGTAAGCTATGAGAATTATGTTGGCTTCACTAAATGTTAACTAACAAATTCCCACAAATTTAGCAAGTTCTTTATGGACTATTTTCTCCTAAGAGGCAACATCAAATTTGGAGTAGTCAACACATTACCTGAAATCGATACAAAATCAGATAGTCCTAATATCTAAATAAGAACAAAACACAAGATTGACACTCTTCTAAATATCCAATAACCAAAAAGTTTCAATTTTTATTCATGAAGAGATATTAGGGTGGCCACTGACCGATTACAAATTCGAATCATCAATGTATGCATAAATCAGATTTCACCTACCTCACCAACCTGACTTATTTCTATAGTCTGAGTCCAAGCATATAAGTAGTAGATCTCCAAAGGTGTTTTGTGTGTGTGAGCCTGGATTGATATGCCTAATTTCCTTTAGGACAAAACTTAGGTACAGTACCTTAGGTGTTGTTCTTTAAATTCCCCTCTTAAGATTCAGCCATTAAGCCCAAAAAATGCGAATTTAAACAAATAATCAAAGCCATTAAGCCAAAAAAAGGCAAATTTAAAACTCATTTTACAAAGTCAAACGGTGCACAAATAACAATATTTTACGTAACTTTGGAACACAAAGTTTAAGGCATAAAGCATGTAACCAAATAGTATATCACGGAAAATTATTAGATATTTTTGGAGTACCATAAATGCGTAGTCTTCTCTTTCACGTGAATGGTGGGTCCCACCATGAATTTAATTAGTGGGACCTATCATTCATATGAGATGAGAGAGTACTCATTTATTGCACTCCGGAAGTACACAATAATTTTCCGTATAACACCATCTTCTCAAAAAAAAAATATATATCAGTATAACACCATGATCAATATTTAGAGAAATTTCTTAATCACAATTGATACAATTATTTTCTAACTTTTCATCAATGGTATATAGCGCCAATAATGTTGCTTTCTAATTTTTGTACTCCTCTGGCAGAAAAGAAACCGGGAGAAATAAGAAGTGAATGTAAATATACAAAGAGACAGTTAAAAGAGGTAGCAAAATTGTATTGAAACGGTTTGCTTAATCTATCAACGGAAAAAAAACAATTTTTCGATGTTTTAAAATGTAAATAAAATTTATAACTACCCACTGGAACAATGCAACTGAACACCAACAATAGCAATAAAATGTAATGAAATGGTTTGTATAAACACCAAATGAAAAGATATATTGTTCTGTGTATTTAATTGTAGACGTGGCATTAATTTATGTAGCCATGTGGTGCAATGAAAAGTAGTCAACAAAAAATCTAACATTTCGACTATTAGATATTATATAGATATAGATAATCATTCATTTAGTTAGAAATGAGTTCTAAAGTTATGTAATAATAATAACTCATTTAGTTATTATTTCTCCAATATATAAATTATATATATATATATAATTCATGACTAAAGTCATGCAATGCAGGAGACTTTCACTAGTATATAATTAAATTAAATGTGGTCTTAAGAATAGGATTGTTTGAAAAGTGCATTTTTTGTTACTCCAAGTATACAGCGACTTGATATTTCTTCCCCTCATATAATAGTAGGCTACACTATAATTAAATTTTTAATAAGAACCATCATTCATATATATGAATGGTGAATACTCCAAAAATACTTAATAATTTTTTATTTTAATTTCATATTTGTGCTGGAGAGGGAAAGATGTGCCAAGAGCCTTACCGTTTTCTGCCTATTGCCTTTTCCACAACATTTTCGCTCCTTAATAAATTTTCTACTACCCTAAAACAGTTCACTTTTTTGTTTCTTTTAAAATCATCATTCATGGGGTAGAGGTAAGGGCCATAACGCATAAGGGTAGTCTCAAAGTCAAATTTCAGATAATTTCAAGAATAAACACGTTAAAATAAAACAAGGAAATTAAAAATACTAAAACTCAAACAGAAAAATGTAACACCATATTTTATTTCTCGGAACAATTTAAAATAAAACTAGAAAGAAATACTAAATCCATGTAACTTGCCTATCCAAGGCTTTACTCCTGTTTATTTAATGGGAAATTGTTGTTGTACTCTGTTCACAACATACACACAATACTTGAAAATCGAGCTTTCAAAACACGACTTCAAATATAAATTCAAAATGATACACAATTTCACAATCTAGCTGAAATGTAACACAATTTCATCTCACACGATGCGCACACACATTAACAACGCCATTATTTAATTATTATTATTGAGTCACACAAATCCAAGGCTGTACTCCAATTTTATTTCACAAGACCCAAGCTGTAGATGCCCCCAGAAGTCTTTGGCCATGACTTTTCCTTAGCCTTGATCAACAAAACTCTAGCCCAAGCAATCCATACTTTCCAAGACATCCTCTTATCCCATGAACTCCCCCACTCCAACATAAGGGTTAGCCCTCTGTCAGCCTCTCTCTCAGCTTCCTCAAACATCCCTTTGGTCAAATAAACCTGACCCAACACCACATGCGGCTCCCCCACAAAAGGGTTCTTCTCAATGCTCCTCAAAAGCAACTCCTCAGGGTTCTTCTTAGACATATCACAAACAGCTTCCCAATACAAGTCCCTTGCAACTATTTGCTCCCCTGCATCTAAAACCCTCTTACAGTTTCCAAAAACCGGTGGCACCACAAGCTCAATATCTTCATCTCTATGACTATCAGTTTGCACCACACCTCCACCACCAACCCTTTTCCTCTCTTCCTTAAAAATCTCTTCCTCTCTCACTATCAGATTATATAGCGCTCCCAACCTCGATAGATAATTCAACCATAAACCTGGCTTGCCATCGCCAGGCCACAAAGCGGCACAGTTGTTGCCTGAATTCTCGAGGCGACCATTGAAGTTTTCAAAGAGAGAGTCTTGAAAGCCAAAATATTGTTCACTGAAATCTGCCAAGGTCATTAAAAGGAAAACCGCGACCACCCTTCGAGAAACTGGGACATCTTGGCTGGTTTTAAGGTGCTTCACAGTAATCCCGTCAGCGGGGAGAAGAGCCTGCAGCTTCTTCCTCCATGGTTCTTCTTCATTGAACAACGCCTTGTGCATGGCATTACTCAACGATATCTCTGAAAGCTTAAGGTGTTCGACGAGTTCTGAATCAGAGTAATGGAATAAAAGATCATGACGAATGAGATGATGTCTTGGGACAATACAGTACAAGTGGATTAACCTCTCCACCTCATCCCCAACATGGGTGCGAACCACTTCACGATCCGTAGAGAGATCGAATATACCCAGGCTGGTGTTGGAAATGGCATAGGAGGAGTGGAGGAGGCCACAAAGGCACACGGAGTTTGGTGCTTTCCAAATCTTGAGAATACGGTATATGTCAACAAGGTGGTCAAGGAAATTGCTAACCTTGTGCCACGACTCACCGGCTCCAGCGGAGCGCAAGACGGCCACCAGTGAAGGCAAATTCTTGTCGACAGATTCAAGTTCATCGCGGAGGAAGGGGCGGGATGAGTCTAGGAGGTTTTGGAGGTAGTGGGCTTGGGATGGTGCCGGAGATAGTGAAGATGGCATGGTTACTCACAAAGGAAGAGGGAATGGATCAAAGGGAAGAGAAAGAAAACTCTACTCTTTGTTATATTTCTTCTTTCGCTCTTGCTTATCATTTGAAGAATGTATGCATGGCTTTATATAAGCCAGCCCCTCCGGCCCTCTTCACTCTCATAAACTTCATTATTATTATATTTATTACCTACTATATAACTTTTTTTGAGGGTCTACTTACTATATAACTTCAAAAACTTTCACGTGTATTATTTCATGTATATTTAAATCCTATGCTAACTCATTTCATAAATAAAATGTAGTCTCATAAATTAAATTAAGAGTAGGGTTTACTTTTAGTCATTGCAGAGCCAGTGGGGCGACTACATAATTTCCTTCTGTTTAATTAAATAGCACTGAGATGACTTTGCCCCCCCCCCTGAAATAGAAAAAAAACAAGACACACCTAACAACTTATCTGCCATGCACCAGGCGCACGATATACGAGCTCGTCTTTAACGAACAAAACCTCTCATGCGTTCCCATAAAAAAAAAAAAAAAAAATCTCTCATGCGTCTGGCTCCCAAGATATCAGTTCTCTCTAACAACCGGCAACTAGGAACAAATGAACAAAAGCTGCTTCACACGTTTAAAACATATCACCATTTACGGACTAGTTTTGAGACAACAAATTATTCCACAACTTTTTTATCATAATTTTGATATAGTAAACTGTTAATGGTTAACTATCATTAAATAAACTCAATATTTTTTTCACTAATCACACTCTATCACGTCACAGTTATGACAAAAAATTGTAAAAATTTTTGTGGTCTTAGACTTTTCCCTATTTACGACTATTTAGTTTAATTTTCAGTTTTGATCTTTACACGCTTCTCGCTAGGCAATAGTCTCAGCACTTTTCTTGCTTATTCTCCCACTTCATTTTCCTTTCTCACGGCATTAAATTTAAAATTAATGGCTCCTATAGTTTACACAAGATGGAAAAAAGTACCTAAAAAAAAACCATTTATTATCCCATTACAAGCTAGCACAAAATAGGTTTAATTTAACTCCCGTACTTTTTTAATTGAAATCTCTTTTTGTTTTAATGAGAAACTGCTACATCATCTACTAACTAAATAAAATGTAAAGATTAAAACCCACTACCATTTGTCATTGTATATTTAAAACAAAAAAACATGTCTAGTTAAAAAAGTACTAAAGGTCACACTCTTGGTGCGATGGTCACTTCACAAGTATAAGTACTCGTGGTTGTGGGATGTGAGAGGGTAAGGGCTGAGGTTCAAGTCTCTAGAAGAGAGCTTTACACACATATATATACACTTAGATTATACTAGAGTAGAATTTCTATCTTGTATAAATAAAAAATAAAAAATAAAAACTGGAGGTAAGCCACCCGCACAAAATACCTTAAAGTCGTTAGAGCATTCTCATCAGCTCTCTCAAATGTGCCAAATGCCAAATATTTGGCACATTTGACACACCAAACACAAAAACGGACTACAGTACAGTACGCTCTCATTTTTTAAAGCGTACGGATACAAATGCCATTTTCGGTTATTGTTTTTTTATTCATCTTTCTCTCTCCTCTCATCACTTTATTCCTTTTTTTTTTTCTCTCCTCTCTCATTCTTCCTCAGATATTCCTCCAATCTCTTCTTTCACTCTTTTTTCTTCTCATTGTTGTTGCTTTTCTCTCTTCTGTTCAGCCTCGCCGATCTCTGTTGCTGTGGGTTTTTTTTTTTTTTTTTTTCGCAGTGATTTGATGATGGGTGGGTTCGACAGTGGGTGGCTTCTCTCTTCCATTCAGCCTCGCCGCGCCACCTGATGCCGATCTTTGTTGTTGTGGGTTTTTTGTTTTTTTTTTTTTTTTTTGCAGTGATTTGATGGGTGAGTTCGGCAGTGGGTGGCTTTTCTCTCTTCCGTTCAGCCTCGCCACACCACCTGATGCCGATCTCTTTTTTTTTTTTTTTTTTTTCCTGTGGTGGTGGTTTTGGTGTCCTGCTGTGGTGGTTCTAGTGTCCTGCTGTGGTGGTTCTAATGTGAGACGGTGGTGGGGTGGGATGTGGGGTGTTGATGGGTGGGTGGGTCGGCAGTGGATGGGTTAGCGGCGGCAGTGGGTGGGTGTGTGGGATGTGGTTGGGTTGTGTTTTTTGTTGTTGTTGTTTTTGTTTTTCTATGGTGGTGGTTTTGGTGTTCTGCTGTGTTATTTCTGGTGTGAGACGATGGTGGATGGGATGTGGGTGGGGCGTTGATGGTTGCTGGCAGCGGGGGTGGGCTGTGGGTTGTGGCGGGGGTGGTTGGTTTTTTTATTTTGTATTTTTATATATTGTTGGTTTTTTTAATGTTATTTTAATATTGGAATATATTATTTTAATATATAGAATTGAAAAATAGAAGATGTGATAAATGGTGAATTGTAAAATGATGTGTTAAAATGATAAAGTAGGTTTTTGATGTGTCAAAATGGCATTTTTTATGAGAGAGCTAATGAGAATGCTCTTACTATCTTTTTGCTTCAAACGACTTAATATATATTCTTGTGCGCAATAATGAAATAATTTGGATTTTTGCTATAAACTCAAATTTTAAATGCTTATAAGAATAAAGAAAGATATGTTTCTCAAAAAAAAAAAAAAAAAAAAAAGAATAAAGAAAGATATATTTTTCTAATAGCAATGTGTGTATACAATTTTATAGTTATATTGTTATACACTTAGCACTTTTAGATTAATTTATATTCTCAACTTATTTTAAGGAATCAATTAGGAGTGTAAACCTTGCGTATTTAGATTAATGTCTTACTTTTTTCTTTTTCTTTTTTTGAGAAAAACACATATACACACAACAGAGAGGGAAATGGGTGATTAATGTCTAACTTTGATTGTTAATAACAATGACTTGATTATTTTTTATTTCATTATTTTAATGATATGAAAAATATATTCAAGACTATTGGAAATTAAAAAATCATATAGTGTTTTCAAAATATGAAAAAACGTCAAGAGCAATTAAGTTAATTAATGTAGGTATAAAAAAAGAAGTTATATTTTAGATTTATAGATTTTTTATGACTACATTAATTTACAAATGTTAATTTATTTTTTTATTAATATCAATTAAAATATTTCAAATTATTCTTGTTCTTAATCTTGTCTTTTAATCTTGCCCCTCTTGAACTGAAATTCTAGCTCTACCACTACTTTTAATTACATAAAAAAAAAAAAAAAAAAAAAGTAAGAGAGCTTGGATTACTATTTTTGTGCGATCAAAATGAATCTAAAATGATGGTTTGTTTCTGCTATTTTATTTTAAGAAAAATATGATTATTGGTTGTAATATATATAAATATATATATATATATATATATAACCGAAGCCTCTGAAGCTCGCACAATTTTCCACATCACCACTATTTTCTTTTTCTTTTTATTTTACTTTAGTTACAATGTTTTAGTTTAAGTAAAACTCTATTAGATACATGTTTCAAGAGCTTAAAAATTCTAATTCAACTAAACCAAAACCTTTTCTTTTCAATTTTTTAATATTCTATTTTTGAAGCCCCATCGTTCGATTATCCCTTTAGCCCTCTGTCTATTAAGTATACTCATCCAAAACCTTCTTCTCTCTAACCACTTCACCCCTTCCTAACGCAGACCTCTAGGTTTCATCCTCAACCTTTTCTTTTCAATTTTTTTGATATTCTATTTTTGAAGCCCCACCGTCCGATTATCTCTTCAGCCCTCTGTCTATTAAGCATACTCATCCAAAACCTTCTTCTCTCTAACCACTTCTCCCCTTCCTAACGCAAACCTCTGGGTTTCATCCTCAATAAAAGTAAAACACTCCCTGTTTCAAAATCTGGGTTGGATAATGAGTCTTCTTTGCAACTTTTCCAAAGAATGTAACTCTTTTCTCTCTTTACGATTAAATCCGTTAATACAAATCGCATCAGATATCTGTAGGGGTGGCAAATGAGTGGGTTTGGGGTGGGCATAATTGGGTTGGGTATATAAAACTCATTTACCCATTAAAACTCATTTAACCCAAATCCAACCCAACCTAATTATTATGGGTAAACCCCAACCCACCCAATTACCCAATTGTCAAAATTACCAAAATGCCACTAAAGTGAAAATGACCAAAGCTAAAATCTTCAAAAATGACCAAAATACCCCAAAATCTAAAAATTACCAAAATACCCCCAAAACCCAAAAAAATGACCAAAATACCCCCAAAACCTAAAAAATAACCAAAATACCCCCGAAGCCTAAAAATTACCAAAATACCCCTGAAACCCAAAAATGACCAAAATACCCTCGAAACCCAAAAAATTACCAAAATACCCCCCCGAAACCCAAAAAATGACCAAAATACCCCCGAAACCCAAAAAATGACCAAAATACCCTCGAAACCCAAAAATTACCAAAATACCCCCGAAACCCAAAAAATTACCAAAATACCCCCGAAACCTTAAACAAACCCTCTTATATTGCACCTCAAACCAAAAACATAATAAACCAGCCAGACTCAACCCCAAGCAAGAGAAAAAGGGTTATTTGAATGGTTCCTTTTTCCAAGCCAATGTTTCAAGACATAAAACATCGAGACAAGTAGAAATTTTTTCAGGATTGGATTGTTTAGCTTTTGAGCCAAAGCAACAGGTTATTTGAATGGTTCCTTTTTCCAAGCCAATGTCAAGTAGCTTGATTTACCTTTTGAGCCAAGCAGTAGATATACCCTATTAAAAAAGATATTTATATAAATAAATATATATATATATATATATATATTTATAGTTCCAAACAAATCTCTATCGGATTAGTAGAGACCAAGTAGGATTTCTTATTTTTCACAAAAAGATATGTCCTCTTCAATTACATTGATGCTGTCTTTATATTTTAGATTGTCAGAGGCTTATTTTATAACAATTATTGCTATGGAAAGATCTTTCTCTACTACGAATATTAAGAAATTTAATAATTCTTTCAGAAATCTAATTATTAATATAATTATGTGAATCACATTGGGGTGCCCACACAAACACATATAGTTAGTATATTTTGGGATACTCTTAATAAGGTCATAATGTGGGAAAAGCAATGTAGGTTTATGTAGGTGCGGCAGAATGACATACCTTACTAATTATTATCTGAAAAATGATGTATCACTATCATCTATAACTTGAAGATAAAAACAAAATAAATTAAATTAAACCAATATTTTTCATGCATAGCATGAAATGAAACCAGGGCAAAAAGACTAGAGGTGCAATATAAGAGGGTTTGTTTAAGGTTTTCCATAACCAGGACCACCACCAACGAGACATTTCAAGACATACATCATTGCAATAATTGTCACAACAAGATATCTGACCATCTTAGTCATATTACAAAGAAGCAGCATACTCAATAAACAAAGCTCCCACTATGCAAAACACTGACTTTATGAAAAATAAATAACTTAAACATCACATCAAACTCATAAGGACAGTCAGCAGAATAGTCTCCAAGAACTGAAATACTTTCAGTGAAGCGGTCCCCCATTAGCTCATAAGGTTTTGCCGGAAATACATAGAGGTGAACAATGGAAGCAATGGCAATCTGCATTCAAAATTCACAAAATCACACATAATGGACAACACAATACATTTCAATAATTAGCTTCTAATAAATAGAAAGTAGAATGTTACATAAGAGACAGTACAATAAGCCAAAATATTCACATATATCCTCCATGTAGTAAAACAATCAGTCAATACATTTGGACCTATATTTAGGAAATCTCATCCATGGCAACTCTCACTACAAAAGTTATATCATCCCAGCAAGACCAAGTAAATATAACATTCTCTATAAAATGGATATATCCCATGAACTAGCATTGTAACATAAAAGGAGGAGGAGAAATCTAATACCACAAAAAATTTAAGTACAAATATAGCAACTCCCCCAAGTCATCAACATTGAACAAAGCCAAATTATCCAGCACCCAGACAAATCATCCAAGGTAAAATGCAATTTCAGAGGCATATCAAAATTGTAAAAGTTTTAATAATAACAATAATAATAAACAAAAAGGAAAAAAAATGTTTTTCTAAATAGAATTCCATGATCCAACCATGTAAGAACTAGCAATCAAATGAGCAGAAGTAATTAATTGATCAAAGAAGCAAAACCCATTAAGTTCTGAGGTGACCCAGTTCCACAATTACAAAGAACAACACAATTCTGAGCATAGTTCTTCTGGCTAATCCAGAAATGATATAAAAATTGAGCAGAAGTAATCAAATTTGATCAAAGAAGCCAAACCCATAAAATTCTGAGGTGACCCATTTCCACAATTACAAAGAACAACATAATTCTGAGCATAAAATTCTTCTGGGTAATCTAGAAATGACATCAAAATTGAAACTTTCAAAAAAAAAAAAAAAATACTCACCAAACCTCGAGAAAATCAAGATTGATTGCCGAGTTGATTGCAGAGAGAGAGAGCAAAGCTGGCATCTGATCGATTCGTTAGCACATGGCTATGTCTTTTTTATCCACATCTCAGATCCACAGCTTTAAAATATTCATTAAAAAATCAAACAAAAAAAAAAATCAAAGAGTGAAAGAAAAAGTAAAAGTGTTGTGACTCTGTTTGGAAGCGAAGAAAACAAGGGAAAATTTCAAAACTTGAAAAACCTAATAATTAGAAAACAAGGTTAGTACCGGAAATTGCAGTTCAGAGTGGCGAATCGATTGTCGAGGACGAGAATTTGAGAGAGAGAGAGTTAGGGTTTTCGACTAAAACGTGATTGGAGGCCGAGAAAATGAGGGAAAATGAAAACCCTCATGAATCCCTGAAACGTCTAAGGCTGAGTTTTTTTTTTTTTTTTTTTTTTTTTTTTTTGTGGGAAGGGTTGGGATGAATTTGGGTATATTGTTTTTGGGTTAAATAGGGTTCAATGAGTTTTTAGTTAAAACCCAATAATTACTGGGTCTAATTGGGTTGATGCCCATTTAACCCAACTAATAATTGGGTGGGTTTGGGTGGGCAAATGGGTTTGGGCTTACTTTGCCACCCCTAGATATCTGTGAAACGTTTTAACTTTTATTTAGTTTTACTAATTCGTTAATGTTTGAATTGCTTTCAGTTTGAGTATTGTTGATTTCAATTAATTTACACCTAATAATTTGTTAAATTAATTTTTTTTTAATTTGATTTCTTTCTCTGACTTCGTAGCTGATAAATCCTGTTCTTCTTCTTCATCTTTCTCCTCCAACCCAGGTTAGTTAACTTTCCTAGAATCAAAATAGTTTCACTTTTCATAGACACACATCATTTGCTTGATATAAAGCTTCCAAAGTATTTTCACAATCAGACAAACTTAACCAAATTGAGCATCTGTTTGGGTGTTGAGGAAAAAAAAAAAAAACAATGAAGCAAAAGTAAATGGAAACACAATCAATTGTGAAGGTTCTTTTTAGATACCTTTGTGAATTGTGAATTTTGCTTTGTTAATTTGCCAATTGTGAATTACTTTATGTTATTTTTACTAAGATTTTTCTATGGTATTCTATTTTATTTCACTTTTGTTGCAGGTGCTTGCATTTTTTTTTTTTTTTTTTTCATGTTTGTAGCTGAACATGATTAAGGAGGGGTTACATATGATTCTTTGTACTACAAGACGAGGACAGTCAGGTATTTACCTTTGCTTTATTCTATACTGTTTCTTGCATATTTATTGGTAATATGTTTCTAGAAAGAATTTGAAATTGGAATGTGATTGCATATTTAAGTTTCTTGGTTATCTCAAACTTGGGGGTATTCCTGAGTCTGTTAACTCTGTTTTGTATTTGTAGTTTTAGCCGTGTATCTGTATAATTGAGTGTGTGCACAAACTTAGATAAATCTTTGGGTTTGGAACTCTACACTGGTTGTCATTCTGTTTTATAGATATATATATATATATATATATAGGTTGGGTTTAAGTTACACCTGGTGTAACTCTAAGCAATGTTACATCACTCAATATTTTTTAATTGGATTCGAATATTCACAAATCCACATTTAGATTACATTATCTTCATATATTCTTTATGCTTGCAAAATTTTAAGGTGATCAAAGATTAATAACTATGTCATCAATCAATTGTTAAAATTCAAGTTTTTGTAATTTAAAATAATGCATAAAAGATGAGTTTATGGATCAAATGGTAAATAACATCCGATTGATATGAAAATTGGCATGCGTGTTAAGAACATATAGAACATATAATTCAAAGGTTGGATTTTCAAAATATTAATTCAATAACAAGTTATTAGGTGGTGTAACATTACTTAGAGTTACACCAAATGTAACTTGAACCCAACCCTATATATATTAATAAAATTTTGATATTGTTAATTGTCATAGATGTTTTTTTTTTACCTCCAAAACAAAGACTCACGGCTAAACCCACTCCCCAAACCACCGATCTCCACTTTTGAGAGACAAAATGCAAACCCCTTCACCTTCCTCCACCGTTCCCCTTCTCATTCTTCCAAAACAAAGACCCACAGCCAAACCCGCTCCCCAAACCACCATTCTCCACCTTTTGTGACATGAAATCAATTTTTTTAATGATTGGGAAGAGCACCAATCTGTCTGTAACCAAAAGAAAAGGAGAATTAAACTGTGCGGATGGGTCTTTGAGTTTATTTCTACCCAAAATCAAATTAAATGGTTTCTGATCTTTGTTTTTTCTTTACTTTATAAATAAATATTATATTTTTATAATTAAAAGTGCTGTATGTAAACAGGCACAACAATTGTTTCAAAGGGATGCACAAACAATTACACCATAAGCACTTGAGAGCGTAAAGGCTGCCCTTGCAAGTAGTGAGATTGAGCACAAAGCAGAAACCAAGAAGAAAGTAGTTCCTCGCAAAGCTGCTGGCCAAGCTTGGGAGGACCCGACACTAGCAGATTGGCCAAAAAGTATGAATTATTTCGCCCTTCTCTTATTCACCATGTGTTGGTACTTAATTTATATGATACTAAGGCCATATCTGTTGATCTATAATGGGTGCAGGCTAATATTCATAATTTTCTAACCAATTTTTTTATAAAACTCAATTCCTTCAGCATACCAGGTCTTAATCATGCTATCCTTTTATAACATTTGGTCTGATTCTCTTATGATGATACTATGATAGTAACGTTAGAATTTAATAGTAAATTTTTTTGTCTTGATGCTAAGCAAAAAAATGAAGTTACTATGTCTGATTTTTATTTTATATAAATTGATAGAGTTTATGTTTGATTGAACTTGGATCAGTTGAAGGTTTTTTCACTAATTCAGTTTGCTGTGCATGTGCTATACTCAATTTTCTTTACTGAATTTAATGTGAAAAAAAAAATGTTTTCTTACATGGTCTTGACATTGATTTGACTTAATTTATATTTAATTTATTTTTCATTTTTAAATTATTCAATCAAGCTCACAAATTACAATTCAGACCTTGATATTAAATTCACTTACAAATGAACATGAATTTGCTATGGCTGTCAACTATGAAGACTTATCAGGAAAAAGAAAAAGTTCAACTATTTAGTTAGAATTCTTTTTTAACATTGGTTGTGTAATACTCCATTTTTAGCATTACATAACTGGCATTGCATATCATGCGTCACGACAACTGTTTCTAAACATTCTGTATCAATTTTATGTAAGTACCAACTTAGGAGTGTCTCAGTTACATATTTTGAATGGAAAAGTTGTTGGCATCTCTACAACACAATTAATTCAGCTTGGAAGGATCTCTCTCATCAACTAGAAGACAAGTTTGAAAAGTAGTGGAAAGAAAAGAAAAGGAGTGGCTCCACCAGCTGTTAGGAATAGGAACAAGAACAGTCTGACAATATGAAATGAGTACATACTATAAAGTTCAACTAAATTGGCTGATGAACTTGGATATAGCGTCAAAAAAGATTAGTAGATCCTCTCTTTTTTCTTTTTTCTTTTTTCTTTTTTCCAGTGCTAGGACAGTAAATAAGCTATTTGATAATTCAGACTTGGTAAGAAAAGTAACTTAAGATCTTAAAAAAGCTACTGAAACTTCAAGTTGTCATAATATTCCAAGTTTCATTGTGTTTCTTCAATGTTTTATTAGAATACAAAAGGATATCAATCAAAAACTAGCACTGAAATGTTGTCATAGTGTTTGGGTTTTTATTCCCATCAAATTACATTTCAAGGTTTGTTGTGACTTGAGCCACATTTTTTAAGTCAAACACTTTAGTGTTTGTGTCCTTAGTATGTTTAATTCTTTGGTTGATTTATTGATTCTTTCCCTTGATGTGCTATATCATAATAGGTTGTTGGTTGTTTCATTTTCATCATGATCACAAAGTGAAGATAGAGATTACCCTCATCAATATATCATATAACTGTTAATTTGTAATATATGTTTTTGCTATATAGTTTTATTTATACATATACTATCTCCTCCTACTCTCAGGTTCTCAAATAATAATGAGCTGGATCCCTGTACATAGAGTCCACCCTTATGTGAAATAAGAGAGATATACTACAATGGCAGTTAGATATGACCAGACCAGAACGCCTTCAATTGACCATTGATTGGATTGAATTATAACATGTGGAAAACCTTACAGGAAAAAGTAAACACCTGGTGCAACCAGGGTCATACAATAAAGCCTACCCTTGGGCCTGCAAAGTTCATAGCTGCCTGATAAAAGCATGGCTGATTGCTGATAAGGGTAAAATTGTGAATGCGAATACTCATGAATATAGTATCATGAAGCGACGTTCATAATAGACCAGTCGGCCTCACTTGTCATAAATGGCAGTCAAACAGCTTTAGGACGTCTACAGCTTTAGGAAGACAGGGTTAACTTGTCATAAATGGAAAGCTGACAACCCTGACGACGCAGTAGGCGAAGCTGACGACCCTGACGAGGGAGTAGGCGAAGCTGACGACCCCGATGACGTAGTAGGTGAAGCTGACGACCCTAACGACGTAGTAGGCGAAGCTGACGACCCTAACGAGAGAGTAGGCGGAGTTGACGACCCCGACGAGGGAGTAGGCGAAGCTGACGACCCTGACGAGGTAGTAGGCGAAGCTGACGACCCTGACGTGGTCTTGTTTGGTCTCCACGTTTATATAAAGAAATATCTTGCGCCCCACGCTTGGTGTTAATCAAAAAGACTCCTATAAGGAAATGATTCCAAAAAATACGCTCATGAGGATTCCTATAAGGAAAAGAACTCTACACCAAGGAAGAGAGGTCAACCCTTTACTACTATAAAAAGCCTCAATACCCTCACAAATGAAGGTATGCATAATTGATCTCGCTCTAGCACTTTAGAGTTATAAGAAGTTCTAACTTGACCTTCGGAGGGTATTTGGCCGGCACCACACCGGTGCTCTCTGCAAGGTCTTCTCTTTTTGTTGTGTAGGTGTTGTTTCGAGTGTGCCAGAACCGTGTGGCTCACTAGTGATTTTTTCGGCATCATCAAGAGTCCATGCATATAAGACCTGATAGGATTGGCTTTTAACACCCATCAAGTAAAAATCTTGGTACTGTCTTTTAGTTTATGCAGTAGTTCATGGTTTTCCCTTTTAGTTTTGACTGTAGAAAATATATTTTATACTATTGGTTTAAAGCAGTGGACAAGTATCATTTTGTCATATGCACCGAAGTTTGATTTCTATTTTTTATTATGTAATTTAATGTTTCATATCAAGATTAATATTTCATATCTAGGATAAGAAACTATAAGACTGGAATCCTAATGTACAATCAATGAGGAAGAGGAAAAAAAATAGTTTACATCTTTATACACAATAGCTTTCTCGTGCATCGCACGGGTTAGCGACTAGTTGTAGATGAAGATGAAGATTGAGGATTCTGAAAGAAGATGCTAACACCTAATAACACTAAGAGAAAAGAACAAAAAAAAAAAAAAAAAAAAAGATGCTAACACCTAACACTAGAGAAAAGAACAAGAAGAAGACGATAAAAAGCCAGAGATAAGAAAGTAGGCGTATAATAGGGTTTGCATGTTATTCTACGAATATCTTGGGATATGGTGTACCAGGGGCGGAGCTAGGGGGGTCAAGGAGGGGCAATTGCCCCCCCTAACCCCACCCCAAGCCCCACATCAAACTCAGTTATGCATTTGTTGCCACACATCAGTTGTTATCTCTACTATTCTTTGTATTGTACACCTAGATGTATTCTTTTCTTTTTTAATAATATTTCTAACGTTATTAAGTCAAAATTGCTTCTTTCCTTTATGATATACCAATCATAAGCAGGCTGCAAGTAAAGGTAGCAAAATAAATAAGAGATTTTAAAAAGTTGGATCACCATTTTTTGTTTCCTGATACAGATTTAGCATGAAAACTTCTTTGTTAATTTACCTTTTTTAATTCATGTTTATGTGTTTTACTTGTTTAAAATAATTACTTAAACTTATAATCACCTTAGAATTTAGAATACCTTAAGGATAACAGTGACTACTAAATTTCAACTCTTACATTAGGCACGGAAAAAAATTGGAAAAAGACGAGAACAAAATATAATTTACATGTACCTTTATATTTAATCTTGCCCCCCCTAAATTAAAATTCTAGCTCCGCCAGTACACTAAGGGAAATCTTTTTCTTTCTTTTTTTGATGGCGGAATTTTTTATTATTATTATTTTTTTTATAATAGTGATAAGAGAAATTTAATATCACTGCAAGAAATCTGAGTTTAGGTGGCATTTGTAAAATGTCACAAAAAATATATTAAAAAAAAACATCATTGTAAACACAAATTGTCTATCACCACTTGCCATGTCAGTGTTTGTATTACCTAATAACAAAAGAGCAACTTGGGCTACAGTTTCTTTGTTGAGCATTTTGCTTTGTTGAACATGTGGCAAACTTACAATAATGTGAGAATTTTGTTTTGTTGAGCACGTGGTAAACTTACAATAATGTGAGAATTTTGCTTTGTTGAGCAAGTGGCAACTTACAATAACTAGTGTTGGTGGCACGTGCAAGTCACGTGCTTCGTTTATTTGATGATTTAATTAGACCAACAACACTAAACACTAAGTCCAAGCAATTACAATGAAATTCTCCAGTTTCCCAAACCCATCTAAGATTCACCAAAATGCAAAACACTAATATAGTTCTTTCTAGTACATATAACATTTCATGAACAGACCATTAGTAAATCAACCAAATTATACTTCTACATTCAAATTCACAATCTTTATCTTAGATTACTTTGAAATAATTAGGTGAATACATTAAATAACAAAATGAAATACTAATTTTACAAAACCATCCTCAAAGCCCATGACCAAGCCCTCTCTTGCAAAGGTCTTATAGACTTGCCAGTAGCCAAGAAAGCACGAAAACAACCCACAATCAAAATACAAAAACATAAAACTCAATCAATTCCTTTCAAATCACCAAAACTTGCCCACCTATATCAAAACCAAAGGAATTAAGTGAGTGTCATGATATCTTAGCACAGTAAGATGGGCAAGAGATACAACATGACTACATAACAAATTAAAACAAACCAAAAAGAAACAAAGTAATAATTCACATGCATGATGAACCCATGTGGAGAAGCTACATCTAAGTGAGATAAATATATTTTAAATAACGATAAATATAGTGGTATTCTTGAATAATATCACTTCTCCTAAATTTCATAAACATCTCTAATCTTATATCTATCCCTCACCGGGTTCTGTGTTTGTGTCTATCAACAGAGATTAGATGAGATAAGATAAAGCCAGAAGGAGTTGGGATATTTCTGATGAAGGAGTGATTGCATCTAGATTCTAGAGTTGATAGACAAAAAGACAAAAAGACAAAAAAGACCCCCAGAGACTTTTAGCCTACCCATGCACTTAGGATCAAACATAGTAATTTCATAAAAAAGCAAAGTGTGTGGCAGTAGAATAAAGAGCAGCCAAAACTCTAGAGCTGATGACGAAAAAAGACCAAAAAGGGCCACAGATTTTTTAGCTCATACATGCACTTTACTGTAATTTAAGCTCTATAAATTGAAGGTGCCGTTTAACCCATTTCTTTGTCGTTTAGTCAAACACAGACATCTCAATATTCTCAACTGTCTTTTTTTATATAAATTATAAATGTTTATGTGAGCATTTTCTTTGTTGAGCACGTGGCAAACTTACAATAATGTCCCGATACTAGCCAAAAAAGTGAATATGTTGATGTGTTGGTATTTTTTTTTTTTTTTCCCTTTCGCATATTTTTCTGGGTTACACTTTTGCCTTATTTTAAGGATGGAAAAATACTCATACACCCAACTTTGATGTAGTGACCAAGCACCCCTGAATTCTTATTTTGGCCAATTTGGTCCTTCAGTTTGTAGTTTGTACAACTTCCAAATCAGTACTTGTGTTAGTTTGGTGTTAAAAAACTAACGGGAGACTCACGTGAGAGGCAAGGCAACTGACATTACCAAGGGTGAATCGACTCAGTTGAGAGGGAGAGAGAAAGCTACGTTTAGA
Organism: Notholithocarpus densiflorus; assembly: GCA_030021035.2. Lineage (NCBI taxonomy): Eukaryota > Viridiplantae > Streptophyta > Magnoliopsida > Fagales > Fagaceae > Notholithocarpus > Notholithocarpus densiflorus. The sequence continues at coordinate 4,145,886 of JARYZH020000030.1, forward strand.
GAGAGACGAACCAGAATTCTAAAACTGCCGCAACAACCTGCTCTCCGGTCTCCGGTGCCGGAGTCTTTGTCCTGTCATCGTCTTGCCGTTGGTATGCCTTTTCTTTTTTTTCCTGCTCTCTATTTTTCCAATCCTCCATCCTCGAGTTTCTATTGCAATGTTTTGGTTTGGTTTAATTTTCGGGCTTACCCTCAGTGGCGGAGCCACATGTATCCTTGTGGGGGCCTTGGCCCCTCCAAAATTTTTAATTTTTTTTACAATTTAAGTATATTTTATAAATATTTAAAGGTTATATGAAAAAAAAATAGGAGTTGGCCCCCCCCTCCCCCTCAAAAGAAAGCATTGATCAAATAATTTAGTAATTTTTCCTAAAAAAAGAGAGTTTAGAGTTGATATACAATTGCAATAGAATGAAATAGTTAAGTAGTAAGTTTTGTGAGTAAATAGTGGAAGTGTGGAACTCCTAATTTTTAGCTCAATTTCAATTCCAATTAATACGTTCAAATCATTCAATATTGATAATATATGCAATTTGGTTGAAATTTCCTATTCTCAAGATTTTATCAAGAAATAAAAAAGCTCATATGATACTTCAATTATAATATTATGATATTGATTTGTCAAACATGGATGAAGTTTTGCAAACAATTTATGAATTTATATTTTCACACACACATATATTATGTGGATTTTTTAGGGGAGTATCTATTTTTTATTTGAGTTTATCTTGACAGAATATTTAGTTCGGCTCCCCCAACTCAAAATTTTTGGCTCCGCCACTGCTTACCCTTTACACTTAACCAAGTGTTTCAAGGCCTGTGGTGGATTGGGTAGAGTTGTTTGTGGTAAAATTTCCATTCCATCAAAACTGGTTTTGAGTAGCAATATAGTTGTTTGATAAAATGCCTGAGAGAGATATGAGTAGTGCTCTGATGGGTTTTGGTTGTTTGTTAGGATTTTAGATGAGTTTACAATTTCTTGGCAGTAGTTTTCATTTAATTTTAAAAAACTATTCAAGCGAGACGAATAACTTGGTGCTGGCAAATTATAGTGAATTCTTTATTTTATTCTGTAAACAAATTATAGTCATTTCCATCATTCTCCGTAACTAAAGGAATTTCCAAGTCCATCATGTTCACCTCTCGAACACATTCAAGTTGGAGGTCAGGTGGTCAGTAAAGACATGCTTGGCACTACCCTCTCCCCGAATCCCATGAATGCAAACCTGGAGCGAATGTAAATGAAAGTGAAGCAAGTTATGTTCACCAAATAAGGCTTCAACCATCTATATTATTCATATAAAGTTCAGCAGTCAGGGTTGATAAATAGACCGACAGATTTTGTAGATATTTACCTGTTCTTCAAGGACTCTTTCCAAAGGTACTTTTGAATTGCTGCAAGTGATTTTTGATAAGGCACATGTTATTCCAGTAAGTTTAGAACATATTATAGTCAATAGAACAATCAGACCTGATTTCACTAGATGACGCAGAGAGGTGTTTTAGAGGATTTAAGTACACTGAATCTGCATTTGATGCCTGCAAAGTAGCATCCTATCAATATTGGTGATAAGAAGTCATGATAATTTTCTTATAACTTACGGAAACTCCATATGAGATCATTATTGTTGTGATATCATTTTGAAGAGATCTTTATGAATAACAAGAAGTGGTTTGATAATATAAAACCTCAAATGTTTTCCTTTTCAAGGATGGGCTTTGAGACATTTCTTTCTCAGTACTGTCAACACGACGCTCAATCTTCAATGCTATATTTCCCTGTACTTCCATTTTTTGCACCAACTTTTCCAAGGAATTAATTTCTCTCTGACTTACAGAATTTGATAGAACTTTGTTTGCCTCTGTAATCCTACATTGAAGATATACATCAATTAAAGATTAGTAAACTATTTTCAGATAGAAAGGCAACCATTGAAGAAGACTTATCTCTATATGGGCATCATACCTTGAAGTTTTAATGCTAGAGAGATCAGGTGTCCTCTTGCCAGCTTTTATGAAGCAAAGTTTATTCCTTTCAGCCAAAATGGTCTTCAAGTTCTGCAAATACTCCAAGCTCGAAAGCACAAATTTTAGAATTCACACTTGTCTGGGCACCACATTCAGTTGTCTTACCAGTTAGGCTGGAAAGATTCAAGAAATTCTCTGAGTGTTGCAAAACTTGAATCAACAATATAATATTTCCCTAGAAGGTCTTATAAGAAGATTCAAAAAATTCTCTGAGTGTCACTTGGTAATTGATATTATCAAACTTTTTCTTTTAGCTATACTAAATGTTGGACTACATTAAAAAGGAGTTAATACTGACTAGAGGTACCATTTCGCCTAGAGGTCACTTGGTAATTGATATTAGATACTCTTAGAAGGATTTCTACTTTTAATTACATTAAAAAAAAGTAAGAGAGCTTGGTTTTCTATTTTTGTGCGATCAAAATGAATCTAAAATGATGGTTTGTTTCTGCTATTTTATTTTAAGAAAAATATGATTATTGATTGTAATGGTAGATGAAGATGAAGATTGAGGATTCTAAAAGAAGATGCTAACACCTAATAATAACACTATGAGAAAAGAACAGAAAGAAGATGCTAACACCTAAAACTAGAGAAAAGAACAAGAAGACGATAAATGGCCAGAGATAAGAAAATAGGCGTATAATAAGGGTCCGTTTAGATATCGCTTATTTTGCTGAAGACTGAAAACATTGTAACAAAATAATTTTTAAATGTGTGAATAGTGCCGTGGGAACCATTTTTAATGAAAGTTTTGTTAAAAAAATAGGTTTGTGGATCCTATAAACAGTGCACGGGACCCACTGAAAAAGCACTTTGCTTGTTGAAACGCGCTTCTCAAAAAAAAAAAAAAACGCAAAACGCAAATGCTGGGGAAATCAGCTGTACCCAAACAGGTACTAAGGTTTGCATGTTATTCCGTGGATATCTTTGGGATATGGTGTAATAAGGTAAATCTTTTTTCTTTTTCTTTTTTTTATAACAGTGATAAGAGAAATTTGATATTACTACAAGAAATCTAGGTTTAGGCGGCATTTGTAAAACGTCACAAAAAACCGAAAAAAGGTCACTGTAAACACAAATTGTCTATAGCCACTTGCCATGCCGTGTTTGTATTACCCATATCCAATCACAACCTTCACAAAACCCACAATGACCTCTAACCTCCACATCAAAACCACAAGTTGTTGTCACTCAAAATCAAAACCACAATACATATTCTCTAGTTGTAGCTAACTCATGCATGTTAGGGTGAGATGCGATATCATGATAGGGTTAGACACGTGTAGTTGATGGGTTGAAGCTAAAGGACATCCTTCCTAGTTTGGAGAATCTCATATGTGTATTTGAATTGGGATGACGTAAAGGGCTATAAGCAAGTGTATGTAAAGGAGCAGAAGTGTAAGAGAAGAAAATCCAAAGTAAGAGAGAGGGAAAAAAAAGTCTTAAAACAATGTACCTAAGAAAATAAAGAGACTCTATATTTTAATGGGTGTTTATTTAGTAAACAAAGAGCCATTATCTTTGTGAGAGGTAGATAAATATTCTTGAAATAATGAACCAAATAAAACTAAAAGTCCATATCTTTTATTGCAAGCAATTTTTCAAGGAGAGTGCCACATGACAAAAACTTATACTCTCTCACATGAGGCCTCTCCTTATATTTGATTGATTAATTGATGAGCAATGCTATATAAAGTAGCAAAGTGCAAGATGTGAAAATAGTGAGTGGAATGTGAGAGAGGAAAGTCCTGAAACGATAAACCTAAGAAAATAAAGAGTCCTTATCTTTTAAATTTTAATTAGTCCTTATCTCTAATGTGTCACTTGAGAAATATCTTGATACAGTGAATCTGAGAAAATAAATAGACTTTATCTATGATGTAGCACTTAAGTAAAGAATTTATCTATAAAAAAATTTTTGTCAAAGAGAACGTCACATGGTAAAACCTCATACCCACTTGAAACAATGATTTTTTGCATACAATTGGTAAAAAGTACAACTCCACATCTCAGTTTTCTTTTATTTTCTTTTTGTCATATATGTTTTTTTTTTAACTTATCACAGATTACATCACTTAACTAATTAGTGTGATATAGAAATTTTTTTAAAACCTAAAGATGAAAGGTAGATTGTGCACCATCTAATTAAAGAAATCCAATGCCTTTTACACCCGCATTTTCTGTAAAATGTTTCTACATGTCATTTTTTATGCGTGGGGTAGGAAAGTAACTTTCAATTGTGGGAAAAATTAGTCAATACAATTGGGGGGCCACATCAATAATGTCTAGTAGTCCCCCAACCAGTAAAATGTTGTCGTGTGTTTGAAAAAAATATTATATTAGAGTCACAAAGAAGAAAAAGAGGAACCCTTGATTCCGAGGGGGATGAACTTGGATATAGGAAAGAAAGCAATTGGAATATGTGGCTTTCCCACACCATTGTTGAACGCTTAGAAGCTCAATCGTCTTAATTCATATTTATAATTTTTTGTCCTAGAGTTGGTTTCCAACTATTGATTGATTTGCTTTACTAGTGTTAAAAAATTTGTTATTTAAAATAACAAAATAAAATTTAGAGGAACAAAAGACTTTATTTCAAAAACTGATTATTTGATTATGAAATTTATAAATAAGATTAAAATCACAAAACACAATCATGTCTAACGTTGAAACACCTCCAGCTCGCAAAAGAGACCTCCGTGACGTTGAAATGGCTGAGTTAAGGAGGCAAATGCTGCATCTTTTGTGCTACAAACCTTTTCAAAATGAAGGTTCTCGTCATGATTTGGAGGGCGAACTTCTTATACAATGTTTGAAGTCAAACATCAAGTAAAGATACTTTCCCTTATTAGGGAAAGGATTCACTTTCTAAATCTAATTTGAGAAGAAGTTGGAATATGGATCTCCTAATATAACAATCTCGGTGACTTCCGTAAGATAACCAATCCCAATATTTTGGCATTATAATTTAATTTCTAAGTCCTAGTGTTTCTAATGTAAACATCCATGATTTGAATCCCTTGCTCCACTTAAAATGTATAACCAAAAATAAAATATTGCCATGTATTCACCTAATTAATTAAATACTACTATTAATTAATAATAATAATATTAATAAGTCAATAATGATAGTATTTAATTAATTATGTTAACACGTGGCAAGCTTTTATTGGTAGAGTATAGAGTGGAGCAGGAAAAGTGGGACAGAAGATTTGGATTCATGGTTAAGCGTCAGCAAATTTTTTTTTTTTTTTTTTTTTAAGCATCGGCAAATTGTTATTGTTGACAATAGCTCAAACTAATATTTCTCTGGCTTCCCCATGCTTCTTTCTCAGCAAGTTGCAAATCTGCAGGAGAGAAAACAAAAGGACTATTTAATAATTTTAATAGGGTCTAAAAATAAACTAAATATGACTACAAAAATTAAATAATCCTAAATTAAAATAAATAGTTCTTTGAGTCTCCTGCATCAGTTGCAATTTTTGGGCTCTCATTACATCCTCCTTGGAATGACAAAGTCCAAACTTTGACCCAGGAAGGTTCATTAAAGCTATGTTGGGTTTAGTTGACAAAGAGGTTTTTGGTAATTGGGAATCTCAAAGTCAGCATTTCACTAAATGAATTAATGAAGATGTGTTCCTCTACAATTGAAAAACTGCAAGTCCTTTTTTAGGTTTCAGGTTCACAGTTTCAAAGTCACTTACAGGTTTGAGACTTCGTCAAGTTCATGGTTTGATGAGCAACTATCAAGTTAAGCCTATAAGAATCACTTAATAGCTAATAAATAAATCCTAGTTCACTCACATCATCATGATCCTTCGTATATGCCTCAGCCTTCTCAACATTTCCATCATTCTCCATAACTAAAGGAATTTCCAAGTCCATCATGTTCACCTCTCAAACACATTCAAGTTGGAGGTCCGTTGGTCAGTAAAGACATGCTTGGCACTACTCTCTCCCCGAATCCCATGAATGCAGACCTGGAGCAAATGTAAATGAAAGTGAAGCAAGTTATGTTCACCAAATAAGGCTTCAACCATCTATATTATTCATATAAAGTTCAGCAGTCGGGGTTGATAAATAGACCAACAGATTTTGTAGATATTTTACCTGTTCTTCAAGGACTCTTTCCAAAGGTACTTTTGAATTGCTGCAAGTGATTTTTGATGAGGCACATGTTATTCCAGTAAGTTTAGAACATATTATAGTCAATAGAACAATCAGACCTGATTTCACTAGATGATGCAGAGAGGTGTTTTAGAGGATTTAAGTACACTGAATCTGCATTTGATGCCTGCAAAGTAGCATCCTATCAATATTGGTGATAAGAAGTCATGATAATTTTCTTATAACTTACGGAAACTCCATATGAGATCACTATTGTTGTGATATCATTTGGAAGAGACATTTATGAATAACAAGAAGTGGTTTGATAATATAAAACCTCAAATGTTTTCCTTTTCAAGGATGGGCTTTGAGACATTTCTTTCTCAGTACTGTCAACACAACGCTCAATCTTCAATGCTATATTTCCCTGTACTTCCATTTTTTGCACCGACTCTTCCAAGGAATTAATTTCTCTCTGACTTACAGAATTTGATAGAACTTTGTTTGCCTCTGTAATCCTACATTGAAGATATACATCAGTTAAAGATTAGTAAACTATTTTCAGATAGGAAGGCAACCATTGAAGAAGACTTATCTATATATGGACATCATACCTTGAAGTTTAAATGCTAGAGAGATCAGGTGTCCTCTTGCCAGCTTTTATGAAGCAAAGTTTATTCCTTTCAGCCAAAATGGTCTTCAAGTTCTGCAAATACTCCATGCTCGAAAGCACAAGTTTTAGAATTCACACTTGTCTGGGCACCACATTCAGTTGTCTTACCAGTTAGGCTGGAAAGATTCAAGAAATTCTCTGAGTGTTGCAAAACTTGAATCAACAATATAATATTTCCCTAGAAGGTCTTATAAGAAGATTACAAGCCTGATTATATGTCTGAGAGAACTTACTATAGGAGCATTGTCATATAGAGATTAGAGACTAAGCAGTCATGTTCAACTCAGAAGATTAACATCCAAAAAATCAAAACAATCTATGGTAACAAGACTTCTGAAAGAAATTTACCTGTTGAATATAGTAGGAGTGACTGAAGTATAATTAGCACGTCCCAAAAAACAGGGTAACGTTTTGAGAACTCATTATCTAAAATCAACTAAGTGAGGAAACCTGTATTGAACATAGATTCTTTCCAAAAAAATGATGATGCATAAAAATCTATAAAAAAAATGCCAATATGCATATATATATATTGCATTGTCTTAAGTTCCACCCTTAATTAGTTCCTACATCTGACTTCATCAATTTTATATTTAGGATCCTTATCTGCTTATCCAAACAATTGGCAGTTTTTTTTCACTATTTAAGATCAATAACACAAGGTTGGCCTCGATATACAATAATAATCGTATAAGCCTGCCAAATGTCAACTTTAAAATAGACATTGTCACAAAGGTTCTTAAACATTTATGCAAGAATTGATATTTCTTTCTACAGTGACTGAAATACAATCAACAAAAGAGTTAAAGCCTACTCTGCCAGTAATTATTATTTTGGCTATAACCTTACATGTCTTACCTCACATGGATGGGACAAACAAAGGGAACTTTTAAATCTCTACATCACTTAAAAAAATCCTATGTAAAGCAATTGATATTTCAGTTGTTGAATGACCAAACAACCCAACTCAAAGCTCAAAATGATGTAAATCTGATATAAAGAACTTCAACACAAAGTCAAACAACAAAGCTCAAGTACAAAAACTTAAAATTTAAACAAATGATCGATGACATAATTATCGATCTCATATAATCTTGAAATTTTGTAAGCATGTAGAATATAAGAAGAGCATCTAATCTAACCGTGGATTTGTTAAAATTCACATCCAGCTAAAAAATATTGAGTATGATGGTCTTTAACATTCTTTTCACTTCCTAGCAAAACAAATTCACCTTTTTTTACTTTGTCATGTGGCTGTAAATTCTCAATCAGCTTGCTCCCAATTGGTACGTTATCAGAATTTAAGCCCTCCCTGTTGAAGATTGTGAGGGGCATTGTCATTTGAGCTTCAATATGGGAACTTTTTGTTTTACAGTTCTTACATGATCTAATCTTGAGGGACAAATGTTTAACTTAATGCCAAGTGTAGAAGCTTTATCTGAAAGTGAAACTACTAGGTAGTGTCCTTTCACCAGCTTCTTAATGTTTAACTTAATGACAAATGTTTAACTTAATGCCAAATGTTTAATTTGAGCCCTCCCCAGCTTCTTTTCCTTTCACCAGTGTCCTTGTATCAACTACCCCACATCAAGTAAACAAAACATGTGCACTAAACTGAACCTCAAAGTTAACATGCTGTGTCAAAGATTATATCATCACAGATTATGTAGTAAATTTTGTGATATTTCTTTATTTTCACTTGAAGCCATCTAAGCAGATAAGTATTTAACTTCATGATTATCAGTTTCTCATTACCTTAGATCATTTCAAAAAGAAATTTTGTAAAGTGTCTGAATACTCTTACCTGTCCAATGGGGCCAAAGAAAGCTTGGAAGATGAACTCTGGTTCTTTTTGAACCCCTTGGTGTCATACCGCATTTGCCTTGAGATATCTGTGATGGGATTGTCTTCCATATCTAAATCATGTTCAGCTGACTCAGCTGGTTCAGTCATCCATAAATCTGATTGGTTCATTGCCACCTGTCTTATTCCTTTCAGCATCATTGCTGTCTGATGCAGTGATGTGCATCGCAGGTGAATTCTTGCATGCTGAGTCTTCATGATGAGATCCCATACTAGACATCATTTTGTCAGCATCAGTTTCCTCTCTGCCTGAAGTGGTTTTTTCTTCTGTGCCCAATGAACAAGTTCATGTCTGTACTTTTAAAAATCTGAAACACTGTGTTGATTCATGTACAGGTTTGACAGGTAAATCATCTTTGAACAGATGAGAAGATGGTTCTGTGAACATTGAATTCTGAGATGAGCAACTTTGTTGATCAGTTTCTTCTGCACTCATCATTATTGTTTTGGGGAAATAGTGAATGTACTTTATTTTCACACTTGGAGGTAAATGTGATTAAGACTTCAAAACAAATTTTCCTAATGAGGATGACGAAGATGAGAGAACCAAAAAAAAACTTATTAAGCTAAAAGAATCTTACCTTTCCATCAGTTAGCTCATGTGAAAAGCTATTTATATACTGCTGAAGCAACGCAACTGTGAAAGCTTTTGCAGAAATTACATTCAGACTCTTAGAAGGATATCTACTTGTAATTACATTGAAAGGTACCATCGGTTCCCAAAAGACCTTCTCAAAAAGAAAAAAATGGAGGAGTTGGTGGTGGCAAGAACTCCATATCCATGCTGCTCATGTCTGAATCATGATACATCTTGGGCAGTGAAACTGCAGGTGTTGTTTTCACATCTACCTCCTGTGCATTCTGAAGCTTTGGGAATACACCTGTTCTTCCATTGTCTTCAACATAACTATCTGGTGGTTTTGCAACTCCCCCTCTTGGTGCAGCTAACGATATTTAATAAGACAATTTTCAAGTAGACCAAAATGTAAGAGATAGGGAAATTTTAACAAGTTTGAAAAAGATGAATGGACAATAAAAGACATACCTTTCTCCATTGGAGAATTCTGCTGTGGCAACGATTTACTGTATTTAGGTTTTTCTCTAGAGGCCTTATAGGTACCACTATCATGCCTCTTATCATTCTCTTTTTGTGGCCTTCCCTTCACACATCCAAACATACAAAGACACAGCACCAATGCAAAAAGTATTGAAGCTCCTATAATAGCAATTCAAGTTACCCTCTTGGTTGTGAACACTTCAGAGATTGGACAAACGTTTTACACAGTAGCAATGTAGATTGAATAAATATCTTATACAGTAACAATGTAGATTGAACACAGAACCAATGCAAAAAGTATTCAATGCATAGCTCAGATGGCAAATAAACCACTCAAGCTTCTAGATTCCTTCAGAGATTGAACTAACATTTTACACAGTAGCGGTGTAGACTGAATAAGGTCCATGCCCTGTTATTTCAAGTTTAAGGAGTTTCCTTCTAAACCTGCACATTAATAAATAATTTTTATTTTATTTTAAAGTTGATCGGCACTGATTTATTTATGACCTATATGCTCACCAAATTTGCGGGAAATGGGAATAGAATAATGTCATAGATGATGGAGAAAAAATAATTAGGCGAATAAATAGGTAATTTGAATACTTCAATAAATAAAAGAGCCAGCACAGAAGTTTAGAAATTATTAGAAAATATGGCTGCCAAACAAGCCAATTTTGAAATAGATTCCAAGAGCCGGTCATCAAAATAGCACAAAATATCTCAGCTAATGACAAAAATATGTAAACAATGAACCAATAACATTCAAGAGAGGGGTTTAATTCAAGTCCTGTAAAGAAGAAAAAAAAGATAAGCGTAGAGTGATTCCAACTTAAGAAAAAGAATTTACAATTGCACTAACTTTGAACTATTCTAAGTCATAAGTAAATCTAATCTAATGGTACAAAAAACAATGAGCCAGTGGGAGTTTGGCCTTTGCTAGTCCACCAAAAATAAAAAAAATACAAGAATGTACTATAAGAGTGGGGTGTCGTCACAATCAGTAAGATCCCCCAAAAACTCATTCAAAAATTGATCCAGATCATCGGAGCAGAAATCTTCATCATCAAAATTAGTATTGAACAAAGCATGCCCAAATTCTGATTCTGAAACAGGATCAGATATAGTAACCATCGGTGGAAGAGTCTGCTCAGATGCAGTAGCAGCAGCAGGGGAAGCAATGGCATCAATGTGAATGACAGAATGCTGGTTAGAAATGGGAATAATCAGGGGCAGAAGAGTGGCATCAGTGGTAGTAGCATGCTCGGCAGCCCGCTGCTTCTTTCTTGGACAATCTTGTTGGGCGAGGGGCTGTGGCTGAACTTTCCTCTTCCTAGAAGTGGTCTTGGCTTGATCATTTCTACGTAGCCGGCACAAAACAGAGGAGGCAACAACAGCCTGATCAGAAGAAGGCAACAGCAGTGGGGAACCCTCAACATCAAGGGTGAACTCGTGCATGATCCAACAGCCATTTTGTGGCGACTGAGAGTTCTCATAGTGAAACCAGCGCTTTATTCCAATAGGTAGGCTGCTGTGGGCGTCGTATATAACCTTAGAGCCCTCATTACTCCAAGTTCCTCCGGAGCTGATTGTGCGACAAATGCGGCTGCCACGGCTACCCTTGGCCTTACCCTTACCCTTAAAACTCAAAGTGGTAAAGAAATAGAGGTCCTCATCTTGTCGCAAAAAGGAACCGCCAAAAAGATCCCAAATCTGATCAGGCTGATGGGCTCTGTAGAGATCAAAATCAGAGATAAAACCACAGTAGAGATCCAATGACTGTCCATTAACCTTGTTGTAGAGGAAGTAAGACAGCAACTCATGGTCACTGGGGTCAAATTTGAAACCAACTATATTTGACCGAGGACTAGGACTGAAACCCATCTTTGTCCTTCAGAAAACATATATAAGAACATATACAATCACTATCAGTCAAAATGTTTCAACATACAGGTATATATAAATCATGTCATGCAGTAGTTGCCCATCACATCTTTGAGTCATGTTTGAGCTCTATATATAAGCGAATGTCCGATCACACATAATTAGGAAGAGATACGAAAGGACAATCAATGACATGAGGGCTTCAATTCTTTCAATCCATTATAACTAAAAGTGCTACACTTTAGCTGACTTATACATATAGCCTATACACTTTTACCTGTTAAACAATTTGACATTTTAGTTTATTTAATCTGGTCTGACTGTAATCACAGAGCTAACAAGAATTCTACTTTTACTATCAATTTAACCCTTTAATATAATGTGGTGCATACTCAATAAATTAGAAGCTAGGGGCTTTGTGATGCAATGAGGTCCTTAATTACCATCTTAATTAACTTACTAAAAAGTTAGTTTGCCACAGCTAACAAAACCTATAATAGAACTAATAAAAAAAAAAAAATTTGAAAACGTATGTGCAGCGAGATCAACTACCACATGTCTATTTTATCTTATCATCCTCGAAATAAAAAATATATATATATTTGGCCCTGCCCGCTTTTCTTTTTCTTTTCTTTTTTTTTCTAAAGAAATAGGACTAGCCTTGGAGCCATGCATGCTTTCGTATTCCCTTTTCCATTTTAGGACAAGAGAGTTAATTGTCATTTAACAATGGCTGCTCTTTCCTAAACTTAACAGATTAAGATTATGTGCTGCTTGTACTTTTCTATGTTAGGGTTAGGGTTTGGTGTACGGAAACTGAAACAGTAACACAAACACGGGTATGGGTTAGTATTAGGGTTAGGGTTAGGGTTAGGGTTAGGGTTAGGATTACCGGAAAAGAAAGAATTGGAGTTGCTTCTTCCACAGAGAGAGCGAGCGAGCGAGCGAGCGTGCGTGCGTTCGAGATGAACACACTTCAGATTCAAAAGCAAAATCTTTCACTTCTTTCTCTTTCTCTCTTTCTCCCTAAATTCAAAACGCTGTGTGTATTCTGTCTGTGTTTCTTTGTTTCAGAGTGTCTGTCAGAACTGAGAACAGAGAGAGAAACTGCTGAACCTGGTCCTATTTATTTGACACCACACCGCCTATTTTCCAACGGTCACTTCTCTTTTTTTTTTTTTCTTTTTTTTTTCTTTTTTCAAATTCCCCAACCCAATCGGATTCCAACTAGGCAACTAGCCCATTCTTTTTTATGGGCCAGGCCATCCGGCCCACCTATCATTTATTTTCAAAATTTACTCACTTTATTTGCTTTTTTATTTTAATAAAATACACAAATATTCAATACAAAGTATATCGCCTCACACACACATATATACTAATAATTTAACATATTTTCATACCAATAATAATATTATTAATAATTAGGCCCCAAATATAATCCAATAAATAAATAAAAAATTATGCTACAATATTTTTGCAATAAATCTTAAGTGACATGTTGTTTTTTGTTTTTTATTTTTACATTACTATTTACTAATACTCCAAATTTACTTGGATGGAATATGTGATAATTGATATTATCAAACTTTTTCTTTTAGCTATACTAAATGTTGGACTACATTAAAAGGGAGTTAATACTGACTAGAGGTACCATTTCGACTAGAGGTCGGTTGGTAATTGATATTAGATATTGACGTAACTAATAAAATTATAATAAAAAATGCCACATCAGCATCTAATTTAAATTTTTTAATTTATCAATTTTAACAAAAGGAAAAAAAAAAGAAAAAAAATTAAAGACTAAAAAACACATGAATTTAGATCTGGTCATAGCATTAACATTAACACAAACCCAAAAATATCAAACACAAGAACACACACCCAAATTTTCTAGCATTTTCCAATTTGAGCTATCTGGCTTGCTTGGCTAAAATTGATAGGAATGTGACCTAAACAATTCTAGCTTTTGAGTCCCTTGAAAGTAGGGGTGTGCATGGATCGGGTTATGGGAATTTTTTGACCCAACCCACCATGGTGGGTCAAAAAAAATTTAACCCATTTCAACCCATCACATAAGTCCAACCCAACCCAACCCACATGGGTCGGGTTGAACCCATGGGTTGGACAAATTTTTTATTATTATTATTATTAAATTGAGTAAAAAAAAATATAAATATAAATATATTAAAAAACCCAAAAATTAGTATCAATGTAACTCCTTAAAGGCAAATAACACTAATGACTAAACAACAATAGTAATTTACTAGGGTTTGTGTGAACTAATTGGCTTTTATATAGGATAGGAAAAGCTAGTTATTTTAAAAAATTTATTAATTATATAATATATATTAAATATACGGGTGGGTCAGGTTGGGTTTGGCGGGTTTGAAATTTTATGACCCAAACCTAATCCGACCCGCTATAAAAAAATTTTTTGTAACCCAACCCAACCCACCAAACCCTAAAAACCGACCCAACCTGACAGATTATGTTGGATCGGGTCAATTTTGACGTGTTGACGGGTTGGCTGCACACCCCTACTTGAAAGGTTTATGTGAGCTAATTTGCATGCTCCATTAAGCTAGTGGATGTGACTTGTGAGTTTAAGCATTAGCATTAGGCATATGAGCCAAGTTTTAATATTCAATTTTTCTTTTTGGGTTCTGCACTAAATGGTCAGACTCTAATTCATACACAGGCAGGTACAACTTATAGTTAAATACCCATTGCTCCATTGATAATGTATTGGCCCTTGTCATTGATAAGGTAAATACTCTCGGGCATTGAGTCATTTCAAAGTCTTTTTTATTTTTTGTACTTGACCTTCTTCAAGTCTTTTCATTTTTTGTACAACTTATAGATTCTTTATCATTTTTCTATTTCATTTAAATATTATTTTTTCATTCATTTTTTAACATACATATCCACGTACCCTCATCCCTGCTCCTTTATTTGCTAATTTTTTATTATGTTTTATTTTTTTACTAATAAACAGTAACACATCACATTTGGAAAATAACTGTTCATTAGAAGAAAAAAAAACTTTTTGAGTTTTAAAAAAACGATTGGAGCTCGTTTTCCTCTTTTTTTCTAGTTTCATTCTCACGTCCACGTTTAACAGGAAAAAAAAAAAAATGGTAATTGAAACCGTCAAACACCGAAAAAAGCAACTAAAAGTAAAATCACAGTTTTTCGGTAACAAACACTATTATAAGGAAAAATGGCCCGGTGGTTGTTGGGTCCAGACTTTTGGACATCAAGAACGTCAAAACTGGGTCATCCTTTTTAATATCCAGCCGCCTTGTTGGAAAAGTCTAGACCACAAAATGTTTTATAATTTCTTGCTACAATGATAACGTTGCAGAGTATAATTTTTTTAGTAAAGAAAAAATGGGTGAGATTACGTATAAGTGATATTTTAACCACTCAAATCAGAATTGTAGTAAAAAAAATTGTAAAAATAATTGGTGGTGTTAGTCGCAGCAAGTTCCACATCATACCTCCAACTTCAACGCACCAAATCTCGAGAGTTTGAAAACTTAACAACCAACACCATATAAATTTCCCACACCACACTCATCACTCACACCAACAACCAACTAAAGAATTCACCTCCTACTCCTACTCCTAGGCCCTAGCTACTACAACTTTGAAGCTCAGCTCAATTCCTCAGCAACAATGCAGGTCAAGATCTCACACACCGCCTTAGTATCTCCCACCACACCACCATTCCACGAAGACCACACCCTCCCTCTTTCCCATCTCGACACCGACCCCAACCTCCACGTCACCTTCCGTTACCTCCGCACCTACCTTAACACCGCCACCTCCGCCGCCGCAGCCGCCGTTAACGACCCTTTCCAAGTCATTTCCGCCGCACTCTCCGCCGCTCTCGTCCACTACTACCCTCTCGCCGCCACTCTCCGCCAAAACCACCTCTTTTGCAGTATTAATAACCTAACCGTGCCGCTCATCCACGCCGCCGTGGATGATACCACCCTCGACTCTCTCAACTACCTCGACGACAACCCGGATACCCACTTTCTCGAGCAGTTGGTGCCCGACCCGGATCAGGAAGAGAGGCTTGTAAACCCGTGCGTGCTACAGGTCACGGTGTTCAAGTGTGGTGGGTTTACTCTCGGGGCCGCAATACACCACTCGCTGTGTGATGGACTCGGCGCGACTCAGTTCTTCAACGTTATGGCTGAGTTGGCTCGTGGGGCGACTCG
Organism: Notholithocarpus densiflorus; assembly: GCA_030021035.2. Classification (NCBI taxonomy): domain Eukaryota; kingdom Viridiplantae; phylum Streptophyta; class Magnoliopsida; order Fagales; family Fagaceae; genus Notholithocarpus; species Notholithocarpus densiflorus. Next base: position 4,161,729 of record JARYZH020000030.1, read on the forward strand.
GGTTTCGATTGAACCGGTGTGGGATCGGACGAGTCTGTTGGGACCCAGAGACCCGCCAAGAGTTGAGGCACCGATTCATGAGTTCTTGAGTTTGGAGAAGGGATTTTCATCGTACAGTGAGGAGACTGGTCCGGTTTTGAGTGAGTGCTTTAATGTGAGTGATGAGTGCTTGGAAAAGTTCAAGACCGCGCTGTTTGAACGGTGTGGATTGAAATTCACCACTTTTGAAGCTTTGGGTGCTTTCATATGGCGAGCCAAGTAAGTCCCCTCTATATTTCCTTTTTGTGTTTGCCTCCTAAAAGTTTTTTTGTATTCTTTATTATCAGCTAAATTGTCAAATCTGTTAGTAAATGACACCACTTAAATTAAAATATTCATAAAATTTTTCATTTGACAGATTTTGTCATTTGATAAGTTTTATTTTTATAGAAAAATATATATTCATAAAAGGGGTGACTCATTTTTACAATGTTACTACGTGAGAAATGAAATTGAAATTGACAAAAATTTAGCCTTATGCACTAATTTGACAATTGAAATAAAGTTATTGAATTAATTGAATTTTAACCTATTTATTATGTTGATGTATTATAAAAAAATAAAATTTGAAGTTGGCATTAAGTACATGTTTCAATTTGTAGGTATGGTACATGCATACCAAACTAAAACCTATCACATGGTTTTTTTTTACTAATGCAACGAAAATAATGTTATCTTTTTCACGTACAATTAAATTCAACCATGTGTTTTTATTGATCAATAGATTCAATACAATTACATAATTGAACTAATTAAGGAACCTAATAGCTCATAAGGAATCATAGATAAATTTTTTACCCCAATTACAAGTACTAACTTATAATTATTGTCATTTTAGGCAATAGCTTCGACATTGAATTTATATTCTTAAGGAATACTTATTGAAAACCGAGTCTTTTATTTTTTTTATGATTAAGAAAGTTTGGAAATTATGCCTTATGAGTTGCCTCCTGGACATTTTGTTTGTCATTTACGAAATAGGGTTAAAGCCTCAAAAATTCCAGGCGAAGAGAAGGTGAAGTTTGCTTATGCAATCAATATGAGAAAACAGGTAAAGCCACCACTACCTGCCGGTTACTGGGGTAATGGCTGTGTTCCAATGTACGCGCAGCTTAGCGCCAAAGAGTTGGTAGAGAAACCTATTTGGGAAACAGCACAGCTGATCAACAAGAGCAAAAGCAGAGCCACTGATGAATACGTTCGCTCATTTATTGACTTCCAGCATCTGCATTATGGAGATGGGATCACAGCAGGAAAAGGAGTGAGTGGATTCACAGATTGGAGGCACTTAGGCCACTCAACTGTTGATTTTGGTTGGGGTGGTCCTGTAACAGTTTTGCCACTCTCAAGAAACCTTCTTGGAAGTGTTGAGCCTTGCTTTTTCTTACCTTATTCTTCGGTGAGTGCTGGAAGGAAGGATGGTTTCAAGGTGTTGGTGAATTTGCGAGAGAGTGCCATGCCTGCTTTCAAGGAAGAGATGAAGGAGTTTGGCAACCACGAGTTTGGGCTGTCTAGATATTAAATAACAAGTTCACATCATGATTTTAGTACTGTAGTATGTATTTTGGTTGACAGGGGTACCACAATCAGACAAGAGAGTTGTTCACGGAGCAATAAGTCTTTATTTGTAATTGGAATTGGGTTTGGCTTTCGTCCGATTCTCCTTGGCACATGACATGATACAGGCACATGTGTCCTAAATTGGCTACAGGTCAATTTTGTATTTCTTCTAATACATAAAAGCATTGATAAAGTGACAAGCTCTCAATTATAAACAATAAAATGATATTAGAGACAGATTCATGTGAAAATCAATCTTATTTTGATACTTGACAGTTGTGAAAAATACTGAATATTGTGTCTTTAATGTTACTAGGTGGTAGTTTTTTTCCCCTATATTAAAAAGTTATATAGGGTGCGTTTGAATACCGCTTATTTTGCTGAAAACTGAAAACAATAAAAAAATAATTTTCCAAATTACTGTTCACACAAAAAAACACTGTTCATTTGCATATTTGCACTGTTCATGTCCCATAAACAGTGCAATAGGCGCTGGTCAAAAAAAAAAAAGCCAAAAATGCCAGACGTGGACGCGCTGGCTGTGATCCAAATGGGTACTTAGAATCAATTAGCATTCTTTAATAAGTTGGTTTCTTAGACTTAATCCGGCGACTGGCCCTACTCCGAGTGATATCCAAAGTATGGTTTGCTTAGCCAATTTAGCAAGATCTTATTCAACAACCTCACCCATAGATTGAAGTTGATTTCACTCCTTTTGGCTTTTGGATGGCCAACGAAAGTTATCGGTTGTGGACCTTGAGTTGGAAGATTAAGCAAAGGCAATACAAGGCAGGGTACTGCCATCCCTCCTAGCTTAAGATGCCAATTTAGAGGTTTTGAGAAAATATTTCCCAGTTGCATTGGTTAATAGATTTCCATCAGTTGGAGGTGTTGATTCATCCTGCCTCTCTCTTATAGCTAGCCATTTTGGGTCTAAGCAGAGTAAAAAAGATTTACAATTTTGTGCCAAAAGAGATAATAAATTTTAATTGATAGGATGTTGTCAAAAGCCTTATGGTTTGGTGACAATGTCCGGCTTCCTTTCCTCTATGGGAAAACCTATATTTGAATTCTCTCCCCCTCCTACTAAAAAATATTATTGAAAAGATGTTATTTATCTTCTTTTTTTTTTCTTTTTTTTTTTGATATATAGTAACTAAGGTGGTGTTTGCTAAAAATGAAAGAAGCAAGGATGACAAAGGGAGGAAAAAAAAATAGAAGGATGATAGTTTTCCAATATTTGTTAAAATAGTTGGAAGTTTTCCATTTGTAAGGTTGAATTTATTCAATCATTTTGTTGGCTTTATTTCGTGCCAAATTTGCTTGTAATTCAGCATTTAGAAACCCTGTATTTAGGTGGGAATCATGTAAGGGTAGTGTGTGAGAGAGTGTGAAGAAAAGCTCAAGAGTGTGCACTTAAGAAGGGCCTCACGACTGGATCTTGTGACTGGCGAATCGCCAAAGGTGGCACACGTGTGAAACATGCAGGGGAGCTAAAGGATCACGCCAGCTGTTGCACTACATGATAAAACCTCTAGTTTGGCCATGCAGTTAGCTCGCGACTCGTTCCAGTCGCGAGCTCAAGTCACTAGAACACCCTGTTTAATTGTAACTGACTCTTCGCATTTCATACACACCCTACTATAAATACTCTTATACCCACAAAATGTAGAGAGCTTCCAGAGAGAATTTTGAGAGAGAAACCCTAAAGAAAAACAAGATTGACTCATCCACAATCTTCATCCTTTGATTCTCCAAATTCCTCTACTCTCACCCTCTTCATTGTTACATCCTTGAGAGGTACATTAGCCAAATCTTTATCTCATCATATCCATATCTGTGAGGGGGCATTTTGGTACTTGGGAAGCAGTTTGGAAGGGACCAATTCATTTTGGTTGATGCAATGGGCGATTGTAGGATCCGGTAAGCTAGAGAAGACAAGGTTCAGTGTAACCTTGTTGGAGCAAGATGCTTAGAGGGCTTAGGTACACTGGGTAGATTAGGCTTGGAGAGTCTTCTGCTATTCATGTATCCCAACTTTATTCTCTAGTGGATTATTGACCGCTTGGAGGGCGGCGGAGAGGTTTTTCACCGAGGATTTCGGTTTCCTCTTCGATAACACATCACTGTGTTGTCCTTGTGTTTGCATCTCTCTTCCCTTAATCTTTGCCTTTTAATTACTGCTGTAGTTGTGATTAATTTCGATTTAGATTGTTTTACCAATTCTGATTTAGCTTATTTTCATATTCCGCATATACATTGTTTGATTATAAGCTTGTATTGGTAATTTGTAAATTAGAAGTCTAAACGTTCATAGGTGTTTACACACTATTTGAACATTCAAGAAGTAAAAAAGAGAAGATGTCAAAGGAAGAATAAAAAATCAAAGGACATGGTTTTTTGTTAGAGCATCCACGTCAATGGTGTTGAAAATTTAGCTTTTAGCATTCTAAAAAAGTTATTTTATCTATTTTAATTCACTATTTCATAACTCACCCTACATCAATGTTTTTATTTTTCACAACATAGCTAAATACTATTCATTTATTTATTATTCTCTCTCTTCAACCCACGACCTCTCTTCGTCTCTGTCTCTCTATTTTCTTCTTCACCCTCTCTTCAACCCATAACCACCAAACTCACAACCCAAAATCAACCACCACCACCACAACCACCAAACTCATATCCATATCAAACACAAACTCATATGAATATACATAGCCAAAATCCGATCAAGCACAACCCATAGCCAAAGCCCAAAACCCGATTTGATCAAACACAGCCAAAACCAAACCCACATCTAGATCAAACAAAACCTACAACCTAATATCAACCCAAAATCCCAATCTCAACTCACAACCAAAATCAACCACCACCACCACCACCATCACAACCACCAAACCCATATGAACACACATAAAAAAGAGAACCTAAATACAACTAATACATACCCACCACATTGCTAACCCATTGTCATCGTCACCACCACTGATGTCGCCCATGAACCACCGCACACCCACCTCTTTATTTGTCTGAGAGAGAGAGAGAGAGAGAGAGAGAGAGAGAGAGAGAATAGTGAATTGAGAAAGACAAAAAAAGAGAAAAAATTTGAGTATTTTAATTGAAGGAAGAGAAGGCTTGGAAGAGATGGGAGAAAGGGTAGGGGGGGTGAGGAAGAAAGAAAATAGAAAAGAGAGAGAGAGAAGAAAGAAAGAAAAGGGAGAGAGAGAGAGAGAGAGAGAGAGAGTAAAAAATTATTATTTGTTATAGCATTTGAGTTACAGAAGACTACTATAAATGGCAGTTTACTGTAGCACATTTGCAAAAAAATTTAGAAAAAGAACCATCAATGCAATATATTTTTTGTGGAATGGTTTGTTAAAAATAGTAATATAGCAATTTGAAAGCATCACCGTGAATGTTCTTATTTGATATAAATGGAAATTAAAAGGAAAATAAAAGGATGGTGGATGCCAATTTCCATATGGACCTACAAAAATTCATTTGTTGACCAAAATTCATATGCTGAGAAATAGGTGGAAATTTGGAGGGAAAAAAAGAGTGGAGAGCAGGTATAAAGAACTTGTAAAAATATTATTTTAACCTTTACACATTTATTTGTTTGGCCTTTTTTTTTTTTTTTCTTATTGTTTTTAAAGTCGTTTTGGCTAGTTAACAAGACAATGAAATGGGAAGGGAAGATTGAAAAAAAAAAAAAAAAAAAAAAGGAGCAAAAGATGATGGTTAATGGAAATTAAGAGGAAAAGAAAATAAGGTCAGTGGCTTATTCCCATCTAAACTACCCAAAATTCATCAATTAAACGATAGGGTAGAAAATTGAAGAGAAAATTAGTGTGAGCATAAAGGTTACTATTTAACCTTAACTTTTATTATTATTATTTCAAATTCTTTTTGTCCTTTAACAAGATAAAATTTGTAAAAAAGAAAATGTTGAGCGCATGATTGAGAGGATCTCAACATTCTTGGAACAAGAGATCCTTCTCATTCACTAAAAAAATGACTAAATTGTATATTACATCTTTAAATTTTGTATATGTTTGTATTTATTTTGATTTTGCACCCTCTATAATTGGGGTTGTTTTGATTAATTTTGAACTTAACAAACAACTAGGCCTGATACATTAACAAAAGTGAATAAATCTAAATGATACTAAATGCTCATCAAAATTTGAAATTTTAGAGTACAGGACTAAAATAACCCAAAATTTAGTGTGTAATTTGCAATTTAGGTAAAATTTAATAAATAAAAGAGACCCCTATCTCTTTTTGTTTTCGAGACTTCTCTCTTTTTCTTGTTTTCTAAAATCTCTCCTTTAACTTATTTTATTTCAATGTAATTATTTTTCTCTTTATTATATTATTAGTAACGAGAAAGGACAAAATAGGGAACAAGAACTTAGAAGATTCGAATGAAATCTATCCTCTTATCCTCAACCTAACAAAGCAATAGGAAACCATGTCAAGCTGTGAAGGCTAGGAAACTCATCGACCATAACACACACTGCACTCATAAACACTTGCCCATGGCGTCGGTACTAGGATCTTCCTCAACTGCAATCTTGGCTTCCAGGCCCCTCTCTTCTCAGTCCTCCAAGCCTTCCATTTCCTCTCTCACTTTATCTCCAGGTACATTACTAACTAAACAAACTAAACCCCACTTCATTTTTCTGGGTCAGAACCATAATTTTGGGCTTACTTTCTCATATTGAGTACATATGTGACAGACCCAGTTCGTTTATGGTGCTTCTTTGTCCAAAAACTTTAAATTTATTGATTTTTAGTCTTTAGCAATGATGATAAGAAATGGATTTTAGCTTTTTTAGTGGATTGATATTGATGTTGACAATTGTGGGTTTTCAGGGCGGAGTAGTGGGAGGAAGTTTTATGGAGGAATTGGGATTCATGGTAAGAGGGGGAGGTCTCAGTTCCATGTTGCAGTTACCAATGTTGCAACTGACATCAACTCTGTTGACCAGGTACTTGTCTAATGTTGTTGATTTATCCTATTGTTTAGATCATATTTGGTTTTTGTTGCTATCTTTTCTATTCAAACACATGCTATAGATAAATTGGTTGCTCAAAAATTTCAAGTTACCATGAATATTTCTTGTGCTGTTTGAATAAGATTTGAGGTCCTTTTGTGCAGTCAGGCTGTTTGTCAAAATAATCTTATGGTTAATGAGTATTTCTTATAACTTTATATGTAAAAAAGAACAAAAAGAAAATTATATCTGTGGATGATAACATTTCTTGGAAGTGAATGTTTATAGCAGAATTTTAACGAATAGGTTTTGAATTTTATGCTAATAAGGATTGTGAACTTGATGATTTCCAGCCCCAGAAGCTTGCTGCAAAGGAAAGCCAGAGGCCGGTGTATCCATTTCCTGCTATTGTTGGACAGGATGAAATGAAACTATGCCTTCTGCTAAATGTGATTGATCCCAAGATTGGAGGTGTCATGATCATGGGGGATAGGGGAACAGGGAAATCCACAACTGTTAGGTCCTTAGTTGATTTGCTTCCTGAAATCAAGGTAGTAGCTGGTGACCCATTTAATTCAGATCCAGAAGATCCAGAGTCCATGGGCGTGGAAGTCAGAGAAAACATTATGAAAGGAGAGAACCTATCTGTTGTCATGACCAAAATCAACATGGTTGATTTGCCATTGGGTGCTACAGAAGATAGGGTCTGTGGGACAATTGACATTGAGAAAGCCCTCACTGAGGGTGTCAAGGCATTTGAGCCTGGTCTTCTAGCTAAAGCTAATAGAGGAATTCTTTATGTAGATGAAGTAAATCTTTTGGATGATCACTTGGTGGACGTTTTATTGGATTCAGCTGCCTCAGGTTGGAATACAGTGGAAAGAGAGGGTATTTCAATTTCACATCCTGCTCGGTTTATTCTCATTGGCTCAGGTAATCCGGAAGAAGGGGAGCTAAGGCCACAGCTTCTTGATCGGTTTGGAATGCATGCACAAGTGGGGACTGTCAGGGATGCAGAGCTGAGAGTCAAGATTGTGGAGGAGAGAGCTCGTTTTGACAAAAATCCCAAGGAATTCAGGGATTCTTATAAGCCCGAGCAAGAAAAGCTCCAACAACAAATTGGCTCAGCTAGAAGTTCACTTTCTTCTGTTCAGATTGATCGTGATCTTCAGGTGAAAATATCCAAGGTTTGTGCAGAGTTGAATGTTGATGGGTTGAGAGGAGACATTGTGACAAATAGAGCTGCAAAAGCTCTAGCTGCTCTAAAGGGAAGAGATAACGTAACCACGGAGGATATTGCCACTGTAATTCCTAACTGCTTAAGACACCGCCTTCGAAAGGATCCCTTGGAGTCAATCGACTCAGGTTTACTTGTCATTGAAAAATTTTACGAGGTGTTTAGCTGAGGTAGGTATTTGTAATTTTTCTTGAATAGATTGATGTTTTATTTGATATTTTGTGGGCATTTCCATTTTCTTTCCCCCACAAGCAAAATTCAGAATTATTTCCATGGACATTTAAGTTTTACCCTAGTAGTATTGAGGAGCATGAAGTTAAAGAGTCCATATGTATACAGGTTCTGTCAATAGTTTTGCTGGAATCAATTCAATGACGCTTCAATTTTTTGTTTTCTTACAAAATAGCTTGTTTTTATATGTGCAAATCAACCACTAAACCCAGTCATGCTGAGATTTCTCTTCTGATATTATGGAGGTACAACTGCTAATAGGTCAGGAAACCTTAACAAGTGAGTCAGCTGAACAATGTTTCATCTATTTGCTAATAATGTGTAGGCAACATTCGTGGGTTTTTTTTTTTTTTTCTCCCAAATATCTGTCATGAAAGTACTAAAATAAAATATATATTTTTATTGATATTAGGAAAACAATGATCTAATTACCATTGATCATTTTGTGCAGTAGCCATCAACTTCAGCCATGATCTTGCTTGATATCCAATAGTCTGCTTACCTACTGAGATTTTTGGTCATAGATGATCTAATTAGTTTGCAAAAAAGCAGAACATCTAGCACACAATAACAACAGTACAAAGTATAAGGAAAAAGAAAGAAGAGCTGGAGAAAATGATAGTTATTTCATTTTCATATTTCAAATTCAATCCTTCACACGGAATGATGTGATAACTTAAACATCGCAGATTGTAAATAATTAGTAGTGTTAAACAAGAATCACATGATATAAGACCCATAAAAAATGCTTAGGATCTATGCTGTAGTAGTATTGCTGTTAGTAGCTCTATTCCAGAAATGTGGCCTCTGCTCTAGAAATGCTGGTGGCCGCTCGAAGACAAATGATGCTGCCTTAATCAAGATTCCAGCAGTTAGAGCCCATATCACATACTTCTCAGTCTCTGCTTCATAATCGAAGTAATGCAGTAGATACTTAACTCCCATCCATTCTCTCTCCTCTTCTCTCCTATTCTCATCCTATGGCAATAAAAGAAATGTCACCCAGGAATTTCTTTCAGATTAAATTTGTTGAAGAGAATAAAAAATAGGAGTGAGAATTGAAAGTACAGTAAGACCTTGAGAAACATTTCTATGGGAGCATCGAATATTGCCTCCACTTCAGCAGCATTTGGACTTGGACTAAATGCTTTCATATCAGAGAGTATGCCAAGCACAGGAACTACTGTCAAACCAATCTGTGCAAAGAAACCAGTTCTAGTCAAAAACAGGTCAAGTGTGTAAATTGTAGTTCTGCTGAGCAACTTTACACCATGGCCTACACCTACAGATACCCCTTTAGACCCCAAGGAGACTTGAGAACATTTCATTCCAAATTTGAACAAAGATAGGCAGAAAATACAAAACAAGCAATTATCTTAAACTAGTTGTCAACTTTGCTATGAACACAACTTGCCCTACAACTTGATGAGATAGCAAGTTCAGAGCAGTAGACAATCACTTTCCATTAACCCACCACTAACATCATTTTTATTTTCACCGCTCACATCCTTAAGTTGTGGTAAAGGTTATGTTCTGGATTTATTCAAAGCACAAATGATTTTAACATTCTATGATTTCGAACACTTTAATGGGGTTCAAAATAGATGAACATTAAAGATTGCATCTGAGGCTTGTCATTAGTCATTACTAGTGAATGGTTGATTACAATTCTAATACGAATGACTCAAGAACCAAGATCCAATTTCATTTTCACAACATCATGTCAAACCTCCCCACAGGATGCAAAAGGGCCATCATTACTATCAATAGTTGATGATTTATCATTAAATCATAAGTCTGAACATCAATATGTCTAGGAGTGCTGATATAGTTCAAGAGTCGAGACCCATTGTCACATCCAACAATTTGTTTTGAAATCTGCCGACATAACCCAAATCAATTTATATCATTTTTGTACCCATGATCATACTTATACTGAACCATGAAAAATATTGTCTCATCCCATACAAGATACATCTAATGAAAGTTTTAGAGTGAGTAATATAAGTTAGACTGACACACAAAGAGTGCACACCCCTCACAATATTGGACTCGCAATCAACCTAAATAAATCTAGCGACCAGCCAATTTCACAATATGCTGAAGTGGTTGATTGTGATTGTTTGTCATTTTCTGTCCACTACTTTTAACGTAAATTCACTGCTCACAGTCAACCATTTTAATAAGTTGTCAAAATTGGATGTGTCGTAAAAAACGAGCAATTAGAGACCTTAAATTGCAAAGCATAATGCCATTATAACATGTATTACCTTAGTGACAAACGGTTCAAGAACAGTGACAACATTGACAAGGGAAGGGTCCAAGCCGATCTCCTCCTTAGCCTCCCTTAATGCCGTCTGTACATCATCAGCATCAGCTTCCTCTCTTTTCCCACCGGGCAACGAAACCTCACCTGCAACCAAAACCCACACACAAACCCATTTCTTGTTTTCAGCCATGGAAGAAAACCCAACACAAATTCAAAACCACAAAGCATGGCTAGCGGATCTAGAACTGTACAGTACGTACCAGAGTGCGTAGAGAGAGTAGAAGCTCGCTTGGTGAGGATGACACGTAGATCTCCATAGGGATCTTGGAAGAGGCATACCAGAACTGCAGCTCTCTTATTGGATCCCAACGTTTGTTGTGTCGAGTTGGTACCATCGGGAACTGGAATTGGACTAGGTTTGTGAAGACGGTATTGTTGAGCTAAAGTTTCAAGCCTCTCTAACACTTTTCCGAGGCTGTTGGAATTGGAAGTTGAACCCATTATTGTTTTTGGGGCTTTTTCTTTGTTTTTTAAGTTCTTTGGCAATTCACAATTGACTTGTTATGCGAACCGTCCTCCTTATGCCTCAATGGCATTTATTTGTGCACGTGGGTTCTCAAAAAAGAAAAGAAAAGAAAATTGCGCATATGTGCAAACGTTTGCCACAAAATTGACTTTCTTTTTCCTTGAAGTTGAAACTTTATACAAATTTTGGTTGTGAGGAAATGCAGTTTCTGCGTTTCCTTAACTAACCCACCCTACCTAACTTTGAATTGGCAGAATTTTGTTAGGTCCCCAATGAGGGGGGACCGGGCCATGCGAGGGGTGCAAACTAGACTTTGAATTGAAGCAAAAAAAACCAAGATTTCATAAAAGAAGGAAAAAGCAATGTGGCGGATGAACAGGAAACTCCTAAGAACCCCAATGATAGAATGAGGGTTTTTAAGAACTCGCTCCCTAGTCATGCTCCGGTCTCAACATGCTGGGCCGAGAAAGTGTAGTCCTAACTTATACCAAACTTTAATTTGATTTTGAAAAAGAAAAGAAAAGTAGAGTCAAGGTTTGTAATGGCAGTGTAGCACAGGGATAGAAATAAAGGCCCTGTTTCGGAGATGAGTTCTAGCATTTTTTTTTTATATTTTAAAAAATATTACACACATTTTCATGTATTTTTTTACCTACACGTATATAAAAAACACCCCAAATAACATAACTCAAACTCCTTTCCCAAACACCTCCAAAGTGACAGAGATTGGCACTGGTTATTTCCAGCGCCTATTCATGACAACTGAATCCACTAATGTAATGATGAGCTTAGCGTGTGTGGACAAAGTAGTAACCAAAGGCCCTTAGGTCGCTCAAGCAATAAATCAAATGTCTCCTTCCAAGTCAGCCTGGTTTGAATGGCATGGGACGAGAGTAGTGTTTTATTAAAAATAAAAAAAACTACTGGGATGTCGTGGGCCTTGAGATCACCCAAGGTGTCCTTTCAACATTGAATTTTGACCATATGCTCGAGAAAATTAACTACACATATCGTACTCACCCGGTAAATAATCAGAGAAGATACAAGATTATTTATAGACCTATTGCCCTGTGCAATGTGATCTTCAAGATCATTGTCGAAGTGTTACCAAACAGACTGCAAGACATCCTTCCCTAGGACATCTCGGACACACAAATTACCCTTTTTTTTGGGACTGATCACACAAATTACCTTTGTACCATGTGGATTCATTATTGATAATGTTCTTGTAATGTATTCTATATGATTCTTAAAAACTAATGGCAATTATGGCCAAATGGCATGCCCCTAAACCTCGATATGAACAAAGCTTAAGATTAGATAGGTTTTTTTATTTATTTTTTATTTTTTAAGAAGAGATGTTTAAAATGGGTGTTTATGCATCCTAGATACACTTGATTATGATAAGCGTGAAAAGTGTGTTGTACTGAGTTCTTACTTGTTAAGACAAGCTGAGTAGGATAAAAAGATGTTTAGTGTATATGCTTTTAGGAGTGGCTCTAGATTAACTCACTTATTCTTTGCCATCATTGCTATGCTATCTAGCCAAATATGGAATATTGCAACCAATCTTTGCAAGATTTTGTAAATTTATAAGCCTCTAGCCAACGCAAGACTTTATTCAATTTCAGAAAGAACACCAAAGTAGAGACCAAAGAGTGAATATAGAATACACTATGACTCCCTAAGATCAAGAACCATAAGATACTTTGATCTTTCATCTGTTGTTGTGTAATCAAAGCAAGCCACTTTTGGTGCAATTAAAGATCGAGTTTGTGTTAGAAACTGAGAGAAAAATAGGACACCTAAAGTGGGCATGTCCCTCTATATATCTCACCAAGAGTAACATTTAGGAGTTATAGAGTGATGACTTGAACCGTTACTCTACCCCACTATGCCCACTTAATATTAATGGATTGATGTGTATATAAACATCATGAGTGGTACCCACTGTATAGTGAACAAAATCTGTATTTCTCATAGTGTTTGCAAAGTGTAGTGACTCTTAGGTTGTGGGTTATGTATGCATCACTCTATTAATGTGAAACACTGTCAGAGAAATATTTTTGTTTGTGAGTTAGACAATTTGGAATACAGAACAAGTCCGAATTGTTGGTCTACGTGGAGGCTAGCTTTAGACAACATAGAACAATTTCAAAACTCCTATATAATTGTCAGTTTAGTCCAAAAGAGGTATGCTGAAAAACCGATTGTTAATATTTCACTGCAAAATCTATGTTTCTTACCGTTTGGAAGTAGTTTTCGAGATGAAAGAAAAAGTTATTGTCACAAGTAGGAAGAGAAGAGTTAATCAAAGTGATGGTCCAATTCATACGTGTACACCAAGTTAGGGATGATTGGTTAAAGAGAGAGTTTGTTAAATCAGCTTCACCAATATGGAAAGCAATTGAAAAGGCAAGATATTGAATAAGAAAAAGGGTATGTTAACGTTTTTTAGTTGGGGATGACATGTTTATAGTGTTCGGCTTGACCCTTGGGTTCTAGGAATTGAAGGGTTCATCCCAATCCCCAAAAATGATATTGTTGAAAAAAACCCTCTATTGGTGGCTAGCCTAATCAACCTAGTGACTCACAGCTAGAGGAAAGAAATGTTGTATGAGCTGTTTATTGATACTTCAGTTGAGGCCATCAAGAGAATCACTATTCCCATTAGACCAAAGCAAGATTGCTTAAGTTGGGTTGAAGATACAAAAGGGTTGTTGTCAGTGAAATTTGATTATAGGGTTATCCAAGGCCACTGGTCAACAAGTACTAGTGCCTCAAGTATAGCAACCGGTGTAAATAACTAGCAAAAGCTATGGAGGCTCAAGATCCATGAAAGTTAAAAAAATGTTCCTATGGAGGCTGGTCTCAGACATCCTACTGACCAAAGAAAATATTGCATATAAGTTAGCATCAAATGGCAGCGATTACTCGCTATGTAAGGAAGCAAGAGACCAGCACTCATTTTTTCTTTAATTGCCCAATAGCCAAGGCTATCTGGTTTGGGTGTTGTGAAGGTTTCATAGCAAACATGTTACATAGCTCTTATTGTGGGGATATACTCAAAGCTATACTAGAATATCCTCCTCAGGCAATCTTGCAGATGGCATTAACATTGGAGTCAATTGGAACTTTAGAAATCAAGTAGTTCATTCTAGTGACCAAGAGATTAAGCTGTACTAAGTTTTTAGTAACTTGGAATGCAGAATAAGGGAGCAAAGCAGTTTCTTACAATAGCCAGTGAAGCAAAAGAAGAAGAAAGCTGACCATATGCAGTGCCCTCCATCGGGTATGATCAAATTAAATGCAGATGCTGTTGTTTCTGATAATTGTTCCTCCTTAGCAGTGGTTGCAAGAAATGATAGAGGTGAATTACTAAAGGCTTGGGCTAAAAATATCTTGCCTTGTGATCCATTATTAGCAGAGGCTTCTGCCATTTTTTGGACTCTACAACTAGCAATCTCAGAGAAATTCCCTTGCATCCTTGTGGGAGGAGACCCCAAGATATGCATTGACACCATCAACAAAAACGGAGAAGAAAGTTGCTGGTCTGTTTTTAACACTATCTGTAATATCCTTGAACCAAAGAAAGTGTCCTTGTGGTTGTAATACATCTTCCATCCCATCTACTGTTAGGGAGGCTTGGAAGACTGATTTTGTTGTTCCTTCTTCTGCTGAATGAAATTTAGATTTAGCAAAACACAACAACAACAACAATAATAATAATAATAATAATAATTTAAAAAAAAAAACCTGTGTACACCATAAGTTGCTTTAAATTGTCTCAAGCCCTTTATAATGAACACAATAGAATGATATGCAACTATTGGTGAGGTATGGACTTCAAAGACTGGGGCGCATTTTACTTGGCTTAGCCATATAGGACTGGTGGTTATTGCAAAACAATCACTCTCTATTCTTCAGACTTTTTAAAGTCAAATATTTCTCATGCTGCTCTTTTCTAAAAGCACCATTTGGGAAATAGACCACCCAAAGTCTGGCTCCCATCACTAATAGGAATATGACATTTGTTATTGTTATGTACAATACACTTACTTAACCCAACTAACCAAGTGAGTCATGTACAATACACATGACAAGATAAATATATCTTCCTTATTGGTGGTTGGAATCCAAGGCTCCAATCCAAACCTTTTCTTCTAAATTTTAAGGTTAAAACTCATAAATGTTTTTAAAAATTTTGTCATAGCTTGTTATTAGTCAAAGAAACGTTCTAAAGACTTGAGAGGATCCCAATTTGAATTCCAAGTTGTTTTCTTCTTTCTAAGCAAGTCCTGATGAATACCGAATTCGATGCGTCAACAATATTGGTTGGAATGCTGCTTACCAACAGCAGATCCTCATCAAATATTAAAGCAATATTTTCTTTATTAAAAAAGAAAAAGTTTCAACAAGAATACCAAGGTGGACTTTATCTTGAATCATGATATATAGATTTTAGGGTCTGTTTGGTTAGAGATTTTTAGTATTGTTGTTCAGTTTTCAATGTTGTGAAAATACGTGTTTGAGTGTTATAGAAATACGTGTCAGAAGTGTTATTGTTGTTTAAACATTGAAAACTGTTGTTTAAACACTGGTACCAAACAGCCTCTCAATCTTCAAAGTGTCACATGAACAAAGCTACCTTGGAGAGTGATGATTTGAACTTTTAACTTTAAAGATGACCAAATGCATTCTTCATTTTTGTGTCAAAATTTTGACTCTCATGTTCTTAATAAAGTTTGAACATATTTGTTTACAGATTTAATCAAATTCAATTTGAATTTAAGCTCAATTATTAAATAAATTTTTTTTAAACATTATTGTGTTCATGAATAAATTTGTGAACACACGCATATTTATAAAGACTTAAAATTGGATTGTATAATTTTTTCATTTATATCAAATTATTATTTACAAATTATTGAAAATAATCCATTTATCGTAAGAATACAAGGTTAATGGATTTAATTTATAAGTTCATAACAAGTTCATAACAAAAACTATTCTATTTAGTTAATTAAAGTAATGCAATTTTAATTAAATTTATTTACTAATTATTAGCACATGCTTGTGAAAAGGTAAATAATAACTAGTTGTAGTGTTTACTATATATAGGGAAAGAATAAGTTTTTTTTTTTTTTAATAAACTAGGATAAAAATAATCTAGTAACTCGTAAATAAGCTTAAGCTTCTTTCACAAGAAAATAAATCAATCTTAAACATATATTCTAGTTTGATACTGAACTCAAGCTCAACTTGTACACAAAATAAAATTAAATAAACGATCATGAACTTATAATACTCGATTTGGTTCAGGACTTAATTTTGACAAGATTTTTAACATTCCATTCCATTTTCCCGTAAATATAATCTCTTTCTATTTCCTAAGGGTCGTATAAAGCCTATTTTACCGAATGAGATCTGAACAAACCATAATATTACCTTTTATCACAATTTAGTCCACAAAATTTTAATTACTACATTTGACACTAATATTTGAATTAAAATAAAATCGTTAAGATTCCATTTAAATTAACACATTTTGTATCTTGTGGACATTAGTTACCCCAATATGGTTAACTGTATTACAAATTTAATTCAAGACTTTTCAATTGCTACATTTTCAGCAAATTCTAAACGACAATGGTTTCATTTTAGAACAAAGGAGCATTAGTAAATTGTTAAAATGCTAAATTTACTAACCAAATATAACAAAATGCTCTTGTACCAGTGGAGGAAAAGCCAAATTTTGTTGTTGTTAAGCAATAGTGCACAGCTATCTTTGCGTGTGCTCTATAGCTGTGCACTATAGCTCAAATGCTAAAAAAAAAATATTTTATTAAAAGATATATTATTTTATTGTGTTAGTAATGGTGGTTGTTGTTTATTGTAGAAATGTTTATATTATTTTATTGTGTTGAATGCTAAAATAAAACCACTGATATTGAATGTTTTATAAAGTGAGGTGGTAAAATAGATAAAATAGCTTTTTGCGGTGCAAAATTGCTAAATTTTTGACACCATCAATGCATGCTAATGCTAAGGGAGTTGAATTTAGCAATTGAAAGTTAATGTGCTAAATTATAAAAGAGCTCAGCTAAACCACATGGGGTAAAGAGACCACTGAAAAGTGTACCTATTCACTACCTACCATACACTAAATTTCCAATAGAGATACACCATAATTAGAAGCTCCATAAATATAAAATTTCAAGAAGAGTATTTGATCATTTGTTAAGCCAAGTGGTAAGATCCTTTTCGTGGATTAGTAATTGGATGCTATAGTCTCATAGGCAAAAAGGAGTTCTAAAGCTTCATTCGATTAAAATCCAGCAATTTCTTTTTTATTTTTGAAATGGCAACAACTTCATGTTTTTGTAATCTTTAGGCTTGAGAATTCCTTTTTAACAATTTCTTTACAATCATACAAAATAAGAAGAGAAATTTGTACATGGGCTTTCATTTTCATTATCATAACAAATGCAAGATTACCCTGGCAAGTAACACCTCAGCATTGATAAGAGTAAACTCAATTGTTCTTCCCTTAGTAAAACAATGAGGAAAAATTCTTGATGCTGATAAGCTTGTCAATTGTGTTAATCAATAACCAGATAGGCTCTTTGTTCTTGAGATCAGGTCCTGCAACAGCTTTCAGATGAAAATCAGACAGAATTATAAGAAAATTTATTGAAGAAATTTCCAGTTAAAGAAAACCAGACCTGAACAATGGTGAAGAGGGTGACTCCAACTTCTTTGTTCAGATAATTTACTCACAGCTGAGATCTCTTTGACACCCAATGCCAGTTGCCTTCTCCGGTCTGAAATATTTCAGCCTCTTCAGTTTAAATACATCTAACTAGAGCAAAGTTTCAGCTTCTCTGTTTTTTTCAGTACATCTAAAACAATTATCTTGAATACATTATAATAGTCCAACAACCACAGGTTGTGATGGACATTATTGCAGAAGAATGAGTATACATAATTACAACCCACAGTATTTCCCTTGAAGTCAAGGCATTTTAATATCTTTATCAGTATCTCTAGAAACCTTGAAAATGGGATTCTGTTCCAGAAAAGCTGGTGGCTGTTTGTACACAACTGATGCAGCCCTTATCAAGATCCCAGCCGTTAAACCCCATATCAGATACTTCTTATTCTCCATTTCATAATCAAAGTAATGAACTAGATACTTGTGTCCCATCCACTCTCTCTCCTCTGTTCTCCTATTTTCACCCTGGATCATATATATGGTTAAGGAAAATTAAAAGATAAAACTCATATAATCTAATCATCAAGAAATGGCCTTAAAAGAGAAAAACCTTGATAAACATTTCCAAGGGAGCATCAAATACTGCTTCCACTTCATCAGGATTGGGGGCAGGCTTGAATGCTTTCTTTTCATTAAGTATGCCAATAACAGGAACCACTCTCAGGAGGTGCTGCAGAGAAAAACAATAGTTGCTAAACCACCCAATGGGGGAGAACCTAATGAATGGTTGACATACAATTGGTCATGTGTAACTCAACATGCAAACTTATCCTATGCTAATCTCGTACTTCGATTGTAATGAGAGACACAAAAGATGAAAAACATTAGTTATTTATGAGATAATAATTTGTGTACCAATTATGAGGAGTAATATGGAAATATGTTATGGTTTTCTTGTGAGGGTGAAAGATGACAGTTTTATTTACTGGCTAACTTTTTAAGAACTCTGCAAACCCGACAACCATGTAAGTCATCTGAAAAGATTTTCTTATATCTCTAGGCAGATTCGCCTCTGGGTAAAAAATAAATCTGACACTTAAATACGTGCATAGTTCACAAGAACATCGGCAACACTGATGCCTTCTTAATAAAGGTAGTTGTGAAGAGCTAGTGACCATGAAGAATTGCAATAACTGTCCAGACAGAATATGTTAGATTCCAGGGAACAAGAATTTCCTGAGAAGATTTGAACTATATTAATGTGAATATGTTGGATTACAAGGAACAAAAATCTCCCTAAGAAGATTTGAACTATGTTCTGTAAATAAATTTTTTAATTTTTATTAACAGAGTTCCATTTTCCATGGAGTAGAAGAGTTCCCTGTCTATCTGTTAAGGCTTTATATCTAGCCAACATACTGGAAGCTACTACAGAAAAGCTAGCAAAAGTGCAAAACCTCCTGTAGAAATGAAAATCTGCATGATTTTGATAGCCATCTGATTGATGGTGATCAATATTTTTAATCAAGTCAATTTCCAAATGGTGACATGTTGATATTTGATCCTACTCAACAAGCTTTAAGCCAATGAGATTGAGCCACATGTCAAGCCTGCTAAGTTGTCCCCGCTCACAAAAAAATGACACATCACAAGTTAGTTGAAACCATGTGGTGGCATCAAATGAAGAGGCTTACATTGATTAAATGAAAGGCCAAATTCAAATTCAAATTCATAATTCATAATTAAATCTCAATAAATGTTGAGGGAAATTCCAAATCAAGTACCCTTGAGTTGTATATGGATAAAGACTTCTCATATGAGAAAGGGGACACAGACACTTGGAAAAAAAAATATATATACTGACACTCAAACAAAAATAGATCTCTAAGTCCAAAAGAGAACTCTTGCTCATTCAAAATGAAGGCCTATTCCTCCTCCAAATCAAAGTAAGAATTTTTTTTATTCAATTTCCATAGAGATTAAGCCAATGAAACTCGATATTAAATTAAGTACTTCCATCTACACATCCAACTCAGGGACATTAAGGCATGATTCAAGATTAAGCTTTATAGCCATTTGGATTGTAAAGCATCATGGAGATCGAATCAAATGAGTTTATTGTATTCTTTTCTTGTAAAGAATCATTTAGAGAATTGTACCAACTTCTATACATATCAATACAAATTTGATTATTTGCTAAACTCATTCGTGACTGTGATTTATCAACATGAAATTTGTGTGCACACCTTCCATAAAGGAACACCAACGGTCACAAGAAATCCACCTTGAGCCATGTGACCTGTACTCACTGAAGCACAATCATCAATATCTTATCACACCATTTGTGAAGAAGTCTTACCCCCGCAAATCTCAAAAGAGAGTTTGCAAGTCAACACTTGGACTTCAAACTTTGCATTTCCAGATATTAAATAATAGAGCTAATCCCAAAATCCAAATCAAAAGGATAGAAATTCCAACTCTTTGCTCCTCTATAAGTCTAACACAAAATGAAACTAAACTGAATAAAATTATCTACCAACTAATCTAAGAAATCCTACTTGGACATGAAGACAGCAGCCAAAAAGGACTGTATTTTGGTAGGTAGATAGTGGGGGAGGGGGAGGTGAGCAGCCAAAAAGGACCTAGTCAATGCTTTTACATAACCTTTCTGCGTTTCTTTTGAAGAAATCATTCTCCCAAAGTTTAAGTGATGGATGAGCTGCAACTGATTGTTTATAATATCCAGGGAGCCTAATTTTTTAATTTTGTACTTCATGCTGTGGAAAGTTAAGTCTCAGTTTCAATTCAGGATTTACAAATACTCATGAAGATCTCAGCAAAAATATAAAATTTAGTAATCAGAAGTAGAAAGGTTTTCTAGTTTAAGCATGAAGCACCGTTGAACATTAATACTCCTTATAATTTAGGGATGGCACTTAAAATGATTGTGAACTTTTGCCATGCAAAAAGCCCTTTCAAAAACCTCTCAACTCCACTTCTCATATCTACAAAATACATTTTCCTTGTAAACTAAGGCACAAAAGTGAAGGCTTTGTGCACTAGGTATGACTTTAAGGCCGCAAACTTAAGATAACTTATTTTGCCTATACCATTATATCACAGGAACGATAAAGATCCATAGACCAGTTCATACACCAGACACATTCAGTTAGCAGTACAAATAAGTAAATAAAATAAACAAATGAAATTTCAACTATCCTTTCCTAATCGATTTTCCAAACCTACAACTTCCAACACTGAAAATTTTAGGCACTGGTTTATGAAAAATTAAAAGATATAACATAATTGGAGCATACCAACAAAAACAAAAAACAGTAAATGATAGTGCTATAGTACCTTAGACAAAAATGGTTCAAGAGAAGTGACAACATTGACAAGCGAAGGATCCAATCCAATCTCCTCCTTTGCCTCCCTTGTGGCAGTGTCTCCATCATCCTTATCCCCCTCCTCTGCTTTCCCACCTGGCAATGCAACTTCACCTGCAACAACAAACCCACATATTAACTGGTGTCAAATTTCTCATACTTCATATCAAAAAAAAAAAAAAAACCAAACACAAAAACCACCAAACAAAGAAAAAGGGTGTCTGAAACTGCACTGACCCGAATGAGTGGAGAGGTTGGAAGAGCGTTTGGTGAGAATGACACGCAGGTCTCCATTGTCACCTTCAAAGAGACAGATTAAAACAGCAGCTTTCTGGGTTTTGTGGGCTCTGATTCCTTGTGGATCTGGTTGGGCAATTGGGGTGGCTGATTCTGCAAAACCCACTTGGGAAACAACCTTTCCGACGTTTTCTTCGAGGATTTGCTCATCCAAGTCCCCCATGGTTGGTGTTGCCTTGTAGAGACGGAGCTGTTGGGCCAAGGCCGCCAGTTTCTTTGAGCCTGAGCTGGATGATGAGTCCATGAGTGTGAGCTTGGAGAATAAAAAGGGAGTGGATTTTGATAGGCTTCGGAGAATTGGAATCATAAAAAGGGTTTAGAGGATGGTTTGGCGGAATTGGCTAAGCAAGCAGAAGGGTTTTGGGGGATGGCATGGGATAAATTATGAGTCATGAATTAAAGTGTGCGAACCAATAATCTGACTTGATCTTCTTAAGCATGATTTGAATTTTGAAGGAAATATGGGTCATTGAAATTGAATAATAAAATGTCCTAACTTTGCAATTGCTCCATAATCATTGAATAATTATAAATAAAAAATCAATGTTCAATGAACATGGATTTTTTATTTTATTTTTTTTGAAAAGCAGTTAAAAGAATTCAACGATTTAAAAAAAAAAAAAAATTTGGTCAAGGAAATTCAATGATGTAGGAACTTTGAACATGGATCCTACTTATATACACCAACTCTTGTTTGTTTATTTGTTCAGACAGACAGGGCCCATTTCTTGTTTCTTGCAAAAAAAAATAACTGAGTAAAGATTAGATATGAGAATGAGAGTGAGAAAACAATATGATGGCCAGCCCATGTCACTCGTGGGTAGACATGGCAAAACGGGTCAGAATTTTCTGACTCGACTCGTTTGTCCGTTTGACCCGCAACCTGATTGATCTGTTTAAAAATGATCCGTTTTGACCCGTGATCCATTTTGACCCGCGACCTGATTAACCCGATCCGAACCCGACCCGCTCGTTTTGCCACGTTTACCAACATTAAGTAGATTGAGATTGAGGTGCAATTCTTATAAAATATTTACTTATTCTTCTTTATTTAATATGTTATGTACTCCATTATAGTTTGTCATTCTTTACTTGTCACCTTCATTTTCTCTTCCTACTTTAAACAAACTGAAAATTATACCAAGATTAACTTCTAGAAAGCTGGAACAAGAGTTGCACCAAATTTGGGTATCAAGTGTTTAGTGGTAATTGATAACAGTATCACCAGTGAGAATCTAATCACAGTTAAGGAACTCATAAACAATTGACAAATTGCATCTATTTAAAAAAAAAAAAAAAAAAACTTGTTTGAAAAATACGGGTCAACTCAACCTGCGACCCGTTTAAAAATGACCCGTTTTGACCCGCAATCCGATTGACCCGACCCGAACCGAACCCGAGCCGATCGTTTTGCCACGTCTACTCGTGGGGAGGAAAAAAAAAAATCCCAAAGTGGAGAGAACTGAAGATAGAGTGGATAGGAAAATGGGCCCAAATGCCCAAGTATTATTAGAATCAACTACCCAAGTTATAAAGGTCAGGAGCTACAGTTTTTTTTTTAATAGTTTTTTTTTTTTTTTTTTTTTTTGAAAGTAGTTATAGGGTTTTACAAAGAAGAAAAATAAAACAGGTAGGTTTTTTTTTTTTTTTTGAGAAAGAAGAAAAAAAAATAGGTAGGGTTTAAATATGCTATTGGTCTTCAATTTTTATGGTCAGTTTTATTTTGGCTCTCAATAAATTTTTTATCGGTTCATTCCTTTGCTCTTTTCAAATACATTTCAATATTACCTTTTTCTTCATCTGGCTCGCAGAATTTTTTACAATAAAAAAATGTTTAAATTTCTTAGTTGGCAAAAAAATAAAAATAGAAATAACATTATCTAAAAAAAAATTAACTTATAAAACATTAAAATCAATATTCTAAATAAAACTACTCCCATTTCTTTTCCTTTGTTTCCGTCCATTGACAATCAAATGATGGTACGTAGACATCCTATTTCACAACCTTAAAATATATTTTTGTTTTCTCAGTAGTATTAGGAAGATGGGAGAAATGACCATTTTTCACATTCATAAAAATTGGATGTCATGAATTTATCATTTGAAAATACAAAAAATTCGAATAAAATTGACACTTAAACGGTTTAACCAAGCCATGAAGTGTCATTGTGGACCTTATCTTCTCACCTCTAAAAATTTTTCATTTGCTCAAATTCTCTTATTAATTTTTTTCAAACATTTTTCAATGATATATACACCATTTTATCACATGAAAATGACTTGGAGGAAAATTCTTCCAACCCATTACATGACAGTTGAAAAGATAATTCAATTATTCATATGTACAGTGGCGGCGTCACGTTCAGCACAAGGTGTTCTTGGGAATACCTGACCTGAAAAAAAAATTTATATATAATAATTAATTTTTTTATTTGTTTATTCTTAAAAAAAATTTAAGATCACCCTCAATCAAAATTAGAAACAACCTCAAATTAAAAAAAAGCCCCCCCCCCAAAAAAAAAGAACTAAAATCTGAAAAAAAAAAAAAAAAAATTGTAATAGAGCAAGCAGCAAGCCCATGGATTCTCAAAAAAAAAAAAACAACGGACGGCAAGCCCAACATCAAGCCCATGGCAAGCCCAACATTGGATGTCGACGCAATGTTTCTGCAAGATTTTTATGACAAAAAATTGAAAAAATCTTGCATTTTTGTTGTTTGTAACTGAGGCTGAGAAGGAGGGAGAGGAAGAGATTTGTTAGGAAGAGAATGAAGAGACTGAGAAGGGCGGAGAGGAAGAGACTTGCGAGAGAAAAAAAAAAGATAGGAAAAAGAGAGAACCTTTGAATGCGTAGATGAGAGATGATTAGTTAGGAACTGGGAAGGTATAAGTCAAGGCATTGGGAAAGTAAGAAAAGTTTAAATGTGTGGATGAGAACCATTCTAGACAAGAGTGAAAAAAAAAAAAGAAAAAAAAAAAGAAAAAAAAAAAGAGAAGATAAAAGATGAGAGAATTAAAAAATGGTGGAAAGGAAAAAAAATCAAGGAAAAACCGGATTGGGCTTGGGCAATTTAGGAATTTACAATTTCCTTTTATCAAGTAATTTCCCATCATGTCACTTTCTCTTCTGGTACTCATTGATTGATATATATATATATATATATATTTATATATATATAGCTTGAGTCAAATTAGATTATCTGCATTATTGTTTCTCAAAAAAAGATTATCTGCATATGGAGTGTGTGCTAATGCAACTAATAAATAATAATTTAATTAATCAATAATTAATTAGGGAAAGTAACTAATAATTAATAATTTAATTAACCAATACATTATAAAAGACAAACAAATTAAATTATTTAGGCTAAACATCAATTAATAATTTTATAATTAATGAAACAACAATATAGCAAATTATAGTTTATAAAAGACAAACAAATTAATGAAATAACTAAACAGCAATAATTAATAATTTTATTAATATTTCAAATGAACTTATAGTTTATTGTTTATTCTTTTGCTAGAATTATGGACAAATATTTGATAAGAAAACCACGTAGAAGGAAATTGTAAATTTTATGTATTTGCATGTTTTTTTTATTGTTGTTGTTGTCAATATACAAAATTTTCTTTTTATTAGATTGTGTAATTTATGCTTGTTGAGGAACACCTTGAAAAAAATTCCTGAAACCACCACTGCATGTGTACTTCTAGTTACATGACTTTTTAAATAAAATTCTAATTGAGTTAAAGGAAAACTTTTTCCTTTCTCCAAGTTCCTGAAATTCAAAAACTAAAATTCTAATTGGAGAAAACTCAACACAACTGCTCTCTTTCTTGGTTTTATTCTTGACTACTAATCAAAAATCTCTTTTTAATATGCTACAAATCTCTAGCCAAACTCGTGTAAAAATTACAACAACAAAAAGAAGCTAGTGTTGGGGTTTATGCCCTAAAATCCAATTTATTGGCATGTCATAAATAATTAAACTGTTTAATTATATAAGATTATTTATAAATGAACTAGTGGGATATTATCATAATCCTTGAGATGCATCGTATGTGATTTATGTGATTTACTCACAGAAGATATAAATCACAAGTTTCTTGTAAACTCAAAATATAGTTTGTAGTTGGTGATAAAATTGCGCGTTTCATCTACGAAGACTGTAACACATTAACTAAGATGGTTTGTCTTGATCATGGAAGTGGAGACTTCTAGTTAATGTGTTAACGTGTTGATGTGTCTTAAGAGTTAAGACATATTGAACTAGACCGCTGTGAGATTAATTATTCAATCAACAATTGTCACCTGAATAATTAATCTCACAACTTCTAATTTCATAGACTCTCAATTCTGAGAGGATAGTGAACCCAATCATGAAATGTAAGTTACTTTGATATATCAGAAGTGAGATCTAATATTCACGGTCAAAACCTCAGTATGTTGGGTAACTACATGTAGTGTTGAGGGAACACATATTCTCAAGATGGGATCCATAATATCTTTTTATAGAGATACAAAATATCCTCTTGAGATAAGTTTAATGAGAACTGGTTATTCAGGGCGCCCACTTTAGTAAGAAGTTACTAAACCTTATATTTATTGAAATCGGATTTCAATAAATGTGAATAACTAAAAGATTAAACCGGGTACTCAAGGATAAAAGAGTTGTTTACAAAGTGACAGTTCATTATGACTTTGTTCATTATGGATATTTCATGGAGGGGTCAAATGATATCATTAGAGTCTTGGGATATAATTTATTAATAAGGCCTAGAGTGCAATTATATTTATATAGTGGTATTAAATATAATTAATGGTAACTTAGGACTTGTCAAGAGTTGACAAATAAGCCCAAGGCCCATTGGAGCTAGAGTCTTATTTGTTTCCTTTGGTCCCATCTCAAGTCATAAACTAAAGCCCAATAGGGCAGGCCTAAAAGGTTAGCCTAATGAAATAATCAGTTATGTATAAGGAGAGAAACATATAGAATTTCAGAACATAGATTATGGAAATGGTGTGTATGTGAGTGTAAGCCACTCCATTATTCTCCCTTGAACACATGTGTAAACTGATTGAGAGACCATACTTCTTGGGCATCATGTGGAATTGAGATGATGATTAGAGGTTTTCTCAAGTCTTGGTTTTGAATTTCACAGCATCAAGGTACGCTTTCTATTCTTTGTTCTAGAATTCAAGATTACATGTTATCTCTCATGAATGAAGTAGATCCGTGATTATTGCTTCCGCTGTGTATTTTGTATGAGATGCAAAACCTCATTTTCCAACAGCTAGAGCTATACCATGTTTTAGATTAGATCTAGGTTTTTAATATTGTCAATTTTAGTCCCAAACTTATGAAATCATTTTAATTTGAAGCCAGAGACTATATCCTTATTCATTTTCATTATATATTATGGGTAGTAATGAAGAAGAGAAAAACGAAAACCGTTGATAAAACTATGTGTTGACCATAGTAAATGGGTTTGATATTTTGGCTAGCATTTTGTTTTTTAATCAAAACTTTCATAATATAAGCAAAACATTATGTTATTCTATGATTGCTAAATTGATTCGTAGACAAGACTTATGCACCTTGGACCTCGGGGATGAGCACTAGTTTTATGAGACACATAAAGTTAAAACATCAAAAAGGAAGGAAAGTAGACTTGGTATGGAATACGAGAAGGATGAAGAAAGAAGGGTATAGAAGCCATCCCCTCCGCATTAAATACAAGACAACCACTCTTTTGGCTGCATTAATGAGGAAATGACCATGAACAGCGGTGACACAACTAAGATTACAGGGTAAAGCTTGTTAGTATGTTTTGGATGGGACAGAAGTTTTAGGAGTACAATCTCAGCCCTCTAAGTGTAAGATTCAGAGGAGTTGTAGCTAGATATAAAAGTAAAAGGAAGATCCAGATGCAAGGGGGAAGAAAAAGGAAAAAGAAGGAAAAGAATCCATCCATTTGTAACCCTAACCTCGGACTAGACCCGAGAACCTACACTTGTATTTTTTGTTAAC
Source organism: Notholithocarpus densiflorus (assembly GCA_030021035.2). Classification (NCBI taxonomy): domain Eukaryota; kingdom Viridiplantae; phylum Streptophyta; class Magnoliopsida; order Fagales; family Fagaceae; genus Notholithocarpus; species Notholithocarpus densiflorus. The sequence continues at coordinate 4,189,026 of JARYZH020000030.1, forward strand.
TAGTTCTTAATCTGTGAATTAATAGAAGAGGCATCCTTTCTTATTCAATTCTCTGATGTAAACCTTCTTAGTTCGCGCATTGGATATCATAATCAGATTTGACTTCCCATCTCTAAACAAATTATTGTGATAGCAAACAGCAAAATCTTCATTTATTTTCACAAGTTGATTAACTGCATTTTTCGTCGTTACAATTGGCGCCGTCTGTGGGAATTTTCTTTGAATATCTTTGTGCAACTTTATAATTATGGCTAGTCATGGGCAAAGCGGATCGCAAGAGTCTGTTGGCACCCAACGCAGGGACTACTTTGTCAATTTGGAGTGGAGAAGAGATCGCCACGAGACTCATATGCATAGTCAGGGAGCATCTTTTTCTACAAGACGAACGGGGCAGCAGGAGGCCAGCTATCAATCACTAGATGATGAAGTGTATGATTTGGAGAGAAAGTTAGAACGGTTACGTAGACGTCTTCGATGCAGGACGCGTGGGAGAGATGATAGGACTCCTTCTTCAGGCCAATACTCGAGTTTTGGCAGTGATGAAAGTTATAGCCCTAGGAGTAGGACTCCACCCAGTAAGTCATTTACGTCATCTTCCAGGCATACTTCAGTTACCCCACCAAGGAGGGGTCAAGGTCATGACGCCATGGGTAAAGCCCTCCTTCAAATATCTCATTCTCCTTTTTCTCAGAGTATTGAGCAGGCCGAGCTCCCTAGTCATTTCAACCAGCCTGCTTTCACCATCTATAATGGTTGACTGACCCTGTTGAACATGTGAGCCACTTTAACCAAAGGATGGCTATTCACTCCAAGAATAAGACTTTAATGTGTAAGGTCTTCCCCTCAAGCCTCGAACCGGTGGCAATGAGGTGATTTGATAGTATGGCGGAAGGATCGATACATTCTTTTGAAGAGTTGACTAGGGTTTTTGGGGCAAGATTCTTGACTTGTAGCCAGGTTCCTAGACCTTTGGATTCGTTGCTCTCAATGTCAATGAGAGAGGGAGAAACATTGAAGACTTACTCAGATCATTATTGGGAGCTTTATAATGAAATTGATCGGGATTTCGAGGATGTTGCTATACGGACTTTTAAGGTGGGTCTTCCTACGAATTTCGATTTGTGGAAGTCACTTACCATGAAACCCCCTTGGAATGTGCACCAATTGATGGATCGGATTAAAGAGCATAAAAGGGTCGAGGACAATCAAAGTTCCGTCAGAAATAAAAATAAGGTTTCTACCAATGATCAAAGGGATAACTCAGGAGGCCGGTTTTCGTCTTCTTGGCCGAGGAGGGAATATTATAATCAAGCGTCCCATGATGGTGCTACTCCTCAAATGGTGAACTCGGTGTTTAAGGAACCGATATATCAAGTTCTGGATAAAATCAAACACGAACCATATTTTAGATGGCCGAACAAGATGGGGGGTGACCCCACTAAAAGAAATCAAAGCTTGTATTGCCAATATCACCAAGATCGGGGTCATACAACTGAGGATTGTAGGACCTTGCAGGCCTTTTTGGACCAATTAGTGAAAGCGGGCAAATTGAGACAATTTCTGCAATAGTCAAATAATCAAGTAGACCGAACTGGGAGTGGATCACATAATGGTGGCATCCCTCGGGCGACTTTGGGGACAATAAATGTTATTTTTGCAACTATGAGAGAGGAGCCTCACCCAGCTAAAGGGGTAATGTTGATGTCAACGCAGGTGGAAGGCCTTGAAGGCGAAGCCTCGAGTAAAAGATTCAGGGTCTCGATTCAACCAATCATAGGATTTTCTAAGGATGACAAGTTGGGAACCATTCAGCCACATGACGATGCTTTGGAGGTAACCGTACAGATAGCGGGGTATGATGTCAAGAGGGTGATGATTGACCAAAGCAGTGGGGTTAAGATAATGTACCCGGACTTGTTCAAAGGTTTGGGGCTCAAACCTGAGGATTTGGACCAGTATGATTCCCCGTTGATAGGGTTTAATGGGAGTTCCACTATCCCAAAGGGGAGGATCCGATTACCTATTTTAACTAGGGATAGGATGGTAAGCGTGGATTTTATAGTAGTAGATGCCTTTTTGCCGTACACTGCCATTTTGGCCAGACCATGGTTGCATGCCATGGGGGTAGTTGCATCTTCGTTGCATGTTAAGCTGAAGTATCCCACTAATGGAAGGGTGGCTGAATTGGTGGGATGTTAGTCAACAACTAGGCAATGCATGGTGGCAACAGTTAATCACCACGTTACTGAGCTGAATTCTTCCAAGGTTGTCCCGACATTGTAGCAATCACAGCTAGGGTTACCTGTGTCTTCAGACAGTTCAATATCGTGTGAGGAGTTGGAAAGGGTCACTGTTGGAAAAGATGTAGATAGATATTTTCATGTTGGATCTCTACTCCCAGCAAAGGATAAAGTGCAGTTGGTGGAGTTTTTGAAAGACAATCTTGACGTCTTTGCGTGGAATGCATATGAAGCACCTGGGGTTGATCCTGAATTTATTTGTCATCATTTGAATGTTAACCCTAGTGTTACTCTGAAGAAACAAATACCTCGGCGATCCTCAAAAGAACATGCCAAAGCCGTTAAGGACGAGGTCCGTAAGCTAAAACAGGCTGGAGCAATTAAAGAAGTTTTCTACCCTGAATAGTTGGCCAATACGGTGGTAGTAAAGAAGAAGTCAGGAAAGTGGAGAGTATGTGTAGATTTCATGGACCTCAACAAGGCCTATCCAAAAGATCCATTTCCGATTCCTAGAATTGATCAATTGGTGGATGCAACATTTGGGCATCCGAGGATGAGCTTCCTAGACGCTTTCCAAGGTTACCACCAAATTCCTTTGGCATTGTCGGACCAAGAGAAAACTGCCTTCCTCACTCCAACAGGAAACTTCCATTATAAAGTAATGTCATTCAGACTAAAAAATGCTGAGTCGATATATCAGAGAATGGTGACGAGAATGTTTGAGAGTCGGTTGGGAAGAAACATGGAGGCTTATATTGATGATATAGTAGTGAAAAGTAAAGAAGAGACTGAACATTTGTTAGACCTCGGTGATATTTTTGCGATCTTAAGGCAATACAAGCTGCACCTGAATGCTTCAAAATGTTCCTTTGGAGTCGGATCAGGAAAGTTTCTGGGATATATGAGAACTCATCGTGGGATCGAGGTCAACCCCGACCAGGTTAAGGCCATCCACGATTTGTGTCCTCCTCAGAACCTGAAGGAAGTTCAACACCTAATCAAAATGACGACAACTTTGAATAGGTTCATATCAAAGTCCGCAGAATGGTGTAGACCATTTTTCCAGCTATTGCATAAGTGGAAGGATCTTATATGGTTTGAAGAGTGTGATAGAGCTTTTGCGGAGTTGAAGGCGTACTTGGCCCGTCCACCAATCTTGTCCAGACAAGAAAAGGAGGAAGTTTTATATGCTTATGTGGCTGTAGCTCGGCATGCTATGAGTTTGGTCTTGATATGTGTGGACAAAGGAGTTCAGAAACCAGTGTATTATGTTAGTAAATCCCTACAAGAGGCCGAGGTTAGGTATCTTCACTTGGAAAAAGCAGTTGTTGTTATATGGGAAGGGTGGCTGAATGGGGGTTCATGCTCGGAGCATTCGACGTCAAGTACATGCCACGAACATCTATGAAGGGTCAAGTTCTAGCATATTTAATAGCAGAATTTACTGAGGAACCGGGAAGCTCGGAGGTGGGGGAAAGACTCAAAGGGCTTATGTATGTGGAAATGGTAGTAGCTAAGTGTACGTGGCAGTTATTCGTGGATGGTGTAGCAAATAAGAAAGGATCAGGAATAGGGATTGTGATGGTTTCACTAGAAGGTATTACTTTGGAGAAGTCACTTAGGCTCGGGTTTTTAGCTTCAAATAATGAAGCAGAGTATGAAGCTTTGTTGGCAAGTTTGAATGCTATGCAAAAGCTTGGTGGCAAGACTATAAGAGCATATTGTGATTCAAGACTTGTGGTTGGACAAGTCCTGGGAGAGTATGAAGCAAAGGATCCGAGGATGCTTTGGTATTTAGGTTGAGTAAAGCGATTGTCAAGGGACTTTCATTCTTTTATGCTTGAGCAAGTTCCTCGAGGTAAGAATTCCCATGTTGATTCACTCGCAACTTTGGCCACGGTAAGTAGGGAGGATTTGCCTCAGATCGTGCTCGTAGAGAGTTATGTGTCGCTTGCTTATAATGAGCTGCTTCTAGTGGAAATTAATTTTACGAGGGCAGGCCCTAGTTGGCAAGATCCATTGGTTGCATTTTTTAAGGATGGAATTTTACCCAAGGACCAGGTTGAGGCGGAGAAGGTTCGTAGAAAGGCGCCAAGGTTTTGGCTTTTTGAGGACCAAAACTGTACAAATGCTCATACTCGGGACCATACTTGTTATGTGTTCATCCCGAGGCAGTTGAAATGTTGTTAGAAGAATTACATGAAGGGATTTGTGGTAGCCATACAGGGGGTAGGTCGCTTGCTCATAGAGTTTTGACACAAGGGTATTGGTGGCTGAGCATGCAAAAAGGCTCGCAGGAGTATGTTAAGAAATGTGATCAGTGTCAGAGGTATGCTCCTAGCATTCATCAGCTAAGAGGACTGCTGAACCTACTGAGTAGCCTTTGGCCTTTTGCCCAATGGTGATTGGACATTGCAGGACCTTTCCCTAGAGCCACAGGGAATTGGAGGTATCTTGTGGTAGCTGCTGACTATTTCACTAAGTGGGTGGAAGTTGAACCACTAGCAAATATCCGAGATTAAGATGTAAAAAGGTTTGTATGGCGGAATATCGTCACAAGATTTAGGGTCCCGAGCATCCTTGTTTCAGATAATGAACTTCAGTTTGACAGCAAGACTTTTCGAAAATACTGTTGCGAATTAGGAATAAAGAACAGATACTCTACTCCGTCATATCCTTAGAGTAATAAGTAAGCTGAGGCCACAAATAAGGTTATACTGGACGGTTTGAAGAAGAGATTGGAAGATGCAAAGGGAAAATGGATAGATGAGCTACCTCATGTTCTGTGAACCTATCGCACAACACCAAGAAGATCCACGGTGAGACCCCTTTTTCCATGACCTATGGAGCTGAGGCAGTTATTCCTACAGAAACAAGGTTCCCAACTCTGAGGTATTACCAACCCCTTGGTGATGGCAATGAGCAATTCCTTGCTCATAGCCTTGATTTGGCTAAGAAACTAAGGGAGGTGGCAGCAGTTAGGTTGGCGCAATATCAACAAAAGCTTAGGCAGGGGTTCGAGAAAAAGGTAAAGGTTAGAGCTTTTATTCCAGGGGATTTGGTCTTGCAAAAGGTTGTTGGGAGTGCAAGAAACCCTTCTTGGGGAAAATTAGGTCCTAATTGGGAGGGGCCATATCGAGTAACTTCAGTAGCTGGAGTGGGGGCTTATAGGTTAGAGGATTTGGATGGACTTGTTGTACCTCGTCCATGGAATGTGAACAATTTACGAAAGTATTATTTCTAATCCAGTAGTATTGTAAGGGTTTATATTTTATATGCAATCAGATGTATTTTTAAGATTCTTGTTGTCTCACTTAGATTATTTTTTATGTTAAACAGAATCTCGGCTAGGTTTGACTCCTCGGGTCACCTGCCTTGGGTAAATTAACACTTAGATTATTTTTATGTTAAACAGAACATCGGCTAGGTTCAACTCCTCAAGTCACCTGCCTTAGGTAAATTAACACTTAGATTATTTTTATGTTAAACAGAACCTCGGCTAGGTTCGACTCCTCAAGTCATCTGCCTTGGATAAATTAACACTTAGATTATTTTTATGTTAAAAAGAACCTCGACTAGGTTCGACTCCTCGGGTCACCTGCCTTGGGTAAATTAACACTTAGATTATTTTTATGTTAAACATAACCTCGGCTAGGTTCAACTCCTCGGGTCATCTGCCTTGAGTAAATTAACACTTAGATTATTTTTATGTTAAAAAGAACCTCGGCTAGGTTCGACTCCTCAGGTCACCTACCTTGGATAAATTAACACTTAAACTATGTTTGTTGTGTTCAATCTTACCTTGGTTAAGTTCGATTTCTCATATCACCTACCTCGGGAAATTAACACCTTGGTACAAATACTTAATTACACATGGGCATGGTAAACAAATAGTAAATCATGAAAATATGAGTGTAGGTTAGTAAGAGAAAGTTCTAACAAAAGTTTTCCATTAAATGAAGTTCAAATGGGGGTACATATAAAAGAGAAGGTAAGTAAACACAAAATGCCTTCTGCAAAAAAGAAAAAAAGAAAAAAAGAAAAAAAGAAAAAAAGAAAGAAAGTAGCAAATAGCCTAAGTGTTACATTCCCTAGGTCTTTGGAGTCTTCTGTGTCCCTGTCCCTGTGATGGGTTGCGCTTCAGTAGTTGGACTTGGAGTAGGGAGAACCACTTTAGTTGTTGAGACAATTGTGGAGGAGTCTCCTGCTGTTTAAGGCACCTTGGCTACCACCTCGATGCTTTATGGAGCAGCTGCACTGGGCTTAGAGACAGGTGGCTTGGTTTGTTTGGTTTTAGCAGGGACAGTGGTGTTTGGCTGTTGTTCAGCTGGTTTGGATTAGGCAGGAGCAATAGTGCTGGACTTTGGTAGGGGTTTCTCAGTGGAGCTCGTCGGAGTTGGGCCAGAAGTACTGACAGGAGGCTGAGTGACTGGACACACTCTAATTGCTAGAGGGTAAAATGCTTTCTCCGAATTCCTTAACTCATAAGTAGGGTCTACTCCAGCAGCATTAAGGGCCTCAATCCAGGTTTGAAGGCAAAAGCTACGGCATACGACGAGGAGTTGAGATTTGAGGTGGGCCTCAGTCTCCTTCTGCCCTTGGTCATATGTGGTATGCTCAACCTTGTTCATTTCCTCATCTTTTAGGCTTAGCTCTTTCTTTAGCTCAAAAATGGTCGTCCGAGCAATTGCGAGCTGGCTCTCTGCCTCCTTTAATTGTAAGAGTTGCTCCCGAGCTTGCATTTCTAAGCTCTCTATTGAAGCCTCGGCACTCTTCCTGGCCTTGTCGCATTCTGCTAACTTGAGGAGAGTCTCCTTTAACTTCTTGTCTGTTAAGGTAATAGAATTTTGCATGGCGTAGTGTTTGGACTCCTCTTCCTTCAAGTCACGGAATGCCTGGTCAACCCACTCTTCCGTTACATGTGCTGCTTGGGTGGCCTGTATATAAATAGTTGAGGTAGAAATTATTAAGAAGGTACACGTAGAATGGACAGGACTATGATAATGAAGTTTTAGAAGTAGAAAAGTGAGTGTAAGGAAATCTTACCAGAGCTAGGTCCCTTTTTACTGATAGAAAGAGTTCGTGCTTCTTCAGGTTCCGAAGTTCATTTATATCCTTGGGGAGAAGAAGCACTTGTTCTATAGCATTGGCCACATAGCCCGCTCTTCCGTTATTGAAGTTACGGATTGAAGAATCTTCATGGAGAGGTGAGCTGTCCAATTCAAAGATAGGATTCCAGTTCAGAACCCGAGATTGACGCTTAGATACAGCTTTCGAGCTTTCTCCTCCCTTTCTTTGTTGGGCTCGGGTCATCTTTGCCACCTTGGTGGGCTTAGGAAGAGTTTCCTCCTGGACTTCACCCTCTTCAATAGGGCCTTTACCTCCTTTCTTGTCCATTTTTCATTTTTTATCCGCTGGTTCGGTTTGTACAGGGGCATGAGGAATCAGAGTTGGAGGTTTAGGAACTATCGGGACTTCGGGAGCTGTGGTTTTGGCATGGGATTCTAGGAGAGAAAGTAAATTTGGCAATCTCTTTTCTATCACCATCCCTTCAGGCACTTCGGTAGCCTCTTGATCCTACTAACTAGGGTTGCAGCTGGATGTGGGCTGAGTCCTTCCTCCTTGGTCTCGTTTGTATGGTAAAAGACCTCAAAATCCTCATCTCGAACGGGATTTTCAGTATTCTCCTCTAAAGTATTATCCTCATATTCTGTCTCAGCCACTGCGTCTAAGGATGTAATTTTCTTTATGATTGGTTGAGGATCCTTGAAGGTAGGGAGCTCGATTAATTGTGTTCCCTCGGGAGGAGGCTTACTTATAAATCCTTCAATAGCCATGTCAACTAGGGCAAGACAAGAGTCTCAAGCCTTGATTACGTGCTTGGACACTTGGAAGTGATTGGAAATGGGTTTAAAACCCAGAATCACATGAATTGCGCAGAGCTGACCATCCCGGTGTAGGAAGATCTCGGACCTCAAAACTCGGTTCAGTAGATCGAAGTTCACCAAACTTCGTCTCTTGGTAATGGCATTTTTATCTAAGAAAGAGCAATTAAGAATTCATGTTAGTTTGCAGGCCAGACAAGCTCAAGTTTTAGTAAATAAAAAAAATATATATATATATATATATACACAAAAATAAAACGATGAAATGGTGGATATGTAAATAAATTTTTTATAGAGTTTCCTAAGCTAACATAGACTTTTTAAGTTTCCCTAAGTCATCCCACCTGGAGTTCCATCCTAGGTAGGACAATGGAGTCCGTCATGCCACTTCCCTGAAACGATGAGAAAGTCCTCGTCCATGCCTTTGTTCGTTTCGGGGAGACAAGAGATTAGCCTAACGGCGGGAACCCTAGTTTTTAGGTAATACCCCTGGTCGACACCTTTCTAACAATTATACACCCAATTTACGTCATGATGGGTAAGGTATATACCCAACTTTTTATTCAATGCATCTACACTACCTAATATTCTAAACATGTTTGGAACACATTAGGTAGGGCACAGTCTAAAAAGATTTAAAAAATCCCTAGTGACTCTACCCATAGGAATCCTCATACCCCTTTCAATGAAGGCAATCATGGGAATTGCAATGGCTCCGGTAGGCCTCTTCTCGTGCCATTCATCTAAGTTGCAATGCTGTATTGACACATTGCTAGGAATCCTATAGTATCTCTTAAACTCCTCTTGGTGTTCAGGAGTGTCAACCAAACTAAAAATCTACCCATTTGGGAAAAAGAAAAAAAAAAACTGCTAGTATGAAAGAATAAGGGAAGAACTCTTGTTAACAAAAATGCACACTTACGAATTCGGGGAAGAAGGACTCCTCGGACAAGGTTATCAAGTGTGAGGAGCGTATTTATGATCTTTTTTGCTTCTAGGGAGGCGAAATGGAGATAAGAACCTCACATATCTCTATATATAGGCTGGGAAAAAAGGAGCGGTAACCTTCCCACCCCTTCTAGTGACGAATTTAGAGCTGTTTGATCACGATCTCACCGTAGAACATGGGAAATAGCTGGCCGCCTGTTGCATTTATTATGGAGTTGTGGATTCCAAAGCGTCAGGAGCGGGTCACAATCAGTTGAAAGGACGTACACACGTGGGAACCTATTTGTGAGTGGGCTATTATCAACAACTTTTATTAGCCAAAACCTCACTTTTCTAGGCCAGGAGCGAAAAATGAGGTTCTGGGGGGCTATTGTGGGGACGAGGATCCCACATCTAACTTAAATGGGTAGTTAAGGTTATTTCCGAGGATGCACCTCAGACCTCAGGGACGAGCACTAATTTTATGAGGCGCATAAAGTTAAAATATCAAAAAGGAAGGAAAGCAAACTTGGTACGGAATACGAGAAGGATGAAGAAAGAAGGGTATAGAAGCCATCCCTTCCGCATTAAATACAAGACAACCATTCTTCTGGCCGCATTAATGAGGAAATGACCATGAACAGCGGTGGCACAACTAAGATTACAGGGTAAAGCTTGCTAGTATGTTTTGGATGGGACAGGAGTTCTAGGAGTACAATCTCAGCCCTCCAAGTGTAAGATTCAGATGAGTTGTAGTTGGATATAAAAGCAAAAGGAAGATCTAGATGCAAGGGGGAAGAAAAAAGAAAAAGAAGGAAAAGAATCCATCCATCTGTAACCCCAACCTCGGACTAGACCTGAGAACCTACTTGTATTTTTCCTTAACTAGTTCTTAATCTGTGAATTAATAGAAGAGGCATCCTTTCTTATTCAATTCTATGACGTAAACCTTCTTAGTTCGCGCATTAGATATCATAATCAGATTTGACTTTCCATCTCTAAACAAATTTATTGCGATAGTAAACAGTAAAATCTTCATTTATTTCCACAAGTTGATTAACTGCATTTTTCGCCGTTACAAAAAAAAAATATATATATATATTTAATGCTTCAATACTACTCAAAATAATAGAAATGAATAATGGAGATGGTCAAGGACTTCAAATTTAAATGATCTCATAAATTCAACACTTCAACCGACAAATAAAAACTTGAAACCTAATCTAAAATATAGTATAAATGCCTTTTTATATAATTGTTAAATTGTTGAGTGTTTGAGTTATTGAGAAAAGAGAAAAGAGAAAATAGAGTAGACGTAAGAAATTAACATGGTTTTTGGTCTGATAACCTATATCCACCGCAATAAAACCTTTGATGACTACATATTTGTTATTGTACTTCTATCTTACAAGGGTTTATACTTTAAAGAAACTTAACCCGAAACGAATCTTTATTCTACGTGTACAGCCTACAATACATTTGGGTTTGGGCCTCTTGTATAATAATATGATTTGTGCCTCTTCGACCACGATGTCTAATTGTCTAAACATTTTAAAGAACTCTAGGCAAGTAGAATAAACCAACTAAACTAAACTAAAAATTGAGGTCTGTTTGGTAGAGGAGTTTGAGTAATATTGTTTGCGTGTTTTTGATATACGTGTAGGTAAAAAAATGTGTTAAAATATGTGTAAAGTTGTTTAAAATGTGAAAATGAGAGTTTAAGTTAGCTTACCAAACAGGCCGAGTGTTCCAAACATTATTTGAACAGATAATAATGACATCGGTCAAAGGGGCTTGAATACCTTATTATAGGACAGCTAAGGCCCACAGAGGACTCTCAGAGGGCACGCCGATACTGATCATATCAAGTGGGCTCCGCCCACATGCTACCAACAATCTCCGCTAGCAGAGCACAAAGCACCCACTTGATTGTTTTATTGTGCGCTGCGCTATTCATCTACTACTACTACTTTCATCTTATTTACGTGATAGATTCTGAGTATTAGAAAAAAAAAAGTTACCATTTTATGCGGAAGTGATTTGAAGCTAATCATAGTAAGATAAATATTGTGACTTTTTATGTTATATTAAAATTAGTGTTGTTTGTTGGTTCAAGTTAGTTCAACTGGTAAAATTTTTAATGGTTGAATAAGAGATTTGTGGCTCAATCTTTGCCTACACTAAAAACCGATTAGTGTCTCGGTCTAATGATACGTCATAAGTTAAAACTCTCTAAAAAAAAGTATTATTTATTCATATATACACATGTGATTGCTATTGCCAAATGGGACGGTTGAGTTGAGTGTTTACAACTTTCCCCTTGGACCATAGAATTTACTTTCGTAACTTTCTTTGTAAAGGTTAAAATTGGTGACGACAAAAGTACTTTGAATTTAGAAGTAGCCACATCTTTATCATGGGCATGCAAGCAGGCACACCTGTCAACTGAGTTCCCAAAGCCAAGGATAATATATATAGAGGCTAATACCCATTTTAACGGTAACTGTAATATTAGTACAGCATACTTTGCTATAATTATTCTAAGATACTACAAATAATGGATAAAAAATAATTAGATTACGTGGTAATGACAGCCAATCAATTGTAGTGTACTCCAAAAAAAAATTAAAAAAAAAAAAAGTTATAACAAAATATGTGTGATATTAAAAGTAACGTGAATATGTTACTTTGTTGGGGAGGGCGGGGAGCTGACATGATGAGCAAGCTACGCAAAGGAGCTCCTCCCAAGAAAAATCCAAAGTAACCAATATGATATGACATGATACAGGTCACTTTCGTATGAGGAATCTTTGCATCAAATTAACGTCACACACTTTGTAAAAACAGCTTTGTCAAACCCAAATAAGTCTGCAGCAGTACTAGAAAGTGAATCATAGCATCGAGTCAGCTAGTAATTGAGTTGGCTGGCGCCATTTCCTTTTTTTGATGCCACTGGCGCCGTTTCCTATTTTGGAAGAAAGAAGTAATAAGAACAGAAGCAACAGTAACTGATGAGAATGCAGTGCTGCACTTAGCTCATCACAGAGGATCTTGCTGAATCAATGCACTAGAGCTCCTACAACACCTACTAATAATTCAAGGGAAAGCTTACAATGTATAGGACAAGATAGAGACACATGATCAATTTGTACACGTGTTTGTGAGGGGGCAGTTCAAGGCCTAGGCTTACGAGTCATGTTAACGGAAGGGTTTAGGGTAATTATTAATAAATTATTATAGAAAAGTTTTAACAACACTTTTATAGGAAATTTAAAAACTGTCAACAACATTTAGTGTGTATTTGAATACTTTTTATTTTGCTAAAATTGAAAAATTATTGCTGAAAGTACTGTAAATAAAGATAAAAGTTAGTTAATATAGTTTAGTGAGACTCATGAATAGTGCAAAAAAGTGCAGTGGGGCCCATGAATAGTAGGAAAAATAAGCTGAATAGTGAAATAATTTTAATTTTTAATCTTAACCTAAATGCACACTTATTGTTTTATCATTCTAACTATGTAGTTTGTGACTGACTATCTATTACTTTCACATAAACCAACTATTTTTCCCTCCATTACACTGATTGCCACATATGTTGCAAAGTTGTGTCACATAATGTTGTTAAGGGTATTATAAATTTTGCTACATAAAGCTTACAAAATGATGTGTTATGTTACCAATCACAAAACAACAATTCAAAACTTTCATTTATAAGGAAGTTTAAGCACACCTATCACATTTATTAAAACATCTATTTGTATATTTTATATTTTTATATAATAAATTTATAGTACATTTAACATTTTATAAAATTGTGTGATAATAAGCGGTTTAAAAAAACAAAAAAGGGCTATGCATTTTTTTTTTTTAAATCTTTAAAAAAGTCTCCAAAATATTAGACCAATGTAAACTCAACCCAATTGAAAACCATAAATAGTTTGGGTAAAAAAAATGTTTTGAGGTTTTAATTTTTGTAAACCAATATCCTACATAGTAGATTGACAACATCAGCCACCTAATTTCCCACATGGACACACGTTAAAAAATTCCTATCCTTTTCTTTAAAACCAAAATCAAAATTGAAAAATTAAATTGAAACCTAAAAAAAAAACAATGCATCACCTTGTCCAACTTGTCCAAGATAAAGTAAACCTCCTTTCTAAAAGAATAATAATTCTGATTTATTTTTGTTAAATTTTATGCTTGAAACCTGATATTTCATTCTCAATATGAAATTAACTTTAGTTTGTTTAGTATTAATTCATCAAATTAACCTTGATTTGGTTAGTATTAAATAAATTTATTTTAATTGATATTTAAATATAGAAGGTCAATTTAATTTTATCGCCTTAAGTCCCAAACTATGTTGATTTGGCCCTGCTGTCCTTATCATATCATGTCTCGTGCATTTGGAGCACTGGATGCAAGCCATCCAATATTCTGGACCAGATATAACAAGACACATGATCACTTTTAAACACGCATGATATTATGTCTAGTGCATTGGAGCATTAGACACACAAGCCAAAGCCATAACCAAACCTCCACCCTCCTCTTCACCCACTTCCTAATGTAGTAACGTTCCAATGCTTTTGTCATGGACTTTAACACGTGCTAAGCATCTTGAACTCATCCCCCCAATGAAAAAACAATGTTTTATTTCATGCACTTGCTTATGCACATAGAGCACACACCACTTTTGCACATAAATCTGACTTAAAGTTATGATTTCCAACTTGGAATTGTGATTTTAAGTCATAATTTTAGTCCAAAAAAGTAAAGTGTGAAAATGATTATGTGCAATAGACATTTCTACAAAAAAGCATATTTTTGTTATGTCATAGGTTCCTATTAAGACTTGATGATATATATTGGTATTAACTATGGGTAAAAACTCTTTCCCACAGTATTACACAAAAAGTGAGTCATCTTTTCAGTTACAAAAATACACCGTGTATGCTAGTATAGGCTATGTAAAAACTCTTTCGGGCAGTGTGTAAAAAATCTTTCACACAGTATGTTACACAAAAAGTGTCACGTTTTTAGTTATAAAAATACACCGTGTGTATTAGTATAGACGGTATAAAAACTCTTTCACGCATATAGACGGTATAAAAACTCTTTCACGCAATGTGTAAAAAATAGTGTGAAAGAAACAATGCCCATAGAATATTTGCTCTACTACGTTCTGTGTGTAGTAACATGGAGTTCATTGGGTTATTAATTGATATGGTTACATTGTCTCAGCCCTAATTAGTTGTCCTAAGTGAGTCTTCTTCTTTTTTTGCTGAATCCTAAGTGAGTCTTGGAGCTGTCAAATATCAAGGCAGAATAAGTAAATAAACCAGCAAGGTCATAAAAAAGAGGAGGAAAAAGATACAAAATCTGGAAGAGAAGAGCAAAAATTGTCTAAGCCTGGATCCTCTGTGGACTCACCTACTACAAACAAAAGGAGTGAAGGATGAGGAAGAGGAAAAAGAAGATCTTCAACCAAAAGAAGATGAGCAAGAAATAGAAGAAGAAGAAGAAGAAGATGACGAAGAAGAACAAGGACAAGCACAGCAAAGGATGCAAGGCCATTATGATCAGCATGTACAACAACAATCACAACCCAATAGAGCACCGCATGGAAGAACACGTTATACCCACCTAGCAAGAGCACTAAAGGAGAGGTCAAAGAGCACTAAAGGAGGAGAGGTTGTAGCAGTTAATGGAGGCCACATTGCACAAGCTATAGGAAGAAAAGACCGTCACAGCAAGGTATGTACTTCAAAAGGTCCAAGAGATAGGAGACTCAGACTTGCTGCTCATACTGCTATACAATTCTATGATGTCCAAGATAGGCTTGGCTTTGACCGACCCAGTAAAGCCATTGATTGGCTAATGGAGAAGGCAAAAGCAGCTATTGAAGCACTTGCAACAGCTAACTCATCATCACTTCCAAATCAAAATTCTACTAGTGCCATGAACTCTGCTGAACAAGCTTGTTTAAATCTCCAGCAGCATCACAGTGAGTCAGAAACAATCATGGGTTTGAATTCTGGGTTTGGTTATCAAAATCAGCAGCATTCCAATGAGAACTCCATTAACAGTTTGAGCTTTATCTCAGAGGCTGCAAATGCTAATGTATACAAACCATCACCTTCAATTCAATTTCATGACCATTTCCCACCTGAACTAAATTCAAGAACTATCATCCACACACAAGATCTTTGCCTCTCACTTCAATCCTTTCAAGATCCAGTTCTTGATAATGATCCCAGCCATGTTAGTCCAATTAATTTCACTGAACAAGCTGCCAATTCTGCCTCAGCTGGTTTGTCAGATCTCAGTGCCACTGACATAGAGATTGGTTGGTTTCAAAGAACAATGATGTCTTGGAATTCTGACACAAGTTATCATGGAGGAGGAGAAGATTTTGTCTTTAATTCCTTGCCACCACAACAATCTGCATTACTATGCCAAAACCAGTTGTTATCTCACCGGGGACCCCTTCAGTCCAATAATTTGCTTTCAGTTTCTGCATGGACCAACCCACCAATCCCACCAATTTCCATTAATTCTGTTCACCATAATAGGTCAACACTAAGCTCACAAACTTCACCAAGATTTCAGATTGAAGAGAAAGAGTACAATGCAACATCTGAGAGGTCATCCTCTACTTGCTCTCCTTGTCACTATTGATACTAGCTAGCATTATCAAAATATTCATTCCACCAGGTACTCTCCCTCTACACACTACTAATTTTTAGTTTCTTAGCAGTTGTTGTTATATTTCGTTCATTTTCTCCTATATTGGTTTCAGGGAGTCTCAAGTCTTCTTCAAAGTATGAGTTCAGAATGTATGAGTGGGATAGGAGATTTGGCTACTAGATTCCGGCTATGCTCAGATGTAGGACTTTTTGGGATTGGGGTTGGTGCTCCTTTAGTCATTGTCAAACTGCTTTTCCATAACAACTACTAAATTTGCATGTTGAATTTCTCTCTGGTTAAAAGGTATGTGTTTTGAATTGATTTTGAGAGTCCTATCAATGTAACGAAAGAAAAATCAGAGTCAGAAACACATGACAGATTTGGGATTTTGATTTCCATGGCACTGTTGATTTTGCATGTTGAAAATGCTTTTTTTTTTTTTTGCTGAGAAAAAAGCTTCTAAATAAGAAGCCGGTGGTAGCTTTCATGGAACATATTTCTTCTTTCTGTCTAGAATTGGTTAGTTTTTCAGTGAAGAACTAACTGACAAAATTAAATAAAGAACATCGAAACTTAGTTACAGATACATAGCTATTATCAATACTAACACAAACATTATTATCTTTTTTCTCAGATAATTAAATTTAACTATAAATTTATTGATCAATGTAATCACATATTTAAATTTAATTACAAAAAATTCTAAAACCACATAAAAAGTCACAATTTTTGTTGCAACTGTTTACATAATAGACTATGAGTAATAATTTATATGATAGTGACAGAAAATCAATCACAATTTGTCCCTGTCCCGTAGGATAGTTATAACTTTTTATTTGATACTAGAACTTATAGCCATTAAATAATTATAGTTAAGTTTTGCTAAGTATGCTAGTTTTTAATTGAATGGATCATGTTTCTTGATTTTATTTGATTGACGAATAGTTAATACTTTACATCTTCGCACCTGTGAAGTTCAAACTACGTTATCAGATTGTGGAACAACAATAAATGTTCTAATCATATCAATGGAATGGTAATCACCGTAATCTCACACATGCGCAACCACAAGCAAGTACTACTCGCACAGACAAACATTGATGTAGTATTAGGCCATTAAAGTCCACTGGACACTAAAGTCCACTGGACACGACACATCATGTCATGTAAAGATGCAATGGACATAACCTTCGCCCTCAAATAATTGTTGTCAAAGAAAGAAAAATTTGTGTGCCTTGTCATTTTCTAGAAGGGGTCAATGTTAACGGATGTATTTAAGATAATTTTTTTTTGAAAATGTATTTAAAGTAATTGTTAATAAAACATAATAGAAAAATTTTGACATTACTTTCATGAGAAATATAAAAAGTTGTCAACAACATTTATTATTTTATTATTCTTTTAATAAAATATTTCTAAAAATGATTCCTAAATCAATGCCCTAAAAATATTGTTTAACATTTTCCTTTCTATATATCTAATCATCCTTTTCTGGTGGGGATAGCTGTTTAGTGATCCAGTGGCTATTGCAAAGTGCAATTCCTCTCACATCACTTTAACTTTTTCAAAAATTTGAACCCTCAACTTTTTAAACTTTTTTTAATCCAATGGTTGATATCAACACACAATACTTTCACTCTTGATCTGAATCATTGAATATATATTGCACCGTGCAATAGCTATCTCAATCCCAATATGTAAACTTCAATAATAGAAGCCCTTGATAAATCAAGGAAGCAAATAGAGAAAGTGGTTGTTTACTTGTTTTGATGGGCAATAGTGGTGAGTTACCTTTTTAGTTGCTGACCAGTCCCTTACTTCATTTTGTAGTGTCATTACTCTTTAGGATTCTAGACTTGTAGTGCTATTGGAAAGTTCTCCTCAAAAAAAAAAAAAAAAGTGCTATTGGAAAGTTGGAACAGGAAACTTAGTTGGGTATTGGTGGGTGAGGGCCAATAGAATAGTCCTGTAAAAGAAGTGACAATAGCCAATAGGTACAATTATTAATCCCATGAAAGCCATTGGAGCAAGCTTATAATAAGAACCACCAATCCAACTGTATTTTCCATTTCCCGAGTACATAATTATAACTGGTCAAGAACTTTTGCCTTTTCTTTTGAGTTTTGGGGTTTGTACTTTGAAGAGTGTAATGGACAGAGAGTCATAGAGTAGTGTCTATGATCCCATAGAGTTGGCTTCAGAGCTGCAGAGGACCAAAATAATACTAAAGGATATTTGACCATGACCTATCTTTTGCTGCTCTGGATCTTAATGCTTCCAAATACCATCTAGTTTAGGGTATGCAACACCAGACGAGTAATGTTAGTACCATCGAAAATGGTACAATATTGTGCCACAACTCGCCACATGGTGAGTTGTGATTGGTGTATGTGTGTCCTCATATGGCCCACTGACACACTTTCACCAATCACAACTTGTCATGTGGTGAGTTGTGGCACAAAGTTGTACCAATTTTGGTGGTACTAGCATTACTCAACACCAGACTTAAGTTTTAAGTAGGGCAAATTACATAAACCCAAATGGGTCATTTTCAAACACACCCTTTTTGATAAATTCTTTTCATACTCATTCCTGTGCTATCAATTTAAAATTTTATATCGAAAAATTCTAGGACTACAACTCATACGGTTTTGTTAATTCTAAGTGGTCACAAATCACATAAAGTGAGACTTTAAAAATTATACATAAACAAATAAACTAAAATATTAAAAGAAAAAAAAGTCATTGCCAAACAAACACCAAATAATTATGAACTGCAGTTTTCAAATGGATGATTGGAGATAGGAGGGGCCTCATTCTTTAGCCAGATGGGCCTTATGCAGCAGAACTAAAGGAGTAGTTTTTCCTTGGATCTAGTCATGGGGTCTAGTGAGGCTTCCTTTGTTTTTATATAGACTTTCGATTGAGCTCAAAAGACTTCTTAAAGCTCATGTTTACCTCTATTTCCAACTGAAGACTAGCTCTAAGTTGTTTCTTTCCCCTTGGGGGTTGGGACATTACATATGCTTGGCCTAGTTCGCTATAATTCATAGAGATAGTAGTAACAATATATGCAGGAAAGCTGAAGAGATTAAACTCTAGTGTAGAAGATCTATTAGGTGTCTCTTCTAGAGGCAATACTAATGAACTCTTCAACAAAAAAACTTGGAGTCCTATGAATGAAAGTTCACTCAAGTAGTAACCTAAGCAGTAATCAATTTGGGAAAAGGGATATTACCATGTTCATTTATCTTAAGACTTGCAGCTGCAAAAGCCATCACAGCATAACGGCAGAAACATAAAGAGAGCAAACAATAGAACAACAGCTTTCAAATTCTACGAAATCATCACCAACATATATATATATATATATATATATCTACATTATAAATAAGATTTTCTTTCTTTTAATCTATACAATATAGGGGGAAAAAATAAGAAATAAGAAATGATAACTAGGTCAGTCCCATATACAGGTCTTTCCAATTATTCTTTACCACTGGCCAAAGCATAGTACTCCACTCACTCCCTGATGCACAACATCGAATATGACACATAATCAAAAAATGGATTTTCCCTCGCATTTCCACATTTCAAGAATTTGAAAATCCAATAGACAATTTCTATTTCCATTATCAGCTTGATGCTAGGAAACCAACTGTTCTTTCTTACTGTTTGCCTCTTCAGCTTTGTTGCTCTCTTCTTGTGCAGGTGGTTTTCCACCAGCAGGGTAAGACAATCTCCGGGCCTTTGTGGTTCCCTTTCCATTGGTTAAAGGAAGTTTGACCGAAACAGATGTTTTAGGTGTCAGTGGAATTACATTCCTACCAACCTTGCTAGACTGCCTACTCTGGGGTTTCTTTGGGCTAATAGACTTAGCAGGGACACGGCTTTCCCATGGGCGGGCAGCAATCCAGCGTTCCAACCAGCTCCAACCCCAATTAGTCTTATTAAGTTCATAATTACCCAGCCCATGGATCTGACTAGCATTGGCCCTCCACTGCAAATCATGGTATAGTGTCCATTTCAATTGGATCCAGTGAGCCAAAATAATGAGAATCACACATTTTCATTTTGGAGAACATACCTGATGAGAAAAGGCATATGCCATGGTTCGCTCCCGCTTAACTGCTGCTTCTTCTCTCTGATGTATCCTTGCAAGAGTTTCCTCCATCGTTTCAGAGCCACCACACCATTCCACCTATTATCCATTTGAACTACTACTCAGACGGTGAAAGATAAAATGGGGTAATTGGGTTAAAAAAGGCCCATGTATGAAATATTTTAATTGAAGGACACTGGCCCTGGCAGTAATCAGTAAAAAAGATGTACTCAAGTTTCTGATCTTCAAATGAAAAAAAATGGAAAAAGAAATGATAGGCCCCAGGGTTTGATTTCAAATTGTCAGCAAATGACAGACTTTGCTAAAGAATGAATCACACTTTAATCTTATCTTATCTTTTTTATATTAATTTAACCCTTTCTTTTTTTAGAGAAAGCACCAATGACATAAGGGATGAATCAAGAATCTCAGAATTGCTATCCTGAGGTACACAGAGTTGCTATCCTGAGGTAAGGAAAGTTTTAAAGGGAGAAATTCCCTGGATGCAACCCCATCTAACAATTTTGCAATATTACTTTCAGAAACTGACAGAGCAAGGAGCCCAAACATCACTTCTCATAAGCTTCCATGGGAAAGAGATGCCATTTAGTCTAAAGATTATTGTCACTATTATTAATAAGTTCCAAGTCATGCAATTCCCCATGGATGGGGAGAAAGTGGTCTAACCTCTAGGCCATGAAGTTTTGCCTCAAGTTTCAGTTGATTCTCAAGTTTCTTCTGTCTAAGCCGACCTTCTGTTACCATGCAAAGTCTGCGAGCTCTAATCTGGGTCTGTAGATTGCTCCAAGAGTGAAGATGGATCAATGTTGTTGTAGCTTGCTTCTTAACAGAATAACCTTGGGCTACGATTTGTAGTCTTACCGCTCCTTTCAAACGACGTAAAGTTTTCCTAGCCTGCAAGACAGAGGATGTGAAAATAAATCATTGAATCACAAGAACCAGCAAAACAAAGATAATGCTTGTACATGACATCAATAAATTCACAATGAAAGGTTACACTGCTCCTCTGGTAGTTTTAATACAAACTTATTAAGAAGTTGATAAGCTAGCCACCTGATATTCGCTCAAAGGGAAACATAGGTTCATATTTTCCCAGTCACAAATTGGTGGCCAATTGCTAACCATATTATTTAGAACTAAGGCCTAGCAGAATAGAACCGTTACCAAAAATACAGCAGAGATCAAATACACACTCTGCAAATAGAAGATAAATAAGCAAAATTTTCAAGGTTCATATAGCCTATGCTAACTACAATTAACAGGGCAAAAATATCAAACTATAAAGCAGGATCAGTACTGTTCCCTCTTATAACAGGAAGTAAGGACACTTTCAATGAGCCTAATCAAATGCAAACAGTTCCTGTTGAGAGCAAGTTCCTTCTTTTTGGGCCAAAAAGTTGCTAAACCTATGAACTTAAGGGCTTCCTGAAACTAGGGGAAATTTACTTCCATACAATATCTTCCATCTTGCAGGAATGCCTATACACCAAGTAAACACGTGACAGTCATACTGCAAACTGATTGATAATTATGAGAATGTCCAGAAAATTGGGGAAAATATGTTCTTATTTTAATGCATCCCAAAGATATGCCAATGAGCTAATCTTAGTCGGAAGCATATGACAGTTATAACATGCACTGCCCTTAAATTTTCCTAAAGGAAAGAACTTTACTGCTGTTTACTGACTTAATAATGACCTCAAAAATAGTTACCAACTTACTAGAAACACATTTATATCTTTCAATTGCTTGAATAGATACCATAACACTGATAATCCAGTTCAGGCATGTACCTTGTAAGTCATTATATGACTACCATTTTACCTACTTTTTAAAATATTTTTGCATTCTCTCCTCCATGACCTATATTTTAACTCTTATGACAAGGCCAAAGATATCCTAGTCAATTAGAGTGAATTATTTTATAAAGAAAAATCAAGTAGGCCTTCTTCTCTGCTTTCTATAACTGTTTATTTAATTCTTAAACTCACTCATCAAGGTGAAGACAAAATGGTTTGGTCTCTTTCAAAAAGCTGGGTTTCAGTGTGAGATTATTAAGGCATTGAAGATGGAGGAGAGAAATTTTCCATGGCAAAGTATATGGCAAGTAAAATTCCACCACGATTGGCTTTCTTTGGGTGGACAACCGCCATGGATAAGACTCTAATGATGGATAATCTGAGATGATAGAAGTATTATAATCACTAATTGGTGCTGCATGTGTAAATCTAATGGAGAGCCGGTTGATCATATTTTTTCTTCACTGCAAGATTCCTTGAGAATTATGGTCTTTTGTTCTCTGTTAGTATGTGGTGGCTTGGGTTACGCCAAGTTCTATGATTGGCTTATTGGGATGGACACTTTGGAAACATGATTAGGGCTAAACTTGGAAGTTTGCTCCTTTGTACTTGATGTGGACCTAGAGGGAAAGGAATGCATTCACTTTTGAAGACAGTGAGCTATTAGTGGTGAAGCTGACAAGGGTCCAGCTCATTTGTCTTGACAGCTTTCGTAGATTTCATTGATCAACTGAATCTTAGATTTTATTTTTCTTTACTACGCTTTTTCTTGCTTGGCTCTATGTATACTTCCCATGCACTAAGGTTGTGCCCCTTTTTGCTCTTTTTCAATTAATTTCATTTACTTAAAAAAAAAAAAAAGGCAGAAAAGATTTGGTTTAGTCCATTGACCAAAGAACTCTATTGGTTTATAATTTTCCAAAAGAAATTGATCAAAATTAATCCAAGCCTGCCTAACCAAAGAGTTACTAAAGATTTAAGACCCTCAAATGATTGCTTTCCATTTACTTGGATCTCTCACTGCTCTTCAGCAATGAGCAAATAAAAAATTGTTTTTGTCGATGCAAGATGTTAAATGGATATTATAATCAGATGGAAGTCCTTTTTGCATAATATTGTACAAATTTGTTAGCATGCATGTTTTAGTATATTTTCAATTGTCAATTCCTCATGACAAATGCAAATAAATCTTTAGTAAAAAGGACAACAACAAAAACAACAATAAAAATAACAAAGCCTTAGTCCCAAAAAAAAAAAAGAAAAGAAAAGAAAAGAAAGAAAAAAAAGAAAAGAAAAGAAACTTATAAAGGATGGCGCAGCAATAAACAAACTCATCTTAGACCATTCTATTTAGGACTCTTGTTTGTAAATTTTGTAACGTGACATGGCCAATGAGCTCTAGTGGTATTTTTTTACTCCCATGAGAATGGCGGAGGGTGACTTTTGGGCGTGTGTGTAACTGTAACTTACCAATATAAAAAAAAAAAAACAATTTGTAACTCAACATACCATGTAAGCTCGGAATGCAGTCTGAATCTTTGTAGCAGCGATATCCTCAACTGGCATGCCAAGTAACCCATGATTTCTACTGTTAGCGCCATTGGCAAACCATGAGTGATTCTTCGATTTAAAGGGATTTGTTGATTTCGCAGAAACTGAGGATCCCTGTAACAATGTGTCAGAAAATATGAGAATCAGCAACTTTATACCAACTTCAGTCCTGCATAATAAGCACATGTAGTTCATAGTAAAGCTACCAGTTGATCAAATGTTCTACTTTTTTTTTATAAGTACCAGTTGATCAAATGTTCTTCACCTATACCATGACAATGTTACACAAAGTTATACCTTCTACCATGTCAAGCATGATATATAACAATAGGCCCATTGAAAACATAAATTATAAATCCCAAACCTTGACAAACTCTATTTAGGTTTCCTATTCCTGAACTTAATCACCTCTTCAGTCTTCAAGTAACGATATATAATTTAGCAACAATAGCTCATTAATTTCAATTCTAAGCCAAAACCTTGACTAACTCTATTTAGGTTTCCTATTCCTAAACTCAATCCCCTCTTCAGTCTTCAAGTAACAATATATAATGTAGCAACAATAGCTCATTAATTTCAATTCTAAGCCTATAATTAGTAGGAATTCAATGTGACAGCTAAAGGGATTGCAAATTAGTAAGAAGATAACAATTTAGTTTTTGGTCCATTGGAGGCCTGTTGGGCAAATAGTCCCATTTAGCAGTATTATTGCAATTGAAGGGCTCCATACCTTTACTTGTTTTGAACTGCCGCGCTTCCCTTTCTTTGAGCCGATTATCGTCTTAAACCAATGTCCTGAACCCATCCCTGCTATGAAGAATCTGTGTTTAACTCAACATACCCCTGAAAGTAATTCCAATGTAGATCTAGTCAAAATCAGCATTGAGAAAACATCAAGTTTAAGAATTTATAACATTTAGTTTCTTTTTTCCTCTACTACTCACTACTCAGCAACCAACCAGACAATCATCAACAGGATGTTTGCGGCGGCCACATCTTGTTAGTAGTTATAAAACAATCACAACTCAATTAACAAATACAAAAATGATATGAAACAACTCCACAAGATTTCAAACTTAACTAAATTGGAATCAAAGAGAAGGAATCATAATCTTATAATAATATGCAAGACAGCTTTCACCAATTGATTATATACCCACCAAAAATTCAATAGTATATCAGACAAGAAACTACATTACAACCAACTAATCATAGAAAGTAACAAACAACTGGATTCCAAAAGAATCTGCATTATTCCTAGTAATTCTCTTACAATTAGCTTCCAGATCCCACATATTCCCTCCCAAGTAACAACTGGGTGTGCCCAAATGATATTTGTAATGCTAGAAATGAAAGAAAACAGCACAAACATAAACAAAAGAGTAGGTGGGTAAGCATGACATACCAGAGAATAGGCTCCAAAGGGTCCAAAACAGACCCTTTTTGAAAAATGGGCACTCAAGAGATCTTGGGAGCAAAAAAGGTGTTGACAATAGTATTAGTAGTAGTAAAGAGGAAGGAAAACTTGAGAAAAGAATAAAAGGAAAGGTGGGTGTGCAATATGGCTCGCCATGGCCCCAACACTAGCTTTTCTTGTCTTTCTTTATTTATTTATTTATTTTTTTCTTGTCTTTCTTTATTTTTACTTCTACTACATTATTTTTCCTGAAAAAACTATTCAAACCCCCCAAAAAAAAATCATAGTATATAAAACGATAAAATCTTTCTCTCTCTCTCACTCTTATTTGTTGTTCTGTCTGTCTCTGAGTCCTCAATCAAAGGCTCAACCAACGCTACACAGCTCATGTGGATGTGAATGTTTTGCAGTGTGGTCAGTGCTGTAGTTGGTGTTGGATTTTGTATTTTTAATTTTCTTTTATTATTTTGAGGTTTGACAATTCAACAGATGGTTGGCTAAAGCGACAGCAGAACAAACAGTGACAATGTTTTCTTCGTTTTTTTTTTTACTGAATAAACAGTGATAAATGATCATGCTTGATGGTGATGGGCTGCCTTTCTTAAATGGAAATATGGTGGATTAGTCTGCGGCCTACTGATCTTCCTCAAAAGGGAATTTTCAATTATTGATATGAGTTTCGCAATGGAACAAAAAATAATTTATGTAATCATAGTCCTTCGATAGTGAGTGCAATGTACTCTCAAACTTAGTCCATCACACAATCCGGTCTAATATTATTTCTAAGATATCGTATGCACAGGGAGGGAATTAGTCTGGCAAGATGTTGAGAGCATTTACACCAAAGATGTAAAAGTGCTATATTGTTATTTTAGCACCAAAATCCCAAGAAAACCTTCTACATCAAAGCTCTTAAATGCAAAAAAACTTGACACTCAGCTACTGTCAGCTCAGGGCCGGCCCAAGGCCTAGACCTAAGGCCCCACCAAAAAAAAAAATTTCCCCTTAGAAAAAAAGGCCCCACTTCCTATAGTTAAAGTCCCAAATTTTCTTAACCAAAAAAAAAAAAAAAAAAAAAAAGTCCCAAATTTTTATAAATTTATATATAAATATATATATATATTTATTTATATATTAAAGGTTATGCATTTTTTTTATTAGTGATATTAAGAATACTACAAATTTTACTATTGGTTTACAAATTGTCATGTTATTAATTACAAAAAAGTGATTTAAACATTCATTAGTTAAATTGATGAAGTTCATCAATGAGAGTCAATATCACTTTATATTTTGAACATTTTATAATGCTTTTTGCGCATTTTTCCTTTTCGTTTCTATTAAGACTCTCAAAGTACGAGACTAATAAAACCCTAACCCAATTGAAACCCTAAAATGTTTCAAAAAAGGTTGCAAATGTATTAAATCATCAATTATAGATTAATCTCTCCTAATAGTTTGAGATTTTAATTTTTGTAAACTGATATCCTACAAAGTTACACACCAAATAATATCTATCTCTTTTTCTTAAAAACAAGATATAAAATTAAAAATTAGATTACAACTTTACTTAACAATGCATCGTCATATATCCAATATAAAGTATCTTTTTTAATTGTAATATATTTCTATTTTTTTATATTAATATTTATGATTCAACTATGATATTCAATTCTCTATATGAAATTAACTTTAGTTTAGTTGGTATTATTTATCAAATTATGTATTTAATGTATTAAATTAACCATGATTTGATTAATATTAAATAATTTTGTTTAATTAATATTTACATATTAAAGGACCCGTATAAATTTTTCGCCTTAGGCCCCAAATTATGCTGGGCTAACCCTGAGTGAGCTGCCATCTCTAGCAGCTCACTGTAGCTAAATGTTATAAGCAAAATATTATCTTCTAATCCCTTTCACACGCGTGCCTCCCCTTTTTCTCTTTTTCTTTTCACGCATGTATTCTCTGTTTCTCTCTTCTGTTGCTTCTCCCCTGCTATCACCCACGCCACTAGCCCTCTCACCCCAGCCATCTTGCCCCTGCCTTGAACCACCGAACCAAGCTTCCGTGAACCATCTAATCCATCTCTCACTCTTCGATTTTCAGATTTTCTCTCTTCTCTCACTCTCAGATTTTCTCTCTTCTTTCATTCTCTCGATTGTGTTGTGGGTTATGGTGGTTCCGGTTTATGGGTTTTGTTTTTTCGGTGTAGGTTTGTTGCGTTTTGATAGGTGTGGGTTTGTTGTGTTCAAGGTTGTTAAATTCAGGATCCTACGTAGGATGGCAGGAGGTAGGTAGGATTGTAAATCGTAGGATCAGATCGTGAATTGTAAGATCCTACCTATTTTCTAGTAAGGGAAAGAGCATGGAATTGAAGGCCAAGAACAGTGAAACTGATGAGTCTTCAGACAATGAAGATTCTAAGATGAAATCCTATATCACTCGGCAATTCAAAAAGTTTATGAAGAATGCCAATGCTAAAGGATTTGATAAAGACTACAAGCAGTCTAGCTCGTCTCAGTTCAAGAACCAAGACAAAGGAAAGAAAGATGCTAGGGATGGCGGTTAGTACATTGTTCCCTCAGGACCAAAATGCTTTGGATGTTAAGGCTTCGAACATAAGAAACAAGAGTTCCCTACATATCTTAAGACCATTGGGAAGAGCAAGGCACTTGCTGCTACTTTGAGCGACACCGAGCCTGAAGATAACTTTGACAATGAGGATGATGGAATCCTAAATGCCTTCACTGCCACTATAAATCCTACTGAAGGGATTGTTGAAGATGTGGATGAAGAAGAAGACTTGGTGAAGTCTAAATTTGAGAAGATGGATGAATAAGATGACATCCACACAGCTTATGCAAAATTATACAAGGCCTCAGAAAAACATGAGAAGTTGTATAGGTTGGCCACCAAGAAGCTCAGTGAAGTAGAGCTTGAACGAGAAGAAATTTCCACAAAGTTTGATAAAGCCAATCTGACCATTGGAGCTCTGAGATTTGAGAATAATTTCTTAGCTGAGATGACCAAGAAGCTTGAGGCAGAATTGTTCCAAGTCAGAGCTCAACTAGAGAGGACCTCAAGTGCAAAGCTTGACGAGATGCTTATTCTTCAGAAATCTGCTTCCGATTGAACCGGTTTAGGGTATGATTTCTCTTCTCCTAGTATTGTTTCTGCTAGTACTACTATTTTTGTTCCTCCTAGTAATAATGTTGAATCTGAAAACAATGATGTGCAAAATGTGTTAGCTAGTAAGAACATAGACAAGGGTAAATCTATCTTAGGAGCACCCCCTAAGCAAGATAAGAAAGAGATCAAAAACCCTAGGGCTAAGAAGGGAAACACTCAAAAGCCTAAACATAAGAAGCAGCATCTCTGTCATTATTGTGGAGCAGCTGGACATATTCGACCTAATTGCTACAAGTGGTTAGCCACTCAATAGAGCAACAGTATGATCTCATCGGGAAACCAGAATCAGTTTCCATCCTCTTTTGCTCCTCTTGGAGATCTACTTAAAGCCCTTATGTTCCTTATGTGGCGGTCAACTGCGCTATGAAGCAAGCTATGTAATTGACTTTGCCTAAGAAGCTGCGAATCTGTTTCTCAGTTTGTGGTGTCGGCATATCCTGGATGGCTTGAACTTTTGTTGGGTCCACTTCGATTCCCCTTTGGCTGACTATAAAGCCGAGTAATTTCCCTGAACTAGCTCCGAAGACACACTTGTTAAGGTTTAGCCTTAATCTGTACTTGACAAGGCACTTGAACAATTTTCTCAAATCTACCAAATGATCCCTAGCTGTGCGGGATTTGGCAATCATGTCATCTACGTATACTTTGATCTCTTTGTGCATCATATCATGGAACAAGGTTACCACGGCTCACTGATAAGTAGCATCGGTGTTCTTTAAGCTGAATGGCGTGACATCAGATGCATAAGCTCCCCAATGTGTGGTGACCGTTGTCTTGGCTTTGGCCTCCTCGGCCATCTTGATCTGGTTGTAGCTTGAGAATCCATCCATGAAGGAGAAGAACCTATTGGTAGTGGTATTATCGACCAGGGTATCGATGTGTGGCAATGGAAAATTATCCTTGGGACTGGCCCAATTCAAATCTCTATAATCAACGCACATGCGCACTTTCCCATCTTTCTTAGGCACGGGAACAATGTTAGCGACCCAATCGAAGTAGGCTATTGCGGTAAGGAAACCGGCTTTCAACTGTTTTTCTACTTCTTCTTTGATCTTCAAAATGATCTCAGATTTCATTCTTCGAAGGGCTTGCCGCACTAGAGGGCATTTAGGTTTAACTGGAACTTTGTGCACGACAATCTCAGTGTCTAACCCTGGCATATCTTGGTAGGACCAAGCAAAGATCTCTCTGAATTCTTTGAGTAGCGTTATGAGCTCAGACTTTCTTGACGAGTTTTTTATTCTCGCCTTTGTCGGCAAGGTTAACCACTTCTGTCTCTTCTATATTAGGTTTGGCCCCTTTGCTCTCTCTGTTTAGAGCTTCCAAACATCACGAGGGAGACTCGGAATTTCCTCTAATCATTCGATGCCATGTTCCAACTTTATTGTCTCATTCGTGTCATTGATATTCTCGTTATAGCAACAGGACGATGTACTCGTTTGGGAATTAGAATAGATCCTATAGAACGGAACATGTACAAGGAAACATAAGACAATTTGCACATGCATATTCATAAGAAAGCAAGTAAAGAGACAAATGCAAGGATTTCCTGAATAATACGCTGGATAATTTCATTAGTGAATCATAGATAGGGGGAATAACAAAGTTCATGCCTGATAAAGATAAAAATGAAACATTTTTTTTTGGAAAAAAAAAACTGGGAAATACAAAAAAGGAATGCAGGAAAGAGGAATTAAACATGCAAAACAAACTAGATATGCTATTCCAACTCTTTGGAGGACACAACCACATGATAATGGTACACTCCTTACTCAGCTGGTGCAACCACAAAGCATGGCTCGGTGGCCCAATGGCCTACTGTCTCGTTTGGCACATAAGGCCTAATGATGGCATTCACTGAGCATTCTTCTGGACAAAGACGGATGAGACAAGCTAAATTTGATTCCTCCTCGCATGATTCATGTGCTACTTCTGATCTGATGACCTCGGCCGGAGTCAGAAAAGTGACCCTAATGTGGGGAATAGAAATCCCTTGGCCAATGCACTTCCTTTTCTTTCCTCTAGAAGCTTGAAAAAGTTCTTCGTCGGAGGGGTCGTAGCCTAGACCGAATCCTCCTTTGTTGTCTAGGAGTTCAATCAAAGAAGCCTTCCCATTTCCTACAGCATCGAGGCCTTGGCCTAACTAATAGCCAAATTTGAGCATCTCTTTGGCAGCCATTAAAGTAGCGGAGGGCCATGCCGACTCGAGTTTCGAAGCTTCGGAAATCATGGAGACTAGCTCGAAGCTGTGAAAAGTTGCCTCTGGGAAGGCATTAGCACCTATGTAGGGGACAAAAGTCTCCTTGAAGAAAGTCAGGGGCTTCTCAGCCATAATAGTGACCATCGGATTCTTGGATGGGAACTTGAGTCTTCGATGAAGAGTATAAGTAACCGCGCCCACGGCGTGTAGCCAAGGCCTCCCTAAGAGCATATTATTAGGGGAATCCACCTTGATTGGAGTCGCCACCAATCATTGGATTTTTCTAATGTGTGACTGGTCACCTGTTTCTAGTTGATTTTATTACCGATCCTAAGTTAAGAAAAAAGACATTTTTCCTAATCTAATGTGGATGGAAAAAAATCTTGGTTCTTAGGTCCGGAAGTTTGGTTACGTGTGGGAAAGGTGTTAGGCACCCCACAACGCCTATCCGAGGACAGTCCTTTGTTTTGATAAAACCTTAATTTTTTGAAATTGGCAGTAAAAACATGATCTTAGCATTGGCTTTCGGGACTTTGCATGCATGGGGGCTTTGAGATTTGGCTTTTGAATGGGTGGGGTCCCAATCGATGCTTTCTTAAGGCATTCGGCAAAGTACCAGATTTCCACAGTGAAAACTCGGCGACATGTCACCTTACTTTCGCGGCAGAAATTAAGCATCGCTTGCCTTAGGTGACACGAACTGTGACAATCACACCAGAAGGGGGTGAGCAGGTATATATACATACATCATGCACAATGCAAGCACACAGAGTAGGAAAGTAAATGCCTACATCCCTAGAGCATGGCCCAAAATATAAGTGCAGGAAAGTAAACAAGGGTTGCCATACTCTAGAGATGAGGACGAATGGTACACGGCATGATATACCTAATACAAACCATCTAGAGGAGAAAGGGAAGAGGGAGGAAAGGGGTTTAAAAGTTTACATAACCAAAAGGAAAGACTAAACTCCTAGATCTACTGATTGCAGCCGCTTGGCTCACACTTGCTCCCGCGCCCTTTTGCTTACGCCTGGGAAGCCGTGCCTTCGCTTCATGCGTCCTCGCTCCGTGTGTATACATACAAAGGAAAATACAAGAAACCAGCAGACAAGAAATGGAAGGAAAATATGTGAAGTGCATATGAAAGAGCATAAAGCGAGTAAGCATGATAGCATGGCAAGCAAACAAGCGAGGAAGCAAACAAATGAACAAAAAGGCAAACAAGCAAGAGAACACACAAAAAGGTGGCGTCCACGAGGGACAAATGTAGGTTTGGATCAAATGTCCATAACTTCATTGTGTTGAAGCATGGATGACACACTAGCAAGCAAGACTCATGCATGGACATGTAAGCAAGCGTGTAAAGATGCATATAAAGCCAACGGGTGGCACAAACAAGCATGGCAAGCATATCATCTAACAGAGCAGAAAAGGGGAAAGGTATGCACGAAGTAACTGGCATCATGGCGATGTGTCCCAAGTGGTTGCATCCAAACAGGGCCTCATGGGCGTCAAATGTAACCATACAACCACACGCCCGCTAAGGGCGTCAAGCGTGGCAAAGCCTAGAACAAGAGAGGCTAACACAAGCATAAAGCATAGAATCAAGCAAGCATAGACATGCAAAATGGGTGATCCAAACCCTTTTATGTGGGCCACGGTGTATGAACGATGACAAAGCCCACAAGGTTTAGATCAGGTCTTAACCACTAGGCCAAAATGCAAGAAAGAAAGATAAAGCGACAAAAGGGCTACAATAGCACATGGCATGACAAACATAGCCTAGGTCTAGGCACACAAACATGGCTGGAGCACACAAGCACATGGACTATAGCATAAAGCATATAGAGAACGTAGATCCAAGTGCACAAGCATGTGGAAACATAGATCTAGACACATAGGCACAGGAACATACATGTAAACATGTAGAAATCTAGCACATAAACATGGAAGAACATGAATCCAAGCATACAAGCATGTGAAGACTTGGATATAGGCATAGGAGCATAGAACGTGCATACAAACATGTAGATCTAAGCAAGATATAACCGTAGACATGATATCAAGCATGTGAGCATGTAACCCTAACATCAACAACTTTATATGTTGAGTAATCATGTAAAATATGAATTCATCCATTAGAAAACAAAGATTTGCGTCATATAATGTAATTTGCATGCCCTACATTGTTATGTCTATATTAATGAAAAAAATATATTTAAGTTTTGACACAATGTATCTAAAAATTTTAGTACATGTTTAGTTAGCAACTAAGTACCAAGATATTATCGACACATATTGAAAATATTTTCCAGTTTCTAAGTTCCAAATCCAAAATAAGTTAGGCTAGTTAGCAAATGAAAATTATCTTATTACAATATGAAATCCAAAATAGAATTCCCATTCTAAGGTAAACTAGCTAATTATAAATATGAAATCCAAAAGGCAATGTCATTGAGAATGCTGAGAGGTGATGGGTTTTGGGGTTCTTAAGAGGAGGCACAACTTTGGGATTGATGTTTCTAAATATTTAGGTTTCTTTTTTTGTTTGAACTTTAAACTTAAGTACTGTGGGTTTTTTTTTTTTTGAGATTTTCTTTTGACAAAGATGTAAATTTGGGACTTCAGTTTGTTATTGGGCTGTTGATAACCAGTTTGGCTTGTGAGTTAAGTTGGATTATCTTAAGCCCAAACCAATCCCATCAAAGAAAAAAAGAAAAGAAAAAAAAAAAGCTCATACCAAAAACACATGTTTTGGTAGGATCGGTAGGATCCCATACGATCCTATACGATCCTACATACGATCCTACTATGATTCTAAACATTTTGGTGAGGTGAGATCGTAAAATCGTGCGATCCTACAATCCAGATTGCGATTTTGACAACCAAAGTTTTTTTTTTTTTTTTTTTTTTTTTGCGTTATGATCGGTGTGGGTTTGTTTTGTTCTGATCACTGTGGGTTTCTTGTGTTTGTGGAATTTTTTTTTTTCCGGTGTGGGATTGTTGCGTTTGTGCGATTTTGTTTTCTAGTATCCATTTGATCTTCAAGTGTCTGGTATAGATCTCATCAAGAGTACACTATCACCCATTTGAGCTTGTGGATGTTTGGAACATCCAATGGAGTGGCCAGATGAATGTGTGTGAAGAGTGTTGGAAAAACACATGTTTCTATCGCATACAAAACCTAGGCAGTGGAAAATTAATGGATCTACTTCATTCGCAATTGATAACATGTACCATGTAAATTTCAGAATATAAGAATAAGAGAGTGTACCTTGGTGCGGTGAAATTCAAAACCAAAGATTAGAAGTACTTGAGAACACTTTTAATCTTCACTCCAATGCCACTTTATGCCCAAGAAGTGTGGTCTCTCAATCAGTTTCCAAAGAGAGAATAATAGAGTGGCTTCCACTCATATACAAAACCATTTCATTCCTTATGAAAAACCTCTAATCAAATTATATATGTTTCTCTCCTTATATTTAACTGATTATCTAATTGGACTAGCCTTTTGGGCCATTCCAATTAGGATTTAGTATGTGACTTGAAGTGGGACCAAAAGGGAACAAATAAGACTTTAGCTCCAATGGGCCTTGGGTTTTTCTGTCAACTCTTGACAAGTCCAAAGTTACCATTAATTATATTTAATACCACTATATAAATATAATTGCACTCTAGGCCTTATTAATAAATTATATCCTAAGACTTTATTATACATACAACCCCTTCATAAAATATTCGTAGTAATACAAAGTCATAAATGTAGACTGTCACTTTGAAGATTACTACATCTTAATCCTTGAGTACCCGATTTAATCCTTTAAGTTATTCATCATATATTTATGAAATCCAATTTCATAAATATATACTTTAGTAACTCTTTACTAAAGTAGTTAGGTTTAACATTTTAAATAACCAAACCTATTAAACTTATCTCAAAGGGATATTTTATATCTCCAAGGGATATTTTATATCCCCGTTAAGAGATTATGAATTCCATTTTGAGAATATATGTTCCATCAATACTAAATGTGGCTGCCCAACATACTGAGGTTTTGATCGTGACTTTAGATCTCACTCCTGATATATTAAAGCAACCTACACTTCATGATTTGGTCCATTATTCTCTTAGGATTAAGAGTTCATGTAAATAGAAGTCGTGAGATTTATTATTTATTTGACAATCGTTATGAGAATAATAAATCTCACAGCGGTCCAATTCAATATGTCTTAACTCTTAAAACATACCAACTAGAAGTCTCTACTTCCATGATCAAGACAAATCATCTTAGTTGATATGTTATAGTCTTCGCAGATGAAATGCTCAATTTCATCACCGACTACGAACCAAAATTCTGAGTTTACAAAAATTTTTTTATTTATATCTTCTTTGACTAAATCACATAAATCACATATTATGCATCTCATAGGTTATATGATAATGTCCAAATATTCATGTTACTATTATTTTAGATAATAATAAAACAACTTTATTAATTACAACATTAAGTCATACATAATGTCATACATAACATCATACAATAGGATTTAAGGGCATTAATCCTAACAAAGAGTTGGTGACCAATATTTGTGGCCATTTTCACTTTTCTTGGTTCTTTATCGTGGAAGAGTGAATGATATGAAGGAACCATTTCTATCTCATGAAGTGGTGAGGTTGGTGGCAGTTTTTTTTTTTTTTTTTTTTTTTTTTTTTTTTTTTTTTAATCTTTTAGGTGGTGGTGGTTGGCTGTGGCTAGTGGTGGGTGTGGCTGTGGGTTTGCTTGGATGGGGTTGAGAAGAATGTGAACTATTTGGACTGCTTCAGATGAGAGAGACACAGATAGGAAGAGAGAGAATAAAAAAAAAAATAATTAAATGAAGTGTTCAAAAAAAATAGAACCTTTGATGTTGGATGAATTGTAAAGTGAATTGTTAAAACAGATAAAATAGTGTTTTGAGTTGCTAAATGCTAAAAATTTTAAGATCTTTGATGTGAATGCTTTGAGGCACCTATCTTATAGACATCGAGTTTTATTTATTTATTTTTATTTTTATTAGAGAATGATAAAAAGTGAATTAGTCTAGTGAAATGTTGAGACGCCACTTTTTTAAATTAAATTAAAAAATCTGGCTTTCTTAAATTAAAGGGGCTGCCTTTCTTGAATATGGTGTGTTACTCTTGCAGTCTTGCTTACAAATCTTTCTCAAAATAGGATTTTTAATTATTGATGTTAGTTTCACAAGGGAACAAAAATTGATTAATGTAATCGTATGATTACTGATTTTTTTCTTTACGGTGTTGGACTTGGGTGCTTTGTGTCCTACTCCTACCTACGAGTAAATACTGGAGTTAAGGGTTGAAAGTATTTCGGCCATTGATGACTTGTACTATTTTCTTGGGCCCGTGTAGGACAGTATGAATAGTTATGTCGTGGTTTATGTCGTGATTTTGCACTTAATAACTTAATTGGATGAATATTTATGTCGTGGTCCCACATTTTATTCTAAAATTGAGAAATAAAACTCTTTAAGAATAAATAATTTAGGACACATGACGCAAAATTGGAACTCTAATTTGGAATTCTAATTTGAGTTTCTCTCAACTTCACTTATTATTATATATATAGATTAGTGTGTAGCTCAAAAACAATCGCAAGTATATTATTTAAATTATACATTTTTTTGAAAAGAGATTCAAATTATACATGCTATTAACTTATATATATTTTTTTTAAACCATATATTTTTAAAAGATGTAATAGTTTCTCATTTTATCTATACTACTATTTAAAGGGTTTTTCTTATTTGGAATCCTCATTTTTTTGGTTAAAAAATGCTCCTACATCCTTATATTTAAATAGAGACAAAAGTAAAGGACAATCTGGTAAAAATACAACTCTAACTCCCACTAAAATATTGCCTAAAAAATAAGGCCACTCTGTTGTTGATTTTCAAATTTCTTTGTCCACTTATAAATTCTAAATGCGTAATAATAATGCGATGAGGCTAGTGTGTGTATGTGTATATATATATAATTTAGAATTTAAATGGTTTTAAACTCATCGGTTTTTGCACCCAATAATTCAACACAAAAATTAAAAAATTAAATGGATACGTGGTAGAAAATGGACTTCAATTAAAATTCAATTTAGAATCTAATTGGATTTGGACTCTTTTATTTTTACACTCAATAATTCACTTGGTACAAAATTAAAAATTAAATGGGACACGTGCCACAAAATTGAGAATTCAATTAAAATTTAATTGGATTTTTTCTAAGTTTTGGCTATATATATATATATATATATATATATATATATATATATTACTGAAAAACTTCATCTTTCTCGCTAATCATATATATATTTTTTGGTGTGGTAATTATCTTTTCCAATAATCAAAACTTGACAATTCATTTATATGGTCCGACAAAAAATTGTTCATTATTTATGAAAAATAAAAAATAAAGCATCAATGGTTTTGTTAATTTCATTAAAAATTACTTGAAAGTTGGAGATTATCTTCCATATGTATTACATGATTCCAAATTGTGTTCCATTGATGACTGACCGCTCTTCTTCTCTTAGAGATCATCGTGCATTAGATCCATGATGTCCCACCAACTTTAGTTTAAATTAAAAAATAAAGTTAGCATGATGCTTCTAATTAGCCATAAAAAGAAGTCAGCTAGCTTAACCACTTAAAACACATCAAGAGGAATTTGTTGGGGGATCCTCAACACACTCATCTATTTCATTAAAGAAACCGTGTTTGATATGCCAACCAATTTGACCAACAGTGGTTTTCACAATATTATTAGCCATGTTAAAAGCCCACCCACCTATTTTAATACCAATATTAACAATATTATTGGATTCAAGACCTCAATGAGCATAATTGGCATTATTATTAGCTATTTGGGCACATTGCTTTTCCAAAACTCACCCTAATATTTCTCTCACTATATATGTTTATTTCTCTGGCTATAAATGTAAAGACAGAAAATCATGTACTTTTTGTACATCCTAGTCATTAGCCCGTGTGATGCACAGAAAAATTTTATAGGCTCATGTTTCAATTACATGACTAATACATTCCAAAAGTCAAATAAAGGAATTCCAACATTTAGGGTACGAAATTAATATTTAAATAGCAATTTTTATAGCCAAACGAAGCTGAAATAATGTTTTATTTATTCAATCCATATTCCATGTGAAATTTGTAAAGTTAAAGGTACCTTTTTGCTTAAATTTACAAGAATTTAATTAGCATTACAACTTATCGATAGCAGAAAAGGTAAAAGATTTATACTCTAAAATTGACATTGTTTCAAGTTCATCATATCCCCATATTCTACACCTCATTTAAAAATAAATAAATAAATAAAGAAATTTCAAAATACTGTTGGCATTATATTGCAAAATTTCATTGAGCTAAAGACTAAAGTGCAAGAGAGCATAAAAATTCTCTCTTAAGCATCAATCTCAAGTCTCAAAACTCTAATGTCAAGCCTCTTGTTGATGTTGACGCCTGATCTACAAAAACTAAATATACAAAAGCATAAATATTTACAGTCATCCAATCCAATATCTTTGAATACCTATACTATTCCCCTTTTCTGAAGAAATTAAACAAAAGAAGTAACTGGTAATGATGATTCATATAATCTTTTCAATCAAAACCTTGCCTTTGGTTTCTACCATATTGTTCATTTTGACAGATTGCTTATTGCCTTCATAAGCCATAGCTGAATTTTTCTCTGCCCCTACATATGTTGCTAGGGAAGACCAAGCTTCACTTGGCTGCTCATGGTAATTAAAATTCCCTCTTGATAAGAATTTAAGCTTACCAAATATTAGTTTTCTAATTCCCAATTCATTCAACTTAGTTACAGCAAAAAATTGAAGGAAAGAGAACATACTTGATTCTAAACTTGCAGCAGCCAATGATGGTCGGCACAAAGAGAACAATATTTTTAGTTCAAGCATTTCTTTGAACACTTTGTGGGAAATTGGGAAACCAAAAGAACCACAACCATGCACATATACTTTAAAGAACTACATATTACAAAATCTATATTATATCAAAGCACAAGATTATGGGCCCGTTTGGTAAGGAAACTTGAAAAATGTTTTGGGTTGATTAAATGCCAAATACATGGGCCCACTTTTAAGTTATGTGTTTGGCAAGGTACTCAAAAGAGGTTTTTTAGATAACACTTCTCAATTTAGATGATTGAAAACAGGTATTTTAGGTAATTGAAAACATGTATTTTTTTGTTTCTAAAAAAAAAAAGAAAACATGTATTTTGAGAACTCTTGAAGAGTAGTTTTTAGTATTCAAATATAAGCGGGTCCAAATCTGCTTCAATGTGTGCTGCAAGTCTTCAACCACACATACATCAAATTAAAAGACCACATATTACAAACTCCACAATAGTTCTATAATTATAATAGGATAACCGGAATACAACAAAAGTTCACATATCCTTGCATGCCTCAAGGTAGTACCTGCCATTAAAGAGGGAAAAAATCAATAACTTAACCATTATGATATCTCCTAGTTTTGAAAACCCACATCAAAAAGTTATTTATTTAAGTAACTTTGCAATTAGTAAACATTTAAAAAAATATATATATATAAATATTTCAAGCGTCTTTTAACTTATTCCAAGGGAATTAATAACATTTGAGATAAAATTGAGTAATATAACCACATAACTTTGTAGTTTACTAGCTAATTGCTACGTTAATATTGAATTGGGTTATCCAACGTGATCCAACCCACAACCTAAACTGCAAATTAGATCAGTTTTATCTAGAGCACGAAATGAACCAAACTGGATAGTTCAATGACCAAAAGTTGATTTTGATCATTTACCTTGACGACAAGGGTTGATTTTTTCAATTCAACTAATTTTTATACAATAATTTGTGTTGATTCTATTTTTATAGTCTATTAGTTCATATTTTGTGTCTAAATGCTTCATAATAAGATTTCTCGCTCTATCCATATTACCTTGGATTGTAGCAACTATTCAAGTACTAAATATCGAATTGCAATATTTGGATTTCAAAGAAGATAAGATGCATAGGAAAGAAGATGTTCTAGTTGACCAAGACTAGTAAATGTTCAAAATCAAGATATACAATCTGGCATCTCATTCGCACTAATAACCAAAACAAAATGGTAGGAAAACGCGTAACTAAGAGTAGGACAAATGATGTGTAAACTGGCCTTAGTTTATGTCCAAGTCCAACTACGAAGATGATGAGTAGTTTCACTAGCTAGTTGACTGAAGACGATATTATCTTTAGTGACAGCAATGATAAAAAGAAAAAAAATCCTGTCCAATAATTAATTTATGCACACACACACAAAAGACAGATTGATTAGAAAGGACAAAGAGGGGAGAATGATTATTTGTTGAGTATAAAAATCTGTACTGGCCACTTTGTCATGTTCAACCAATTTCTTACCTACTCTTTTTGAACATGAATTTGTTGACTATTTGAAAAGCTCAATTTGTATGATAAAGTGGGCACTGTGCTATTCCCCTAAAAATGCGCTAAAAAGTCTCACTGATATTTGTGTGATGTTCCGTGCACCTTCCTTTCAAATTGAAGCCATGAGTCAACAAATACGACTTTTGCAAGCAGTGTAATTCTAATCTTTCTTGTTTTCACATTTGAGATTCTATTCATTTTTTTTTTATATAATGTAATTGTCTAATGGAGATTTATGTTTTACTTTACCTTCTAAACCGAGAATTACTCAATTATTTTGACACAGTACTATTGCTTTTGCGAAAATTTTCCCTACATTACTGTAGGGACTGAGTCTGAGCACTTTTACTGTTGAAAAAGTGGATTCAGATCCAACTAACCCAATACAATAGATTTGTAGAGAATTGGTTTAAGAACTAGGCGTTAGTGAGGATAGCAATGGATAGACATGGTTATGGGTAAACTAAGTAACAAGAAAATGGGCTTTAAGTGTGAAAATCTGTCCTGGAGACTGGTCCGAGGAGGTATCTGTTCTTATTATTACCTCAGTGCTTGGTTACAGGGGATACAAAGATGATACGGGTTGCTACAGTGTTTTCTACTTCCAATCTTCGATCCTCTTTCTGGAGGAGTTCTTTACATTATATACCTTCTTTCGGTTGATCTTGGCCCTCCATTTGTTGATCGTGCAGATCACTACTTGAGCGCTTGTCCCATCAGCCGTCGTCCCAAACCTCCTGTGAGTTGCAGCAACCAAAGCAGCACTGTTCAGGGGTCATTTCCTCATTAATGCGGCCAGAACGTTAGTTGTGGGCATTTAATGTGGAGGTGACAGCTTCTCCTGGAATTGCTCCTCCTCTAGGCTCCCATGGCTGACCCGTTGTACTTGTCTTTTTCTTGGGACGCTCTACGAGACTGCCCTTGATGGCGTGCTGTTCTTCCCTTCTATGATCTCGGTTCGCCGAGGACATGATTGTCCTCGGCGATGCTTCTTGGTAATTAGGACTTCCTTCATTCGTCCTCGGGCATTT
The DNA here is from genome assembly GCA_030021035.2 of Notholithocarpus densiflorus. Classification (NCBI taxonomy): domain Eukaryota; kingdom Viridiplantae; phylum Streptophyta; class Magnoliopsida; order Fagales; family Fagaceae; genus Notholithocarpus; species Notholithocarpus densiflorus. The sequence goes on from JARYZH020000030.1 coordinate 4,229,593, forward strand.
TTTCTTCCTCAGCATGGGCCTTGGGCTTAATATAAAATGGGCCGGGGTGGCCAAATTCTTTGACCCCACAGTTACAATATAGAATCCAAAGAGAAATAATTATGAAACTTCTATGAACTTGTTAAATTGAGGGGGCACTTGCGCATCAACATGACCCACCATCACCAGCCAAAACTAAACACAATTATGGTCCATGGAAATTTCATGGAAGTCTCTTTATAATTATGTGGTAGCTCTTCACTTGGTTTAGCTTGCATGTTATGCACACAAAAACAAGACACAAGCGGTGTCTCTGTTTAGTAGCTAAATTCCATGTAGCTACACTTGCATCACAAATTCACATTAATCCATTAACACTTAGTTTGAAAGTTCTTAAAAGAGTGAAATAAAATGGAATGAGTAAATCATAAAAGAACGAAAAGAGAAATAAATAAAATGGAATGTATTTAAGTAATGGAATCTAATGAGAAATAATAAGAAAACTTGTACCAAAATCGTTTTTAAAAGGAGGTGCTTCCAAATTAATCCTACAACAATAAACCTATGCTCTAATACCAATTGAAAAATCACGTTATAGGAGATGCTTCCATATTAATCTGAAACAATGAACCTATGCTTTGATACCAATTGAAAATTTGCTATTTAGACCCCTAATTTGTCATCAATCTTGGCACTAGATACTTTTTTCAATTTGGCATTGCATTCAACTATTTGTAACGTGGGCAATAGTTCTTTCTCACACTTAACTTCATCTATTACATTCAACTATTTGTAATCTGGGCAATAGTTCTTTTTACATTCAACTATTTGTAACGTTGGCAAATTTCCATGTCAAAAATCAAAATGGTTTCAGTGTAATTGCAAGTTTCCATATATTTTAATTTCATTTAAATTGTAGCATTGAGTCATTAAAGTTCAAGTTCAGAAGAAAGAGTACAAGTGTTGCAGAAGGATTCTCAATTGAGCAAGATTCATCATGTTAGGCGAAATTATGTGTGAGACAACAAAATTTGGGTTTTAATTACACAAAACAGTTTCCTTGAAATCCGTCTAACACTCGATCGGGCAAGTTTGCCTAAGAAAATCAGATTTTTTTTTTTGGACTTATAATTGAATGACAAACTCCTTTGAGTAGGACAGTTATCAATTTTAATTTTTAAGAAATAGTTTTTAACATGCCTCAAAGTTACATTATTTTTCATATAATTATCAATTTTATTAAGAATCACACATAGAAAGCTTTGAGAGAGAATCTCTATATGCAATTGAATATCAAAAACTGAATGTAAAATACATAGCCTCTGATGTTTATATATAGAATCAGAGGAGAGCGAGAAAATAGGAAAAGACCTAACTGACTATTACACGTGTGCTAACTCCACATTATAAGCTTAAGTAAAACACATGTCGTTTAGCTACTAAAATCATAAACTACAAGTAGCTTAGCCAGTTGAATAAATACTGCTACTCTATCAACTGTAGCTCTGCTATTCCATCCATCTGCAACAAATTTCCTTGAAAATACTGTGAGCTATATTCCCAGTTATACGAATTTGCAAAGAAAAACTCACTTTGGACTAGAACCACAAATACGTTGTAACTTAAAATGTTACGAAATCCCATGATGTGCACAACATTGACTAGAACTTTACGGAGTCCATGATAATTTAAAGTATGTCGATGTAACGAGGAACACTTTGGCCACCTTGTCATGCTCAATCAATTTCATACCAACTCTTTTTCTTCTCTTCTTTTTTTCCTCCTTGTGGAATTTCATACTAGATCTTTGTTTCCCTTGAAACAACGTTATCATGATTGAGTAAATGAAGCTTCCTTATCTTTTTCCAAAGTCCCAAACTTGATATGAAACGAATTTATAGATAAATTTATTAACTAATTTTTTTTTCAATGATGGATACTATAAGTTCATAATAAAGACACCAATTTGTTTCTGTGTAAGTAGGATTTGAATTTAAGTCTCTTATTTGAGAATGAATTTTTTTTTACAATTGAGTTAATTGTAGTTTATGAATTTATTAACTATTTATTTCTTTTGATGATTTGATAGTAGCTGGTGGTTCAAGAGTTAAATTACTCAATTGACACTTCTTGTTATTTTTAACTTTTTAATGGAGATGTTTAGGATTCAAGTCCTTTTAACCCAACTATCAAATTATAAAATCATTTTTATTGGAAACAATATTTATATATATATATATATATATTATATATATATATATATATCTCAATTACATAACAAGCTTTTTGTGAATTTATTAACTATAGGGTAAAAAAAAAGCCTATTTGATGGTAAGAGGCTCACCAACAATATGGACAAGTTTGGTGTGGGTTCTATGCATGATGTTCCATGCACCTTCATATCCAATTGAAACCTTGACTCATGAGTCAACAAATAGCTTCTATTCATAAAAACTTGTAAATGACATTTTGCAAGTAGTGTCATGTCATCCCTATCTTTCTTTGTTGCTTTCTCACTAGAACATCAATTAAAAATACAACTTGAAGTCCCACACGTTAAATTAAATAGCTCAATGAAAAGTTCTTCATGTTCAATTAAATTAAATATCTCACTACTAGAACATCGATGAAAAATACAACATGTCATATAACGCGTAAGAAAAGTTGATTAAATTCTTCGTTATTCAACCACAGGAATATTAGGAAACTCGTAACTCAAATTAATCCATGAAACGAACTTCCCACCAACCTTACAAAAAGAAGCCCATGACAAGATTGAGAGCAATGAAATTTTACACACTGAGGTACAAAAAGAAAATCCCAACACAAAAAACTTTTCAGCATGGGCTTTATATCTTCTATAATGAGCTATAAGGCCCAGTTTATGTCTAAAAAGTTCTTATGTGTAGAGCAACGTAGAAAATAGTTATATTTGTGAGTAATTTTCACGCAATGGCATAACACTTCTTGAGCCACCTATATCTGAGTAATTTTCACTCAATGGCATAAGACTTTTGAGCCAGTGGTGTCTGAGATTTCTTCTAAAGGAGTAAGTTTAAGTTTGACTATTATTCACTCTTCCTATGGGATGTGCTCAACGACTTCTAGTGAAATAAAATTAAAACTTTCAAACGAAAAACATAAGTTGAGTGCAACAATTTTCCAATATTTGATTCTCATTTGGTAGAACCAATATTTCTTTCATCCACAGGAATTGATTGCAATTTGCAACAAGATTCTAATATTTAGTATTTGTTTCAAATGTTAAATTGCACTAGCACTCCTTGAACTTTCAAGTTGATACATTAAGCTCCGTAATTATGTTTTTATTTTCGGGTCAATTTGGTACAATAACTTTGATACTAAATCAATATTTAGGGCCCCTTCTATTAGTGCCCTATCCATTTTCTACCAAAAGGAACACCCGGTCTTAGAACACATGGGTCTCAAGTGAGCCAAAATGTTTTTGCATCCAATAATGAAAAATGAAGGAAATATTGAGAAAACCAAGGATGAAAGTAGGAATTTGTCTTTGAGGAACCGAAACATGAACAATAACATTTTTTTATGATTCAACATTCAAGAATAAAAAATATACTAAAATTCAAATCTAAATTAGTATACAAAAATAGAACTAGTATCTATTTCGTATTAACAAAGCATAAATAAAATAAAAGACTCAAATAACATTTTTTTTAATATATTTGATATTATTTATGATATTTTAAAATGGATCTTGAATTTTTTTTTTTTTTAATATTGAAAATTATTTATATTCATTATCTAATAAATTTTGCTATAATTTCTCTTTTAATGTAACCATGTTGAAATGGTCAACAGCCAAAAAACCTAGCCCTTCCTGTCTTGGATTCTTAAAAGGTAAAGAAAATGACAACATTTCTTACTTTCAAATCTACATCGTCCAAGTGGAAATACAACAACTCCACAGCACTAGTAATATAGAAACTTGGCCAAGGATTCACATCTTTCAGTTTCCTATTGGGGCCCTAACTTGGATTCTTCCTCTCACATCACGGCATTTACCTCTCTCTTTCATCTCTCTCTCTCTCTCTCTCTCTCTCTCTCCACTAAATGTGTGGTAGTATTCACGTGAGCGATCTTTGTACATTTATTGTAAATTTGATTTTATTTCACCATATCAAAATTTTCATTATTGTTGTCTCTATATTTACATTATGTGCAGGTTTGGTAGCAATTTTTTATGGTAATTTATTTGCATAGTATTATTAAGAAATATATATATATATATATTTGCATAGTGTTTATTAAAATATATAAATTTTGATAACTTTTATATTAAATGTGTAACAAATTATTATTTTTTTTTAAATTAGCTTCTTTCTAATAAAAGTTATTATTTACCAAAGAAATGCTTAAAACAAAAAGCTTTTAGCAAATAAGCAAGAGCCAAATGCGCATGTAATGAAAAAAAAAAAAAAAAAAAAAAAAAAAAAAAAAAAAAAAAAAAAACTTTATTAGTGAGTCCCATCATAAGAACTCTCTCCTCTTTCCCTTGAGGGGAAAGAATATGGTTGGTTTATGAAGGAAAATGGATCCTTCAATTTTCTATTCTTTCACCCCAATCCATTCAATTTAGTGCTTTTTTTTCCCAATCATTTTGATCTTCTTCTTCTTTTTTTCTTTTTTAAATGGATTCATTTTGAACCTTAAGTTATGAAACTATTGTCATTTTAGTACTTTCACTTGGCTCACAAACACGTAGCTAATAAAATAATTAGGAATAATTAATTACTAGTAATAAAAAACCACATCTGCGTCTAAATTAAAAAAAAAAAATCAACATCAAAAAAGAAAAATGAAATAATGATTTTCTAAAGAAAATAAATAAATTACTTGAATTAAAAAACCTCGCACATTGTTGTCACAGGTAATTAGAAGATGATTTGAGGTTTGAATTTTGTAGTTTTCACTGACACTTACCACTAACAAATAAATAAAATAAAACAATGTTACAACACAGGTTTGCTCAAGAACACAGGCAAAAAATGAAGGAGAAAGTAATGTGTGATTTCATTGAATTGATTAATTATGTTACAACATAGCTCTGTCTTTTATACACAACGACAGAGCATGAGGAGGAAAAACATGATGTTACTATCTAACCGGCAAAGGCACAAAATAACCATCTCCTCCACAAACCAGATGCACCAATCAACTTATGACACGAGGCCTCTAAACATTTACAGAGAAATGAGAAAGACTACAAGCCGTATAATTTTGTGTGTAAATTTTTTTTCACCATGTATAAAGTTAGATAGTGTTATATTCTCTAAATACAGTGGAGCTATCATGTGTTTTCTCTATTATACCTTTATTTACGTTAGTTATTCTGTTCTTCCAAAGATTTCAAAAACATTTGTTCCATTGACTTATTGTTTTCACCGTTTAAACATAACTTAATTTTGACAAAGGATATTGATAAAATTGAGAATGTAATTCTTTATATATTGAATTGAATTGTTAGGATACATGGTATGCATACCATGCTCCGATAGCAGGGGCAAGTAAGAGAAGCACAACAATGACCATATTTGGTTGGAATAGTTCAAGCTTTCTCTCGATTTGTTTGTACATTTATAGGATGCTGGAGGATACTCAATATTTCCAAAAAAGTTCAAACATGTTGAGTATTTTTTCATTTGGGCAAGTAAGAGATTGGGACATTTTGATTTCAATATGGTATTCAGAGTCCAAGTTAGGCGTGATTCATCAAGCAGAGGATGTATAATCATAGACAATTTTAATTCCCACACATCAATCTCAAAAAAGTAAACAAAGCCATGCCCTTGTTCACTTAAATTTTTGCTACATCTTGTGCACTTAAATTAGTACAAGACGAATAAGTAAAAATATAAGTCACATTTTCAAGAGCTAAAACAGGAATATTTTCATTCAATGGGACAACTCTAATTAAACAGCCTGGTTGATTAAGGAATATTAATTATCTGTACAACAATAATTTAAAAAAAAAAAAAAAAAATCATTCAAATTCCTCATTCTCTTAAAGGAGATTATCATGATAATCAAAACTCGTAATAGAATAACACTATATTCGTATATACTATCTGTATAATGCAATAAAATAACATCTATGAAATCAAATAAAAGAAAAAAAGATAACAACTTAAAAACATAAAAAAAATCACATCAACCCAAAGTAGAGTTCTAAAAACACAAAAGTTATTTAACCAAAAATAGAGATGTAAGATAAAAAAAATCCACCAAAAAATGAAAAATAAATTTAAGAGAGAGAGAGAGAGAGAGAGAGAGAGAGAGAGAAATAATTTTTTGTGTGGGAATTGGGAAAGCTATGCATAGAATGTTAGAGAATTGAAAATCAATATATATAAATATATATATTTATATATATATATATATATATATAGAAGCAGAGACCTCATGCTTTATATATAAAAGCAGAGATCTCATGCGGGAGAGCATGAGGTCTTGCCATGTGACGCTTTAATCTTGCATTTAGCTTCTTTAACTTCTTCTCATTAACTTTTTTTACTGTTACCCAAAAAATCACGTTAACTTATTTTTACTATTATCTAAAAGATGGACTGCTGTTGAAAATTAGAACAAATCAAATCAAACCTTATGAAAAGCCCAAGCCCACTTATTCCTTTACATATTATGACCCAAGCATGATCTTTTACCATGTGTAGATGAAAGCCAAGACCCTAACCCACTTACAAACTCTCTTTCTCCTCCCCCACGTGTAGATGAAACTTGAAGGCCAGGACCTTGACTCACTTAAAAGCTCTCTTCCTCTGTACAAGCTTCCCTTCAGACTACATATACTCTCCAATTTCTTTACAAACAACGGTTTGCAGTCTGGATTCAGTGATCTCATCATACCAAACCAATATTCCTTCTCATTTTTCAAGTCTTAATTCAGCCCTCCTGTGTAAACTAATGGAGATGTATGGTTAATGAGGATATACAATCACTCTAATTTAAAAAAAAAGAAAAAAAAAGAAGGAAATGTACAATTTAACCTCAACAGTCTCACCATTCTATTTTCTCTTCTTCTTCCAAAACTTCTCTCTCCCTCATTTTGAGTGGTATATTAGGATTCCCCAAATAGAACCAATTTGTTGATATGACTTTTGATATGCTCCTACAACCGATTAAGAAATTCACAACAAGTTGGACAAAACCATTTGTGATGCCTTCGAATCGCAGGTTTTTTTTTTTTTTTTTTTTTTTTTTTTTTTTCTTTTCTTTTCTTTTCTTTTCTTTTCTTTTACACAAATTCATGAAAGTGGTAGGTTCATCATAAGCATAAAGATGATCATATGTTCATATATTGACAAACAATTGAGATACTACTGTCATAGATTCTGATAGCATTTGTCCCTTCTAAAATTCTAAACCATTTATAGGATTCTAACCATAAATATTTGGCATATCATCTATGATGCAAAAATAATTTTGGAACCCCATATGGTAGAAACTAGAGAAGATTACAGAAACTTTTAGTTAGATGCAAACCATTTTTTTAAAAAGTCTTCCTATTGTATTTACATGGTCTGGCTTAAAGCAGAATTTTATTGGCAAAATCAATGATATATTCATTCAATCAAATCCATGAGCAACAAGGGTATGCCATATGTGATCTTTTTACTGTAAGTACTACTTCATTCAGTTATTTAATTATATATGTACTATTTTTTTTATTGTTAGTTCATGATTTATATTGCTTTTAATATATATATATATATATTTATATTTATTGCGGCTAACAATATGTACTTATTTTACTTATTAAAGCAAATCTATGTTTATTTAGATATTCATTTCTATAAATCATCTTCAAGCTTTTCCTGCTTACTCAATTCCTGTTGATGTAAATAGTGAAGATCAAAATCCTATAGAAACCAATTTTATTATTTTAGTTTGAGACCAACATACTTTTAGGCAGAGTTTTTCCGTGCATCGCACGGGTTTCCAACTAGTTTATATTAAAGGGATAAGAATAAGAAGATACAAAAATAAAGGAAGATAAAGGGATAGATGAAGAGTGATATTAAGGTAGGGAAATGCTAACAGATGCCCTTAGGACAATGGTTAATAATCTATTTAAAGAAAGTTTTTATGGGAAAAGGAAAAAAGCAATTAATGTTTTGATAGCTTTTTCCATTTCCCATAAAAGTGGTGTCAAAACTTTCCTATAATGGATTGTTAACCATTGCTCTAAGGGCACTCGTTAGCGTGACCCATTAAGGTATATAGTAGTGGGGAAATGAAAATGTAAAAGAAAGGGATATATATGACAAGTATCGGTCAAAGGTCGTCCAACATAAAGACGACCACAACTGCATCTAAGTCGGGGACGAGCGAAAGGGTAAGAGATTGTCCGTATAAACGAGACGAGCCTACACGCATTAAAACCGGAAGTAAATTCCATCAAGCCAGCTAACAAGGAGTAAGTGCACCGGAACGGTTACAAAAGCAATGATGACCCAACGGTCATCTGTTACATATTAAATAGAGACTTCATTGTCATTAAATGCCGCGTGGCCTTCAGGAGAAAAACGCCTAAAGGAGCATTAACAGACATACCTGATCCGACATGAAGCAAGCTATAAAAGAGTAGTGGAACTCAGGTAAAAGGGACATGAAAAACTCAGGAGACAATAGTTATACTATTATTTGAGAGCCATTAGTTGACTTTAGCATCAGAGTGTTTTCATCAATTTGGCGTCGTCTGTGGGAAACATTGAAAAGCTTTTCTACATTGTGTTCCTACCGATAAAGCTCCTTCAGACCGATGGAAACCGCAGCAACACCACCCCCAGATCCTGTAGTGATGGCTTAGCAGATTCAGGCTCTGACAACCAATGTACAAAAGCTAATGAAGTAGAATGAGGAGTTGAAGCGCTGAACCCGCCCTGAGGGTAGCAACACTTTGCATCATCGGCGCAGCCGTAGCCGACATGATGAAGAAGTCAGCAGCCTTGAAAACAGCAAAGGAAAGGACGCTTCCGAGTACATCGAACAGTCCACACATGACAACGATCATGTGATGAAGAGTTTGAGAAGGGAGTTATACGAGGCGAAGAATGCCATGAAGGGAAAGATGACGATGAATCTGGACGGCATGCTCAAACGAACAGATTCACCTTTCACGGCCAGTGTTTTAGAGTGCCCCTTGCCCCCAAAATTTCGTTTACCACAACTGGAGTTCTATAACGGCACGAAGGATCCTCTTGATCACATAGGGGCCTTCAAGACCATCTTGAACCTCCAACAAACTCCAGACGAAGTCATATGCAGATCTTTTCCTGCCACCCTCAGAGGAGCTGCCAGGGTGTGGTTCAGTAAGCTGCTAGCATCTTTGATCGCGAATTTTGAACAACTCAGTTACTCGTTTGTTCGCCATTTCATTGGGGGGCAACGTCATAAAAGACCAACCTCTTACTTGCTAATAGTAAGGCAGTAGGAAGGGGAAAGCTTAAGGGATTATGTGAAGCATTTCAACAAGGCCGTGCTTGAGATTGATGAAGCTGATGACCAAGTGATAATGACGACCTTCCAGGCTGGGCTCAATAACCCTGATCTTGTCTTTTCGTTGGGAAAGACGCCACTGACTTCTATGACGGATCTCCTGTTCAAAGCTCAAAAGTACATGAACGGAGAGGACGCCCTTACCGCGAAAGGACTGATGGGAAAACGGAAAAAGGAAGAACCCGGTGACTCCCAAGGTAAGAAGAAGGATCGTAAAGACCTTTTTTCAGAAACTAAGGATAGCAAGAGCAGCTCAGAAACCCCGAAGAAGAGGATGAACTTCACCTCGTTAGTGATGCCTGCAGACAAAATCCTGATGCGGATTAAGGATGAACCAAGCCTGAAATGGCCAAAGTCACTAAGCACATCCTCCAGGAAGCGCAACCCGAAGAAGTATTGTCGTTTTCACAAAGATCATGGACACTACACCAATGAATGTCGTGATTTGAAAGAACAGATCGAAGAACTGATTCAACGGGGGAAGCTACAGAAGTTCATTAAGAGAGACCACTAGTCCTGATCAAGGGCTGACGATAAACCTCACGACGATACCAAGGATGATGGACGGGATCATCCAAAGCAGGCTTAGGTGAAATAAGGACGATAACAGGGGGACCAGTATCAGGAGGATCATACAAGTCCTTGAGAAGAACTTATTAGAGGCAGATCAACAGTGTTCACATCAAGCATCCATCCACGAAGTACCGACGATCAGAGAGTGATGACATAACATTCTATGAGCGAGATGCAAATGGAATTAAGCAACCCCATATCGACCCGCTTGTCATTACGCTAGAAATTGAAGGTTTCAACATGAGGAGAGTGCTGGTTGACAATGAGAGCTCAGCGGATATCGTATCTACCCAAAGGGTATCATCAGTTTCAGTGGAGATCGTATCTACCCAACTGTGACGGCCTACCAGCAACTGAGGCTGGACCCAAAGCGGCTTCGACCTTTCAAATCCCAGTTGGTCAGTTTCAGTGGAGATCGTATCTACCCAAAGGGTATCATCTCACTATCAGTCACAGCAGGAACACATCCAGCCCAGATAACAAAACAGGTTGATTTCTTGATCGTTGATTATCCCTCGTCGTATAATGTTATCCTGGGATGACCGACACTAAATCGGCTTAAGGCTGCAACCTCAACCTACTGCCTCAAGGTGAAATTCCCGACCCCATATGGAATAGGGAAAATACATGGAGATCAGCTGCTAGCTCAAGAGTGTTACCAGGCGGTGTTAGCTTCCAAAGAAAACCATACCTGGGTGTTGGAAGAAGAACCAGAGATGCCTGCCCAAGATCTAGAAGCCGATGAATTGGTAGAAGGAGATCCTACTAAAGTTACTAAAATTGGAAGAGGACTTAACTCAGCCCTGAAGGACAAGATCGTAGAGTTCCTGAAACAGAATCTGGATATCTTCGCCTGGACCCATGAGGATATGCCAGGTATAGATAACAAGGTGATAGAACACAGGCTAAATGTCAACCCCACCAAAAAGCCCGTCCAACAGAAGCGAAGAGTTTTTTCTCTTGAAAGGAATAAAGTTGTCGTGGAAGAGGTAGAGAAGCTTTTAACTGCTGAGTTTATTAGAGAAGTCTTCTATCCTGAGTGGCTTGCCAACGTTGTCATGGTGAAGAAGTCCAATGGGAAATGGCGCATGTGTGTCAACTTTACAGACCTCAACTGTGCTTGCCCAAAAGATAGCTTTCCACTCCCTAGAATTAACCAACTAGTGGATTCGATAGTTGGTCATGAGTTGCTGACCTTCATGGACGCATTTTCAGGCTACAACCAAATTCGCATGAGTGAAGAAGATCAGGAAAAAACAGCCTTTGTCACTAGCCAAGGGTTGTACTGTTACAGAGTTATGCGATTTGGCCTGAAGAATGCAGAGGTGACCTATTAGAGACAGGTGAATCACATGTTTAGCAAGCATATTGGACGAAATATGGAAGTGTATGTGGATGACATGCTCGTAAAGAGCAGAAAGACAGAGTCACATCTGGACGACCTCAGAGAGACTTTTAACATTTTGAGGAAATATCAGATGAGGTTAAACCTGGCGAAGTGCGTATTGAGAGTTTCGTTAGGCAAGTTTCTAGGATTTATGGTTTCTCAACGGGGCATAGAGGCCAACCTAGAGAAAGTTAAAGCCATATTAGACATGACCTCCCCAAGGAATGTGAAGGAAGTGCAGAGGCTGACAGGACGAGTAGCAGCCTTGAACAGGTTCATCTCTAGAGTCATGGACAAATGCCTCCCGTTTTTCAAAACACTAAAGCAGGCCTTCTAGTGGACGAAGGAATGTGAAGATTCCAGGCCCTCAAAGATTACTTGTCCAGGCCACCGCTCCTAAGTCCGTCCATTGAAGGGGAAGATCTATTCTTGTAATTAGCTGTGTCCTAAACGGCTGTGAGCTCAGCACTGATTCACGAAGAGCTCAAGATCCAGAAGCTAGTCTATTATATAAGTCAGGCTTTCCAAGGTGCAGAGGTGAGATACCCAAAGATAGAAAAGTTAGCCTTCGCTCTGATCGTCGCATCAAGGAAGCTTCGTCCCTATTTCTAGGCACATACGATCTTAGTCATGACGAACCAACCTCTACGAAAGGCCATGGGTAGGCCAGATGCTGCAGGGAGAATGGTCCAATGGGCCGTAGAATTGAGTCAATTTGACGTTGATTATAGGTCCAGAACGGCGATCAAAGCCCAAGCATTGGCTGACTTCATTGCAGAGTTCACTATGACAGATCAAGATCCAGAATCAGATTACTGGATAACATATACAGACGAGTTGTCAGCTGCAGGTGTTGGTGGTGTAGGAGTGATTCTCCTATCCCCTAAAAAAGACATCCTCAGGTATGGAGTCCAGCTTCAGTTCCCAGTAACGAATAACGAAGCAGAGTACGAGGCTATATTGACAGGCTTGAGAGTTACGAAGACTTTGGATGTCAGAAACTTGAAGCTGAATTCCGATTCAAAACTGGTGATGGGGCAGGTAACCAAGGAGTATGAGGTAAAAGAAGATAGAATGAAAAGGTACTTAACGCTGACCAATCAATTAGTTTCTAATTTTGATGATGTCAAGATCACTCAGGTACCAAGGGAGGAGAACTCAGAAACGGACAAAGTAGCTAGACTGGCATCGTTAGATGGCAACGAAGGATAACTCGGGTTGTACATTGAAGTGCAGCACCTCCCAAGCATTGAAGGGTTTGATGTGAGCTACGTCTAGTCCGGACGGAGTTGGATGGACCCAATAGTCACTTACATCGGAGACGGCACACTCCCTGTAGATCCTTCGAAAGCTAGAAAGGTCAAAGTGAGGTCGTCCAAATTCACGATCCTAAATGACGAGCTCTACAAAAGGGGATTTTCTCAGCCCTACTTAAAGTGCCTCAATCTAGAAGATGATGCATATGTACTGAGTGAGATCCACGAAGGAGTCTGCGGAAACCACTTTGGACCATGGTCGCTCGTGGGGAAGGTTGTTCGTGCAGGATATTTTTGGCCAACCATGTAGAAAGATGCAACTCAGCTCGTCCAGAGGTGCGACAAGTGCCAATGGTTTGGAAACGTGCATCATGTCCTAGCAGAACACCTGACGAGCATTGTGTCACCATGGCCATTCTCGACATAGGGAATTGATATTCTGGGCCCCTCACCACCTGGTAAGAAGCAGGTAAAATTTTTAGTCGTCGCTATTGACTATTTCACGAAGTGGGTGGAAGTAGAACCGTTAGCAGTAATCACGGAGGCCAAGATACAACACTTCGTCTGGAAAAACCTCGTCTGCCAGTTTGGGATTCCACGAGTTATCATCTCTAATAATGGATGGCAATTTGACAGCCACAAGTTGAGGGATTTTTGTAAGGAGCTAGGGGTCAGGAATCATTATTCCTCCCCTGGACACCCACAAGCAAACGGCTAGACCGAGGTTAGAAATCGAACTTTGCTTAAGCTAATCAAAACCCGACTTGAGGGGGCAAAAGGAGCATGACCTAAAGAGTTTCCAGGAGTTTTATGGGCTTATAGAACTACGGTAAGAACACCAACGGGCGAGACACCCTTCAAACTGGCATTTGGAACTGAAGTAGTGATTTATGTGGAAGTCGGAATGTCAAGTCTCATAAAAACATGCTATGACGAGGGCCTCAAGCTAGCTCTGGATTGCTTACCCGAGGTCAGGGACGACGCAGCTCAAAGAATGGCCCTATATCAGGAAAGGATGACAAGGTACTACAATTAGAGGGTGAGGCTGAAGCGTTTCAATCCTGGAGATATGGTTCTGCAGAAGGTCTTACAAGCCACCAAAGATCCAAATGAAGGAAAGCTAGGCCCCAACTGGGAAGGTCCATACAAAGTCATCCGTTATTCAAGAAGAGAGAGGTATTACTTAGAAGATGTGAATGGTAAACCTTTGCCTCGTCCTTGGAATGCAGAGCACCTCAAAAATTACTATCAGTGAAGGAATGTACCTTCAGCAACAATAAGTTCCAAGGTTTGGAACACCTCATTTATTCATCAACAGATAAGCGAGATTTTATTGTTTTCATGCATTAGTTTTATTTTCAGTACTTTCTGTTTTCTCGTAAAGTATTATCCTTGTAATCCCTTTTTTTAAGCAAGGATGAATAAAACAAATAAGGCGTCTGCAGAGCTATTTCTTTAGATGTCAAACACTTCGTGGTGAAAATCTTCTTTTATCAAAAAGATGAGTTCAAAGCACAACGACGATGATAAAAACTCTGTCAACATGAATGACGAGTTTAAATCACAAATCAAGTGATAAAAACCTCAAGTTTAAATCACAAAGATAAAAAACTCCGTCAACATGAATGACGAGTTTAAATCACAAATCAAGTGATAAAAATTCCAAGTTTAAGCCACGATGATAAAAGCTCCAACGAGTTAAAAGCATAATCTAAGCGATGAAGAACTACAAGTTTAATTCGTGACGACAAAAACTCTAAGGACTATAGCAACGAGAATAAGCCACCACAGTGAGGTTGAGGTAAAACTTTGTTTATGAACAGGCAAGCTTATGTTATAGCATGAGCAAAACAACAAGTCAGTAATGAAAAGTTTGTTTAAGTAGAAGCCTCAAAACCAAGAGGCAATAAAGCAAAAAGATGTCCATAATGAAATACTAAAGCCCCAAAACAAGGGGGCAACCATTGTTCTTCAAAAAGATGTTCAAAAGATAGAACCCCAAAACAAGGGGGAAACCATTGTTTTCCAAATAAAATAAAAAAGAGAGAGAAAAAAAAATATACTATGAAGGGGGCATAATAGACTCGTCGGTATTTTTTCCTCCAGCAATGTCCTTCCTAGCAGAATCCTTCTCTACCACGGCACTAGCTTCAGTTTCTTCTTACTCCTTGGCCTCGTCTGCGAGTATCTCGGTGTCAATCTTTTCAAAGTCTAAGTTGGAGAAGTCCACGGCCAAGCTGTGGTGCTTTATTGTCCACCGACGTAGGAACTCAAACCCTTTGAAGTATTGGATGAATTGAAGATTGGAGAACTGCTCTGATTGCATAAACTTCTGGATGACTTTATCTCTCTCCACATCGGTCCTCAGGAGGGCAGCCTGGATCTTTTTGTCCTTCTGGACGACAAGCGCTTTCTCTATGCGCAGGGCTTCAATTAGTTCTCTTATTTTTTTTCGTTTGCATTGTTCGTCTCATTCATTGCAATGATCAGGTCCTTCCTCAGCTTGGAACTTTCAGCCTCGACAGATTCCACCTTTGAATTAGCTACCACGACCTTCTCTTCAGTATTCAAGTAATCAGTCGTGATACGCAGAGACTCCCCAAGAACCTAGTAAAGGCAAAGAGAAAAGAAATTAAGTGCACATACGTACAAATAGGTATAAAAGGGATGCTAAAGAAGAAGCCACATACCTATACCAATTTATGGATATGATGGCTAACCAGCTCATGGGAAGGAATGGACGACAAACCCTTAAGTTCATCGTCCGTAATCACATTGTGCGCGCGGCCCATAGCGGTGGCAGGGTTATCCCAGATACTCCTCCTAGCCTTGCCTTTTCCTTTCGAACGAGTATTAGGAGGAGTAAAGGCTGTCACTTCCAAGGACAAAGTGGGAGAGGATGGAGCAATCTGAACCGGTGGTAGAGCAGCAGTTTCACCCTTCTCTTCATTCAGCTTCCACTCCTTCGAATCAACGACAAGGTTAGATTATGGCACATTCTTCAAACCCTTTATACGAGCATATTTCTCCTTGCTATACCTAGTAGCCATTTTTGCTAAACAAAAGATCAAGTAGGTAATCAGACATAGTACAGATGAAGCTAACAAGATAAAAGTATTTTGGAAACCAATGAACAAACGATCCAATGAACAGACGATCTTACTTTTTTCTTCCCAGTGAATTTTCTCTAACATGTACTTTGAAGGTTCAGGACCTAAACAACAATCAAACAAATGACGAGGATCAACGAGGTTGTCGAAATCCTCAATTTCACGAGCGAAGGCGAGAAGGGCAGCACGAACCCGATGACGATGTTGATCTTCCAATTCAGGACGATCAAGAGCTACAAAAGTTAGAAGTTGACATAATTAGACGAGCAATAATGACATAAAAGAAAAGTAAAGGAAGACAATGAAAGTATGCACCAAGTGCTGGGACTTCCCATGTTTGTAGTAACCTTGGGACTTCCCCCCCATAAATCGTCAGACATGGTTTCCTAACCCGTTCCAGAAATGAAAAAGTATCGTGACTTCCAATCATGAAAGGGCGAGGGAAAGCCTCTAACAACCCTAGATTTCCTATCCCAAGGTAAAAGCTCGAAATACCCATAGTGGGTGGAGGCTTTCAGACGATACAAAAACGAAAACTCATTCAATGTTATCATGTCCCCATCACAAGCCGACATCTAGATAGACATACAACTTATAATTGTCCTCCAAGAATTAGGGACGAGTTGACCTGGGGCGATTTGGAAATCGTGCAAAAGTTGCATGATAAAGGGATGGACAGGGAAACAAAGGCCACAAAGAAAGTCAGCCTCGTAAAAGCACACCTCACCGTGGGCAAAGCTACAAGCTTTTTCACCTAGACGAGGCAGTCTAATAGAGGTACCTTTGGGAAATTGGAATCTTTTCCTTAAGCCACTCAAATGTTTCTCTTTCAAAGAGAAAGTTTCAGAAAGAGCATGCAGAGGGGGTGACGACGAAGAAGAGGGTAACTTTTAGGCAGTGGTGTTAACTACCTTACTCAAAGACTCCGCATTTGAAGACAACCCTGTCTCCAACTCACTTGACCTGACATTATCCTTCCTATATTCAATGATGGCCATCTCTGAATGGTGTCTTATCAAGGAGTGGCGGATTAAAGGGTAAAGGGAGAGTAAAATGGGCTTAAGTGCTGTAAAACAGGACACAAAAAAACCAACTTGGGGACGCTGACCAAAAGAGTACTCTAAAAAAACCCCTAACCTAGCAAAGAAAAAGGAAACCGAGGGGCACTCTTGACCAAAGAACTCAAAACTAACCATCAAAGTATAGGGAAAAGAGGCCTTACCAGGAAATTTGAAGTGTAGAAATTTCTCAGCACTCCGAAGTTAAAACCAAATAGGGCGGAGGAAGAGGAATGGTTTTCCTAAAGAAGGAAAAATTGGAATTAAAGCACGCCAAGATCAAGGAAATTTCATACACACCGCGAATAGGAGGTAGACACGTGTTTGTTCCCTGAGAAGTAGTCGTTTCGCATTTAAGATGGAAGCTAAATTTTGGGAATCGAGAAGATACGAATCGTCATGTCTGGTCACATTCCTAAGATCGTCCAAGGTCTTGACCACAACGGAATGGGGGGCAACTGACGAGTATCGGTCAAAGGTCATCCAACATAAAGATGACCACAACCGCATCTAAGTCGAGGACGAACGAAAGGGCAAGAGACCATCCGTATAAACGAGACGAGCCTACACGCATTAAAACCGGAAGTAAATTCCATCAGGCTAGCTGACAAGGAGTAAGTGCGCCGGAACGGTTACAAAAGCAATGATGACCCAACAGTCACCCGTTACATATTAAACAGACACTTCATTGTCATTAAATGCCGCGCTGCCTTCAGGAGAAAAATGCCTAAAGGAGCATTAACAGACATACCTGATCCGACATGAAGCAAGCTATAAAAGGGCAGTGGAACTCAAGTAAAAGGGACATGAAAAACTCAGGAGACAACAATTATACTATTATTTGAGAGCCATTAGTTGACTTTAGCATCAGAGTGTTTTCATCTGGCACCACATTGGTGAACTTTCCTTGCCTTTCTTTTCTTAACAATAGGTACTGGAGCTCGTCCATCGGCATTGACGAGGAGCATATTGATGAGGTCAATTTCCGGCTTCATCAAAAAAAAAAAAAAAAAAAAAAATTTATATATATATAGATTGATTGATTGCATAAAAGTGATGGAAGCTATTGATGCAGAAAAATTGTTCGTTCCTTGGCTGCGTCTTATCTTATTTTGAATAAAAGGGAACCGAGGAGGAGAGGGAAAGATTCCCACAACAAAAACCTCATCCCATACTGTTCAGATGCTCTCATTTTAGCCATATATGCCACAAAGGTCAAATATCCAGGGTTCTTGTTTTGGGCTTTTTTTCTCTAATATGGAAGCATGCTATCATGTAAGAAAGTGTTTGAAAGGATATATTTGACATTTTTTTGGCTTTTCTTCTTTCCAAAAACTTTAAACATTTTTTTTTTCTTGGCCTTTTTCTCTATAACGAAAGCATGTTATATTCTTAGAATCTGAGTGTTTGGAAAATTCAATGTAGTTGTGTTCGTTCGTTAATTCAATGTAGTTGGAAAATTTTAAAAGGGGACTTAGTCCTTAAAAAGAGAAATGTGGCATTGCCTGACCCAAGAGGGAAGTTCACACTGATCTATGAAGGACCATATGTTGTTAAGAAAGCTTTTTTAGGAGGAGTTTTAATCCTAACTGACATGGATGGAGAAGAGTTCCAAATGCACATGAATTCTAACAATGTGATCTGATAATATGCATAGTGTCATCCATATGGAATCAATAGCGTGGATACCGTATTTGTCTGCCCTCGATTTGCGTGCTGGACCTCGAAAATTTCAAAAATACCATTTTTCTCACTAGGAGACCATGGAAACATCTAGATTATCATGGTTCAACCTATACGGGCATCGGAGCACTCAAAGTGCCATTTTAGGTCAAAATGACCAAAGTGGCCCTAGTCAACCTAGGGTTGATTGAAGGTCAAAAACACATCAAAACAATATTTTTCATGATTCTACATCAAATCCAAGCTTATTGGAGCCTTTTATCAACTTTGACCTAAAGTTGACTCTCAAAGACGACCAAAAACCTAATTTTAATTTGACCATTGAAACGGAATGAAACCAATGCCATTGTAAAGAATATTGAATTACCTTTCAAAATGTCAAGTGATTAAGAAACTAGACATCCATACCTTTCCAAGGACACCAAGATTGGGTTAATCAAGTTGGAAAAGGCCTTCAAATGAGTAGTCAAAGTTCAAACCAGAAAAGCTGGAGAAAATGACAAGAATACTGACGTCAGCAAAATGGAATCGGGGTGCACTTATTGCACGTCAGGCACTCTAGAAGACGAACATTTGTTAAAAAATATATAAGCCCCTAACTCCTAGATTTAGAAAAAAAAAAAAATGATTTTAGGAAATTCAAAGCAATTTTCTGGAGAATTTCTCTCTCTCTCTCTCTCTCTCTCTCTCTCTCTCTCTCTCTCTTTCCTCCTAAATTCTCTCCCTAACACACCTAAATAAATCATTGATTCTCACATCTTCAAAATCAAGAGGTAGTGTTCTTGCTTAAATCTCCTCCTGCGTGGCCCATCTACCTTGGTTTTGAGGTTTGGAGGGTGTGGATGTAGCTTTTTAGCTACAACCTACACCCATTTAATTCCTAACTCTTTATTATTTTCTATTTAAATTCTTAGCAATTTTTTATTGCTTTTTCTCTCTTTCTAGAATGTTTTGTTGCTTTATCTATCTCTCTAGTATGCTTTTATTGCTTTGATGTTGTTGGCCTAGCCTTTTTGGGCTAGGATATGCCTAAAAATTCCTTGTTTGTGCTATCTTTGCCATGTGTATGTGCTTAAATGTCTTTGTTAGGACATATGTAGAACTTGTTAAGAACATATGTCATATAGAATTGGCTAATCCTTTGACAAATTGCACTTTACTTGTAATTGGGTAGATCTAGGATGTGTTTAGTACTTCAAGGAATAAGAGTTCAAGTCCAAGTATTGAAGCTATGCAAATCTGTCCAAGAATCAAGTGAAAAAGTGCTATTCATTAAAGCTTGACAGATGTATCTATCGAGATTTAATATGTGATTCTCGACAGCTCTCGACAGAAGCTGTATCTATCGAGAATTATAAAATTCAGATTTCCAGATCTCTTTTTCACGCATATCCAAGCTATTTGTGTAAGGTTTCTTTTCTCACAACCCTGGACATATATAAGGATTATTTTAAGGGCTGTCAAAGGTGATGCAACTTAATGCAAAGTCATTATTCACTCAAATTGTGATCGGAGACAATTTGCCCTAGTTCATCTTTCTCTTGAAGAAGCTGTCGCGTCTTTGCGTCGAGGGTTTTGTAACCAAGGAGCTTCTTGATCTTCATCGTGTGGATGAACTGAAGAACTTTGTAGCCAACATCTTTCTCAAGTTGATGTATTAGTCACGTACTGGGATCCGTGCATCGATTGGTTAGTCACGTACTTGGAGTCGTGCATTGAAAGGAGAGATTGTCACTACATTACAAGTCTAATTGTGTACTGAGGTAAAGGTTCAACTGTAGGTTGGTATAAGGTACTGAGATTCCTTTATTTGTAACTGCGTGTTTTAATAATAGTGGATTCTCGGGAGTGGTGACCTTAAATTCACCCGGTGGAGTTTTGCCTCAGTGGTTTTCCCCATTCGTAAACAAATCACTTATGTCAAATTTAATTTCTGCTGCATTTAGTTTTATTGGTGATTTGTTTGTGCTACCACGTGTATTGCATGTAAATGTATCTAATTAATTAACTTGGCTAATTAATTGATTAAGTTGCCAAAGGGGTCAATACATTCTTAGCCTATCAGTCTTGATTGGATGCTATGCTTGAGTGTTTAATAGCTTTAAATAATTTCTTTATACATTTTGCTTGTGTCTTTTGCTTTTAGGTAGGATATAGATCTAGATCTATTGGTCTAGGCTTATATCTAAACACCCAAGTTCAATAAAGGGTTTGAATTAGATTCCTATTTGCATGTTAATGCTTGTTTGGCCTTTTTACATGCTTTTGTGTGTTCTTTTCCTTAGATCCATCTCTTGTGATGCCATGTTTGGATGTTTCATGCTTATATCAATGCTTTCATCTTTTGATCCATGCTTGTATGCTTAGACCTAGTTTCTTGCATCCTTGCCTTACTTCACATGCTTTATTTCCCGTTTAGTAAGTGTTTGTGTGCCTTTTTGTGCCTATCTGGTCTTGTTTGGTTGCATTCTTCCCCTTTTGTGGCTTGTTTGGGTGCAACCATGTGGGTGAGATCACATCTTGATGATGTTGGCATGCTTGTTTCTTGCCTCCCTCTCCCTTGCTTAGCTTTGCATGTTAGAACTTCTCTTGTTAGCCTTGTATGTGCCTTATGACATGATTAGCTTTTACCCTTGTAACTATCCTTTAGACAGGCGGTGTAAAGTGCCTAACACCTTCCCCACCTATACTATCCTTTCGTTTGAGACTTTGGTTTACCTTAATTAATTCAAAGACCCTTGAATCAGTTCTTAGTTAATTAGGTAACTAAAAAAATTACACAAATCAGTGATCAATCACACCTTATACAAGACAAATGGTTGGTGGAGACTCCTTTAAAAAAAAAAAAAAAAAAGAGAGACTCACACACACACCTCACCCTAGAAAATACTTGCACACATAAGTCACGTCGCCAAAGCACCCAATGTGTGAAACTTTGGAGGGGACGAATCTCTTCCCGAGGCATCTGTACACGTGCAAAACTCTAAATTACCTGTTGTAGTTAAATGATTCCTAATTTTTTTAGAAGGTTCCTTTAAAGCATCCTAAATCTATTTACACTATTGATGACACTCCCATGCCTATTAGTTACATATGATCCATTTATTCCTCAAACCAATCTCTTAATGACACTTATCTTCTTCCAAAATTTTCTCTTTATTAGTCAACTTTGTGAACTCAGTGTTGATCTTCTCGTTACTAATTGTGGTGTTGATGTGCAGGAGCCATAGACAAGCCAAGTACTTGGGACAGTCTGTAAAGTTGGACGAATGTTCGAGGTCCATGATTTCAACATTCACTCATCTATGGTCTTTATTGTTTTTGTTGCCACCTTATCCCCTAATTTGTGGCACTCTCGTCTTAGTCATGCATCCTTGTCCCGTCTTGAATCATTAGCTTCTTAGTGTCACTTATTGTTATTTCAATTCTATAAATTTGATTGTATCTCTTGCCATTTTGGCAAACAAACATACCATTGAATAAAAGTGACTTCTTTTCTTTTGCACTTTTTGATCTTGTCCATTTAGTATTTGGGATCCTGCCTTTATTCCAACTAAGGGGAGAAATTGTTATTTTGTCATTTTCTAGATGATTATTCAATCTTACTTGGATCTATATGCTTGAGGTTATTAAATAAGTATTGACATTTTACATCCTGCATTTAGTTGGTCAACTCAAAGCTAACTTGTTTATAATGGCAGATTATTTTCAATGCAACTTATCAATATCTATAAACCAAATTAACGATTTTTTTTTTTTTTTTTGTATGAACAAAGAAACAACTACATTTATGTTTACAATCATGTGTGTCCTTGTATGTGTATGTATATAGAAGGGAAAAAAACAATATAATTGAGAAAAATATAAATCTAAATGAATTAAAAATAAACATAAGCATATTTATAAAATAATTTTTTTAAAAGAAGGAAAACTAACTATTAACTATTCTGAATGAATAGATAATTGATATTTTTGTGTTTTCTATTGAATTTGGCATTCAAATTTACTTCAAGTTCTTAGTGGTTCTTTGTTTAACCTATTATTATTATTTAAAATGGTTGAGATTGATGACATAGAAGTTAAAAACCAAAAACACAATTTAATTATAAGATAGGCTACCTTAAATAAGTCTTGATAGATCATGTAGGAGAATGTTTGCCCAAAAGTCATGCAATACAGTTGAAACTCACTATGCAAGCCCTTAATTTTATTGGTAAGAACAAGGGTATGTTTTACGGAAAAAAATCGATTTACAATTCTCTTTTGGTGCGTTTAAAGGACTGACATACTAATTCAGTCACGAGATACAAACACACCATCAAAAATAGTTCTTACTTTCATTATAACCAATTGATTTTTCTAATTTAGGAAATAGATAATTGGAAAAAATTAATGTATAATTAAATTTGATACCTAAGTGTTACAAAAATTCTAATATTGAAGAAGGTTTTAATAGTAGCTGTAATTATTGAATTAATTAAAGATATGCAATTTAATAATTTATAAAACTCTAACCATCAGGATGATTAGACCACAGTGTTAGTAAAGATCAGTTTATTAGGTTCTCTATTGAGCATAATGCTTATTTATTTATACTAAAGAAGGCTCTATAGTATTGCTAATTGAGATGCAAATTTTTGGTACACGTAATAGCAATACATTGTAATTAGTATATATACATATGCGCGTGTACACATATGTTCCAATATACAAATAAACATAAACATAAAATAAATGTGTGTGTGTATACACTAAATTCAACAATTAACATTTAGATGAAAATCACTAGGACCCCCTGTTAGGACATATGTGAATCATGTTAGGAACACATGTCAATATAGAATTGGCTAATCATTTGACAAAATGCACTTTACTTGTAATTGGGTAGCTCTAGGATGTGTTTAATACTTCAAGGAATAAGGTTTCAAGTTCATGTGTTAAAGCCATGCAAGTCTGTCCAAGAATCAAGTGAAGAAGTGATGGATTTTAAAGCTCGACAGCTAGTATCTATCAAGGTTTAAAAGGCTGTTTAAGTCCGATGCTCGACAACTGCTCATTAGATAGGGTATTTATCGAGATTTAAGAAAATCAGATTTTCAGTTTTGATTTTCATCCAATTTGTGTATAGATGTTTGGGCCTTCTTTTCTCACAGCCCTAAACATATATAAGGATCGTTTTAAGGGCCGTCACAGATGATGCACCTCAATGCAAAAGTTTTTCACAAGCATATTGTGAACCAGAGACATATGCCCTAGTTCATCTTTCTATTCAAGAAGCTGCTGTGTTTGTACACCGTAGGGTTTTGTAACCAAGGAGTTTCGTGATCTTCATCGTATGATGAACTGAAGAACTTTGTAGCCAACATCCTTCTCAAGTTGGTGTGTAAGCCGCGTACTGGGATCCGCGCATCAATTGGTTAGTCACGTACTAGGAGCCGTGCATTGAAAAGGAGAGATCGTCACTACAGAACAAGTCCAATTGGGTATTGGGGTAAGGGTTCAACTGTAGGTTGGTATAAGGTACTAAGATTCCTTTACTTATAACCGCTTGTTGTGATTATAGTGAATTATCGGAAGTGGTGACCTTAAAATCATCCGGTGGGGTTTTTGCCGTGTAGGTTTTCCCTATTCATAAACAAATCACCGTGTCAATTTATTTTTCGTTGCATTTTAACTTAGTTGGTGATTTGTTTGTGCTACCACGCTTATTGCATGCTAATTGAATAAATTAATTAACTTGGTTAATTAATTGGTTAATTTATCATAAGGGGTCAATACATTCTTGGCCTATCACCCATGTAAGGTTGAATTTATTCAATCAAGTGTTGGCTTTATTCCGTGCCAAATTTTCTTATATTTCAGCAATTAGATACCCTGTATTTAGGTGGGAATTATGTAAGGGTTGTGTGTGAGAGAGTGTGAAGAAAACTCAAGATGTGTGCAATCAAAGGAGTTTCGCGACTGGATCTCATGACTAACTCGCGATTGGTAAGTCGCCAAAGTGGCACACGTGTGAAGCATGTAGGGAACTGAAGGGTCACGAAAATTGGAGCACTACAGGACAAAATGTACAGTCTGGCCAAGCAGTTAGCTCGTAACTCAAACTCGCGACTCGTTCCAGTCGCGAGGCTGAGTCGCCAGAATACCCTGTTTGGATGAAAATTGACTTTTCACATTCCTCACATACACTACTATAAATACCCTTATACCCACGAAATGTAGAGAGCTTTCAGAGAGAATTTTGAGAGAGAAACCCTAGAGAAAAACAAAATTGACTCATCCACAATCTTCATCATTTGATTCTCCAAATTCCTCTACTCTCACCCTCTCCATTGACATATCCTTGAGAGGTACATTTACCAAATCCTTATCTCACCATACCTATATCAGTGATGAGGTATTTTGGTGCTTGGGAAGCAGTTCGAAGATGACCAATTTACTTGGTTGATGCAATGGGCTTATTGCGGGATCCGGGAAGCTAAAGAAGACAAGGTTAGGTGTAACCTTGTTAGAGCAAGAAGCTTGGAGGGCTTAGGTGCATTGGGTAGATTAGGCTTAGAGGGTCTTCTGCTATTCATGTATCCTAACTTTATTCTTTAGTGGATCATTTGATTGCTTGGAGGGCGGTGAAGAGGTTTTTCGCCGAGTTCTTCGGTTTCCTCTTTGATAACACGTGTCGGTGTTATCTTTGTATTTGCTTCTCTCTTCCCTTACTCTTTACCTTTTAATTGCTGCTGTGTTTGTGATTAATTATGGTTTAGAGTGTTTTACCTATTTGGTTATAGCTTATATACATCATTCCGTATATATTTTGTTTGTGTATAAGCTTGTGTTGGTATTGTTAAAATTGGGGGTCTAAACATTCATTAGTGTTTTACACACTAATTGAACTTTCAACCCCCAAACTTTCTACTGCTTAAACTAAGACCTTATTTTTTTCACCATTTTAGGGGGGTCGTTCCGCCATCATAATGTTGTAGTATAATTTTCTCTGAGAATCGTACTAGGAGCATTCTTTTGGTTCGGAGAGGATGTCGTAATCTTGGGCTACCTCTTGGAACTGAGTTGTGGCTTTGGCTTGGGATAAGCCCGATCTAGTTTTGTGGTGGTATTGAAAGGTTAGGGTTGTGGTGAATCTGGGTTTGGTGGATCTAGGTTTGAGGATTAGTTTGGAATTGGAATTTGGTTGAAATTTGATGGCATAGGATTTTCTGTGATTAAAAGCCAAATTGAAGGTTAGAAACGATGTGATCTATGTTGATTTGCAATTGTTGGACTAGATTATTCTTTGGTTACCAAGAAATTGGAACAAAGGAATGAAAATGAATTTTTTTTTGTTTACCAAGAATTTGCAAGAAATAAAAAAATTAATTGAGAACATAAAAAATTAATTCTGATTGATTATAAATATTTAAAAAAATTAAGAGAAAAAATAAAGGGAGGAAAAAATTGGTAAAGAAAAGAAAAACATTTCTAAACGTTGATGTGGCTTTTTTGTCAACTAAGAGCTAATGTGATCACTAAAATTTAGATACATCAACATCTCATTTATTCTTTTAATACTAAGCATGCCAACACCCAACAGTGCAAACTATTTGTCATGTAGGCATTTTTCATATGCGAGTTGACATCAGAGACTAACTTTTTTTTTTAGGAACAAGATTGAAATATTATTAATCAAAATTGGCGGAATCCTCCTGAAGTACATTGTAAATATGTGGTGGAACATCCTCTATCCACACAACATAATCTGAAATATTCCTAGCATATCTAGCTAGATTGTGAGCAACCATATTACCTTCTCTCGTAATGTGAGAGTAACGTAATTGAGTAAAAGACATGGAGAAAAATTTTGCATCCTGAAGAACCAAACCGTGAGTTGTCAAGGAAGTTTCCTCTTCCTTAAGAGCTTTATTATCATCTTCGAATCTCCTTTTGAAATTGCCTTCAAAATGTCCAGTTCTTGCGCAAATTGTAGAGCCCTTACAACTGCTAATACTTCCACTTCTGCTATGTGTACGCTTGGGGAAGTAACAGAGAGAGAGAGAGATGCAAGAATGAAACCTTGGCTATCCTTTATTACCACTCCGATACCAGATTTCTTGTCCGTTGTGAATAAGGCCTCATCGAAATTAATTTTTAGCATGTCCCGTGGAGGAGGATGCCAGTAGTCACGCTACCTAGCTGTCCTGGGCTTTAAGGGAGTTTGGACTTCAAGAAATTCATCTTGCCAATCCTTAGTGAGCTGGGGTAATTGGTCGAGATTACAATGTTGTTGTTGGGCTCGGATTTGATTCCTTTGATTCCATATCGACCAAACAATCATTGCAAACAACTCTGTATTTTTATTATTCTACAGAATCCAGAAAACCAATTCTTTGAAGCCTTCAAACGCAATCTCTCTTCGCGAATCCCACATACTAGCATTAGACCAAACCTCATCCAAAACTGGACACTCCCATAACGCATGAAGTGTTGATTCCAAGGCTGCATTACACCTATCTCACAAGGGGTTATTAATGGTAGTTCGTCGGAACAAATTGGCTTTGGTTGGAATGGAGTTTTTGCTGTTAGGATATGTGTCCTTTAAATTCTATTATATGATGCTATGTATGACATTATGTATGATATTATGTTGTGATTAATAAAGTTGTTTTATTATTATCTAAAATAATGGTAACATGAATATTTGGACATTATCATATAGTCCATGAGATGCATAGTATGTGATTTATGTGATTTAGTCACAGAAGATATAAATCACAAATTCTTTGTAAACTCAGAATTTTAGTTCGTAGTCGGTGATGAAATTGGGCATTTCATCTGCGAAGACTATAACATATCAACTAAGATGATTTGTCTTGATCATGGAAGTAGAGACTTCTAGTTGATATGTTGATATGTTTTAAGTGTTAAGACATATTAAACTGGACTGCTGTGAGATTTATTATTCTACTAACGATTGTTAAATGAATAATAAATCTCACGACTTCTATTTACATGAACTCTCAATCCTGAGAGAATAATGAACCTGATCATGAAGTGTAGGTTGCTTTGATATATCAAGAGTGAGATCTAAAGTCACGATCAAAACCTCAGTATGTTGGGCTGCCACATTTAATGTTGAAGGAACATATATTCTCAAGATAGATTTCATAATCTCTTAACAGAGATATAAAATATTCCATTGAGATAAGTTTAATGGGTTTGGTTATTCAGAGTGTTAGGCCTAACTACTTTAGTAAGAAGTTACTAAAGTATATATTTATGAAATTGGATTTCATAAATCTATGATGAATAACTTGAAGGATTAAACCGAGTATTCAAGGATAAAGGTGTAGTAATATTCAAAGTGGTAGTCAACATTCATGACTTTGTATTACTACGAATATTTTAATGAAGGGTTTGTATGTATAATAAAATTTTGGGATATAATTTATTAATAAGACCTAGAGTGCAATTATATTTATATAGTGGTATTAAATATAATTAATGGTAATTTTGGGCTTGTTAAGAGTTGATAGAAAGGCCCAAAACCCATTGGAGCTAGTGTCTTATTTGTCCCTTTTGGTCCCACTCCAAGCCACATACTAAAACCCAATTGGAATGGCCCAAAAGGCTAGCCTAATTAGATAATCAGTTATATATAAGAAGGGAAACATACAGAATTTAGTAATGTATGAAAATCGTGTGTATGTGAGTGTAAGCCACTCTCTTATTCTCCCTTGAACACATACATATAAACTGATTGAGAGACCGCACTTCTTGGGCATAAGTGGAATTGGAGTGAAGATTAAAAGTGTTCCCAAGTACTTCTAATATTTGGTTTTGAA
Source organism: Notholithocarpus densiflorus (assembly GCA_030021035.2). Lineage (NCBI taxonomy): Eukaryota > Viridiplantae > Streptophyta > Magnoliopsida > Fagales > Fagaceae > Notholithocarpus > Notholithocarpus densiflorus. The sequence continues at coordinate 4,258,027 of JARYZH020000030.1, forward strand.
TTTCACCGCACCAAGGTACGCTCTCTTGTTCTTAAATTCTGAAATTTACATAATACATGTTATCAATTGCGAATGAAGTAGATCCGTTAATTTTCCGCTGCATATGTTTTGTATGAGATACAAACTATGTTTTTCCTACATTTGCAAGCTCGCCACATCTAGTTCTTAACTTTAATTGGAGAAAGTAAAGACCAAACTCCTTTCCAAAACTCTTTGTCGTGGTTTGCAGAATCCACATTAAAGTCAGAATTTTCCTCTTCCTTTAAAAACTAGTACTCTGAGTTGTAGTTATAATTTCCATCTTGAGAAAAAGGCCAGCAAAGAACGTCATCTGACCTCATTTGAGCCAAAGGAGTTTTTTTTTTTTAATTATTTCTGCCTCATGTGGGATAAAAATCCCATCAATGATGGACTCATCCCACTGCTGAGTATGTGGATCAATTAGCACATCCACTTTAGCATCTTCCATAGTCTCAACAATTGGGGCCAATGGTGGGTGCTTAATCGGTAGCCAATGATACTGCCAGATTTTTATTTTCCTCCCATCTCCAACCCGCCACCTTGAGCCCCTTTAAATTACATCTCTTCCTTTGAGTATACTCCTCCACTTATAGGAACCAGATCTTGAATCTTTAGCTTCCATAATTGTGCAGTCAGGGAAGAACTTAGCTTTGAAAACTCTATAGAAGAGTGAATTTTTATTTTGCAGCAGCCTCCAAGCCTGTTTGGCCAATAGAGAATCATTAAAAATTGCTAGATCATGAAAGCCCACTTCACCCAATGTATTTTTCTTTGATCACCACATTGTCCCAACCAAAATCTTTTGATTAGGCCATTAATTTCATGACATAAACCAATAGGGAGTTTAAAACACCCCATAGCATATGTTGGAATTGCTCGGATTACTGATTTAAGCAACACTTCTCTGCCAGCTTGTGATAACAAGTTACTTTTCCATCCTTGTAATTTCCGTCAGACTCTCTCCTTAATATAACTAAAGCTTTCCTTTCTTTTCCTTTCCAACCAGAGATGGTAACCCCGAATATTTTTCATACTGTTTAATTTCCTGCACCCCCAAAACTCCTTTAATCATCTCTCTTGTCTCATCCTTGGTTGATTTACTGAAAAAAAAGAAACAGCTGTCTTGTTTTTGTTTTTGTTTTTTGGCCTGATGCTTCCTCATAGGTAGAAAGGATGTTCATTACCTTCTCACATTCATCAGATGTTGCTTTATAGAATAGCAGGCTATCATCTGCAAATAAGATGTGGGTTAATTTTGGCCCTCTTTTGTAGATAGAAAACTAGTAATCTCTTCCTTTCTCGTAGCTTGGTTTATTATCCCATGCAGCCCTTCCGTACATAACAAAAAAAGAAAAGTTGAGAGAGGATCTCCTTGCCTAATCCCCTTTGTTGGTAGAATCATTCCTTTTGGCTTGCCATTAACAAGAATGGAGTAGATGATAGTCTTCACACACACCATTATAAGCCCAATCAAATTTTCATCGAATCCCATATTTCTCATGAGGTCTTCCATAAAAGACCACTCTACCCTGTCGTAGGCCTTGTTCATGTCGAGTTTGTGTGCCATGTATCCAGAGCTACTTGAACTATGTTTTTTCATACAATGTAGTGTCTTAGAAGCAACCAGAATATTGTTAGATATAAGCCAATCTTTAGTAAAGGCCGACTGATGCTTTGTAATGATAGCTGGTAAAAAAATTTTCAACTTGTTTGCTAATACTTTAGAGAAAAATCTTGTATAAGACATTACAAAGACTGATGGGTCGAAACTCATGTACATATTCAGGACTATTACTCTTTGGAATTAAAGTAATGAAAGTGTGGTTAACCGGGTGAGGTAAAGTACCCGAATTGAGCCAAGACAGAACTACTTGAGTAACATTACTGTTAAGAATCAGCCAAAAATGTTGGTAAAAGAGTGGAGGCATGCCGTCTAGTCCAGTAGCCTTGAGCGGGGCCATTTGTTTCAACGCCACTGCCACTTCGCTTTCTAGAAAAATGCTTGTAAGCTGATTGTTCATCTCTGCAATAATCACAAGTTGAATTTGATCCAGGACACATGTAAGGAGGTTCGGCCTTGAGGAAGAAAAACAGTTCTTGATAATAATTAACCAAAACTGCTGCAATATCATCCAGTTGATCTTGCCATGTTCCTGCATCATTCTTAATACCTAGGATGTTATTTTTCCTATGTCACTGCGTAGCCTGACAATGGAAATATTTCGTGTTGCTATCACCTTGGCTGAGCCACATCACACATGACCTTTGGCTCCACATCCAAGCCTCTCTATCAAAAAGCACGTTGATCTCGGCTTTAAGCTCCCTAATCCGTGAATTATCCCCACTCCGTATAGACTCATTCTCGACTTGAGCAAGAAATTTTTTCTTCTTTCCAGTTCTCTGCATACATTGACAAAACAGTTTCCATTCCACCATGCAAGAACCTTACCGCACTGTTTTACTCTGTTCAAGACTTCACTATCTGAATTCGGATTGAAAGATGATCTCCACACTGCCTCTATAGTTTCTCCACATCGATTGTCAGATAGCTACATCTCCTTGAATTAGAAAGGTTTTCGCTGTGTTGGATAATCAATACCCGTAGGATTGATAAGTAAAGGACAGTGATCTGATGAATCACTACGTAGATGTTGAACCCAGGTACCTAGAAATTTAAGGAACCAACTGTTTGTAGCTAAGCCTTTATCTAGCCTCTCCCAAATTGAATGACCATCCGCATAGTGTCTACTCCATGTAAATTTTGGACCAACAAAACCCAGATCAAGGAAGCCACACTCATCTGTTACTTCACGAAAAAGTTGCATCTGATTATAGTTTCATGTTGCTCCTCCCAATTTTTCATCTTGCTTCAAAATTTCATTAAAATCCCCTGCATACAGCCAGGGAATATTGGGGTGGGAATTTAAACTTTGAAGCTTTGCCCAAGCCTCATGCTGCGTGCATGTCTCTAGTTCACCGTAGAAGCCAGTAAACCGCCATTCCTTCTCAGTATTTTTGTTTATGAAGGCATCAATATAGTACATGGATTAATTCTCCACAAAGAGATTGACTGTGGACTTACAGAAAAGAACCAAGCCTCCACCTCGTGTACTTCGCTCCACTAGCCACTTGTGTTCAAAATTAATATTTCTTTGTAACCGATCTAGCCTTGCCTTGTCTATCCATGTTTCGACTATAAACATGACAAAGAGATCTTTTGCCCATACTAATTCCCCGAGCTCTTTTTCTATAAGTTGGTTCCCAAGCTCACGACAGTTCCAAACTAGTAAACTCATTGCTCTTGGCAGGGCTGTTTAACATCCTCCACCAATTTAACTGAAGAGGAGCCATCCACCTTTGAAACCTGGGACCTTTCATTAGACAACTCTGGTGAAGAATCAACTGCTTCCTTTGTTCGTTTGCCCAATATTGCCAACAAGCCATTTGTGTCAAAATTCTTCAAGAATACTTGCCTCTGAAACCGTGTCCACATTCCTTGTTTTGGTAGAGGATTAGGGTTCGGCTTGGTGTTGTAAGTCTCGGCTAATACATTTGGGAGAGCAAACTCACTTGTTTGATTTGCCACGTCAGGTACATGACTCATCAAAGGATGTGTGGACTAGGTAGAACTTCCCTGTAAGGGGATACCTGCTGTGTTGCTAGTCACATGTTCAAACTTATGTAAATCTTGGTCAATCTCTGCCTGCTTAGAAAGAAAATATGCGTCCAATATAGTAACGTCAGAATTAAGTGAGGGGATCTGGTGTGCGATTGAGTCGTTTGAAACTTGGGCCCAACCCGTTTCCTGAAACGTATCATGCGTAACCGAAGATTTTTTTTTTAAAATTGGAGGAGTAATCATCATTAAATTCACCTCCTAAAATTTCGGTTTCCATGTTTGCTTCAACTTCTGCCAAAGTTGAATTTCCTTCACTTGCTACCACCGTAGATGGAGACGTCATTGCATCGGACCTGGTTTTCCTCGATTGAGGACTCCGATTCTCATAAAATCCTGGGACATGGATAATGCTGTTGTTGAAAGATTTGTACGGAGGAGCTCGCAAACTCGGTCCAAATTGTTGCTGGTTTGTCTGGAGTGAACCTTTGTTTTGGATCCAAATCTCGCAATCTTAATCGTCGTGATCCAAGCAACCACACTAATAGCAGAGATGGGGAAGTCGTTTATATTTGAAAACCATCCAAGATTTTACACCATTCTCTAGAGTAATCAGTCGACCTCTACAGAGAGGTTGATTAATATCCACTGCTACCTGTACTCGGAAAAAACTCCCACTCTCCTCCGTGGTGGCCCCTATTGATCGGATCACTTCTCCAATAGTATCACATATATTCTTCGCCATCTCTTTTTTCATGAACCTGATTGAAATCTCATTAATCTGAACCCAAAACATTGCTTTGTCAAACCGTAAATTTCTCAAAGGACTATCACTCTCATACCTCTGAAGAACCACCAGATGCTTATCGAAACTCCATGGTTCACTTTTGATTATTCTCTTAACATCAAGGGGATTATAAAAAACAAAAAGGACTTTGTGGTCATAAAGATTTCTAATTTTGAATCCACTGGTAGAATGCCAAAGTTGTTTAAAGGTTCTTGCAATGGCCTCAATATTCAGAGCTCGAGAAGTCAAGAAACTTTCTACTAAAATAATTTCAGAAGAACGTTGCATATTTGGAAGGGTTAGACCAGTGCTTTCCTTCTCAGAAAGGGATAAATTACCCCATGTTTTTGTTAGCTCTTCCATGAATGAAGGGGAAGGACCGAGTTTATGATAAAACTGTTTCCTTGTAACCCACGAAAAAACAACCCACTAGCTTAAGAGGCAACACTGTTGCTTCAAGAGAACGAAATCACCTTCACAAGAAGGGACACAAAATTCTACAGTCTAAGAGAATAAAGAAAATGAAAGTGAACTCAAAATATAGAGACCAAAATGGTAATTTTGCCTGATCTTTTAGTTTGATTTTTTTACCCGATAATTATTTCCCCTCCCACTTATTTACTAAATCCTTTAACTATGTATCTCTCTACATGTTCTCCTATCTCTAGTCTTTCCTTCTCATCTCTCCCTTTTTAAGCCTTTATTCCAAGCTATAATCCTTTGTTATAGTATCCCATGAAAAATCTTAAAAAGCTGCGAACTGTTAGTAGTAAAACTCAAAAGCTGAATAGATATTTTACATTCCCCAACAAATTGAGCACCACGTTGAGATAGTGCTTGCACCACTATCCACTGACTCTTTCTCTCTCTCATGATTTACTGTTGTAATTTTGAATGAATGAATAAAAATTGCTATCTTTTGTGGAGATAGGCCAACCCCGTCACCCCTGGAGGGTGTTTGATTCATGTAATATTAAATTCTTAGAATCTTTGATAAAATGTTTGAGTGAAATCAGAATTAGTAAAGATAACTTAGTAATAATTTTATTTTTTTGAAGGGAGGATATCTTGGTAATATTTTTATGTCCTTTGTTTGTATTTTATTGTTTCTTTTCATGGCAATACAGTATAAGATTTGTTTGTTTGTTAGTCTTTTTTGTTTTGTTTCTGCTTTTGTTTTTATTTCCGAAATAGTTTGATCAGTTCTGCTAGGCTAATTATTCCCACTTATGTCAGGTCTATCCTATATTATACCCAAACAATGGCCCTTCATTTTTCTTTAAGTTCCAGCTAGGACGAACACGGCTGGCTCTATAGTACAGGCAAATGAGGCAATCGCTTAAGGCTTTCAAGTAAAAAAAAGCTCTTAAATTTTAACTAATAGGTTTATTTCTTTCATTGTAATACTATTAATTAAACTCAAATATTAGCTAATATATAAAATAATATTTTTTTATCAAATGAAAAAAAAAAAGAGTGAAAAATACTACGGCCACAACATTTTTCACAAAAAAAATCTTGAGTGGTTGGTTGTTACTACTTGTTATTGTGAACAAAAAAAGTAATTTAAGTGATGGGTTCAAATTAGAATCAGTAACAACTTAACACTTTAGATTTGTTGTGAAATTGTTATGAATGTAAAACTTCTAAAAAAAAAAAAAAGAGAGAGAAATACATACAAAATTTCACAACATTTTTCATAGTTGAGTTGGAAAACTTTTACTAGTTCTCATCTAGGTCCACAACTAACATAATTTTTTTTACTTATCACTATCAATCTGCCACATTAATAGGTGTGAAAAGTTTTGTCGAATTTTTGGTATCTATAGACTTTCTCGAAAAAAAATTCTTCATGGTTTATATTAATTAGTAATTTTGCATCTAAAATAAGAATAAGATAATATAGTTTAAGTAGTATTATTATTTAAAAAAAATTATATTTAAATATATAAAATGTCTCAATTCATTTTTCGCCTTAGCCTCCAAATCAAGGAAGTTGATTCTGTGCTGTATCGGCTGGTACGACTGATATATTCTGTACTAGTAGCTATGTCGGTACAGATATGCGGTTGTTTTGTGTCGGTTTTAATACCGGACATACTGATCATTTCGGTCATACCGGTAAAAATATCAAATACTGGCTGGTAAATACATTTCGAGCCGAAAAAAAAAATCCTTAACAAGGTGGTGTAAATATGAGTAAGCCAAGAAAACCCAGCAGAAAGAAGAAGAAAAATGAAAGAAAAATGCACAATAGCTTTGCAAAATGAAGTTAGAATCACCTCTTCTTCTACACTTCGACTTCATTATTCTACTTTACATTTTTCTTTTACCATCTTCTTCTTTAAGGACTTCATGATGGCCGATTTGCTTCTTGTGTTTTGTAACTTTGTTCTCTACACTCCACTCCTCCTTGATCTTACCCAGTGGCGGGTCTAGAAATTTTGTTCAGGGTGTTCCTTAGGAAGCATAAATTATACAATCTTATTTCTTTTTAGCCTTTAGGTAATTAGGTTTGATTCAATGTTATTAATTCCATTCCGTTCCGGTCGTAACGGCTTGAAAACACCAAGTCGATAAACAAACCGGAACAGTAACCCACCCTATTCCACTTTGGAAAAATTTCGGGTCATTCCGGTCTATTTCGGGTGTTTCGGTAAATACCGGCCGAAATTTGAGATTCGGCCGGCATGAAGTTTGTGCTTAATAAAAAAAATTGTTCTTAAAACCAAAATAAATTTGCATTCTGTAAACCAAAAAACCTCAAAAGGGAAAAAAAAATGAAAAGAAAGGAAATGAACAAAGGTACCTATACAGCTAAAAAAGTATAAAGTGTATGGTTAAAAATAAAATTTAAAAGTGTAGATGAAGATGTGATAAAATTTAATAGTATAAAGTGTAAAAATCGAGAAGACAAAAGACGTGTGTGGTTAAGAATAAACAAGAAAAAATAATTAAAAATAAGAAGGAAGTAATATATGTCTGGTAAGAAAAAATAATACTGTAATAAAAAACTAATAAAAGGTTGAAAATTGTGTTGTATTGGGCAGTGTGCTTAGTTGAAGGAATTAAGCTACTACCCAGCCTGTGGTAGTTTTATTATATATATATATATATAAATATATATATATAAATATATATATATATAAATATAATTTTTTTTTAGATTTTAGTTCAATTTTTTTTTGAGTTTTTCCTTTTTGCTTGAAAGACCCCAATATATTGTTAAGTTGCTCAAATTATGGATCAAAATATAATTTTATTGGTATAAAAAAATTCAAGGTGGTCCCAAATTTTTTTTTAAAGATAAATAAATATAAAATTTTAAATTATTATATATAATTTTTTTTTTTAGGTCAGGTTGGTCCATAAGGTGGCGCCGCCACTGATCTTACCTTTTGCTTTTTCAACATGAGTACTGAGTAACTTGTATGCTTGGTCAAAAGAGTACAATTGCCTTTTGATTTTCTCAAAGTATCATATGATAATTTGAATTGGTATCACCGATCTTTTGACACGTGGGATTGTCATTTATTGAGTTCGGTGGGTGTTTGATTATTTAATAGTTTTCACTTTTATATATTTATATGTTGATACCTCTACCAAAGGAAATATAAGAAATTGCCAAAGTGATATATTGAGTTATTAGAAATATAATTTTGTATATGGTATAAAATAGTAAAAATTAGCTATAATCTTGAAACGGTACATCTGTATTGAACAGTATCGAAATATTTCGTTCATCTGATCAAATCGAAATAACTTCCGGTACGGTATTGACTCCGTTACTCCAAATACTTCAAGCTGCCCTTGAGGACGAAGAATAAGCTCCAATTGCTTTGAATTTTTCTAATTTCCTGTTTTGGGAAGCTATTGAAGTTGTGCGTTTGAGATGTTCTTATTTATGTCTCAAGGTGAATATTTTATATCATTAGAGCATTCACATTGGTGGAGCCATAAATTTAGCCATATGGCTCCATAAAAAACTACTTTATTTATTTCTCACTTTATAATACACCCAACATCAATGGATCTATATTTTTAGCTATTTGATTAAAATAATATAAAAAATTCATTAAAAAGCAATGTGAACACAACTAAAAGAGATTTTTTTATTATCAAAAAACAGTGTGAATACAACAATTTAATAATATATATATATATATATATTTTTACATATGAGCTACAGTGCACAGCCAAAAGTAGTTGTGCACGGTAGCTGTGGAGTCAAAAAATATAGGTTTGGCTCCAACAATGTAGCCACATTTTAGTATTTGGTAGTGCTAAAAAGCTATGACTTTCCAAAATGATAATAACAAATAAAAATACTTAAAAGAGATTAGTATTTCAACTTTATCCTTAATTCCTACAAAAAAAAACAAAAACTTTATCCTTAATTAGTAGTTTAACTTTTCAAAATGATAATAACAAATATTTTACATCATTATCATTTCTTCCTTTCTTGAAGAAAAGCCGACAGGGTGGAGAAAGGAGACTAGTATTTCAACTTTATCCTTAATTTATTGATGTTACAAAAGCCAAGTCAATCTACAATCTGCCTAAAACAAGGAAATCACCAAGAGATTAGTAAAATTCAATTTGGTAATCCCATAAAATATATTACAAACCCCATCAGAGATTTTTCAACGAAATAACAAGGTAATCAAATGAAAACCTCTCTTGTACAAATTCAGAATTTGAGAGTCAATTAAGCAAGGAAGCACCTTTTCTAGATCAACTTAGGAGTAACCATGAGTTCTGACGGCAAGCTCGTACTTGTTGCTGTATTCTCCCTAATCGCTCTAGTGATGCTAGTCACGATTCTCCAAATCCATTTTAGGCACAAAGAAAGAAGACGCCAGGCTTCCCTACATAGGAGAACAACTCAAGTTGCAGTGGATGAAATACATTCCATTGAGCCAACACCAATGAAAGCTCTCGATCCATTGGTGGTGGCCTCATTACCAAAGTTCATGTACAAACCAACTGACCAGCTTGATCATGGTGAAGTCATAGAGTGCTCAGTTTGCTTGAGCACCATTGTGGAGGAAGCCATGGTCAAGCTTCTACCAAATTGTAAACACACGTTTCATGTGGAGTGCATTGATATGTGGCTTAACTCAAACACAACTTGCCCAATATGCCGCACCCTGGCTGAGCCTATGGTCAAGCCAGAGGATAGTACTTTGTGCACTGTGGTTCAACCCTTAGATCCACCTATTGAAGATAGTACGGCACATGGTACAAGATTAAGCTCTTTTCAGAGGATGCTTAGTAGGGAGAGATCGTCGAGGGGGATTCATAGTTGTGGAGATGAAGGAGGTCCAGAAGATCTAGAAAGACAGTAGTGATTACATTGAAAGTATGTATTGTTGCATTTACTTTTCTACCGTACACATTAAAGATTGATTGATTTTGCAATACAAAGATTTACTTCTTAGAAAAATTTCACCGCAATCAGATAATGAAGTTTAGTTTCGTACCAAAATGAAATTGTCTCACTGATTTCGAAATGTAGATGCATGCTGAATTACTGCTTTTTTTTTTCATAATTATTTTTTATCGAGTTTTACATATCTAGTGATCAGTTACATACAGAAACGAGTTTACTTGTGCTTTATGGATCTCCAACTATGAATATACATATGTAGTAAGGCTGTAAACTTGCAATTGAGTTCAAAGGAGTAAAACAGTTTAGGATTATTTCATTAATTTTACTTTGAATATAAGCTCGATTTAGTTAACAAAGTAGAATATGCTTTCAAGCATGGTTTACGTTCTTGCTGATTAAGATTAAGCTTATTTATACATGATGTAGCTTAAGTTTGTTTAAGTAGAATTTGTAACTCACAGTAATTATGTACAATTCTTCCACAAAACGTAATTTAAGCAACAATTCAAGACTAGAATGCAAAAGAATAGAAAAAAAAAAACTCTAAATCTTTTATATATTTATTAATATAACAAATAGGGTTTATCACAAACCAATTAAAATTAATCAAAGATAATCTTTTGCAAGCATACCTATGGTAAGCTTGGATAGACCAATAAGATACAAGCCTTTATAAAACAATAATCAGGACATTGTTTTGCAGACATAAAGAGACAAATATTCTTAGAATTGCACATGACCACTTAAGACAATTTATGGCCAAGGCCTTTCTTGAAATTTCCACAGCTAACAGAGTATTCTAAATTTCTAATGCTCTGTATCTATTTCATTTCACTTCTCTTATTTTGTTTTTGTACATATGCATTGCTTAGATAGAGGCCTTAGGTCGGTTACTAAACCGACTAACATAATAATATATTATACAAATTTACACTTGTAAGTTTTAGAATTCAACGACATACTCCTTGAATGACAGCCAGCATGTGAGTTGTCTACCAATAATAGCTTCAGCTTCTTTATTTGCTGCTACATAGTTCTTCTATTGTCTATTTGCTGCCCCCTCTTAATTTGTTGACAGCTTAATGAGAATTACAAATTGCATTTTATTTTTAACACCATCACGTTGATCAAGATCACCTTAGGAGCAACTATGAGTTCCAACGATGATAATTATAATTATAGAATTGGTAACAATGGCAATGACAATGGCAAGATCATACTTGCAGCTGTGCTCTCCCTATTCACTATTGTGATGATCTTCATCATTCTCCAAATCTATCCTAGGTACCTTTTAAGACAACAAGCTTCCCTAGATAGGAGAACAACTCAAGAAGCACTGGATGAAATACATTCTATTGAGTCACCAATGGCAGGTCTCGATCCATTGGTCATGGCCTCATTACCAAAGTTCATATACAATCCAAGTGCCCAGCTTGATCATGGTGAAGAAGTCACAGAGTGCTCAGTTTGCTTGAGCACTATTGTGGAAGAGACCATGGTTAAGCTTCTACCAAATTGTACTCACAGGTTTCATGTAGAGTGCATTGATATGTGGCTTAGCTCAAACACAGCTTGCCCCATATGCCGAACCCTGGCTGAGCCTCGGTCAGGCCAGCGGATAGTAATTTATGCAGTGGGGTTCAACCCATAGTTTCACCAATAGAAGATAGTATGCCACATGGTATTGGTACACGATTAAGCTCTTTTCAGAGGATGCTTAGTAGGTAGAGTTCGACAAGGATTCAGAGTTGTGAAAGACAGTAGTGATTACTTACTGTTGTCTAATGATAGGAGCTAACTCGACAATAAAATAGTATAGCTATCATTTTTTCAATTTTTTTAAAAGCAAAATATCTCCCCTGCTATTCAGATTTTATATTGCCTACATTGGCTATAGGTGTTGGATTTTGAAAGTATTGTTGCATATTGTATTGTTGCATATTACTTGTCTTCCATAGAATGATACACTTTACATATTGATTTATGTATATGTATAGTACAATTAGTCGCTATCGTCTTGGTCACGCTTCCTTATCCTGTCCTTATCCTGCTTATATCCTCATCTATTCTTGAACACTTTTGGAGTGAAGCTGCACTCACTACTGTCTACATTACCAATCTTCTTCTCTCACCCACAACTCAAAACAAATCAGCATTTCGGCTTTTACACGACCAACCTTTTGACTACTCCTCCGTCTTGTCTTTCACTATGCCTGCTTCGTTTCCCTTCATTCTTATTAACGATCCAAACTTGAATCTCACTCTCAACTCTATTGCTTCCTTGGTGATGATATCAACTATAAAGGCTACTACAATCCCACAACTTGTTTGCGTATCTCTTATCATGTGAAATTTTGGGAGCATCGTCCATTCTCCAGTGTTCAGCAGTTTTCTTCTATATCTACTCACTGCTTCCAATCTTTAGCCATTCTTCTATTGATCTCCATCTTGACCAAATGAGGGATTCTAATTCGACCTCTAGCTCTTTCAGATGTCTAGCCCTTGGCCTTATCTCAAGAAGCAGGTCCATTTGTTCTAAATCCAGCCATATCATCACCATATACGTCATCCTTACATGCATCGAACCTTCCTTCAGAGCCTTCACCTGACCCTACACTTCGTTGCTCTAATCGGATAAAAGTTCCTTCTCTACATCTTTAGGACTACTACTATTCTTCTGCATTTGCTACTCTCTGTGAGCCTCACACCTATAGTAACTACTGAACTTGATGCTCTCCATAAGACTTAAATGTAGGAAATGGTTGATATATCTCCTAGCAAATCTGTAGTGGGATGCAAGATCAAAACTAAGATAGATGGATCTGTAGAACACTATAAGGCTTGCCTTTTTCTAAAGTGCTTTACTCAAGAATAATGCATTGATTATGAAGAAACCTTTGACCTAGTTGCTCGTCTTATCTTTATTCGATCACTCCTTGCAATTGCTGCTCTTCACAAAAGGTTTCTATTTTAGAGGATGTAAGAATATTTTCCTAAATGTGGATCTTGAGGAAGAAGTCTACATGTAACCTCCTCCCAGCTACCAACACTCACCAAATCATATGTAATATGTTCAGCCTTATGTGCTATGTATGGCCTTAATTAAGCTCCTCATGCGTGGTTTACCAAATTTAGCTCTATGGTTTCTCAGCAGGGTTTCACTCCTAGGTAATATGACTCCGCACTTTTATTCATTGGACCCCATTGTTATTACTCTCATTCTACCCTATGTTGATGATATGATTATTACATTTGATAACATTGTAGGAATTTTTGCTCTTCAACAATTTCTCAACCAACATTTTGAGATGAAAGATCTAGGCACTTTGAGCTACTTTTTTGGTCTCTAAGTCACATTCTCATTTGTAGGCTATTATTTCTTTCAAGTCAAATATGCCTCTGGAAAAATGTATATTAACATACAATATAATATACATTTTTACTAATTGCGTAAATAACTTTAAGAATAATTTTTGTACATAATGGTGTGTGTTCTTGTGTGTGTATGTGTATATAAGAGTACTAGACAATAAACTTGTGAAAAAATATAACAATAAATGTAAATATTTATATAAATACAAACGAATTCATAAAAAAAAAAAAAAAAAATAATAATAATAATATAAATTTAAGTAAATTTCGAAACAATTTTACAGTGCTATAGAATCACGTAAAGAGCGTTGTCTTTAAAGGTTGATTCGTGCCACTTAAAGTAAAACTTGGTGCGATTAGTTCTCTTAGCAAAACAACCTCTCAGGATTAGACTATAGCGTCGACTTTTGTGATGTACGCACTTCCACTCACAAAAGATTTAAAAACAACCTTCTATTACCTTTCCTTAAAATACAAATATTCTTGTAGAAAAATATATGGGAGAGAAAGATAGTAGAATTGTGTATATCTAAAATATAGAGCAGAATATAGAGCAAAAAAAAAAAAAAAAAAAACTCTTTAGAACAGGTGTTATGATGAGTATTATATAAGTTACTTTTGAAGATAATAGCCTATAGTTATTGATTACTAATAACTTTTAAAAGCCTAATGGCTATATTATCAATTATTGCCTAACGGCTATTTTCTCATCATTGTCCAACCGTCATTTTTTTCATATTTGTCCCATGGTTATTTTACTTACAACCCAGGAGTGAGCACAGCAGTAATATGGAAGCATAAACAATGATAAAATAGATGATAAAGAAGAAAATAGCAAAATAGATATATTCAAAATAAGTTAAAACAGAGTATGGAATATGAAAACTGAAACTGATAAACTCTTACTTGAAAATACTTCTGTCTTTGATTACTGAAAACAACTGTCTTTCTTACAAGCTTTGAAAATAAACACTGTCTGAAGAGTAATAATAATAATAATAATAATAATAATAAAGATCCACTATCTGTCATAGTTTTAGTTGAAGATGATCTATGATGGGGTTCAACTTTTCTTTCTTTTTCTATAGGCGAATTTAAAGAATTCAATCTTTCATAGAGGTCCAAAAAACTATCATTTTTTCTTTCTACTACTTTAGTATTTATAGAGGATCTTTCAACATTTTCTAAAGATTCTAATTTTTTATTAATCATAACTAAAAAACTATTATTGTGTCTATCAGTCTGTCTGTTGATTTTATCTCCAATTAAAATACTCCAATTATTTGTGTTACTATTATAGTTATAATCATCATTATCACTGTCAGAATCAGAATCTGTTTCATCATAATCCATATTACTATTTAACCAATTATTGTCTATATCTTTCATGCTATAACTTTCATCATAATCTATATCATCATAGTCCATGTTTCAAATTAGTGTGTGCCTAGCCTAAGTGTGAACAAGCAGAAAGAAAAGTTGAACCCCATCATAGATCATCTTCAACTAAAACTATGACAGATAGTGGATTATTATTATTATTATTATTATGACTAAAATTGATAACATACTAGTTAAAACTAAAAACACAATTTAATTCGAAGATAGGCTACCTTGAACAAGCCTAATAAGATCATGCAGCGAAATGTGTGGACAAAAGTCATATGAATATCATTAAAATCGACATGAATTCTCTTATTGCAGCAATAAATCCTACTACATAGGGCTAATAAGCATCAAAGTGATTAAAAATGTAAGTTGTGACTATGAAAAATAGTTCTTACTCTCATAGTTACAAACATATATTTCTATTTTAGGAAATAAAAAATTGGAAAAATAACCTATAATTAAATTGGACACCTTAAGTGTTACAAAAACACCATAACTAAAGAAGGTTCCAACAGTAGTTGCAATTATTGAATTAATTAAAAATATCATAGAGTACAATTTAATAATTTATAAAACTCCAATCATTGTGGACGATTTGACTAGTATCAGTAGGGATTAGTCTATTAGGCTCAATGTTGAGCATAATACTTATCTATTTACACAAAAGAAGGCTTAATTGCATTAGTAACAGAGATGCAAATTTTTGGTACATGTCATAGCAATACATTGTAACCAATATACATATATATATATATATATTTATATACATATGTGTCTATACAACATAAACATAAACATGAACATAAATACACACACACTAAATTCAACAATTAATATTTGGATGAAATTCACTAAGACCCCTAAATTTTTGTTTTGGTTGAACTAAGGCCTTTCTTATTCCTGACAAATTTAGGGGTGGTTCGCCACTAGATTGTTTTTGTATAATTTTTAATATTTTTTTTTCTTCTATTTGTCTTTGTGTTTTTGCTTGTATGTTGTTTTCAAGTAGTCGATAGAGAGTATGTTTTGTAAGAGCATTTTTTAGTGGTTACAAAAAAATTTTCTTGCTTTAGCTTAGTATAACTCAAGACAACACATTTCAGCTTGCTCTCTCTCTCTCTCTCTCTCTCTCTCTCTCTCTCTAATGAAATATCTATATTATATTTTAGCTCTTTACCTTCTACTTGCCTTGGATTATTTGTTAGAATTGGGTTCCGTCAATTTGATTTTATTTCATAAAGCAGGTTGAATGTGAGCCAATTAATATACCAGAAGGTCCATTAATATGTTGTGGTTAGATTCTATATTCATCCTTGGTGCACCTTATATTATTGGGCTTATGCCCTAATCTAATGTGAGGTAGAGTTTAGAGTTTTAAGCCTGGTCCATGATGGATGGACATTCTATATATTTGTAATGCTAGGAGCTCTCTTCACTCCTATTGTTAGACAAAAGCCTAGATCAAGTTCTATTTAGATATTAGGGCATCTTGCCCCCACTAAGAGATGTCTTGAAAGGAGGAGCATGAAGAGGAAGATTTTCTTAGATAAGTGTGCACATGCTTTAATGTATTTAGGTTTGCTCATGGTACTTAGAAGGTACGTGCCTATACCCTCATTGATTTATTGATTATCTTAGTTCTAATATCTAGCATGTATATACGTTTAAATTTTACATATGGTGTTAGAGGTAGTTCATGTAGTTTTACTTACATGACTTTTTTAATGAGTCATGTGATTTGTTTAAATAATACACATGGATAGTCTTATAATTCACCATGTAATAGGTTGGAAAACATAACTCCAAACTGGTTTGAAGCCAAACTTTTTATATGATATAAATGTGAATTCCATAAAGCATGATTAACTAATAGATGAATATATTAATTATACAAAGTTTGGTTACAAAACTGGTTGTATCCATTGGCTACAATTTCCACTAAAAACATTAACATGGTTACATATTTTGAAAATCTAACGTATAGATTGCATATTCTTAATGTTCTTAACACGCATGTCAAATTTCGTATGAATCGGATGTCATTTACTATTCAATTCATAAAATTATTTTTTATGTATATTTTTAAACAAAAAAAAGTTAAAATTTAAACCATGGTTTAAAAAACCGGTATGGTAAAAAAACCAAAAAAGCTCTCGGTCCCTAATTTTTGAATGGTTATAGAGGTTTTTACTAGACTAGTTTGGTGCTTGTTTCCTAATTAAACCGGCTGGTACTGTTTTTAAAATCATGATTTAAACATTCAATTGATGACATAGTTATTGATTGTTTATCTTCTAGGAATTTTGCAAGTATGGAGGATATAAGAAGAAAATATTATCCAATTTTGGAATTGTCAAAATCCACATTTAATAAAATGATATTGAGTGGAGTTGCAGCCATTGGCTATAACTATGTTTGTGGCCAAACTTTGTCTTACTAACTTTATGAATAAGCCACTTTTTATCACCGCACACCCTTGGAGCGATGGTCACTTTACAAGTATAAGTGCTTGTGGGGTGTTGGGGGGGGGGGGGGAGGGCAAGGGCTGAGGTTTAAATCTCTAGGAGGGAGTTTTACACACATATACACTTAGATTAGGCTAGAGTAGAATTTCTATTTTGTATGAAAAAAAAAACTTTATGAATAAGCCTTAAAATTTTTGAAGATATACATAGCCTCTGCTTCTACAGCAGTTGGTTATATATGAGCAATGCTACAAACATTAATTTTCACAACATTTTTTACAATAATTGAGTTGACAAGATTTTATAAGTTTTCATCTGGGTTCACCATTGATATCAATTTTTTAGACTTGCCACCTCTGTCGTTGTCAACTGATGAATTTTTGTGTTCTCTAAGAGTGAATACACACACACACACACACACACACACACACACACACAAACTCTATATTTTGTTTAAGATTTTCATTTAGTCCTATTATGAACCAATTCACTAGCGATAATATAGTAGAGATTAAGTTTTGGAGTAATTACAGTAAATTCACTTATAATTAGGCTCGTTTTCACGTTGACTATCTGTTGTTCGAAAGTTGGCAATTTAGAGGTCACCTCTGTTAGGGGGTTTGTAGCCCTTCTCTGTCAAATATGGGAATGAATATGTCTTTGGACAAAGTTTAGTTACAAAATTAGTTATAGCCTGAGGTTACAACTTTACTCAATAAAATAAACATTACTACATATTTTAAAAATCTAACCGTTAAATTGCATGTTCTTTATACTCTTAATATACAGTTCAAATTTTGTGTCAATCGGATATTATTTACTATATAATCTATAAACTTATATTTTATGTATAATCTTAAACTACAAAAACTTGCAAAAAGAAAAATTTATTGATGACATAGTTATTGGTATTTAATTTTCTAGAAATTTTGCAAGTATGAAAAATATAAGAAAAAGATGTCATCCAATGGTGGATTTTTCAAAATTCACCTCCAATAAAAAAATATTGAGTAAGGTTATAGCCTAAGGCTATAACCAATTTTGTACCTAAATTTTATCCTATACATTTTACTCTCCTTTATATCTCTCACCTCCCTATATATATATATATATATAAATTAAGACCATCCAACCAAAATTCAGAACATTCAATCATGCTTGCAAACTCCATTTTCTTCTCATCAACCTTGCTAACTCCATTCAATCATAAATCCAAATTGCTGCCATGATACATTACTTAATTAAACAAAATTCTGTAAAATGAAAAATAATACATCTTGTGATAGCACTATAAATTAACAGTTCGATAATTGATTCCAACATATCATTACAATTATAATTCTAGATATCTAATTCAAAATATTTCAATAACAGAATTATAACTAGTATTTCAAATCTTATCCAAAAAGACATAATAGTGGTAAGATTAAATATGGGTTGTGTATGACAGAATCTGTTTAGCCCAATTTTTTTTTTTTTAAAAAAAATATATAGAAAGAGTTTAAATTAGTTTTAGAAAAGAGAATAATCATAGGAAATAATTATATCGCTACAAACATATTACACAAATTTTCTAATAAAAAACTTTTCTAGATTTAACATTTATCTATAAATGGTGAATTTATGTGTTAGGGTCATATTTTATATGTAATTGGCTAATCCTTTGTCAAGACGCACTTTACTTGTAAATTGGGTAGATCTAAGTTGGGGTTGATACATAACAAGTGATTTTATTAAAGACATGAAGATTGAACCAAGAAACAAGTGAAGAAAAACTGTTTTACTAAAGCTCGATAGATAGCTTGACAGATGGCATCTATCGAGATTTACTGGGCCAGCTCGACACCAACTCAACACCCGCTTGATCTATCGAGCTTTACAAATTCAGAATTTCCAAGTCTGAATTTCAGCCCATGTTGATGTATTTGTTTAGGGTTACTTTCTCACAACCCTAGACATATATAAGGCTTATTTTAAAAGCCGTCACACACGGAAACAGAGACCAAGAGTTTTATTTTCTCTCTGAGAAGCTATTGCGTTTGTACGTCATAGGGTTTTGTAACCAAGTGCTTCTTGATCTTCATTTTTGATGAAGTGACAAACTTTGCAGCCATCAACATCCATTTAAGTTGCTGGAGTTAGTCATGTACTGGGATCCGTGTAAAAGGGTTAGTCACAGATTGGAGATTTGTGCATCAAGGGAAAGAAGGCTACTACAAGATCAAGTCCAATTGGGTATTGGAGCAATGATTCAATTGTAGGTTGGTATTCTGGGATAGGCCAGCGTAGTGGTAAGATTCCTTATACTTGTAACTGCTTGATTGTTGATCTTGGGAGGGGCGAGCTTAAAATCACCCGTTAGGGTTTTTGCATTGCGAGAAGTTTTTCCCATTTGTCAACAAATCACCGTGTCAATTTAATTTCCGCTACATTTAATTTAATTGGTGATTTGTTGGTGTCTTCACGATTTGCATGTAATTTAACCTAATTAATCAACTTGGGTAATTGAATTAATTAACCAGGGTCAAGCTATCTTAACCCAACAAGTGGTATCAGAGTGGGCACACTCTTATTAGGTTTTAATCTTTACTGTGTGATCCATTGACCCCTGTTGTTATGGATCATGGGCAATCCTTGAATATTCCTCCTTTATTTGATGGTACTAACTATGCATACTGGAAAGTATGCATGAGAGCCTTTTTGCAGTCTTTAGATGAGAAGGTCTGGCTAGCAGTTGAAGTCGGTTGGACCAAACCTACAGGTCCACCTGCATCATGGGATGACACTAAGATCAAAGATGCAAACTTTAACAATAGAGCACTAAATGCCTTGTTTAGCATTGTGACAAATGAGGAATTCAAGAAAATCTCCTTAACCAAAATTGCTAAGGAAGCGTGGACTATTCTTCAAAATACCTACAAAGGTACGAAAGCTGTTAAAAACTCCAAAGGCTTACTACCAATTTTGAGGAAATTAGGATGGATGATGATGAGTTATTTGATGAATTTTATAACAAGCTCAAGGACATAGTGAATTCAACATTTAATCTAGGAGAAAAGATTCCAGGGCCTAAGATTGTAAGAAAGATCCTCAAATCTCTTCCAGAGAGATTTCATGCTAAGATCACTGCCATAGAAGAATAAAAAGATCTTAACTCTATTCCTTTGACAGAACTCATTGGGAATTTGCAAACCTATGAACTAGGTTTAGTAAGGGTTGGCAAAGGTAGCAAAAGCAAGAACATGGCTTTGAAGGTCAAGAATGATGATAAAGATGAATCGCAAAAAGATGAGGACACTAAGTTCAAATCATACATCACTGGAAAATTCAAGAAGTTCATCAAGAATGCAAATGTCAAGGCAAGTGACAAGGATCACAAACAATCTGGATTTTCTCAATTCAAATCCCAGGACAAAGGCAGGAGAGAATTCAAAGATGCTGGACAAAACAATAATGTTCCTGCTGGGCCAAAGTTCTATGGATGTCAAGGGTATGGATACATGAAGGAAGAATGTCCTACATATCTCAAATCCATTGGCAAAAGCAAATCCCTGCTGCCACTTTAAGTGATACAGAACTAGAGGAAAATTTTGATGATAGTGATCAAGAGGGAATAGTGAGCGCCTTCACAGCAACCATTGATTCTCCAAATGAAGCAGAAGAGCTAGTGGATGAGGAAGAAGGGTTGATGGAGTCCAAGTTTGAGAAAATGGACAAATAAGATGACATCCATACTGCCTACCCAAAGCTGTATAAGGTTTCTGAGAAACATGAAAAGCTTTACAGGTTAGCTACAAGGAAGCTGAGAAAAGTGGAGTTAGAACGAGAGGAACTCTCCACCAAAGGTGATGAAGCAAATCAAACAATCGGAGCACTGCGGTTTGAAAATAACTTCCTGACTGAAAAGACCAAGAAACTAGATGCAGAATTGTTTCAAGTGAGAGCACAATTGGAAAGGACCTCAAGTGCCAACCTGGATGAAATGCTTAACATCTAGAAGGCTACATTTGACAAAACAGGTCTCGGGTATGATCATTCTCTCTCTTCCTGTAGTACCACTTCTAATGCTTTAAATAGAGTCATTTTTGTCCCTCATACTAATAATGATAACTTTAAGGAAACTGATCCTAAAATTGAAAATGTGAGTGAGGGTAAACTTGATAAGGGAAAATCCATTCTAGGAGCACCCCATAAAGTTAAAAGAAAGAGAGTAAGCAAAATAATCATTGCTCTACCAGCAAGAAGTCTCAACCAAAGAAGCCACATTTCTGCCACTACTGTGGAGCATCCGGGCACATTTGTCCAAATTGCTATAAGTGGCTAACTACTCAACAAAGCAATAGTGTGTCATCCTTTGGGAGAGAAAATCATCTCTAACTCTCTTTGGCCCCTCTTTGAGAACTTCTTAAGGCTGTCATGTTACTCTCAAACTTCAACAGTTTCAACCCTCCTCCTTATTCATCTGAATAGAGGTTCATGCAAAAGAAAGCTTCTCCATCTAAATCTTCTGTTTGGAAGGAAAAAGATTTCAAGTGATTCTATCACATTCTTGGTCTCATGCATGGTTGTTTGTTGTGTTTTGAGTTAATCTAGTTTTTGATGTTTTATTGTGTTTGTTTTGTTGCTTTGTTTAATGTTTTTTATTTTCAATAAAAAAGGAAAAATTTTGAAAAATACAAAAATAGTGTGTGTTTGTGTATATTGGTACTTGTGTACCTTGGATGGCCTTTGAAACAAAGTTCTTAACTTTGTATCACTTGTAACTTAGATAAGCATTCTCATGCACAACTGGCTCGTTTATGTAATTTGTATGATTTGGTTAATCTTTTATCATTCATATCCTTATCACTCTTTTTTATGGGAATGAATAAAAAAATCCTAAGAGAAAGGTATAAATAATCTTCTCACTACTAAAACTCGTCAATCATAAAACATCTGTGTACAATTCATAAAAGCTGTGCTTGGTAAGGTATAGCACTTGCATAGTAAAAACAAGATGTTTGGCTTACATAATTGGGTATTTCTTTTCTCTCTTATATACTCATGCATGTTATGTCACTTTATGTTTCAAAGAAAAATATGCAAAGAACAAGAAAAGCAAAAAGAATCAAAATACTTTGATTAATGGTTGCAAGCATATTTCTAGGAGATGTGAGAGTTATATGATGTACCTTAAAGGTGATGGTCCCCATCAAACAGTTATGATTGTGTGTGGATGTATTTGATTCTCTTATATCATTACTCTTCACATAATGAGACTCTTATACTTTCTTGCAAAAGTTTCACACACAACACACATACTCTTTGTTACTCTTGATACTATTGTATAGGTACAACGTGATTTGGCTATCACAATGAATACATGTGGTAGTATAAGCTTACTAAACTGTCTTAACTTGTTTTTGAAAATAAAATTGGTTAGACTTGTTTAGTGTGTGTTTTGATCTAGGAATGCTTTGCATCTAGAGTTATTGATGTGTTTGAAAGATCAACATGCTTTTTTGTTGTTTGGCTTAGTGTCTATCTTATTTGCTTTCATCTCATGTTGTTTTTCCTACTTGAAAAACCTCTTTTTTGGATTCTCGATAGAAGCTCGATAGCAGCTTGATCTATTGAAAAGTTCTAGGTTTTCTCGATACCTCTCACAGATAGCCCAATCCATTGAGCCTCTTCTCTGAAGTCTCTGTCTACTTGATAGATAGCTCGACACCTCCTTGATCTATCGAGCTAGTTTTTCTGTTGATACTTCCTCAATACCTCTTCGATCTATCGAGCTTTTGTTCTCGACACCTTCTCAATACCTTCTTGATCTATCGAGGTGCCTGTTTCTATATATACTTGAGATTCGACCCGGTTCTATTCTCACTCAAGTTTCTCGATCTCTTTCTCATTTCTCTTGACCCAAACCTCTCTTCTTCACCAAAATCCTTCATTCCTTTAAGATTTCGGCCTACTCCAAGCCTTACTTTGTTGGTAAGTCTCTATAATCCCCCCTTCTCTACTTCTTTCATGCATTCATGCATTTTTGTGACCTAGGTTTTAGGTTTTGGGTACTTTTTTGGGTTTTTGAGTTTTTGTGAAATTTTTGGGTTGGGATTTGTTGATTTGCTATCACATGCTCATGCATTGCATTTCCTATCATTATAAAAATGTTTCATGCATTCTAGGATTGTGTACTTGATTAACCATTGTGAGTGACGTAGTTTGGATTGAATTTTTGCCCATGATGCAATTTACTTTTGAATGTCATATGTTCATGCATTGCCATGTATTGTACCTCTCTTTTCATTCTTTCCTGAGTATATTCTTCTGTTGTGTTTTCTTTTCTTTTCTTCTCCCTTTAGCTTCCTGACTATGGCACCCAAAAAGTTAGTTCCTTCCAAGAACCCGATCACTCGTCGTGGTTCTTCGTCTTCTTCTTCTCTTCCCTCTGTTCCTGATTGAGTTAGGATTTGTAATGAGGACTCTTAAAAGGATTTCTATGAGAAATTCTCTGACCAGATGATTAATTCGGAATGCTAGGTCATTCTGTTTGATTTTTCAAACACTCCTCTACCCGGTGTGTATAGCTCTCAGGGTTGGGAATCTCTTTGTGAAAAAGCCATAAGGTGTCACAGCGTGTTCATACAAGAGTTCTACTCCAACATGCATGCCATCGATACCTTTGTTCCTCGGTTTACTACGGTATTCAGAGGCACACGTATTGTAGTTACTCTAGACTTTCTTTCCAGTATACTATGTGTCCCTAGGTTAGATCGTCCAGACTATCCTAGTTGCCCTCGTTTACATAACATCCTTCACGATGAGTAGGCCTCACTCTTCTGTGAAAAGGTTATGGTGTGGGGAGATAATCTTAATTTCTCCACAACTGAGTTTGCTAAGGGTCCAAGGATTCTTAATATGGTGATGACCTTTGTTCTCATACCACAGTCACACTATAACACCATCATTGAGCCTTGTACTTGTTTCCTTCTTTCTCTCTTGGAAGATCTTTTTATAGATTTTCCTTCATATATGATAGTATCTATGATAGATATCGAGACATTGCTACACGTGATAAGCTCATCTTTCCTTCACCTATCATTCGCATTCTCACACACTTGCATGTCACCATTCCTTCTTCTCATCTCTTTTACACCATGGGTGCCGTTGGCAAGGAATCTAGTAGGATGAGTGACGCGCAGCTGGCAGCCAAGCGGCCACGTGTGGAGCCTAGTCCTGCTCAGCAGGATGAGGCTACTTTCTGTGTTACTGAGGATGCTGCTTGCGCTACTCGACCTTCTTCTTCATCTGTTCCATCCTCTTCTTCTTGAGTAAAGGCATCTCTTGCTGCCATCATGGACCAGCTTCAGCTTATGCGTGCTGATTTTGATAGTCGTCTTGACCACATTTCTGATGAGATGTGTCTGATGAACACCAGGATTGGTTGTATAGCTCGCCGATAGTCTCGTCTTGGCAGCTTTGCTCCTTCTCCCTCTCCCGAGCCTGCTGAAGATTCTTCAGATGGTGGAGATGATGATGATGATGCTTCTGGCTCTGAGTATGATGATGTGATGACTGCTTCTCACTGATTCACCCTTTGTCACTCATGATAAAAGGGGGAGTAGTTTTGGTTATGAGAGAATAGTCATGCTGTTAGGGGGAGAGCTAGCATAGAGATAGATTAGTTAAGGGGAGAGTATTTTGAGAGATGTAGTGAGGTTTTGTTGTATATTTCTCATTATACATATACCATGGTCTTGTGACTACTTTTACATACATTGTTATGCTTCTTCTTCTCTCTCTCTCTCTCTCTCTCTATATATATATATATATGATGATGATGTATGCTTCTTCACCTTTATCTTACATGTGTTGTTTCTTTTCTCTCTTTATACACATGTCTTTTTCAGTAATATAACTTGTCTATGTTTCACACTTGATGCCTTGATGAATCTTGTTTAAGTGTTTAAGATAAGACAGGTTACAAGTCTTTCATGCTATGATCTCTTTTCTTGCAAAGTTTTTCAAGAGCTCATTGTAATAATTAGGCTTATGTAATTCTTTTTGTAATAGTTATGGAGATTGTTACTTTATACTTCTCTCATAATTATGCTTATGGTTTTGTCATAGATTGCCAAAGGGGGAGATTGTTAGGGTCATATTTTATATGTAATTGGCTAATCCTTTATCAAAACGCACTTTACTTGTAAATTTGGTAGATCTAAGATGGGGTTGATACACAACAAGTGGTTGTATTAAAGACATGAAGATTGAACCAAGAAACAAGTGAAGAAAAGTTGTTTGACAAAAGTTCGACAGATGGCATCTATTGAGATTTACTAGGCCAGCTCGACACTAGCTCGATTTATCGAGCTTTATGAATTCACAATTTCTAGGTCTGAATTTCGGCCCATGTTGATGTATTTGTTTTGGGTTTTTTTCTCACAATCCTAGACATATATAAGGCTCATTTTAAAAGCTGTAACACACTGAAATAGAGACCAAGAGCTTTATTTCTCTGTGAGAAGCTATTGCGTTTGTACGCCATATGGTTTTGTAACCAAGTGTTTCTTGATCTTCATTGTTGATGAAGTGAAGAACTTTGCAGCTAACAACATCCATTCAAGTTGCTGGAGTTAGTCACGTATTGGGATCCGTGCAAAAGAGTTAATCACAGATTGAAGATTTATGCATCAAGGGAAAGAATGCTACTACAAGATCAAGTCCAACTGGGTATTGGAGTAAAGGTTCAACTGTAGGTTAGTATTTCGGGATAGGCCAGGGTAGTGGTAAAATTCCTTATACTTGTAACCGCTTGATTGTTGATTAGTGAATTCTTGGGAGTGGTGACCTTAAAATCACCCGATGAGGTTTTTGCTTTGCGATAAGTTTTCCCTATTTGTGAACAAATCACCATATCAATTTAATTTCCGCTGCATGTAGTTTAATAGCTAATTTGTTGGTGCCTTCACGATTTGCATGCCATTTAACCTAATTAATCAACTTGGGTAATTGAATTAATTAATTGGGGTTAAGCTATATTAACCCAACATTATGTATAATTTTATATTATGTTTTTGTTTTTTGGGTAATACATATAAATGAGAAAATAAAGCTCAATATAAAAATTAAAAAACTAATAAAATAAATTATTTGAGTGCTAGTATAGGGAGATTTTTTCTGACAAGAGAATGACAGAAAGATTAGGTGTGAAGGAAAAAAAAAAACTAAACAATTGAGAATCAGAAAAAGAAAGATTGAGAGTTGAAAATTGTTAAACAAACAAAACCAGAAGTACTATATGGGAAAAGATGATTGTTCTTTAAAGAAATGGTTGGTTTCGGGTTGCCCTGGTTTTTCATTAATCCAAAAAATCATAACCTATGTCTATTCTTATCCTCCAGGTTTAAACAAATTAATGACCGTGAGTCTAATTTTGTCGAGTCTACCCATAATCCAATCCTGAGATATAATCAGATTAATGTGCCCTCCAACAAATTCATTTAAGTTCCTAAAATTGATGAATATTACCTTTGTCCAATTAAACAGAAATCCATGGGGAAAAAATATGAAAGAATAACATCAAGATGTTCTTAGGAAGTTACATTAAGGGCGACTGTTGGGCAGTAATGGTATATCTTGTTCTTCTTCCATGGACTTTAAACAAAAATAACATGATTGTTTTATTTTTTATTTTTTATGAGAATATTGTAACTTTATTAAGAGGAAGATAAATTCAGTACATAATAATTAATAGCCTGTAACACCCGCAGGGGTGGCCCTACACTTTGTTCAGAGGGTTCAAATGAACCCCCTAACTTCAAAAAAAATATATATATTTATATTTATATATATGATATACTTTTTTTTTTGGAGGCTTTTGAGCTTGAATTCGGCGAACTTTAAGATCTAGGCAAGTAGTTTGGATGATTCTGCCTTGAATGCTCTTTGTATTCGAGGTTGAAGTTCTTGAAGTTTCTGGAGGCTTCAGGGCTTGATTCCAGCAAAGCTTCTATACTTCTAAATCTTCTTTGATGCTGCTTGTGGCATGGATGCCTTGGTCTGTCCCAAGATGTCTTGGTCTCTTGGTGTGTTCCAAGATCTCTCCCAAGGTGTCTTGGTGTGTAGAAATGCCTTAAGAAGTCTTTTATTTATAGGAGTTTGGGGGTGGGTGAGCAACACGTGGCGAAGTTTGATTGGTGACATGTGTCACAGTCTAATTGGAGGGGCTTTTAAGACACGTGGCATCTTTTGATTGGCCGAAATGTTTTGATTTTCAAGGTGACACATGTCAGCACCCGATTGGACTGCCTGTGTCATTGCTTACATGCACCAGACTGCTTATGTCATCGCTTACACGCACTGATGCGTGATTGGTTTTTGCATGTATTTCATGCCCCTATTTCAATGACACTTGGCAAATTTCTATTAGTTTCTGAGTAGTGACAGCAAAACCTAGTAGCAGTACGTGGCGCTTTGTAATTGGCCGTATTTTGTGGACTTGGTAGTATGATGTGTCAGCTTGTAATAGGTCTGAAATTTTCCCTCTCTACAACATCTTCTTTTCATGTATTAACTTTTAGATCTTTTAAATGACAAAAACAAGCAGAGCCAAAAATTGGTCATATTTGTAGTCCTTAGTCCTTACCATTCCCAGACAGGCCATCAAAAAAAAAAAAAAAAAAACCAAGAGCTTTCAAGTTACAATCTTTCCAAACTAGTTCCTAGTGGCCTACACTCTATGCTTAATAGGTAATATGTATATGCCAAGTGAAAAAATATCCGATTTCCCATTCAGAATCTTTAAATGGTAGTGCCATGGTGGTCACCGAAAGTCCATTCTTGAGCTTCCCTGGAATTCACGGAACAATACACTTTTTCTTTTTCTTTTTTTTTCTTTTTTTTTTTTTTAATTTTAATTTTTTTTATTTTACTTTAGGCAAATTGAGTTCTTGTTCTCATTGAGTCTCTATATACAAAGGAGTATATATGTATAATTATTGTATATCACACTTATAGCAAGTTGCAAGAAGTGGCCGACTTGTTCTTCTTTGACTTTGGGAATTTTTTTTTTTTTTTTTTTTTGGGTATAAAAACTTTGGGAAAGTTAATTGTCTTTAAACGGCGGTTCATCATTCATGTTCCCTTTGATCCTGAATTTGTGAATAAAGTTATGGCTCTTAATTTTGGGCTCTTTGGGCACGTCTTTGTTTCTTGTGAAAGGTAAATTTGACTTTGTCGGTAAGGGTTTGAAGCTTTTTTTTTTTTTTTTTTTTTCCTCTTTTAGATCTTTTAAAATACAATATCTAAAAGTTGAAGAAGATGTAAAAGTTAGGTTTCAATTTTTACAAAACCTAACTTTTAGATCTTATATTTCTCTTGATTTTTTAGTTTTTTATGTTTTGAGAGGAGAGGGACATAAAAGGGTAACAAAAATATAAATTTATCCATGTTTTTAATAGAGGTGAGTAACGGGAGACAAACGGAGCTAATCTCAAGTAGGTAAAATGCCAATTTTTAAATCACAGGTAGGCAAAATATTTTTTGGGCAGACCACATGTGGCCAAAGTGTAATTTTCCCTTATTAAATTTTGTTAATTTAACCTTTTTAATGACCCTCCTAAACAAAATTCCTGGAGCTGCCATTGAACATCCGCCTCACTTAAATTTAATTTAATTTAATTGCTTCTAGAGTAGAGTTGATGAATTATTTAATTTATTTTGAATGTGATATTATTTTATATTATGATATCTACAAAGAAAATAAATAAAAGAAGATGTAACGTGGAGAGTTATTTTGTGAATTATTCATATTAAATTTTTAGTCTCCTTATGAGTTAAGGAAAATGATAAGAGATTAAAACCTATTTGGATTAGGAATTAAGTGTTATTGGAATCCTTTAGAGTTTTGGCCTATCTAAATAACCTTAATTTGAGTTTAATTAGCAATTAAAGTCTTGGAAGTATATTTAAGTTTTATGGGCTTCTTGGAGACTAAAGAGATAAGTTTTAGTGGGTCTTAAATTCCAGTCCAAGTAGGAAACATACTTCACGTGTAAAACTAATTTTATTTAAGAGTACTAATTGGAGTGGAATTGGTCTTCCAAGACTGAATTGGAGTGTTATTTTAGAGGTATATACTAGATTTTTTTATGTAAGCCACGTGAAAGGTAGAGAGAGAGAGAGAGAGATTGCAAGATTACAAGAAAAAAAAAAAGAAAAAAAGAGAGAGAAGAAGTTAATACTTAGCGTGTAAAGGTTTAAGAGTAGAGAATTAGGGTTTCTCTACATAGAAAAGAATAGAATAACGTGGTACTTCTAGAGGCAGCTAGCAAGTTCGTTTGTACTGAGGTAAACATCTGTCTATGCATGCTTTATTGGAAACATTAAACGCATCTTTGACTTAGAATTCTTCATCTCATAGTCGTATGGAAGTCTTAGAAATTGAGAGATTCATAGGAATAGAGTTCATCATGTAAATTCCTATATTGATGTACATTAGTTTATGGGTTTTGAAAGAGATCCTAATGTATACGTGGAGTAGCATAACCATTCTTTATAAGTTAAGCCTACATAGACATCCATAGGTGGTGTTCAAATGGTATAAATATATATATATAAATATGTAATACTATAATTCATATAGAATCCTATATAGACGTTATGTATATTAGAAAACTATGTTAGATTTCATATTGAGAAATCTTCATAGTGATTAAGGAAAAGTTTTATAAGAGGACCTTTTGGGTTATTCAAAACCTGCCCTTATTGAGTTGTTTGATCCTTTACTAGGTTCTAGTTGACATCGTTCCGGACATTTGAAGTGAAGCTTGGTTTAGCAACTAGAGGTAAGTAGACTTTAGAACACGACGTCTCTCAAGATGTGTATATTTTTATATATATACATATTTGCAAAAGTGAAGTTTCAAAAAACTTATACCATTGTCAATGTTTTATACATACCTGAATTTATTTATTTTTTTTTAAATTTCTTGTGTGTTATTTTGAAACATTATATGTTATAAATGACTCAAAAATATATTTATTTTTTTGAGAAACTATTCATTATATGATATATGATTGGAATTGACAATATTGTAATAAAGTAAGAATGTTTTCAAGTGGTCAATTAGACAGTCTGCAACCTTTGCCAACATAGGGTTAAGTGTTGGTTTTCGGCCGAAGTAGTGTTATTGTAGTGCGGTGCAATGTTATCATTTGCTCTTTGGAGCCAGTGTTATTGTTTGCTCTTTGGAGTCAGTGTTGCCTCTCTGAGGTTAGTGTTATTGTTTCCCATGGGAATCACCCATTGAGTGTTTAGCAGTTTATGTCTTTGTTTGACTAATGTTTTTCATATCAAACTATTGTTATATTGTTATTGGCCTTTATAAGTGGAATTTTTTTTTATTACTATATTATATTGTTTCTATCTATTTAGTGTATTTTGGCCAACTATAGCGGTTACTATTTTATTTACTCATTACGCTGTTATAGTTAAATGTTTTCTTCCTTGCAGTTTTATAGAATATATTATATTACTGTTAAAACTATTTGTAAATGTTTTGTAAATATTATATTTTGTCAATGATACTATTGTTTTGTTTTAAAAGACATCCTTATGTTATGTAGTCTCTTATGGAGCTTCTAGCTCACCCCCTTTTCTCCACTCTTTCAGATTAGAGCAGTGGAATATCTTTTGGTGGTAGATTATTAGAGCCATAGATTGAAGACTTCTTTTGGAGCTATGTTAGTTGATGGACTATTTTATTATGTTTTCATAGGATAGTGAATTTAGCATTCGTGAAACTATTTGAGATTGTATTTGGAGACTTTATTGTTAAAGTTTTAGTTTGATGGATTTTATAAGAAATATTTGATGGTTTGATTATTATTTGTGGATATTTAATTACGCTTTGTTCCATTATAGCAAATGTTGATTATTTATAAGACAGGTCGAGCATCTAATTTCTTGGTATGGGTTTGGGGTGTTACATAGCCGACTCAATTAGCAGTGGATTTTCCTCTATCCAGGTTACAAAACTATCAGAATTGTCTACTTCTTTGGCATATTTTGGCAAGATATGTGCTGGTTTATTCCCTTGCCATTTCACATGAGAGACCCGGGTTGATAGAAAACCTAGAAGTTTCTGCCCGATCCTTTCCAAGATGTTTGAAATGGTAATTGGTGGAACACAAGAATCCATAAGAGCATCAGAAACAATCTTTGAATCACACTCCAAGACCACCTCACGTATACCAACATCCCAAGCAAAATAAATCCCTTTCACCATGGCTTTCGCTTCAATCTGCAATGGCCCATGCGGTTGGTGAATCTTTTTGCTCATGCATGGCTGTTGTCACCCGACCTTCATGGTCTCTGACAACCACATCGATGCCAGCTTGCTGAATTTAAGTAAAGACCAACTTGTCCACATTTGACTTTAGAGCTATGTTCAAGTGGTAAGGTCCAAAATTCCTACAAATTACACTGCGGTTGTTGAACAAAATGATTGGTAATTTGGAACTCGTCTAGCAAAGCCCGGGCCTTCTGCACAATTGCAACTGCAGTTTTTCGAGGGCTACCATGTCTAGTGGCATTCCTACTAAACCACATACACCATGCTATCATAAATATCAGCTCCAAAAGGCTGCCAGCAATATGTTGCACAAACACTAAATACTAGACCAAGTCCAGAAATTCATGATACCAAACTCCGTGTGTTTCAAAAGTAATTCTAGATTGAAGCCACACATCACGAGCTGTCTCACACTCCCGAAAAAATGTCCACTACTCTGGTCACCCAACCCACAAACAGGGGCAGCTTGATGCATTTGGGGCCTAAGGCGAAAATTGATTATCTTGTTTTATATGCAAAATTACTACTAATTAACATGAACTACGTAAAAATTTTTCTTTTTTTAGAAATTGTATAGACAAAAAAAATTTAACAAAATTTTTCATACTTGTTGATGTGGTAGATTGACAATGATAAGTAAAAGAGTGGTATTAGTGGTAGACATAGATGAGAACTAGTAAAAGTTTACTAGCTAAACTCTTATTATTATTCTTATTTTTTTTAGAATTGCAACATTCACAATATTTTTTTACAACAAATCATATGTTTTAAGTTGCTTTTGTTTTCTATTTGAAAATATCACTATAATTATTTTTTTGCCATCAATAAGAGGCTGTAACAACTTACTTCTTTGCATTAGTCGTAAAAGTGTTGTGAAAAATATTGTGGTCGTTGCATTTTTCTCTATTTTTTTTTTTTTTTTCATCTAGTAAAAAAATATTATTTTATTTATTGATTGTAAATAACCCTATTGGTTAAAATTTGGGGGCATTTTTTTTACTTAGAGCCTTAAGCGATCGCATTTCTTGCTCCACCATTCAGCCGGCTCTGCCCACAAACCTTACTCATAGCCTCGTCTATAACCTAACGATGGCACAAATTCGCTTTGGCAGGTAAAATGTTTCTGCACAATCTCCATGTGAAAGTCTTGATCTTACTCGGCAAATTCAAACCCCAAAATTTCCACCAGAAGGTCTTGTGATTTGTATTATTTGAAGTTTCCCCCATGCTATAAGCACTGTGAACTATAAATTTGCCCATTGGGGTGTAGGCCCAAACTACCCTGTTATGTGGTAAGTGATTGCTCAATGGGATGGCTAGGATAGAGCGGGCATCAGCGGGATGGAAGACTTGCTTTACCAGTTCTATTCTTCATTCACGTGTGTGAATATCAATGAGTGAGTTGACTCTTGAATTAGGTGGGATGGTGTTAGGTCGAGAGAGCACTCTAGATGTGGATGGTTCAAATAGCCATTTATCAGACCATATTCCTATCGAAGCTCCATCGCCCACTTGCCATCTACAACCTTGTCTTACAATTTTATGTGCAGCCATAATACTTCTCCATGCAAAAGATGGACAAGACCCTAGCTCCACACCAAGAAAGTCAATCTCTGGGAAATAACGAGATTTCAAAACTCTATGGACCATAGATGATGTATTTGTTTGAAGTCGTCAACCTTGCTTGACTAACAGTGCCAGATCAAAAGCTTTAAGATTATGAAAGCCTAAACCACCTTTTCTTTTGATGTACAAAACTTATCTCAACTAAGCCAAGTCATCTTAGTTCTATCATTTGTTTGCTCCACCAAAATTTTTGAACCATGCTAGTTAGCTCGTCACATAAAGTATTAGGGTTTGAAGACACCCAAAGTATCACTGCAACAAAAGTGAACTATGGTGACGAAATCTAGTGAGGAGAAAAACTTTCGCCTCTAAATGATAACATTCAATGAGGAAAAGAAGCATTCGTCACCAAATACTATAAAAATTTTAAAAATGGTGATGAAATCAATAATTTGTCTCTAAGGATGTTCAAATTGGTGACGAAAATTTTATTTCAAGCCCCAAACCTACAAGTGTCTATGGTGACAAAATATTTCACCACAAAAGGTTAGATCTTGGGAGACGAAATATTAACGTCACCAAAGACCTACCAGAGGCGACAAAATTTTAAATTTGTCACCCAATATTAAGATTTAGTGTTGTTGGTGACGAAATGTTAAAGACATATTTTATATAATTGGCTAATCCTTTGACAAAATGCACTTTACATATAATTGGGTAGATCTAGGATGGGTTTAGTACTTCAAGAAACAAGAGTTCAAGTCAAGTATTAAAACCATGAATATTGGACCAAGAAACAAGTGAAGAAAAGCTGTTCATTAAAGCTCGACAGATACCTCAACAGAAACAATATCTATCAAGATTTAAGAATGAAGCTCGACAGAAGCTTGACAGAAGCTGAATCTATTGAGATCTATGAAATTAGAATTTCCAGATCTAATTTTTGGCCCTAGCTGACATGTATGTGTAGGGTTTCTTTTCTCACAACCCTAAACATATATAATGCGTATTTTAAAGGCCTTTATACATGGAGAACACATGCAGAAAGTGAACTAGTGCCTTATTCTCTCTGCAAAAAGTTACTGCGTCTTTTACGCCTTAAGGTTTTGTAACCAAGTACTTCTTGATCTTCATTGTTGATGATGTGAAGAACTTTGCAGCCAACAACATCTTCAAGTTGCTGAAGTTAGTCACGTACTGGGATCGGTGCGAAAGGGTGGCGTTCATATATTGAAGAGTTCAGAGATTCTGAAGCGGTAGAAGGTTTCTGCTGTAAGTTCATCTATGGGGATTATAGAGTCTAGGGACAAAGGTTTTGTACTAGATCTTAAACTTCTCTTTACTATAGTGAATTGCTTTTCGGGAAGGTTTCCCCTCAAGTTTTTTACTGTTAAACTAGTTTGTTTCATTAGTTTTCCTAAGTCATCATATCTTGTCTTATTTACTATTCCGTTGTGCATGATATTAACATGATATTGATGTTTGTTTGTTTTAACAATGTTTATTCATAATAAATCTAATTAACAACTTGGATTTAAAACTTGTTAATTCTATCATTCGGGGTCTAAATTTCCTATCAAGTGGTATCAGAGCAAGTTCACTCTGATTGGATTAATTTTCTGAGTGTGATCCTTGACCCCCGTTGTCATGGATCGTGGATAATCTCTTTTGATTCCTTCTTTATTTGATGGTACTAATTATGCATATTGGAAAGTTCGTATGAAAGCTCTTTTGTAGGCTCTAGGTGAAAAAGTATGGCAAGTTGTTGAAGTTGGTTGGATTAAGCCAAAGGAAGCGCCGGTGGATTGGGATGAACCAACAATCAAAGTGGCAAATTTCAACAGTAGGGCCTTGAATGCTTTGTTTAGTGGGGTGACCAATGAGGAATTCAAGAAAATATCATCCACGGAAGTTGCCAAGGAAGCATGGACCATTCTTGAGACCACCTATAAAGGTACCAAGACAGTAAAGACTGTGAAGCTTCAATGACCCACTAGTAGTTTTGAAGAAATAAGGATGGAGAAGGATGAGACCTTTGATGAGTTATATGCTAAACTCAAGGATATTTTGAATTCTGCCTTCAACCTTGGAGAATCTATAGAAGAATCCAAAATTGTTATGAAAATCCTTAGGTCTTTACCTAAAAAATTTCAAGCCAAGATCACTGTCATTGAAGAAATGAAGGACATTGATCAAATTCTTTTGACTGAGCTTGCAGGGAACCTTCAAACCTATGAGATGGGATTGGGTTTAATGGGAAAAAGGTGGAAAAAGTAGAAACTTGGCTCTTAAGGGTATAAAGGAAGAGATTGATGACTCTGAAGAAGAAGATGAAGATGAGGATTAGGATGAGAACTTAACCTTCATAGCTGATGAGATTATCAAGCTTCTCTAATATAGGAAAAAGGATAAGAACAAAGCCCTAGGAAATCTGAATCCTCTAGGAAGGGCAAGAATGAGAAACCCCTTATCTAGTGCCATGAGTGCAAAGGTTTTGATCATATAAGGATAGAGTGCCCAAACTATCTTATGAAGGAAAAGACCAAGAATTCAAAAGGTAAAGTGTTGGTTGCTACCTTGAGTGATTCTGAGAGTGATCTTTCTGATGAGTATGAGGATGAATGTGGTCATTATATGGTTTTTGCTGCCACAATTGATAAGGTGATTGTGGAGAGTGCTAGTGACAGTGAGGATTCTTCTGATGATAAAGTACCCAAGAAGTTGACCCTTCAGGAAGCCTATGATAAGCTATGCACTGAATTTGTAAAATCTGAAAAGACTTCTCATCTTTGTAGAAAAGAGCTTAATGAGGTAAAAACTGAAAAAACTGAACTGTTAATCAAATTAGATGAGACTACAAGGTTAGTTGAGACTCTTGTTGTGGAGAACATCTCATTAGAAGAGAAGGTCAAGAATCTCGAGGTTGAGCTTAGTTAAGCTAGAACTCAAATAGAGAGGATGTCTAGTGCAAAGCTTGATGAGGTATTGAGGCTCAAAAGCCTAGTTCTGATAAGACTAGGTTAGGATATGCTATTTCCTCCGGCCCCTCCTCTTCCATAGCTTTTGGATCAAAGACTGTCTTTGTGCCCCAATCTAAGAAAGGTGATAAAGGTATGAAATCCAAAACTGATTTGGGTAAATCTAAATCCTTTGTTCGACCTCACTCTAGGAAGTCTAGTAGTTCAAAAACTACTGTTAGGGTACCTTTTTTTTTTTACACCTAATTTTATTTGAGTACCACCTATTTATACCACTAATAAGTTATTGGGTTTTCCCATATATTTTTTGCTCTATTATTATGTTAATCACAAATATTTCATATCTCATTATCTAAATTGGGTTATGATATAAACTATCACAAAAAGCCCAAAAACTCATATTTTATCCAATTCTATTATCATTATTTAGCTAAGCCCAAAACCGGACCTATGAACCCAATACACACATCCTATTCTATTTAAAGCCCAAGAATACTTATGATTGGCAATATTTGAAAAGCTCATGATTCAAATCCATGGCAAAACAATTTTATCAATGGAATTCAAATC
Organism: Notholithocarpus densiflorus; assembly: GCA_030021035.2. Taxonomy (NCBI): domain Eukaryota; kingdom Viridiplantae; phylum Streptophyta; class Magnoliopsida; order Fagales; family Fagaceae; genus Notholithocarpus; species Notholithocarpus densiflorus. Next base: position 4,294,522 of record JARYZH020000030.1, read on the forward strand.
CATAATCAAAGCCCATGGTTTAAACTCATGGCAATTTATTTATCCAAAACCCAATTCACATTAACAATATTAAAGCCCAATTCTCATTGGCAGTATCAAAGCCCAGTTCTCGCTGGTAATATTTAAAGCCCAATTTTCATTGGCAACATCAAAACCCAATTCTCATTAGCAATATTAAAGCCTAGTTCTCGCTGGCAATATTTAAAGTCCAATTCTCATTGGCAATATCAAAAGCCTGACTTATGTTGGCATATTAAAAGCCCAAACTAACTACTTGGCATTATTTTATCAAAAGCCCAAGGTTATTAATACTTGGCAAAATACTATATCATAGTTATTTCACTTAAAAGTCCAATAATGAACAATACTTTAGATTCTTAAACCTATTACTATAATATTACAAGCTCATGAAATTTATGAATTATCTATTCTCAAAACCCATGGCAATCATCTTATAAAAGCCCATGGAAAGTTATAATTATTAGACACATGACATTTATTTATTTCATATTATAAACTCATGTTCACTATCTATCTTACATCACAGCATTCATAATATTTATTACCAAAACTCATGGTAATTATTCATCCTACATGTCCATTATGATTATCTATAGAGAAACTCATGAGAACATCACATTATTCCATTATAGTGGTTGTTACCATATTTATTTAAAACCCATGGTAAATATTATTCTCAAGAAAAATATTGGAGGTCAGTATTTAAAAAGCCCCAAAGAAAATATAATTTACAAAGTAATCCATAGCAAAAATTATGAAAAACTATACAAGTTGTTATTTAAAGCCCATGGAAATTAATACCCAAAATCTATCATAAATATTTATTAAAGCTCATGGATTCATTTTATTTATACTAACGACTAAAGCCCACGAGGAGTAAAAAGCCCATGACAAAGCATGTCTTTAATGCCCATTTTGTAGGCCCAAGAATCTCATGGAGTAGGGAACAAGCCCAAGCAAAGAAAGGGCCATGTGGCCCAACTAAAAGTGCTGAAATGGAGCAAAGTTCCAGCCCAAAAAGGTCCCTAGAAAGAGGCTTGAAAGTGGGCAACCAGCCCTTGTTCATCCCTAACCAAAGTACAGCTAGAAGCCCCTACAAGAGAACCAAGTCTTTGAGGACGAACTAGGGGTTGTCCCATCAGCTTTTCTGTCACCCTCTACCTGACGTGAACAGTGCCCAAGGGTTGTGATGTCAACTGAAGTCTAAAGGGTGATGGAACTCCATCATCTTCCTTAAGACTATACCTCCAGCTGAAGGGGAGCTGAAACCAAGTTATCCAAACTTCAACAAATTGATGCTATAAATGTCAAAAACGTTCAAGACATGATTCATGTGCCAAGCCCATGAATCCTAAAGGGGAAAATTTGGGAACATGTGGTTTAGAGGGCATAAAGGGATCTCCAGTGGAACCCTCTGAAGTGGGCTTAAACTTTGACACCTAGCTTGGGGTGTTGAATCCTACTTCCTAGGGTCTAAATCTTAGTTGCAGCACTAGGATTCTTCCTTAATACTTTCCTTAATCCCATTGGCTGAACACAATTTCAGCAATCTTAGCATTTAATGCAAGATTACCCCAAATACTACCTATGTGTGACATTGCCCAAAGAAGCAAAACAGCCCCAAAAGCAAATCTCCCATTTTTAGGCCAAATCCAGGTTATTAATTCAGCTAACCTGCTCCCCTGAATCAGACCTACGTTTTTTTGGATTCTTGTTAATTAATGCTTCTCTAAACTCCATTATAAAAGCATAAGCACCTCAACCCACAAGGGGACAGCCACTCCCTCTGAAACTCTTGATTTGTTTGCCATTTTGTTTGTGATTTAGCTCTCCTTAAGCTCACCACTCATTCCTCTTAGGCCACAGTCACCTAACCTCAGATATTCCTTTCCCCACTCTACACAATTACAGCTCATAAATGTCTTCCAATTAGTCACAGACAGCCCACCACTCACTAAAGCCTTAACCTCAGTATTAATCCTATCCCACTCACTCAAAACAGCCCACATTACCCCATTCATGCCTTGTGCACACATACTCACCAAAATCTTAGTTTAATACTTACTGCACTGAGCTGGGATCTCTCTTTCCCTTCATACCATGCCAAATAACTCATTTTTCATCACTATGCAGCCACTAATATTTACTTATTTGTTTTACTACGGTAGGCTATAATGTATTTGAGACTTTTTGGAATTTTTTCTTCATATTAATGTAATGATGGCTGAAAGTACTGTGGACCCTATTGAACAAAATACACAAGAATTTCCTGAAGTTAATGCTTTATTAAATTTATTTAATAATTGAATATAGTTTACCATATAGCTGGAGGACTGATTTGAACTATGATGCTGTAAGAGGACTAATAATATAACAAACTAACAACAGTAACGTGTTTATTGGGCTTTATTGTTGTCTTTTTGTCAGGGTGCAGCCTCTATCTCTTGCTTGGGCAGGCTTACACGACACTGAAAGCCTTTGGGCTTTATTTCAAGGGCCTATCGTTGAGTTTCGGCTTGGCTACCCCATATTCATTTGGGAACATCAAAATTTTTCCCTCAACAACTACTCATGTTTTTCACCATTATAGTGTTTTTGGATAGATTCGTCCTAATTGCTTCAAGTTGTATCCTCATAAGCAAGTATCCAAACGGTTATAGGTTCCCTCTTAAGGTTCAATGCCTTTGTTTGGAGAGTTATTAAAAGCTTTGAGCTTTTTAACTCAATTTCAGGAGAATCCTATGTCCTTTAGTAGACATATTAGGACACGTGCCTTTTCATCTTCATGGCCAAAGACTCGTGCTATATGGGTGAGAAAGAAGTCTAAGACTTAATTGTCTTTTCTGTTGTCCTCTACTTTAATTCTTTCTATTTAAAGTAGGACTCTGTTTGCTTGATATCTTATCTTCTTTTGGAATCATGCTTTCATGCATCTATATCTTTCTTTCATTTTTTCATGTTGTTTTTCTGTTTTTGTTTGGTTGTTTAGTATTTTTTGTTTGTTTTTCAAAATAAAAAGAGAAAAAAAAAATACAAAAATAGTGTGTGTTTGTGTATGTTGATACTTGTGTACCTTTAATGGCCATTGAAACAAAGTTTCTAAACTTTGTATCTCTTGTAGTTTAGATGAGCATCTCAATGCACAATTAAGCAAGTGAGATTTGTGGCTTGTGTTTGTGATGAGTACGATTAAGATGATCTCTTATATTTCATGCTCATATCACTCTTTTTGACGGGAAGAACTAGAAAATCCTAAGAGAAAGGCATAAATAACCATCTCACCACTAAAACCCGCCAATCATGTATAACATTTATGTGCTTTGGCATAGCAAAATTGTGATGTTTTGGCTTACATAATTGGGTATTTCTTTTCTCTCTTATATGCCCATGCATGCTATGCTTAAAAGAAAAATATGCAAAAAATAATAATAATAATAGCAAAAAGAATTAAAATGCTTTTAATATAGTTGCAAGCGTGTTTCTAGGAGTTGTGGGAGTTATAGGATGTACCTCGAAGGTGATAGTCCTCATCAAACAATTATAATTGTGTGTGAGTGTATTTGATTTTCTCATGTCTCAAATCTTCATAATATGAGACACTATGCACTCTTGCTTTGTTTCACACACAGCACGCAAATTCTTTGCTACTCTTGATACATGTGCAGGTACAATGTGATTTGGCTATCACAAAGGATACATGTGTTAATATATGCTTGCTAAACTGTCTTAACTTGTTTTTGAAAAATAAAATTGGTTAGACTTGTTTAGTATGTATGTGTGTCTTTTGATCTAGAAATGCTTTACATCTAGATTTGAGCTGTGTTTGAGTGCTTAACATGTTGCTTGGATGCTTGTTTGAGTAGCTATCTTATTGCATTCATCTTGTGTGTTTTTCCTCCTTTGGAAAACCTTGCTTCTGTCTTCTCGACAGTTGCTCGATACCTTCTCCACAGCAGCTCGACACAAGTTTCTTCTATTGAGATTTATGGATTTAACCTCGATAGCTTCTCGACAGCTAGGTCGATCCATTAAGCCAAATTTCTGTGCTCTCCGTCTGATCTATACATTCTCGACAAATTCTCGATCCATTGAGATTTCTGGGGGTCTTCTCGATAGATTCTCGACACATATCTCAATCTATCAAGGTAATTTTATGTGCTCTCTGTTAGCTTGATAGCAGCTAGACAGCTTCTCGATTTGTCGAGACCCTTTTGCATGCATTGTTTTTCACATGTTTTGCATCTTTCTATTATCTTGTCATCCATAGCATTTTGTTTCATTACATTCATGCATTTATATGGATTCCTTGTGTCCCTTGATCATCTTTATGTTTCTTAGGTGAAGTTTTATAGCTTCTTGTACCCTTTGTCAATCATGACAAAAAGGGGGAGAAAATGTGGTTTCTTTTTAAGATTCTAAATGTTAGGGGGAGAAATACATGAATTTGTAAGGGGGAGTTGTGTTTCATCTTGTTAGGGGGAGTGTTTACCTCATTGTGGGGAGTGTTTACCTTGTTGTTTTAGGAGCTTCTTTCAGCTTCTTGTACACTGGTCTTGTGACCATTTTTACATACATTGTGCTTATATATATATATATATATATGTATGTATATGATGTATGTCTTCTTCACCTATCTTTACATGTGTTGTTTCTTCTTTATCTTTATACGCATGTTTTTTTATGTACACAATCTTTATTTCTGTTTCACACATGATGCCTTGATGAGTTTTGTTTAAGTGTTTCAGAAAAACAGGTTGTGAAAGTCTATCATACCATGAGCTCTTTTCTTGCAAAGTTTTTCAAGAGTTTGTAGTACAACAAGTGGTTATGAGTTAAGTAATTTAAGACTTCTCTCATGATTAGTTATTTTGTTGTGGTTTTGTCACGGATTGCCAAAGGGGGAGATTGTTAAGGACATATTTTATGTAATTGGCTAATCCTTTGACAAAATGCACTTTACTTGTAATTGGATAGATCTAGGATGAGTTTAGTATTTCAAAAAACAAGAGTTCAAGTCAAGTATTAAAGCCATGAAGATTGGACCAAGAAACAAGTGAAGAAAAGCTGTTCATTAAATCTCGACAGATACCTCGCAGAAATAGTATCTAAAGAGATTTAAGAACGAAGCTCGATAGAAGCTGAATCTGTCGAGATCTACGAAATCAGAATTTCCAGATCTGATTTTTGGCCCTAGCTGACATGTATGTGTAGGGCTTCTTTTCTCACAACCCTAGAAATATATAAAACTTATTTTAAAGGCCGTTATACGTGGAGAACACATGCAGAAAGTGACTTAGTGCCTTATTCTCTCTACAAGAAGTTACTGCGTCTTTTGCGCCTTAAGGTTTTGTAACCAAGTACTTCTTGATTTTCATTGTTGATGAAGTGAAGAACTTTGCAGCCAACAACATCTTCAAGTTACTGGAGCTAGTCACGTACTGGGATCGGTGCAAAAGGGTGGCGTTCATATATTGAAAAGTTCAGAGGTTTTGAAGTGGTAGAAAGTTTCTATTGTAAGTTCATCTACGGGGATTGTAGAGTCTAGGGACAAAGGTTTTGTACTAGATCTGAAACTTCTTTTTATTATAGTAAATTGCTTTTTGAGGAGGTTTCCCCCCAGGTTTTTTACAGTGAAACTAGTTTGTTTCATTGGTTTTCCTAGGTCATCATATCTTGTCTTATTTACTATTCCGCTGTGCATGATATTGACATGATATTGATGTTTGTTTGTTTTAACAAGGTTTATTCATTATAAATCTAATTAACAACTTAGGTTTAAAACTTATTAATTCTATCAACCGGGGTCTAAATTTCCTATCACAAAATAATTTCTCGTCACTTATTGTTTACAAATAATAGCGCGCGCGCCGTGCCAAATTTTGGGCGCGTATTGAATTTTTTTAGTACCCAATTTTTTATTTGTGTAAATTACCCTATCAGACTATCACACACACTCTCTCTCTCTCTCTCTCTCTCTCTCTCTCTCTCTAATTGGGTGAAATGGGTTTAGATTTCCTTTTATTTAGGGATTTGGTGATTTGGGTTTGGGGGGAATGTTTGAAATTGGGATTTTAATTTGGTTTTGGCTTGAAAATGGGGCTTGTCTCTTGTGGGAAGAAGGGGTCAGAACATGAGATTCTGAAATGGGGTCTTTATGGGGTTAGGCTGGTTGCTTTTTATAGTAATTTTTTTTTTTTTTTTTTTGTCTTGTAATGTATGGAAGAAATATATATATATTGTTGTAATTATTTTGTGAACAACTTACTTTAATGGGTTTTGTAGCATAACGGTTTTTTATTTACTTTTTAGATTGTATTGATGATTTGTTTATGAATGTGGTTGGAAAAGATTATATGAATGAGCTGTGTAATTTAATGGAAAGAACACGTTAATGTGATGGGTGATGAAATGTTTTGTCACTAATAGGTTGAAATCTGAATATACACAGAAATTGGTGAAATTAAAAAAACAAAAATACAATTAGTGATGAAATATTTCGTAACCGAATCCATTGAGTTTGGAAATTTAAAAAAACCAAAATACAAATAGTGACAAAATATTTCATCACCGAATATGGTAAAAAAAATTACAATTAAAAATAATTGGTGACGAATTTATTTCGTCTCTAAACATAATGTTTAGTGAGGAAAAAATTAGGTGATGAAAAAAATTCGTCACCTATAATTTTTTTTTTATTAAAAAAAATTAAACAATTTAGTGACAAAAATTTTTGCCACTAGGACTTTCGATGACCAAGATTATGCGACGAATGATGTTTCGTCACCTTATGTCATACGCGATGAAATGAGGGTATTTCATGAAGAAAAGTGTTCGTCACCATAGGTCTTGTTTGTTGTAGTAGGAATAGCCTGAGCCATTACTTTAATAAGAATCTCCTTCCCGCACTCAATAGCATCTTCTCCTTCCACCCTGATAATTTATTATCCAGTCTCTCCTTAAGTTGTCAAAAAGTGTTACACTTTGATTTTCCAACCAAAGATGGGAGGCCTAGATAAGTTTCATGCTGACGAATTATATTTGCTCCAAAGTGAGTTTTGATGTCATCTTGAATATCTTGAGGTGTGTTGCTACTGAAGAAGAAAGAAGGTTTTTCTCAATTCAATTGTTGTCTTGAGGCTTGTTCATAAGTTGCCAAAACTCTTTCCAAGCTTGAACAATCTTCCCTTTTAGCTCGACAAGAAATAAGACTATTATCAGAAAAAAATAGATGTAATATTTCAGGACCCCTGTGGCAAGCCGCTACACCTTTCATTTCTCCCTCCTCTACAGTCTTCTTTAAGAGCGCAGATAAACCTTCTACTCAAATCATAAACAAATAGGTAGAAAAAGGGTCCCCTTGTTGTAAACTTCGTGTAGGAGTAATATGACCATGGGCTTCATATTAATTTTAATGGAGTAGGATACAGATTGAATACATCTTATCATAATGTTGACCCATTTTTCATGGAAACCCATTTTACCCATAAGCTTTTCCAAACAATCTCATTCTACTCTATCATATGCTTTACTCGTGTCAAGTTTGACAACCATCTCCCTAATCTTACCCATCTTCTTCTGATTGATATGGTACATTGTTTCAAAAGCAACCATCACATTATCAGTGATGAGGCGCTGAGACATAAACGCACTTTGATTTTCACTAATTACGTGTGGAAATAAACGTTTCAACCTATTTTCTAGAACCTTGGAAGCTAGTCTCAACACAACATTACTGAGACTAATTAATAGGCCGATATTGGGTAATTTTAGTTGGGTATTTTATTTTTGGTATGAGTACTACATGAGTTTCATTGAAATTTGGAGGGACAATGCCATGATTAAGAAAATTCAGGAGAGTATGTGTAACACAATCACCGACTAAAGACCGATTATGTTGCTAAAAGAGAGGAGGCATACCAAGAGGTCTTTGGGATTTTTTTGGATACATTTGCTTCAGGGCCTTTAACACCTCAACTAGCTAGAAATCTTGGATTAAGCTAAAATTCATAGCCTCAGACACCATGGGTTGGATTGCACCCACTACTGCTGAGGTATCCGTGGGGCCATTTGTTTTGTAAATACTTGCAAAGTAATCCACAATGTTTTCCACTCATTGATCATCCTTTTGCCACACGCCACTTGCATCACACATAGTGATGGCAATTTTGCCCCACCCCGCTTTGACCCGCCTCGCCCCATGCAGGTTTTCCCCGCCCCGCAAAGGTTGTGGGGCGGGGATGGGGCAATATTTTGTCCCCGCACCCTGGGGCGAGGCGGGGATGGGTTTAGTATTTTTATCCCTGCCCCGCACTAATAAGGACTATAATTGTAAATTTAGTAAACCCTAAATCACTAATATTTAAAGTGAAACACAAGAGTACAAAACATGAGATAAAATATTTTTTATTCTAAAACCCTACTGCTATTGCCCTCCCTCTGACCCATCCCTCTTCTCTATAGTCTATACGTGTTTTTCAAGTTTCAAGCCAGACTCCACTCCAAGTCCAAGACGTTGCTTTTTAGGTTCATCTCATTCACTATCTTCCTTTTGTTTTAGTATTTCTTAAATCAGTTTTTTTCAATTTAAATTTTGGTTCTTTTTTTCTATCTAAAATTGGTATTTTTTATTATAGCTATTGAAGAAGCACAGTTGGAAGGAAAAAAGGCTGGTCATGTAGTGCTTCCAGTAGGCAGTACGTTTGTTTCTTATCATATTCCAATTGTTTCAAAATTTTTTTTTTTTTTCATGCTTCCAGTAGAAAGTAGGTTCAGGCACACTTGGATTTCAATATGTATTAGGCAATTTGAAGCTAGATGTGATTCATTATATGTTCGGCCCCACACATGCTATTAGGCAGTTTTGAATTATGTTGTTACGTATTAGACTATTTAAATACTTGGTTTATTTAAATGCTTGGATTTTAAAACATTTTGTTTTGTTGTGATTTATATTATTGTAGCAAAAAATTTATTTATATATATATATAATTGTATTAGGGGCGGGGTGGGGCGGGTCCCCGCGGGGCCCCAAGGGGCAGGGATGGGGCAAGGTAGTTTGCCCCGCACCCCGGGGTGGGGCGGGGATGGGGAAGGGCAACAACCATGCGGGAAGGGAACGAAGATCCCATCCTCCGACCCCGCCCCGCCCCATTGCCATCCTTAAATTCACACATCCCTTTTATCAAGTTTCTTTGGTGTTGAAGCTTTTGCATTAAAAAAAAAAAAAAAAAAAAAAAAAAAAGGACTAGTGTTTAGGTCACCCCACCAACCACATATTTCAAGATTGTTGATGCCACATAACTGATTCAGTATCCAACCAACTATTCAAAGCCCGTCAGACTTCCCCAATCTGCTCAACGTCGTCACTTCGAAGTTCCACGCTCTGTAATGTTTTTTGTAATTCTGCAATTTTTTGCCCAACATGCCCAAACTCAAGTTTATTCCAGGACACTAGTCTATCTCGGCATCTCTTTATTTACCCAAACTCAAGTTGATAATTATACAATTAATAGGTTTTCTAATTAACGGCATTTTATTTGTATGTTCTATTCTTTATTCTTGTATTTGAAAAAAAAAAAATGATGTGTCAATATTTTTATTGGAGGGTATATAAGAATTTTGTACAGAATCCTTATAGAATTTAGTATCTTTCATTTATATGGTCAAAAAAATTGTTCATCTTTTATGAAAAATAAAAAATAAATTGTCATTGGTATATGATAATTTAGTTCAAGCTTACTTGGAGTTGGAAATTAACTTCTTTGTGGAACCTCTATGTATAACATGATTCCAAATTTTAATCCACTGATCTTTCTTTCTTTTCTTAGACTCTTAGAGATCATCATGCATTAGACCCAATACCTAATACAGAAAGTTGAAAGTGTTTTTCATGTACACGTACCACATGTGCCACCAACTTTTAATTAAGAAAAAAAATCAATATAGTATATGATGCTTTCATTTTTTCTTTTTTTTTTGCTAAACTATTATATATATATATATATATATATATAAAATATGCTTTCTAATTAACCATAAAAGGATAGCTACACCAGTTAAAAGTTAAAACATATCAAGAAAGAATTTTGATGGCCATTTTCAATTCACATAATCATTTCAATAAAGAAAATGGGTTAGATATAGCGACTGTGGTTTTCACAATAATATCATTAGCTACCCCACTCAGATATTTTTATACTAGTATTATCAATATTATTGGATCCAAGACCTAATGAGCATAATTGGCAGTATTAGCTGTTTAGGCATATTGCATTATTGCTCAATTGCTTTTCCAAAACTCATCCTGATATTTCTTCGAGGGATTTTTGTTATGCACATGAAATTCGGGTTAACGTACATACTAGAGACAGAAAACTACTGTTTTCCTATGTCACCTTTTTCTATTTTTTATTTCTAATAATAAGGTAATCAAAAGGCAGAAAAAATTGTACACTGTCACTTTATGTTCCCTCGGCTGCAGCTCTCATCTTATACAGTTATACCTTGAATTCTACATTATTCATATTAATTAGTAATTTTGCATTTAAAATAAGATAATACAGTTTAAGTAGTATTATTATTTTTTTAAAATTTATATTTAAATATATAAAATGTCTTAATTTATTTTTCGCCTCAGACCTCTAAATACTTCAAACTTCCCTTGAGGACAAAGAGTAAGCTTCAATTGCTCTGAATTTTTCTAATTTCCTGTTTTGGGAAGCTATTGAAGCTACGTGTTGGAGATGTTCTTATTTATGTCTCAAGGTGAATATTTTATATCATTAGCAATATGTTAGTATGACTCTTCAAAATGATAATAACAAATAAAAATACTTAGAGATTAGTATTTCAACTTTATCCTTAATTCCTATCCAAAACCAAAAATAAAAAAAATAAACTTTATCCTTAATTAGTATTTCAACTTTTCAAAATGATAATAACAAATATTTTATATCATTATCATTTCTTCCTTTCTTGAAGAAAACCCGACAGGGTGGAGGAAGGAGACTAGTATTTCAACTTTATCCTTAATTTGTTGATGTTACAAAAGCCAAGTCAATCTACAATCTGCCAAAAACAAGGAAAATCACCAAGAGATTAGTAAAATTTCAATTTGGTACTCCCATAAAATATATTACAAACCCCATCACAGATTTTTCAACGAAATAACAAGGTGAATCAAATGAAAACCTCTCTTGTACAAATTTAGAATTTGAGAGTTAATTAAGCAAGGAATCACCTATTCTAGATCAACTTAGGAGTAACCATGAGTTCTGAGTAATTGTTGCTGTTTTCTCCCTAATCGCTCTAGTGATGCTAGTCTTGATTCTCCAAATCCATTTTAGGCACCAAGAAAGAAGACGCCAAGCTTCCCTACATAGGAGAACAACTCAATTGGCACTGGATGATATACATTCCATTGAGCCAACACCAATGAAAGCTCTCGATCCTTTGGTGGCCTCATTACCAAAGTTCATGTACTAACCGACCAGCTTGATCTTGGTGAAGTCATAGAGTGCTCAGTTTGCTTGAGCACCATTGTGGAGGAAGCCATGGTTAAGCTTCTACCAAATTGTAAATACACGTTTCATGTGAAGTGCATTGAAATTTGGCTTAACTCAAACACAACTTGCCCAATATGCCGCACCCTGGCTGAGCCTAGGGTCAAGCCAGAGGATAGTACTTTGTGCACTGTGGTTCAACCCTTAGATCCACCTATTGAAGATAGTATGCCACAGGGTACAAGATTAAGCTCTTTCCAGAGGATGCTTAGTAGGGAGAGATCGTCGAGGGGGATTCAGAGTTGTGGAGATGAAGAAGGTCCAGAAGATCTAGAAAGACAGTAGTGATTACATTGAAAGTATGTATTGTTGCATTTACTTTTCTACCGTAGAGTGATACAAATTAAATATTGATTGAATTTGCAATAAAAAGATTTACTTCTTAAAAAGATTTCACCGCAATCAGATTATGAAGTTAAGTTTCGTACCAAAATGAAGTCCCACTGATTTCGAAATGTAGATGCACGCTGAATTACTGTTTTTTTTTTTTTTTCATAATTATTTTTGATCAAGTTGTACATATCTAGTGATAAGTTATCTACAAAATCTCCAACTATGAATATACATATGTAGTAAGGCTGTAAACTTGCAATTGAGTCGAAAGAAGTAAAAAGTTAAGGAATATTTTATTAATTTTATTTTCAATATAAGCTCAATCTCAATATTAAACTAAAATATGCTTTCAAGCAAGGTTTATGTTCTTGCTGATTAAGATTAAGCTTGTTTATATAATGATGTAGCATAAATTTGTTTAAGTAGAATTTGTAACAGACTAATTATTATATACAATTCTTCCACAAAATCTAATTCTAAACTAGAATGCAAAAGAATAGAAAAAAGTTCAAAAACATCTCTGAATTTTTTATATATTTATTAATAACAACTAATAGGGTTTTATCACAAACCAAATAAAATTAATCAAAGATAATCTTATGCAACTTACCTGTGGTAAGCATGGATAGACCAATAAGATACAAGCCTTTATAAAATAATAAGCAGGACATTGTTTTGAAGAAATAAAGAGACAAATATTCTTAGAATTGCACATGATCACTTAAGACAGAATTTATGGCCAAGGTCTTTCTTGAAATTTCCACACATGTACAATTACAATTTTTCCCTGCTTTAGAAGTTAAAATGAAAAGTGAAAATGAGGGTTAAAAAATGGGGGTGTCTACAAAGTACTCCAAACGGGGTGAAGTTGTCAGAAGTCAAAATACGCAAAATAATAATAAGTGTTGTTCTTTGGGCCAAAACTAAACACAATTATGGTCCATGGAAATTTCATGGAAGTCTCTTTATAATTATGTGGTAGCTCTTCACTTGGTTTAGCTTGCATGTTATGCACACAAAAACAAGACACAAGCGGTGTCTCTGTTTAGTAGCTAAATTCCATGTAGCTACACTTGCATCACAAATTCACATTAATCCATTAACACTTAGTTTGAAAGTTCTTAAAAGAGTGAAATAAAATGGAATGAGTAAATCATAAAAGAACGAAAAGAGAAATAAATAAAATGGAATGTATTTAAGTAATGGAATCTAATGAGAAATAATAAGAAAACTTGTACCAAAATCGTTTTTAAAAGGAGGTGCTTCCAAATTAATCCTACAACAATAAACCTATGCTCTAATACCAATTGAAAAATCACGTTATAGGAGATGCTTCCATATTAATCTGAAACAATGAACCTATGCTTTGATACCAATTGAAAATTTGCTATTTAGACCCCTAATTTGTCATCAATCTTGGCACTAGATACTTTTTTCAATTTGGCATTGCATTCAACTATTTGTAACGTGGGCAATAGTTCTTTCTCACACTTAACTTCATCTATTACATTCAACTATTTGTAATCTGGGCAATAGTTCTTTTTACATTCAACTATTTGTAACGTTGGCAAATTTCCATGTCAAAAATCAAAATGGTTTCAGTGTAATTGCAAGTTTCCATATATTTTAATTTCATTTAAATTGTAGCATTGAGTCATTAAAGTTCAAGTTCAGAAGAAAGAGTACAAGTGTTGCAGAAGGATTCTCAATTGAGCAAGATTCATCATGTTAGGCGAAATTATGTGTGAGACAACAAAATTTGGGTTTTAATTACACAAAACAGTTTCCTTGAAATCCGTCTAACACTCGATCGGGCAAGTTTGCCTAAGAAAATCAGATTTTTTTTTTTGGACTTATAATTGAATGACAAACTCCTTTGAGTAGGACAGTTATCAATTTTAATTTTTAAGAAATAGTTTTTAACATGCCTCAAAGTTACATTATTTTTCATATAATTATCAATTTTATTAAGAATCACACATAGAAAGCTTTGAGAGAGAATCTCTATATGCAATTGAATATCAAAAACTGAATGTAAAATACATAGCCTCTGATGTTTATATATAGAATCAGAGGAGAGCGAGAAAATAGGAAAAGACCTAACTGACTATTACACGTGTGCTAACTCCACATTATAAGCTTAAGTAAAACACATGTCGTTTAGCTACTAAAATCATAAACTACAAGTAGCTTAGCCAGTTGAATAAATACTGCTACTCTATCAACTGTAGCTCTGCTATTCCATCCATCTGCAACAAATTTCCTTGAAAATACTGTGAGCTATATTCCCAGTTATACGAATTTGCAAAGAAAAACTCACTTTGGACTAGAACCACAAATACGTTGTAACTTAAAATGTTACGAAATCCCATGATGTGCACAACATTGACTAGAACTTTACGGAGTCCATGATAATTTAAAGTATGTCGATGTAACGAGGAACACTTTGGCCACCTTGTCATGCTCAATCAATTTCATACCAACTCTTTTTCTTCTCTTCTTTTTTTCCTCCTTGTGGAATTTCATACTAGATCTTTGTTTCCCTTGAAACAACGTTATCATGATTGAGTAAATGAAGCTTCCTTATCTTTTTCCAAAGTCCCAAACTTGATATGAAACGAATTTATAGATAAATTTATTAACTAATTTTTTTTTCAATGATGGATACTATAAGTTCATAATAAAGACACCAATTTGTTTCTGTGTAAGTAGGATTTGAATTTAAGTCTCTTATTTGAGAATGAATTTTTTTTTACAATTGAGTTAATTGTAGTTTATGAATTTATTAACTATTTATTTCTTTTGATGATTTGATAGTAGCTGGTGGTTCAAGAGTTAAATTACTCAATTGACACTTCTTGTTATTTTTAACTTTTTAATGGAGATGTTTAGGATTCAAGTCCTTTTAACCCAACTATCAAATTATAAAATCATTTTTATTGGAAACAATATTTATATATATATATATATATATTATATATATATATATATATCTCAATTACATAACAAGCTTTTTGTGAATTTATTAACTATAGGGTAAAAAAAAAGCCTATTTGATGGTAAGAGGCTCACCAACAATATGGACAAGTTTGGTGTGGGTTCTATGCATGATGTTCCATGCACCTTCATATCCAATTGAAACCTTGACTCATGAGTCAACAAATAGCTTCTATTCATAAAAACTTGTAAATGACATTTTGCAAGTAGTGTCATGTCATCCCTATCTTTCTTTGTTGCTTTCTCACTAGAACATCAATTAAAAATACAACTTGAAGTCCCACACGTTAAATTAAATAGCTCAATGAAAAGTTCTTCATGTTCAATTAAATTAAATATCTCACTACTAGAACATCGATGAAAAATACAACATGTCATATAACGCGTAAGAAAAGTTGATTAAATTCTTCGTTATTCAACCACAGGAATATTAGGAAACTCGTAACTCAAATTAATCCATGAAACGAACTTCCCACCAACCTTACAAAAAGAAGCCCATGACAAGATTGAGAGCAATGAAATTTTACACACTGAGGTACAAAAAGAAAATCCCAACACAAAAAACTTTTCAGCATGGGCTTTATATCTTCTATAATGAGCTATAAGGCCCAGTTTATGTCTAAAAAGTTCTTATGTGTAGAGCAACGTAGAAAATAGTTATATTTGTGAGTAATTTTCACGCAATGGCATAACACTTCTTGAGCCACCTATATCTGAGTAATTTTCACTCAATGGCATAAGACTTTTGAGCCAGTGGTGTCTGAGATTTCTTCTAAAGGAGTAAGTTTAAGTTTGACTATTATTCACTCTTCCTATGGGATGTGCTCAACGACTTCTAGTGAAATAAAATTAAAACTTTCAAACGAAAAACATAAGTTGAGTGCAACAATTTTCCAATATTTGATTCTCATTTGGTAGAACCAATATTTCTTTCATCCACAGGAATTGATTGCAATTTGCAACAAGATTCTAATATTTAGTATTTGTTTCAAATGTTAAATTGCACTAGCACTCCTTGAACTTTCAAGTTGATACATTAAGCTCCGTAATTATGTTTTTATTTTCGGGTCAATTTGGTACAATAACTTTGATACTAAATCAATATTTAGGGCCCCTTCTATTAGTGCCCTATCCATTTTCTACCAAAAGGAACACCCGGTCTTAGAACACATGGGTCTCAAGTGAGCCAAAATGTTTTTGCATCCAATAATGAAAAATGAAGGAAATATTGAGAAAACCAAGGATGAAAGTAGGAATTTGTCTTTGAGGAACCGAAACATGAACAATAACATTTTTTTATGATTCAACATTCAAGAATAAAAAATATACTAAAATTCAAATCTAAATTAGTATACAAAAATAGAACTAGTATCTATTTCGTATTAACAAAGCATAAATAAAATAAAAGACTCAAATAACATTTTTTTTAATATATTTGATATTATTTATGATATTTTAAAATGGATCTTGAATTTTTTTTTTTTTTAATATTGAAAATTATTTATATTCATTATCTAATAAATTTTGCTATAATTTCTCTTTTAATGTAACCATGTTGAAATGGTCAACAGCCAAAAAACCTAGCCCTTCCTGTCTTGGATTCTTAAAAGGTAAAGAAAATGACAACATTTCTTACTTTCAAATCTACATCGTCCAAGTGGAAATACAACAACTCCACAGCACTAGTAATATAGAAACTTGGCCAAGGATTCACATCTTTCAGTTTCCTATTGGGGCCCTAACTTGGATTCTTCCTCTCACATCACGGCATTTACCTCTCTCTTTCATCTCTCTCTCTCTCTCTCTCTCTCTCTCTCCACTAAATGTGTGGTAGTATTCACGTGAGCGATCTTTGTACATTTATTGTAAATTTGATTTTATTTCACCATATCAAAATTTTCATTATTGTTGTCTCTATATTTACATTATGTGCAGGTTTGGTAGCAATTTTTTATGGTAATTTATTTGCATAGTATTATTAAGAAATATATATATATATATATTTGCATAGTGTTTATTAAAATATATAAATTTTGATAACTTTTATATTAAATGTGTAACAAATTATTATTTTTTTTTAAATTAGCTTCTTTCTAATAAAAGTTATTATTTACCAAAGAAATGCTTAAAACAAAAAGCTTTTAGCAAATAAGCAAGAGCCAAATGCGCATGTAATGAAAAAAAAAAAAAAAAAAAAAAAAAAAAAAAAAAAAAAAAAAAAACTTTATTAGTGAGTCCCATCATAAGAACTCTCTCCTCTTTCCCTTGAGGGGAAAGAATATGGTTGGTTTATGAAGGAAAATGGATCCTTCAATTTTCTATTCTTTCACCCCAATCCATTCAATTTAGTGCTTTTTTTTCCCAATCATTTTGATCTTCTTCTTCTTTTTTTCTTTTTTAAATGGATTCATTTTGAACCTTAAGTTATGAAACTATTGTCATTTTAGTACTTTCACTTGGCTCACAAACACGTAGCTAATAAAATAATTAGGAATAATTAATTACTAGTAATAAAAAACCACATCTGCGTCTAAATTAAAAAAAAAAAATCAACATCAAAAAAGAAAAATGAAATAATGATTTTCTAAAGAAAATAAATAAATTACTTGAATTAAAAAACCTCGCACATTGTTGTCACAGGTAATTAGAAGATGATTTGAGGTTTGAATTTTGTAGTTTTCACTGACACTTACCACTAACAAATAAATAAAATAAAACAATGTTACAACACAGGTTTGCTCAAGAACACAGGCAAAAAATGAAGGAGAAAGTAATGTGTGATTTCATTGAATTGATTAATTATGTTACAACATAGCTCTGTCTTTTATACACAACGACAGAGCATGAGGAGGAAAAACATGATGTTACTATCTAACCGGCAAAGGCACAAAATAACCATCTCCTCCACAAACCAGATGCACCAATCAACTTATGACACGAGGCCTCTAAACATTTACAGAGAAATGAGAAAGACTACAAGCCGTATAATTTTGTGTGTAAATTTTTTTTCACCATGTATAAAGTTAGATAGTGTTATATTCTCTAAATACAGTGGAGCTATCATGTGTTTTCTCTATTATACCTTTATTTACGTTAGTTATTCTGTTCTTCCAAAGATTTCAAAAACATTTGTTCCATTGACTTATTGTTTTCACCGTTTAAACATAACTTAATTTTGACAAAGGATATTGATAAAATTGAGAATGTAATTCTTTATATATTGAATTGAATTGTTAGGATACATGGTATGCATACCATGCTCCGATAGCAGGGGCAAGTAAGAGAAGCACAACAATGACCATATTTGGTTGGAATAGTTCAAGCTTTCTCTCGATTTGTTTGTACATTTATAGGATGCTGGAGGATACTCAATATTTCCAAAAAAGTTCAAACATGTTGAGTATTTTTTCATTTGGGCAAGTAAGAGATTGGGACATTTTGATTTCAATATGGTATTCAGAGTCCAAGTTAGGCGTGATTCATCAAGCAGAGGATGTATAATCATAGACAATTTTAATTCCCACACATCAATCTCAAAAAAGTAAACAAAGCCATGCCCTTGTTCACTTAAATTTTTGCTACATCTTGTGCACTTAAATTAGTACAAGACGAATAAGTAAAAATATAAGTCACATTTTCAAGAGCTAAACACAGGAATATTTTCATTCAATGGGACAACTCTAATTGAACAGCCTGGTTGATTAAGGAATATTAATTATCTGTACAACAATAATTTATCTTCTGTAGGGGGCAGAGCAGCAACTAATTATTTATGAATTGATCGCTTTTTTCTTTTCTTTTCTTTTCTTTTCTTTTTTTTATTTTTTTTTTATGATAATAACAAGAATTAATTGCTAACCATGCATATGAGTACTGAATATATAAATAGGAGTAAAGCAATTTCTACAACTGGGCTATTGCCACTCCAAAATATATTGCCCGGTTTTTCAGGTGCTAATCAGCACCTGAAGTGAAATATGAACAAGATTGTATTGACAATGAACAAGATCAAACATACGTCCATGAAAATATGCGATGAACAAAACATATATATTAGATAGGAAATAAAAGAATAAACAAAAGGGTGAGATTAAAGACATACTTGCATGAATGAACCCTTCAATGAAAGAATATTTTAGAAATCAAAGAAGTTCAACCTCTTTGAGATCTAAAATGTGTTCACTTACAGAAAAGAAATTCTTAAAGCCAAGGCTTCTAGAACGTCTTTAATGTAAGGGGAGCAAAGAAGTCAGAAAAAAAAAAAAAAAGGGCCCCAATTTCTTATGTTTTTCCCCGATTTATAGAGGTTGGATGCTTGAAAAATAAGCTAAATAGGATAAGATACGAATTGGATTGTGTCGTTATCCCCAAAAATTTGAAATAGATATGTTTTAGCTTAGTCAGAGCATTTCTGAGCCAAGCCTCAGAGTTGTGCCAATCAAAACTTGCCATGTGCCGATCAGCACTCCAAGAGTGCTGATTGGCCCTCTCACATGCTGAGCCCCACTTCCAATTTTGGTTCAATTTGGGCTCTTTTTAGAGATTTTCTAAGTTGAGAATTGCACCTGGATGTGTTTTTAACTTGTATTCAAAAATTAATCCATTTTATTTTGATAATCAGGTCTTTAAAACAATAATTATCTTATAGATAAACATTCTAAAAAAACTTAATTATCAACAATTCCCTTGTTATTTGATTATCCATTTTATTCCCATGCAAGCAGGCTTATTTCTGGCAAAAGCCAACAACTAATCACAAAATTATTTAATTAACTTTAATTATTTAACCAATCAGAATTAATTTCAATTAATCACATGTGATCGGTTTCACCTCTATACAATGCATGCAGACCGTGAAAACTTGATCTTGTGATATCTTTCAATCCGACAGTTCGATTTGGGAATCGGGCATACCGTTGCAACTGTTAGAATCTCAAGATCATTTTTATGATATGCAATGGATGATTTAATGCATGTAATGCAACTATGATTTTTGGGTATATGAAATGGTCATTTTAGCCATCTTCCAAGATTAAATTATGGTGCAAAATCGAGTGTCTATAGTTTGGATGTTTCATGATTATATCAATGCTTTCATCTTTTGATCCATGCTTGTATGCTTATATCTAGTTTCTTGCATCCTTGCCTTACTTTACATGCTTTATTTCCCGCTTAGTAAGTGTTCGTGTGCCTTTTGTGCCTATCTTGTCTTGTTTGGTTGCATTCTTCCCCTTTTGTGGCTTGTTTGGGTTTAACCGTGTGGGTGAGATCGCATCTTGATGATGTTGGCATGCTTGTTTCTTGCCTCCCTCTCCCTTGCTTAGCTTTGCATGTTAGAGCTTCTCTTGTTAGCCTTGTATGTGCCTTATGACATGATTAGTTTTTACCCTAGCAACTATCCTTTAGATAGGCGGTGTGAAGTGCCTAACACCTTCCCCACCCATATTATCCTTTCGTTTGAGATTTTGGTTTACCTTAATTAATTCAAAGACCCTTGAATCGGTTCTTAGTTAATTAGGTAACCAAAAAAAATTACACAAATAAGTGACCAATCGCACCTCTTACAAGACCAATAGTTGGTGGCAACTCCTTAAAATAAAAATAAGAAAAGAGACTCTCACACACACACACACACCTCACCCTAGAAATACTTGCACACATAAGTCACGTTGCCAAAGCACCCAATGTGTGAAACTTTGAAGGGGACGAATCTTTTCCCGAGGCATCCGTACATGTGCAAAACACTAAATTACTTGTTGTAATTAAATGACTCCTAATTTTTTTCGAAGGTTCCTTTAAAGCATCCTAAATCTATTTACACTTTTGATGACACTCCCATGCCTATTAGTTACATAGGATCCATTTATTCCTCAAACAAATCACTTAATGACACTTATCTTCTTCCAAAATTTTCTCTTTATTTGTCAACTTTGTGAACTCAGTGTTGATATTCTTGTTACTAATTGTGGTGTCGATGTGTAGGATCCATAGACAAGCCAACTACTTGGGACAGGTTGTAAAGTTGGATGAATGTTCAAGGTCCATAAAAAAACATTCACTCATCTCTGGTCTCTATTATTGTTATTGCCACCTTATCCCCTAATTTGTGGCACTCTCGTCTTAGTCATGCATCTTTGTCCCATCTTCAATTATTAGCTTCTTAGTGTCACTTATTGTTATTTTAATTCTATAAATTTGATTGTATCTCTTGCCATTTTGGCAAACAAACATACCATTGAATAAAAGTGACTTCTTTTCTTTTGCATTTTTTGATCTTATCCATTTAGTATTTGGGATCCTGGCCTTATTCCAACTGAGGGGAGAAGCCGTTATTTTGTCATTTTCTAGATGATTATTCAATCTTACTTAGATCTATATGCTTGAGGTTATTAGATATGTATTGACATTTTACATCCTGCATTTAGTTGGTCAACTCAAAGCTAACTTGTTTATAATGGCAAATTATTTTCATTGCAACTTATCAATATCTATAAACCGAATTAACGATTTTTTTTTTTTTTTTTGGTATGAACAAAGAAACAACTACATTTATGTTTACAATCATGTGTGTCCTTGTATGTGTATGTATATAGAAGGGTAAAAACAATATAATTGACAAAATATAAATCTAAATTAATTATAATCATACATATTTATAAAATAATTTTTTTTAAAGAAGGAAAACTAACTAATAAGTATTCCAGATGAATAGATAATTGATCTT
The DNA here is from genome assembly GCA_030021035.2 of Notholithocarpus densiflorus. Lineage (NCBI taxonomy): Eukaryota > Viridiplantae > Streptophyta > Magnoliopsida > Fagales > Fagaceae > Notholithocarpus > Notholithocarpus densiflorus. The sequence continues at coordinate 4,316,158 of JARYZH020000030.1, forward strand.
TTTATGTTTTCTATTGAAATCGGCATTCAAATTTACTTCAAGTGCTTAGTGGTTCTTTGTTTAACCTACTATTATTAATATTTAAAATGGCTGAGATTGATGACATAGAAGTTAAAAACCAAAAACACAATTTAATTATAAGATAGGCTACCTTAAACAAGTCTTGATAGATCATGAAGGAGAATGTTTGCCCAAAAGTCATGCAATACAGTTGAAACTCACTATGCATGCCCTTAATTTTACTGGTATGAACTGGGGTATATTTTACAGACAAAGATCGATTTACAATCCTCTTCTGGTGCATTTAAGGAATTGACATACTAATTCAGCAACGAGATATGAACACACCATCAAAAATAGTTCTTACTTTTATTATAATTGATAACGCCTTAAAATGTATACTTGTTATATATTTATGTGGGCTTTATCTCCTTATTACTATGCTTAATTTATATAATTAAGCCATGATTTGCATTAGTCTCTATTATTCATTGCATGTAATTTTCTACTTTCAGGATTTCAGTGAAAAAGATGAGTTTATAGGAGTCTATGGGAGAATGGAGGCCAAACTAGAATTTAAGAGTAGCTAAAGGACCATGCTTAAATGTCTAAGGAGGTGCAACTAGAGTGCTTGGGTCGTCTACCATGTTTGGAAGCTTCAAATAAGGAAAGAAATCAAAGAGGCAGAATCTGAAAAGAAAAAATTAGATTTGAGCACTGATCGGTATTTTGGTCTTATCTCTCTCCTCAAAAATCCAATTGACACAAGGCTAGATGGGTTGGAACCGTGACTTAAATATCTACAACTTTCTAGTTTTGAGTTTTTCTAAATTCACAATTTTGAAGGCTGAAATTAACTCACAAGTTACTGCTATAAATCTGGACGAAAATTAAAATAGTAAAAGTTTTATTTTCTTTGGACACTTTGACGTTAGGGTTTGGAGGGAGGCTGTAGAGAACAAATTTGGAGAGAAAAAATTGTATTTTCTTTTCTCTAATGGCAGCCTAAACTCTTTGTTAGGGCTAGGTGTTATGTTTCTTCTATACGCTATGAATATTCAATGTAACTCTTTCTAAGATTTTAGACAATAACATATCTAATTGTTCAATTAGATTTCTTTTGATGTATTTGTTCTTCCATGCTTTCAATAAATTCAAACATGTTTTTCTTATTGCTTAGATGACTTTCTAATAGTTTCAAATAGAAATCATGTTTTAAAGTGAATGAGTTTTTTTGAAAACTATTCTAACCGTATTATTAATCTAGGTTATCATGTGTTCTTGAATTGTCTCAGTTCAACCGAATCATAAGTTTTTAATTGTATAAGAACAATTAATTATGAAATATATATTTTCTTAGATCACAAAGAATTTCATATCGATATAGGAAAACACCCCAATGCCCTGGTATTTACATTATTGATTTAAATTAGTTTTTATTATTATTCTTGTTGACAATCACCAAGCAGAAGTGCTTTTTTTCTTCACCCAAATTTTTGTTTAATTATATTGTCTTTGAATTTACCCTGTTCCATGTGGTTTGACCTTGGTACTCCAAGAATTATATTGCTATGATCTCTTGCACTTAGGAGTGGACAAGCAATAACCAATTGATTTTTCTAATTCAGGAAATAGATTATTGGAAAAAACTAATGTATAATTAAATTTGACACCTAAGTGTTACAAAAATTCTAGGATTGAAGAAGGTTTTAATAGTAGCGGTAATTATTGAATTAATTAAAGTTATATAATTTAATAATTTATAAAACTTTAACCATCAGGATGATTAGACCACAGTGTTAGTAAAGATCAGTCTATTAGGTTCCCTATTGAGCATAATACTTATTTATTTATACTAAAGAAGACTCTATAGTATTGCTAATTGCGATGCAAATTTCTGGTACACATCATAGGCTCATAGCAATACATTATAATTAGTATATATACATATGTGCGTGTACACATGTTCCAATATACAAATAAACATAAACATAAAAATAAATGTGTATATATATAGACACACACTAAATTCAACAATTAACATTTGGGTGACAATCACTAAGACCCACCCCTAAACTTTCTACTATTTAAACTAGGACCTTATTTCTTTTTCACTACTTTAGGGGGGTCGTTCCACCACCATAATGTTGTAGGATAATTTTCTTTGAGAATTGTACCAAGAGCATTCTTTTGGTTCGAAGAGGATTTCATAATCTTGGGCTACCTCTTGGAATTGAGTTGTGGCTTTGGCTAGGGATAAGCCCAAACTAGGTTTGTGGTGGTATTGAAAGGTTAGGGTTGTGGTGAATCTGGGTTTGGTGGATCTAGGTTTGAGGATTAGTTTGAAATTGGAATTTTTGGTTGAAATTTGATGGCATAGGATTTTCTGTGATTAAAAGCCAAATTGAAGGTTAGAAATGATGTGATCTATGTTGATTTGCAATTATTGGACTAGATTATTATTTGGTTACCAAGAAATTGGAACAAAGGAATGAAAATGAAATTTTTTTTGTTTACCAAGAATTTGCAAGAAATAAAAAATTATTTGAGAATATAAAAATTAAATTTTGATTGATTAAAAATATTTTAAGAAAATTAAAAGTAAAAAATAAAGGAGGAAAAAATTGGTAAAGAAAAGAAAAATATTTTTAAAAGTTGATGTCCGTTTTTTGTCAACTAAGAGCTGATGTGATCACTAAAATTTAGATATATCGATATCTCATTTATTCTTTTAATACTATGCATGCCAACACCCAACAATGCAAACTATTTGCCATGTAGGCATTTTTCATAAGCGAGTTGACATCAGAGACTAACTTAATAGCTAGAGAATCATGAGAACAAAAGTGAAAGTGAACCCAAAATATAGGGACCAAAATGATAATCTTGCGTGATCCTTTAGTTTGATTCTTTTACCCGATAATTATTTCCCCTCCCACTTATTTACAGAATCCTTTAACTATGCATCTCTCTACATGTTCTCCTGTCTCTAGTCTTTCCTTCTCGTCCCTCCCTTTTTAGCCTTTATTCCAAGCTATAATCCTTTGTTATAGTATCCCATGAAAAATATTAAAAGCAAGCGAACTGTTAGTAGTAAAACTCAAAAGCTGAATAGATATTTTACATTCCCCAACAAATCAAGCACCACTTTGAGATAGTGCCTACACCACTATCCAATAGACTCTTTCTCTCTCTCTCTCTCATGATTTGCTGCTGTAATTTTGAATGAATGAATAAAAATTTCTATCTTTTGTGGAGATAGGCCACCCCCCTCACCCCTGGAGGGGCTTTTGATTTTCATGTAATGTTAAATTCTTAGAATCTTTGATAAAATGTTTGAGTGAAATAAGAATTAGTAAAGATAACTTGGTAATAATATATATATATATTATTTTTTTTTGAAGGGATAACTTGGTAATATTTTTACATCTTCTGTTTTTGTTTGGATTTTATTGTTTCTTTTCACGGCAATACCGCATAAGATTTGTTTTTTTTTTTTTTTTTCGAAATAGTTTGATCATTTTTGCTAGGCCAATTATTCCTAGTTATGTCAGGTCCATCCTATATATCCAAACAATGGCCCTTCATTGTTTCTTAAGTTCCAGCTAGGACGAACATGGTTGGCTCTATAGTACAAGCAAATAAGGCAATCGCCTAAGGCCTCAAAGTAAAAAAAAGCCCCTAAATTTTAACTAATAGTCTAATAGGTTTATTTCTTTCATTGTAATACTATTAATTAGACTCAAATATTAGCTAATAAATAAAATAATATTTTTTTTATCAAATGAAAAACAAGAAAAAAAAGAATGAAAAATGCTACATCCACAATATTTTTCAGAACAAATTTTAAGTAATTGGTTGTTACTAGCTGTTATTGGTAGACAAAAACTGCAATTTAAGTGGTGGGTTCAAATTAGAACCAGTATCAACTTAATACCTAAGATTTGTTGTGAAAATGTTATGAATGTAGGACTTCTTAAAAAAAAAAGAAATACATACACAATTTCATAACATTTTTCACAGTTGAATTGGAAAACTTTTCCTAGTTTTTATCTAGGTTCACAAATAACATCATTTTTTTTACTTATTACTATTAATCTACCACATCAATAGGTGTGAAAATTACTGTCAAATTTTTGGTATCTATAGACTTTCTCGAAAAAAAAATTCTACCAGGTTCATATTAATTAGTAATTTTGCATCTAAGATAAAATAACATAGTTTAAGTAATATTATTATTATTATTATTTTTAAATCGCTATAGGCCTCCAAATACTTCAAGCCACTCCCTTAAAGACGAAGAATAAACTTCAATTGCTCTGAATTTTTATAATTTCTGTTTTGGGAAGCTATTGAAGCTGCGTGTTTGAGACGTTCTTATTTATTATGTCTCGAGGTGAATATTTTATATCATTAGCAATATATATATTTTTTTTTTTGGTAAGAAAGAGAACCGATAAAAACAAACACTATGGAGGATGAGTCATGCAAAGCCTCTCAAAGTAGGTGCCTGCAGCATCAATATCATTAGCAATATGTTAGTATGACTTTTCAAAATGATAATAACAAATGAAAATACTTAGAGATTAGTATTTCAACTTTATCCTTAATTCCTATCCACAAAAACAAAAACAAAAACAAAAAACAAAACAAAAACTTCGTATTTCAACAAATATTTTATATCATTATCATTTCTTCCTTTCCTAAAGAAAACCAGACAGGGTGGAGGAAGGAGACTAGTATTTCAACTTTATCCTTAATTTGTTGATATTACCAAAGCCAAGTCAATCTACAATCCGCCCAAAACAAGGAAATCACCAAGAGGTTAGTAAAATTTCAATTTCGTACTCCCATAAAATATATTACAAACCCCATCACAGATTTTTCATTGAAATAACATGGTGAATCAAATTAAAACCCCTAGAAAAAACCCTCTTGTATAAATTCAGAATTTGAGAGTTAGTTAAGCAAGGAATCACCTTTTCTAGATCAACTTAGGAGTAACCATGATTTCTGACGGCAAGCTCATACTTGTTTCTGTTTTCTCCCTAATCGCTCTAGTGATACTAGTCATGATTCTCCAAATCCATTTTAGGAACCAAGAAACAAGACGCCAAGCTTCCCTAGACACGAGAACAACTCAAGTTGCACTGGATGAAATACATTCCATTGAGCCAACACCAATGAGAGCTCTCGATCCATTGGTGGTGGCCTCATTACCAAAGTTCATGTACAAACAAGCTGACCAGCTTGATCATGGTGAAGTCATAGAGTGCTCAGTTTGCTTGGGCACCATTGTGGAGGAAGCCATGGTTAAGCTTCTACCAAATTGTAAACACATGTTTCATGTGGAGTGCATTGATACGTGGCTTAACTCAAACATAACTTGCCCAATATGCCGCACCCTGGCTGAGCCTAGGGTCAAGCCAGAGGATAGTACTTCGTGCACAGTGGTTCAACCCTTAGATCCACCTATTGAATTTGAAGATATAGTATGCCACATGGTACAAGATTAAGCTCTTTCCAGAGGATGCTTAGTAGGGAGAGATCGTTGAGGGGGATTCAGAGTCGTAGAGATGAAGGAGGCCCAGAAGATCTAGAAAGACAGTAGTGATTACATTGAAAGTATTTCTTGTTGCATTTACTTTTCTACCGTAGAATGATACACATTAAAGATTGAATGTATTTGCAATAAAAAGATTTACTTCTTAAAAAAATTTCACCGCAATCAGATTATGAAGTTAAGTTTCGTACCAAAATGAAATTGTCCCACTGATTTGGAAGTGTAGATGCATGCAGAATTACTGTTTTTTTTTTTTTTTTTCATATTTATTTTTGATCAAGTTGTACATATCTAGTGATAAGTTATTTACAAAATCTCCAACTATGAATATACATATGTAGTAAGGCTGTAAACTTGCAATTGAGTCGAAAGAAGTAAAAAAGTTAAGGATTATTTCACTAATTTTACTTTGAATATAAGCTTAATCTCAATATCAAACTAAAATATGCTTTCAAGCAAGGTTTATGTTCTTGCTGATTAAGATTAAGTTTGCTTATATATGATGTAGCATAAATTTGTTTAAGTAGAATTTGTAACACACAATAATTATTATATACAATTCTTCCACAAAATCTAATTTAAGCAACAATTCTAGACTAGAATGCAAAAGAATAGAAAAAAGTTCAAAAACATCTCTGAATTTTTTTATATATTTATTAATAACAACTAATAGGGTTTTATCACAAACCAATTAAAATTAATCAAAGATAATCTTATGCAACATACCTGTGGTAAGCATGGATAGACCAATAAGATACAAGCCTTTATAAAACAATAAGCAGGACATTGTTTTGAAGAAATAAAGAGATAAATATTCTTAGAATTGCACATGACCACTTAAGACAGAATTTATGGCCAAGGTCTTTCTTGAAATTTCCACACATGTACAATTACAATTTTTCCCTGCTTTAGAAGTTAAAATGAAAAGTGAAAATGAAGGGTTAAAAAATGGGGGTGTCTACAAAGTATCAAAGTGAAAACGAAGGGTTAAAAAATGGGGGTGTCTACAAAGTATTCCAAACAGGGTGAAGTTGTTAGAAGTCAATATACGCAAAATAATAATAAGTGTCGTCCATTGGACTCAATTAAAACTCGACAGCCAGCCAATTTGGTACTTGAAAATTCACTTCAGGTGCTAATCAGCACTAAAGGCTGAGAATTTTATATTCTTTGACACATGTCAACATTTGAGTTTCTGGAATGGAAGTTGAGATTAGGGTTAATTCAATTGTTTGATGTAATTGAGTTCAATTGTCAAAGTTAGTTAAAACTGGTCAATTCTAGCACATGCATGTATTAACTAGCATATTCTTTTTATTTTAAAAATATATTTACTTGCTAATCAAGTTTTATGGAACGTTTAAATTGGCCCCAAAGCCTATACATGAAAATAGAAAAAGAAAATATTTGAGTTTGATAAAATTTCAGAGTTTTCCCTCCATATTTTCTAGTGGATTCTAGAGTACTTATATAAATATATATATATATATATTTATATATATTGTTGTAATTGTTTTGTGAACAACTTACTTTAATGGGTTTAGTAGCATAACGGTTTTTTATTTACTTTTTAGATTATATTGATGATTTGTTTATGAATGTGGTTGGAAAAGATTGTATGAATGAGTTGTGTAATTTAATGGAGAGAACAGGTTAATGTGATTGGTGACAAAATGTTTTGTCACTAATAGGTTGAAATCTGAATATACACAGAAATTGGTGATAAAATAATTCATCACCAAATCCATTAAAATTGGAAAATTAAAAAAACAAAAATACAATTAGTGACGAAATATTTCGTAACCGAATCCATTGAAATTGGCAATTTAAAAAAACCAAAATACAATTAGTGAAGAAATATTTCATCACCAAATATGGTAAAATAAAAATAAAAAATTACAATTAAAAATAATTGGTTACGAATTTATTTTGTCTCTAAACATAATGTTTAGTGAGGAAAAAATTAGGCGATGAAAAAATTCGTCACCTATAATTTTTTTTAATTAAAATAATTAAACAATTTAGTGACAAAAATTTTCATCACTAGGACTTTCTGTGACCGTGATTATGCGACGAATGATGTTTCGTCACCATATGTCATAGGCGACGAAATGAGGGTATTTCATGAAGAAAATTTTTCGTCACCACAAGTCTTGTTTGTTGTAGTAGGAATTGCCTGAGCCACTACTTTAATAAAAATCTCCTTCCTCGCACTCAATAGCATCTTCTCCTTCCACCCTAATAATTTATTATCCAGTCTCTCCTTAAGTTGTCAAAAAGTGTTACACTTTGATTTTCCAACCAAGGATGGGAGGCCCAGATAAGTTTCATGCTGACAAATTATATCCGCTCCAAAGCGAGTTTTGATGTCATCTTGAATATCCTGAGGTGTGTTGCTAATGAAGAAGAGAGAAGTTTTTTCTCAATTCAATTGTTGTCCTGAGGCCTGTTCATAAGTTGCCAAAACTCTTTCCAAGCTTGAACAATCTTCTCTTTTAGCTCGACAAGAAATAAGACTATTATCAGCAAAAAATAGATGTGATATTTTGGGACCCCTATGGCAAGCCACTACACCTTTCATTTCTCCCTCCTCTACGGTCTTCTTTAAGAGCGCAGATAAACCTTCTACTTAAATTAGAAACAAATAGGTAGAGAGAGGGTCCCCTTGGAGCAAATCCCGTGTAGGAGTAATATGACCATGAGGCTTCCTGTTAATTTTAATGGAGTAGGATACAAATCGAATACATCTCATCATAATGTTGACCTATTTTTCATGGAAACCCATTTTACCCATAAGCTTTTCCAAACAATCTCATTCTACTCTATCATATACTTTACTCATGTCAAGTTTCATAACCATCTCTCTAGTCTTACCCATCTTCTTCTGATTGATATGATGCATTGTTTCAAAAGCAACCACCACATTATCAGTGATGAGACGCTCAGAGATAAACGCACTTTGATTTTCACTAATTATGTGGAGAAATAAACGTTTCAACCTATTTTCTAGAACCTTGGAAGCTAGTCTCAACACAACATTACTGAGACTAATAGGTCGATATTGGGTAATTTTAGATGGGTATTTTATTTTTGGTATGAGTACAACATGAGTTTCATTGAAATTTGGAGGGACAATGCCGTGATTAAGAATAGGGGTGTGCAAAAAACCGATGAACCGAAAAAACCACTTCAAACCGATCGGACCGATGCAAAATTGCGGTTCGGTTTTGGTTTGATTCGGTTTCGGTTTTATTATATAAAAAACCGAAAATTTTGGTTCGGTTTTCAGTAGCAAATTCTAATACACTGAACCGACCGAACTGAACTGAAATATATTAAATGATAATTTGTACAAATTATTTCAACAAAGTTCCTAGTATCCTAGTGGCAAGGACACGCGCTTGTCTCCAGTCAGCCCAGGTTCGACTCTTAGTAATAGCCTTTTTATTTTTCCTCTCCTTAATACCAAAACTACGTCGTTTTGGGGTTTGCTTTATAACCCTAATCCTATTTTCAGCATTTGTCTTTCACTTTAGTCTTCAACAGCAGCCGTTCAACATTTTTCCTCTCTTTCTCTCTCTCTCTCTATCACATTGCTTCAGTACACTTCTTCGCCGGTACGTTGCTTCACCATTCTCTCTCTCTCTTTTTTTTTTTTTTTTTTTTTTTTGGTTTTGTGTTTGCTACTTTGCTTGGTGTTTGATGTTTGGGTGGTGAGAAAACGTGGGAAAGCAAAGGGATTTTCTAGGTTTGTTAATTTTTTATGGGTTTGTTAATTTTTTTTGGGTTAATATTTTCTAGGTTTCTGGGTTTGTTAATTTTTTTTCTTTGTTTGCTTTCTTAGAAAATAAATGTTCAATTAAATTAAATATCTCACTACTAGAACATCGATGAAAAATACAACATGTCATATAACGCGTAAGAAAAGTTGATTAAATTCTTCGTTATTCAACCACAGGAATATTAGGAAACTCGTAACTCAAATTAATCCATGAAACGAACTTCCCACCAACCTTACAAAAAGAAGCCCATGACAAGATTGAGAGCAATGAAATTTTACACACTGAGGTACAAAAAGAAAATCCCAACACAAAAAACTTTTCAGCATGGGCTTTATATCGTTTGCTTTCTTAGAAAATAAATGATAAGGAAACCGAAAAAACCCACTGAAACCAACCGAAACCGATGGTTTTCCAATTACTTCGGTCGGTTTCGGTCGAGAATTTCACAAACTGAAAATTTCGGTTTCGGTTGGCCAACACTTAGAAAACCAACCAAAACCGAACCGACACACCCCTAATTAAGAAAATCCAAGAAAGTATGGGTAACACAATCACTGACTAAAGACCAATAATGCTGATAAAAGAGAGGAAGCATACCATCAGATGATGCTGGTGGTTTTTTTGGATGCATTTGCTTTAGGGCCTTTAACACCTCAGCTGGCTAGAAATCTTGGATTAAGCTAAACTTCATAGCCTCAGACACCACGGGTTGGATTGCACCCACTACAGCTGAGGTATCCGTGGGGCCATTTGTTTTGTAAATACTTGCAGAGTAATCCACAATGTTTTCCACTCATTTATCATCTTCCTGCCACCCGCCACTTGCATCACACATCCCTTTTTCTTTGGTGTTGAAGCCTTTGCATGAAAAAAACTAGTGTTTAGGTCACCCCCACCAACCACATATTTCAAGATTGCTGAAGCCACATAACTGATTCAGTATCCAACCAACTATTCAAAGCCCGTCAGACTTCCCCAATCTGCTCCACGTCGTCACCCCAAAGTTCCAAGCTCTGTAATTGTTTTTGTAATTCTGCAATCTTTCGCCCAACATGCCCAAACTCAAGTTTATTCCAGGACACAAGTCTATCTGGGTCTGGGCATCTCTCTATTCACCCAAACTCAAGTTGATAATTATACAATTAATAGGTTTTCTAATTACAGTATTTTATTTGTATGTTCTATTCTTTATTCTTGTATTTGAAAAAAAAAATTGATGTGTCAATATTTTTATTGGAGGGTATATAAGAATTTTGTACAGAATCCGTATAGAATTTAGTCTCTTTCATTAATTATATGGTCAAAAAGATTGTTCATCCTTTATGAAAAATAAAAAATAAATTGTCATTGGTAGATTATAATTTAGTTCAAGCATACTTGGAGTTGGAAATTAACTTCCCTGTGGAACCTCCATGCATGTATAACATGATTCCAAATTTTAATCTACTGATCGTTCTTTGTTTTCTTAGACGCTTAGAGATCATCATGCATTAGACCCAATACCTAATAGAGATAGTTGAAAGTGTTTTTTATGTACACGTACCACATGTGCCACCAACTTTTAATTAAGAAAAAAAATCAATTTAGTATATGATGCTTTCTTTTTTTTTTTTTTGCTAAACTATTATATAAAATAAATAAATAAAAATTCTTTCTAATTAACCATAAAAGGAGTTAGCTACACCAGTTAAAAGTTAAAACATATCAAGCAAGAATTTTGATGGCCATTTTCAATTCACATAACCATTTCAATAAAGAAAATGGGTTAGATATAGCGACTGTGGTTTTCACAATATCATTAGCGACCCCACTCAGATATTTTTATACTAGTATTATCAATATTATTGGATCCAAGACCTAATGAGCATAATTGGCAGTATTAGCTATTTAGGCATATTGCATTATTGCTCAATTGCTTTACCAAAACTCATCCTGATATTTCTTCGAGCGATTTTTGTTATATATGGACATGAATTTCGGGTTAACGTACATACTAGAGACAGAAAACTACTGTTTTCCTATGTCACCTCTTTCTATTTATTATTTCTAATAATTAATTAGGTAACCAAAGGCAGAAAAAATTGTACACTGTCACTTATGTTCCCTCCTTGGCTGCTGCTCTCATCTTATACAGTTATACCTTGAATAAAAGCAATATTCTTCTCATGAGACATGGGAAGTGAAGAGGAGAGGAAAAGATTTGCTAAGGTACTGCACCTGTGCAATTGCTCTCAACGATTGAAATTGAGAGTACAAAAAAAAAAAAAACAACTCTCAATCCTAACTCTTAAATAAAGAAAAAAAAATTTAGAAAAAATAAAGTGAAGAAGTTAAAAAAAAAAAAAAAAAATTGGTGAGAATGAGAGTAATTACATATGTCGCAATACCCACCTGATCCTAATCTGAAAAAAAAAAATAAAAAAAATAAAAAATAAAAAATTGTGAACGTATGTTAATCCAAGGTGGAAGAAAAAATGATTGCTGCAAAGTGATAAGCCAGTAGGGATTGTTTAATGAATCTCACGGGGCCAAGATGTCACTTTGTTTGATTTTAATGCAATGTGGTCCTAGAATAAGTGACGTTCCTTACAATTTATGTATGGAAAATGGCATTTTACCTAATTTCCGAGGCATCACTTTGGGGACTTCCGATTATGAGTAATTTCCTATTGCCTAGTTAGGTTAAACAAGTTTGGATCCTCTCCATTTCTAAGAGCATCTCAATCCGAAAATTGTATCATATCCTATTTTATCATCTCAAAAAGCTACTTTATCAATTATACCATACCATTTTACAATACTCCCAACATCCCAACTTTTATTTCTTTTGTTACTTTATTTAAATATTCTTTTTTATTCTTTTTTTTTACTGTTTCTCTCTCTCTCTCTCTTCCTCTTCCTCTCTCTCTCCCTCAACCAGCTCCAGCAAAACACCACCACTCACATCCCATTTAACCCACCAGACACTGGCCAGCAACCACCACCACAACCACCACACCACCACCATGCCAACTTGCAAACCCATTAAAAAAACCACCAAACCCACCACCAACAACACAAAACAAAAAAACAAAAAAACAAAAAACACGCACACACAAACCACTAGACATCAGCCACAAAAACCACCAGACACCGCCACACCCAAAAAAAAAAAAAAAAAAAAAAAACACACACACACACACAACAACAACCAAACAAAACCCACAACCCATAACCCACCGCTGCACCACCACGGCTCACCACGCCCCACGCCCCACCCACTACAGACCCACAACCACCATGTCTCAGACCACCACGACCCAAACACACAATCACCACGCCCCACCCACCACGACCCACACCCACAACCACCATGCCTCAGACCCACCCAACCCAAACCCACAACCCACCACTCCTCCGCCACCAGATCCAACTCATAATACCCCTCAACTAGTAGATCGATGGAGAAGCTTTGATCTTTGCTTCATCGACATGGAGGCCCAACTACTAGAGATGTGAGGAAAGAGAGAGAGAGGAAGAAATGGACTGAGAGTTTGAGACCAGAGAAAGAAGTATTAAAAGAATGATATGAAGAATAAATTTGAATATTTTATTTTTACAATTGAGCTAAAATGCCATCATAAAAATAGGATGACACTGTAGCACAATGCTAAAAAAATTTACAATTTTACAAGTTTAGCAGGCCAACTGTTGAGTATTTTTGAGACTTGATGTTAAATATTGCTAACATATGGCATTTACAATTTCCATTGTGAATGCTCTAAGAAAGGATCCTTATCCAGGAGGGCATCCTTTAATGTTTGAATCTTTAAGTAATGGAGTTTTTTTTTTTTTTTTTTTTTTTTTTTTTTTTTTTTTTTAAATTTTATTTGGAAGTTTGTTTCAGTGTTTTTCTATGATTGTAAAAAAATAATTATTGCCTCTAGTCCATAAATCATATTCTCTTAAGAATAATTTGATATTAATCAATTCACTCCAATATATTTATATTCTTAATTATATTAATTTTTAACAATTTATATTTCTTCTTAATAATTTAACCTAAATATTCTTCAAATTTTATAATACATAGTGAGTATTATATATTGAGCATAAAGATAATTTTTATGCATATATAGTTTCAAATGAACCTATGATATACTTGCACATCTTGCATGACATTAACGAGTTAAATTTAATGTTTACTACAAAATATATAGATTATTTACATTGTCAATAAATTATAAATAATAATTTGATTTCTTATGAACTTATTATAAACTTATAAAATCCAATATTAAGTCTATCTAAGTAACTTAATATACATGTATAATATTGGGACACGACTTCCTTATATATATAATTAACAATATTATATATACTTAATTGAATCTCATATTTGTGAGTTTCTCATGAACACATAATTATTTTTCTAACTTCACTTATTTAAAAGCCAAGCTTAAAATTGAGTTTGAATTTGACTCATTTGCTAAATAAATAAATATAAATAAACTTTTTTGATCCCAAATCTTTCATTAATTTTGAAACAAATAATTAAATACAGAATCAAAACCAAAATAAAAACAAAAAATGAGGGAATATAAATTTTTCTATACATACAGAAATAAATAAATATAGAGGAAATAATTTGGAATATCTTCAAATTGTTCAAGCACCACGTATTATAATGCTTCTGTTGGTATCAAACAAATTGGACTACATAGTCCTAAATCAAACCATTTTGTCTTTAATTTTATAATTTCAAACATAATTGCAATTTGCATGACTTTTTGAGGTTCGCGTGATTGTGATACCAAATATTATCTTCTTTTAGGTCCAAAAAAAAAAAAAAATAAATAAACTTTTGAATTTTTAGTTAGTTTCAGTTAGTTTTTTTTTTTTTTTTTTAAACTTAGTTTCAGTTAGTTTAATTAACTGGTAAAGTTTTTTATCGTTGAAATTCAATCATATCTATATTATAATAATAATAATAATAATAATAATAATAATAACTTTTGAAGGTCTTGACAATGATAGATGACTGGTTATGAAAATCATTTAAAAAAAAAAAAAAAAAAAAAAAAAAAAGCTTCTATTTATCCTAAGGTACGTGGAATTTCATTTAATAGGGTAATTACGATTGGGTGGAATTTCATTTAAGAAAAAATTTCATGAATCTGACAATTTCATTTAAGAAAAACTTCAATTTATCCTAAGGTGGAATTTCATGACCAACAACGTATTAAAATTTAGTGGTTCTAAACTTCTAATTAAATAATATAGGAGAATCGTCACATTAAATGGCTAAATCTTTTGCCAGATATCTTCATGAAATTTCTCATAAACCAAAGGCTATATAAATCATTAATGAAGCCAGATTCCAAACCATCAATCAACTCGTTTTAGGTCAAACTAAGTTTTGATATTTTATTTTCCAACTGGCCACAATCAATTACTACATTATTTTTAGAACATGAAAGTGACCCAATTTTTATCTTGTAGAAGGCTTTCGCTTAGGTTTTTTTTTTTTTTTTTTTTTTTTTACCATCTATTCCCTACCAAGCAATATGAACTATTTCCATTTAAATGAAACTTCATAAAAAGTAAATTTAACCTATAATTGATCTTGACTCTGCCTGCATGTAGCTAACCAAACGAAGAGCTTCATGATGACCTTGGGATCCTCTTCATAATGAAACGAGATTTTGATCTTGTGACCTATGTGAATCCTCTTGTAGACGTTGCTTGCCATAGAATTTTTAAATTTATTTAAGAATATTAATATTCTTCAAAACTTTTGAGTGTTAAAAGGTTTTAAGATACATAAATTAATTGCCTTATAGCACTATATACTGTGTATCTTTGAAGATGCTCACTCATTAATGCAAAATACTACGCGGTAGTCAGATTGTAAATTGCATTAGATTACCAAATAAGGCAGTCTTTAATTCAATTTTAACACCAAAATTATCACCCCCCAAAATTAAGCCCAAAAAGTTCAGTATCCAATTTCTTAATGTTTGGAGGTGGAGGAAAAAGAAGAAGAAAAAATTATAAAAAGATTTAACAATTATTATTAAACCAATATCTCGAATTAGCACAATCCATTACTGAAATTTGGTCTTCAAGGCAGCCAAACAGACCTTTGTAAACCCAACTAGCAATGACTAAAAAAGATTAAAAAAATTTTCCTGCATGATTTCAGTGCTTTCAATGTGTCTTTCTGCACAATCGGGGTCCACTTCTGAATACTTTAAATATCACTCAATAAAACCCGAGGGAAATTACAAAACTGCTTTTATCAAAATGGCAAAGAATATTCTCAGAGATTTATAAAAGGTACAAATACAAAATGCATGCATTAGGTCAACTGGTCAAAGCTCAAGTGTAACATACAAGGATTTGTGACAACTAACATCCTTATAAGAAAGCTCTCACACACACTCACACAGGAAAGTACAGCTGAGAGAACACTTGGGCGAAAGAAACGAGATATAAGAAGATTCTGATGAATCAAATATTACTTGGATTTCCACACTTTCAAAATTCTCTCTCACTTTCGTTTATATTTTTCTCGGACAAACCAAATAAACTGAGAGAAACCCGGAAACTCAGATACTTTCTTTCTCACTAAGATCCTTCTGAGCTTAAAACCAGGTTAAACTTCTTCTTATATTTTGGCTCCACTTCCACTTGTTCATTTCTCATAGGTGGTTGTGTTCTACTCCAACACCCTCTGAGATTTCCATTCCATATATCACGGTAACATTTGAATATATATATCATTCTTTGTTGCTTGGTTTAAATTAGATATGGTGATCTTGAAAATGCGGAAATCTTGTTACTTTCTGAATTCTGTCTTCTGGGTTTGCTTCCTTTTGTTGTATATTTAAACAAAATTCATGGACTTGTTCAATGTTTTGACAGAAATAAAAAAATGTTCAAGCGCAAAAAAGTTCCGAAAAGAGGACCTGGTGTGGCTGAACTAGAGAAGATTTTGCGTGAACAGGAAAACAAAGACACTGGCTTTTCATCATGCTTGGTTTCATCCTCTCTTTCCGCTCCTCCTTATCCCTCTTCTGATGCCTCTCCTGAATCCACTTCTTTAAATACACATGTTGGTTTAGTCCCATATATTGATCACTTTAGCCCGACACCTTCTTTACCAATGACTGCTAGTGATACCACATATGGTCATGGTAGCAGTAGTAGTGCAAGTGTGTCTCTGGCTGAGAAGGCCTTATTCCCTGTAACATGGGGTTCTTGCAAGTCCACTACTGATACGATTCCAATATTACCAACACATATTTCCAATGCTTCATATCCAATGTTGCAAAGGAAAAATTACCAATATTCTTCTATGATGGTAACAGGAAAAAAAAAATTGTCACTCTCTTTCTAGTTGTTATTTCTTGGTATATAATATAATTTCATATTAGAAGATTAATGTAAAAGCTTGTAAATTGCAGGTAAATCCTACTTTTTCAGGGTCTTCTACACCATCTATGTCAACCCCATTATCTGCAGGACTGAATCATCTTATAGAGCTCCCTTCAAACCAAAGATCTGGTCAAAGCTATACATGTATTTGGCCTGAGGAAGAGAAGGCAAGACAGATTTCCTTACTGTTTATTCTGTCTTTGTTTGTCTTATATTAGTATTTTATCTTCATATGTATCAAGAATTTGTTGTAGAGTTGTTCTGGGCACATCTTGTTTTTCTATACTCACTGATTTTGATGTTGATTTTATTTGTTTTGGTTGCTAGAATAATGTAGGTAAAGCCATATCTTTCAGTTCTTTAGTTTATAACTTTTGGGTGTCCACAAAAAGTAGGGGTTCAGCTTTTTTTTTTCTTTTATATTGTTTCCCAGCGACCAAACAGAAGGTTACTAACAAAATGAAATAGAGATAGAAGTAAATAAATGAACTTGTATGCAATTACCTTCTTACTTAATTCCTTTCTTTTCACTTATTCTCTTCGAATATTGTATGGTTTTTCTTTCTTATCACCTGTAGAGAAAATGTGAATATGGAGTCATTTTGTTAAAAGACACATTTGTGGTTACTATGTGTTATACAGGTGCTTGGCATGAAGAGGCCAAAGCCTTTCTCAGTGGACAACTCCCCTGGCCCTCTATTTCCTTTCCAAGTTCCTCCAATGATTGATCCTCGCACGGCCAGAGAGAACCAATCATCTTCAAGTGATAATCGCGGTGCATTTGTTCTTTATCCCAGCAACACAATCTCCAGGTTGGTCTAGCTTGATCTTCACTCGTCTCTCTTTTGAACTTGTTGCCATTAATTGTTGGTTCAAATTTCTTTGAACACCTTTCTCAGAGATACAAGATGGCATGGCCCTTTGGATATCAACACAAAGAAGTGCATTACAGACTATGGAGCGTCTCATAATAATTTGTACACATTTGGCTGCCCTGTAAACGCAATTCCTTCACCCATCAACACAAGAAGTCCTGAAGGAGGGTTAGCCAAATTTGACTGGCTTCCTTTCCAAGTAAGATGATAAATTCACATTATTTCATTTCTTTGGCTAACTGCAATTCCTTTCGTGTTTGATTAAATATAGTTTATCTTATATTGACTGTGTTATTTTGGTGTATTTTTACTCTTTCTTTTGCAAATTATAATTTTGAAGGAAAGCATGGAGGTCTCACATCAAAGGTCAGGACAGGGTTGCTCAGAAGGTAAAAGACCCTTTCATGGCTTGTTACAATCAAAGGAGCAAATGGGAAGTAAAGAATTAACCCTTAGCTTAAGCAATAAGAGAGGTGAAGCAGAAGGGGATGACATTGATCTTAGCCTCAAACTCTAAGAGAGCAGCTTACCAAGAATTGCAAGTCTCATTTTCAATGTCAGTGTCATGAACGTTTAAGGTGTTGAAAACAGATTACTTAAGAGGTATAAAATATTGAAGCCATGTGACAATTTGAGAAAAGAGTTGGAATTGGTGGGTGACGTTTGAGAGAGGCTTCCTAAATACATATGAGAGAGATGTGGTCAAGTTTGTATCTGTTATCATTAAAAGACAATAGTTTGTTTTCTTTTGTGGCTTCCATTAATTATATAGGAGATTAAAAAAAAATTGCACATGAAAAAAAGTTACTAGAATAGTAGAATGTGATTGGTTTTTAAAAAGACTGAGACAGATTGTTGCAATGGAGATATTAGGGTGATCCAATGTGTTTGTTTTTGTAGACAATACATAAAAAGTAGGAATCAACTCTTTTTAGAGTGTGGGTTTTCTGGAAGAGAATAGAAAACCCTTATGAAGAATTACTTGATTATTAAGCCTGAGGTGGAGTGGGTTAGTTTGTTTGAGGTTGCAAAGGTTTAGAGGAAAGGGTCTGACTGCTTTAATCTGTAAGCTAGTTTGGGGGCCAAATTCTGAATGAAGAAAGCATAATAAAGAGTATAAGCTGGGGGAGAAAAGGCCTGGAGTAACAGCAAAATGGAACTTCAAGAATACAATTAAGAACAGATTGATCTTCTGTAAACGGGGTATTCCTCTGTCAGCTGTTAAAGCTCAAGTGAAATGAATTTTTCATATATGGTCCCGCTATGGATAATAATTGATTCGTTTCCTTCTTCTTTTTTTGACTAAAAAGATAGACTAAAATAGTGTTAAAAAAGGTTGATGTAAGTCCAATGTGTAGTTTTTTTTTTTTGGTTAGAAGTGTTGTACATCTGTGCGTTTGTAAACTTTTCAGTTTGTCTATAGAATTCTTATTCTTAAAGAAAAAAAAAAAAAAATTCCTCACAACATTGTGAATTTTTAATTTAGACACATATTTATTTCTTCAATAATGTTACTATACTAGAGATATATCTCATTGAGGTGGCACATTGTGATTAATGTAATATCATTTTTACTAAGACCACCAATTAATGCAACTCACTGTCATTAGGACCACCAACATCATTTTATTGTACACCAATTACAGGATGTCACTTTAGTAGTTAAGAAAAATGTTGTGATATAAGCATAAGATTTATTGTATTTTTCTTTTGCATTTCCTGATGCACATTCCCCCCCCCCCCCCCGGCGCGGGGTGTTGGGTGGCGGAGCAGTATAGAGTATAGCAAGTACTAATTTAGGACCATCCAAAAACAGTAGTGAGAACATAAATCAGCAGCAGAGACAAGGGGTACAGAAGATATGCTAGGATACTTGTCCAGAATGGGAATTTGATGCAGAAGCTGGTGAAAAGACCCATCACTGTGCAGATAAGTAGAACAACTAGAACTTCAGCAGAGACATCCCATGACAAATCTCGTACGTAAACAAGGGCCAAGAAGATGGCCAAACCCATCATGTTGTTCATGAATACTCCATTATAAATCTGCCAAAAACCTTCCAAGTGTCAAATAAAAATGATCTAAAATATTGAAGACCAACTTAGGTAAATGCTACAAAGCAAAAAAATGAACTCGTTGCAAAATGCAAATACTATTTAAACCACATGGACAGGTTTAATTTTCAATGGAGATATAACCACCTGATTAAATCATAAAGATAGAACTTTCTGATTGACTTATCAAAAAAAGTATTGAACTTTCTGATGAGAATATAAGATGTAAGCAGCACCATTGTACTAGAAATGAAACTAGGAATTGTTATCTCATGATCAAATGAAAAGATGAGTTTGGGGGAGAAGTAAACCTCAGAAAAGGTTAAGGAGATAGCTTTTTCTGTCTTCTGTCTGGCAGAAGTAATTGCTCTTAGTGTCTGTCTGTAGTTCAAAGCCAAGGGTATCACAACATATGATACCAAAAATGATGGGATGTTTACAGCAGTAGAAAACTCTTGGAGAGTTTGCATAAGGGGTTGTGCAAGCAAAACGGTGATAGCAGTTCCAAGAATCAATAGAAAAGCTGCCTTAATGTAATTCAACCATGCCATGTCAGTTCCCTTACTCTCCTTTTTCTGAGCCAATAGCCTTATTTCCTCTTCAGTTGTTTTCTGCATTTGTGTCTTGAGCATCAAGGCAATATTATTGCGCTTAGTATTGAAATAAATCTTAACACTCATCAATATTTACCTTTGAATTGCTATTAAAAAACTTTGGCTTCTCATGTCCTTGATTGTTGGCAGACTGCTGAGCCTTATTAAGCCATTTTGAGACTCCTTTAATGAATTCATTCTCAGTTATATGAGAATCACCAGAAATATCGAACTCCTCCATCACCTTTGCTTCATAGTCATTCTCATTCAAACCTACTTCTTTTATTTGTATTCCTAAGATTAATGCTCTCAATTCATCAGCTGATATATGGTTATCATTATTCTTGTCGATTTTGTGAAAAAGCCTGCAAATATAGGTAGTGACTAATTGATAAGATAACAGAAATCCTTGAAAAATATGTCTAGCTAAAGAACCTTAAAAGTAGTACTTAACACGCTTACTCTCTTATAATTGTTATATTAGGTCTGCCACCACCAGTGAGAAGACTCGGTAGTAGGTTTTTCTGAACATACTTGCACATCAGATATTCAAGTCTCCTATTCTGAATCCATGGCTGGAATACCTGCACCATTTTTTTGTGAAGAAAAAAAAATTACAAATTTATTTCATTAAAATAGCAAAGTTATTACCTAAAGTTAGAATAATGGTTAAATAATCAAATTCAACATTTTCTAATAGATTGAACTTTAAGGACAATTAATAATTAACCATGGCATTAGTATCAGAGGACTTGATCATGAGTTCCAAGCATGTTTCCGTTCTCCCTCTCATTTATAAAGTTGAAAATCTCTCTTGTTCATACTCATATACTGGGGAACATTATTTCCCATGCTAATGGAATTGTATTTACCTGATAAGTGCAGTAAACAAATAGGAAGACTAGAGTAACAAGGAGAGAAACTAAGACTACAATTCGAATCCCTGAAGATGAATTGAGAACTTTTGCCAGTTGAAGAATGAAAAATGGGATCATGGATACAATCATTATTCTTGCAGTATAGTAGGTTTCAACGTCAGTGCTAACACCATAACCTGCATCACTCATACACACATAGAGGGACATCAATTACATTGAACAAAGATGTTTTATATTAGTCATAGAAGAGATGAGAAAAAAACCAGTTAAACTGAATGGTCTCTTATTTTCTATGTCTGATGAATCTGAAGGCTGTGAAAGATCATAGCTGCCAAAAGCAATAACAGAACCCCAGATTAATGTAAGAAGCATGATTGTTGATCCTGCAAGTAAGCCCATTCCCATTGTTGCCAATGCTTCAATAGTGTCTGTGCTTCCTGTCACTCCAATCACTACAAACAAATATGTACTTAATTATATGAGATTGGAGTTTTTGGAACAATTTGAATTAAGATATTTAGCTGATACATGCATAATAATTAACTTACTAGTTACTACTCTAAAAAAAGTTCATGTTGATACAAATTAGCGTTATTTATATTTATTTATGTGGTTCAACAAAAAAGAAATGAAGAAATAATTAACTAGAGACTGGAGATATAACTAATTTTTGAGAGATTTCTGTTCAAAGTTATTAATATCTATAAATCTTATGTACTATACATATTAGAAAAAAGAAGTGCTTAAACCTGTCTACTAGAATGACATAATTAAGGATGTATACTTAAAAAATGTTGAATAACTTTGTCGTCTGAAGAGTTTCTTCTTTTTCACTGAAAATTTGAAACTTAATTGGTGAAATTCTTGTGTTCAAAAAAACAAAATGCTGCTTTAAGTAGTATATCCATTTCTAAATTGTCCAATCTAAATTTATTTTAAGGATTTATTTTTAAGGGGTATAAATTTCAAGTTATTCCTCTCAATCCGTAAAGATTAATTTCTTTATCAAGCAAAAACCGATTGCCACTTAAGACCATCGCCCGAGGTAAGATGAGGCTTGGATAAATCTATAGTTCCATTTTACTAAAGTAGAGGGGAAAAAAGTAGTGCATTTAAAGGTTTAAAAAAGAAGAAGGTTTTTTTTACGGCCCTTCTCACATGATAGATTTTGAGAAAATTTTATGAAAGAAAAACATGTGAAAATATTAATTCCTAATTAATAAGATATCTATGTAAATACCATATTGTTGATTCAATAAGAGAAAGGGAAACACATAAAAAATAATAATAATAATAAATGTCCTTGTAATTCTAAGTACATGTTTGTTTGAAGAAATAACTTGTATCAATTTCAATTTATTCCTCCCCAATCCAATAATTTCTTTGTTAAGAAGAAACGATTGCCACTCGAGGCATTCCCTGGGACTTGGGACTTGGGAGGTAGGATTGAGCTGAGGCTTGGGGTAGGTCTTAAGTTCAATTTTCCACTAAACTGGAAAAGAATATTAAAAAGGTTGTGAAAGTAAAGTTTAATAGAAAAAAACTTATTTAGTCAAAATACTGACTCATATATCTGTATGTATATAAAACCCTTTTTTTTTTTCTTTTTTAGAATATAAAAACCATGTTGACTCAACAAGAGAGTGTTTAAAAAAAAAAAAAAAAAAAAAAGAGGGTACACTGCAGTATGGTGATTTTTTTTTTTTTTTTTTTTTTTTTGAGAAGAAGTATGGTGATTTAATACATTCACTATCAAATTATTATATAAAAAAAATACCTATCACTGTTTCACACATTAAATTAGCTTGCTTATTTACATTTCATTTTCTCCTATCTTAAGTATAGTTGATTTATACTTTGTCCAGTGTCAACTTTGGAATTTAGAGTGAGAATAACTAATATCGTCACCTTATGGAGAGAGAATTTTTAATTTTTTTAAGAATCAAGAGAGAATAATTAACCGGCCTTGTGGACACATGCTACGTGAAGTTGATCTTTAAGTATATACTATATTTTAAAGAAGTATATGTTCTTTCGTATGGGAGTTTTATATTCAACGCAAAGCGGATTGTAAA
This sequence comes from Notholithocarpus densiflorus, assembly GCA_030021035.2. Taxonomy (NCBI): domain Eukaryota; kingdom Viridiplantae; phylum Streptophyta; class Magnoliopsida; order Fagales; family Fagaceae; genus Notholithocarpus; species Notholithocarpus densiflorus. The sequence continues at coordinate 4,339,397 of JARYZH020000030.1, forward strand.
GCTTTATATCATACCTTTATATCATAATATTAAATTAATTTAGATCTAAATATGGAAGATGAATGTCCCAAAAAAAGTAATGGACCATGAAGTGGAAATTGCCTCAAATTAGTATACTGGCTAACCACTAGAAACTGGTAACATGTGTACTTTATTATGCTGCCTAAGAAGGTGATGATTACATGTACCTGTCATTGGTCATCTGTTTGTAACTGACGCAATGTATCGTTGAATTGGAAAGACCCAGGCCAAATGACATGAAATTTAATTGAATAAAGAAATAGGAAGAGGGTTGAAACAAAAATTTTCATTTATAATTACATGATTATATACCTAATTCCCACTAAGATAGTTTCTAGTCTCCCTTTAAACTAGTGTCGGAATTTTTTTTATTTTTCACATGAATGATGTAATGGGAATATTCAAGTGGGGAAAGAAGAAATATGCACTTTTTTCATATTAGAAAGTGTCCATTAGAATTTTATTTGAAAAAAACAAAAGAATTTGTGGTGACAATCACTTTAATCATATAATGTTTTAATTCTTGTTTCATGATATTAGAAAACTCATAATAATAAATTATATGAATGGTAGCAAAAATTATATCAAGGTATTTCGCTTTTTCTGGATTCTAACTAGGAAGAATTGTGTAGGTTTTTTTTCTTTGTGTGTGTGTGTGCTGAATAAGAAATTGCATTAACAAAAAAAGGAAAACAACACAACCAACACCAAACAAACAAAACCAAAAAAAGGGATGGGACTCAACCAACTCGGCATATCCTCACTCTACAAACGCAGAAACTACAGAGAAGGGGGAGTCCCAAAACCTGTCCCAAGAATAAGCCCATTGGGCTAAGGAATGAGCTACAAAGTTAGAGTCTCTACAAACAAAACAAGCATTCCATCGTATAAAAGAATTGTGTAAGTTAAAGATTGATAACTTGTAAAATATAGGGCCCGTTAGGTAATGTTGTTCTAATAACGTTGTTCTAGTAAAGTTGTTTAAGTGTTGTAAAAATATGTGTGGGTGAAAAAGTGTAATAAAAATACATGTTGTGTTGTGTTGTTTAAACAACACAACCAAATAAACCCATATTATTGTCAAATAGGGATCTTACATTAAAAAAATTTATTTAGTTTCTTAGCTTGATGATAAAGAGTAATCATCTTAGGGCGAACATTCTAGATTCAAATCTTATCGTATTCATGAGAACTAAGAAAATTTTAAGATTGACACAAGTTCAAATCTTGTACTATCAAATAAAACTAGGAAAAAAAGTGTAACAATATTCAAATGGGTGAAGTTCTTTTAAGCAAAATATTTATAGAAGAAAAGAGTCCACCTCAAAATGATGAGAGGAGAAACCAGTAAGATGCTTACCAAGTACCAAACCCACTTGTGGGATTGTGCCAAGTATGTGGAATAAGCTAGCACCGAAGATACCAGTTCCAAACATTCGAAAGAAAAGGTCAGTACCACTTGAAACGTACTTCTCTGCTAAGGACAGCAAGTACTCATATACAACAATCATGAAGAGCTGCCCCCAAACCTTTGTTGTGCAAGGCAAGAAGCCATAAGTGGGCTCACAAGTCACTGTTGTTGCTTTAACATCAACCTCAAGAATTGAAGAATGGCTTATTTGGTCTATGACATCGGATATAAGGTTGGAATTCTCTCTGAAGGAACGGCTATTTCCCGAATGAGGTATAAGGATGACTAAGAGAATGATAAAAGAGACTCTTAACATTGTGTTGGAGAAAATTCTGTGCAAAAATGGTTAAAATGACAAGCTGAAGATGGATTGAGGAGCAAGTTAGCAGTTTAAGAATGCTTTAGATGAGCACGCAAAACTGCGCAACTTGTAATTTTAAACGTAGCAGTCCTGACTTTTCTCCCTTAGTTTTCATATAAAAAATTAAAGCTACAAATAGAGGTAGATTGCAAGCAATCAGATCAAGATGACTTGCTATATATGTATCAATCAGCTTATCCACTAATCGGATTCTGTAGTTGACTAATTGGCCATCATGCTGGAGTCAATTCTCCTATTTCTGCAACCTCAAAACTTAATATAATGTTGAGGCTCATGTCCAATTGGTCCAGCTGAACTAGCAGTCTTTAATGAGAATATGAAGCATCAGCATTGTGCCCAAGGAAAACAGTGGGCTTGAATTTCTGTTTAAAAAAAAAAAAACTACTGTATAGAGTTTTTAACATGGGTTTTGATTCTCTCACTCACATCCACTATTTCACGTCTCTTTTTCACTTTCATTTTTACGTGTTAAAATGCGGACCTTATTTCATTAATTGTAGATGCGTGTGTGAAATAGTGGATGTGAACAAGTGTTTTCTCTTTTTTTTTTTTTTTTTTTTGCTTTTCTTTTTCTTTTCTTTTTCAATATTTGACTTTGAAGGATGAGGAAGACCTTATCCCACTACTAGCTAGCTAAGATATATTGAAAACATCTTGTGATGCACGCTATAATTCTAAGATTTAGCTCAAACAATTGATAATGAGCCTTTTTAAAATAAAAAATAAAAACAAAAATCCTGTCAATAAAGAATCGGTCATAGTGAGGACTATAACGACCAGAAACACAGTTTTTATTTTTTACCACTGATGGTCCAAATCGTTGTAAAATGGTTCAGATGAACTATTGTCAACTTGTAACCGGAGAATTATCCTGTCTTCCCTCTCCTTGTTTCCGAATTCTGAAAAGCAAGTCTTAAGTTGGGACTGGTTCAAGGAAGATCAAGAGCTACGTTGTCAGATGGCTTAATCAGTTAAACTTGAATTATCCATCTGGCACTGGCACATGTTATAATCTCTGTGAATAGGTCATGAATCCAAATAGCACACAAATACAAGACATGAATGTTTAGTCATTGCACATGATTTTAGAATGTCCGCAGCCTCAAAAATAATTTAATTTATTAAAGATGTTGAAATTATATTGATATATACATGTTACCAAACTTGCACTCAACCGAATGAACTAACAGTCCATTTGATTGGTGACGTAGATTGTGCATAAGGACTTTTCCAAGGTATGGAGTAGGTTATGACTAAATATTACACGATGTAGACTCATGTACTGAAGCTGGATAAGGACAAGAGATCCTTGAAAAACAATTTTCACAATATATATATATATATATATATATCTATATATATATATTGATAGGTAAGAAAAATTATATTAAGAGAAAATTACTCCATCAAAGAAATGAATTAGGCAAAAAAAAAATAATATGTTTTTAGATCTTGATTTTTATGTTTTTGTGTTTTTTATGATGAAAGTACAGAGTAGAGTTACGGAAGCCTAACGGAGGGAACTTCAGATAGGCAAAGTGCTAATTTTTAAATCACAGGTAGACAACTTAAATTTCAGTAATACCACAGGTGGGTAAGTTATAATTTACTCAAAATATTTACAAGCAGCAAAAAGAAAACAGAAAATTATGTACAAGAAGAAAGGGACCAATCTTGTTTTACAAGATGATAATTGGTCATCAGCGAAACTTGGCAACAACAAAAGAAGCAAACCATTACTGGAAAAAAGATAGATCAACGGGTTCAAGGAAATAGAAGCTCTAATTTTTTTTTTTTTTTTTTTTCAGATCCAAAGTTAAAAATGCATATTTAAATTGCCTGCAATTCTTCATACTCAAAGTTTAGTACACGTACACTCAAGTTCAAGTTCAAAGGCAATTTGCTACTTTTCAAATGTTTAGTACAAATATGTAAAACAGTACAAACATGAAAAACTGTCCAAAAAAATTGTACAGTATCGCTCAATTTACTAAATATTTTCTCCATCACCCTTTCTCAGTTAAAACGCCCATAAAAACACAAGCATAATGCAATAATAATTCATCCATTTCCTCTCAGGAAAAGAGAAGGGATCACCTAAAGGGGGTACCATATGGTTACCATTCAAGCTACCATTACTTTATCAGACAAATTAACCTCATTCTCACCCAAAAAGGGAAACAGCCATAGGGGTGCAGCATGGATCAGACAGGAAAAACGAATGAGAACATACAGATACATACAAAAATATATTGGTGTGATTGAAAGCAAAAGAAAACCATGTGGTGCAAAAGCTTCCTAGAAATTGAGGAACCTTTGTGCAAATATATGTGAAATGACTACCCTATATTGGAAATAGCAGCAATCTCTGAGAAGAGAGAATAAATGAGTGAAGTGGTGTTGATTGCCCTCAGTTACTCTTTACTGTAGGCTGCCATGAGCAAAATAGGAATGCATATTCCTGTTACACCATAATTGAACTTTTATTAATTATTTAAGTATGCATGAGAATAGGAGGGGAACTTCCCGACCAACCAACCCAACCTATGCCAAAATAGGATAAAAGAGCTAGCAAAATTAAAGGTCCCTAACTAAGCCATTCTCTGTAACACTAGATTCCAGTTTGTAAGACCATGAAAACTAATTATCATGTGAAGAGCATGTGGGGACATTTGAATATTGTTATTTCAATTGCTATGTAATAGTACAACTAAAAAACTTTGCATAAAATAAATAAATAAAATCTTTCATTTTCCCTTTATTAAAATAAAACCAAAAAGAGAAAAACCATAAGTTCCCTAATACAGTATCGAGTCAAATATCAGACAACTTTCTCTACAAACCAGAACAAGAAGATGATGGGTGAATATAAACCTCCTTAGTTCATTTCTTTTGCTAACGGCAATTCCTTTCGTGTTTGATTAAATATAGTTTATGTTATATTAACTGTGTTATTTTGGTGTGTTTTTACTTAATTTCTTTTGTAAATTATAATTTTGAAGGAAAGCATGGAGGTCTCACATCAAAGGTCAGGACAGGGTTGGTCAGATGGTAAAAGACCCTTTCATGGCTTGGTACAATCAAAGGAGCAGATGGACAGTAAAGAATTAACACTTAGCTTAAACAATGAGAGAGGTGAGGTAGAAGGGGATGACATTGATCTTAGCCTCAAACTCTAAGAAAGCAGCTTACCAGGAATTGCAAGTCATTTTCAATGTCAGTGCCTTGAATGTTTAAGGTGTCGAAAACAGATTACTTAAGAGGTATAAAATAATGAAGCCATGTGATCAAGAATTTGAGAAAAGAGTTGGGAGTAGATGGGTGACGTGTGAGAGAGAGACTTCCTAAACATATGAGAGAGATGTTGTCAAGTTTGTTTCTGTAATCATTAAAATTTAATAGTTTGTTTTCTTTTGTGGCTTCCATAAATTATATAGGAGATTAAAAAATAAATAAATTTGCACATGAACAAAAGTTACTAGAATGTGATTGGTTTTTAAAAATAGGTTGCCAGATAGAGACAGATTGCTGCAATGGAGATATTAGGATGATCCAATGTGTTTGTTTTTGTAGACAAAACACAGAAGGTAGGAATTAATTCTTTTTCAAGTGTGGTTTCTCCGGGAAGAGTATAGAAAGCCCTTATGAAGAACTTGATAAATAAGCCTGAGGTGGAGTGGGTCTCAATGCTTTAATCTGTAAGTTGGTTTGGGGACCAAATTCTGAATGAAGAAAGCTTAATAAAGAATATAGGCTAGGGGAGATTAGGTGATGCAGGGAACCAAGATTTTATTGTGATTCCACACATTAATTTTGTCATCCCGAAAAAGTTTACTTATGTGATGGATTGCAAATCTTCGTTATTTTTCATTCTTCCAAAGGTGATTATTATATTGAGGAAAGTACTACATACTGGAGTTCTAATCCTACTTCACTTTAAAACTCGAGATCGAGTTTTCTCCAATTAGAGGAATATGATGAAGGGAACTAGGGGTGTGCAGAAAACCCACCGACCCGCCAAACCCGACCCGACCCGTCGGGTTGGGTCGGTTTTTAAGGTTTGGTGGGTTGGGTTGGGTTACAAAAAAAATTTTTATAGCGGGTCGGGTTGGGTTTGGGTCATAAAATTACAAACCCGCCAAACTCGACCCGACCCACCGACCCACCCATATTTAATATATATTTAAAATATATTATATAATTAATAAATTTTTTTTAAAACCAGCTGTAGGGCACTTATATATATATTTAAATATATATTACATATTTAATAATTAAAAAAAAAACAAAAAAACTAGCTGTAGAGCAGCACTTTCTCGGTTCCTCCTACTAATACTAATTTAATATATATATATATATAATATATTATATAATTAATAAATTTTTTAAAATAACCAGTTCTTCCTATCCTATATAAAAACCAATAAGTTCACACAAACCCTAATAAATTACTATTATTGTTTAGTCATTAGTGTTGTTTGCCTTTAAGGAATTACATTGATACTAATCTTTGGGTTTTTTTAATATATTAATATTTATATTTTTTTCTACTCAATTTAATAATAATAATAAAAAAATTGTCAAACCCATGGGTTCAACCCGACCCAACCCGACCCATGTGGGTTAGGTTGGGTTGGGTTGGATTTATGTGATGGATTGGGTTGGATTTTTTTTGACCCACCATGGTGGGTTGGGTCAAAAAATCCTCTCAACCCGACCCATGCACACCCCTAAAGGGAACCAAGGTTGGTAAAATTCTAAAGACCAAGGTTGGTTTAGAGCCCGATCAGATTGAAATTGACTTAAGGAAGGTTTTTCTGGAAAATATAACTCTTTTATGAGCTTAATAAAACTAGTTTTGGAAAATAAAGGCCACGGAAATTCTAGGACATGCGTACGTAGACACACGTATGCGTACGCATGCTCCAGACCTACGTATGCATACACAGGCATGCGTACACATGCTAGGGTTCTAGAAATTATGAAAAGCAACTTTTATATATTAAAGCTGAGGTTTGGAATGAATTCCACTTCGTTTGGGAGTCATTCCAAACCCCATTTTTCTCAATATAAAAAGGCATACGTGGTACCTTTTCAAAACACATAGAAAATCCTTAGGGAAAGCACAAAATTCACTAGAAATAGTGAATCAAAGAGGGAGTTTTTCACAAAACAACCTCAAGTCAATATTTTCTAATTAGGGCCTTTTTCTGGCTTTGATCTTTGAGTTTTGAAGTTTGCTAATCAATTTTGTTTGCTTGTGAATAGATTGACTGAAAGGAACGGTCAAAATCAAGCTTAAAAAGCTTTGTGTTTAGGGTATTCAGTTCTAACCTTTTCTTTTTCTCTTCTTTATTTTAATTCTACTTTCTTTTTGTTTTTTGTTTGCTTATGTTTTAATATGCTTAGGTAGCCTAGGATTTAGTAGCCTTCTGTTTTAAAGCATGTTAGGTTGTTAGATTTATAGTTTTTAAGTTCAGCTCTATTTTTTTGTGTTTCTGTTTTTGGGTTAGGGTTTTAGGGCGTGTATGCGTACACATGCTTTCTGCATGCATACACATACTCAAAGTATGCATACGCAAGCCCTATGCATGCGTACACATACTCAGACCCAGAAACCCTAATTTAACCTTTTTTGCTTCTGTTTCTTTATTTTGTTTATGTCATATGCATGGGTTTTACCTTATTTTATGTTTTTGAGTTTCTATTTCTCTGTTTATTTGTTTGTTTGCATTTAACATATTAGATTAGAGTTTCCCTTTAATGTTTTCTTTGCTTTGCCATGAACACGCATTCATATGTCCATGCATTGATGCATAGGTGTTGTGATACAGTAAGGTAAGCGTAAGGCATGCATTCACATGAACATACATTTATCTTGTGCTTTGATAAGGGATATGAACATGCTTGGTTGAATGATATATTTAGATACCCATCACACGTTTGTTTCAATGCTTTCATGTCTATGATTTTGCCTTGGATATGATATGTTTGTTTGTTTCTGCCTTGGATATGTATGATGAGATGTATGGTAAGTGTGTGCTAGGTTTTATGTGGGTGCTATGTATGATAGATGTATGCTAGGGTTTTAGGATGAAAATGTCATATTGTATGCTTAGATGGATGCAAGTGTGTGTGTGTGTGTGTGTGTGTGTGTGTGTGTGTGAGTCTAGAATGCAATATTGAACATGCCTTTAATGAGATTAAGAAGTAAGACACAATGAGTGGAAGCCAACCCACGGGTCGGGTGGGATTGGGTGCCTAACACCTTCCTATCCTTATACCTAAACTCCAAACCCATAATCTAATAGTAAGATCAGCTCTTCCATGTAAGGGGCGCTATATTTATGGTTTCTAGACCTAATCTAGGTGGCGACTCCATCTTTTCTCCACCCTGATCCATTCGGCCGAGGTGTACTCCCCCCCTTCTCTTTTCAAGGAGAAAACAGCTGCCCCCACAATTTGCAATTAATTTTTTTTTTGAATTTGCGATTTGTTTGTTTTAGCATTAATGTTTTTTGAAAAATGGTTTATTTTCCAAAGAGCATTTTCTAGAAAACTATCTCATTTTTCGGTGTTTGGTAATAACTTTGAAAATGAGCTTGAGAATGTTTTCTGGTGTTTGGTTTGTAATTTTTTTATTTATATTTCTTGTATAATTTAAAACATGTGTATTATGTAAACCAACTAATGTAATCAATATTAAGAAAAAAAAAATTAAAAAGAATGAATTTGGTTTTCATACTAAAATTTTGACAATATATAGATACAATCAAAATTAGTTGTCAAATTTTCATAATTTCTACCACTCATCTTGCTCATATATATGGACAGTAACGTACGTATGTATGTACATACATACATACATACATACATACATACATATATATATATATATATCAACCATATATCTATATATATAATTGACAAGAAAATACATCAATTATTACAAATAACAATAACTTTTAATTGTCTACGCTTTTTATTGGTACACTAATTGTCTACTATAGTCAACCACAAGTCTTCAATATTAATTACTCTAAATTATGTATTTACATAATGTATTTGCATAATATATCATCACTGCATAGTATCTCCATAATGTATTTGTCAATAAATGCAATTCCCTAAACAATTATCATTCATTATATAACAATATTATTAATTCACCATAAAGATTGTCCTATGTAAAAGTAATTTAGAGCCATATAGGCACTATGTTTAAAATTTTCATTTTTTACTTCATTCTTTCTTTCTTCTCTTTTTTTTTTTTTTTTTTTTTTTTGGCACTTTTATGTGCGAAAAAGAAGTAACTTCTGCCTGGAATCCATCAAATCGAAAATTTCTTAGAGAAAAAAGAAAATCAAGCTTGAAATTCAAAGCAAAGAATTGAGATTTTGGTAGAGAAGAATGAAATAATTACCGCTGCAAATATGTTCTCCTTTGCAAATCAGTGCTATTGACTGATTAGTGAGGGGAAAAAATCTAATCAGAGAACTATGTTACAAAGAGGGAGAAAAACATGGAGAGAGAGAGAGAGAGAGAGAGAGAGATCCATGGGAAGAAGAGAGACAAGAGTTTGTGATAGTGAGGGTGTGAGGAGAGAAAAAGCAAAGGGAAGAGAGAAAAAGTGAGAAAGCTTATCGTGAGAGAGAGAAGGCGCCAAAAAATTATGTTTCTCACGGCTACAGATGAAGATAATATTTATAAGAGATACAGCGTGTGAGAGAGAGATTGTTTTCTAAAAAAAAAAAATTGGAAAACAAACTATAGAAAAGAAACTTTATTTTTATTAAGGTTTTCCGTTGACCAGTTTTTTTTGTACTATCAAAGACTAGAAAATGTGGAAAACTATCTTTACAGAATTTTTTCCAGCGAAACAGACAGAGTGTTGGTTATTAATGTTGATGATTTTTAGGGATTTGATTAGATGCTTTCCATATTAGTATAATCCTTAAAACTATTTAACTAGCATTCTTGTAATGGTGAAGACAAATGAATTTGAATAAGATTAATTTTGTTCTATTGTTACTTTTATTTTTCTTTTATTCAAATTTATTTTCGATGGGTTTTTTCGGTTTCCTTATCATTTATTTTCTAAGAAAGAAAACAAAGAAAAAAAAATTAACAAACCCAGAAAATCCCTTTGCTTTCCCACATTTTCTCACCACCCAAACACCAAGCACCAAGCAAAGTAGCAAACACAAAACCAAAAAAAAAAAAAAAAAGCAGCGTACTGGCAAAGAAAGCAAACAAACCCAGAAAATAACGGCGAAATAGCATACCGGTGGGTTTTTTCGGTTTCCTTATCATTTATTTTCTAAGAAAGCAAACAAAGAAAAAAAATTAACAAACCCAGAAACCCAAAAAAAATTAACAAACCTAGAAAATCCCTTTGCTTTCCCACGTTTTCTCACCACCCAAACACCAAGCACCAAGCAAAGTAGCAAACAAGGAGGAGACATTTCTCAACTCATAATAATTAATCTTATTCGAGTTAATCTATCATTCACCATTACAGGAGTACTAGTTAAATAGGGTTTAGGGGATTACACCAATATGGAAAACATCTAATTTAAAATCCCTAAAAAACCCTCAATATTAATAACCAAATTCAAAAACTATATTAGTTAATTAAAACATAAAATCTTGGTTCCCTACATCATACTCCTCTGGTTGGAGAAAACTTGACCTCGAGTTTTAAAGTGAAGTAGGATTAGAACTCCAGTATGTAGTACTTGCCTCATTATAATAATCAACTTTGGAAGCATGAAGAAAAATGAAGATTTGCACTCCATCACATCAATAAACTTTTTTGGGATGACAAAATGAATGTGTGGAATCACAATATTATCTTGAACCACAAGAAGCACCATGGTATCCACTCTCTCCACTTTAGCAAACTGTTTGTCTTTGTGCACCATGAAAGGTTGATCAAAAGAAAATTCATCAACTTCCACATCATGTGCACCCTCTAATGTTACACTTCCTTATGGAACATTCTTACGGGTAGTGTTACCTTAAGGCCAGGGGGTTCAAATGAACCTTGTGACTTGGCCAATTTATATATATATATATATATATATATATGGTTTTTAATAATTTTTTTTGAGCCTTTAAAAATAAAATTTTGAACCCCCGACCCTAAATTTTGTTTAAACCCAGTTGATAAAAGTTTGAATATGATCATTTTATTGCTACTTTCACAATATTTTCACAATAACTTAACAATAAAGGTTAAGTGGCAAATTGTAACTGGTTTTTGTCAGGATCCACAACTAACATCACTTTTTTCCTACTTTTAACAACTTGCTGCCTAAATTTTGTTGTGAAAGTGGTGTCAATAGCACTACTCTTAAAATATTTATTTGATAAGAAAGAAAAAAAAAATGTTTCAAATTTTTGCTCATTCGTTAAAATAATAAAAAAATAAAAAAATAAAGTTGTTACAACCAACTTTTTTCCCAGGACTTTGGCTTACTTTTCCATTGACAGCATAATAAAGTTGTTTTTCCCTGCACTTTTCTTCTTCATGAACAAAAAAGTACACCACTGTTACAACCAACAGATCTATATCTATATCTATGATTCTTTGATCATTCTCTCTATCTTTCTTTTTCTCTTCTATGTTTTCTTAGTTTTCTCTCTATTTGATCAAGTAGTTTGATAAATACTCTATAGATTTCCAAATCTAATAACTATTTTAGTGCTTGCTCCAATTTCAAGAGACTGACCATGTATATGGTTAATCTTGAACTAATTTCATGAGATTCTCAAGTTTGTTTTCTACTGCAGTGTATTTGTGCTCTATTTCTGTGAATTTGTGTTCTACTTCAATGGAAGATAGCAATGGAGTGAACTTAGGACTAGAATTTGGCCAAAATGGCCAAATACCATTGTTTCCAAAATATATATCAATCTACCATTGTTTTGGAAATATGTAGGGATCTACCACTAATAGGGAACTTGAGTTTGATGAAATCGAGTTCCCCACGGTACTCGAGTTCATAGAACTCGAGTTCCCCACGGTACTCGAGTTCATAGAACTCGAGTTCCACTTGAGATTGCCACCGTCGCAGTGGCTAAGCTGGAATTTTACAAATTAAAAATGCTACCTTGAACTCGATTTTGTGAAAGTCGAGTTCTGTGTTGAAAAAACTCAAGTTTATAAGACTCGGGTTAACCTATGTAACTACATACCCAAGTTTATAACACTTGAGTACCATGTTATATGCCCTACCCCATCTGCCACTCTCAGTCTCAATCTCAATCTCGCTCTCATTCTCACTCTCACTCTCGCTCTCAATCTCACTCTCAGACTCAATCTCATTCTCAGTCTCAGTCTCACTCTCGTTCTCAATTTCGCTCTCACTCTTAGTCTCCCTCTCACTCTCGCTCTCAGTCTTAGTCTCACTCTCAATCTCTCTCTCTCACTATCACTCTCACTCTCACTCTCACAATTTAGCAACCCTCTCCCGGCTGACGCTAGGGGTGTGTCGGTTCGGTTTCGGTCGGTTTTCTAAGTGTTGGCCAACCGAAACCGAAATTTTCGGTTTGTGAAATTCTCAACCGAAACCGACCAAAGTAATTGGAAAACCATTGGTTTCGGTTGGATTTCGGTTTCGGTGGGTTTTTTCGGTTTCCTTATCATTTATTTTCTAAGAAAGATCCGCAAAAACGTGATTATATACAAACCCCAAACCCACTGCTCCCTCTTGCCCATGCCTTCACTCCACCATTCACCAATGCACGCCACCGCCACACAAGTCACCGGATTCGTTGCTGGAGCTGCCGTGAACATGGTGTTGCCATCCCATCTGCCTCCCTCCCGGTAACAACAATGACAACGATTATACTCTGTTTCAGTATTGAATTTTTTTTTATTTAATTAATTCATATGAAATTTGGTGTAAAGTATTGCAATATCTATGAAAAAATTAACAAACCTAGAAAATCCCTTTGCTTTCCCACGTTTTCTCACCACCCAAACACCAAGCACCAAGCAAAGTAGCAAACACAAAACCAAAAAAAAAAAAAAAAGAAAAAAAGAAAAAAAGAGAGAGAATGGCGAAGCAGCATACCGGCGAAGAAGTGTACTGAAGCAGTGTGATAAAGAGAGAGAGAAAGAGAGGAAAAATGTTGAACGGCTGCTGTTGAAGACTGAAGTGAAAGACAAATGCTGAAAATAGGATTAGGGTTATAAAGCAAACCCCAAAATGACGTAGTTTTGGTAATAAAGAGAGGAAAAATAAAAAGGCTATTACTAAGGGTTGAACCTGGGTTGACTGGAGACAAGCGCGTGTCCTTGCCACTAGGATACTAGGAACTTTGTTGAAATAATTTGTACAAATTATCATTTAATATATTTCGGTTCGGTTCGGTCGGTTCGGTGTATTAGAATTTGCTATTGAAAACCGAACCGAAATTTTCGGTTTTTATATAATAAAACTAAAACCAAACCAAACCGAAACCGAACCGAAATTTTTGCATCGGTTCGATCAGTTTGAAGCAGTTTTTTCGGTTCATCGATTTTTTGCAAACCCCTAGCTAATGCCACTAACTTGCGAGTGCAGCGGTACACTTGGTATTACATACTGGAGATGTTGGGTGGTATTCTGTTTATGGACAAGTCTGGCGAACAACTCTCAATCATGTATCTGCAGTTTTTCAATCCAATTAGCAATGGCAAGAAGTATAGATGGGGTAGTGCAGCACTAAGTTGGCTATATAGACACCTCTATAAGGTGTCAGAGAATACTGCGAAACAAATTGGCGGTGTACTGCTATTGGTGCAATTGTAGGCATATGCTAGGTTCCCACACATATGTCCGATGATGAGGCATCCACAGCAGGCACTGCCCCCCCGGTCCACTTACTATTAGGTATGTAGGCTTTTGTGTACTTACTGTTTACATACATAGTACTTTTCTGCATGGGGATTATATAAGTAACTAATATGAAGGTTATGTCTGTGTTGTTTGCTAGATGGAAATGGGCTTAGTGCAGGTCATGTATGCATTCTGCTAAACGATTTTTGAGAGCTTTTTGTTGAACTGGGGTGGCTTCTAGCTAGCATTTTGACAATTTTTGATGATATATCTGTTTGAGGTTGTCTTTCTCTTTCAGCCTTATGTACAGAATGACTTCTGATGATAAATCTATTTGCTGCTTAAATTCAAAATTGTGTTGCCTAAGGTAAAGTAAAAATCATTTTTTAAAAAAGATAATAAATTTTAATATCTTTTTGTAATTTTTTTCTCTATATAAATCTATTTTGGTTTGGCTAATATTAATTCTTCGATTTATTCTTCGAATTATGTGGTTAATTTGTATTTATTAGAGTAAATTGAAGCTATTGGGTGATTCTATTGTTAAGTGAAAATGCAATAATGTATCTGATAAAGTAGATTATATTGTTTTACTCTATAATTTCATATTATTGACGGTGTTTAATTTATTTGTAAATATATTTTATAGTTTTGAATGTCTACTAAAAATTACTAATTAACTGTAGGAAATGCCCTATTTAATGTTATCATTTTAGGCATTAAACTATATTAAGTTAACAAGCCTATAGGTATGGAAATTGGATCGTATGATTTTAGAAATTACACAATGCGTAATGCACAATGCACAACGTGACATGAGAAATAACGTAAAGGTTCACATAGCATTACATGACAAAGTCCAAACTTGATTAAAACTTGTTGTTATTAATGCACCTAACATGTAAGGTAAACTACATGATGCACATACACAATGCACAGTGTGACATGAAAAATGAATTATATGTTCACGTGGCATTACATGACAAACTCCGTACTCCAATAATAGACATGACATCTTTGTTAAAGTACGATGCAATGTGTGCCATGAGAAATGCAATGAAGGTTCACATGGCATTACATAACAAAGTCCAGACTCCAATAAAATATGTCGTTATTGATAGACATGACATCCTTATAAAATGTCATTACCACACTCAGTTGACATGATAACATAAACACAAACTTTGGCGCTAACGACCTAAAGATGTGCTCCTAAATTTGCCAAATACGTAAATGGTTTGTTTCAAAACCACTAATAACTAAGGTTGAATTGGAAATGAGTTCCAACGCTTCAAAATCACATCGTGTAGTAAGAAAAAAGTTTGGATCTACTTCCACGTGTGCAACATCAGAAACGTCATCAGAGCCACTACCAACGACATACACCAATCACTATGGGCTAACATGGGTTGGAAGCAAGAGAGATTTTGTTAACGCTCCAATATACACATATGACAGACTTGGTAGCGTCGGACACATAATGGTCGGCGAACCTAGACAACTAAGTGTAGATAACACCACCATAGAAGCCACCATAGACGAACAGTCATGGTCAAAAGTTGTACGAGAAACGATGTGAGTTGGAGGTGTATTGTAGGTGGCACTGGTTAAGAGTTCCAAAAGCATGTTTAGCGGAGTTACCTAGAGAGGAATCAACAAATGTACTTGCACGCCTTGAAAGGGAGAACAATCAAATGCAGCGAAGGCTAGACCGTTTCCATGCAATCCAAAAGGCTAGAAAACATCTTAAGGGAAAAGCACAAGAGCGAGTCATCAAGTCCATTAACGAAATTACAAACTTAGACGATGACAAAGATATTTCAGACTTCTCAGATTCAAGCAACGACGATTTCTAAAAATTTCTACCTACCAACATAAGACATTGTTGATGTGTAACAAAAAGGTGATCATTCATGCTGAAATTTTGTAAACAGTCGTTGTGCTAACTACAACAATACCTTCTACAAGGTTCTATCCATTGTCATTTGCATTTTGCACGGAGAATTAATGGGAACTTATCTTTCATTATTTCTGTCTTGTTGGGTTGCATTTTAATGTTATCTACTAATTAAAACAACAGTCAAAGTTTCCTACATAACATTGAGTTATATACGTCCAAATTAAAGTTAAATTATTTAAATGATAGATGATGTTTATTCCGTAAGATGAAAGATTAGTTCTCACCTATAAACATCCAAACTTGAATTGAATACATCCTCCAAATAACCTGAAAATTTGTTTTTCACCAATACTGGATATTTGCATCAACGTTAACAAAAAAAATTAAATTAAGTTTTCATCTACATATTTTCGTCAAAGTTAACAACAAAAATTAAATTAAACCCAATGGCCACTTCAGAATCTTATCTTTTTTTCAGTTAAATCATAATGGATCGTTTGGTAGATCCTCACATATTTGCAAAAAATTGATTTTTGCATCAACTGCATATTTGCATCAAGGTTCTCAACAAAATTTAAATCTGATGGATCAAAATTTTTGACAAGAGACAAACTAAGTCATAGATGTGGAATTTGTGTTTCAAGTGAGATCGAAGGAAGAGACTACTGAGTTGTAGAATCGCTCACAGATGTGGGGTTTTTGTTTCAAGTATGTACTTACATATTACTTGAGTTTAGAGAACTCGAATATATACTTAGATGGTACTCGAGTTTAAGGAACTCGAGTATTCTGTAGTTTTCTAATTATAATACTCGATGATCAAGTCCTCGAGTTATGTCAACATATAACTTAAGCTCCACAAGCTCAAGTTTAGGGTGGCATTTTTAATTAAAAAAATTCCAGCTCAGCCACTGCCACAATGGCAAATTTAAGTGGAACTCGAGTTCCTGAAACTCGAGTACCATGTAGAACTCGAGTACCTAAATAGTGGTAGATCCTTACATATTTCATAAACAGTGGTAGATTGCAAAATATTTTGAAAAAACAGTGATATTTGGCCATTTTGGCCCTAGAATTTGAACCAAAGTTAACCTTGGGCTTAGGACCAGATTTTGAACAAAAATTCACCTTGGGCTTGGGACTAGAATTTGAACAAAAAGTCACATTAGGCTTAAAACCAGAAATTATTTGAACATTCATCTCATCTTCAAATTGAGATACATGGCTAGGTGCAAGTCTATCCCAATATTGCCTTGGCTCTTGATTTTTTGAATAAACTCAGAAACACGTGACAAACTTATTGATGAAAAAGGTAGCACGTTTACAACCCTAAAACAATTCAAAGAACTCAACAAAATAAAAGAGGAAGCAAGGAGCGAAACTAACGGCACTGAGGGGATTGCAGCGGCGGCGCTAGGCAAAAGTGACAGCGTCAGCTTCAGATCCAATGGTACAGTGGTGTTGCAGCGTCATCGAGTGGGTTGTGGGCTTGACGGTGTCGTGGGTTAGCAAGTAGAGATTTTTGGGTTGAGTGTTTGGCTGGTGGGGTTCTCGGCTGCTGGTAGGTGAGGTGTTTCCGTGGCGGCAGAAGGTGGTTTTTTTCAGTGGTGTGGTGGATGGGTTTTTGGTGGTGGAAAACACGATGACTTTTTTTCCGGTTTGGGTGAGAAGATTTGGTGGTGGTCGGAGTTTGTGGGGAGTGTGGTGGCTGTTTACGCTTGGACAAATTTGGAGTGGGTTTGGAAGGATCGGATGCTCTGATACCAAATCAATGCAGAACATATAGGAAATAGGAAATAAGAGAGGAATAAAAGGAACAATAGAACAAACTCTAGGCTTCACCACCTAGAAAACAAGGGAGGAGACATTCTCAACTCATAACAATTAATCTTTATTCACAAATTCATCTGTCTTTCACCCTTACAAAAGTGCTAGTTAAATAGTTTTAGGGATTATACTAATATGGAAATCATCTAATCAAATCCCTAAGAATTCTCTATTAATAACCAAATTCAAAATTCCAATACAAAAGCAAAATTAATTGCAAATTAAAAAATAAAATCTTGGTTCCTGCATCATATTTTTTAGGAATTTGATTAGATGCTTTTCATATGGTGAAGACAGATGAGTTTGAATAAGATTAACTCTTATGAGTTGAGAAATGTCTCCTCCTTGTTTTCTCTATTTGGTGGTGATGCCAAATGCCCTTAATCTTTAGGTGGTGATGCCTAGGGTTTGCAGGCAATTCTAGGTGGTGAAGCTTAGGATTTGTTCTGTTGTTACTTTTATTTCTCTTTTATCTCACTATTTCCTACTTGTGCTGCATCATAAGGTCTGGTGTAAAGCAAAAGGGAACTTTAAGAATATAATTAAGAACAGTTTGATCTTCTGCAGATGGGGTATTCCTCTATCAGATGTTAAAGCTCAAGTGGAATGATTTTTATATATGTGGTCTAGCTATGGATAATAATTGATTTGTTTCCTTTTGATAGGCTTAAACAGTGTTAACAAAAGGTTGATGTAAGCCTATGTGTAGTTTGCTTTGGTGCTTTTTTTTTCTTTTGGTTGTTTAGTTTGATTTTCTGTGTGGTTAGTAGGGTTGGACTACTGTGCGTTTGTAAACATTTCAGTTTGTTAATAAAATTCTTATTCATAAAAAAAATATATATATATATATATATATATATATATATACACAGAGAGAGAGAGAGAGAGAGAGATATTATCATCACAACATTGTGAATATTTCATTCAAATACATATTTATTCATTCGATAATGCTAGAGACAACAAATTTCACATCTCATTGAGGTGGCAAATTGTGATTAAAACAATATCACTTTCAAATCAAACCACCAATTAATGCAACGTTACTTTCACTAGGACCACAAACATCATTTTTATTGTACACCAACTACAGTTTGTCACCTCAGCCGTTATGAAAAATGTTATGACATTTGATTTATTGTATTTTCTTTTGCATCTGCAGAAGCACTTTTTTTGCCCTGGAGCAGTATAGCAAGTACTAACTTAGGACCATCCAAAAAAAGTAGTGAGAACATAAATGAGCAGCAGTGATAAGGGGTACAGAAGATATGCTAGGATACTTGTCCAGAAAGGGAATTTGGTGCAGAAGCAGGTGAATAGTCCCATCGCTGTGCAGATAAGTAGAACAACCAGAATTTCAGCGGAGACATCCCATGACAAATCTCGTATGTAAACAAGGGCCAAGAAGATGGCTAAACCCATCATGTTGTTCATGAATATTCCACTATAAATCTGCCAAAAACCTTCCAAGTGTCAAATAAATATGATCTAAAATAATGAAGACCAACTTAGGTAAATGCTACAAAGCAAAACAAGGAACTCGTTGCAAAATGCAAATACTATTTAAACCACATGGACAGGTTTAATTTTCAATAGAGATATAACCACCTGATTAAATCATAAAGATAGAACTTTCTGATTGACTTATCAAAAAAATTATTGAACTTTCTGATGAGAATATAAGATGTAAGCAGCACCATTGTACTAGAAATGAAACTAGGAATTGTTATCTCATGATCAAATGAAAAGATAAGTTTGGGGGAGAAGTAAACCTCAGAAAAGGTTAAGGAGATAGCTTTTTCTGTCTTCTGTCTGGCAGAAGTAATTGCTTTTAGTGTCTGTCTGTAGTTCAAAGCCAAGGGTATCACAACATATGATACCAAAAAAGATGGGATGTTTACAGCAGTAGAAAACTCTTCGAGAGTTTGCATAAGGGGTTGTGCAAGCAAAACGGTGATAGCAGTTCCAAGAATCAATAGAAAAGCTGCCTTAATGTAATTCAACCATGATTTGTTAGTTCCCGTACTTTTCTTTTTCTGAGCCAGTAGCCTCTGTTGCTCTTTGGTTGATTTCTGCAATTGTGTCTTAAGGATCAAGGCAATATTATCCAATTATATATTGTGCTTAGTGTTAAAACAGATCTTACAATTTTTCAATCTTTTACCTTTGAATTGCTGTTAGAAAACTTTGGCTTGTCATGACCTTGATTGTTGGCAGGGTGCTGAGCCTTATTAATCCATTTTGAGAGCCCTTTAATGAATTCAGTCTCAGTTATATGAGAATCACCAGGGATATCAAACTCCTCCATCACCATTGCTTCATAGTCATCCTCATTCAAACCTACTTCTTCTATTTGTATTCCTAAGATTAATGCTCTCAATTCATTAGGTGATATATGATTGTCATTATTCTTGTCGATTTTGTGAAAAAGGCTGCAAATATATGAAGTAGTGACTAATTGATAAGATAACAGAAATCCTTGAAAAATATAGGTGGCTAAAGAACCTTAAGTAGTACTTAACAAGCTTACTCTCTTATAATTGTTTTGTCAGGTCTGCCACTACCAGTGAGAAGACTCAGTAGTAGGTTTTTCTGCACGTGCTTGCTCATCAGATATTCAAGTCTCCTACTCTGAATCCATGGCTGGAACACCTGCACCATTTTTTTTGTAAAGGAAAAAAAAATTACACATTTATTTCATAATAATTTAACGTGCTATTGGTATTAGAGCATGTAATCCTGAGTTCAAAGCATGTTTCCGCTCTACCTCTCATTTATTAAGTTAAAAATCCTATGTGTTTGGACTCATTTACTGGGGAACATTTCTCATGCTAATGTAATTTTATTTACCTGATAGGTGAAGTAAAGGAAGAGGAAGGCTAGGGTAACAATGAGAGAAACTAAGACTACAATTCGTCTCCCTGAAGATGAATTGAGAACTTTTGCCATTTGAAGAATGAGAAATGGGATCATGGATACAATCATTATTCTTGAAGTATGGTAGGTTTCAACGTCAGTGCTAACACCATAACCTGCATCACACACACATACAAAGGGACATCAATTACATTGAACAAAGATGTTTTATATTAGTCAGAGAAGAGAGAAGAGAAAAACCAGATAAACTGAATGGTCTCTTATTTTCCACGTCTGATGAATCCGAAGGCTGTGAAAGATCATAGCTGCCGAAAGCAATAACAGAACCCCAGATTAATGTAAGAAGCATGATTGTTGATCCTGCAAGTAAACTCATTCCCATTTTTGCTTGTGCTTCAATAGTGTCTGTACTTGCTGTCACTCCAGTCACTACAAACAAACATATACTCAAATATATGAGATTGGAGTTTCTGGAACAATTTGAACCAGGATACTTGGCTGATATCATACTAATCAACTTGCAAGTTACTACTCTAAAAGTTCTAGTTGATACAAAACAGCGCGATTTATTAATTTATGTGGTCCAACAACAAAAATGAAGAAACAACTAGAGACTGGAGATAAAACTATTGAGTAATTTCTGTACAAAATTATCAATAACAATGAATGATATGTATGAGTATTAGGAAAAAGAAATACTTAAATCCGTCTACTCGAGTACCATAAATAAGGATGTATACTTGAAAAAAAAAAAAAGGGTAGAATTGATAGCATTGTCTGAAAGAGTTTTTCTTTTTCACTGAAGATTGAAACTTAATTGGTGAATTTATTGCCACTTAAGACCATAGCTTGAGAGCTAGGATTGGACTGAGGCTTGGATAAATCGGTACTTCCATTTATTAAAATAGGGGGGGGGGGGGGGGGGGAAGTACTACAAAGTTAAAAATAAATAAAAAATTTCTACACTACTCTCTCACATGACATTATAGATTATTAGATTTAGCTTTCAGAGAAATATTTTTGAAAGAAAGACGTGTGAAGATATTAATTCCTTAATAATAAGATATCTATATAATTAAAACCCATGTTGACTCAATAAGAGAAAGGCAGAAAAGAAAAGAGAAAAAGGATAAAACAAAAAAGTACAATCATGGTAATTTAATATTAATAACCCATCATATTACATGTATGTTAGACTTGTTTATTTGCTTTATTTTTCCCGTCTCAAGTAATTATTTTAGATCCTGTTTATTTAAGTTTATAAGTTGCATTAGTTTTTAATAAACGTTTAGATTTTATAGTTTTTAGGTATTGCTGTATTTTACTTAACTTATTTTGTAAGCTAAATTAACCAATCTGCTTTATTAAATATCTAAAATTACTCTTTAAAAAAATATATCTAAAATGAATGGACACTTATTTGACTTGGAGAGGTAGAGAGAAAGTAACTAATCTTGTAATTATATCAACTTTTACAGAAAAAATAAAAAAATAAATAAAAATTGTACTTATAAGTACATTTTGTTTGAAGAAATAACTAGTATCAATTTCAATTTATTCCTCCCCAGTCAAATTATTTATTTGTTAATAAGAAACGATTGCCACTCAAGGCATTCCTTTGGGAGGTAGGATTGAACTAAGGCTTGGGTAGGTCTTAAGTTAAATTTTTACTAAATTGGAAAAGACCTGAAATTGACAAAGTATTTGTAAGAGAGAGAAAGAGAAATCTGAAAGGCCGCTACCTCCATCATACTGGCCTCCCACCACCATTAAGAAGTCAAAACCCCAACAAGTGATTTTTTTTTTCTTTTTTGTTTTTAAATTAAGGACTTAAATATGATTTAGGTTTGGGTAATTTGGTTGGATAGTTTTTGTTGTGGGTATATAAGTAGAGAAAATATTTGGTGCACAATGTAAAGCCATATTCTACCATGATTTTAAATCATTTATAAGACATGCATATGCACTTACCCACACCGTGTCTTAATGTCGCACTATCGATGAGTGAAAGACAGTGAGAGAGTTGGGTATACTTTCATTCATGGTATGCAATCTGTGAACACAACACAAATTAATTTATTTTTATGGTCCTTTTGCATTTATTTTAGGTTTCATGATTTTAAAAAAAATTAATCTTATCTTGAGGAGGCTACAAATGTGTAATGAAGCTACTAAACTAATTTTTAATATCTCAAAATATTTATGTTTTTTTATTTTAATTTAGTATGTACAATATTCTCCAAAACCATTTTATATAAAATATAACAAAATTATCTGTGTATCGCACGGGTAACTTACTAATTGTGCTAAATTGCATTTTCCCAATTCAATAGGATTAGCATCAGCTTCATAACAAGAGAGCCAAAATCCATATGATTCAGCTTAGTCCAGGTACCCCTTGGACTTATAATTTGGCTTCTCAATAGAAATAGAACTCGGCCTGGAGAGTTGCACGTGGCTAGGATTGCTAATAGGGTACATACTCTTGCATACAAGCTATTCCACACAATTTTGCACACATACCTAAACAACAGGACCCATGAAGTCACAATTTCAAATCATGATTTTAAGTCATGACTTCTGTTATTTTGAGGTGTGTGCAAAACTATGTGAAATAGAGTGTGTAATAAAATCCACTCTTGTTAATAGCACTCACATTGTCAACTATTGTATACAGGGACTCAAAAAGGAAATATCTTGATTGCCATACTCACCACGATTCCTAGGGTCGGACTTTGGAAATGTAGGCAAGCTTCTAGAACCATCGGTTTTGCCATGATCAAAGAATAAAGTTTAGTTACAAAATTAGTTGTAACCTTAAACTACAAAATTAGTTGTACCTTACTCAATATCATTTTATTGGATTTGGATTTTGAAAAATCCACTATTAGATTACATCTTCTTCTTATATCCTTCATACTTGCAAAATTTATAGAAAATTAAAGATCAATAGCTATGTCATTAATAAATTGTTTGAATTGCAAGTTTTTATAGTTTAAAATTATGCATAAAATATAAGTTTATAGCTCATTTAGTAAATAATATCCGATTAACATAAAATTTGATATGTGTATTAATAGCACATAGAACATACAATTTAATGGTTAGATTTTCAAAATGTATAGTAATGTTTATTTTATTGAGTAAGATTGTAGCCTAAACTTTGTCTATGATCAAAACTTTGATTTACACTAGGGTTTCCCCACCAACTCCAACAACTGCCACCAATCACAACCCCTCCAGAAGGGGTATGGTAGTCCATTAGCTTGCTTATTTACATTGATTTTTTCCCCTATCTTAAGGATAGTTGTTTTTCCAAAAAAAAAAAAAAAAAAAAAAAGAAGGTATGGTTGTTTTAGTTTACTTTGTCCAGTGTCCATTTTGGAATTTAGCGAGAGAATAACTAATATTGTCACCTTATGGAGAGAGAGAGAGAGAGATAACCAATCCTGTGGCCTTGTGGACACATGCTATGTGAAGCTAATCGTAAAGTATGCTATATCTTAAAGAAGTATATTTTCTTTCTTATAGGAGTTTTCTAAATAAAGCTGAAAGCATTATTTCATACCCTATATAATTATACCATTATTAAATGTAGGATCTAAATAATGGACTATGAATATCCCAAAAAAGGTAATGGACTATGAAGTGGGATTTGCCTCAAATGGTACACTGGCTAACTACTAGGAAAGAAGCTGATTACATGTAGCTGTCAATGGTCATCTCATCTGTAACTAATGCAATGCATTATGTATCATTGAATTGGAAAGACACAGATCCAATGACAAGAACTTTAATTGGATAATGAAAAAGGAAGATGTTAAAAGAAAAATATCCATTTATCATTACATGATTTTACTTAATTCCCACTAAGATAGTTTTTGTTTCTAGTCTACTCCCTTTAAATTAGGTAGTGTGGGAATATTTTATTTTTCACATGAATGATGTAATGGGAATATTTTATTTTTCACGTGAATGATGTAATGGGAATATTCAACCTTTCCTTGAGGGGAAAGAAGAAATATGCACCTTTTTTTTCATATTAGAGAATGTCCACTAGAAATTATATTTGAAAAACAAAAGAACTTGGTGGTGACAATCACTTTCAACATATAATGTTTTAATTCATAATTTTTGTTTCATGATATTGGAAAACTCATAGTTACTATATGAAAAATAAAAATAAAAAATAAAAATTGATATCCAAATGTTTTTGCCTATTATTGATTCTGAACTAGGAAAAACTATATAGATTTGAGATAACACAACTAGTTAAATATATTGTTGTCGAATAAAGGATTTTACTTTAAAACCCAATTAGTTTCTTAACTTGATGATAAAGAGTAATCATCAGACATTATAAGTTCAAATATATTAAAACTAAAAAAAAAAAGTGTAACAATATTCAAATGTAAGAAGTTCTTTTATGCAAAATATTTATAGAAGAAAAGAAACAATGAAAAGAGTCCACCACCGATGAGAGGAGAAACCAGTAAGACACTTACCAAGTACCAAAGCCACTTGTGGGATTGTACCAAGTATTTGGAATAAGCTAGCACCAAAGATACCAGTTCCAAACATTTGAAAGAAAAGGTCAGCCCCACTTGAAACATACTTCTCTGCAAAGCACAGCAGGAACTCATATACAACAATCATGAAAATCTCCCCCCAAACCGATGTTGTGCAAGGCAAGAAGCCATAAATGGCCTCACAAGTCACTGTTGTTGCTTTAACATCAACTTCAAGGATTGAAGAATGGCTTATTTGGTCTATGCCATCGGATATAAGGTTGGAATTCTCTTTGAAGGAACGGCTATTCCCCAAATGAGTTAAAATAAGGACTAGGAGAAAGATAAATGAGACTCTCAACATTGTCTTGAAGACACTAGAGTGCCCAATTGGTGAAATTGACAAGCTCAAGATGGATTGATGAGCAACTTGGCCGGTTTATTAAGGTTTTATATGGGCATGCAAAACCAGGCAACTTGCAATTGTAAACGTAGTAGTCCTGACTTTTCTCCCTCAGTTTTCAAATAAAAAAAATGAAAGCTAGCTAGCACTGGTTGGTAAATACATGTAAACTGCAAGCAATCAGATCGAGATAACTTACTATAAATCAGCTAATCCACTACTCTGATTCTGTAATTGACTAATTAACCATCATGGAGGAGTCAATTCTCATGAATGCAACCCCAAAAGTCACAACTTAATTTAATGCTGAGACTCAACTTAATTTAATTGATCCAACTGAACAGTCTTAATTGAAAAGATGAAGCATAAGCATTTTGCCCAAGGAAAAAAAGTGGGGGTTTGAAATTTGAATTTTTGTTTATAAATTGATTTTTTATTTATGATCGAGCACTCACTTCAGTTCATGTATAATAGCATAAAGGGTAAATTTTACTCATTCAATTTAAAAAATTATTCACATCAGTCCATATAAACTTGTGTAAATTTATATTGTTACAATAGTAAGAGCATTTGCATCAGTTTGTGCAAAAATTTCTACATATTTTAACATAAAACTTACTTTTTCTATTTTAAATAATCACTTCTCAAAACCACTCACATCAGATTATTTATTCTACATTATATTTTATTTAAATAATCATTTTCTCACTTTTGAATAAAAGTGAATGGTGAAAAGTGAAACCAATATAAAAATAAGGAAATGAATAAAATAATGAAATGCGTGATGAATAGGGCCCATGAATATAAGCATGAGAGTCTTGGTTTATTGTAGCAACAATTCTATTTTGCACCATTATGTTTGATCTAATGTGGGAGATTTTTGGGGTTTGGTTGTACAAATATTGGATTTTAGGCTATTTTGGAAGAACTTATGTTAGATCTCTAATCGAGTAAATATACACCGTTTCTTCATGTCTAAATCTATTTTTTAATACTTCTTTATTCATATTCAAAGAGAGAGAGAGAGAGAGAGAGAGAGAGAGAGAGAGAGTGAGAGAGAGAGAGAGGATTTGAGAGAATAATAAAAAAATTGATTAAAAAATTAATATTTTAAAGAAATGTAGAGTATAATAGATAATCTAATGTGAGTATCTTTGAAAAAACAATTGTGTAAAATAGAAAAGGTAGACTCTTATTCTGAAATAGACAAATTTTTATACAAGCTGATGTGAATACTCTTAACAACGAAGAAATCCGAGCTGGCATGAATGTTCTTTAAGAATGAGGAAATCCCACTGCTCACTAGCTAAAATAGCTATTGAAAACATGTGATGCGGTAATTATAAGATTCAGCTCAACAATTGACAATGAACCTTTTGTTTTTCTTTATAATAATTCCTGTCTACTGAAAAGACTTCTGGTGCAATTCATGAATCGGTCATTGAGAGGAATGAGGACTATAAAGACCAGAAACTCAGTTATTACTTTTTACCACTATACTTGCTAGACTTTTGGTACAAAATGAGTAGAATGAGAAGCTAAAGATTGTCCAATTCATTGTAAAGATAAACTATTATCAACTTGTAAATGGAAAATTATCCTGCCTTCCCTTCCCTAGTTTCTGAAAATCAAAGTCTTAAGTTGGGACTCGTAGTTGATTTAATTTTTTAATTATAGCACGTTTGAGGAAGATCACGAGCTACCTGATCAGATTGCTTAAATTTGACTTGACCGACTGGCACTGGCACATGTTATCAGATTTCTTAAATTTGTCTTATCCGTATGGCACTAATCTCTCTGAATAGGCGATGAATCCAAATAGGACACAAATTCGAGGCCACAAAACTAATTTAATTTACCACACTTGCACTCAACCGAATGAACAAACAGTCCATTCGATTGGTGATCGTAGATTGTGCATAAGGAATTTTCCAAGGTATGGAGTAGGTTCTGACGAAATATTACACGATGTAGGTGGATGTATCGAAGTTAGATCAGGACAAGAGAACCTTGAACAACACAATTTATAATATTAAATAAATTAAAAAAAAAAACAAACAAACAGTTGTCGGTCATCCCCGAAGCTTGGCGACAACAAGAGCTGAAACCATTACTGGCAAAAAGATAGAGATCAACAGGTTCAAGGAAATATAAGCTCTAAATTCATTTTTCCAAACCAAAGTTGGGGGAGAAATGCATATTTACATTGCCTGCAATTCTTCATACTTAAAAAGTGTAGTACACAGAGTTCAAGTTCAAGTTCAAAGGCAATTTGCTACTTTTCAAATGTTTGATACAAACAAGTAAAACAGTCTTAAAAATTGTTAGCATCGCTCAAATGACTAAATATGTTCCCCAACACCCTTTCTCAGTTAAAAAGCACATAAAAACATAAGCATAATGCAATAATAATTCCTCCATTTCCTCTCAGAAAAAAAGAAGGGATCACCCAAAGATATGGTTATCATTCAAACTACCATTACTTTATCGCACAAACCTCGTTCTCACTACTATGGACAAAATTAATATTTATGATGAACAAGAGGTCAGCTTAAAACCAATGTCAACTAGCCCTATATGTTACACTCTATATATCAAAAAAAGATAAATATAACAATGGCGATTTAGAGTTCTCAAAATTAATACATATATTTTCAAGGAAATTCCTAGGCTACTGATCTAGGCCATACCAATTGCTTCCCCCTGATCCATTGCATAAGCAAATCAAACAGCAAGGTCAGTGACCAATAGCATTGTGTGGTTGATGCTGGTAAAAATGTGGGGCAGCCTCCCTTAGCCAAGAAGGATCTATGGAGATGACATTGCGCATGTACTGCCGATCAGTTGAGACAAGAGAATGGAATATAACCCACTTTGGGTTAACTCTGCATGATGAACACATATTTGAGATGAAAAAATAGCATGTGCACAACACATGTACCAATCAGATGATAATACATTATGGATGAAGCACATAAAAAGAGAAACAGCCAATAGGGTTGCAGCATGGATCAGACAGAAAAAACAAATGAGAACACACAGATACATACAAAAATTATTGGTGCAATTGAAAAAAAAAAAAACCATGGGGTGAAAGAGCTTCCTAGAAATTGAGGAACCTTTGTGCAAATATATGAGAAATGACTACCCTGTATTGGAAATAGCAGCAATCTCTGAGAAGATAAAATAAATAAGTGAAGTGTGTGTTGATTGCCCTCTGTTACTCTTTACTGTAGGTTGCCATAAGCAAGTATTCTAATAGGAATGCATATTCCTGTTACTCCATAATTGAACTTTTATTAATTATTTAAGTATGCACGAGAAAAGAAGGGGGAACTTCCCAACCCAACCTATACCAAAAGAGGATAAAACTAGCAAAATTCAAGGTCCCTACCTAAGCCATTCTCTGTAGCACTAGATTCCAGTGTAAGATCAGGAAAACTAATTATCATGTGAAGAGCATGTGGTGACATTTGAATATTGTTATTTCAATTGCTACATAATAGTACAACTAAAAAACTATGCATAAAATAAATAAATAAATAAAATTTTTCATTTTCCCTTTATTAAAATAACCAAAAAGAGAAAAACCATAAGTTCATTAATACAGTATCAGGTCAAATATCAGACCAGTTTCTGTACAAACCTGAACAACACAGACGATGGGTGAATATAAACCTCCTGAGAGCCTCTGACAGTCTTATACATCCCACTGTGACTGAATGCCTTTGACAAGATAAGAACATAAATTTATCAGGGGGATCACTCAGAAAAGTGTTGAAACGAAATGGCCAAAATAATGAAGTTTTACAACTAACAGGAATGAACATAAATTCATATGTCCAAAGAGAACAAGGTGCATTGATAGTTAGTCTGATAAGGAAATTACTCACCTCTAAACGACACGCATTAGCGAAAAAGCCAGCAGTAACTGCCTTTCTTACTGCCTGGACAGGATTAAAAACAATAGAACATTAACCATATCAAACTACTCAAAATATAACAAGAAAAGGTTTTTTGATCTTCAAACTTCAATTTTAAATTATTCAGAATGACAATTTCTAAGTTCTAAATAGAAAATGATTTGGAAATGAGGAAAAGCCAATGCTGAATGGAACAACTAGCAATCCTAAAATTGCACATTATATGCCACGTGTATAGGCTAAAATTACAAGGTTTGGTCAAAACCCCGGTCTATGCCTTTCAATTAATCTCTTAATATTCCTCTCAATTTCAAGAGTAATGATTAGAGATTGGAGAGTGAATAATTAATAGCATACCACCTAATTACCAGCTATTATTAATCCTACCATCATTTTACTCTGTTTGATTATTACTATTAGTCATTTGGGTGAGCTTTTTTGGCTTTTGTCAGATTTGTTCTCTTCAAAAACTGATTTATTGACAAGCACAATTGAAGGTCTTGATACAATAAGGAGAAGATGACGATGATGAAATTATTATTATTAAAAAGGTAACGCCATCAAGGATGCTGCTGCTTGCGAGAACAAGTGAATCACAGGAAATTTTAGATTGATCAGTTATCATCCTTTTCGGATCATTTGAATTTCATTCTAGGTTTTAGATTTCCTCCAACTTGAATGCTGAATTGCCATTAACAGTTGCAAGCATGTTTCAAGGCCAATGCTGATGAAAAATAATACTTTTACTGTGTAGTATACCATTGACACTAGCAAGCAATTGTGAAGTATAATCTCATTTGTTATAACTTATCCCTTAATTCTAATTAGTAATTATGTTAGTTTTCATCCTAAAATAACCATATTTTAAAAAAATCTTTATTTTAGAGAACTTCCTTAATGAGTTAAGACAATCCTATGCCATCATTCAATTCTTTTTTTTCTTCTTTTCCTATTTTTCCCCCCTCTAATTTGAATGGGGTGCCTAAGTAATTTATTTTAAAAATAAATAAAAGAAAACAGGGAAAAACAGAAGGAAAGAGAGAGAGATTCATGTGGATAATAGCAAGATGGTTTTCTTAAATGCTAGATAGATGAAGTTTTAGGTGAATGAATTATGAATTGACTATGTTACTAATTACTTTTTGATAAGTAATAATATATATATATATATATATATATATATATATATATAAAACAAAAAATTGCATATATCTAATAAATCAACAATAGAAAATAAAGAAAGATTCCTCAAGGCAGACAACCAGTCCAACAAGGTTCTGAAAAAGAACAACTTAAGGTCAAGCATAGAACTTTCAGTATCTTCAAAACTGCTGCTATTCCTTTCCCCCCAAATGCACCACTTCAAGCAATGGGGGATATAACCATACCAAGTATCAACCTTGCCAAAAAGCTAAAAGCTCAACAAATTCATGGACCACAGGTCTGCAGCAATAGGGCAATGTAGCAAAAGGTGATCAACAGATTCACCATTACATTTGCACATATGACACCAATTGGTAATCCTTATCTTTCTATTCCTTAAAATTGTCAATTGTCAAAATTTTAACCATAGCTGCAGTTCATACAAAGAAGGTTACTCACGAAGCGCCTTTGATCTCCAAAATATTTTCCAGGGGAAAGGATGATCACTAGTAACAGCACCAGCACCGGCACCCAAAGTCGGTAATAAACACCAACCTTGAAGCCATTTTTCTTGTCTGGTTTCCAACACATGTTATCCTCCCTAATCCCCCTAATTACTGTACCATAAATGGTATCCATAAAGGTTGTCAAGGACTCCAATTCCCAGGCTTGTATGGCCCAGGCAAAGTATAGATTCCATTAAAGAATCCCATTGCTGAACTGCATAAAATCAGCCACACTTGCCTCCTTATTGCGAGTGCTAATTCTAAACAATTCAGGGTAACATACAACAAGAGAAATCTCCCTGCACAATCGATCTTGCCAAAATTTCACCCATGTTCCATCCCCAACCTCATATTCAATGTGACATGACAAAGAAGACCAACCCCGTCTAATAGTTCTCCACAAACTAACTCCATACTTTACCTCTATCACTCTTCTGAAGAGAGCATCCCTCTCAAGACTATAACACCACAACCATTTCCCTAACAAAGCTTCATTAAAAAATATCAATCTTCTAATACCCAAACTATCTGAAGAAAGAGGAATACAAACAGTCACCCATTTAACTAGATTGAATTTAGTCCTTCCCCCATACCATCCCATAAAAATTTCTGCTGGATTTTTTCAATACGATTAGCCACATCTGTGGGGATAGGAAATAAAGAGAGAAAATAGGTAAGCAAGCTCTATAGAGTACTCTTAATTAAAGTGACTCTTCCTCCCTTTGGATAAATATACACATTTTCATCCCGCAACTCTCCTTTCCACCTCTAAAATTGGATTCCATATCATCCTCTCTTCGAAGTTAGCACCCAAAGGAAGACCCAAGTATTTCATAGGAAGTGAACCCTGCTTGCATCCTAACACATCCAACAATAGCATAATGTTCGGAACCGCTCCCACAGGAACTAACTCTGACTTACCCAGATTAATTTTTAAACTTGAAACAGCCTCAAACCAGATGAGCACCAAACGAAGTAGCAAAAGCTGATCAAGATTAGTGTCACAAAAAATGAGAGTATCGTCAGCAAAGAGGAGATGAGACATTACTAAAGAACATCCCTCTATACGGCCCTCATTAACAGCTTTATCCAACATTCTACCCATTGTATTCATGACAATTACGAATAACAATAGAGACAATGGATTGCCTTGTCTCAACCCCCTACAGCTCGCAAAAAAATCACAAGGAGAGCCATTAATCAAGATGGAGAAACGAACGGTAGATAAACAAAAGAAGATCCACTGCCTCCACTTTTCAAAAAAACCACAGCACTTATGAAAAGGATGAGAAAACTCCAATTCACATGATCAAAAGCCTTCTCTACATCCAACTTTAGATAATTATGTTACTACTTAGCCAAACTCTTACTAATATATATATATATATATATATATTTAAATGGGTACCATGCATAGTGCAGGTTATAAGCTAGTATTAATAATGGTTAAAAGCTCTGAAGCTTTTAAGCCTATAGAAGTATGAATAGCATGACATTTTCCGGTGACCAATGGGACAAGGATAGAGAGAAACAAAAGATCAGATTTCTTGTTGTAGTCTATCAAGTGGCTAAAAATGAATTGTTGGTTGGTTCTACTGCCCTTTTCTCTGCAATGCAAACAAATGTTTTATAGGGAAGTATGACATTTTTCTATCAGTAAATCTCTTGGAAAGTTACCTTCATATCTCCCTCACAAGATTTTAAGACTATGCCTAATCTCTGTGCTATTCTTCGGAGCTGCCCTCTAATTTCAATCATTTTTTTCTGCACAGCATTTAAACCAATATCAACATAAACAAAACCACAACCACAAAGTGCACAAGGTAATACTACTTAAATCAAGTAAATTTAGAGCTACATTCGCACATGGAACTAAGAAAAGTGAAAATTAAACCATTTCATCAATTGGCCAAAGGTCATTGGACCAAATAGCATCTCCTCCTGCCTTAAATAAGTAGGAGATGTGAGGTCAAGGTCAAATAATTACAGGTGCATGTGATAACATTTACCTTTAAAAAAAAAATATCTCTTAAAATTTTTAAAGCAGCTAAAAACAGAGACGCACCATGGCTTGGTAGTTCACATGGTTCTTATGACACCATTGCGAAGATTTTCCAGATTGAAGAAACCCTTTGTAAACATTTAGGAATGTCACATGGTCACCCTGCATTCATTACACAACCATTACTGAGCAAAGAAAAATATCACATATATTACACCCCAACCCCAAAAAATCAAATTATTGGTCCAGTAACGAAAGATGCATTGAGTAGATATCAGTAGTACCATCACCCATCAAAGCACCAAACAATGAGATTGAACAATTCTAAATTTTATATGTTAGACAATCATTTCAGATAGATTGTGAAAGCACAATTTAAATTCAAATTTGATCATTCAAAAGGTGTAACCTTTTGGGTATTCTTTTGGAAGTGGGGCTCAAAAGTTGGACTGAATGTGCAGTAGTTCAAACTCAGAAATTAGATTGATTTCTTGGCACAACAAAGCATGTAGGATAAAGTATATGACCAACATACAGATAAAACAAAATTGACAACTAACAGAGGAATAAGGATTTTTTTTTTTTTTTTTTTTTTGGTAAATGAAGACTAGAGGTACAGTAAAGGAATTTTTAAAGTTGTGTTGTCCAGAAAAATTGAAATTTTAAATCAAGTACCTCGGCCGCAGCAAATCTCAACTTGGCTTCATCCAGTTCCTTTTGTACTCCCCTCCCAGACACCCAAATGGACTGCCATAACACGGGTTAGATATGAAATAAAACCTACTTGAACTGTTTAATATACCTATGTATAGTTGTATCCGTTGTATGATTGTATAAATGAATATCTTTCCAAAATACAGTATACTTCTTTTATCTCTCTCTCTCATTAGAGGAAGAAGAGAAGCACATGAGGGTCATTAAGTGTAAGACACAAGCCCACACCAAAAACAGTACTCTAACTAATAGGATAGCTTAACACTTGATAAAGCCTTTTAACTCCCTCCCTACCAATGTGGGACAACCCCCATGGGGCCTGCAGTTTTTATCTCTTCCTAAATAATTAGAGGAAGGAAAAGAGCAGACAAGGCCCAACATGGCTTTCTCAGTCACAGCATTTTTCCTGTGTCTGTCACTTAAAATTCAAAGTGTAGCATATATAAACCTTGAACCAGAGAAAGTGATAATATATTAGAATCAACTAACGCAAGAGGGATAAAACAATTTACTTGGATAGAGAGAATGGCAGCAATAGTAAGAATCTCCTCTGAACACCCAAGTTCATTTGAAGAAAGGATCATTTTTGAGATCATTGGTTCCTACATTGAAAATTTCAACAGACACATTCAAGTTTCATTTTTTAAATTTATCAACTGAAAAAAAGGTAAAAATCAACCATGTCAGAAACAAACCTACTACAACAAACACATCCCAAAATATAATATAAGCTCATCCAGATTACACTATATTAAAAACATAATAATTGTAAGAGAATACGTAACAACATACAGATGTTTGATGGATATAAACAATATATTTTCAAGGCCTCATGCTTCCATAAGCGTTAGTTTCAAACTAATTCATAAATATAGTTCTAAAAATCACTAAGAACTGAAAAGTGATAGCAATGGAACAAAATAAGAAACTGATAATAGGCTCACTTAAAAATGAGGTTAGAATGAAAGGCAACCAAAAAATAACAAGCACGAGATCATTTGACCAGTATTCATTTATTTCAGTTTCATTGTCATAAGAAGTAACTTAGACCTTTGTTTACTCCATGAAGTAACAGAGATATAATGATTCCATGAAAAATTAGGGCAAGAGCTTCCAGGATAGGTTTTCCTTTCTTTTTCTTTTTTTTTGGGGGGGGGGAATGGGAGGCTAATATGCAGTAATAACAACTACCAGGTGAAGATTTTTACTGCGAGATACAGTAGAATATAACACCAGGCATGCCAACATTTTAGACTAATTTTCACATTCATTCCCCAAGCCCAGCAGACTGGGAAAATACTTTTAAAAATTGTAGAGGATCAAACACATGAGCAATCATATGCATCAACCATGAAAACATAGATCCACCTCATCAATAAAATTTTATTGCTTATAAAAAATTAAAAACCATGATAATGTAGTTTATTGGCAACATACTAATGGAATCTCTGCCACCTGGAATCCAGCCGGTGAAGTAAGTTTGGCATCATCATCCAACACTCCAAGAGAATACAGTACTTCTAGCGCTCGAATCATTGCTTCAGGAGATGGAGATGCTGGCCAATCAAAGCCCAGGATGTTGTCTATACCTAGGGCCTTTAACTGATAGATCAGAACAAAATAATTAGCATCAAAACTATTGCTTAGGAAATTTATAAAAAAATAAAACTCTTCCAAGGCATATCATTACTATATTAAGTTCTTGATTGAAGAAAAACCCAAAGATCATAAGAAAAAAATGACATAAAGAAACCAATTTATAACCGTCTGCCATCATAACACTTCACTTATTTCAGGCACTTGTAAATAAGAAGATAAGAAAATCCAATGAGCTTTGGCTCAAATGGCACTCCTCCCCCATAATAAAGGATAAAGGGTGGCTAGCTTGTTGGTCTTGGAGTAATAAATCATTTACGTATTGAAGTTCTCTCACATAATTCTTCTTAATATAATTGTTTGCCCTTGTATTGAAAGAAAAAAAGTTTATACTTCGCTCCTTTGAAGCTTAAGCATGTTGGAGGTTTTACTGACTGTTGCACAAACTACATGATAATGACAATCAAGATAACCAACGAAGAGAATAGACCTTTGCGTCAGGAAAAAAACCAAAACGATGCAATAATAAAATTGAAGAATAGATAATTTAGGGGTCCGCACCAAGCAAGAGAGAAACCTCTAGCAGTCAGCACCTAGGGTTGGTGTTGGTTGCAATCAGAACCAAACTATGCAAAATTGTCAATCAATCAAACTATGATCTCCCCCATAGGAATACAATAATATGGTTATAGAGACTACTAAAACTAAAACCTAACTATAACTGACATAGGCAAACCCTAATTCTTATTGTAATTGACTATGAAAACCTTATCCTAAATGACTTGGAAAATCCCAAATATTGAATTACAACAAAAACCTTGACTCTGGCAAAATAAATATACTAATTAATTATTTAACTACTAAGACCTAAAATAAACAATTGACAAATAAACCATAATTGACTTCCAAAATTAAATAAAAATAAATTAAAACAAATATTTCTTGGTGCCTCCCACATCACCTTCAGCAAAGGACATTTTACTAATCTTTGAAGCAATTATGCATGAAGGACATAGAGGAGTGGTACAAGTAACTAATTATATCATAAACAGAAGTCAACCCCAGTTCAAGCTATGTCTCTCCTTCCTCCCTTTTTCATGTCAATTTATAACCACTATCATAAATCAGAAGATAATCAACACAAAAATGAACACTTCAAAGACAAGAAATAATTGCAATACGAGAGTTTCGTCAACCCATTATGGAATCATAAAATGAAAAAAAAAAAAAAAAAAAAAAAAAAAAGGGGAAGGAGAGGATACACAGTTGCACTATGACTTATAGAACTTATTGCAATTAAACTGCATACCTGAATCACACAGGAAACAAGGTTTGATCTTTGCATCTCTGGAATACCCTCAGCAGACATTTCATTGACAAAATACTCTTCAGTATATAACCTGGTTGCAGCCACAGGAGTAAAGATCAAGATGTAACTATGTATCAAATAACTGGAAATGCAGTTAACATATCATCTCTACAAGTTCAAATAGCAACCTTTGAAACTTAGGCAGAATGCACAGAAACATGGGCACAAAAGATTAAATCATAAAAAGGCAGTAAATGATAGGCATAAAAGATTACAAGGAAAATTGGCTTGAATCAGCAGTGTGTAAACTCCAATAAAATAAATTGCTTATGAAAATTGGCAGTTATAATCAAATTCTGAAGATTTTGGAACTTGTGAACCAATAAATTGAAACAGAGCATGACTGTGCTCAGTTTAAAATAATGTAAGCCTAAAAATAAGAGTATACCCATATCATTACAAATATATTAAAGAGTGTTTTGAAAGTTTCTACAAGCTAAACCTTTACAAGCCATTTGGTTAGTGGAATCCCATTTCTTTCTGGGAATCTGATCAGATTCTCATGTATGGCTCCCAGATTAAACTGTACTTTTTGGAAATATAACATTTTCATGGGTATCACACTTCCACAAAACGTAGAAATCTCATCACCACATTCAAACCTTTTTAATTAAAAATTCCTTTTCAAAAAATGGTAGGAAAAATGTTCAGAAACTAAAATGAACTTATTTTCAATAATTCCAAAACTGCCCATTTCGTGCATCCAGGTTGTCCCAATTCAGACCATTTCTTGTTAATTGTGCTGGTGGAAGCTCTTTAGTACCACTAACAGCCCAGCACAACCCCCCCCCCCCCCCCAAGACAGCCGACAACTATAGTTAGCCCACATACATGACTGTTGTTAATCCAGAGCAGAAAGAGGGAGATGGTTTCAGGCTTGGGCCAAAATAAAGCCTAGAACGCAAGATCGTATTGTTATACTAAATAGTAAACAAGGGTATTTTTGAAAGTCTAGGGCAAAAGCTGTTATCATCCTAGAAAAGTTTAGATCTAACAAAACGCAGGAATGTTACATTCCAAAGAACCTGACAGGAATTCGACTAGTGAACCAAACGTGGGCATGTTACATTTTCAGGAAACTGATTTTGATAATCCAAGATTTAGAGAATGTGAACTTTTATGGGAATCACAGATTCCACAAACCAAGTTGCCTCTAACTAAAATGGCCTTTTTGAGTCATTTCCCATTAACACAATTGTACCTAATGCATAAGATTAACTTATTATAATGTTTCTTCATATAAAAGCATGTCATTGTCTCAATAATGTTAGTTGAAGGTACATGTGTAGCAAAGGTAAAGGTACTTTTCTTGGTGCAAGTGCATTGAGTGGTCACATGCTTTAGGAATTCCTAACTGCAAAACTGAACCATAACAAGGTAAAATGATAATAGAGGTGCCTTATCCGTAATTCTGAAACAGTAACACCACTTGACTGCTTCATTTATAATGAATTGAATGTGATAAGGTTTGAGCACTAAAGAAATAAATTACTAACAAGAGTGATTATAAATGAGGTCACTTTACAAGTTAATTGACACTAATTTCCCAAGAAGTAAAATATTGCCTTGAAGATAGGTACCTGTAACACTTCCCAGGTCGAACTCGTCCAGCT
The DNA here is from genome assembly GCA_030021035.2 of Notholithocarpus densiflorus. Classification (NCBI taxonomy): domain Eukaryota; kingdom Viridiplantae; phylum Streptophyta; class Magnoliopsida; order Fagales; family Fagaceae; genus Notholithocarpus; species Notholithocarpus densiflorus. Next base: position 4,377,420 of record JARYZH020000030.1, read on the forward strand.
CTACCCGCCCTTTGTCTAGCAGATGCCTTGGATATAGGTGCCACTACCAGATTCTCAATATCTGAAATCTGCAGCAAAAAAAAAAAAAAAAGGATTCAATGATAAGAAAGAGTAGACAGACATAGAATGATTTTAGATGCCATTTGAATCAATCATAATTACGATAAAATTTTTACATGCAAATGGGAAAAAATATGATTTAAAATTATAGTGTAGCATGTTTCTATAAATAATTCAAAAAAGTTAAATTATCCCAACCTAAAGATGATTTACTTCATTCTAAACCAAGACCAATCATCCACACTTTAATCCCCCAGTAAAAAAAAAAACACTTTTTTTTTAATAAGCAATGAAAAATTTTATTAGAAAAAAAGAAAACCTAGTACACCGGCGGTGTGCTAAAAGAGAAGTACAATCAATTCAAAATACAATGATCAAACAAGTGTAAGAGAGAAAAACAAGGGGGAGAGAGAAAACCAGCACTCCAATCCAAAAAAATACGGATAGAAGAAGGCTTTAATTTCTAGGATATTCTGTTCGCATCCGTCAAAACTTCTGGAATTCCGTTCTTGCCAAAGACACCACATAATGCAACGTGGCACAGCCTTCCAAAAAGAAATATTTCTCTTTTCATAAGCGATGAAAAATTTTATTAGAAAAAAACAAACCTAGTACACCAGCGGTGTGCAAAGAGAGAAGTACAATCAATTCAAAATACAATGATCAAACAAGTGTAAGAGAGAAAAACAAGGGGGAGAGAGAAAACCAGCACCACAATCCAACAAAATACGGATAGAAGAAGGCTTTAATTTCTAGGATATTCCGTTCACATCCCTCAAAACTTCTGGAATTCCGTTCTTGCCAAAGACACCACATAATGCAATGTGGCAAAGCCTTCCAAAAAGAAATATTTCTATGCTTCCCAAAAGACCCCTGCCAAGCCGCAAACATATCAATGACTGTCATTGGCATAACCGAATGGAGGCCAAATAGCAAGAGACCATATTCCACAACTCCAAAGCTATAGGACATGTTACAAAAAGAAAGCCTTATTATTAAAACTTTTGGGACCAGCAATGGATTCTCTATAAACTTATCAATATCAACCACGTGTATTTTTTTCCATCATTCTCTCAATTCCAAAATCATAATTGTTGTAACTTCCTTAATTAACATGTCCTTTTCTACTACTACTAACGTTATTTTAGGTCTTCTATCTCTTTTCGATCCCTTGACTTGAATCAAACCATTCTTCCTCACTCATGCATTAATCGATCTCCTTTGCACATAACCAAACCATCTCAAGCTACTCCCCTTTCTTTGGTATCTCTTAGCTATCAAGTTTTACAACCCATTCATCTTGAATTCTTTATTTCTCCTTTTACTAAACTTACACTTTATGTACTCTGTTTTAGACCTACTTAACCTAAAACCTTTAGATTCTAAAGCATCCCTCCATACTTCCAACTTTACATTGACTCTGCATCTAGTTTTATCCACTAAGACTATACCATCTACAAAAAAAACATACACCAAGAGACTTCATCTTGATTCTTGAATGTATATAATAAGTTCATCCATAACCAACGCAAAGAAATATGGACTTAAAGTGGGGTCTTTGATGCAAACGTATTGTGATAGGAAACCCACTTGTGATTCTTTCACTTGTTCTCCCATTAGTTACAACTCAGTCAAATAAATATCCTTAACCTTAATATACTGTAGAGAAACTCTATTCTTTTCTAAAACCTGTCACAAAACCTTTAAAGTGCTTTATCATACACTTTCACTTGGTCAATAAAAACTATATGGAGATCTAATTGCTTCCATGGTAACCCAAGTATAAAACCAAATTGATTATCCAATATTGTTGTATCTTTTCTTTGACTAGATTCAATTGCAATCACTATTTCTCAAAGTTTCATAGTATGACTCATAAGCTAAATTCCACGACAATTTGTATATTTTTTATATCTTTTTTTCTTGTATATAGGTATAAAATTATGTTTCCTCCACTAACTAGGCACTTTGTTAACACTTAAGATCTTATTGAAAAGCTTTTTTAACAATCCTATACTCATCTCCTAAACACTTCCAAAATTCAAGGAGTACAGTTTTTCCCGTTTTCAATCTCCTCAATGTGTCAATTATTTTGGTCATCCTAATTTTTTTAACAAACCTATGTTTTCTATCCTCAATTGAATTTCTTGTATAAAATCCATTAAAAATCATATTAACTCTTCCATCTTTCTTTACTAACACTCTTTTGATCTTCATCCTTAATGCAACTTGATACACTCCAAGTTTCTTGTTCTCATTTCCCCTGTCATAGCAAGTTTATAAATATTCTTTTCTCCATCCATCATCCCCAAACTTGCTATACATCTCATCATAAGCGTAAAATCTAGCCTCCCGAATAGCCTTTATTGCTTCCTTCTGCGACACTTTATAAAAAAAAAATTATATAAGTAATAAAAAATAATTAAAAAAAGAAGGGTGTCACCTAAATATACAGGAAGTACATCAGGGACAATACAAATCAAATGCGTAAAGTACAAAACTCCATAAAAACATGAATTGAAAAAAAAGAACGAAAGCCTAACACTGCAACCCAGTCCACTTTATACTTTTATATGTGGCATTGTCTCTACATCTAGGCAAGCTTCTATAACTCTCTCATTAATTTAAAGGTTGCTTGCACATCCTCATTCCACCACCAAATCTCCTTAGGTCTTAGTCGGTACTCCTTGTCCTTTCAATTCTCCAAATACTTCCTTAGCCACTCTTTTAATAGAACCTTTGATTTCATTCCACATCTTTTCAAGAGCTTCATCTAGGCCCTACTTACCTTCTTTGATCATTCTATCTTTAAAAATAACTTGTTTCTCTTCATTCAAACCCCACCATTTAAATCTTGGATTTCCATGTCAAATATCTCTTATTTTCCAACATCTTCTAATACAAATATCTAGTCCCACCAACCTATGTTGATTGGTTATGGGTTATGCTCTCTTCTAGTCTTGCAATCTTTGTAATATCTACTATCAACTTTTCAAGTAACGATGAAAATCTATTTGGCCAATCTATTTGGCCAACGTTTGTCCCACTTTTAAAGGAATTAAGTGTGAATCTTCTTGAACCAAGTATTCACCAATATCAGATCGTATGCCATTGCAAAGTCAAAAATAGCATCTGCTAACTCATTCTTTTAAAATCACTACTATCTTTTCCAACATGACCATTCAAGTCTCCTCCAATAAAAACACTTCCCCATTTGGTACCCCTTGAATTAGTTCATCCCTGTCCTTCCAAAAATTTTGCTTAATGGCTTCTTCCAACCCTATTTGAGAAGCATATGCACTATGTTAATTGTTTCTTCTCCAAGCATAAGTTTTATTAAAAAAATTCTCTCTTATCCTCCTAATCTCAACAACTTCTTAAGGAATTTTATCCATGATTATCTCTACTCCATATCTATTTTTATCTTTTCTTGAAGACCATAATTTATATATGCATGTTCAATTCCTTTAGATTAATCCCCTATCCACTTAATTTCTTGCAAGCACACCATATTTATTCTCCTCCTAATTATAGTATCTACTATTTCCATTAGTTTCCCTGTTAAATATCCTATATTCCAAGTGTCTATACAAATCCTATTCTCCTGGATTAACTTCTCTATCCAAAACCGTTCACCAATGTGAGGGAACCTTGCCCATTTCTCAGTACACCCAAGTGCCTATGTAGCATGTCGCTTACGGGTAACACCCTAGTTAACCCTAACCCACTTGTCATTACATATGGGAATCCAATGCAACACATTCCTAGTAGGGGACACCCTAACATATATCAATATAGGATCCAATCATGAAAAGTGACAATTTTACGCTGCTCATCAACCTACTGCAACACTCCTTTGTCCAAGCCTGGAATTGGTTGTGAGAAAAAAATACAACACTCAATCATAGACACAAGTGGAGTTGGCAAGATTGATACATTTACAAGAAACAATTTTGCAAGGTGAAACATTCAAGATATGATGCGAGTATAAGAACTAATCATACAAGTACAACTACATAAATTTAAACATTCAAACAACAAATTCGTTACCGGATTGTAGAATCGCTGTTTTGAGAACCCACTATCAACAACATACACAATTCCCTGCACATAATAGAAGCATAAGGTTGGATGACAATGCACTTCCTGGTTGCTTTTAACTAATCACATCCAACAAAAACTGCTCTAGAGGGCAGAGATGTTACCTCCAAAGTTAACGATGTCTCTGCTATATTTGTTGATATCACTACTTTCCTTTTCCCTCTAGGAGTTGGAGTAAAAATCAACTCCTTATAGAAAGCAAAAAGGTAGTCAGTGAATCAGAAATTTGACAAACAAAGACTCCATAAAAATCAGTTTATTGCACCCAGATACCATATTAATATATTACTAACCTGCTCCGCACGTGAGAGTCCCGAGTACAGAGGCAAAAGAATTAATCCTGAAAATGTAGATTGACTCATGATTATGTCCAACAAAACTTTTCATAATGATTTTGAATATGTCTAATGGAATATAATCTTAAATACTAATCTACAAGATAAACATGTAATACTGCCAACTCAATAAAATCAAACTTAAAGCAGTGATGCAGTGCAAAGAGCAAGCTCCCCTGTTCTTTGTTAATACAAGTCAATTCCGGTGGTTCATGAACCATGGTATCATGTATTGTAATATGATCATGTGAATACCGATCAAAGGAAGAGGGAGGAAGCAAAATAATAATAATAAATGGACAATACCAACAGAGGATGTGGATCAGTTACAATATTATGACACAAAACCTCAATTGTATTTAATAAATACAGAACCATCTACAAATGGAGCATCTAATAAATCACAACATACAGACGCACACATACACATGGCCGCATGATTGCATATAGACACAAACATGTACACATTATAAATATAGCTTGTGTGTGTATTTCAGCAAATTACAACTACTTTAGGATGTATACATGTAGAAACTACAAAGTCTAGACATAATTGCTTTGTCATTCGAACCTGAAGATTTCTTTCCATTGCTTTGAGCTTCCTCATTAAGCAACTTGACAGCAGTATCAATATCATCTTGACCAGTAAGAAATACCAGAATATCACCCATGGGTTCCTAAAAGCAACAAATATAATTTAGACGATAAATATTCGTGAAACAATATACCACTCTCTACGCATATTAAGAAGGTAATCCTCAAAACTAGAAAAAAAAAAAAAAAAAAAAAAAAAAAAAAAAGGCGCACCCTCTCATCAACTTTCACAATAATTTTTTTATTAGTAACTTCCACTAAAAAAAATGAAACCATTGCCTACAAGGTTCTATGTATAGTCGCAGCTGGGAAACACATGGACATGGACACCAATAAATAACTATGGTCAATAAAGAAGAAACAAGCTTTCAGGGAATATAACATGGTACATCAATTTACAATTCATTCAATAAAAATAATAATAAATAAATAAAAAAGTTCAAAGGACTTATGAATCCTTGGTAAGGAAGTCAATCCACAGTACAGTTCATTTGTAAAATTAAAGATTAATGCATTGTGGGGAGAAAACAATTTGGTTCCTCCAGTTTACAGTTTAGTTATGACCTTTCTTATGTAGTTCCTTGCCGTAGGAGCATCACCCTAAGCATGCGTCACTAGCACAGATTCAATGTAGATCTGCTGTATATGTGATGTAATGATAGATCAAATCGATGCTACAACTTAATGTATGAAGTAGCAAGGGGTTACACCATACAATTTCAGTTAGGAATTTATTAGGAATCATTCCAAGGCAGCACCACCAAAGGACATGAAGCTTACACGAAGGGCGCACCTAAGGCACCAGAGGAGGAAAAACTAGCAAATGCAAAGAATCAAGGATCTTTAAGAAGGAAAGAGAGCCAGTTAGACATCTAAATTGGAACATGTACTTTTTCTGCTTTTTTTCCTTCTTTTTTTTTTTTTTTTTAAGGGACACTCTAGTATGCAGTAAGTGTACTAGAAATCCTTAAAGCTAATGAGCTCTAGCTAAAATTTGCACTTCCTCCCCAATAAAAACAGGTATAGGTGAGATTGTAGGTTCAAGACTCACTGGGTGCATGTGTGACTTACCAATTCAAAATATAAAGATAGCAAGACAGAGAGAGAAAGGGACAGAAGAGAGAGAGAGAGAGAGAGAGAGAGCGACCTTAAGAAAATTATGAGTACCTGATTATGAATTGACAATACTGTTGAAACAACAGCCTGAACATAGTCCGAAACGGGCTCCTCAGCAAAATGAATTTGTACATTAAACCCTCTACCCTAAAAGTTAAGCAGATTTCAATGATATATCAATTTTATATCCATAAGAAATCATAATGTTACCTGAAGAAAACTACTGTAGTTCTGTAACAAAAATAATGATTAAATGAATTGGCATTCCAAATTACAAAAACCAGGAAGGAGGGTGGGCAGAAAGAGAGAGATAAAATGGCAGTACAGTATACCTCAACTGATAGGATCGCAGGTTCCATCCTTGGTCCAAGCTCCTCACCTTCTAATCCTCGACGCCTTTTGCTAGTTACAGAAAAATAATAATAATAATTTTTTTCAATTCAGATAGTCAAAAAAGACAATATGTTTGTTGGCCACATACTATGGAAAACAATTACTGTTGGTCACCCTAAGTTGAGGCAACAAAAAAAGGAAAATCAAGATAATTTTGGAACAAAAAAATATGAACCTATACAAAAATATGATGAAGGTGATAACATGTATTAATGAAAGCATATGAAAAATAACAATAGGAAGCATGCTTTGGCAGTAACAACTAGCATACTTTTACTTTCACTTAATAACTTTTTGTACAAGCCAAGAGCCAATAAAATACAATAAAAAAAATCTTATAGCTCACAGGAACTTTTTTTATAAGCAATAATATCCATTAAAGAAAAGTGCAAAAGGGGCACAACCCTAGTACACGGGAAGTATACAAAGGAAAAACCCAAGCAGGGAAAAAATAAAAATACAAAAAAGGTTAACAAGAACTCAAAAGTTATCTAGGTACTCTAAAAATCTATAGTACTAAATAGGACCCCTTTCCACTTTATATGAGTGGGCTACTTTGAATGGTCATCCCTTCTCTAGTTTATTAGATTTTTTGGATTCTTGTAATTTTTTGTAATCTTGATACACTGCTAGTACACTGCCTGAGAACAGGTTGTTGTTTCTTTTTTTGATTAGTAAAATTTACTTATCAAAAAACAAAAAGGTTTTATTGAAAAAGGTCATCGACCTAATGTTTAAATGGAGGAATTAATTTTGTAATCATTCACCAAATATTTGATACCTTGTTCTATTATGTTTGATGTGAACTATATGGATGGAATGCAATCAACACACTTACAAAGATGTGAAAAGTACAAGGGTTCAGTTGTTAGCAACCTTCACTAGTTCCTTATATTATTGGTCTTGCACGTGGGGTTTTTTGAATAGTAATTCCATAGTGTTGTTCATAGAGCCCCCACATTTTTTTTATATAATTTTTTCTTGTTGTAATTCTTTATGATTCTTCATGTCCGTTGTACATGAAGTAGTCTTTTTTTCAGAAAAAATTTCTTAACTTTCAAAAAATAATAATATCTATTTTCTTTTAGAAAAATATAGTTAATTACCCCTGTAAGGCTGCGTTTGGTTCGATGTAAATCGAATTCCAAGTGTAAAATGAATGCAAGGGAAAATGAATTCCCGTAAAGAAATTAAAATCCGGCGTTTGGTTCTATAATGGAAAATAGTCCGGAAAACGATTTCCAGTGTTTGGTAACATTCTGAAAATGCTATTTTTATACAAATTTTTCACATTTTCTCAGCCATTTTCTCAGCTTCCAAACAAATTTTATATCAGAAAATTTCAAAATATACACTTTTAACACAACCAAAAATCAAAATAAAAACATATTCAGAACATATACATGATATATCAGTGGGAGAAGGAGCAAGAAAGAGGGAGAGATTGAGGGAACGAGAGATAGATCGGGAAAGAGAGAGATCGGCGTGGATGGAGGACAGCGGTGGCCAGATCGGGTGGGTTTGGGGGTGGAGTGGAGTGGGCTGGTGGTCAGTGGCGGCCAGATTGACGTTGAGCAAGAGGGAGAAGAAGAGTTGAGGAAGAAGAGAGAAAAAAGAGGAAGGCAGTGGGGCAGCGCGATCTGGGCGGTGGGGCGGCGCGATCTGGGCTGGCCTTAGCTTGGCTGGGCGGCGCGATATGGGCGGTGGCAGTGGGAGCGGCACAATCTGGGCTGGCCTTGGCTTGGCTGGGCGGCCGGAGCTTGGCATCGGACTGTGGGTTGAGTTGAGGTTGGTGCGTGGGCTGGAGCTAAAATGAGGTTGGTGCGTGTGTGAGAGGAGTGTGTGAGGAGTGAATAAATTCCGGAAAGCATTTGAAGGTAAAATGGGAACGAAAATGATTTTACGGGTTGGCAAGGGTCTTTTACGGTCAAACTGAATTCTATTTTCAGTTTGACTTTATTTTCAAGTGTTGCCAAACATGGACCCGGGTGTAAAATGTTTTTTGATTTCAGTTTACCACCGAAACAAACGCAGCCTAAGTTACCAAACTCATCAAAATGGGTGTACACTCATAGAGGACTCTGGAGAGGGTCTTTCTTAAGAGTTACAAGGGTAGAAGAGTAAAGGTTGAATCTTTGGAGCCAAGATCATTAAAGTGTCTCAAAGGTACAAATTTCTTCCTAATCACTCTAATTTCTTAAAATTTCTATAGTCTAGGGTTTTAGAAATTAGGGATTTTACAAGATTAGAAGCATTTAAGTCAATTGATTCATTTGATTGTGTAAAATATCATACTTTGATGGATTTTTGGATTTTAAGGTTAGATCATTGACTCTAGGATGTTAATTACTTAATTTTTTAAGGGGATTAATAAATAAATTGGCACTAAATATGATCTTAACATTAGAATTTAAAAAAAAAAAAAAAAAACCTGCATATTTGGATTCTCCTAAAACATAAAATGAGTGGAACCTGCCCTAGTTCGTAAAAATGAGTTGTAGAAAAATAAAATTTAATTGGAAAGGAAAATATGGAAAATTATAGAAAAGGATTAGTTTGAGAATATCTGAACTTGTGCCAATTAGAGAAGTTCTAAGCGTTGATGAGTTTACAAGTGATCTTGGATGTCATGTTTCATCCCTTCCTATGTAATACTTGGATATGCCTTTGGGAGCTCACTTCAAGGCAAGGCAAACCTAGGATCCCATTATAGAGAGAACACATAGTCAACTGGCTGGCTGGAAGAAATGGCACTCATCAAAAAGGAGGAGACTCACTCTTATCAAAAGTTCACTATCTAGCCCAACTTTTTTTTATCTCTATTCCCACTATCTGTAGGTGTGGCAAAAGGATTGAAGGAATATTCTAAGGGATTTTCTTTGGGGTGGATTGGACAAGAAATTCAAATTCCACCTAGTTAACTGGAATGTTTGTTGTAAACCAGAACCATGGCAACAGAAACCAAAGAAAGCCAGTGCAGAATCTAACTTCATTCTAAGTCTTAGAAGAAAACCTGGCTTGGAAGAAAGCAAACATTGATTTTGCTTCAATTGTAGCAGAGGAAATAATCAGGCGCAGCTCAGGTCGACGGCGTTGAATCTGGAAGTAATAATAAAATGTACAAAAAGGTTATAAACTCAAGAAAAAAAAAAAAAAAAGAACGGCGGGGGGGATTTTACAGTTTTTAGTTTTCAAAATTTCCTGTGGTACCTTTTTTAGTAGACCAAGTAATATGTCAGTTGAAATGGACCTTTCATGAGCCTCATCAACCATTATGACACTGAAACAGTAGAGAAATTGAAGGGGAAAATATTACGGAAATATGATTATAAATAATACAACAACATTTATAACAACAGTTATTAAAAAAACAGACAATTATAGTTTTGCTAAACATAGTATACAACAACAACAAGCCTTAATCCCAAATTTATGGGGTCAGCTATGGATCCTCAATAGATTAGTTAGAACTGGTCACAAAAAGGAAAAAGAAAACTAATAAATTATTGTTACTTTCTGGACTAACAAGCAAGTGCAAGCGACAATCAATCGAATAATTTTTTTTCATTGCTAATTTTAGTAGTTGGTTTTTGCATGTAAAATCTTAATTCACATGTATGAGCATTTGCAGACCAGCTAAAACTGACCAACATAAGTTAATCTTTAAAACCAAAAATTTTTTACAGAACCAATACATAAGGAACAAGGGAACGAAAGTAGATTGAGTTTAAAGATAGGCTGAAAACATGAAGGAGAATAATAAAAATTTCTAGAAGTGTACTCAATACCTATACTTGGTCAAAAGAGGATCATCCATCATTTCCCTCAGTAACACCCCATCCGTTAGAAACTTTATCATGGTTGTATTCTGTGCTGCCAAACCATGGAAATTCTCAGCAGTCATGACAAGGAACTAAAAAACAACAAAAGCTGTTGTACAAATTCTAGTTTAAAATACCAGAAATTTTCTAAGAATCATATGATATGTGCAAGATACAGCATTCTGATGTAGATTATGCTCTTATCACAATAGAAGATTATCCTATAAAAGATTTAGTGAGAGCTTGAAAAGAAAGTAAAAGGTCTCACTGTATTTGTAAGATCTTCAAATCGAATTGTGTAGCCAACTTCCTCTCCAAGCTTGACCCCCATCTCTTCAGCCACCCTTGCAGCAACTGACTATGAAGCAATACAGCAAATATTTATAAGCAAATACCCTCTCATATGGTAAAACTGATGTTAAATGTTCAAACTAGAAAGTCCGAACTTAATTGCAAAGAATAAGCTTTCCTTGAATTTCTGCACATTTATGAAGATACGCTTTCCTTCTTGAGGACTTCTGTTGAGAATCATGCATTAGGCATCATGCATCCTATCCTATCCTATTTATCCTATCAAAGTTACCTTTTTATCTCCCACCAAATGAAGCAAAAAGTTTAAAGGTTGCTATAGCACAATAGAAATAGTAGCATACCCATACTCCCTCCCCTGCTCAGCCAATGAACTAGTATGTCATGATGCATATACACACTATTCCAACTGCACTCCTTAATTAGGCATAATATTATCATGCATAAACAATATAGATAGTTTGACCAACAGATGCTACGATTTGATTATTGTCATGATGCAATGCAAGAAGGACCTCACTGACAAGAAGTTACATTGATGAAGATCCTTTCTCATTTCTCATTTTGATTGTTTGGTGTAACTAATATAGGTTAAATTATTAAATATGCCATTTCTGAAAAGTTTAAGCTCTTACCATAACTAACAATCTATCATGGTATAAAAGCATGTGATCCTTAGGGCCCGTTTGGATTGAGAGGGGAAAGAGGAGAAGTGGAGGGGAGTAGAGCACAGTTAGCTGAAAATAGGCTAATTTTGGGTCAAATCTACTCTACTCCCCCTCAATCCAAACGGACCATTAGTTCGAACCATGTCTCTACTCTAATTCCCATATAAAAAGTTAAAAATGCCACGTATTAGGACCCACTTATTAAGGTAAAGTTTGAGCCCCACATGTGAGGAAAGTGTCGAAATTTTGATTAAATGATTCAAAGGTAAAATACAATTTTAGTCCTTAAACTTTAGCAAAAGTTCGTTGTTCAACCCTAAACTTTAAGAAGTTTGTTTTTCGTCCCTAAACTATTAAAAATATTTTATTTCTGTACTTAAACATTTAAAAAATATCTTGTTTCATTCCTATACTTAAACATTTAAAAATATCTTTTTTCTTTAGGGGTGTGCACGCTCGGGAATCACGGGCACTAGCCGGTTTCATGGATACCATTTATGGTGCTTCAGTGAAAGGGTTTGGTGAGGATAAGATGTGTTGGAAACTTGATAGAGAGAAGGGCTTCCTGGTTAAGGATTATTATAGTCTCTTAGTGGGCTCTAATGACTGTTGCTTTCCTTGGAACTGGATTTGGAAACAGAAAATTCCTTCTCGAGTTGCTTTCTTTGTTTGGACTGCTGCTTTGGGGAAGTGCTTAACGATTGACAATTTACGAAAAAGGAAGGTTTGGATATTGGATTGGTGCTACATGTGCAAGTGCAATGGTGAATCGGTTGATCATCTTTTTCTTCATTGTCCGGTTGCAATGGATATGTGGGCTATGGTGTTTGGATTGTTTGGAGTGAGCTGGGTTATGCCGCAATCTGTAATGGGGCTTTTAGCATGTTGGCATGGCAGATTTGGTTGTCATCAAAATGGGAATATATGGATGATTGTTCCCCATTGCTTATTGTGGTGTCTTTGGAGAGAGAGAAATAGAAGGTGCTTTGAAGATAAGGAGAGATCAATCTCAGACTCGAAGCTATTTTTCTTTAGAACCTTAATGGATTGGTTGGGTGTTTTGCGGAATCAATCATTTTTATCTTTTCTTGCTTTCTTAGATTCTTGTAATTTTTGTTCTTGATTGTTTAACCCTTGTACACCCTTGTACACTCCCTGTGTACTAGGGTGTTCCCCCTTTTTTTGATATCAATAAACGTATTACTTAAAAAAAAAAAAAAAAAAAAAGACTCTTTACAAAGTTTAAGGATGAACAAAGAACTTAATTAAAGTTTAAAATTTAGGGACCAAAAATAGTATTTTACCCATAATTTGAATTTACCATTTCCTAACAGACACTACTTCTAAAATTACGCCATCATTCTTCAATTAGTTATATGCAGAAAGAAAAATCAAGTACTTTTCAGATAATTGAATAATCAATCTTATAAAACAAAAACAAAACCACAATAATCAAAAAGCAATTAAACAAAAAGTAAATAACCTGGACAGCCAAACGCCTAGGTTGAGTGCAAGCAATAACACGCCCACCATCAGCCCAACCCGCTTCTTTAAGGTACTGCCAATTTCACCAAAAAATAACCATCAACATATTGAATTCACCGTTACTATAAAAAAGCAAAGGGAGAAAAAGAAAGTAAACCTGAGGAATCTGAGTGGTTTTGCCACTACCAGTCTCGCCAACGATAATAGAAGTGGCGTGAGTTTCAACCAAATACAGAATCGCGGTGCGGTATTTATACACGGGAAGCCTCTGCCTCTGCTTTTCCATGCTTCCATAGCCGAATCCCGAAGAAGAGGAAGAGGAAGAGGCAGCGGTGGACAAGAACAGAACTCCGCCTTCTTCGTCGTCGACTATGCGAGGCTTCTCGGTGCCGGGCTTCCAGAAATGCGACATTGTCGTTTTGTTTTTTGTGTTTTCTTGCTACTACGCCGTCGTTTCGGTTCTTGCTTACTGCTTGCTGCTGCTACTGTCTTTTTGAATTCTGCTCTGAGGGAGTTCATTTGGAAAGGGAAAAAGGGGCGAGAGCGGGTTATGGGCCCGGTTTGAATTGGAGCGGGTCTCAAAACAATAGCTGGCCCGGTTTTGTATCAATCAACCCCTGCATCAAAGTTTAGGCTGAAAAGTTTAGTCCAGGTGTAATTTTAGTTCTTGAAATGAAACAATAAATGTTGAAATTATACGCTGAATTTTTTTTTTTTTTTTCCTTTTATTGTATCAAATAGAAGCTGAAATTTAAGTATTGAATTCATAAATATTGATTGGGCTGTTACATTCCGCAGCTTGGTATAACTTTAAGCAAAATTATATCATCTAATAATTTTTTTAATAAATTAATATTTCAAAAATATCATCGTTAGATTATATGTTCTTCATGTTCTTAATTTGCATGCTAAGTTTTGTGTCAGTCAAATATTATTTACTATTTGATTTAAAAATCCATCTTTTAAACAGAATTTTAATTTAAAAAACTTAAAATTTAGACATTTGATCTATAAAATAATTATTGATTTCAAATTATCTTGAAATATTTTAAGTATGTAAAGGATAAGAAAAAAGAAAATCTAATTTAACAGTGAATTTATTAAAACTCGCACCCAATAAAAATATATATTTAGTAGAGTAACTTGAAAAGATATATATATATATATATATATATATATGTGTGTGTGTGTGTGTGTGTGTGTACACTAGCCACATCACATGCATTTTGCACGTGCGATCAGGCTCTCTTTTTGTGGAGCAATTAGAGAAAGGGAGATAAAGAGAAAGAGAAAGCAATATAATGAATTTTATTATAAACAAATGGTATGTTCATACCTTCCTAATTATTGCCTTCTTTTGAAATTGGTGGGAATATGGGAATAAATGTGTAGGATTTTATTTGTTTTTTAGAATTCGAAGAAGAAAGAGAAAATGGTAAAAATGGAGAGACATGTAGGATGAAGAACAAAGGGGAAAAAAAAAAAAAAAAGTGTGTATAATTGTAGTAGTGCATTGTTCAAAAAAGTGTGTATAATTGTAGTTTGTATAAAAGTGTGTATAATTTTTTTTTTTTTAGAGGAAACAATAGTAGACTTTATTCATAATCAAGGTATAAAATTGGGAAGAGAAAAGATGGGCATTGTTCAATTCAAACAATAGCCTTCTCTTTTTCTTGTGCAACACTAGCAAGAAACTAAAGTAGCTCTATTAAAAAGTCACAAAAAGGAACTAAATGAAAATAAATTAAATAAAAACTTCAAGCTGTAGTGCAGTACAGTAGTACCACTCCATCCAAACAATTCCATAGATAAGTAATATAGCATGCCAAAGCCCATCAGTGAAGTGTTGTCCTCCATCCAAAGCAAAGCTAGACCTCCTCAAGCAAGCTTCAAACTTTTCAACATCACACAGACCAAGTTCTCTTTCTTTCTTTTATTCTTTCTTTTTTTTTTGCTTTTTAGCTTTTTTCTTTTTTCTTTTTCTTTTTCTTTTTCTTTTTTTTGCTTTTTTTTTTTCAAGAAATAAAATTCTTTGAACCTTCCTCCTTCATCAAACAGTGAAGGTCTCTAAAAGGTTAAGAATTTTAATCTTAGTTGGAAAGGCTGAAGACCAACCTCAACTATGGAGCATTGAGCTGAGGTAACACACACTTCCACAGCTCTCTTTTGTACAAGAGTTTGATCTTCACCATCAACACTACCATAATGTACAGTTGATCTTTTATTAGAAATTTGTGAGTTTTCAGATGGTTGTGGAATAGCCGCTTCATTAGACCCGCAAAGATGCTTTTTCCACTTTCTCAGACTTTTCCTAACAGATAATTCTTCAGGAGATTGTTTATTTATTCCAGCCGAAAATTTTGGTTTTTGATCATTATCAACTACAATTACATTGCAATCTTCTGCCTCCATATTGTCGACATCTTTTTCCGTGAAATCCATCCCAATACTTATCTTGTTACTAGTTCCAAATTGTAGATAGTGTCATCCACATCTGGTTCAGGGGCTTGGTCATTAGGAATCAGTGCATGTGAGTGAGATTAATGGTTATGTTGAGTATTGCCTTGACTTTGTTTTCTTGGAGCCACCACTCTCAACCAATGACCATATTGTAATTCATCCTCTTCCAAATAAAGTCGACCCACTCGTCTTTGGGGGCACTCACGATCATTGTGACCGAGAATACCACACCTATAACAGAACATTGGAAGCCTCTCATATTGGAAATAAATCCATCCAGCCTCCAATCCTTCGATCCACATTATCTTTCCACGCATTAGTGGTTTTGTTATATCCATATTCACACAAATGCGAAGAAAAGGTCCCCATGCCAAACCATTTCGAGGAACGTCCACTGTGACTAGTTCACCAATTTCCTTTGCTATTCTACCCCCCACTTCTTTATTCATGCTCCTTATTGGAACATTAAAAACACGGATCTAGAATGAAGCATGCTTGAACTTTATATCACAAGGACTCATATCCCCATGGAAATGCTTCAGTAAAATGAGGTGTTTATCAAAAGACCATGGACTCTTGGCAATAATCTCTTCCAAATTGCTTTCCTTCTCAAAGATGGCTAGATATAAGTTATTTCCAACATCATTAATAGAAACCCCATGTGAGCAACGCCAAAGTTGACGTAATGTAGCTTTGAATGCTTCTTTATTGTAACCTTTGTTGATCTAGAGTTTCACTAATAGACTGAATTGGGCTCGCTTTTGAGAGTAAGTTGCCTCCTTAGATTTAATTAGCATCTCGCCCCCTTCCTTTTCCGACAACCTAAATCGCTTCCACATTTTCTCCATTTCAAATTCCATGGGAGAAAAACAGAGTGTAAGCCAAAAGGTATTCAAAGGGTTTCTTTACTATTGAGATTAGACATGGCAATACGGCCAGAAAATTCTGACCCGACCCAACCCGACCCGAAAAATACTTGATCCGAACTCAATTTTTTTTTACCCGAAACAAAAACGGGTTGACCAGTGACCCGACCTGATTTTTTTGTGGGTCAACCCGACCCGACCCAAATAATCCATGACCCGACCCTTTAAAAAAATTCACTAAAAAAATATTTAAACTACGTCCTGATACTATGTGCATAAAGCACAAAGTACCAAAACTAATAGTCAAAATATTATAGATATAAAGTTATAAACAAGTAAAACTGTTGTCTAGACATGACATGAGAGAATGACTGTTTGAGCTTTTTCTTTTTTGCTACAGACTATTTGAGCTTCACCAGTCATCACAACCAATAAGAGCTAAAGCTTCATAAATCACGGATATGACATAAGAGAAGAGACAAGACAACACAAGGCTGTCAAGACAACCATTAAAAAAAAAAAAAAATCTCATTCAATACTAGCTGTAGTCCATTGTCCAAAGCCAAAGGCACAATGCACAAACCTGAAAGTTGAAACGTGACAAACCAAACCACAAAGGGCCCCAAAGCTTCCTCAGTTCAGTTCCTCTACTCTTTCTCTTGCATTTTGTTTGGTATATGTTGTGCTATGTTTTTTTAATAATAAAGATTGTAATGTTGTGTGGTATTATTTTTCATTGTAATTTTTTTTAATGATTAGGAATTTGATAATTATGAAAGTGGTCGTGGTGCCAAAACAAAAAAATCTCAGTTGGACTTGTATTTAGAAGAGCTTAGACTTAACAATAAGAAAAATTCAAAGTTGGAAGTTCTCTCTTGGTGGAAAGAGCATTACAATCGGTTTCCAAAGCTCTCTTTAATGGCACGGGATCTCATGAGCATTTTGATAACCACTGTTGCTTTTGAATCAAGTTTTAGCACTGGGAAAAAAATTCTTACTCCGTATCAATCACGTCTTTTACCTAAAAATGTGGAAGCTACGTTGTGTACTAAAAGTTGGCTATACGGATTTGAAGGTAATTTAATTTTTTTATAGTCATAATTATACAATTTTAATTCTTTATTGATTTGCTTTCATGGTACATTAAGTTATATTAAAATATTGTATTGTAGATGAAGATGCTGACGAAATTGGCCAACTTGAGCTACAATTCGCAAGTATGAATATTTGCAGTGCTAAATCTGCTACCAACGTTGAGTAGATTGAGATCGAGGTGTAATTCTTATAAAGTATTTACTTATTCTTCTTTACTTAATATGTTATGTTTATTTTTAAATCTTTTTTTGTTTAGTTTATCTTTCTAAGTAATTTAACTTTACTATTATTTTAAATGCAATAGGAACATATGCACTTAAGAAGACCGATAATTTGCTACTTTACTAGCTTACTTATTTTGTTTGTTTTAAAATCTATCTCTTTTTGAAGATGTAAACTTGTAATTATATGCATTTTGACAGTAAACTATTAACATTAAAGACTTTTTCCATCATGAATTTATGACTATAAATAATTTTTGTCATGCTCAAAACTGTCAGAATTGGAAGGATATTAACAAGTGGCATTAAGTGCAATTCATTTGCTTAATTGATTTTATTCATTCTTTCTAAACAAGTTGTCATTGATTTGTTTTTGTAATTGAAAAAAAATAAAAATAAAAAACTTGTTTGAAAAATACGGGTCAACCTAACGGGACCCGACCTGACCTGCAACCCGATTGACCTATTTAAAAATGACCCGTTTTGACCCGCAACCCGATTGACCCGACCCACCTATTTTGCCACCTCTAATCGAGATTAAGGAATGAAAGGAAAAGAAAGGAAGAAAAGGAACGAAAAAATCCTCTACCTATCTAAACTGGAGAGGTTTCAAGCTTGTAGATGGACAAAAGTTTGGGACTTCTACTTTCTCTAGGCTTCAGAGGAGCCCAGGGAAGACAAGAAGTTTTTTACTAAACCAATAATTGTAGCAGGGGATTTGGAGATGGAGTTTTGAGTTTTGAATTTAGATAACTGTTTTAGTATTTCATAATGGGTTAAGTTAAACCTCTATGTCTCTATTTACAACAATTATTTATTTTTAATTTTAATTTTTTTCCTAGATGTCTAACGTGAGTGACAAAGTTTATAAAATAAAATAAAATAAAATAACATGAGAGATAGTGAGAGAAAAAGGAAAGTGGAGGAGGCAGAAAGTGGTTAGGAATTTTTTTTTTTTTTTAATTAAAATTTAGGAGTTTAAAAAAATAAAAAAAATTCTCATGAGAGAGAAAAAGGAGGTAGTTAGGAAAAAAAAAAATTTTATTTTTAATTTTGCTAAAATTTAGGAGTTTTTAAATTAGCAATTTTACATGTGTAACCCTACTATTTAAACCTCCTAAGTAGATGAATTTGATAATACTTTAGGCATTAAAATATAGGAGTCCAAATAGAGAAAACTCCTTAAATAATAGTACAGATACTAGGCAACTTGCTAATGACACAAAAGGCATACAGGGTCCATTTGGTGCACCTTTTACACTATTTTACTTCATTTATATGCATAATTAATAAACTTTTGGCATATTCACAGCCAACCTCTCTATGATTTGAGGTAGTAGTATTATGTCTTTCTATGATTTGGAATGGATCACTTGACTCACTTGATGTTTGCTTTAGTGCGCAGCCATAATCGACCTCATAGTATTTTGTTGAAGAAGTGTTTAAAACTATATAAAAAAAATAATAAATAATAAAAAAATAATAAAAAAAAAAAAACATAAAAAAAAAGTGTAAAGGCTCAAGAAATAGCCTAGACCCACTTAGAATAATGGTTCCCAGTATTTCAAGCCCAACACAATTAATTTGTAAGAGAGTGGGCTTTCCGAGTGAATTGCAATGCCAAGTAAGATCCAAGCTTGATGTTAAAAAGAATAAGACTTTTAATATGAACAGATGAGGCACAAATTCAGCATAAACACTTCCTCCGGCTTGTTTGAGGATAGATTGTTCATAAACAATCAAAGCTTATTTCTCTATAGTTTTACACTTAATTCTTACTTTTCAAGTTTCTACTTTCCAAAAAAGTCCCACTTTCTAGAGGGGTTCCTTTCCTTATATAGTTTTTTCTATTGCATCTCAGCCCTCCACATGTACATCTCAGGGGAATAATTTGGATGCTTGTCCCATCAGGACCCTTCTGGAGGTGGTAGAGAGTGTTGTGAGCTGTGGAATCACTATTCAAGTGTTTTTTTCTCATAAATGCGGCCAGCTCAATAGGTGCGGAGTATTGAATGTGGAGGTGATGGTTACTTTCTACAAATATTTCTTCTCTTCTTCATTTGCACGTCTCTGATGTCTTCCATGGTGTCTTGCTTGTGGGTGCAAACAGACAGCTAGGGCACCCCGAGGTGCTATCGTTCCTCGAGCTCCTAGACAATGGGTCGGCCCGTATTCCGTTCTTAGACCTCTGCTTGAATATTTAGCCCGAACTAGCGTCGTCTTCATGTTTGACTTCCTCGGACTTCGTTTACGTGTTTGGCTTTGATTGGCGCTTGAATGGGCCTTTGTCTTTCCTTAGATTAGACCTATGAGCTACATTTTTTGTTTGGGTCCCTCCCTCCCACAAAAAGAATAAAGAAGGCTCAATGTAGAAGAAAAAACATGTGGGTACCTAATGAATTCAATAGTTGGTTAAATTTCTAATCATTTTCTCATTGAATCCTAACAAAGTAATTAGATTGCATTTTTAAGTGACACAGTATTTTTTAAAGTGAAATCGCAACATTTATACATCATATAACACACACGACCTGCTTTAATAGTGGAAGACCAAGACCAAACTAGTTTCTAACGGGTCTTCCTTGTTAACGTGTAATAGGTTATAGGCTTTAGGCCCACCTTGTTTACTTGTACTACACATTCTGCCTCTTATATATTTTTTACTTGTGAAATACAATACTATTTATTCAGTATTTCTAAAATGGTATCAGAGTCATTGCTCTAACTTTCTTGTGTCTTGTCTTTATTGGTATTTTCCGCTGCCTTGACTTCTCCGGTTAATAAACCTTTTCTGTTCCCTCTCCTTACTGCTCCACCTCCGTTAGAGGTACTCAAGGTTGAATCTCTACCGCCAGAAGCTCGATCTCCGCCACCAAGACCACTGCCTTCGTCGGATCTTTCACATTGGACCTCCGATTAAGACATAAGACATATCTTCGTGTAGATTTTCAACCCCTCTACACAACTATTAGGACATTTGTGATTTGATGTTAGGAACATATGTCAATTTAGAATTGGTTAATCCTTTGACAAAACGCACTTTACTTGTAATTGGGTAGATCTAGGATGTGTTTAATGCTTCATGGAACAAGACTTCAAGTTCAAGTGTTAAAACCATGCAAATTTGTCCAAGAAACAAGTGAAGAAGTGCTGGATTTTAAAACTCGACAGCTAGCATCTATCGTGGTTTAAAAAGCTGCTAAAGCCCAAAGCTCGACAGCTAGCTCGATAGATACCCTATCTGTCGAGGTTTATGGAATTCAGTTTCTTAAAGCTGTTTTTCATCCAATCTGTGTGTATATGTTTGGGCTTTCTTTTCTCACAACCCTAAACATATATAAGGATTATTTTAACTTCCGTAAAAGGTTGCGCAAGTGTGAAGCAAAGTTGTGTTCATGCAAATTGTGACCAGAGACAGAATTTGCCCTAATTCATCTTTCTCTTGAAGAAGCTGCTGTGTTTGTACACCGTAGGGTTTTATGACCAAGGAACTTCATGATCTTCATCGTGTGATGAACTGAAGAACTTTGCAGCCAACATCTTTCTTAAGTTGGTGATTAAGTTGCGTACTGGGATCCGCGCATCTATTGGTTAGTCTCATATTGGGAGCCGTGCATTGAACAGGAGAGATTGTCACTACAAAACAAGTCCAATTGGGTATTGGGGTAAGGGTTTAACTGTAAGTTGGTATAAGGTACTGAGATTTCTTTACTTATAACCGCTTGTTTTGATAATAGTGGATTCTCGGGAGTGGTGACCTTAAAATCACCCGGTGGGGTTTTTGCCGTGTAGGTTTTCCCCATTCGTAAACAAATCACCGTGTTAATTTAATTTTCGCTGCATTTAGTTAATTAGTGATTTTTTTGTGCTACCACGCGTTTTGCATTTTAATTGAATTAATTAATTAACTTAGCTAAATCAATTGGTTAATTTATCACAAGGAGTCAATACATTCTTGGCCTATCAAGTAGTATCAAAACAGGCACACTCTGATTAGGTGTTAATCTTTGCTGTGTGATCCATTGACCTCTGTTTGTCATGGATAGAGGGCAGTCTCTTATTATACCTCCTTTATTTGATGGCACTAACTATGCATACTGGAAAGTACACATGAGAGCTTTCTTACAGTCATTGGATGAAAAGGTTTGGCAAGCTGTAGAGATAGGCTAGACCAGGCCTACGGAAGCACCGGCCAACTAGGATGATGCTAAGATCAAGGCGGCAAACTTTAACAGTAGGGCATTAAATGCTTTATTCAGTGCAGTCACGAATGAGGAGTAGAAGATATCCTCTATTGAAACCGCTAAGGAAGTATGTACCATTCTCTAGACAACTTATGAAGGAACCAAGGCTGTCAAGGATTCAAAGTTTTAGAGGCTTAATACGAGCTTTGAAGAGATTAAGATGAAGGAGGATGAGTTATTCGATGAGTTCTATACCAAGCTTAAGGACATAGTGAACTTAGCCTTTAATCATGGGGAAACCATTCCTGAACCCAAGATTGTCAGAAAGGTGCTCAGATCTCTACCCGAGAGATTTCATGCCAAGATCACCGCGATTGAGGAATCAAAATATATTGATAAAATTCCTTTGACAGAGTTGGTTGGAAATCTACAGACCTATGAGTTGGGTTTGACAAGGATCGGGAAATCAAGCAAGAGCAAAAGCATGACATTGAAGGCCAAAAGCAGTGACACTGATGAGTCTTCAGACGATGAAGATTCTAAGATGAAATCCTATATCACGAGGCAGTTTAAGAAGTTTATGAAGAATGCCAACGCGAAAGGATTTGACAAGGACCGAAAGCAATCCAGTTCTTCGCAGTTCAAGAGTCAAGACAAAGGGAAGAAGTGCTAGGGATGGCGGTCAGTACACTGTTCCCTCAAGACCAAAATGCTTTGGGTGTTAGGGTTTCGGTCACATGAAATAAGAGTGTCCTACGTATCTCAAGACTATTGGGAAGAGCAAGGCACTTGCTGCTACATTGAGCGACACTGAGCCTAAGGATGATTCTGATAATGAGGATGATGGAATCCTAAATGCCTTCGCTGCCACTGTAAATCCTACTGAAAGGATTGTTGAAGATGTGGATGAAGAAGAGGAATTGGTGGAGTCTAAGTTTGAAAGATGGATGAGTAAGATGACATCCACACAGTCTATGCAAAGTTATACAAGATCTCAGAAAAGCATGAGAAGTTGTATAGGTTGGCCACCAAGAAGCTTAGTGAAATAGAGCTTGAATAAGAAGAAATTTCCACAAAGTTTGATGAAGCAAATCAGACCATTGGAGCACTGAGATTTGAGAATAATTTCTTGGCTGAGAAGACCAAGAAGCTTGAGGCAGAATTGTTTCAAGTCAGAGCTTAGTTGGAGAGGACTTCCAGTGCAAAGCTCGATGAAATGCTCAGTCTTCAGAAATCTGCTTTCGATCGAACCGGTTTAGGGTTTGATTTCTCTTCTCCTAATATTACTTCTGCTAGTACTACTGTTTTTGTTCCTCATGCTGATAATATTGAAACTGAGAATAATGATGTTAAAAATGAATTAGCTAGTGAGAAAATAGACAAGGGTAAATGATCGGTGCAAAATTGCAAGTGCACAGTATCGTAGTTTTATAGTAAAGTGATGAGAAGAGTATTGTCCTTAAGGATTGATAACTTACTTTTGACAAATACCAAAATTATAATAATCTCGATTTTATCTAGAGAAGTCACTAAGGTTTTTGTAATTGGAATTTAAAATAAAATCAATTTAAAGAAAATGCGCAAAGGAAAAGAAAGATGTTGTTCAAAGATCAAATTAATGGGAAAGAAACTTCTAGGAAATCGATTTCACCTAATCCCTCACCATGCTTTACTCATCTAGCTAATTGAATTTAATTCTCTCTATTTGTTAGCAATCTCCAAACTCTTCCAAAAGCCTCTTTCGACAGTCAAATGGAAACATTCTTGTTCATCATTTTACACAAGAGTATGCAATTTAATAAAGCAAGAAAGCATTAAGACCAACAATTTTAATACTACATAGGTTCATACAAGTTTTTTGATCTCTATATTTACCTATTCCGAATTATTCAAGATCTATCCTATAATTCCCTCTTTCGACAGCAAATCACAAGATTAAAATCATCTAATTAATGGCTAGTTAATTATAAGCAATAAGCTTAGAATAAATCAGACAAACATGAAGAGAATTTGTTCAAATTAACATAGAAAAGCAAGCATAGTTCGGAACTAGATTACATCGTTTTCCTAGAATAAAGAAAATTTAGTTCATGCTAAAAATCAAATTCAATATAAACGAATTCACCATCATTTTTCTGAGGAGATTCGAAGAAAAATAAATGCTGAAAATATATCTCGTCTCAGTCCTCCCAGTTCAGCCTCTACTGCAAGTTTCAGCTTTTCTTTTTTTTCCTTTTTTTCTGTTTCAGCCCTTCAGCGCCTCCTCTTTTCTTCTTTTCTTTTTTCTGTTTCAGTGCCTCTTTCTTTTAGTTTCAGCGCCGCTCCTTTCTTCTTCTTTTTTTGTTTCAGCCTTTTCCTCTTTTTCTTTCTTTTTGTTTCCCTTTTGTCCAACGCCTCTTTTTCTTTCTTTTTGTTTCTCTTTTGTTCAGCGCCTCCTTCCTCTCTTTTTTCAGTTCACGTGTTGCCCTTTTCTTCAGCCCAAAAACATTTCTCTCTTCAGCCCAAAACGTTTTTCAGCCCAAAAAGTTTTTCTTGTTTGTGGTTCAGCGCCTCCTTCTTTTCTTCTTTTTCTTTTTTCTGCAATAAAATTTAAATAACAATAATGAAATCTAAAATCAACAAAAATAAATAAAATTAGACTAAAGTTTAAAGTTGAGAAGTGATAAATTATGCTAAATTATGCAAGTCATCAGTAAATCTATCTTAGGACCACCCCCTAAGCTTGATAAGAAAGAGATCAAGAACCCTAGGACTAAGAAGGGAAATACTCAAAAGCCCAAACTGGAAAAAGCAGCACTTCTATCATCACTGCAAAGCAGCTGGACACACTCGACCTAATTGCTATAAGTGGTTAGCCACTCAACAGAGCAACAACATAATCTCGTCGGGAACCCAGAATCAACTTCCATCCTCTTTTGCTCATCTTGGAGATCTTCTCAAAGTCCTCATGTTCCTCTCGAACTTGAACGGTTTCAATTCTTCTCCCTTACTGCTGGATCAAGGGTTTGCCAAACGGAAAGGTTCTTCCAAGGTGTGGAAAGAAAAAGGCTCCAAGTGATTTTGTCACTTTTTCTCTCTCTCCCCTTCTTGTTTTTGTTTTTGCATTACTTATGTGTTTTGCTTTCGTGTATTGAGTCAGTCTAGTTTTATGCATTGCTTTGTTTAACATGTTTTTGTTTGTTTACTTTTCAGTTTTGCTTTATTTTGTTTTTTATATAAAAAAAGAATTGAAGAATCAGAAAAACACAAAAATAGTGTGTATATGTACATTGGTACTTGTGTACCTTAGATGGCCATTGAAACAAAGTTTTTTAAACTTTATATCTTTTTGTAACTTAGATAAGCATCGCTATGCACAACTAAGCAAGTGAGCTTTGTGGCTCGTGTTTGTGATGAGTAAGATCAAGTAATCTCTTGTACTTAACACTCGTATCACTCTTTTTAACGGGAAGGACTAGGAAATCCTAAGAAAAAAGCATAAATAACCATCTCACCACTGTTGCCCGCCAATCATGAAATGACATTTGTATGCTTCGGCATAGCAAAAATGGAATGTCAAATGCTTAACATCATTGGGTATTTCTTTTCTATCTCTTATATACCTATGCATGGTTTGCTTAAAAGAAAAATATGCAAAGAAAAATAAAAAGCAAAAAGAATCAAAATACTTTATATATGATTGCAAGCATGTATTCTAGGAGATGTGAGAGTTATAGGATATACCTCGAAGGTGATAGTCCCTATCAAACAGTTATGATTGTGTGTGAGTTAAAGTGATTTTCTCATATCTCAAATCATCATAACATGTAGACACTTATGCAATCTTGCGATGTTTTTCACACACAACATGCAATATTCTTTGCTACTTTTAATACATGTGCAGGTACAATATGATTTGGCCATCACAAGGAATACATAACATGTATGCTCATTAAACTATCTTAACTTGTTTTTGAAATATAAAATTGGTTAGACTTGTTTAGTGTGTGTGTGTGTTTTGGATCTATGTGCTTAATATTTTTCTTGTTGAGAGATGATTTTGAGAGCTTAAAATGTTGTTTGGATCATTGGTTGTATAGCATGCTTGATTGCATTCATATTTGTGTTTTCTCTTCTTGAAAAACTGTTTTTAAGCAATCTCGACAGTTGCTGGACACCTCTCAACAGCTAGGCTATCTATCAAGACCCTTCAGCAGCTGCTTGATCCATCGAGATACTTTCTAGTTGCTCGATAGCTTCTCGACAGCTTCCTCGATCCATCGAGATTCCTTTGCTGTGGACACCTCTTGATAGATCCTGAACAGCTCTTTGACAGCTATTTCACGCGTTTTAAATCTCGACACCTTTCGATCTGTCGAGATTTATGAAGTTTCTATATAAAGGATCTGCGCGATTTCTCACTCACTTTTCTCGATCTCTCTCGATCCTTTCAGACTTCTCACCTTCACAAACACCTCTCACTCACTCCAAATCTTTTCCCCACTCCTTTCTTGGTCTTGATCTTGCATTTTTTTCATAGGTATGATCTTCTTTTCATCATCTTTTCATACATATCATGCATTTTTTACCTAACTTTTGGGGTTTTTGAAAATTTTTGGGATTTTTCAAAATTATTGAGGTTTTTGTGAAATTTTTGGGATGGGTTTTGTTTAAATGGTTTTAAAACATTATACATTGCATCACATTTGCATTATAACAATGTTTCATGCATTTAGATGTGTGTTTACTTTGTTGCAATGATTATGTGCTGGTAGGTTTGGATTGGGTTGAGCCCATGATGTATTTAAGTTTGCATGTCACATGTTCATGCATACGTACCTTCATTTCTTTATATTCTTATATACTGCTGTTGTTGGTACTTTTCTGATTGTCGCTCTCTCTCTCTTTCTTGCGTTACTCTGCTCTATGGTATCTAAACGCAAATCTACTCCGTCCCAGAACCCTCTGCGTTCTGGGGCATCTTCTTCTTCTGATCGTACCCCTTCTTCTGTACGGTTCCGTGATGATAAAGCCCGAAAGGACTTTTTGGAGAACTTTTGTAGACGAGGCATTCATTTGGAACGCCACGTCGTTCTATCGGACTTTTCCGACACTGACCTACCCCCCACTGTCATTCATAGTAAGGGTTAGGAGTCATTTTGTGACATCCCAGTCACTTGTCCCTCCGTGATCATACAGGAATTTTACTCCAATATGCACGGAATCAATACTTCTGTACCTCATTTCTTCTCTCGCGTTCAAGGTATGCACGTTGTAGTTACTCCGGATATTGTATTCGAGGTACTACACGTTCCTAGGGTAGCGCATCCTGACTACCCTGGTTGTGCTCGTCTACGGACTGTGTCCAAAGATGAACTCTTGTCTCGCTTTTGTGAGACACCTTCTTCTTGGGGTGACCGTCAATACACCCATTGCTCGGGCTTTGCAAAAGGTCTGAGGTTCCTTAACATTGTGATGACATTTGTTCTTCATCTTTTGTCTCACTATAACTCCATTACAGAGTCTCGTACTTGATTTTTGTTGTCCCTCTTAGAGGATATCTCTATTGACTTCCCTTCTCACTTTATTCTATCCCTTATAGATATCTATAGGGATACGGTGACCCGTGATAAGCTTATTTTTCCTTCGGCTATCACGCGGATCCTTCGCTATTTTTCTGTCTCCTATCTTGAGTTTCCTCATTTTTTCGTGATGGGTGCCATAGACGCTACTATCGTTAGACGGAGCGCGGCATAGCTTAGACCGAGGCAGCCCCAGACAGAGACGGCAGATCCTTCAGCTTCTACCACTCCATCCACCTCCGCTTCTTCGTCTTCTGCGGGTGGTGTGACACTTGAGGCCATCATGGAACAACTTGTGCGTATAGATGCTTGCCTTGACACTCTCAGTGATGAGTTGTGTCAGGTGAACACCTGTGTCGGTCGTATCGCACGACGACAGGCTATCATGGGTGGTTTCACTGTTGTTTCCTCTCTATCTCCACCAGCCTCTTAGGATGAGAGTGACGATGGCACCGGTAGTGAGGATGCTGATGAGGATGATGGTGCTAGCTCGCCTAGTGATGATGAGATGTCTACTTGATCTATTTACCCTTTGTCACTTGTGACAAAAAGGAGAAGTAGTTTTGAGATGAGAGTACTCATACTCATAGGGGGAGGGTTAGTATAGGAGATTTTGTGATAGGGAGAGTGTGTATATGAAGGATATAGTGAGCATTTTTGTATCTTTTATTTTCCTTTTATCTTAGATACATTATCTCTTGTACATTGGTCTTATGATCACTTAGTGATAGCACACCTTGTACTTATGTTGATATATATATTGAGGTTGTTATTACTTTCATTCATCTATCTTTACATGTGTTGTTTCTTTTATCTCTTTATGCACATGCTTCTTGTATAATGTATGCAATCTTATATTTATGTTTCACACTAAGATGTCTTAATGAGTTTTGTTTAAAGTGTTTCAGAAATACAGGTTGTCAAAATCTACTTGCCATAAACCCTCTTCTTGCAAAATTTTTCAAGAGTTTGTGTTAGAATAGATTTTATTGTATTCAACAAGTGAATATGAGTTGAGTAATTTATGACTTCTCTCATATGTTCATTTATTTGTTGTGGTTTTGTCACGGATTGCCAAAGGGGGGGATTGTTAGGACATATGTGATTTGATGTTAGGAACATATGTCAATTTAGAATTGGCTAATCCTTTGACAAAACACATTTTACTTGTAATTGGGTAGATCTAGGATGTGTTTAATGCTTTATGAAATAAGGTTTCAAGTTTAAGTGTTAAAGCCATGCAAATCTGTCCAAGAAACAAGTGAAGAAGTGCTGGATTTTAAAGCTCGACAGCTAGCATCTATCGAGATTTAAAAAGCTGCTAAAGCCCGAAGCTCGATAGCTAGCTCGATAGATACCTTATCTATCGAGGTTTATGGAATTCAGTTTCTCAGAGCTGTTTTTCATCCAATCCGTGTGAATATGTTTGGGCTTTCTTTTCTCATAACTCTAAACATATATAAGGATTATTTTAAGGGCCGTAAAAGGTTGCGCAAGTGTGAAACAAAGTTGTGTTCATGCAAATTGTGACCAGAGACAGAATTTGCCCTAGTTCATCTTTCTCTTGAAGAAACTACTGTGTTTGTACATTGTAGGGTTTTGTGACCAAGGAGCTTCATGATCTTCATCGTATGATGAACTGAAAAAATTTGTAGCCAACATCTTTCTTAAGTTGGTGATTAAGTCGCATACTGGAATCTACGCATTTATTGGTTAGTCACGTACTGGGAGCCGTGCATTGAACATGAGAGATAGTCACTACATAACAAGTCCAATTGGGTATTGGGGTAAAGGTTCAACTGTAGGTTGGTACAAGGTACTGGGATTCCTTTACTTGTAACCGCTTGTTTTGATAATAGTGGATTCTCGGGAGTGGTGACCTTAAAATCACCTGGTGGGGTTTTTACCGTGTAGGTTTTCCCCATTCGTAAACAAATCACCATGTCAATTTAATTTTCACTGCATTTAGTTAATTGGTGATTTGTTTGTGCTACCAAGCGTTTTGTATGTTAATTGAATTAATTAATTAACTTGGCTAAATCAATCGGTTAATTTATCATAAGGGGTCAATACATTCTTGGCTTATCAACAACACCACTGGAATCATCATCATCTGACCATTCATGTGCCGGTTAAAGTTTCGGCAAATTCTTCCACGCGCCATCAGTTTTGCTCCGATCCTGTCGTTGTCGCCGCTATCAGAATCGTCTTTCTCTGATCTACATCATCGGAAAAGAATCGGCCTCATCGGACGGCTCATGCGCTCTCACGCGCCACTTGAATATTCTACAACGTCATCTACGCGCCTCACGCACTACAAGTGCTGCCCTGCTGCTTGCTGACGTCACCTGTAATGTCACTTTGCCACGTCACCCTGCCACGTCAGTCCTAACTGCGTCATTCGCCACATCATCACCCAGTCAGCTACTGATGTCATAGCCGTTGACTCGATGACTTGTGTCGTGGACCGTTGACTTTGACTTTGACTTTGACCATTGACTTTTTAGAGTTAACTTTTTTGCAGTCTAGGTGCTCTTTATCTAGTTTTTCGCGGAGAGTCCATTTTTGCATATTTTGCTTCTAAATAAAGAATAAGGACAGGTCTTCGTTTTATTGCAATAATCGTTGCCAACAATCTAACAAATGTTTTTGCAATTTTTGCAAACGTCTTGGCCATAATATTGAGATTTGCTATCATTGTAACAAATCAGCTGCTACTACTGTTGCTAACACTGAGAGTATCCAACCAATGGCTCCTATCTCCGCACAGTCGAAATCTTCTGGATCCACTAGCACCATTTCTACAGTTGACCTTTAAAACATCATCGCTAATACCATTCATATGGTTGGTAATGCATCTTATTCCACTTCTCTCTCAATTCTATCTAGTATGTCTCATTCCTCTTGGCTTATGGATTCTGCTTGTTGCAATCACATGATACCTCACTCATCCTTATTTTCTCAACTTGAACTTGTACCACACCCTCTTAATATTCGCATAGCTAATGGTTCCACAATGTTTGGTCATAATATAGGTTCCATCTCGACCTCTAACCTCTCAGTTCCTAGGGTCTTTAATGTTCCTTACCTTTCTTACAATTTATTTTTTGTGGGAAAATTAGCTGAGTTGGGTTATCGCATTACCTTTGATTATTCTGGGTGTATTATGCAAGATTTGAGGATAGGAAAGGAGCTTGGGACCAGTCCTAGAGTTGGGCGTATGTTTCCCGTGAACAATCTTCGTCTTCCACCTGTTGCTCTAGTTACTGTTGCTGTTGCTTCTACAGCTACTGCAATTTCTTCTATTCATTCCCTTGCACTTTGGCATGCTCGACTTGGTTACGCATATTCCTCTCGGGTACAACACTTGGCTTCTAGAGGTTTGTTAGGTTCAGTGTCTACAGAAAATTTTGATTGTGTTTCGTGTCAATTAGGAAAACAACCAGCTTTGCCTTTCAATAATAGTGAATCAATATCCACTGATATCTTTGACCTAATTCATTTTGATGTCTGGGGGTCTTCCTCTGTCTCTAGTATTGGTGGATCTCAATATTTTGTTGTCTTTATTGATGATTATTCCCGCTATAGCTGGATTTTTCATATAAAACATCGTTCTAAATTATTGAAAGTATATTCTAATTTTGCAAAAATGGTTGAAACTCAATTTTCCAAAGGAATCAAAAATTTTCGATTTGATAATGCTTTTGAATACACTCAATATGCTTTCCAAGCTATTTTGCATTCTTATGGCACTATTCATCAACTAACTTGTCCAGGTACCTCTCAACGAAAAGGTAGAGCTGAACGAAAACTTCATCATATTCTTGACACTGTTCGTACTCTCCTTCTCTCTGCCAAAGTTACTGCTCCTTTTTGGGGCGAAGCTGCTGTTCATGCTATTAATCGCATTTCCAGTCCTATCATCCAAAATCAAACTCCATATGAGCGCCTTTTTGGGTCACCTCTAGACTATCACCACCTTCACTCTTTTGGTTCTGCCTGTTTCGTTCTTTTTTAGTTGCATAAGCATAACAAACTTGAGCCTCGATCTAGACTTTGTTGTTTTCTTGACTATGGTGGAACTTAAAAGGGGTATCGGTGTTATGATCCTGTCTCTCATCATCTTCGTATCTCCCGCAATGTTGTCTTTTGGGAACATCGCTCATTTGTTGAGCTCTCTCACTTCCGTGCCTCTCTATCTACCTCCTCTGTCTTAGATCTTTTTTCAGATGAGAAACATATTCCTTCTATAGTTACTCCTGATCCTCCTATAGACTTCTCTGTCTAACCACTAGATATTTTTTATGCCTCTTCTAGATCACCTTCTAATGAACAAGTAGAAGATGAACAGGTTGAAGATAAGCCACCCAACCTTGAGCTTGGGTCCTTTGCTCCTGCTCCGCCTAAAGATCTTGCACAAGACATTCCACCTCGTCACTCAACTCAGGTAAGATCCATTTCTGCACATTTACTTGACTATCATTGTTATACTGCCCTTGCTACACTGCACGAGTCTCACACCTATTGTGAGGCCTCCACTGACCCTTTATGGCAGATTGCAATGAAAAAGGAGCTTGATGCATTATCTAAAAACTATACTTGGGATTTGGTGACTCTTCCCCCTAGGAAATCTGTGGTTGGTTGTAAGTGGATCTACAAGATCAAGACTCACTCTGATGGATTCATTGAGTGATATAAAGCTCGTCTTGTTGCAAAAGGTTTTACATAGGATTATGGGATTGATTATGAAGAGACCTTTGCTCCGGTTGCTTGAATCTTATTTGTTCGTGCCCTCTTAGCTGTTGTCACTGCCAGTAAATGAGACATTTTTTTAGATGGATGTTAAAAATGTCTTCCTTAATGGGAATTTAAGTGAAGAAGTTTATATGCAACCTCCTCCTAGTCTCTCTATTGAACCGAACAAGGTTTGTCACCTTCGACATGCACTTTATGGCCTTAAACAAGCTCCACGAGCTAGGTTTGCCAAGATCAGCTCTACCATCTCTCATTTGGGTTACATTGCTAGTCATTATGATTTTGCCTTATTTCTTTGTCTCACCGACAAAGGCACCATTTTGCTTCTCCTATATGTGGATGATATGATCATAACTAGTGATAACCTCAGTGGCATTCAAGAACTCAAGGATTTTCTCAGTTAGCAGTTTGCGATGAAAGATCCTGGACATCTCAGCTATTTCTGGGTCTTGAAATCACTCATTCCACAAATGGTCTTTATATTACTCAGGCCAAGTATGCTTTTGAACTTTTGTCTCGAACTGGACTCACTGATAGCAAGACTGTTGACACTCCAGTTGAACTTAATGCGCATCTAACTCCTTCAGGGGGGGGGGGAACCATTGTCTAATCCCTCTCTTTACAGACGATTGATTAGCAGCCTAGTTTATCTCACTGTCACTCGTCCAAACATTTCCTATGGTGTTCACCAGGTGAGCCAGTATCTGTTTGCTCCACGATCGACTCACTATGCTGCTGTTCTATGCATTCTTCAATACTTGAAGGGCACTCTCTTCCATGGCCTCTTCTACTCTGCTCAGTCTCATTTTATTCTCCATGCATTCTCTGATACTAATTGGGTAGGAGATCCCACTGATCGTAGGTCCACCACTGGTTATTGCTTTCTTCTTAGTTCTTCTCTGATTTCCTAGCAAAGCAAGAAACAAACCCTTGTGGCCCACTCGAGTACTGAAGTAGTATATCGTGCCCTTGCTGATACCATATCTAAACTTCTTTGGCTACAATGGCTTCTTAAGGATTTAGGTGTGTCCACATCCTCTACTACTCTTCTTTATTGTGTCAACCAGAGTGCCATTCATATTGCTCACAATGATGTCTTCCATGAACGGACTAAACACATCGAGATCGATTACCATTTTATCCATTATCATCTTGTCCATGGTGCTCTCAAGCTGTTCTCAGTCTCTTCTAAAGATCAACTTGCAGATATCTTCACTAAGTCACATCCTAAGGGACGCCTTCATGCTTTAGTTGACAACCTCAAGTTGGTCTCATACCCACCTTGAGTTTGAGGGGGGCTGTTAACGTGTAATAGGTTGTGAGCTTTAGGCCCACCTTATTTACTTGTATTATACACTCTGCCTCTTATATAAAGGCACTCTTGTATATTTTATTACTTGTGAAATACAATACTATTCATTCAGTATTTCTAACATTCCCCATATCAAAACCTATTGGAAAGAAATGCTTAAATGAGAGAGAGAGAGAGAGAGAGAGAGAGAGAGAGAGAGACCCCAAAAGCACACACGCATATAGCTTTCAACTTTGATAAGTCATTAAAATTTTATTTTGGCAATTCTTATTCATAAGTTAATCCACTATGCCTACATTTGATCCTCCTATTATTCTCTTATTTCAAAATAGTAGCACCATTTACAAATGCGTGAAGCTTAGGTAGATGTGAAACAAAGCAATCTAATCCTTCATTTGGTTGCAGAGGAAAGTAGATAAAAATTAATGAAAAAAAAATTAAGTGAGATAAATAAAATTTAAATGTAATAAAAGAAGATTTTACTAACAACTGTTTATTTTAGTGGCTTTGTTTTGATAAAGAAAAATGAGCTACATAAAAAAAAAGAAAAAAAAGAAAGAAAACTGAGCTACATATCCAGGTGTCACAGGGCAGATTTTAGCTTCAAATTTTCTACCTTGTGATGACACTAAGTAGCCCATTTAGTCTCAGCCAATAGCCACCACTCACACACACTAGGGACACCAAACCAATTTTTGTGAATTAATTAAACAAGCACATAATGCAAGCACATAGCAAGCAGAGCAAATACACAACACAAATGGCAAAGCTTCCAACCTTTTATTACTTTATCTCAAAGTACAAAGGAACGCCAAGGCTTTACCTCATACAAAATCTGCCTTAATTTAAAAATCCAGCCACCTAGGCTATAACCCACACAAAGATACTATGATCCTACAGAAAGTAACCTTGTTTTTCTTTGCCTAACACTTGCACAAATTTTTCCCATAAACACTCGTTGCTGACACCCCCAACAGAATAGGTTTTTAAATTGCATGAAAAAAATTGGCGTGAGCAATCACTTAGCCAAGTAACTGTTTCTATGTTTACTGCCACAACATGGGTAATTGCCCCTTGGATACATTATTTAAAAATCCAGCACATGCCAATGCGGCGCCACCTCCCAAACCTGGCCAGCATGCTCCAACAACAACAACACCAACGCAACCCAACAATGCATCACCACCCATATATATGCAACCACTCGGCCGTGTGAGCCACAACCCATAACATCATTAGAGGCAAGGAGACTAACGACAATTAACGGAAGCTCAACTCCACCAAACACATGTACATATTCTTAAAGACATCTCACTGCTATTGTACAACCAACAAACTCTAACAGCTCTAGAACAATAGTCCACCAAATTCTCATATGATGTGATGAAGACACAATATATTTCCTCGCTATGAGTAGGGGAAAAGTTCGTGAAAGAATTAGCAGCAACAACTCCAGGAAGGAATCATCCACCCTTAAAGATAATCCACCACCAGCTAAGTTCTTTATGTGAGGTAATGCATGTGCATGCATGTATAAATTGTAGAATGAAGGTTTTTTTTTTTTTAATAGACTTGTTGCCTTTTAAATATTGAGGGCTTGTGTCGTTCATGGATTGGGTTAGGAGCCCAACATCGTCCACTCCTGAATTTTTTTTTTGAAAAATTACACATTTTCATTATAAATTATACTCCATTTTACATTTTGACCCATGAACTATCGAAATGGAAGATTGACCTTCCAAAATTATAGCTCTGTAACACCTAATCATCTGCCATATTTGTTTGGGATTAAGTTTAATAAAATTTAGTATTAAAAGACCAATTTATGTACATCTCCCTCTAAAATTGATAGTAGAGGATAAATTGTTCTTTTAATCCTACATTTTGTTAGACTTAATTGAGAAAGTGACCAAAGACAATAAATTGTTACATGAGTTTTAGTTCAGGGGGGTTGATAGTACATTTCTTGTTATTCAGGAGAGCAAATATAAAATGAGATATAATTTATGGTGAAAAAAAAAAGTATTTTTCCTTCTAGAAGGAAAAATGCTTTTTTATTACAGTATTATTATTTTTTAGAAAGAAAGAAACTAACTTGAATGATAGTTGAATGAGTCTATGAGATGTTAATGATGCAGGTACGGAAAATTCAAAGATATTATACAAGAAAAGTAGTAATAATTATATAATGATTACTAAAATATTTAATTATGACCAATTCAAAGACACAAAGTCATAATAAATCCAAAATTCAAAAAGAAAAAAAGAGTAGGAAATTCAAAAATACTGAAAACTCACACTACTGGACGAGTTTTTTCTTTGATCAAAGATGCTGGAGACTCAAAGATTCTAACAACGAATGTTAAAAGTTCATGCAAAAGCTCCCACAACTGCGCGTTTCAGCAATCACGCGCAGTCAGATGCAAATTCTTTTTTTTTATGAATAGTCAGATGCAAATTCATGACTTCGACTATGTCCACTTTTTATTTCCCAACATGTAAATGATACGGTTTCTAGAGAAAAACAAAATGACATATATATATATATAAATATATATATATATATATGTATGTATAATAATTGAGTGTAATGTGATATGTACTAGACAGACGAAAAATTAAAGTTTTCTTAATTAGAAAGTTAGATCGATCCCAAATGCCTATTCCTTTCATAACAGTTTGTACTGTTTCGAGACCTTTGTTCAGTCCTGTGCTCGTTTACTTTCTTTTCATTCTCTTTCTCCTCCCCCATGGTCATCATGGAGCCCAAGCTAATTCCTATAAGAACAAAGAAATAAATATCGGCGTCATCATTGATGTGAATTCCCGCATAGGGAAGGAAGAGCAAACAGCAATGGAAATTGCAGCTCAGAATGAAGCTCCAAAGGGTCGAAGTGTGTCTCTCCATTTTCTGGACTCCGACAGAGACCCCCAACAAGTTGCTTCTGCTGGTGAGTTAATTTGTTTTACTACTTTTTTCTTCTTCTTTTTTGGTTTTTGTTGTTGTTGTTGTTGTTTGATTTGTCTATGTATGCTTGAGATATGATAAAGCTGTTTGAAATGGATAACATGTTGACGTGGTTTCTTTCCATTGAGTACACGTTTCCACTTCGTACAAAAATGAGTGAAACTTTATTAGTTTGGTAGTGTGTAACTTATAAAAAAATAGGTGAAAAATACACAATTAATTCTTAAAATTTAACTGAAGTCCTATATCCAGTCATTGAAATTTGATTTTTATTTTTTTATTTTTTATTTTAAGTCCAAAGAAATGTAACCACACTATATATTATTATGACGGAGCTAGCGTCACGCGACTTTGTCAAATTCTACTATATGCAAACAAGAATTATAATGGCTAAGGGGGTGTTTGGTGAGTGTTTCCAAACAACAATTTTCAGTTTTTAAATACATGTACCAAACGGGCCCTAGGAGTGTTCATCATTTGGATCGGCTTGTTTTTGGAGTTTTTGCACCAAGTTGACAATGTTGGGATCCCTAAAACCCAAACTGCTACTGCACCATATAAGCGGAAATGCTAAGGTTTCAGCGGCAGTTTTCATCAGTGTGGTTAAATGGTTCCTGAAGTGGGGCTGAAAGAGAAAACCCCATCTTATAACCCCATCCATGGGCAATGCCAATTTTGTATGATAGTCATGTACAAGTGTCAATATTGTATGATAATTAATTTCAATAGTCTATTAATCCATTAAGTCAACAAAATAAAATGCTATTTGTCATACATTAAACATGAAGTAAAGTTAATCAATTTATAGAGCTTTAAGATTATAATATAATTCCTTCTCAAAAAAAAAAAAAAAATATATATATATATATAACTTGTAAATAAAGAAAAATAAGTAAATACTTAGAAGAAAACCTATAATGAACTTATAAAAAATACTACTCAATGTTAGTAGTACTGTAGATCCAAGATTGAAAATATTTATAGTTGAGACTGAACGTGAAGTTCATGAGTAATACCTTTAATTAGTGTTTTTATCTAAAATATTAAAATCCCATTGAAATTTAGCATATATACAAATATAAACAAATATACATTGAAAGTGGATTAATATACCAATTTAAAATAATCTAACTTTCAATTAAAAAAAAAATATATATATATATATAAATATATATAATTTTTCAAAAGTGTCCCTATTAACCTCCAGAATTTAAACTGATAATAAAATAATGGCTAGGTGTATATTGGAAAGTCAATAAATTAATTGACTTTTTTAATTAGATAGGTATTTTGAGTATCCGAAAGTAGAATATTAGGCAAATAAAATGAGAGAAAGGCATGAGTGAGAGAATATTAAAAATACCCTTAATGTTATAGAGTGTTTGGCAGACCACAACAGTAGTTCTATTTTGATATCTTAGATGAACAAAAAAAAAGTTCAATTTTGAATTGGTTTTATTTTATATCAAGTTTTTCTAGAAGCAGATCCACAATAAGTTATAGTTTACATCCACATTAATGTGAGGATTTCAAGTTGAAAACAAGATTTTGACTGGAATATGCATGTGAAACCGACTAAAAATTTAAAGACTTGATTTTTGGATGAAATGTGTGAGGAATTAGTACTGCGAAATTCCATATAATAAATAATGTGTCAATGGGGTTTTACTTAATGTTATTAACTTAGACAAGAGCCAATGTAAGGAACTGCTTGAAAATATTGAAGAATGGAAGGTTAGGTGGAGTTTAAATTTAGGACTTGCTTGATCTATCATTAAAGCCAGGTAGAAACGTTGCCTCAATTCCTAGTTCTACATGAAGATTGATTTAACCTAACCTTTAGCCTACCTATCTATAGACTTTGAGACACGACTTTGAAGACAATTAAGGAGGTTAGCATACTGAAGTTAATCTAAGAGTGCCTTCTCTTTTGAACCTAAAAAAAAGATCCCATCTATCATCTATGTTCAACCTACTTGCCCATCGCCTAGCTTGCTGCCACGATTCAACCCCCACTGCACTTGCTGCCCATGGCATATCAATAGCTTGCAGTTTGCCAAGCCGTGACCATGAGTCCTTCACAAGCACATGGACACCAACACATTGCCATCAAGCCCATTTGTGTAGTCATGTATTACCATGAGCTGCTACCTCAATCCACCATGCATAGCAAATGGCATGACTCCCTCTTCTGCCCATTGTTTTGTTTGGTTGGCATAGGTGCAAGGTGCACAACATGCAGCCACTACTTCTCAAGCATCAATGGTCTTACACTAGGTCACAATAGTACTGGGTAGTGGTGGAAAAAATCTTGGACAAGCCAAAATCAACACTCCAGAGGGGGTTTAATCCCAGCACCTACTTTAATTATATGATGATGAAGACAATATATGGTGATGGTTTGTGTTAATACTTCTTACATTTTGATTGCAGCTGAAAATCTTATCAAAGAGAAGAAATTGATTGCTATCATTGGCATGCACTCATGGCTGAAAACAGCTTTAGTTGCTGATATTGGAAACAGGACTCAAGTTCCAGTTCTTTCATTTGCATCACCTGCCATAACCTCACCAACGATTCAACTTCGTTGGCCTTCGTTGATTCGGATGGCTAACAATGGTTCTGCACAAGTAAAATGCATAGCAGATATTGTCCGTGCATGCAATTGGAGAAGAGTGATTGTTATTTACGAAGAGGATGCATATGGTGGTGATTCAGGAATGTCGGCTCTCTTAGCTGAAGCTCTTCAGAACGTTGAGGTGGAGATTGAGTGTCGTCTGGTTCTTCCATCATTTTCCTCTGTGTCTAATACTGAAAGACTTGTACACACAGAGCTGGTGAAGCTAGAGAACGAAACGTCGTGTCGGGTTTTTGTTGTTCTTCAGTCATCATTAACGATGGTGACTAACTTATTCAGAGAAGCTAAAAAATTGAGACTTGTTGGAGGAGAGACAGAGTCAGCTTGGATAATCCCAGACAGCATTACAAACATGCTGGACTCTGTTGACAAATCCATTATTTCCTCTATGAATGGCACTATTGGAATCAAAACACAATACTCCAATGACAATGAAGAATATGTCGAGTTTAAGAAAAGATTCAGAGCCAATCGTTCAGAGGAAGAAAACTCGAAGCCAGGAATTTATGCTCTACGTGCATATGATAGCATTAAAATCATTACTCAGGCCATAGAGAGAGGTTCTGATGACTCTAGTAGCCTTTTGAAAAATATATTATCAGGCCGTTTCTCAGGTTTTAGTGGAGAAATACGTTTTGAAGGGAAAATGCTTTCACAAAATCCCAAATTCAAGATTGTGAAAGTGGATGGGGAGAAAAGCAATGAATTAGACATTTGGACACCAGATTATAATGGGGATGTTATTAAGAATAAGAATACAAAAGAAAAAGCTTGGCCAGGGCTAGATAAGATTCCCAAAGGCTGGGCAATGCCTTCAAAAGCAAAACCAATGAGAATCGTAGTTCCAGCTCATGCCATGTTCAAACAATTTGTGCAGGACATGAACAAAAGCGACTTAAATGGCGAAATGTTTGACGGTTTCAGCATTAAAGTCTTCCAAAAGGTGATGGAACAATTGAGTTATACAGATACTCCGCAATATATATTTGAGTCCAAAATTGGATCCTATGATGAGCTGGTTGAACTTGTCCATAACAAGGTAAACTAAGTAACTAACTTTTTATCTCTGAATATATAGTTATATTAGTCAATTCATCATTTTTTTTTCCTTCTTGTGTCTAATGTGTATTTATTTTATGAAAATGTTAGAAATACAAACTATTTTACAATATTTTTTTACAAATTATTAATGTGGTGAATGATTATTGGTAAGTAACAAAGTGATATCAGTAGTGGCTCCAAATGAAAAACAGTAAGAATTTACCATAATAATAGCTTGTAAAAATGTTATAAAATAATTTGTAGCTGTCAAAACAACCATTAACTTCAAGAATTGATACTAACCTGCCCTAAATTTACATTGAGGACTCTTGTAAGTGCACAAATTCTAGAATCAGTATATACTAAAATTCAAGAATAAGAAGTCTTATTTTCAAGATTTTTTTTTTTTTTTTTTGGTAATTGAATTGATATTTCCTTTTGAGAGAGGCAGAGAGGTAAGTGGGTAGATTAGAGAATATGTGTCCAAATATAGGATAACTAGTATTAAACTATTATATGTGAAATTTAAGATCAATTTTAAATTTTCAAATTTTGATTAATATTATCATTATTTTGTGGCTTCAAAATACTGACAAAGATCTTCATGTGGACCAAATGAGGAAGACTTATGATGCTGTTGTTGGTGATATAACCATACTATCCAAGAGGTCAAAGGATGTGGAATTTACTCAGCCATACACAGAGTCAGGGTTGACTATGGTAATTCCAGCGAAGTCTAAAGAGTCACCATGGATGTTCATGAAGCCTTTTACCTGGGGAGTGTGGTTGGTGGTTGCTTTCATCTTGATTTACACCATGTTCATAGTTTGGTTCTTGGAGCATCCATCCAATCCGGAATTTAAAGGCTCGTTGAAGGATCAGATTGCCACCGCCATGTGGTTTGCCTTCTGCTCTCTGTTCTTTGCTCACAGTAAGTATATATAAATGTTCAATTATAGGACTCAGAATGTTATGTTCATTGATTCTCAAAAGAAAAAAAAAGTTATGTTCATTGGTCGGCTCAATAATTATAAGCCTACACACACTCTTAGGAAGATCACACGAACAACCAATCTGTAGTTATATTATTGTTTCATTGTTCCTGTTTCCATATACTCTTTCATTTCTCGGCTTATGAATATAACACAATCATGTTAGGCTCATTAACAAGCAACCCATCCCAGGGTTTCTAGTTAGAGATATAATTCATCATGTCAATGATCATGATAAAACTAATCTGCATTAGGCAGCCACAGTTCTAGAATAATACACGTTAGACAGGTCTAACAAACATAAATACTATATTAGCAAGGGAGTAGCAAAAAAACAACGAATAAATGCTATGTCCCACTCTTAGTATTCCACTTTATACTGCAGCAGCAACTATATATCCCATGTATCTGTGTATTTAATTTAGCCCAAGAATGTTCTAAATTTAGTCTTTTATAATTTGTGGATGATCTAGTTTTCTTTGTTAGGCTTGTCCTGAAAATGCAAGTGAAGTATGAGTGTATGACTAAATATAAAGAGTAGTCAGGACAATCATTGAATTTTAAGAAATCCATAATTATGCTTAGTAAAAACTCCCCAAGAACCATTGCATACTGCAGCTGGTAACGTCAATCTTGACAAATCCTCATTTAGGAGTTAAAACACTCATTAGCACATGTTTTAATTTTCAGGAGAGAGGATTTACAACCACCTTACACGAGTGGTGATCGCAGTGTGGCTATTTCTAGTGTTTGTGTTAACTGCAAGCTACACTGCCAATCTCTCTTCAATGCTCACTATTCAGAGAATGGAACCGAGTGTCACATCTATGGAGTTGCTTAAGAGGAACAACTTAACCGTTGGTTATGACAAGGGTACCTTTGTAGGCAACTACCTGGAGGAAGTGCTTAATTTCAACTCTACCAACATCAAGGAAATTGATAGCGCAGAGAAATATATAAAGGAATTTGAAAGCAAAGGTATATCAGCTGCCTTTCTTGAAGCTCCGTATGCGAAAGTCTTCCTCCATAGATACTGCAAGGGTTACATCGCTGATACCAGTCAAACGGCCACCTACAGATTTGGAGGCTTTGGATTTGTGAGTAACATTTTTCTTAATTATATATATATATACGGCCACCTATATATGTAGGGTTTGTGAGTAACCATTAACAAATACAAAAACCTTCATACTTCTTCATTTGATCATTCTAAAAAAGTCAGTAAATTTTTTTTCATTAAAATAAAAAGTACATACAAATGAATTTTGCATTTTGGGCACCAATAATCACTTCAATGTTTCATGCAATTTTTTTCCATGGAATTCAAAAGCTCTTTGATGTTTCTATTTTGTCTGATCTTGCACTTTCGATGATGCTAGGGTCCTAGGGATACTTTCTACTTTGTCTTTAACGAAAAAAAATAAAAAAATAAAAATCCAGCTCTTGCAATTTTCAAACAATGCTAAATAGCTCTTCTAGCTTATGTGAGTTTTTGGAAGAGGAAAAAAAACATAGTAAGATGTGTAATAGACGATGCTTGCATATGTGTGTAATAAACTTCGAACAATATCTATTACACACATACTTGTTACATACACCACTTTTGCATAAAAATCGTGACT
The DNA here is from genome assembly GCA_030021035.2 of Notholithocarpus densiflorus. NCBI lineage: Eukaryota > Viridiplantae > Streptophyta > Magnoliopsida > Fagales > Fagaceae > Notholithocarpus > Notholithocarpus densiflorus. Next base: position 4,420,017 of record JARYZH020000030.1, read on the forward strand.
TGAGTCACGATTTTAGTATAAAAAAAATGTGTGTAAATTAATGGGTGTTTGTAAGAGACATTTCTCTTTATAAAATTACTCCCATTGTGCTTAATTTCTATCATTCAATGTTTTCATTAGAGCTAAAGCTCTACTTTCTACATTAATACCAAATAAACCCTTTACCCTTAATTGTAGAGTTTTTGCTATTGAGAACTTTTAACGGAAAGGTTTTTTAGTATTTGACAAATTCCACATAATAGTGCACTAAAGTTCTGAATTTATAAATTATGAATATTGAATAGTAAAGTCCAAATTTCAAAAGTTGTTATCAGCTTTAAGTCTCTTTCAAAACCCTAACAAAATAGCTAGATTTGTGTGTGTGTATAGTACTCGTTACCTGTTCGTTATGCTAGGCGTTGGCACGACCCGCTGTCTCTATACGATCATAGACGAGTCGCCTTTCACCCCTGACAGGACGAGTTGTACTTGTTACCTGTTAATGCACTAGGAGACACACCCCGGAGCTCTACAATTAACAATTTGATAATTACAATAAAATTCTATTTTCTATAGCAATGCCAATCTTGCACATAATCTTTTAAATTCACGCGAATATAAATTTTGATTAAAAGGAAAGGAAAAGTAGGAAATTTAATTAAGTGGGTAATAAAGAAATAGAAATGGCTTTCAACTCAATTAAATTAAATAAAAGTGAAGTATTAATAATAAAAAAATCATGTATTTTTATTGTCTATAAGCAATACAATGATCAAATTCAATGATATTGATTAAGAAAGTTAGTAAAAACATTGGAGGTTTTTATTTCATTTTATTTTATTTTATTTTTTGATAATTTAATAGTTAGGGGAGTAGGGATTTGAATCCTAGATGTTTCTATTTGAAATACTAGGAAGTACCAACTACAAGGCTGTTGACTCTTTGTTTTTTTCCTTAATAAATAGTAATTATTGTTAAAATTTCTTGCTTTCCAAGCAGGCATTTCAAAAAGGCTCTCCGTTTGCTAGAGAGTTTTCGGAAGAAATTCTGAGACTATCAGAGAAAGGAGATCTAAAGATACTTGAAAATGATTTGACTCCCCCGAATAAGTGTTCAATGAATGTGTCTTCCGATGAAACCAGAAGCTTGGGCCTACAAAGTTTCTGGGGTCTCTGCATGATATCTTTCTTCACTTCCACCATTTGTTTTTTGCAATCCTTGATTCATTTAATAAAGAACTATCAACGCTATGAAGAGGCAAACCGAGGTAGTGTAACTCCGAGTGGGAGTGTTTGGGACAAGGCAGCTAGAATAGCAATGTACTTTTATGATAAAGAGATGGGGCAAAGGAGAGCTCAATCTTCAAGCGAACTGAGTCTGGTTATGATACAAAGCTAATCCATGTTCCACACTGGCAAATATGCCGAAAAGGATTCACATTTCACTTGAAATGAAGAGAGTTCATTGTAAAGTTAAGGTTTTTTTTTTTTTTTTAATTTGATACTGTACAAAGTGTCATGTGTAATACTGAATAATCTTTATAATATTTAATCCGAAACATGAAATAGAACCCTTTTTAAATAGAGGGATACTTTCTCCGTCATAACCATGGAAGTGATGTAGGATAGAATATAGGGTTTAATTCTTTTGTTTATTAATTTTTACAAATATTTATGTAATTTTTGAATTTTAGGATTATGCTTTCCAAAATAATAATTTAGTGTTCTTTTATTGTATTGTATTAATTAGAATCCATTTACCACCACACACTCTTGAGATGGTCATTCCACAAGTATAAATGCTTGTGGGATATGGAGGGTAAGAGCTAAGATTTAATTCTCTAGGAAAGAGTTTCACACACATATACACTTAGATTATGTTAGAGTAGAATTCTATCTATCTCAAAAAAATAAAAATAAAAAATAAAAAAATAAAATCCATTTAAAAATATTTTTAGGAAAATAAGTTTTTTAAAGCCTTCAAATAGGAATGCAATCTACTTATTTTCCTTCTTTATGGATTTCAAAATTCTTCATTGTGACTTCAATGAATCATTCAATTTAAGGTTTGCATCTAGCTAAAATTATATTTAACCCACTACTGCGCACCCTTAGTGCAACAGTCACTCTACAAGTATAAATGTTTGTGAGGAGGTAAGAACCGAAGTTCAAGCCTCCAGAAGAGAGTTTCACACACATATACATTTAGATTAGGCTAAAGTAGAGTTTTTATGTTATATATATAAAAAATATAAAAAAATAAAAATCTATATTTAACCCTTTTGCACAATTCCTTTTGCATCAATTGCTACAATAACTTTTAGCATTTGGGAAAAATGTTCATACACTCTTTAAACTTTCAACTACTGGCTAAGTCAATTTGAACTTTTTTATCGGCCAATTTAGTCCCTAGACTATACACAGCTGCCAAATCAATATCTCTATGAGTTTCTTGTTAAAAATCTAACGGTTAACGTAAGAGACGTGAGATTTAAAAATTAGCAATCTCATACTAGAAGTCTTCAATTGAGGGTCCAATTGGTTGAGCATCTTAAATACATGTTTTCAATTTTTAAATAATATTACACGCATTTTTATACACTTTTTCACTCACACGTATTTCAAAAAAATACAACTTTCAAAACCCACCAAGAATCTTCACCTTCTTCATCATCATCATCATCATCATCATTGCCTTGTTCTTCAATCTGAGAGGACTTGATTAAAGAGTAAGAAGTGAGTTTATCAGAGAGGACCCATTTGGCTATTGGGGTGTTTCCACTGATGTGGAGGTAGAGCTTGACTAGGTTTTTGAGATTTGGGGTTTGGGTTCTGGCGAAACCAAGGGGACCCTGGCTTTTTAAAATTTCCTTTTAACACTGGTAAAAAAATCACAAATTAAAAAACAATTTTATCACTGTCCCCTCGAAAATTTAGATTTTAGAATTGGCTGCACAAAATTTTTAACTAATCCAATAAAAGTCAAACCCAATCCAGCAAACTTGATACAAAATACCCAAAAATGATAAATTTGGTATGATAAAAAAAAAAACCTAATCTGGCCCATCTCCTCAGCCCATGGCTCTCCCAAATGCTAACAAAACCCTAATTTTCCCTGTAAAATATTCTAAATCACCATTCTTTTTTAACAAAAAAACCTGTCTCATGGTATACTGCCCCATAGCACCACCTTGTCAAGCCAATCCACTGCTCTGCCATTCGCTCCACTGTTGACTCGTAACTGGTATCTATCTCTTCCCATCTCCCTTTGTTGCCACTCTTTGCTGTGCTGTTACTTCTTCTTCTTTTCTTTTTTTATTTTTTTTATTTTATTGCAACTTATTTTCTACTGTGGAAGATAGCAAGTAGCCACTTTGAATGTGAATGGATATTAGTGATTTTGTTTTGAGAGAAATGGATATTAGTGCCGTACAGCTATTGAAATATGTGGCTAAACGTGAATTGCTAGATATTATATATTTCTTATAACTTTAAAAATTATAATATATAATATATTATTGTTCATTTTATATATTTTGAGGTCAAGACAAACTTTTGCATAATTGTTAATTTTATTTTACTTAACCTAGACAGTAATTTGTTCATATTTTAAATCTTACACGTCTTTCACATGAGTTAATCGTTAGTTTTTTAACACCAAACTAATAGAGGTATTGATTTGATAACTATGAATAGTTTAAGGAGTAAATTGGCTAATAAAAAAGTTCAGGGAGTGTTTTGGCTATTTAAAAGTTCAGGAGGGGTGTACGAGTATTGTAAGGATAAGGGCCCAAAATCGTATATTGGACCTTGGCCTTTGGCCGAGGACGTTGATTGGTCCGAGGACAAATAAACAATAGTGAGGGTATTGAGTTCAAAGTCCCATAAGTAACATGCAAGTGGAAATGTTAGGAAAGGTGGTTCGAGGAAGAGTGTCTCCTTGGATAAACAAAGCACAGATCAAATGTATATTTTATTACTCAAAGTGACCTTCTAGGAAATTTCGCTAAGAGGGACGTGCATCGTGAACGTATTGGAAGAGTGGAAGCTAGGAAATATCTAAGGAAAAGCTGTTGCCACCACATTAAATGCCCTGCAATTAACTTTCTAGCCGCATTTATGTGGAGAAGACTCCTGAATAGTGTTGCCTTAGCTACCACAACTCACAGAAAGCCAGAGAGGGTATCTGATGGGACAATCACTCAAGTAGTGGCTCAAATGATCAACAAATATAGGATCAAGATCGTCCAAAAGGAACTATATAATGTAAGAGATCCTCCATGCATAGAGGATCGAAAAATTGTAAAAGAAAGCATTGTAGCAATTTAAACGGTATTTGTAGCTATTTCTAATTATTATATATTAGAACTTACCTTCTCGGATCATGTCGAGAGTGAATTTATTTAGATCAATCCTTATTACTTTTGTTTGATTATCTTTCAAACTCATTCTATTCGTTGTCCAACTCATTAGGGCCTAGTTCTCTAACCCACTCTCTACAAATTTATTGTGCTGGGCTTACTGGGCCAATATCCCTTTACATTCTGGGTTTGGGCTTCAAAACGTGTCCTTACAAGCATTTTTCCCTTAGCATTTTGATATGGCAAAAAAGGCAACAATAAAAGCAAGCATCCTATTGACAGTGATTATGAGGTGTACTCCCTTAAGATAGTGATTCAAGATAACAACGAGGGCATGAACTATAGATTCCAAGAAATTCATTGATGTATGTTTAAAAGTCGAAAGAGATCATGAGGATAGTAGGGAAATCAAGTAAGATAATACTCCTGAAACCTATAAAATTACCAAAATACCCTTGAAACCTATAAAATGGCAAAAATGCCCCTAAAACCTATAAGATGATAATACACCCTAAACCTAAAAAATGACCGAAATAACCTTGAAACCTAAAAAAATAACCAAAAGACCCCGAAAACTAAAAAAAGATAGAAATTCTCCCAAAACCTAAAAAAACACTCATGGATATTGACTTTTTATGAACAAAGATGGAAGATGGCCATCAAGCTCTATTTCAAATCACAGTTAATGAAGAGAAATGTTGAGTTAAACTAGAATTATGTCGTTTTAATTTGGTCATTTTTGTTTCATTGATGAGTAATGTAATATATTTTAATTATAGATGGAGGCTTGGATTGTAATGAGATATTTCTTAGATGGTTAGACCTACTGTTATGTAATATGATATTATAAATCTTCTTGATAAGTAATGTGGTTATGATTTTAGGTAATAAGAAGTAAGGATGATTCTGAACAAATTATTCAAGCTCGACGCCATTACACTCAAGCAAAGGTTGATGGTCGAATTCGTTATAATCTTTATGAGGATGCTTATGTTAAGGTAAGTTTTAATTTGAAGTGCTATGCTATTTATTGTATATTTTATTTTGATAGTCTAACTTGCGTTTTTGTTTGTTTGTTGTGTATAGGATGCTGAAGGAAAGCCTAGTTATATCTACAAGATTGTGGAGATGTTTGAGGTTGTGAATGGAAGTTATTATTTTACAGCTCAATGGTATTATAGAGCCAAAGATATAGTAAGTATCATTTTAACACCATCTCTTAATTGATACAGTAAGAACTTGAAATCATACATTCAAAGGAATCATACATCAATTAAGAGATGGTGTTAAGATGATACTTACCATATCCTCGGCTCCCTTAATAACACTGAGTTGTAAAATAAGAACTTCCATCCACAGCCTTAAACATCTCCATAATCTTGCAGATATAACTAGGCTTTCCTTCAGCATCCTAAACACAACAAACAAACAAACAAAAACATAAGTTAGACTATCAAAATAAAATATCCAATAAATAGCATAACACTTCAAATTAAAACTTACCTTAACTTGAGCATCATCATAAATTTTTTAAAGAATTCGACCATCAACCTCTGCTTGAGTGTAATGGCGTCGAGCTTGAATAATTTGATCAGAATCATCCTTACTTCTTATGACCTAACATCATCATCACATCACTTATCAAGAAGATTTATAATATCTCATTACATAACAATAGGTCTAACCATCTAAGAAATATCTCATTACATTACAAGCCTACATCTATAATTAAAATATATTACATTACTCATCAATGAAACAAAAAGGACCAAATTAAAACAACATAATTCTAGTTTAACTCACAACATTACTCTTCATTAACTGTGATTTGAAATAGAGCTTGATGGCCATCTTCCATCTTTGTTCATAAAAAGTCAATATCCATGAGTGCTTTTTTAGGTTTTAGGGGAATTTCTGTCATTTTTTAGGTTTAGGGTGTATTTTTATCATCTTATAGGTTTTAGGGGCATTTTTGTCATTTTATAGGTTTCAAGGGTATTTTGGTAATTTTATAGGTTTTAAGGGTATTTCAAAAAGTCAATATCAGTGAGTGCTTTCTTAGGTTTTGGGGGTATTTCTATCATTTTTTAGGTTTTGGAGTCTTTTGGTCGTTTTTTAAGGTTTCGAGGGTATTTTGGTCATTTTTTAGGTTTAGGGTGTATTTTTATCATCTTATAGGTTTTAGGGGCATTTTTGTCATTTTATAGGTTTCAGGGGTATTTTGGTCATTTTATAGGTTTTAAGGGTATATTAGTCATTTTTTAGGTTTAAGGGGCTATTTTGGTCGTTTTTAGGTTTTGGGGGTATTTTAGTCAATTTTTTTAGGTTTCGAGTGTATTTCGGTCATTTTTTAGGTTTTGGGGTATTTTGGTAATTTTTAGGTTTAGGGGGTATTTTGCTAATTTTAGGTTTCGGTGGGTATTTCTATCATTTTTAAGGTTAAGGACGTATTTTGGTAATTTTTTGGGTTTGGAGGTATTTTGTTCATGTTTTAGGTTTTGGGGGGTATTTCGGTCATTTTTAAGGTTCAGGGGTATTTTGGTAATTTTTTAGGTTTGGGGGGGGGGGTATTTCGGTAATTTTAGAGGATTTTAGGAGTACATTTGTCATTTTGAAGTTTTAGGGGCAATTTAGTAATTTTGATTATTGGCTAATTGGGTGGGTAAGGGTTTTCCTATAATAATTGGGTTGATTTGGGTTTGGGTTAGAAGTAATTAGTTAAATGGGTGATATCTACACCCTACCCCAAAAATTTGGTAATATCCAAACCCTACCCGATTACTTTCTACTTATTAAGAACCTGGTATTGCCTACTCAAGTTTTTGAATTGAATCTAGAGATACAATTAGTTTTATGAAATTCTAATATTAAGATCATGTTTAGGGCTGCAAACAAGTTTTTTATTTGTTGATGAAAATTTTGTTATATTGTTAATGAAAATTGGGGATTTTTGTTGGTGAAATTTTGTAATTTGTTGGTGAAAGGTTGATGCTTAGATGGGAAGCTTGATGGGGCTTAAATATTGGAGGATGGAAAAAGATAAAGAAAAAAGGAATATTTTTGGAGAGAAGAAAAAATAATATAAAGGATAATAAAAAGATTACTTAAATGGAAAACGAGTAAAAAAAAAAAAAAAAAACGAAGAGGAAATTTGATTTTTTTTTTTTTTAAGAAGAAGAGAATTTGACTTAGTTATATATAAAAAGTGGGGGTAAAAAAAGAAAAAGAAAAAGAAAATAGCTATAAGCTAAAATTTAACTAAAATTTTAGAATCTTAGATAAGTTGGTGTGAATTACTTAACAAGGGTTGCAACTGGCATGAATTTTCGTATCCTCTCTAAACGTTGACATCACAGCTATGTATGTATCATTGGTCCTGTTAGGAGCAATTATTTTGTAATGTACTTTCTTCGACATCACAAGTCAAAACTAACATCTTCCATGATGCCTCGTAAAATGTTGTTTGGATTTGACCATATATCAAAAGCTCCTTTCCTTGAACAAAATCGAGTTTTTTTTTTTTAGATTGAAGCAGTCAAGTCGGAGGCACCAAGTTAAAGATACTTGAGAACAAAGCTCTACTAAAACCAGTCGGTCTTTGTTTTCGCTGATCGGTTTCACTCACACACGTTTAACGTATATTGAATGGTATCCAACCATGTCCTTATCTATATAGTAGTTGCTGTGATTAAGATTTAAGACAACCTTTTTATTCTTTATCAAATAAAGACAGCCTTTTTCTTCTCTTATTGGTTGAGCACAACTATGCCAAATCCTAGAATGGCTTTTGAAAGCTCGAAATGTGTTAAATAACACAAGGTATTTAGATCCCCAAATTAAAGTTACGGCTCGATAGATTTTACACTAACTTAATACTAAGTGCGGAATAGTGTAAATGTGAGCGGATAAACAAACATACTACTCTAATCCATAATCATAGCAACACAGCAATAAAATGAAATGTAAAAGAGTAGGGAAGAAGAATGCAAACACAGATAACACGCCGATATGTTATCGAAGAGGAAACCGAAGAACTCGGCGAAAAACCTCTCTGCCACCCTCCAAGCGGTAATCGATCCACTAGACAATCAGTTGGGATACATGAGTTAGCAAGAGACCCTCCAAGCCTAATCTACCCGATGTACCTAAGCCCTCCAAGCTCCTACTCCAACAAGGCTTCTCGGAACCCTGTCTTGTCTAGCTCTCCAGATCCCGCAACAAGCTCCATGTTGCATCTGCCATCCTTGGCTTCTTCCAATGCTTCCCAACAACTCTAAAAACACTCACTACACTCTGAAAAGGTGTGGATTGTATTTGGGTACAAATCTCTTCTCAAAGTATGATAATGGGAGGGAAGGAGAAGAGGCTATAATGAATTCTCACTAAGGATGAGTAACTCTCTCTCTAAAAGATGGGTGTGTGTGTTGTAGAAAACTATCTAAGTTTTTTCTCTCTGAATAGTCTCTTTTACATTTGCGGGTAATGAGGGTATATATAGTATAGGTAAAGGGTATGAAAGTCTCACTTAAAAGTCCTCCAGGCCGAATGTTTCGCGATTATCTCGCGGGAAGGCCTTACCCGCGAGACACTCGCGAAAACGATAGCCTGGCACGACTCTTTAGCTTCGAGTCATGTGCTCCTCACGTGCTATTTCGCGGCTTAGCTTCTCATGAGCTTCTCGCGAAATTCACTGATTCTTCATTTAAGCTTGAGTCTTCACCAAGTTAATACTAAACCTAATACAATAAAATCCCACAAAATACAAGGAACAAAATTGAAGCAATTACAACACTTTTTGTCATGGAATAAAGCCAACATAAAACATAGTTATAAATCATAACTTTACAATCTCCCCCTTTGGCTATTCCATGACAAAACACCCTATAACAGACTCCAGACTTAAACGTGAGTTTGGGAACAATGGCAAAACTCACTCACACCTAAATCTAGAAGCTGTGTAGCACTTGGAACATATATACCTGTAACCTGAAACACTTGCACAAAACACATTAGACCCTCAAGGTAAATCAAGTGATAAAAGGACAAGTATAATGTAACAAGTAAAATGTGATCAAGTAAACATCATGTGAAACATGTAAGCAACTTGACCATACACCAAAACAGTCATATAGAAATGACTACAATGATCATATAGTAAAGCAAATGATCATCCGAACATGCAACCAATAAAGCACAATGGCATAAAGATAAAAGCATGTCCAACACACGACCAATGCAAAATACATGAAGTATATGCATCTAGGAACAAGATCCTACTAGGGCACAAGTGCATGATGCGATGAGAGCAGCAAAGCATAGATGATACTAAACATAACTCAAAGCACCATAAAGCAACGAGAAAACAAGCATAAAGTAAAACAAGGTTTTCTCATAAAAGAATGTCTTCTCCCTCTTGGTATATGCATCTCTTCTATGACTTTCTCCCCCTACGAATGTGCACGAGATAGAATTACTCTCCCTAAGAGTGTGCACATGAGTCATATAAAAATGACGATACAAATCGGTATACTCTCCGGTATACACTCCCCTTTTTGTCACGAATAGACAAATCAATCAAGAGGAAGGAGGGAAAGAAAGGAAGATGTGAGCAAGGGTATAATGCATGAGGGGTGCAAAATGAATGAGAAAATGAAGCTCAAACAAAAGACAAAAACATTTTTAAAAAATATGCTACAAAGCATAAAGAACTTATGACATGCTAAGGATGATGGAACATGATGTAAACCTAGGCATGACATAGACACAAGAACATGTTATAAGTGCTAAAAGTTCTAAAAAGACTTAACTAGCATGAGTGACGTGCAAAACATGTCAAGTGTTGGAGTGTGTGCAGCAAAGGTGCATCTAGTGTGCATGTAAGATGCATGACCAATGCATGAATAAGCACTCACGGGGCAAAGTGTATAAAACACATTACCAATGATCAAAACATGATAAACATGAATAATTATGATGATCCCCAAAGTTTGGTACTCATCGGAGTCCAAAACAACAACAAAATGTCATTTGGGCTTTTTATCAAACACATAGAGTGCACACACTACACATGTATGTTAAACAATGCATGAACATATGAAAATCTTGCCTAAATACATGTTATTTTTGCCACAAGGGGCCAACATCCAAAGCAAATCATCATTTAAAACAAAGCCTAATAAAAAGATTGACAAAAATTAAGTTTTCCAACTCCCATTTGAGAAAATCCCAATTATGAACATAAAATCCCCAAAAACATAATCTAAGGATCAAAATCAATTAAAAGAGTTAAAGATTACCTTAGAGATGTTAAAGGAATGAAAAACACTTGAATTTAGTTGAGTTTTGATGTAGAAACATTAAAACAGGGGTTTGGGAGAAGATGGAAGATGTTTAGAACAAATGTCCCACGAAAAGCCCTTTAAAAAGCTGATCTGGAAATTTTCGCGAGAAGCTGACTCGCGAGAGTACTCGCGAAATTTTTCGCGGGTAAGCCTTACTCACGAGATACTCGCGAAACAGTCGCGAAACTCTCTGTCCAAAGCTGAAAAAACTTTAAAATTTGACCATTTAACTCCCAGTTGAGCTTATACATGAAATAAGTCATAAAAACACCCAGAAAACATTTTTTTTCACATAAAAACAACTTGGAAAACTTTAAAAAACATGGGTGATACAAATCACATCTAAAAGCAAACAAAAAGAACAAAAATCTTTTTGGTTTGATCCACATATGGTTGAGCACACACACATCACATTTGAACATGTACAATCACACAAATGAAATAGATATTCATTGAACATTAAACTTGTGTGTTGTGTGTGTGGATCAAGTGTGGAATACTCCTTAAACTAGAGTGAAGCTTCAATGATCAATTCAATCAAGTCATACACAACTAGTGCTAAGTCAAGTGGTTTATCTCAATTATAGAAGTGAACATATATGACCTCCCACAAGAAAATGATTACAAATATTAGAAGCTTTTCATTTGGCTTCTTTACAAATCATAACAATTGATCATTTTGAACAATACATCTCAATTTGAGATCGGTACTTGAAATTTTTGATATTTCAATAATGAGAGCTAGCCTTTGGCTTTTTGAGCACCATACATTTTAATTTAAAAATGTCGCTTTTCCTTTTTCCTAGTCAAATACTAGTATGTGCGACGGCTTTTGCAGCTCATAATCTCTTTCTCATTTTGAGATTTACATTTGGTGAGCTCTATTGCAAAAACATAAAAAATAAAGGTGGGAAGATATATAGGCACAAGTCTATGCAAGTATTAAGACAAACAAGACTATTGACCAATCATTCAGGACAAGCTTGAAGATCTATTTACAACAATTACACATAGATTTCAAGATTTCTTCCACAAAGATATATGTGCATACATAACAAGTTAAACTCGTAAATGCACTACGCCATTAGTACGAAGGTACTAGGTCAAACTCACATGAGATATGTGTTCAAACAAATACGATCAAACTTTTTGAAATTTTCACTTTTTATGTGGTTTTGGATTTTTTACTCACACAAAACAAAAACAAAAAAGTAAGATAAAAACAAAAGCAATGCATACAAATAAATACAAGATGCACAAAATGCATAAAGATATGACATTTAATGCATGAAGGGTCCTACAAAGATCGAAAGAATTAGATTAAGGACCAAAAAGCAAAAGCTCAACCATAGGAACCCTTCCTTATCCAAACACAACGATTGTTCGGAATGAGTGTCTCAAGAGAAGTGAGACGAGGGTTGAAAGAATGAGAACCGGAGATGCACATAGACAAGGAGGTAAGAGCATTAACAACTTGTTTCAACAACATACAATTTCCCCCCAATTTCGGTTTTGCTTTCATAGCCCACCTTCCAAACAGCTCAAGTTTCTCTTTTCTTTTTATTCTTTTAAGAGCTTGAAACTTAGAGCAATGTGGTTTAAGATGACCAAAGGCACCACAATGGTGACAAACAATGTGTTTAGGTCCACTAGGCTTTTTAGGGAGGGATCTAACACCATGGTTTTGTTCTTTCTTCAACATGGAGCATTGAGGTCTTATGTGACCGATCACACCGCAATGGTGGTAAGTAGGAACAAACTTAGATCCACTCAATTCCCTAGGATGAGACCTAAACAGAGGCTTAGGCTTAAGAGCCTTTTTCTCCACTTTTTGATTTCTTTTGGGTGGAGGAATGTACACCAATTTGTCTTTTGAGGTAGAACACACAATAGGTACAAAATCGGGTACCACAACATGATTGCAACAAATATTATCATCATTTTTATCAACAGGTTCAGCAATCAAACATTTGGCATGCATCTTAAGAGATTCATTTTCACATTTAAGATCATCCACTAGTTTGTTAGACAAAACAAGTTTAGCATCCAAGTCCATATTCAGACATTCAAACTCTTTCAGCTTTTCAAGAGAAATTTCAGCAAGTTTTTTATATTTCTCAACCAATTTGTTGGATTCATTGAGCTTAGCAATTAAATCATCATTTTCACAAAATAACTTGCTCAACTTCTTTTAAAACTTCTTTGCATCTTTCTTCAAGAGTTTGTCAACAACACCCATAGATTCAAGTAACATGTCATCACAATTATGAGGATTAACACTCATAGAGGCATTTTCACAAACACATGACATGTTACAATCAACAATATCCATAGAAGCATACAAAGCATCATCTATGGCAAAACACACAAGGGGTCAAGGATCACACTTAGGTAATGAAACCAAAATAAGTGTATCCGCTCTGATACCAATTGAAAGCTCGAAAATGTGTTAAATAACACAAGAGCTGTTTAGACCCCCAAATTAAAGTTACGGCTCGATAGATTTTACACTAACTTAATACTAAGTGCGGAATAGTGTAAATGCGAGCGGATAAACAAACATACTACTCTAATCCATAATCATAGCAACATAGCAATAAAATGAAATGTAAAAGAGTAGGGAAGAAGAATGCAAACAGATAACACGCCGATGTGTTATCGAAGAGGAAACTGAAGAACTCGGCGAAAAACCTCTCCGCCGCCCTCCAAGCGGTAATCGATCCACTAGACAATCAGTTGTGATACATGGGTTAGCAAGAGACCCTCCAAGCCTAATCTACCCGATGTACCTAAGCCCTCCAAGCTCTTACTCCAACAAGGCTTCTCGGAACCCTGTCTTGTCTAGCTCTCCGGATCCCGCAAGAAGCTCCATGTTGCATCTGCCATCCTTGGCTTTTTCTAATGCTTCCTAGCAACTCCAAAAACACTCACTACATTCTGAAAATGTGTGGATTGTGTTTGGGTACAAATCTCCTCTCAAGGTATGATAATGGGAGAGGGAAGGAGAAGAGGCTACAATGAATTCTCACTAAGGATGAGTAGCTCTCTCTTTAAAAGATGGGTGTGTGTGTTGTAGGAAACCTATCTAGGTTTTTTTTTTTCTCTGAATAGCCTCTTTTACATTTGTGGGTAATGAGGGTATATATAGTATGGGTGAAGGGTATGAAAGTCTCACTTAAAAATCTTCCGGGCCGAATGTTTCGCAACTGTCTCACGGGAAGGCCTTACCCACGAGACACTCGCGAAAATGACAGCTTGGCATGACTCTTCAGCTTCCAGTCATGTGCTCCTCACGTGCTATTTCGCGGCTTAGCTTCTCGTGAGCTTCTCGCGAAATTCACTGATTCTTCATTTAAGCTTGAATCTTCACCAACTTAATACTAAACCCAATACAATAAAATCCCACAAAATACAAGGAACAAAATTGAAGCAATTACAACACTTTTTGTCATGGAATAAAGCCAATATAAAACATAGTTGTAAATCATAACTTTACAGCTTTCCCTTTCATTACCGGTAAAACAATTACAAAATTTTTCCTCTCTTTTGCCGTACTAATCACCTTTCTTCTCTCACTCTCTCATGGAGATGAAGTTGCTAATATGACTAACGAAGTTCCAAAGGGTTGGGCAATGCCTACTGAACAAAATCCATTGAAAATTGTAGTTCCAGGTAGAACTTCATTTCAAAAGTTTGTAAAGGTTGACTACAGTGGGAAGAAGCTAGATAATTCCAAATTTGATGGTTGGTGCATTGATGAATTCAAAGAGGTGCTTAAAAATTTGCCTTATTCTCTGCCCTATGAATGTCAGCTATGAAGAGCTGGTTCATGGTGTCTATAACAAGGTAACAACTCTAGATTTACCATTCAGTTTCTTGAATCTCTTCCTTAACGTTCATGTGTTGCACAACACAATATAAACATTCACATTAATTCCTCAAATTGTTTATATGTTCGCTTATATGTTTGAACTCAAAAAAAATTTGCCTCATTGTTCGTACCCTCCTAGAAAAAAGGTCCTTTGGATATGCTAATATTTAGTATAAACGAAATTCAAATCAATAGACCACCAACACCAACATTCGGTTTCTTTTAGAGCAAGTAATTAAGCAATAAATGTAAATTCTCTCCAGTCTCCATCTTTCACAGAAGAGAGCCTTCAAGTCAAAGTTCCTATAGTGAGAAGTTACTGTGGGAAGAAAAATGAGTATTGAGTAAATCAATTTTATATTGTCTTCTGATATTGGTTTCTCAAAACTTTGAAATTTCTTATTTCTAATCTAAATTGCAAGTCAAGAGCACTTCCAGTTACTTTTCTGATAGTTTGCCTAACTTTGACTGGCTCGTTTTGAAAGAGACAGAAAGCCCTTGGAAGAGCAGTGAATCTGTGACTGAAAAAAGTTGTATATAACTTACACGACTTTTTTCATTTGTTTATTGTTTTCTTTAATTTCTTAGTTACAAACTTGTTTCTGATAAAGACTATGCTTGTCATGTATCATTGTTTGATCTAAAAACAATGGAAGACTTACGATGCTGTTGTTGGAGATGTGACCATATTAGCCAACCGTACAAAATGTGTGGAATTTACTCGCCATTTGCAGAGTCAGGGTTGTCCATGGTTGTTCCTGCAAGACCTGAAGGACCAGCATGGATATTCTTGAAGCCTTTCACCTGGAAAATGTGGCTGGTGACCGGTGTCATCTTGATTTACACAATGCTTATAGTATGGTTCTTGGAGCATCAATATAATCCAGAATTTAAAGGCCCATTGAAGAATCAGATTGGTACCTCACTTTGGTTCACATTCTCCACTCTGTTCTTTGCCCACAGTAAGTACAAATGTCTATAATCTGTTTTTTATATTATTATTATTATTATTATTATTATTATTATTATTTATTATTTATTTTTTTTAATTTTTATGAGCAACAATGTGTCTCATCATGATAAGTACTCCATGACACTTAGCACAAGCTAATGATCAAGTCTTCCACACTGTTTATTGAGTCTAACCAGCTTCAAGGCTGCCTCATTGTGCCCGCCCCTAATAAGTTATGGCTGTCTGGGATGTAAAGTAATATAATTGGTTTACCATGGCACAAATCCTTCTCTTATTTCTGTACTTGTAATTAGCTAATTTTCAGGGACTTAGTACTTTGTTATTAGTGGGAGTTAAAGAGGTTCGTTTATGTTCAAGGTTTAGAATGCGAGGTTCATTTATGTTCAAGGTTTAGAATGCTCTAATATCTGAAAGGTTGCAAGTCATGTATGACTGGAAAAGATACTTGTGTATGAAATACAAAATTGCTTTCGATGCAAGAATTTGCTTACAACTTAATGCTAATTTTACAAAATGGATTGACCCCTGTAGGATCAATAAAGTTCATCTTATAATGAAATTGCTTTCTAATCAATAGGAGCTCCAGAGATAAAAACTAAACACAGCCAAGATGAAATTTCTAATGAATGTAATCCATTACATTTGCAGGGGAGAAAGTTTATAGCAACCTAACTCGAGTGGTGGTGGTAGTTTGGCTTTTTGTTGTGTTGATCCTAACCTCAAGCTACACTGCTAATCTGTCTTCAATGCTCACCGTGCTTCGATTACAACAAGTTAGAGATATCGAGTGGCTGAAGAGCAGCAATGCAAAAATTGATGGTGATTCATTTGTAATGACTTACCTGCAGGAAGTGCTCAAGTTTAATTTAAAGAACATCATTAAAGTTAAAACTGAATCTGATTATGAAGAGCATTTTAGAAACAAAAGCATAGCTGCTGCCTTTTTTGAACTTCCATATGAGAAAATTTTCATCAATAAATATTGCAAGGGATTCACTACCTCCACACAGACCTATAGATTTGGAGGATTTGGCTTTGTAAGTAATAACTACACCTTGTAGCTCTCAGTTTCCACATAATTTCAAGTTGATCATTCCAAAGTTCAAAACTGAATATTTCCAAAAAAGAAGCAAAAAAGCATGTTACATATTATCATTGGCATTCACTGAATTTATTTTTTCAGATTATTTCCGGTCTTAAAGAATTCTTTGCAGAAAATATGAATTCCAGACAGTTTAAATATGAAAAGAAGCAATTTTGTAGAGAGTTTCTGCAAGCTTTCTATGGTGGCTAAAACTAGTTCATTATTATAAAGAAGTCTTCATTTATTTTCAGACAATGGTTTTAAGCTCCTAAATCCTGAATAAATATTGATTAAATAAAATTTTCCATACATGCTATGATTTTTGTGTTAGTAATTCCATTCCAATGTGTTACCATTCTTGCCATTTGAGTTGTATCAATTTCATGCTTTAGATTAAAAAATTATAAGGTTAAAGGTGTATCTAGTTCCATGTCATTTAAAGTTTTAAGTATTATAAACTGTCTCCATTTCATTGCAATTGAGATAATCATCTTTTTTATGGTAGGAATCACTTCTAATTTACCCTCCATGCAGGTATTCCAGAAAGGCTCGCCACTAGTGAAGGGCTTTTCAGAAGCCATACTAAGGCTATCAGAAGATGGTACCCTAACAAATCTGGAAGATAATTGGTTGACTCCCTCACGTGGGTGTTCAACAGACCAAACATCCAGTGATACAGATCCTTTGAGCATGCAGAGCTTCTGGGGTCTCTACCTTATATCTGCTGCCATTTCTACAATTTGTTACTGTCATTAATTCGATTGCTAAAGAATTATCAACATCCTCAAGAGGCAAACGAAGACAATGCAACTCCTAGCCCAATAAGAGTTTGGAACAAGGCGGTTGGACTTGCAAAATACTTCTGTAATGGAGAGATCATTACTCCAGGGAGGGCTTCAAGTTCATCTCGTACGCCAGACTTACATAGTTGGACTTCTTTAAGATGGGAAGAAGTGAGGACTATCGACATTCCCCACGATATTAACCAGGCCTCCCCACCTTCTAAAATTGAAGTGTCATAGAACTCCTTATTGAATGCACAGAGTAGGATAGGTAGGTTTTAGATGAAGAATTTTTATAATGAGCCTAAATGTTGTAATATTTACTTCTAATTGTCTACTACTAATTGTTGGAGGGGGCACTGTATGAAAGAAAGGGTTGTTAAGAGTTTGTTACAAATAGTTGGCTGGTGAGTTAGTAAGTTGCCTCGCTCAATTAGTTACATGAGTTAGAGTCAACTAAGTAGAAAACTCGATGTGAATCAACTGTATAAATATTTATCAAATGTCAATAGTGTTGAATAGTGTCAGATTTTTCCTCTTTCCTTTCAACCAATTTCTTTCACACATTTCTCTTTTCTTGGAAGGTGATTACCTCGAATTGGTCAAGTTTCACTAATTTCCCTAAGAGCCCAAGTTTGCAAGTTGTTCATTATACTTATCAAGTTTGAAGGAACTTGATTTTCTTACTTAATTTAATCTATGGTTTGCATGAAGTAATAACAAGATTATCAACAACAGGCCTTGGAAGGGCTAGCACAACAATTTGACCATCTCTTTTAAAGCCTTAAAGCCCGAACTAAAACATTGAAACTGGACTTTCCCAAGTTTGCAGGGTAAAATATTTCTACTTGAATATATTCTTTTTTCCATAAAAAAGTTGTAACATGACCAAAATTACAAACTAAAGAAAAGCAGCCAAAATGATACAGCTGTGTCACAATAGAGTTCAACAAATATATAGTTTTGATGGAAAGAGTCAAGCAAAGTTATTAGTTTACATATTGTTCTGTGCAACCTTAGGCAGTGTTATAATGTAAGAACAAAACTCAACATCTCGATAGCTATTTCACACCTTTCTAACACTACAGAAAATTCATACAATACAGACAAGAAAGCAAGAATAAAAGGAGAGACCAAAAATTGTACTAATAAACGAGGACACTTTTTGACAAAAGCCTAATAAGTTCCCTAGCCTTATCATAATATATGGGTCCCTATCTTTCTGACACATAGAGAAGAGAGAATCATGAAATTAATCTTTCAAATGTAAAACAATGAAAAAAAGAAACTTCAGGCAGTATTTAGTAATATGAGATGAATCTGATTACTGAACTTACTAAGTTAAGTTCACATGAAACGCCATACTCTTTCAAAGCAGATTTAACAGTTGGCCAAATCTCTTGCAAGTACTTTTATGAAGAAAGCAAAAAAAAAAAAAAAAAAAAAAAAAAAAAAAAAAAAAAAAATTCTACCATAACTCTTGAATTTGAATAATAATATTATATTTTAAAATTAATTGTTTCTCGTATAAATCTTTAAAAAAAAAAAATATTGAAATTTCATTAAGATAATAGTATTTGGCAGCAAACTTGATTATAGCCTAAAACTACAACTTTACTTAATAATTGTTTATTGGATGCGGATTTTAAAAAATTTACTATTAGATTACATTTTTTTTTATTCTTCGTGCTTGCAAAATTTTTAAAAGATCAAAGATCAATAGTTATATCATCAATCAAATGTTTAAATTTCAAGTTTTTGTAATTTAAAATTATGATAGTTTAAAACTTGATACTTTGCGCACCTAAAGTTAACTCCGTTACTCTTCACAGTTTAAAACTTATGAATTGTGCAACCAAATTTACGCAATTTCAAGTCGAGCCCAGTCCCTTCCCCGTCACAGTCTTAGTCCCTAGTAAATTTGCTTTCTCGTTCTTCTCTTCTAATCTCTCCTCAATTCCTTTTTCTTTTTCTTTTTTCTTTTTATTTTTTTATCAAATAAACATATAAAAAATGTAATCAATGTATAAAAGACAAAAGAAACACACTACAATAACAACTTTCAGATGCAGCATCTTTATAGAAGTGCCAAACCTCACTTTAACCACCGGTCCTTCTATACAGATGGGTGAATATGTGTAACGAAGAAGAAGGGCAGTGCATTAGGTCAGCTGGGTGTGATTTTCATTAGAGAGAAGGGCATTGAGGGATGATAGTGGTTGGGGAAGAAATCTAGGAGGACATGGCCTTCTCGAGGCAAATATGCTTTGGGATTTTTTATTTTTTATTTTTTATTTTTTTTAAAGATTCAGGTAATAGGTTTGAAGCTTCCTTTCTTTCTTTCCTTGGTGGTGTTTGGTTGTGCAGAAAAGTCTGAAAATTAGGAGAGGGACAAGCTGAGATCAAGGTCAATCCACGGTAGAATAAACCAAACCCACCATCAAAAAGTGCTGCTAGATTTCTCTCCCTATCTTACCCTCCGATCTAGCACCTAGGAGCCACCACCATGACACCAAACCCATGGCTGATCTACTATGATCCAAACCCACGGCTAGATTTTTCTGTACCTCACTCTTCGGTTGTTGGCTTATCTCTATCTCACTCTCTTTTGTTGATAACATTGCTGGTTGTTTTGAGATGTTGGTCTTCTTGTAAAATTTGGTTCAAATTTTTGAGTTGTTGTGAGATTGTTGATATTGTTATAGATTAAAAATAATTTCATTGAGCCCTTTGATTGGTATGTTGTTCCTCCATTTTGTTCTCAAAAAAGTTCATGAGCAATTAAAAGCCCTAGCTTTTTAATTCTTGTTATATTTATTTTTGCTTAAAAATGTGTTTTTCTAACAGCAAATGGAGTGGTGGGTTACATAAGGTTAACAGACCCAATCTCAGATTAGTAAAATGTCAAGTTTTAAACTACAAGTAGGCAAAGTGAAAATAGACTTAACCATAAGCGGGTTTACTGTAATTTGCCCTTAAAATTATGTGTGGACACCTCCAGAAAGGATTTTCTTAAAATATTTTTTTTGGTGTGGTCACACATTGGGTCCTTAGTGACATGACTATTTCTGTGCATGCATTTCTAGGGTGAAGTGTGTGTGTATGAGTCCCATTTTCTTATTTTTATTTTAGGAGTCATCACCAACTATTAGTTTTGTATTAGGTGTGATTAGTCACTTATATGTCTAATTCATTTTAAGTTACCTAATTAACTAAACCAATTTTAAGGGTTTATTAATTAAGGCAAACCAAAAGTTTCGAACTAAAGATCTTGAATTTGGAAGTTTGGTTACATGTGGGGAAGGTGTTAGGCACCTCACACCGCCTATC
Organism: Notholithocarpus densiflorus; assembly: GCA_030021035.2. Taxonomy (NCBI): domain Eukaryota; kingdom Viridiplantae; phylum Streptophyta; class Magnoliopsida; order Fagales; family Fagaceae; genus Notholithocarpus; species Notholithocarpus densiflorus. The sequence continues at coordinate 4,440,737 of JARYZH020000030.1, forward strand.
CAAAGGATAGTACCAAATTTTAATTTATTTCTAACGTAATCTTTTTAGTGAAGAAATAATATACTTGGCATTTTGGTTTTTGAAAAAACTTTGTACAAACTATATACACACACACATGTGAGTATTTATTTATGTATAACGTATCATGTGATAATTTATTTCAAGGATTTATTTACAACCAAAGCATGTGAAGTATATATTTACATAGCATGTGTGAGGTGTGGATGCCCCCCGAATTTTTGAAATTTTTCGGGTTTGGTCACACATTGGGTCCTTGGCGACATGACTCTTGTGTGCTTATGTGTCTAAGGTGGGGTGTGTTTATGTGAGTTCCTTTTTCTTATTTTTTTTAGGAGTTGCCACCAACCATTGGTTTTGTATTAGGTGTGATTGGTCACCTATGAGTCTAATTCATTATAAGTTACCTAATTAACTAAACAAATTTTAAAGGGTTTGTTAATTAAGGTAAACCAAAAGTTTTTGAACCTAAGATCATGGACTCAGAAGTTTGGTTAGGTGTGGGGTAGGTGTTGGGCACCCCCACAACGTCTATCCGAAGATAGTATCTCATTTTAATTTATTTCAAACCTTAACTTTTTATGAAGAAATAGAATACTTAGCTTTGATTTTTTTTTTTTGAAAAAGTTTTGCAAACAATATACATACATATATGCACGTGAGTAATTATTTACCATATAGTTAGCATGTGAACATTAACTCCAAAGAATAAATACAATCAAGACATGTGAGGTATATACATAGGTAACATGTGAGAACACATTCAAGTGTACTATACAATAGCATGTGAGTATTTATTTACTATATAGCTAGCATGTGAATACTAAATACTATACAAAAATAAATTGCAACGTAAAAATAAAAGAGGGAGTTGGAAGAGTAGCACCTTGTTGTCATCCACAATTTTCTCATTTATATTATGCAAAAATAGATGACAAATGAAACTCATTAGTGCCAAGAAAGATGATAGGGACAATGCTTCAAGGACTCAAGGGAATGAGCTTTGAACACAAATCCTTAAACTACAACTATTCTAAGAAAATGCATAAAAAGTTACTACGTTAACCTTTATTATTTTGAAAAAAAGCACATTTTCTTGAGAAAAGGTTTGAGAAAATTTTTGAAGAAGACATTTTTTTTTTTTTGCGGAAACCCTTATATTTTTTAAAAGAAATCCAATGTGGTAAAAGGAAAATGTTATTACTTTTTGACCTAAATTTTTCGGATTTTAAAGGAAGAAACTTTGAAACCGCTTGAAAACATTTTTTTTTAAAAATATGGTAAAAACACTTTTTTCTTCAAAAGATTTTTTTAGAGGAAGGGAGAAAACATTTTTGAGGGAAAAACCAACGTGGTAAAAAAAAATTTATTTTGAAAACATTTCCCTTTTTTTATTACAAAAATTTGGCTTTCTTAGGGAAAGAAAAAATAAAAAGAATTTTTTGAAAACAACTATTTGAAAACATTTTTTGGACGTGGTAAAAGTGTTTTTAGAAAACTTGTATTTTTTGAAGAGGCATTCTTTTTTAAGAACATTTTTGAAAACGTTTTGAAAAAACATTTTTGAAAACATTTTGAGAAATTTTTTTTTGAAAATGTTTTGGAAAAACATTTTGGAAAAACGGTTCTGAAAACATTTCCTTTTGAACTCCCCCCCCCCCCCCTTTTAGGACATTTATTATTCTTTTAAAAAAGTTTATGGTTTCCCCTTTTAAAAAAGAGAGATACTACGTCTACAACGATTTTACAACAAATCATAGGTGGTTAGTTGTTATTAGTTTAAATTTGAAACTAACACTAAAATTGCTTTTTTGCCCTAACAATAACAACCAGTAACAACCTGCCACTTAGGATTTATTGTAAAAATGTTGTAGACATATCATTTTTCTTTAAAAAAAACAGTTTTTTTTTTTTTAAATTTTGAAAAACCCCCTTTTTTGAAAGCAAAATTTTGCTTTTAAAAACACTTTAAAAAGGAAAAAGGCATTTTTAGAAACCTTTTTTACTTGGAAAGCTTCATTTTTTAAGAAAGAGGTGGGAAAAGATTTAAAAAAAAAAAAAGCATTTTCTTAGAATAGTGTAGAGAAGGTGTTTTACCCAAGCATATTTATTTTATGGCAACATTAATGATGAGTAATGTAGAGAGACAACAATAATAAAGTGCAGAAAATAAATTGCAAGGAAAATAAAGAGCAGAAATTTAAATAACAAAAATGTAAAGGGCTGAAATTTAAATGACAAAAATCTAAAGTTCAGGAATATTGTAAAGGTTGATTAAAAATTCTTTTTTATGTCCCCATTAAATATATTTTAATCTCTTTCAAGCCTTATGGGTTCTTCATCATAAGGAAATGAGAGTTCTAAGCCATCAACCATTTCTATGTGATATACTAATAGGAATGTGTGTCTAGATATAGTATGTGCGTGTGTGTGTGCGCGTGCGTGCACGTGTGTGGGTAAGTGTAATAAAGTAAAGGGGGGAAGGGGAATTAAAGGGATGACATAAATGAAAGGGGTAAGGAGGTTGCTTGAAAGTAAATGGGATGACATAAATTAAAAGGGAATGGAGATTTTTTTTTTTTTTTTTTTATACAAGATAGAATTTCTACTCTAGCCTAATCTAAGTGTATATGTGTGTGAAGCTCCCTTCTAGAGACCTGAATCCTAGCCCTTGCCCCCCACACCTTACAAGCATTTATACCTGTGGAGTGACCACTGCACTAAGGGTGTGTGGTGGTGGGAATGGAGATTTCTTGAAAGTAAATGGGATGTGAAAGTTCAAATAGCGTATAAAACACTATGAACGTTTAGACCCCCAATTTACAAGTTATCAATTCAAGCTTATTATCAAACAATTAATGTGCGGAATATGAACATAAGCATATAACATAATTGATAAACAATCTAAACCAATTAAAATCACATCCACAGCAGAAATTAAATGAGAAAAATTAAGAGAAGAGAGATGCAAACACAAGAACAACACAACGATGTGTTATCGAAGAGGAAATCGAAGTCCTCGGCGTAAAACCTCTCCGCCGCCCTCCAAGCGATCAATAATCCACTAGAAAATGTAGTTGGGATACATGAACAGCAATAGACCCTCCAAGCCTAATCTACCCAGTGTACCTAAGCCTTCCAAGCTTCTTGCTCCAACGAGATTGCGCCGAACCTTTGTCTTTTCTAGCTTACTGGATTCTGCTATAGCCCATAGCATCAACTAATAACCATTGGTCCATTCCTAACTGCTTCCCAAAGCACCAAACAGCCTTCTCACAGATATGGGTATGGTGAGAAAAGGATTTGGCTAAGAACCTCTCAAGGATGTAACAATGGAGAGGGTGAGAGTAGAGGAATTTGAAGAGTCTCTATGTGAAGATTGGGGATAAGTCAATCTTGTTTTTCTCTAGGGTTTCTCTCTCAAAATTCTCTCTGGAAGCTTTCTACATTTCGTGGGTATAAGGGGTATTTATACTGGGGTGAGAGTGGAATGCAAAGAGTCAGGTTTTTCAAAACAGAGCTGGCTAGCGGCTTGGCTTAGTGACTTGACTGAGTCGCGAGTTCAAGCTGCGAGCTAACAGAACGGCCAGGCTACACTTTTTGTCCTGTAGTGCTCCAGCTGGCGTGACTGTTTATCTTCTCTGCACACTTCACTCGTGTGCTGTAGTTGGCGGCTTGCCAGTCGCAAGTCACCCGCGAGTCTCTGCATCCTTGCACAATCTTGAGCATTTCTTCACACTCTCTCACACACTACCCTTACATGATTCCCACCTAAATACAGGATTACTAATTGCTAAATTACAAGCAAATTTGGCACGGAATAAAGCCAATAGAATGGTTGATTAAATTCAACCTTATAATCTCCCCCTTTGGCTATTCCGTGACAAAACCCTAAAACAAACTCTAGACTTAACATGTGAGTTGGGAACAGTTGAACATAACTCACTCACACCTAACTCTAGAATCTGTGTAGCTCTTGAACCATAAGAACAAGTAACTCTTGAAACACAACAACACAATATGATCATTGTATGCAGAAAACTTGTAATGCATATGGAGCAAGCACAATGCGATCAAGCAAAATGGAATATAAGCAATAAACCATGGCTAGACCAAAAAGGAACAATCACTATAAATAGTGACCACAATGTTCATTCTCATAAGGAATAAACATCCGGACATGCAAGCTAATAAGCTCAATGCAAAGTATCATTTGCATGTCCAACACTCAACCAATGTAACAACTTAAGGTAATTGCATTAAGGATAAAAAATCCAACAAAGGGCACAAGAGTGAAAGTACTTAAAAAGAATGTATAACATTTAACAACAAGTACAAGGCTACAAAGCAAAGGTACAACTACATGTACGGTAAATAAATAGAAAAACATAACATAAACACTGAAATATGCTAATATGAAGCAAAATATTAAACATAGGCTTGCTTGCTCAGTTCAGTTCTCCCCTTTTGATCAAGCTCTTTTCTCCCCCTATCAACATCATCTCCCTCTTTTTGTCAGGGAATAGCTAGTCCTCATCTTCTTCTAGCTTTCTCTAAATTTGGTCCAATTGAGTTTGAAGAGAAGTGAACTTCATATCACACCGGATGTTGTGATGGTGCAAGATAGATGCTAGTCCGGACATCTTAGTGCTCAATTCGTGAACAGATGCCATAATGTTGTCAAGCTTCTCGTCAAAGGAGGATGAGCGACAGCGTGACCCGCTGTGAGAAGCTTGAGTCTCTGATTTAATTCCCTTTTTGCTATGACCAATGCTCGCATTGAATGTACGCATGTTGATTGGACTTGGTTTCGGGTAGGGAGACTTATCTTCAGATGGATGAATGCCTTTGAGCTTCAAAATCCTCGAAACAAGGTAGCAAAAAGGAATGCATGTCCTGGATTCAGTTCGTAGAACAGTTTTGCACAGAATTTGAAATATATGAGCACAAATGTCAATCTTTACATCAGAGATCAGATCATGAAGGAACAAAGCACGCCCTAGATTCATGTTTCTGGTGCTGGATAAAGGATATAAATTGTGGAACATGATTATCATAAGCACCCTCAGTTTCGGAGGAAAAGAGGAAACACTGACTGAGTTCCCATTTGGTGAGAATTCCAAATCTTTTCCAAGAGCATCCCGAAGTAGGTCCTCATCTGGATATAAGTCATCATAAACTGGTGGGTTCTTCAGGTATTGGCCGGTTGATGTGAAGGATCTCTGCCAGATATACGGGAGATACTGAGAAACTTTTTCCTCTAACCCAGCACTTGATTTCTTTGCCTTCGACAATTGCATTGGCATAAAACTCTTTTACCAATTTCTCATATGTTTCATCAAGGTCGGAGAGATGGTAGTTCCAATCCTTGTGAGCAAACCATGTAGGGATGTCTGTGTTAGAAAGAGACAGTTGATCAACGGCCCTTTCAACCAGCGGTGTTGCACCTCTAAAATAATCCTTATAGGTCTGAAAAGCGGCATAGGATCTGAACTTGTTGGGATCGAACACTTCTGACGATGAGCGGTACCTCTTTGGCCTAGGTGAGAGATCATCAACATCGATTACAGGCTTTTTCCCTTTGCTATTGCCCCCTTTCATAGCTGCTTTCTTGAATGGAGACATTTTCACACTGCATCATGTTTCACAAAAAGAAAACCACACAAGATAACAGACATTATTAGCATTGGGTTAGTCCCAAAACATGGATGATGTAGAAAACCCTAAAAACTTGAGATATAGCCCTCAACCATGACAATTAGTGTGTATGTGCCACAAATAACACAATGTTCATACAAGACAAAGTAAACCACTACATAACTAAAAAAAAAAATCACACACCAATTTCACCAGAAGAGCAGATACCCATATTCAAGCAACAATAAATCTCAAATCTCAATAATAACTCACAAACCGATGGTCTTACGGAGTGATTCAAAACCGTGGACCATCGAGAGGCTTTGTGAAGATAAAAGGAGATGGGGATTGCTTGAAAGTAAATGGGATAACACAAATTAAAAGCAATAATAGTAAAATCTCTAGATGCCTAGGTGGGATGAGATTTCTTCCCCCTAAGGGTATTTCCCATATAAGTCTTAGGAGATGGTCCAATACCCATTCAGGGAAACAAACATAATAACACAAACCAACAACAATAATATGAACATAGAAATAAAGAGAGAAATATATACACAATGTACACAAGAGCATAGGAAAATAAAGCAACTATGAATAATAAGCAAGATAAAAGAGAGATTTTATATATATGGAAGTGATGTTTACAAAATGATGAAGAGGGTGGGATGGGTGCAAGGACGGAGCCAGAACTTTGAATTAGGGGGGTGGTTTTAGTGTTAGTAGTGTACAACGGTTTCAACTTCTAATTCTGCTACTTAGTTGCTGAGATTTTTTTTTTTTGGTGGGTAAGAACATAATTATTTTTGTTTAGAATTCTTTAAAGGGCAGGGTTATTTATTTTGGATAAAATTAGTTAATTGAGCTTAATTTTGTTTTTAGTTTTACTAGTAATTTTTGTTGTTGAGCTTTTTTTTTTTTTTTTTTTTTTTTTTTTGCTTGTATATTTTGTTTTAGAATTTAGATCTATAAAAATTTTTTATGGTCACTAAAATGAGGAAAATGCTAGAGTTACAAGTTTTTTTTATAAATTACTGATGTGATAAGTGATTACTGGTAAGTAAAAAAATGATGTGAGTGGTGTGCCTATATGCAAACCAATAATAATTTGCTACCAAAATAGTTTGTAAAAATGTTATAAAAAAGTTTGTGAGTATAGCATTACTCTTAAAATAGTCAATGATATTATTAAGAGGAAACAAAATGTAATTTTAGAGAACAAAATTGCTAAAATTAGTACACATATATATAATAATTTTTTTTAAAAAAAAATTTAGGGGGGGCCATTGCCCCTTCTAGTCCAAGGGTGGTTCCATCCTTGGATGGGTGTAATTATTAAGAAACTAACCTATCCCTATAGCCTTACCCACAAAAATTACAAACAAAAATGGATGAGGCTTTTTGTGATAGGTTTCCTAGAGAGAGAGAGAGAGAGAGAGAGAGAGAGAGATTTTTTCTTTTTTTGAATTTCTAAGGATATTTTTCCAAAATTTTCTCACTTTTTTTTTTTTTCTCTATTTTTCACTCATGAGAAGTTCCTATTTTTTACAAAAAATGAGGGGGTATTTATAGGGGAAATGAGGAAAGGGGAGGCTAGCAATAGTGTAACATGTTACACTAATGCTAGCCTCCCATTTTTGCCACCTCTTCAGCCTATTTCATCTTTTTCTAATTTTTGGCCCAATTTTTGTGCAGCTGTTTGGAGGCCTTTCTGAGCTCTGTTTTCTTCAAACTTTATATGCTCAGAAAACTATGGATGTCTAGTTTCCAACAGTCCTAGCCTTGTTTGATTGAAGTTACGGTCGTCGAGATATTGCACTCAGAAGGAAGGTGACACAGTGTTGAAAAATTTTGTGACGTTTTTTCTTGAAAAATTCATATCTTCCAATCCAAAGCAGATATCATCGAGTCCTTTTGTTGAAAATTAGCTAAGACCTTGTTCTTCAAGATGGTACAGCTCGCTTGTTTCATTTCTCACCAATCGGTACAGTTTAATGTGCGAAGTCGTCAAAAATTGCTAGTTTTTCCTTAAAAAAAACCTAAAGATTTTATTAGGCTTTTTGGTATTATAGTGATAATTCATCTGTTTTAACTTCGATTTTGGCCTGTAAACTATCATTTAGAAGGAAAAAATAAGTCCTATGAGAAGGTCCAAAATTAAACACGATCCAACAATCGGATCGAACTGTCAACTTTTTGACCATACCCGGTTAGGGTTTTGGTCCTAATTGATGTAAAATGGATTTTTCAAATGTTGTGACTTTTTTATCCTCCATTTAATCATGTTGCATTTATTTTTACCCTTTTTGGTCTTGAAATTCATGATTTTGCACTTTTTTTCAATATTTTTGGAAAAAAGAGTTTTTCTCTAAAAAGTTTGCACATTTTGTAAAAAGAATGTTTTTCTTTACTTTTGAAAATTTTAACTTTTTGAGAAAAGGAAAGCTTTAAAAGAACTTTTTTTTTTTTTTTTTTTTGAGGAAAAGATTTTGTTATTTTTGATAAAAGGGAAGAGTTTTTAGAAAACTATTTTCATCAATTTTTTTTAGAGAGAAAAATTATTTTTGATGATACACAAAATTGTCAGTGAGTTGATTATGTATACGCGTACCAATTTGGGTACCCGAAGAACAAGAGAATAAAGAACCTACAGAGAGCACCGGTGGGGTGTCGGCCAAAGACTCTCTGAAGGTTAAGTCAGTGATAGAAGAATCTCCAAGAACTCAAAGGTGTGAGAACTAGGAAATTTCATGTACCTTGCAGCAGTAGAGACTTGGTGTTTATATAGCAGTGTAGATCTGACCAAGATCCCTTAAATATAGGATCTTTCATTGTAGAGAAGATATGAAGTTAATGCCCTAAGATCTTAGGGCTTTACTTCCCATATTGGGAGGATACGGATATGTAGTAGGGTTTTTGGGCATGGTGTGTAAGTTTTTTCCATATAGGGTGATATGAGTGGAGTACACAAAAACTGTATAGGACTAAGTGTTTCCACTTGTCGGTATGTATGTTAACTCAACGGGTGTTCTCAGGCTTGTGGACAGAGGTACATGTGATGTTCAGTCAAGTCCAAAGGAGATGTTGACTCGTCGGATCTAAAGGAGATCGAAGGATCTTAAGGAGACTGAAGGAGATGCTTGACCTGATAGGTCTTAAGGAGACTGAAGGAGTTGTTTAACCTGATGAGTCTCAAGGAGACCGAAGGAGATGTTTGACCCGAAAGGGTAAAGAAGAGTTGGAAAATTTTCTTAGTCAAAGATACCCCTATCACTTTTGAATGAGCAAAATAGGAAAATCCTTTATAAAAACAAGTTTTTGTATTTTTTTTTTCTTTTGGGAAAAAGAAAGGTTTTTGGAAAGAGTTTATTGAGGGGAAAGAAATGCCAATGTTTTTATTTTAAAGGGGAACCTGGAAATTTCATGGCATCTAGCATTTGTTTTCAAACACCAATTTTGAGAAACCAAAGATGAATTTTGAACAGAAAGGGTTAGTAGAAATTTTTTTTATAGTTTTTTAAAGAAGAAGAGTTTTACTTTTAACAAATCTTATGATTTTTACTTTGATGAAAAAGTTTAAAAGAAAATAGGTTAGTTTTGAAAATCCCTTTTTTTTAAGGGTAATTCCGAAAAGAGAGAGAAATAAAAGATTTTTTATTTTTTTTTGAAAAGTTTCATGTGTTTTTATTTTTAAAGAAGGAGAAAAGAATTTAAAAAAAAAATTGTGATTTTTATGGAACTTATATTGAAAAGAGTTATTTCAAAGAGAGTGTTCATGGGTTTTATTTTCAAAAAGAGTTTGGGTTCCAAAAATCCTATGATTTTTTTAGAGAAAATGTGGTGTAAAAGATTATTCCCTTTTAGAAACTTTGCTCATTCAATTTTTTTTTTTTTTGAAAAGAATTTCTAACATAGTAAAAGAAAATCATTTTATTTCTTTGGAAAGATAGGTGGTTTATTTATTTATTTATTTTTTAAAACCTTCTTTATTTTTGGGGTTTTCGAGGAATAAAGGAAAAGAGATTTTTAAAAAAAAAAGTATTTTATTGAAAAAGAAAGAAAAAGTTTTGAAAAAACTTTTTAAAAGTTCTTTTAAGAAAATTTTTTTTTGAAAAGGAGTAAAGTTTTTTTGAAAAATCATTTTCTTTTGGAAAAGCATACTTTAGAGATTTATTTTTCCCAAGCTATTAATGTATGGAAACAATGTTATGAGAAGGAATAAGGAGCAACAATAATGAATAAGTGCTATAAATTAAAAGACAAAAAAGTAAAGTGCAATAAAGTAAAGGAATACAAATACAAGAAATAAATGCTTGGAATTTAAATGACAAGGGAAAGTAAATGACTTGTAATTTAAATGACGAGGAAAGTAAAGTGCTAGGAATTTAAATGACAAGAAAAGTAAAGGTTGATTGGGAAAATTAGATTCTTAAATACTTCTCTTAAATAAGATCTAATCTTGTTCAAGCCTTATGGGTCCTTTACCAAAAGAAGAAATGGGAGTACAAAGCCATCACCATTCTCTAAGGCAACATAACCATATTGTGCTTTAAACAAGGTTTTAAAACCCATTTAAGAAAAATAGATAAAAAATGTTTTTGGGTGATGAGAGAGCAATATATATATATATATATATAGAGAGAGAGAGAGAGAGAGAGAGAGAGAGAGAGAGAGAGCAATAATAGAAATAATAAAGGGTGAGATAAATAAAGGGATGGGGATGCACAAATGTAAATGAGATAAGGGAATGGGGATGAACATAATGTAAATAGGATGAGGAAATGGGGATAAAAAAAATGTAAATAGGAAAATGTATATTACCCATCTAGGAAACCCATAAATAAATGGAATAAAATAAAATGACAACATAAATAAATGAACAACAAAATATTGTTCCTAGATGCCTAGAAGTGATGAGACTTCTTCCCCCTAAGTGTACTTCTCATATAATGTCCAGGAAAAGGTATATTACCCATTTAGGAAACCCATAATAACAATATAACAATATATACACCAACAAATGATTATGAACAAGGCAATATAGAGATAAATCTAAACAACAACACGAATAAAGAATTAGGGATTTAAAGTAAGAATATAAAGAGATAAAGAATAAAAAGAGCATTTTCATATATATAATGTATGGTGTTATAAAGGAAAATAGGAAATGGGGGATGGGTATAGCTATATGGAAGCTAACCCATCCCCTTACAACTTACCCAATTACCCAAAAAGGATCTTTTTTTCTATGGAGAAAAATAGGGGCTGAATATTTTGGGAGTGATTTCCTAAAGAAAGGAGGGAGAGAGAGAGAGAGAGAGAGAGAGAGAGAGATTTTCAAATCTTTTTTCAAAATTTTTCTAGCTTTTTTCTCTTTTCCTAGTCTTTCTACCCTTTTTTTTTACAAAATGGGAGGGGGTATTTATAGGGGAGTGTAGGTAGGTTGGAGGCTATGTGGTGGTGTTCTAGGACACCATCACATAGCCTCCTACTTGTCCTCCAAGTTTTGGCTATTTTGTCATTTTTCCCTTTTTTGGTCTGATTTTTGTGATTCTGTTTGGAGGCCTTTCCCAACTCTGATTTTTTCAAACTTGATATCCCTGGAAAGCTTTGGATATCTAGTTTCCATAGGCTCTGACCTTGCTTGATTTGAAGTTAAGTTCATCAAGATATCACGTTCGGAAGAGAGGTTACGCAGTGTAGGAAATTTTGTGACTTTTTTTCTTGAAAAATTCATTTCTTTCAATCCATAGCAGATATCGTCAAGCCCTTTTCATAAGAAGTAATCGAGACATCATACTTCAACCTAGTTTAAATGGATTGCTCCAATTCTTGCTTAGTTGGTATAGTGTTTTGCGCAAATCGGTCCAAAAACAGCTCATTTGCCTTAAACAAAAGTGAAACCTTGAATTAGTTAAATCATATTTTGGCCCGTGAATTTTCATTTTGAAGAGAAAAAAAATGACCTACAAGATGATCCAAAATTCAGCCCGATCGGACGGTCGAATCAAAAAGTCAACTTTTTGACCATCCCTAGTTAGGGTTTTTGGTCTTAATTCTTATCATAAGGGATTTAATTGTTGCAACTTTTTAATTCACTATCCAATCTTGTTGCATTTATTTATTACCCTTTTTTGGCTTCAAAATTCATGATTTGAACCATTTTTTGAATTTTTTTTTACGGGTTAATTGGGCCCGGACAAAATATGGTATTGACATTATGCATAAAAAATAAATTTATGAATCAAATAGTAAATAAAATTCGATTGACATGAAATTTGACATGTATGTTAAGAACATAAAGAACATGAAATACAACGATTAGACTTTCAAAATATATAACTATGTTAATTTGTTTAGTGGGAGTTGTAGCCTTAGGCTACAATCAAGTTTTTAATCAAATTTTGTTCATTTCATTATACTTAAATAATTAATGTACCACTTAAAATCAATGTTTTAAAAATCAAACTGGATTGGCCAATTTGAACCTGAAACTAGTCTGGTCAAAGCCAGAAAAATCGACAAAAAAATTAGTTAAAACCGGTAAAAACAAGGAACCGGTCTCTTTTATGTTTCTTTGACAATTTCAGTTTTAAAATTATGCTTAAAATAATTAATATAACAAAATTAATGTATTTATCCTTTTAGAAATCTTTTTAATTACATAAAGTTATGTTGGTATATATATTACATGTCACTATAAGAAGTTAGGAAATCTAATAGTTAAGATAAATTTTAGTGAATTCACAAATATTTAATTTTTTATTGCTTTTGTGTAAATTATTTTCAAAGCAACTAAAGATTAGAAAGAATGTCATATTCCAAATTTATTATTATTATTATTATTATTATTATTCCAAATAAAATATATTTTTATATAAAATTTACAAAAATAATAACCTTTTCACCCTATATAGTTAACCAAAGTACCAATCCATTAATGCTAAAAACTTTGAAAGCAAAAATTCAAAAAAATCTCTATCAGGATTCAATTCGACCATGTTCATTTAATCCAATCTGTTTTTCTCTCAAAATGTCAAGGTTTTCATAATACCTCTCCTTCAAGATTCAATTCGACCATGTTCATTTAATCCTATCTCTTTCTATGTGAAAATAACAAGAATTTTCAAAACACCTCTCTATTAGGATTCAATTCGACCGTGTTCGTTTAATCCTATCTCTTTTTACCCCAAAATGTCAAGGTTTTCGAAATACCTCTGCTTCAGGATTCAATTCAACCGCGTTTGTTTAATCCTATCTTTTTTTATCTTGGAGTGCCAAGAATTTTCAGAACACCTCTCTCTCAGGATTCAATTCGGCCGTGTTCATTTAATCCTATCTCTTTTTGTGTCAAAATGCCAAGAATTTTCAAAACACTTATCTATCAGGATTCAATTCGACCGTGTTCATTTAATCCTATCTCTTTTTACCCCAAAATGTCAAGGTTTACAAAATACGTCTCTCTCAGGATTCAATTCGACCAAGTTCGTTTAATCCTATCTCTTTTTACCTCAAAATGTTAGGGTTTTCAAAACACCTCTCCTTCGGGATTCAATTCGACCGCGTTCATTTAATCCTATCTCTTTTTATCTCAAAATTTCATTGTTTTCCAAACACCACTCTCTCAAGATTCAATTCAACTGTGTTCATTTAGTCCTACCTCCTTTTATCTCAAAATGTCAAGGTTTTCAGAACACCTCTCTCTCAAGATTCAATTCGACTGTGTTCGTTTAATCCTATCTCTTTTTATCTCAAAATGACAAGAATTTTCAAAATATCTCTCTCTGAGGATTCAATTCGACCAAGTTCGTTTAATCCTATCTCTTTTTACCTCAAAATGTTAGGGTTTTCAACGCACCTCTCCTTCAGGATTCAATTCGACCATGTTCGTTTAATCCTATCTCTTTTTATCTCAAAATGTCATTGTTTTCAAAACACCACTCTCTCAGGATTCAATTCAACTGTGTTCATATAGTCCTACCTCCTTTTATCTCAAAATGTCAAGGTTTTCAGAACACCTCTCTCTCAAGATTCAATTCGACTGTGTTCGTTTAATCCTAACTCTTTTTATCTCAAAATGACAAGAATTTTCAAAATACCTCTCTCTCAGGATTCAATTCGACCACATTCGTTTAATGCTATCTCTTTTTATCTCAAAATGTCAAGGTTTTCAAAATACCTATACTTCAAGATTCAATACGCCTGTGTTCATTTAATCCTATCTCTTTTTATGTCAAAATGTCAAGGTTTTCGGAACACCTCTCTCTCAGGATTCAATTTTCCGCGTTCGTTTAATCATATCTCTTTTTATCTCAAAATGTCAAGGTTTTCAAAACATCTCTCTCATAGGATTCAATTCGACCACGTTCGTTTAATGCTATCTCTTTTTATCTCAAAATGCCAAGAATTTTCAGAACACCTCTCTATCAGGATTTAATTCAACCGTGTTCGTTTAATCCTATCTCTTTTTATCTCAAAATGCCATGAATTTTCAAAACACCTCTCTCTCTCAGGATTCAATTCGATCGTGTACGTTTAGTCCTATATCTTTTTACCCCAAAATGTCAAGGATTTCAAAATACCTATGGTTTAGGATTCAATTCGATCGCTTTTTTTTAATCCTATCTCTTTTTATCTCAAAATACCAAGAATTTTCACCACACCTTTCTCTCCGGATTCAATTCGACTTCGTTCATTTAATCCTATCTCTTTCTATCTCAAAATGTCAAGGTTTTCAAAATACCTCTCCTTCAAGATTCAATTCGACCGTGTTCATTTAATCCTATCTCTTTTTATGTCAAAATGTTAAGGTTTTCGAAACACCTCTCTCTTAGGATTCAATTCGACCGAGTTCGTTTAATCCTATCTCTTTTTATCTGATAATGCCAAGAATTTTCAGAACACCTCTCTCTCAGGATTCAATTCGACCGTGTTCGTTTAATGCTATCTCTTTTTATCTCAAAATGCCAAGAATTTTCAGAACACCTCTCTCACAGGATTCAATTCGATCGCGTTCGTTTAATCCTATCTCCTTTTACCTCAAATTGTCAAGGTTTTCAAAATACCTCTTTGTCAGGATTCAATTCGACCATGTTTGTTTAATCCTATCTCTTTTTATCTCAAAATGTCAAGAATTTTCAAAACACCTCTCTCTTAGGATTCAATTCGACCGTGTCCGTATAAATCCACCACCCCCAAGAACTAATGCCATTAGAACATACTCTATTAAAATCCAATTTTTTTATCGGTTTAAATCCAAAAGTTCTAATTTTGATATTTAGATTGATGCAACTTGACACCATGCAAGGGAATAATAATGCTTTAAAACATTGAAAGAACCACAGTAAGCAAGTTTGTTCTATTTATAATCTAAATAAGTATTATGTTTGGGAACTTTTTCAATGACTTAGAATTGCCTTCCTTATGCAAGACATAGTATTAATATTTTTTTTTTTATCACATCAATTTATTTGATTAACTTACTACTAGGTTTAAACCCGTCTTTTACTTGCAATTTTGCAGGTTTGTCCTCATTTAGATTTTTTTTTTTATTATATTTATTTTGCGTGCAATAGCGGGTCAAATATAATTGTTAGTTTGTTTCAAAATTTTAATTTTTTTAATTTTAATTTTTTGTTCTAAGAAGATTTACTTATCATGTCTCCACTTTCTTCAACATATTTATATTTGTACTTTTCACCATTCACTCAAAATAATTATCTATTAATCTTTTAACTCTGCTCTAAAACTAACTAGCTATCATGCTATCTAATTTTAAATTATGCAAGCTTTAATAATTTAAATCTTAATTTATTGACATCTTTTTGTAGGGTCTTTACATATGGGTTTGGCTTACTTCCAGTATTTTTTTAACTGGAGATCTCCTTTTATTTTAAATACACAATAGCAAGTGATAGTGAGTTTTAATCTCCATCTTTTATTCAGTTAGTGAGTGATGTAACAGTTTCTCATTTAAATAAAAGGAGATTCCAGTTAAAAAAGTATTGAAGGTAAGCAAAACCCTTTATATACATGGCCGATTCTATCTAAATGAACAAGACATAAATGAATAGGTCATGATTTATTCACCAATAGCAATTATAATTTCTCAAATTCGCTTTGTGCATTTATGATATTTGTTAATCACCTCTCTAAGAAGATTTTATTTCTTTCAATTTTTTTTTGAATTTCAATTTCTGATTTTTCCCCTTTTAGGATTATTTCCCAACCTATTCTGAATTATTTTTTTAATCGATTTTTGATAATTGGTTTTGAGGATTAGACATTGGTTTGTTTATGCATAAAAACATGTGCATTTGCACAGGTTACAAGCTAGTCTTATGTATGGTTTAATACATAAACATTCATTTATGTATATGTGTATGTTTACAAATAGCAAAAATTGCTTTAAACCATGTAAGAGCATCTCCAACAGCCACTGTAAAGCCAATTTTGGACCACCAAATGTTACTGTTCACGCTCCAGCAGCTTCTCCAAACGCGCAGGTTCTCCAAATTTTTTTTGGAGTTGCTACAGTAATTCTCTTAATTTAGAAACCACTGTAGCAACTCCAAACCATTATTTTATCTTAAAAAAATACCCGATTGAATAAAAAAATATTCTCTCTTTCCTCCTCTCTTCCTTGTTCATCTGTCTCTCTCTCAAACGGTAACACAATCAAAACACAAACACAATAACAGATCAAAACACAATAACAGATCAAGAACATGGAAAAATACAAATTTAATTAGAACAAAAAATCTAAAATCAAAACAAAAACAACAGATCAAGAGCATGAAAGCCTATCTAAGCTCCATTGTAACAACAAAGTGAATCAGAACAAGATAAAAAAAAAAAAAAAAAAAAAAAAGATAGACGAAGGCCATGTCGGCTGTGTGTGTGTGTGTGCGTGTGCATGTGTGTGTGCGTGTGTGTGTGAACTGAGCTGAAGAGGAAAGAAAATAGAAGTAGAAATAGAAAAGGTAAAAAAAGAGAGAGCTAGAGAAAGAGAGAGAGAGAGTGCTGAAGAAATGATCCGGAATGAGCTAGAAGAAAAAGAAAAAGAAGGTAGATAGAGGAAAGGAGTGGGATACGTGGGTGGTGGAGAAAAAACCAAGAGAAAAAAAAAAAGAAAAAAAAAAGAAAAAAGAAGAAGAAACGTGTCCAGATGGTGTGAAGGGAAAAATAATATAAAAAATAAGAAATTGCAATTAAGAAATGCTACCACAATATTTTCACAATAAATTTTAAGTAACGGATTGTTATTATATAATATTGGCAAGTAAAAAAATAATTTCAGTAGTGGGTTCAAATTAGAACTAGTAACAACTTTCCACATAAATTTTGTTGTGAAATTATTGCGTAAAATGTTGTGAATATAACACTTCTCATTGAAAAATATCGTTGTTAAAAAAAGAATAAATGATGATTAAAAAAAGAATAAACAATGAATGAAGAAATAATATTTAAATGAGATAGAGAATGTGATAGAGAATCTATTGGAAAGTGTATTTGAAAAAGTGGGTAGCTAAAAACTAAATGTCACTGTTCATTCTCCAAACAGTACAAAAATTTGAAGAAACTGTTGGAGATGCTCTAATGCTCATGACAAAGATTTAGCTAAACCAAATGTCATAATAATATAATCTTTAACTAACGTTAATCAAATGTAAAACTCATTTTAAGTTTCTTAAAAAATTTTGGTATTTGAGTTTTAATTGGATAGTATTTCAAACTCTATAAACTTTTGTTGTAGAGTTTCATTTAAAATAAATTCCTTTAATAATTTTAATGTAGTTATTGAATGCACATGATAAACGCGCAATGAATGATGTAAAAATTTGTAAGTTATATTTTATATGTGCAATATGTGAGACATTATTTTTATTATTAAAATGAAAAAAAAAAGATATATCATTAACTTATAAACAATAAAACTTGATTTTGTGATGACTTAATCAATTAATGGACATTTTAATTTGATTAAAGTATGCTAGAAAAAGGTTGGGACATCTAGTGGCTAGAATGATGAGGTAAGATAAAGTGGTTATAGCAGTATTATAAATCGGCTTCAAAAGGCAATTATACATGAAGATAAATGTCGACGGATATGAAATATTTTTTGTTTTTTTTTGTTACTAAATTCTAGTAATTGCAAATTGTCCCAAAACAGATCCAAGGAGCTCAAAACCTCTTTCCCCTCCATTTTCTTCATTTAATTCAAGCTTCTAAGGGTATCCTACTACATTTTTCAATTTTTCTGACTTGCATGCTTTGTTTAATTGAATTATTGATTGTAGTTTGTTAAATAACATTTTCTACATGCTTTGAATTTCAATTGTCATGCTTGCTTGGATTACATCTTGATTCTTCCCATGTTGATTCTAGCATGTTGATTTATATGTTTATGTTCATGTAGTTACAATAAACATATTTTCTATAATGTCTATTTTATTTGCTTAATATGTACGTCATGCCTATTTTGATTAAATAACTTAACCATTTTTATTTTCTTGATTTTTGATTGATTTACATGATAGATGGTTGATTATATGGATATAATGGGATGTTTTCTTGGATTTATGCTTGAAATTTCAAAACTACTACTCTTGCATCAATATTTACCTATTTTTGCATGGCCACCTTATATTATGTCCTTACCCATTTTTTATCCTACTTGATCTATTTTGTCCTTGGGCTTGGAGCATATGTTTTGAATGCCATGACTATATGAATATGGTGATGTAATTTCCGTTAGCAATATGTCTAAATATGATATACATTCACATTAGTTCCTCAGATTGTTTATACGTCCGCTTATAGTTATGAACTTAATCAAAAATTTGCCACGTTTCATACCCACCTAGCAAAAAGTTCCTTTGGATATACCAAAATTTAGAATAAATGAAATTCAATTCAATAGACCACCAACACCAACATTTGGTTGCTTTTAAGACCAAGTAATTAAGCAATAAATGTAAATTCTCTCTGGTCTCCATCTTGCATAGAAGAGAGCCCACAAGTCAAAGTTCCTATAGGTCACAAATTTGTGGGAAGCTACTGTGGGAAGAAAAATGAGTATTGAGGAGATCAATTTTATATTGTCTTCTGATATTGGTTTCTCAAAACATTGAAATTTCTGATTACTAATCTAATTTGCAAGTCAAGAGCACTTCCAGAAAGACTTTAGTTTGACTGGCTCTTTCTGAAAGAGACAGAAAGCCCTTGGAAGAGCAGTGAAACATTCATCAGCAGGTTACGCAAGATGACATCTGTGATGCATGCGGTGAGCACGCTGAAACATCTGGTCATTTGTTTTGGCGCTGTAGGAGAGCTAAGGAGGTTTGGGCAGAGGCGGGGTTTGAGGGAAACCGAATCATGGACCAGTGCCCAGAGTTTCTATATTTACTGTGGTATGCACGAAATGTCAAACAATGGCAGTCAGAAGAATCAATCGCCCACATGTTCACCGCGGCTTGGGGTATTTGGACATACATAAATGAAGTTTGGACAAAAGGCTACCTGGAAAAGTTCCTAACTGCGAACCCCAACATCTGACCTTATCGTGAAATGACTGAAGCTGTATGGCAACTCCCAAACCACCATGGTACTGTGTTTGAAAGGCGAAGGGAGGCTGGACCCGGTATCATGATTCGGGACCATCTTGGTGCAGTGATAGTGGCAGTGAGTAAGAAACTTCATGTTCCTCTGTGGCCCCTTGAAGTGGAAGCGAAGGCTATGGAAGAAGTATAATTGCTTTTGCTTGGGACATGGTGATCCGAGATGCTATTTTTGAGGGTGACTCCCAGGTGGTTGTGAATACCTTGATGGGTAATTCAGTTCTTCCCATTCAAATTGCTAATAACATTTCGGGCTCTCTGTCTCAGATTCAATAGTTTCGCTTTGTGCAATTTCTAAATATTCCAAGCATAGGAAATAAAGTATCTCATGCTTTAGCCCAACTTGCTAGAAATATTCCTGATTTTATCACTTGGATAAAGGAAACTTCTTTGTGTTAGAATTATGTGCCCTCAAAAACAATACTATGAATTTTTTATTTGATAATAAAATTTTATTTTCACATACATAATTTTAGAGGTATATTTCGAGTCTGTTTAGATACTGCTTATTGCTGAAAACTGAAAACACTGTAGCAAAATAATTTTTAAATGTGTGAATAGTGCCGTGAGACCCAGTTTTAAAGTTAGATTTACATTTTTTCGTACTTGCGGGTCCCGTGAACAATGCACGGGACCCAACCAAAAAACGCAGCCGCCAGCACAAACGCAAACGCGTTGCTATCCAAACTAACACTTCATTGTTTAAATATGGCATGTGATATCGCCTCTGTAGAAAAATCATGTTAATGGTTAAGGAACCAAAGATAGGGAGTAATGATTTTAATTTCATAGATTATTAAACTGTTTTAGGTGTGGATATTAATTGAATATCACCATTGAAGCCTACACTTATTGTGCTACCATATGATAGGATGATTTACTCCACCATTGAGATAGTGACTTTAAGTAGACAAGTGGGTGTAATGTAACAAGTATATACACTGAATCAGATCTGATCAAGAACACCTTATGAAGTGATCACTGTTAATTAAAAGGTTGTTTTATCACAATTTTTCTATTGTCCTCAAACATGAGAGGTTTGTGTATATTTATTTATTATGCACATAACTTTGACAATGTCATTGGAGATGCTAATTTTAAAAGCTATATACAAACACGTTGGGTTATGTGTGTAATAGGTAAAATATGTAAATGCTCAACAATGAATCCACCAGTCTCTAAAGAAAATAGTATATTCAGTTGATTTTCATATTGAAGTTGGACTCAAAACAAAACAGGCTGATGACATTTTTCAAAAATGTTTTTCATATATATAATATTGTATATAAATATATATATATATATTTAAAGAGTTTTTCGAAAATATTTTGGAGTCCAATAGAAATTATGAAATCAAGAAATTAAGGGTTACATAAGCTAGGGACATGACAGTGATATTAATCCAGTCTTAGTGGCTTGTGGGAATATAGTGTGGTGGAAGGACATAGATATAAAATTGTAAGTAATGGGACCTCATTTGTAATTCTCTAATCTTCAGGGGTCAATTGCAATGTGTTAATGGACATTATTGTAATTTGTAGAAGTTCAAATATTTTCTTGATATGGTTGAGAAAATTAAGGAATAATTTTGAAAGTGTTTCAAGATAAGTAAAAAACATTCAAAAAGTTATTGATTAATCTTACAGCTGAAGATTAGGATCCCTAAGGATCCCATGTCCAAACTCTCTCTTGGGTTTTAGAAGTTTTAAATAAATAAAAAATAATAATATTTTAAAATATTACATCAGTTGTTGGCCATCAAAACTACTATGTGATACTACAGTTTTCTGAAAACCCAAAAAGAAACAGAGAGACAAACGTGAATACCTTGGGAGGCAACACACTCTAGTTGCTAAAAGAGGTACGCAATTTTGTTCTATTTAGAATCTATGGTTGTGTGGTATAGTGATCTTTAAATAAAAATATAAATTTTGTTTTATATTACTTCCGTAAAAACTATCACTTTGAAGAGTGAATCAGTACTTCATAGATCCCTCAACTTATAACCAATAATAAATCATAAAACACACAACTTTGAAGAGAGAATAATGAAATTAATCATTCAAATATAAAACAATGAAAAATAGAAACTTCAGGCAGTAATTTACTAATATCAGATGAATCTGATAACTAAACTTACCAAGTTCACATGAAACGCCATACTCTTTTAAAGTAGATTTAACAATTAGCAAATCCTCTTACAAGTACTGAAGAAAGCAATTCAAAAAAAAAAAATAAATAAATAAATAAAATCAAAACCCAAAATCAAGAGCAAACACCCAGAAAGAAAAAGAGTAATTGGTGATTTTGAAATTTTATCTATGTATTGAGAGAAGAGAGTGGCGAATTCTGGATTTCATTCAAGAAGGATCGAACTTATCGATCGTCTAGCGGTTGATGTTAGGGGTCCTCATCCCAAGGCTTTGGCTTGTCATGCTTTCCCTTGTGCTTCTACGCCTTTTGTGATATGTCATGTCACCATTGTTGTTGACATGTTGTTTTCATACTCCTCCATCACATGGTTTTGAAACTTGAACCGTTCAATGAATCGTAAAAGGAAGAGGTTCAAGGTTTTTAAAGTTCGATCGGGGTCAAACTGAGGTTGAACCATAATGACATCATAATTAATTTAATAATTATTTAAATTATATATAAATATATTAAATTAGTAAAAATTGAAAATTTGACTAAAATAGTCCAAAACAAATATAAATAGTATTTTTTATAACATAACTTTTGATGATGCAAAGAAAATCAGTAGGCTGAATGTTCCGAGCTTCAATGGGCTAGTGATTGCTTGGAAGACCTGAAAAGAAAAAGACACAAGATCAAAGGTGACCAGGGTGAACCGGCCAAGAATCCTCCGATACTTAAGTTAGTTTTTTCTTTAGAACTTAAGAATTCCAATTTTAGGAGTAGTGAAAACTTACTTCCATTTGATGTGGATGAGTGCTTATATAGTGAGCTTTGGAGTGGTTACTTGTTTCGTAACTCCCCCAATATTTGTGGAACTTAGAAGGTTCAGACTTAACTTCCACAACTGCTATAGAAGTTAGAATGTTCAATTTTATCTTCTACAACTACCATTGGAAGTTAAGTACTTAGTAAGAAATTATAGCGATGAACAAGGATCTTGCTCATGTTTCAAAATAGTAGCACGTGGTCTGATTTACAAGTTTTTGTAGATAAATCCATTTTTGGAAATTTCCTAAGCGTTGGGGGTTGTCCAGGCGTTTGCCTGATGGACGACCCTCATGCCCATGGACGACCATCCTATGAGGGACAACCTTCTTATGTTAGGATAACCTTTCTAATCTGGACGACTCTTATGGATGAATTAGAGTTGGTTCAATTTTTTAGTTCACCATCAGTTGCCCCCTTGTCCAAGGGTCGTCTAGAGTACTGTAGAATTTACTATTGTTTTTTTTGGACGCATGCCTTTACGTTAGTGGTTAGATGTCATGCCACGTGTCACCATTTCTATGGTTGAATTTTACTGTTCCAGGTTGTGCCACGTGTCATAATCTCATTGGTGACTTATCGCGTCGATTTAACTTTTCAAGGAAAATGCCACGTGGCATTCTCTGGTTGGTCGCAGGTCGTTTCAGATGCCAAGTTTCACTGCCTATAAATAGTAGAATTCCTCTCCTACCTTTCACATTTCCTAAATTTTCTCCTTTGACATTCGTCGTCTCTATGTAAGTTTTGTGGAGGGAAGTGTTTGAAAGGGATCGTCCTCTTACTGTGGACGAGTTCCTCTACTGCTACAAGCCTTCAGAGATTAGTCAATCCTTTGGTTTTTACTAGTTCATAGCTAGGGACAAAGATTGTAGATTAATAAAGTCCCTTTTAAGGTTTGATAGAAATTGGAAGACGAAGTTTTTCTTTGTCTCCGGTTTCTAGGCTGGTCACCCTGTTGAGGTTGGCAGGGATCCATTCGCCCCCTATACTGGAGAGATAGGGAACTTTCGTCCAGAATGTATGTCTCTTTCCTATTTAATTTTTTTTATCTTTTGTTTATAATCGTCTAACCCCTCTCTCTTTTTTTTTTTTTTTTTTTTTTTTTTTTTTTTTTTTTTTGTAGCTGTTAGATGACCGTCTTTTAGTAGATTCTATCTTGAATGCGTCCAGAGAGCTCATCTATACGCTGACAGTAAAGCAAGTAGCAGCAAAGAAGAAGACTTCAAAAGCATCGAAGAAGAAGGCTGAATACTTCAGAGGCCAAAAATGCAAAAACAACATCGTCAAAAATGAAAAATGCAGAGGGAGAAAGAGAGCGACCGAGACAGAGAATAAGAACATGAAGATGGCTGTGTGATCTCATCTGATTGCATCTCACGTGGTTGAAGCTTCAACCTTCAACAATGGCTGTAGACCTATAAGTATCTAACGGTTTGACCTGTGAAAACCGTTTGCGGTTTTCAAACCCGAAAGGTTCCACTGCGGTCGGAATGGTTCATTGACTTTCTCATATAGGCCGGTTCTTGGGTTTAAAGAACTGTGTTGATGAATGGTTTCCGGTTAACTCGATCGGACCGTATGGTTCAGTTTGGGTTTCAAAACCATGCTCCATCACCGTATTTTATGTTTTGCAGAAATAAAGCAAGTAAAGGATAGGAAAAGTAATTTGGTGGGTTTAAATTAGAACTACTATTTTATTAAGTATGATTAGTTGTGAATGTGTTATGAAAATGTTGTGGAGGTAACACTTCTCAAAAGAAACATGGTTTATTATTTGGGAATAATGTCTACAAAGGTAGGGTTAAAAGAAATACTACTAGTCATGATTAAAAAATACTGGTCCAGATGTGTGGAATTTATTTTTTATTTATTTTTATTTTTTTTATAAATATTTTCTCATAGTGATTGCTTATTGTTATCAGTTTAAGACACCAATTAGTTTATGGTGTAAGCAGGGATCGAATCTCACATCTTTTATTTGACGACAAAAAACTAATTTTGCTAAAAATTTGTAATCTTTAAGTATTTTTTTTATAGACAAAATTGAAAGACATTAAGATCTTAATATCTTTATTTGATTATTACTTTTTTATTATTTTTTTATTTTATTATTATTATTATTATTATTATTATTATTATTATTATTATTATTATTATTATTATTGTGTTTAGAAATTTTAAAATTGCATGATATATAAACATGCTTACGCCTACTTATGCAAATATTGTTTTAATAAAATATAAAAATGCAATCATTTTTTCTTGTATCATTAATTTTTTTTTTTTTCCTTTTGTTGGACTTTGTTTCAACTGTTTTAAAAACAAATAAATTTAAGCATGAATATCATATTTTAATTTTCATATATATATATCTTAAAAAAAAAGGCTAAAATATAAAATTCATACTCTAAGTTTCACAAAAATTTATTTTAATTTTCTAATTTTATTTTTACTCAATTAAGTCCTCTAAATTTTAAAAGTATTCCATTAAAGCATATGTTTTTTTTTTTTTTTTTTTGATAAGAAATACTCTCATTTTATTAAGTAGCGAAACAGTACATAGCATCTTGCGAAACCGAAGATGCAAGGAAAGGTGGACACTCTTCCATCCAAGTTACAAAAGAGTCAATATTCTTTGCAAACCCAGTTAAAGTATGAGTTGGTCTATTTCCTAGTCGCCTCACGTGGGATGATTGGAAAGTACGGAACGCAGGAAGTCTTGAACAGAAACCTGAGACCACGGTAGAGATAGAGACCAGGATGTCCGTGGGGTTCTCTATAGCATGGCAAACCAGCATAGAATCTGACTCGAAAATGACATCTTTGACTCCTATGTCCCATGCAAAAATATTCCTTCATTAATGATTAAACTGATCTATTAACTCCCCTTAAAATGGGGTTGTCTTGGTCATTCATAATATTTAAACTGGATCTCTTTCTCTCTCTCTCTCTCTCTCTCTCTCTCTCTATATTAAGTCTCAAGCTTCGGCCATGGACTGTTGGTGGTAAAGGTCTTCAGAGTAAGCTTGAATAGGAAGATCAAACCGGGGAGAGAGAGAGAGAGAGAGTTACCCTTACGCTATGTCATTCTTGACCCTTTGTCCTTGCCGCTGTGCTCCTCCTTTGTTGCGTTGTTCTATGCACTTTGATTCAGTCAGACGGTGTTGCTTCTGTGTTGCTGGCTTCAATTGGAATATGGGAGTGGGCATCTTTCGGACGAAGTGGTGGTGGAGATCATACACAGAGCCACAGACTTCTTGTTAATTAATGTGTGTGTATCTGCGGTGGTTTGGGGATTTGAATGTGATTTTGGTGAGTTTTTATTTTCTTCAAGAACAAGGAGTTGGAACGTGTGTTCCGTGTGTGTGAGAATGAGATCTCCCACCAAGCTTCAGTCTTCGGAGTCTTTCCTTTTTCATAGCGTAGTGGTTCTAGCTAGGTGCTACCATTAAGGAACCATCATCCATGTTTGATGTTATTCCAAATGATTGGTATGCCACAAATGAAGAAACATGTTTGTGTGGACAGTGGCATCAAATCGTGCTCGTTGGCTCCAGATTAAACAAATTCTTGAGAAGAGTGACCCGGAATGGAAGGCTATGGACTCAGTTGACGCGCATGGCCGACTAATAAAATAATAATTAATGCACCACCTTTTTTTTTTTTTCTGAAAAAGAATTAATGCACCACTTAAAATAATTAGTATAACAAAATTAATGTATTTATTCTATTAATAATCTTTTTAATTATATAAAATAAATATTAAAATGTTGATTCCACATAAATGATTAAGATTAATTTTAGTTAATTTATAAATATTTAACGTTTTATTACTTTTGTGTCAATTGTTTTCAAAACAATTAAACGTGAGAAAGAATCTTATATTCTAAATCAATCATTATTATTATTCCAAATAAAAAATTTATATAAAACTTATAAAAATAATATCATTTTTTCACTCTATATAGATAAACAAACTATCAATCCATTAAAACTGCAAAATTTGAAAGCGAAAATTCAAAGAAATTTCAATAAAGTAAAACTATACTTGTTTGTACTGTTTCTTCTTAGGCTTGGATTGCTTTAAGGACTTGGCTTTTTAAAATCAACTTTTTAAAATCAATCAATGATAAATGTAATGAGTTAAGTAAACCTAAATTCGTTCTTGATGAAAATTGAATGAATCTCTCTATCCACTCCTTAGACCACACCCAAGAAGTATTGATTGACCATGATGATTCACTCCTACAAATGGAGCAAATGGCATTATATATGGATTTGTTAAGTATGTTGTGTCAAATGTTATAACATCCCCAAAATATTCACATGTGGCTCTACTTCTTGCATCCACCCAAAACACATTCCTCAATCGAGATCTATCATCCACATCCATTACATAATAAAACCAGTCATCCTTCTCTTGCATTCTAACAAAATAGTCACGAAGTGCTCTAGCACCTCCCACCCCAAGTCGAAGCCGCCTTGCTTTGTCAACATGATTTCTACAATCTTTCTCTCCAAATGGAAGCTTCTCAAATCCTCCTGCTTCAATAACAATAGATTTATAGTTTTTACTGATACGAATTCCAGCTTTATCATTTAATTCAAGCCTTCTTTTCACATAAGAGTCCATCTGTTTATGACATCTAAAATATCTAGCTTTTTCAGGACTCAAAGTATGGACATGGTCAAGCACAATAGTAGTCAATGTAAACTTTCCATCAGGACAACAAGTAACATTAATCTTGGCCTGGCACCCGAGATTTTTTTTTGGTCTCAGTTTAAGAGCATTAGTTGCCTTACTTTTTGCCTTGCCTTGATTAACACATGAAATAGTGAAATATTTTAAATTCCCATCATGTCCAAGTTTAGAGATTCTCTTCGACGCACCACAACCTGCTTGTTTAGCATATTGTGTATAATATGCTCTAACTTCTTCCTCTGAATTAAACATCATCCCAACCTTTGGTTCAAAAACAATTTCATTTTCATCTAAAATCTTGTTGATCTCATGCTCCTTTTCTTCAATCTTTTCAATCTCTAACTTTTGCTTATTTTCTTCCTCATCAATGACAATTTCTTCATCTGAAGACATGTAGTCTTCATTGTCTGACACTCACATGATTGTTTCTATTAGAAATACTATTCAATTATCTAGTAAAAAATACAAAAGTTTAAACCATTCAGAAGCCGAGCATACAAAACTTCAAAAATAAAATTGTCATATGGGATTGCAACACCGTAGCCGAGCATAAAATAATCCAATAAAATTTAAAAATTCTGTCATATAAACTTTAAAAATTCTGTCATATAAAATTTTGTTATATGGGATTGCAACACCTTAGTCAAGCATAAAATAAACCCATAAAATTTAAAAATTGTCATATAAACTTTAAAAATTCTGTCATATAAAATTCTGTCATATGGGATTGCAACACCGTTTTCAAGCATAAAATAATCCCATAACATTTGAATCCCCTTTCAATGCTTTCATTACTTCTTTGGTTGAATCAAGAAAAAACAGCAATTTCTTATTAATCTAGAGCTTGAATCACTTTACGGAAAACAACAAACTTATTCGTTGAATGTGAATGAATAATCACTAATACTTACTTGCAATAATTTCACTACTGAATCTCTTTGAGTGACGGAATTATATGCTTACCTACCAAATTGATTTGTAATCATATCATATATATAATTTCCTTTGTTTCTATAGAATGAATACGTTTCGAATAGCAGAATGTTGGCCTATTTGACTGCGAATGGTTTTCTTATCTAAAGCATTGCATGTCTTTCTTATCTAAAGTAGTTGAGGAATTACCATCAGTAGAAGAATTAGAAGCATCAGATACCGAAGTGGGAGCATCATTCTCATTAGTTTTGATTGCAACACCATTCTCAGCCATGGTTTCGGCAGCTTCTGCAACGATTCTGGCGAGAGGTGTGGCGGCCGCGTTAGTCGGCAAGAGGAAGTAGATTTCTTTAGCTTGAATGTGAGACCGAAGAGGCAGAGGAGATGCAGAGCTGTACGGTACTGCTGAGGCAGAGAGGGAGGTGCAGAAAGGGAGAGGGAGAAGGAGAGGGTTTTGTTGCAAATAGGGGTGTGCAAAAAACCGACGAACCGAAAAAACCGCTTCAAACCGACCGAACCGTTGCAAAAATTTGGTTTGGTTCGGTTTCGGTTTTATTATATAAAAAACCGAAAATTTCGGTTTGGTTTTCGGTGGCAGATTTGAATGCACCGAACCGAAATATATTATTATATTATATTATTATATTAAATATATAATATATAATATAAAGTTTGTAAATGTGGGCTTGGCCTTGCCAAAATTACTCAAAGCCCACTGGCCTTTTTTTTTTTTTTTTTTTTTGAAAGAAGCCCATTGCCCATTAGATAAGTTAGATTAACTAACTAAAATTAAACTAATTAACTAAAATTAAACTAATTAACTTAAATTAATTAAGTTAAACAGAAACTAATTGAAAATAAAGAAAATAAAAACCCTACCTACCTCACTTTCACTTACACGCCTCCATCTCCCTCATCTGTCATCTTCCTCATCTATCATCTCCATCTCCCTCACGCCTCACGCCTCCATCTCCCTTAGGCCTCCATCACTCTCTCTCACACAAAGCCTCCATCACTCCCTCTCACACACACTAGCCTCCATCAATCGACATCTGCCACCGGCCTCCACACTCTAGCCTCCACACGCCGGCCTCCACATACCCCATAGCCCACACGTATTCACTGTCACGCCTCACAGCCTCCACTCCAAACGAATCTGCCTTCGCTGCCGCCTCCACATGCCAGCCTCCCCACGCTGTCCTCCCCATGCAGCTTGATCTTTTCATTCTCACGGTGACTTTCTCTCTTTTTAATTTCTTGATAACCCTCTCTCTTTTTTGTATTTTGGGTTTTGTTTAATACTGAATCAATGCTATTTTTTGTGGGTTTTGTTTAATGCTAAATCAATGCTATTTTTTGTGAATCTGTGACTGTGATGTTAAGTTGTTATTTTCTTATTGAAAAATCGATAAACCAATGTGATGTTGAGCTGTTATTTTTTGTTGAGTTGTTATTTTCTTTTTGTGACTGTGATGTTGACTTAGAGTTTTGGAAAAATCGATAGCCCCATGTGCTTAACCGAAAACCGATCGAAACCGACGGAAACTGAAATACCACCGAAACCGATTGATTTCCAATTATTTTGGTCGGTTTCGGTTGAGAATTTCACAAACCGAAAATTTCGGTTTTGGTTGGCCAAAACAAAAAAAACCAACCGAGCCGAACCGATTACACCCCTAGTTGCAAACGTGATTTGGGTTTCTTTTTTGTTTTTTTAATTTACTTTGTTAATTTCTGACGTGGTATTTTAGTTTTTAAAAAGCTGAGGTGGAGTATGCCATGTCAGGAGTTTGTAAAATGTTTGTAGAATAGTTTGTATCTGTAGCATTACTCATTTCTCAAATTCCCTTTGTGCATTTATGATATTTGTCAATCACCTCTCTAAAAGGAATATATTTCTTTCAGTTTTTCTTCAAATTTCGATTTTGATTTTTTTTCCCCTTTTAGAATTATTTCCCAACCTATTCTGAATTGTTGTTTGTTAATGGGTATTTGATAATTGGTTTTAATGTTTAGACATTAGCTTTTTAAAAAAATAATTATAATAAAAAACTTGTGCATTTGTACAGGTTACAACGTAGTTTTTATGTATGATTTAATACATAAAATACATTTTTTTAGAGAGCTTCAACCTATGATGCCTGATAGTTCTGTATCATCAGACTAATACACAAATTGGTTTAATGTAGGTTTCTTATTCAACGACAACAAACTTTACTAGTTAAGCTAACTAGAACCTACTTACATAAAATATACATTTATATATATGTTTATGTTAAAACATAGTCAAATTACTTCAAACCATGTAATGCTTAAGATAGAGATTTATCATAATCAAATGTCATAATATATTATTCAAATAACATTAATCAAATAATAAAATTCCTTTTAAGTTTTTTAAAAGTTTTGGTATTTTAGTTTAATTGGATAGTATTTCAAATTCTCAAACTTTTGTTATAGAGTTTCATTTAGAATAAATTCCTTTAATAATTTTAGTTTAGTTATTGAATGCATGTAGTAAAAGCACATCAAATGATGTATATACTGTGTGTAAATTATATTTTTTGTGTGACATTATTTTTATTATTAACAAGAAAAAGAAAGTATATATTATTAACTAAAAATAAATAATAAAACTTGAATTTAATCTAGTTAAGGGACAATTTAATTTGATTTGAATACGCCAGAAAAAGGTTGAAATCTCTAGTGAAAAGTAAAATAAGGCATCCTACTCCAACTATACTTTCACATTATTAGAGTATAAAACATCCTATTGTCTGTAATATAAAGTACGTAACATGTGCATCCACCTACCTATTAGCATTGAAGATAAATGTCGAAGGATATAAAGTATTATTTGTTTTTGGTTACAAACTTCTAGTAATTGTAAATTGTCCCAAAACATATCTAGAGAGCTCAAAACCTCTTTCCCCTCCATTTTCTTCATTCAATTCAAGCTTATAAGGGAATCCTACTACATTTTTCAATTTTCCTCAATTACATTCTTTGTTTAATTGAATTATTGATTTAGTATGTTAAATAACATTTCCTACATGCTTTGAATTTGAACTAACAACTTTGTTGGATTACATATTGATTTATCCTATGTTGATTTATATGCTTATGTTTTAGTTTATGTTATTACAATAAACATATTTTGTTGTAATGTCTATGTTATTTGCTTAATATTTCATGCCCATTTTGATTAAGTAACTGACCCTTTTTTTTTCTTGATTGTTGATTGATTCACATGATAGATGGTTGATTACATGGATATAATGTGAGGTTTGCTTCGATTTATGCTTGGAATTTCAAGACTACTACTATTGCATGGATATTTACTCATTTTGCATGGCCACTTATACTATGTCCTTACCAATTTCTATTCCTACCTTATCGATTTTGTCCTTGGAGCATGCTTTGAATGCCATGAATATATGAATATGGTGATACATACATGTACTGCTTGGATAATATGATGTATATTTTTTTTTATGCAATTAGATTCTTGTGTGATTATATCATCTATGTTTATGTGGTTATATTGGTTAATTTCTTCCTTTGGACAAAGATGGATATAATATGTTAGCTTGCTAGTTAACATTGTGGATCCACAGTTCTACGTCAGAATGACTTTGTAAAAGCATCTTTTTCAATTAATTTCAAATAAGTTTGTCAAAAAATTGATTTAAATTTTTTTTTCCAAAAGGGTTTTCATCAAAAAGTGTTTTCAATGCTTTCAAAAATAAAAACTCATGAGATATAATACCTTCTAGAGATTTTCCAAAACAAAAATCATGATATTTTTCATCAAAAATCCCGTAAGGGAATTTTTCCACTAAATCCTTATGAGTATTTTCATCAAAATACAGGGAATTTTTCACCAAAAAAAAAAAAAAAAACGCTTGAAGAAAGATGATGCGCAAGTTCGTGGTAGTGGACTAGTGGAACAATATCAACATCAATATCACACTGACAATATCTGGCGTTAGCACATACGTCATCTTGATTAATTCTTTGACAGTTATTAAGTTTTTTTTATTTACTTATTTATTTATTATTATTATTAAAATTTGGGTCCGTTTGATTGGGTTGACATAAGGATACTCAGGGATTGATTGGGGTGATATAAGGATACTCAGGGACGTAGGTATCTTTGGACTATTTTATATATATATATATATATATATATATATTAATTTTAACAATTTTGTCCTATAAAATTATATTTTGTTTCTCTTAAACAATATTACTGATCTTTTAAACGTAACGTTATACTCACAAACTTTTTACAACATTTTTATAAATTGTTTTATAGCAAATTCTTCTTGGTTTGTATAATGGGCTCTTTACTCACATAATTTTTTTACCTACCAGTAACCACTTATCATATCAATAATTTATAAAAAAGCTTGTAAAACTAAAAAATAGCTCAATAACAAAAATTATCAATAGTAAAACTAAAAAAAAAAAATTAAGCTCAACTAACCAATTTTATCCAAAATAAATAACTATGCAATTTAAAAAATTTTAAACAAAAATAATTTTGTTCTTACCCACAAAAAAAATAAAAATAAAATAAAATCTCAACAGCTAAGCCTAAGTAGTAGCAACGTCAGAAGTTGAAACTGCTGCACATAGTCAAAAATAAAGCCGCCTCCCAAACTCAAAGTTCTGGCTCCGGGGATAATAAAAAATATATGAGAGAAAAGTATAGAAAAAACTGACTTTATAGATGTTTAATTGAAGATGATGGAAGGATGGAAAATTGGTAAGGCCAGATGTATTTTAGCTACAATTAATGACTGAACTGCCTCTCCTCGTTATCTGCTGTTGCCACTTTTTTTTTTTCTTTTACGTAATTTTTTTTTCTTTTACGTTTTAGAAACTTTTTGCTTTTTTTCTTTTTTTGCTTTTTTTCTTTTTTTCCTGAGAAGAGACACTTTTTGCTTTTTGGTTTCAGACAACTGCTGGTTATTTTAATTATTTTATTTGGGCCGTGGGTGTGAATGTGATAGTGTTTTTAATTATTTTATACATATGCTATAGTTAAAAATAATGCCCAATTAAAACAAATGGCAAACAACCACCAAAAAAAAAAAAAATACCCAAATTTTTTTTTATTTTTTTAAATCATGCCCAAAAAACACAAACTCATTTTTTCAATCCCTACACTTTTCCATTCCTAACAAAACACAAATGAGGGAAATTAAAATATTTTTTATCATCTCAATTTTTCACCATTTTCTTATTTTCTATTCTCTCACTTTTTCATCTCCTCAACCAAACCGACCTTATAATTAAACTAATCACGCACCAGTACACGGATTGAGATAGTCTATTGTGTAAAGTTCTTTTAATCTTAACATTTTATTTATGTCCAAATTTTGCCATGTCACTAATCCACTAACAAATAATGGTTTAAAAAATAACTACTCATAAATAATAATTATTACCTTACCTCTTTTACCTAATTAAACGAGGTCTCTAAGAAAACATGAAGTCATCCCATAGTCACCATCTTTTTCCCCTCTACTTTTTTTCAACCTGTTCCACAAATCCTTTGAAATGGGACGTAGCAAAATCATATTTTATGATCCTAAGTACCAAATTGCCAATTATGTACTTGAAAAAAAAAAAAAAAAAAAAAAACGTGTACGTATATGCTTAATTTAAAATTTAAAAAAAAAAATTTGCCCTGCAAAAATTGAAATTAATTTTAAAAAATTAATAGAAGACTAAAAAAAATGGAATGAAAACCCAGGTGCCTCTCTGCCATTTATATACGATATGTGCTTCACCTATTTGTATAACAATCAATTTTCTAAATAAGCAAAGTTAACACTCCATTTCTTCAGCACTCCTAGAGGCAGTTCTTTTGCATTTAACTCTAGAATGCTATTGCCACTATCGGTTTTTTTTTTTTTTTTTTTGCATTTAAGTTAATAATTATAATTTATGAGTAGTTATTTTTTAAACCATTATTTTAAGGGATTTTTTTTTTTGGAAAAATAGGCCCTTGCCTGAAAATATTATTAAGAAATAGAACAGTCTACTGAAACAAAAGCATCTACATCTGACGGAACTGATTTCATCCAAACTAACAAAGGAAAAAAAAAGCCTAGTTCTCTGGGCCAAAGCATGTGCAACAACATTGCCTTGCCAAATAGTGTGAGAGAAAGAAAAATTCCGAAGTGAGTTTACATGTATTAAGGTGTCCCTAACTAAGTGACCATAGGATGAAGAAAACAAGTCACCCTTTTGAAGAGCTTTGATACAAGTCTCTGAATCACCTTCAAAATGGCCTTGTTGAAGACCAAGTTCCAAAGAAAAAATCGCTGCTCTTCTAGCTGCTATCATCTCCTAGCATGCTTGTTATTAATTAATCCTAATTTTTATTGATGATAAAAATGCGAGTAACGACACGATCTTAATGGTTACTACCCGAGGCTTTTTTTTTGGTTTAGTGTCATAATTTTTCATTCATCTCTATTTGAGGTTTACAAATTGGTCCACTAATTTTACGCATTTGCAAATTGTTGATACAACTAAGAGTGTCATGAGACTAGTTTCAATAAATGAACAAATCCACATACAAACATATGATTTCAATGCTATTTTGGTATTATTTTTTGAAGCTAGCCTCATGACACTCTTAGTTATATCAGCAATTCACAAACACATAATATTAGTAGACAAATATGTAAATCTCAAATGAAGATAAATGAAAAATTATGACATTAAACCCCAAAATATAAATAAGTCTCAAAGCACGTGTCGAGCACATGCAATAAGGCTAGTTTAAATATAGTAAAAGGTAGGTGCCTCTTTTAAGTAATTCACACTCTTCCGTTATTAACTAATCTGACCATCTTCACTTTAGTCAGTAAGCTGATTGAAAATTTGTGAAGATCCCTAACAAAACTAAATGAAAGGTATTAATCTTAGGTGAAGAGAAATAAACAACAATTTTTTTTTTTTTTTTCCTTTTGCTTAAGAAATAAATGACAATTGAAACATAAATGAATGGATGGTATGTATTGAATATGAATCACCAAAAAGTTTTTTTGTTGTTGAATAAGAAATTTGGGATTTGCACTTTGCCTACACTAAAAACTAATTGGTGTCTTGACCTGATAATACTAAACAATCATCATTAAGGGAACGTCATAGGTACAATGTCAAACTTAATACATAATTTAATTATTTAATTGGTGTTTACCATGATTCAATTGTAATTACACATTCAAAATTAAGTAGCTCAAATCTGAAACTTGAGTAAGAAAAGAAAAGGATTTTTTTTTTCAAAATAACACCAATTTTCAAACAATGTTGTTAGTTAGCACCATTTCCAAACTATTTAGGAAACTAACATCTCGAGTCTGTAAGACTCGAGTTTACTATAGCAACTCGAGTATCACAGACTCGATTTCTATGAAAATTCACGTGGAAATCGAGTCTTACAAACTCAAGTTCCACAAAAGAAAACCCAAAAATCAAAACTTAAAACACAACACAACATGGGAAGCTCAGATGGAGAACTTTGGTGATAGATCAAGACCCAGAGAGACCTAGAGTGATAGATCAAGACCCAGAGAGAAAATCAACAACAAGAATGAAGAAACCCACCCAAAGACCCCGAGAGCTTGATTTCAATCGCCGCCGCCACCTGGGTTTGATCTCTCTAGTTTGTTGTTTTTGTTTTCGTTGTAAAACTTTCACACTCAATGCTAAACTCTGTTTCTCTTTATCTCTCTCTCTCTCTCTGGAAGAAAAGAGTAAATAGAAGAGTATTTCTTATTGAATGAGAAAGATGAACCAAAGAATACAAGGAGCTCTGCTTTTATAAGTACAAGCTGAGCATAAACACACACACACACACACACATATATATATATATATATATATATTACCATGAAAATGTCATTGAAGAATTAGGAATTAGGATAGAAATAGTTATTTAAAAGGAGTGTCAAAGAATTCCCAAAATGGGAGATGAAGAGTTGAGAAATACATGAAGATTTTTGGGTGCATTAATTTGATTGGGAAAGATGAATAGCTTACATGGAGATGGAAAGTTTTTTATTATATATATATATATATAAATATATATATATTTATGGCAGAAATGTATTTTTCGTCCATACATTTTGACCCAATTCCCATTTTGGTCCCTACTTTTTATTTTTACAACATTTAGTCCCTATTTTGAAAAACGCCACCCGTTTCGGTCTCTACCATCAATTTGCTAACGAAAATATCCTATGTGGCAAACTACGAAATAAAAAATTAATTATTTAATCTTACGTGTCACTGTTCTTATAGCCAGGTCATCTTCCCACAACAATTAGAGTCACATGAGTCTTACGTGACTGACTCACACAACTAACCCACCCGTGTGATGATTAAATACCCAAATGTGAACAGATAAACCCTAATTTCAAAAATTAGGAACCTTAGATTACTTCTTCCTCAGCCATAATCCTTACCCAAATTTGATGCAACCCTAGATTGATGATGAAATCGGTGATCTGAAAACCCACATCGAGCCACACTAAAGTGAAATACCCAAAACAAGCCACCCTGATATGAAAAAATATGCTCAAAGACCTTTTTGTTATCATAAAGGTATGACCATCATGCTATTGCTGAGGTAGACAACTCTGTTAGGAGAAGGAAGTTTCCAGTGTTTAAGCCAGTAGTTAAAGCTAAACATATTAGGTTTGAGAAGGATATGCTATTTACTTCACCTAAGCAATTTAAGGATGCTATTACTGATTATGCAGTTCATAGAGGTAGGGGTGTAAGATTTGTAAAAAAATGATCTATTAAGGGTTAGAGCCCATTGCCAACCTAGATACAAATTTGTAGCCTACCTTGCAAAGGTGACAAGGGAAAGGAACTATTGATTAAAAACACTGATTATGGAACACACATGCAACAGGAGTTATAAAAATCTAAGGTGTACTTTTGCATACATTGGGAAGAAGTTGGTGAAGAAGGTTAGGAGATAGCCAGACATCAAACTCAAAGATATTTAAGATGTTGTCCATAAGAAATATGTGGTGAATATAAGTGCAAGCAAAGCAAGTAGGGCTAGAGAGAAGGCTTAATATTTTGTAGATGGGGCTCACATAGAACAATACAACCAGTTGTGGGAGTATTGTGAAGAGTTGAGGATATGCAGTCCTGGTAGCATAGTGCTGATGAAGGTGCATACCTTTAATAAGGGTGATTTAGTAGCTGAGTTGGGCTTGACAGTTGGGGTGCCCTATTTTGAAAGATTATATATATGTCTAGAAGTTTGCAAGAGGGGATTTTTGGCTAGATGCAGGCCAATCATTGGACTGGATGCATGCTATTTAAAGACCAAGACAAGAAGTCAACTGATTAGTGTAGTTGCCAGAGACCCCAATGATGAGTACTTCCCTTTTGCATTTGTAGTGGTAGAGGCTGAAAGCAAGGACTTCTAGATTTGGTTTGTGAATTTGTTGCTTACTGACATAGGTGATGGCAAAAGATGGACTTTCATATCAGATCAGCAAAATGTATGTATTAAATGTGCACTTGTTGCTTGTGAATTAGTTGTTTTTTTTTTCAAATAAATGTGCTCTATATATGTAATGAATTGTTGTTCCTGGCAAGGATTGGTTCAAGCCTTTGTTGACAATTGGCCACAGTATGAGTACAGAATTTGTTGCAAGCATCTATACAATAACTTGAGGAAGAATCATCCTGGTGTGCTCATTAGAGACTTGTTCTGGAAATCTGCCGAAGCAACATATCAACAAGAGCATGAGAGGGCAATGAATGAACTTAAAGAAGTTGATGAAGATGCATATAAGTGATTGCAGACCCATTTAACAACTATCTGGGCTAGGCATATGTTCAGTGGGGATGGTCAAAGTGACATAGTGCTCAACAACATGTGTGAAAACTTCAACAGTAGGATTCTTAAGTTTAGAAGCAAGCCAATAATCAGCATAATATGAGTTCTATTGTTTGTGTTTTATTTGTATGTGTTTTAATTTCCTCATTTGTATGTGTTTTAAATGTTATAATAGTTGTCTATATGTATGTGCTTGCAGCTTGAGTGCCTTAGGTAGTATTTAATGACCAGATTTCAAACAAATAGGGAGATGATTTTAAAGGTAGAGTCTGAGTTGTGTATTAAGATTAAAAAGAGACTGTATAAAGAAAATTTGGGAAGCAGCAAGTGGCTAGCATATTGGGCTGGTCATACCAAGTTTAAAGTGAAAAATGGGCTTGAAAGTTTCACTGTGGACCTGGCTGAATCCAAGTGCAGTTGTAGGAAATGAGACATAACTGGTATACCATGTGTTCATGCCATTTCAAGCATATTTTTCAACAGAAAGGAGACTGAAAAGTATGTGCTTGACTGTTACAAAGTCACTACTTACCAAGCCTGTTATGAGCCATTTATAGATCCAATCAATGGGCAGAATATGTGGCGACCCAATGGCCTTCCACCTATACAGCCTCCTATCAAAAGAAGACCTCCTAGCAGGCTTAAGAAGAAGAGAGCTAAAAAGCCTAATGAACCAAGAAATGATAGGAAAATTAGGGGAGCAGGCATCTCCAAGCAATGCAAGTCTTGTGGCAAACTAGGGCATAATAGAAGAAGTTGCAAAGGAGAGGTTTAGGGGAACTTTTCTATACCAGGGAATGCAAAGCAAACTAAAAGGAACATTAAGTAGATAAAATGTATGAACTCTTGCCTTTTAAATGATTGTTTGGACATAGGCAATATTGTATATCTTGTATGTAACTGTACTCAATTTATTGTTTGTAGGTGACTAAGAAGGGTCATGCAAACAACACATCTGGTGTACCACTTACCAATGAGCCAACTCTGCATAATGCACCACCAACCTCCAACATTACTAACATCACAAGTGTACGGTTCATTACTAACAAGGTAATATATATAACCAAAGTTGAGAGAAAATTCACTTAGAATGAAGCCTCTAAAGGCATGCTACTACATTTTTCAAATTTTCTTACTTACATACTTCATTAATTGAATTATTGATTGTAGTGATTCTTAAAAAAAAAAAAAAAAAAAAAAAAAAAAAAAATTATTTATTGTAATATGTTAAATAACATTTCTTGCTTTGAATTTCAACTGACATGCCTGGTTGGATTACATCTTAATTCATCCCATGTTGATTCTAGCATGTTGATTTCTATGTTTATGTTCATTTAATTACAATAAACATATTTTGTTGTAATGTCTATGTTATTTTGCTTAATATGTCATGCCCATTTTGATCAAGTAACTAGTCATTTTTATTTTCTTGATTTTTGATTTTTTCACATGATAGATGGTTGATTACATGGATATAATGTGATGTTTGCTTGAATTTATGCTGGAATTTCATGAATATTACTTTTGCATGGTTATTTTCCCATGGCCACCTTATACTATGTCCTTACCTGTTTATGTTCCTACCTTATTGATTTTGTCTTTGGAGCATGCTTTGAATGCCATGACTTTATAAGTATGGTGTTTTAATTTCTATTAGATATACATCTGAATATGTTGTACATTTATTTTAATGTGATGAAATTTCCTAGATATAGATCCTAGTTTTTTTTTTTTTTTTTTTTTTTTTGTAGAAAGTAAATCCTAGTTTTTTTTATTCCTAAAATATTACTCTTTTGAGCACATTTTGCGAGCAAGTGTTTAAATAGAATGGTGGAAAACAAAAGTGACTTGAAGTCTAATTTTAGACTTATACGTGCAAAGCCGTACCTTCTACTTTTGTCCTTAAGTTTCGATCTAGGACATTTCATTCATAGAATCCAAACAGGTTTTTTTTTTTTTGTATTTTCCCCCCTTTTATTTTCTTTCTAATATTGTTTCCTTCCTTTTTTGACTTGTACTACATGTTTATCATGTTTAGGCGAGATTACGGGAGCCTTAATATCGATCAAGGAAGACTTCAAGTTGCTAAATAATGAAACAAACTTGGAATAGATAATAAGTTTAATCGTAGCAATAGCAGTACTTGGAGCTTTACTTAGTGGTGTTGTAACTTGTAAGCGATGGTTATGGTTGCAAGAAAGTTCAAGTTCTTTCAGCAATGGACATTTCAGTTGTCACGGTTCTCATGGCTACAGCCCAACCCCGTACGGAATCCTCATCGAACGTTTGGTTATAGGATTGGGAGTGGGAGTTGGGTCGGTTGTCTCCCCGATTTGTTTTTCAATATAATTAAAAATTTTGATTATAGTATGTTAAATAATATTTTCTGCTTTGAATTTCAACTGAAATGCTTGGTTGGATTACATCTTGATTCATTCCATGTTGATTCTGGCATGTTGATTTATATGTTTATGTTCATGTAATTACAATAAACATATTTTGTTGTAATTAAAGGAATACAAAAGAATGGTTATGTTGGATTGAAAACCCGCAAGGCTATAGTGCTTTTTGCATTGTATTTATAGTATAGATTACAAACATATTTCCCTAAACTATAGGAGTTGACAATAATAAATTAATAACAAATCAGCAAAACTTAAGGAATGTACAGTCATCACAATTATGTCATTGTCGTCTAATGGGTGAATTGGAAATATTTAAGGGAGTGATATTCGGTGGTCTTTCTTTGGCAGAGTTTGAATTTGAATTGGAATCTTTAATTATCTTACCCCCGCAAGCTAATGGGATGAGCACATACCATAAGCTTGTTTTTCAATAGTTTGAAGCGAGCAGAAGAGAGCCCTTTAGTGAGTATATTTGCAACCTGGTCTGCTTAGACGTGGCAAAATGGGCGGGTCGGGTCGGGTTCGGGTCGGGCCAATTGGGTTTACGGGTCAATCAGGTCGTGGGTCAAAACAAGTCATTTTTAAACGGGTCAATTGGGTTGCGGGTCGGGTTAGGTTGACCTATATTTTTCAAACAAGTTTTTTTTTTTGTTTTTTGTTTTTTTTTTCAATTACAAAAACAAATCAATGACAACCTGTTTAGAGAGAATGAATAAAATCAATTAAGGAATGAATTGCATTTAATACCACTTGTTAATATCCTTCCAATTCTGACAGTTTTGAGCATGACAAGAATTATTTATAGTCATAAATTCACGATGGAAAAAGTCTTCAATATTAATAGTTCACTGTCAAAATGCATATAATTACAAGTTTACAACTTCAAAAAGAGATAGATCTTAAAACAAACAAAACAAGTAAGCCAGCAAAGTAGCAAACCATCTTAATCAACTTTACTAATGATGCAAAAGTCAATAAAGTCAGCTAATCTGAATATCGGCTGTACAATTCATTGTCCTGCACCAGTATATAGAAAAGCCACCCAGTAGTAGCTAGCAAGACAACTTAATCAACTTTAAAGACCACCAAAACAGAATGGGTGTTAGCAGTACAAAAAGTTTAGATTCTTGCTCTGTAAAAATTTAAATACATAATTAGCATGGAAAATCAAGATATTTAAAATAAATGTTTGATTTTTTTGTAGAAAGGTAACTAATTCACACACATGATAGCAAACTTGTAAACTTGTAAAAAGTATATTTTAAGTTTACATCACTAATAATATCATTCCCACAAAAGAAGAAGAAGAAGAAGAAGAAGAAAAAAAAAAAAAATTCTACATGTCATGGACCAGAGACACACCGTGCAAGTCAGCTAGTCAGGTTTGGCCTTTGTGGTTTCACGTTTGTGCCTTACTGCCTTTGGCTTTGGACTACAGCTAGTCAAATTGATTCATTGAATG
Source organism: Notholithocarpus densiflorus (assembly GCA_030021035.2). Taxonomy (NCBI): domain Eukaryota; kingdom Viridiplantae; phylum Streptophyta; class Magnoliopsida; order Fagales; family Fagaceae; genus Notholithocarpus; species Notholithocarpus densiflorus. The sequence continues at coordinate 4,482,360 of JARYZH020000030.1, forward strand.
AGATTTTTTCTTTTTTTTTTTTCTTTTTTTTTTTTTTCTAATGGTTGTCTTAACAGTCTTGTGTTGTCTTGTCAAGTTGTCTCATTCTCTCATGTCTGAAGCTTAGCTCTTATTGGTTGTGACTTGTGAAGCTCAAATAGTCAAATTGAATGTGAAGCTATTGTTGTCTTGTCTTGTCTTTGTTTATATCTATAAAGACTATAATCTATTGACTATTAGTTTTGGTACTTTGTGCTTTATGCACCTAGTATCAGAATGTAGTCTAAATATTTTTTTAGCAAATTTTTTTTAACAGGTCGGGTCACGGGTTATCCGGGTCTGGTCAGGTTGACTTGCAAAAAAATCAGGTTCGGGTCAAGTATTTTTTAGGTTGGATCGGGTCGGGTCAGAAAATTCTGACCCGTTTTGCCATGTCTATCTGCAGTACTATAGATGGTGTGGGAGAGGAAGTAAATGGGATATTAAGAGGAGGAGAGTTTTGAATAGAGGGAATAAAATCTGGTGGAGAGGGCATTGGAGTAGTTTGAGGAAGACTGGAGGAAGTAGTGTCAGGTGGTATATGGGGCTAAGGTAGTGGAACCATTTCTAGCGTAAGAACAAAAGTTGCCAGGGAGAGCGCCTCCATAGAAGTAGTGATAGTAGTCTCTTGAAATGAGAATGAAATTTCATCAAATACAACATGACGAGACAAATAGACACGACCAGTACTGGTATCAAGACAATGATACCCTTGATGATTAAGAGAGTATCCCAAAAATACACACCACTTGGAACAAAATTGCAGCTTATTAGTATTATAGGGTCGTAAATAAGGAAAGCATGCGCAACCAAAAACTTGAAGACTGTTGTAGAGAGGGAAAATTCCCGACCTATCACAAGCTGACACGTCACACTACCAAGTCCACAAAATACAGCCAATTACAAAATGCCACATATTGCTGCTAGGGTTTTATTATCACTACTCAGAAGCCAATGAAAATTTGCCAAGTGTCATGCAAAAATCAATCACGCATCAGCGCGTGTAAGCGATGACACAAGCAGCCTCGCACGTGTAAGCGATGACACAAGCAGTCCCGCTCGTGTAAGCGATGACATAGGCGGACCAATCAGGCTGTGACATGTGTCACCAATCAGACTCCGCCACATGTCGCTCACCCACTCCCAAACTCCTATAAATAGAAGCCTTTTTAAGGCATTTGAGGAGATCTGGAGGAGGAAGCCATTCAGAAGCACTCAGAAGTACAGAAGCTCTGCAGGAATCAAGCCTCAAAGCCTTCAAGAACTTCAAGAACTTCAACCTCAAAATCGAAGAACACTCGAAGCAGAATTATCCAAACTATCTGCCTAGATCCTAAGTTTCAAGGCTTCAGTCACATGAAACAGGAGTGTCCTACATATCTCAAGAACATTGGGAAGAGCAAGGCACTCGCTACTACTTTGAGCGACATCGAGCCTGAGGATGATTCCAACAATAAGGATGACGGAATCCTGAACGCCTTCACTGCCACTGTCAACCCTATTGAGGGGATTGTTGAAGATGTAGATGAAGAAGAGGAATTGGTGGAGTCCAAGTTTGAGAAGATGGATGATGAAGATGATATCCATACAGCCTATGAGTAACTATACAAGCTTTCTGAGAAACATAAGAAACTTTATAGGTTGGTCACCAAGAAGCTCAGTGATGTGGAACTTGATCATGAAGAGCTTTCCACAAAATTTGATGAAGCCAATCAAACTATTGGAGCACTGAGGTTTGAAAATAAATTCTTAGCTAAGAAGACCAAGAAGCTTGAAGCGAAGCTATTTCAAGTCAGAGCTCAATTGGAAAGGACTTCAAGTGCAAAACTTGATGAGATGCTAAATCTTCAGAAATCTGCTTCCGATCGAACTGGTTTAGGGTATGGTCTCTCTTCTTCTAATATTGCTTCTACTAGCACTACTGTTTTTGTTCCTCCTAGTAATAATGTTGAAATTGAGAACAATGTTGTTAAAACTGAACTAGCTAGTGAGAACTTAAACAAGGGTAAATCTATCTTAGGAGCACTCTCTAAGCTTGAGAAGAAGGAAGCTAAAAACCTTAGAGCTAAGAAGGCTAACTCTCAAAAGCCTAAACAGAAGAAGCAACATCTCTGTCATCATTGTGGAGTTTCCGGTCATACTCGACCAAATTGCTATAAGTGGTTAGCCACTCAACAGAGCAACGGCATGATAGCATCTAGAAGCCAGAATCAGCTTCAATCCTCTCTTGCTCCCCTTGGAGATCTTCTCAAAGCCCTCATGTTCCTTTCGAACTTGAACGGTTTCAATTCTTCCCCCTCACCGCCAGTTCAAAGGTTTGCTAGACGGAAAAGTTCTTCCAAGGTGTGGAAAGAAAAGGGCTCCAAGTGATTCTATTTTGTAATTACAGAGAATTGTACCACACAATCATCAATACAAATTCTCATTTGTGAAACTATTTTACTTGTTTGATTTATTTCGAACCGAGAAATTTAGTCGTCTACAACTGTCATAGTGTCGAGATCTTTGAAATAGATTTTCATATGGGGTGGGGTAATGTAAAACACAAGTTGGGAGTCTATTAATTAAGTACACTGTAGTGTTAAAAGCATCGGCCCAATAGGTATTCGGCATATGAGCATGAGCAAGAAGAGTTAGACCAGTCTTGACAATATGACGGTGTTTCTGTTTAGCTAACCCATTTTGTTCTGGGTGACTTGGACAAGAGGAACGAAAATTAATACCATGAGTGGCTAAAATATTTTGAAAAGCATGTTTAGTGTATTCACCTCCTCCATCCGATTGAAAAGCTTTAATGGTCGTTGAGAACAGATTTTCAACATGCAATTTAAATTTGACAAAAATATCAAATACTTCATGTTTAAATTGCATAGGAAAGAGCCAAGAATACCTTGAAAAATCATCCACAAACAAGACATAATATTTGGATCCTTTCATAGAAACAGTTAAAGAAGTCCAAACATCTGAGTGTACTAATTCCAAAGGAGAATTGGATATTGAATTCGAAAATTTGAAAGGCAATTTAGTACTCTTACCTAAAGGACAAGGATTACAAAAGGGAATTGCACTTTTTCCAGACATAGGAAGACATTGATTAGAAATAAGATGCAAAAGTGTATTGGAGGCAGGATGACCCAACCGAGAATGCCATACTGGAGCACCAACATGGACACCAACAAATGCAAATGGACGACCTGATTTGGAAGCAATCTAATGATGAATGCGGAAAGGATAGAGACCATTTTCACTCTTCCCTCGGAAAAGCGTCTTCCCTGTCTTTAAATCCTTCACATTGAAACAATCATAGGAAAAAATAAAATAGCAGTTATTATCACGAGTGAATTGATAAATTGAAAGAAGATTAGCAGTAATGGATGGACAATGTAAAATATTGTTCTTAGCAAAATAGGATGAACCATGAGGAATTTTATTGGAACCAATACGAGCAATATTCAAACCTGCACCATTACCCACAGCAACTTGATCCTTCCCATGATATTCATCGTGAATGGCCACATTTGCAAGGTCTAAAGTAATATGGTTGGATGCACCCGTATCAGAAAGCCATGTTGCAGGAGAACTGTTCAAGGATGCAGCAGCAGCCATTGCAGTAAATTTTTGAGTGAGAACTCATCCTTCGTAAGCTTGGTTCATACATTGAAAATAGTTAATAGCACTGTGTCCAGAACGATTGCAGATTTGGCAAGTAACGCGAGAAGAGCTGTTACCAGGTGACCCAAAATTCCTGGAACCTGAGTTGGAATGAGACCAAGAATTTGAAGGGCGGCGTGAACCAGAGGATCCCCTTGCTCTCAGGTTGGATCCACGGTTGTGCATAGAACCTCGACCACTAGTGTTTTGATTATGAGCTTTGGGGGCATACATGGCAGTTGGATTATCCTCAAGAGAAGGAGTATTTTGTGCCTTAGCCCGCATTTCAGCACTAATAAGGCCACAAGATCATCATAAGAGATAGTGGTGTCACATGCTTATGCAGAATTAACAGTGACTTCAAAAGCTTGGCCAACATCTATATATCTATATATTACTAAAAGCTGGAGCATAGCATTTAATATTGCTACGCTCACGTTAAGCCACATTAGCAGCCACGTCATCATATATTTTTTGTTTCCAATTTTTCTTATATATATTTTTAAAACATTTTCTCATTTAAGGTGACTTAAAAACTCCATTATTTAAAAATTAAAATATCTTTTAACCATTATTTTTATTATTAATTTTCCAAAACTCTCTCTTTTACCTCTTCATCTTCCCACTATTTTCTACCTTAATATCATTCTTTCTCTACCTTTTTATCTTCCTTTATTTTGACTTTTCTTATTCTCAACATCTTACTATAAATTTGACATTTTCTTTTTCATTCTATGCATAGTTTTCTCACACAAAAAAGGTTACTTCTCTCTCTCACTCAATTTGTTTTTCATTTTTTGTTTGATTTTTTTATTTTTATTGCATCAATTCTTTAAGTTGATGATTTTTTTTTTTGTGTTAATTAGAATTCTACTTTGGGTTGATGCAATTTAATTTTGTGTTTTAAGTTGTTATCTTTTATATTCTCTTTGATTAAATATTATCCTACTGCATTATACATATAGTATATAATAATATAATGTTATTAAATTACATAGAATGACTTGGATAATTTGATGTTTATTGCTATATATTTTATTTTTACTCTTTTTTTCTCTCATCTTATTTTATTCAATATTTAAATCCAGTCACATTCACCATACTATTAAATTATGCAGCACAAATAAAAAAAATGGCTAGACACAAACCTGCCTTCCTTTACCATACATTGGGGGAATCAATATATTTGTGTGATAAAGGCTCATATAATTTATAATTTAGATAGCACCCATTGAATGTGTCTAGGCCCATAGATTGAGCAATTTGTAGACTTAAAAGGCTATTGAGAATGTACTTTCTAAATCAAGTCTAAAAAAATATAAACTACTATATATCATTTAGATAAAAACTTTTATCATAGATGCATTAATATTTTTTTGCCACAAATTTAAATCGAGGAAACTTAATAATTTTATATTATGTGTTAGCATTGTCTTTGCTTCTTCTTATTCTTCTCAAAAATATTATGTATCATCTTTAAAGGATGCCAACAATATTGATCTTATAGGAAAAGTTACATAAAATATTGAGAAAAAAATGTTTTATATTACAATCTACTAAAAATGTTTTTTAAATATTTAAACATTTCTATTTTTCATATTACTGACGTGTTTAACAACTACTACATGTGTTAACTTAAGTCTTAATATTCTTAAGTTGTTTTGGTAAAAAAAAAAAAAAAAAAAGTTGTCACAAAAGAGGAGTTCATGTAAAGTTTTTTGCAAAATAAAATATCTGTTTTGTAAGACCACCAAACTTGATAATTTGCAAATGATGGAACCACTCACAACAATATTTGTATAGTTATATAGTTCCAGCTAAAGCAATTGTGTATACTTTTAGTTTTCAAAAAACACACATCTACAAGTGGTTAAACGTTCATCTTGGGTAGTTTTAACTTTTCATATAATTTTACCTTTACATATTCATCTATTTTAATTTAGTTTTTTTTTTTCAAAAAAAAAAATAATTTAGATATTTATAAGTAAACAATGAAATAATGATTCATGAATAATCAAAAAAAAAAAAAAAAAAAAAAAATAATAATAATAATAATATATAATATTTATCTTGTGCAGTTGTAACTTCACATATAATTTTTGTATTTATACATTTATCTACTTTAATTTAGATGTTTATAACTTTATAATGAAACCTATAAACAAGGTAATTAAAACAATCATATTTCTACAATTCAAAAAGTCACAATTTCTTTTTTCAAAAAAAGGCTTTTTACATTTCCTTGGAATTATTTTTAAATTTTTTTTATAAAACCTTTGACATACCACTAACCTAACCACTTCATACATTAAAAAAAATTAAGGCTCATTATTACTTCCGTTAATATATTATGGATAACTTAATTGATTGAGACTAAACTAGAAAAATGACTTTCATATTTCCTTGAAAATTCAAAAGGAAAAAAAAAAAAAAAAACCTTTGACATACCACTAATGTAACTACATCTATAACTATTTAAGCCATCCATGATATATATATATATATATATATATATATTTTAATACAAGATAGAATTTCTACTCTAGCCTAATCTAAGTGTATATGTGTGTGAAGCTCCCTCCTAGAGACTTGAACCCCGATCTTTGCCCCCCACACTCTATAAGCATTTATACTTGTACAGTGACCATCACATCAAGGGTATGCGGTGATGATATCTATTTCTTATTGATAACGATAAAATTTACAACAAGCAAGGGAACATACAAAGTAATAAAGAATAAATGAAAGAAGAAAAAAAGAAATGAAATCAAACGTCAATTAATAATTTTTATTTGAAAAATAAAAAGGTGGTCAAGAAGAGTAAGAAATAAAATAGAGATGACTATACAGAGTACATTGAAAACTTTATAATGCAATAAATCAAAAATTAAATATAATAATACAAAATTAAACTTAAAACTAATCAAAAACTAACTAGGGAAATTATATATATATATATATATATATCATAATCTTCATACATTACGACTTAAAAAAATTTAATGAATAGTTCTACCTCTTATTTAATGTCTATGTTATGCAAATCATCAACCAATAAATATATGATAATGGTAAAAAATGTTATAGACAAAATTATGAAAAATATGATAAAACTTTTTTTTTTAAACTCTTTCTAAAATTTAGGGACTAAAATAGTATTTTATCTAAAGAATTATCACGCGCAATGCGCAGGTCTGCGACTAGTTATTCATAATAATAGTAACAAGGTCATCATCATCATCAATAGGATTGCCAGCTAAGGCAAGATTAGCAGCAATATGATTTAGTTTATCCACAAAATCAGAAATGGAAAGACCGTCTCCTCTTGTGTTAAGGAGATCATTTCGTAATTGCAAAATACGATTTTTAGATTGAGAAGCATACCTCCTCTCAAGTGAGGTCCATGTAGCATGAGATGATGCAAAACGGGACACTGTGGATAGCACTGATGGAGACAGAATTATTGATCCAACTGAGAATCAGTTGGTCTTGTTGATGCCAAAGCACATAAGAAGGATCCACTTCAGTAGTAACATTACCATCTTTGTCACTTTTGAATTGCGGAGGACATGGATTTGTACCCAATTCAATTCCCATTAAATTCTTGCTTTTCAAAATCGGCATAAATTGAGCAAGCCAAAGAGGATAGTTGGTCCTGTCAAGTTTAATTGACATGAATCCAGAGAGACTGGGTACAACGACACCAGTTGTAGAATTGCTGGTAACAACGAAACAAAATTGACTATATGGTCTTTGGACTTATTTGCTCTGACACCATAAAGGAATACAAAAGAATCGTTATGTTGGATTAAAAACCCAACGCGGCTATAGTGCTTTCTGCATTGTATTTATAGTATGAATTACAAACATATTCCCCTAAACTATAGGAGTTGACAATAATAAATTAATAACAAATCAGCAAAACTTAAGGAATGCAACATGAGACAATTACCCTTCTTTTTTTTTTTTTGAGAAACAAACACACACACATAAGGGAGAGGGAAATTGGTTCTAACACAAAAGTATACCATAACTCCACTCAAAAGCCATGGTAACTTTTAAGAGAGGGTGGGGCAAGTTATACTACACACAACACACTCTCTTAAGCAATGTAGGACAATTACCCTTTTTTTTTTTTTTTTTTTTTTTTTTTTTGAGAAACAAACACACACACATACACAAGGGAGAGGGAAATAAGTTTTAACACAAAGGCACACTACAACTCCACTCAAAAGTCATGGTAACTTTTAAGGGAGGGTGGGGCAAGTTATACTACACACAACATACTCTCTTAAGCAATGTGGGACAATTACCCATTCTTTTTTTCTTTTCTTTTTTGAGAAACAAACACACACACACACACACACACAAGGGAGAGGGAAATGAGTTTTAACACAAAGGCACACCGCAACTTCACTCAAATGCCATGGTAACTTTTAAGGAAGGGTGGGGCAAGTTATACTACACACTACACACTCTCTTAAGCAATGTGTGACAATTACCCTTTTTTTTTTAGAAACAAACACACATACACACACACACACACAAGGGAGAGGGAAAGGGGTTCTAACACAAAGACACACCACAACTCCACTCAAAAGCCATGATAACTTTTAAGGGAAAGTGGGGGCAAGTTATACTACACACAACACACTCTCTTAAGCAATGTGGAATAATGAAGGGATGGACGGGAAAACGCAGTCCACTGACAAAGTTAGCCTCATAAAAGCACACTTCATCAGCTTAAGCGTGACAAGCTCTATCATCACCATCAGGGATCCTAATCTTTACAGAAGAAGGAAGTTGGAACCTATCCCTAATCCTCTTCTCGTCCTTCTCTTTAAGAGAAAAACATATCCCCTAGGCCTTATGAGGGGTAGAAGGAGAAGTAACTTCAAGGGCCCCACGATCCTCAGACGAAGACAAACCCATTTCAAGCTCACTGGACCTAACCTCCTCACTCGACATTATCAAAGTTTAATCAACCCCTACTGAATGATGAATCAAGGGAAAAAGAAAGAGCAAGACGGACCTATAAGAACAATCTCGCTCTACGAAGGACCCAACCTTAGGACGTTTCCTACCTACAAACTCAAGCTGACCATATAGACGAGTAAAATAGAAAGAAACAAAAGGGCAATCCGACCAAAGTAAGGAATAATCTACCATAAGAACACAAAAACAAAGAAGGGGGCTCAAAGAGACTTACCAGAAACAAAAGGGAATTGGTGAAGAAAGACTCAGAAAAGGAAGAAGAGCTCCAAGCAAACGAAACACCATGAAAAGAAAAGGTGGAGTGAAAATGGAAAGAAAAGAAACAGAGGGAAAAAATTTAGAACAAATAGGAGATTGTGCACAGGAAAATTGAGATAAACTAACACGAGGTAGACATCCTGACCGTACACGTGTCATGTGGCAGACAAGACATCAAATCGCAACAAATGCGCCGAACACGGAACACAAAGCGATAGACGTTTATGTTCTTATCCCGTCTCAAAGATGAGGATACGAACAGGGGGGCAACTGATGAGTCAAAAAAAATAACATGGGATTGTCATTCCATGTTGATGTGGACCCAAACAAGCGTTATACATTTATTGCGGGCATTGATGATAAAACATAACGGACGGAGCAATGATAACAAATGAGCTGTGTGCTTTAGAGCTCTCATTGATAACACACTAGTCGTTGAGCATAAATATAGACATTCATTATCCATTAAGATAGGAAGCAATTATAAAAGAGAGGAACAACATAATCAAAAGGTACACACAAATACTCACCCAAAAACCATTCCGAGTCAATTTCTCTCTAAACAACTTTCCCCTTTTCTGACTTAAGCATCGGAGTGTTTTTGGCAAATACCACACCAATGTATTACTCTTCTTTCCCAAGCTTTCTTGCAGGTTTTCATCGGAGACACGACCAACCACGAGGTCGTCCATCCAATGAGATGAGGTCCTCAACTTGGTGATTTTTTGCATCATCATTACCTATTTTTAATTTCTTGATTGTTGATTTATTCACATGATAGATGGTTGATTACATGGATATAATGTGATGTGTTCTTGGATTTATGCTTGGAATTTCATGACAACTACTCTTGCATGGTTATTAACCCATGGCCACCTTAGACTATGCCCTTAACCTTACTATGTCCTTACCCATTTCAATTTCCTACCTTATCAATTTTGTCTTTGGAGCATGCTTTGAATGCCATGACTATATGAATATGGTGATGTAATATTTAGATATGCTTCTAAATATGATG